>HG992003.1:0-1312422 GCA_905220435.1 Amphipyra tragopoginis | reverse complement strand
TTAAAGTCTGGGGCCAAACAGTTTACTGTGTTCCGACGTGTGTATGTGAGAGCCAGAGAAGTATAGGGAAATCCCTCTTTATCTCTGTTACTTGGATTCGTGTGCTCCATCCAATGAACTCAGAGTGCGCCGGGACTTTGCGCTCGCTGCGTATGTTGTAAAGCTGTTGCGTGGTGTAACGCATAACCCGGGAGTACTACGCCACCTGAAACTTTGCGTGCCGGACCGATACGTGTGGAGGCGGCGGCGCCCGCAACTGATAGCTGTGCCAGTAGGGACCAATCTACTGGCGAAAACACCCCTCACCAGAACAATCCGCGTAGTGAATGAGGTTCATGAAAGGGTTGACATATTTTCATGCAATTTGAGTGAATTCGCATTATATGTAGTTATGTAGGTAAGTTAAATGTGTCAAGAAAATTATTCTAGTCTTATATTTAGTTAATAAGATTGATTGTTTTCTGTTGTTAAGTGTAGGTATAAGTATATTATGTTTATGGTTAATAGATAATAACTAAGTAGTAGTATGTAAGTATTTTGTATTTTTATTGACTGTTTGCTTTGTCTTGCAGTGTTTTATTTATTTATTTCGTATAAACATAAAACTATCATTACAGGTACTTATTACCTAATGCAATAGCCTATGTACATAAATATTAAAACTAAAACAAAAATTGTAACATAAATAATAAACTAACCTAAACAAATTACACAATAAGCGACCCGTGTGAATTCGTTCAATGTACACGAAAAGAGATCTATTCTATGAGCCATAGTGTTGAGCGCACGCAGCGCACGCGTGAGCGGTGCGCGCTGCAGCAGGCATGTACGCGCACGCGGCACGGCCAGCAGCTCCGGCCGCCGCCGCCGCCCCACGTACTCGTCCGGGACGCACAGCTGGAGTACCTCCAACACGTTCGGGTTATGGATTTTTCCGCGGATTAATTTAAATAGGTAGACGGTGAGAGCTACCTCCCTTCTTACTTCGAGCCTGTAATACCCCACCATACCCAGAACAAATAGAGTAGGGTACAGGAGCGGATAGCCTGGGTATACCCCATACTGCTTCAAATACACGAACCTTACAAATTTGTTCTGGATACGTTCCATCATCAGTTTGTACTTCTCCTCGTGTGGTGACCATATTACGGCATTACACTCCAGGTGACTCTTCACGAGTGCCTCGTACAGTGCTTTCAAAGCTCCTATGTTCGTGAAGTTGTTTGCTTGGCGCAATATTAGTCCCAGATTCCGGTAAGCTTTCTTGCACACATCAGTGATATGCTGGCGAAATTGCAGATCAGCAGTGAAGCGTACACCTAAGTCCCGTATCTCTGTCACACGCTGTACCGGCGCCCCGTCCATAAGGTATTGGTAATGGCCCGGGGTTCGTGCGCGACTGAAAGACAGCACGGAACACTTAGTCACATTAAAAAAAAGTCTATTTTTTAAGCTCCAACTTACTATGCTATCTATATCTCGCTGTAGTGTGGCGTGGTCTGCGTTATGCTCAATTTTATGAACCAGTTTTAGGTCATCCGCGAAAAGTAAGGGCGTAGACTTGTTGGCTACCTTCGGTAAGTCGTTTATTGTCAAAATGAATAAAAGAGGCCCTAAATTACTCCCCTGACTCACCCCAGATCTTGTTGGGTAGGGATCCGAAAGATGTCCGCCACAGTCGACGTATTGACATCTGTCCCGAAAGTAACAGGCGAAGAATATTAACGTATGTGGGGTGCACCCCATACCGGCCAGCTTGGCCAGTAAGATGTCATTGTCGACTGTGTCGAACGCCTTTCGGAAATCAAAGTAAGCGACATCCACCTGCAGCCCAGCATCCACCACGGGTACCAGATTTGTCATCAGATCCAGTAAGTTCCCAGTCGTCCCTCGCCCAGGTCGGAACCCGTGCTGAGCGTCGGACAACTGAGCGCTCACCTGCGGATAAAGACAACCGTGGATGGCCGCCTCAAATATCTTTGCCGGAGTACACAAGATCGCCACAGGTCTGTAGTCAGTGGGCGCCGTCCCTCCCCTGCCCTTCGGTACTGACACCACACGAGTAAGTTTCCAGCGTTCCGGGAACGTCGCGGTCTCTATACAGATGTTAAACAGATGAAGTAACGGCTCGACTAATACTGCCCCACAGTCCCTAAACACAAACGCCGGTATCCCGTCAGGCCCCGCTGAGCGCTTGGGCGGACAGCGCACGAGTGCGCGGCGCACGTCGGCGGCGCGTAAGCGCTCGAGATGCACGCGCGCGCCCGGCGCCTCCGCCACGCGCTCTGTGTCAGCGCTGGCCGCCTCCACGCTCAGCGTGGCCGGCTCCCGATTGTACACAGACTCGAAGTACCGGGCGAACTCTCCCGCACACTCAAACTCGGACAATACTTTACCGTCTTTTATTATTTTGCGATTGGACGAGTTTCCGGTTTTAGACCTAATGAAATTCCAAAATGCTCGCGGTTCTTTTGCCAGGTGACTTTGGACGCGGTTCCGGTATTCGTCGTGAGCTCGGGCGGTCTCGGATTTAACCCTCGCCCTGCACCAAGAAAACGCTTCGTAGTCCTCGCTCGACCTACTAGATTTATATTTTTTATGTAGCGCATATTTGAGTTGTATGTCCCTAATGATCGCACTCGTATACCATACTGGGTAAATGTACCTACTGCTCCTCGAACCGGTCTTTTTTAGGGGCACATACATACTAAAGATCTCATAGATTTTATCATAAAATAAATTTAATATAACGTCCGGCTCCGTACAACAATATAAATCAGTCCAGTCTATTTCACTCAAAGATTGATAGAGAGTATTAAAATCGGTTTTGTTGAAATTCCATTTTTCGCGACATATCGATTGCGCATACGGGTGTCGCACGTTTTCTTTATGTTCATTCAAACAGTCTGTATTTTCTGTATGAATTGTAAATATGTAATAGCCACACTATCGTATTAGGTTTAAGAGTAAAGATTTTAAGGAGGATTAAATAAATAAATAAATTTTAGACCCTGTGGTCTTAGACCTGTGGTGAGGTGCGACTAGATTCATATAATAAAGAAAAAGTTCGACAAGATTCTTAACGCTCGTAAGATAAGATTCAAAAGTCTCATAAAAAGTATAGTTTTAAGATCTACTTCCACATAGGAACAAGACATTTCGCAATCTTATCTCCGTGTGCTCGCTTTAATCCTGCAGATGACGAGCGAATACCTCGTCTTGTACGTAACCACAAACATATGCGCTGAAAACAAATGTATCAGTTTGGTATGTTTTATCTTTTTTCTAAACAAATATAACGTGTATGGTCGCGGCTTATTGTAAACATTGCCCGGTCTCGAATTAAGACGGGCATGTCGCTGGTCACGTGTCGGATGACGTTGCTTCTCGTTCAATGTTCATAGTGCATTTCACTTATTCTTCTTTTCTCGTGTCGACTCGAGCTATTTAAGAATAGCTCATTTATTTCTTTATTTACTTTAATTAAAACGGTCTTAGACCAATTACAATAATTAAAGATAGTAATAGAAAACGATACATACATACAATACAAGGACAAGAAAATAAAAATTCAAAAATAATTCTAACAAACTCTTTCATAAATCCCTTACAGTGCTTCTGACAGTATATTCTTTCACTCGTTCATGATGCATTCCTCTCGCAGTACTCCAGACATTCAGACAAAATCACCCTCCATTCATCCGCAAACATATCAAAATTCGGTCTGGCGTCCAGGAGGGCATTGAGCGCAGTGAGACTTCGCGGTATGGGTGATCGTGAACGAGCCACAATACGACTTGTCGGAACAGCAAACAGTTTATGTTTTCTGCTCCGGCGGTAATTATTTGGAACAAATAATCGGCACAACTCGCAATTAAGATCCGGGGCATCTACTTTTCTTCGGAGAATCATGCTGTGGTGTAAAGATTAGCCAGTCAGCGAGGTTGGTAGCGGGGCTAACTGCCCAGTCCAGGGTGCGCCAGACGTACTCAAGTATCGTCATTCATGGAGGCTCTGTTAATGCACCCTCCTACATGCTCTTCATCTTAATGACAAACGCCGCGTATTTGCGGCGGCTTCCATTGTTTATCTTTTGTGTCTATGTTTCCGGTGATTGATCAGTTAATTATTATTGTTTTTGATTTAATAATAGAGAGAAGATACATCTTCTCCAAATATTTGGTACTTCGTGATTGATTTGACCATTGAGTTCAACAAGGCTTTGCTCCAACAACAGGCACATCGCAGAACACTATCTAATATGCCAGCCTGAATACCTTTAGCCGACGACCGTTTGGGCAGCACTGTCCCCAGAGCGTAAAGATAAACCTTCTTTCATTTTTCTGTTTCCATGCCTGCGTTTGACCGCCATCTCGCCTGATGTTAAGCGATGATGCGGTCTACGATGGAGCACGCTTGCCCAGAAGAAACCGATTCACTCGTGATTTGAAGACACCCAGATTGTAGCTGTCGGGGAACATCCACTCGGGCAGCGCATTCCACTGTTTGGCGGTTTTCACAATTCACTTTCCTTATTCTGTTTTGGAAAAGAATACAATACAATTCACACTTTTAACAGTTTTAGAAAGAAAACCACTAGGTACAAGAGTAGGTATAGCATGGTAAATATTTCGCTTATTTACTTAAAGTAAATAAGCAAAGTGTAAACGGGCGGCAACTAGAAACAAATTCAGGATTACCCGAGTATAATTTTCATTAATAATAATAATAAAAAACCCTCTGGGAAAGGCGTTACCTCATCATGAGATTAACGTAAAACCGGAGGGAACATTATACTAGCTTTCTACAACCTCATCATATAATAAAAAATGTATCATGAGGTCTACTGAAAAGCTTACAAACCGCAGGGCAGCTTGTGGCGAGCTGTTGGTGAGTGGCGACACTGCGTACCTTATTGCCTCAGAGAGTCGGTAAGGGCCTCGTCTCCAGTTTGCCTTTATTGGCTGGCTGGAGTGGAACCCCAAGAGTGCCCGCAGGACTCTCAACTCTGGCTTGCCTTTATCGGCCGTCCAGAGGGGGGCCGCCAGAGCTATATGCTCGGGGGTGGAAGTGTCTAAAGGCGTAATAGCGGGGAAACCCACTCCGGGTCTTTTAGACCCGCGACGGCGAAACCGGGGCCACACCTCTCTACACCCTTAGCCGCTCACACGTCTGTTGCCCCCTTCGCCTATGTACTGGCGGCTTTTCAGGGGGCCCAGCTAGTGAGCTGGCGAGTCACCGTCTGCCAACAGTTTTCAATTTTAAATGTTGAAAGGCAGACGCCGTTTTCTTCCGGCAATAGAAGTTATCCAGTCCACTTAACACCCCTTCCCATAGACCAGATTTTTTTCACCACATTTTACAATAGTCTTGCACCCACCTGAGACGGTCCATGACTGTACTCCAATAGTGCAGCCGTGGATAGTCCCCGGTTGGTGCCCCATCCCATTTTAGATTAAAGTTCTCAAAGGGGCCTCTGCGCGTTGGACCTGTGTCCCCGTGTATGCCTTCCAAAGGACCGGACGTCTTCCGCACGGAAGATGAGCCGAGAATTTAAGCGAGATACAAATAATAATAATAAAACCCCTCTGGGAAACGCGTTACCTCACCATGAGATTAACGTAAAACCAGAGGGAACATTAGACTAGCTTTCAACAACCCCATCATATAATAAAAAATGTATCATGAGGTCTACTGAAAAGCTTACAAACCGCAGGGCAGCTTGTGGCGAGCTGTTGGTGTGTGGCGACACTGCGTACCTTATTGCTTCAGAGAGTCGGTCAGGGCCTCGTCTCCAGTTTGCCTTTATTGGCTGGCTGGAGTGGAACCCCAAGAGTGCCCGCAGGACTCTCAACTCTGGCTTGCCTTTATCGGCCGTCCAGAGGGAGGCCGCCAGAGCTATATGCTCGGGGGTGGAAGTGTCTAAAGGCGTAATAGCGGGGAAACCCACTCCGGGTCTTTTAGACCCGCGACGGCGAAACCGGGGCCACACCTCTCTACACCCCTAGCCGCTCACACGTTTGTTGCCCCCTTCGCCTATGTACTGGCGGCTTTTCAGGGGGCCCAGCTAGTGAGCTGGCGAGTCACCGTCTGCCAACAAAATTCAACCTCAAACTTGAAAGGCAGACGCCGTTTTCTTCCGGCAATAGAAGTTAAACAGTCCATTAAACACCCCCTCCCATAGACCAATTTTATTTTTACCATATTTTACAATAGTTTTGCACCCACCTGGGACGGTCCATGACTGTACTCCAATAGTGCAGCCGTGGATAGTCCCCGGTTGGTGCCCCATCCCATTTTAGATTAAAGTTCTCAAAGGGGCCTCTGCGCGTTGGACCTGTGTCCCCGTGTATGCCTTCCAAAGGACCGGACATCTTCCGCACGGAAGATGAGCCGTGATCTCAAAGAGATACAAAATATAATAATAATATTTTTTTATTCTTCCAAAAAGTACACAACGTGCAGGAAACAAACATTTACATTTTTTTTGAGGTGAATGTACAGAAACATACAAAATGAGACAACGACTCCCAAACTGAGCCATGCTCGTATCTTGGGTAGTCGGTGGTCGACCGTTTTAGAAGTCATACATATATCACCGTCCTATTTTGAGGAAAAATATTAAATAAACAGAAACATGACAATTTTATAGAATTGACAACTTTACAAAATGCGTGGTTTTTTTTTTGTTAGTTCATGTTAAATTATAATATAGTTTAATATTCAAAAAGTAAATAAGTACCTATTATCAAAAAGTAAGTAAGTAAGTTTTATTTTATTTGATGATTTCAATAAGTTTCTCTGACTCCTCATAACTTAAAAACTTTAACCAATTAGTTAATTTCTCCTTAAAATTGTGCTTATTTAGTTTGTACAGTGAGATCCTTTTATTAATTTCATTGTAAAGCCTAGAACTCAATGCGTTATATTGTCGCAGTGCGAAAGCTGTCCGACATCGCACGGAGGTGCAAACAAGCGCACCACTTCGTTTTTTTGAACTAGGATCATTATTTAGGGGAAGTAGTGAATGTCGCCGGAGCATCGTGCGGAGAATAAACAGCTGTCGCACTGTTAATACCTTGCACTCCTTGTATAATTCTGTGGTAGAATAGCAGCGTGGCTTGCCATGTATGACCTTGAGAACAGACCTTTGCGCTCTCTCCAATTTCAAAAACAAAGTTTTATAAGTTCCACCCCACGCAGGAATACAATAACCCAGTATTGATTGACATAGTGCAAGATAGACTGTATTCAATACCGTCCGGTCGGCAGAGTGACGAAGATTCTTAAACACATAGAGTAGCTTTCTGACACGTCCGGTGAGGGTATCCACTTGTGGACGCCAGTCCAATCGTTCATCAATTATAACACCAAGATACCTTATACAGCCAACATTCAGTAACGGTGAACAACGACAAGTTATTGTTGAACTGGCACAATTGTGGGCAGTAAGTGTTACAGTTTCCACTGACGGCGTTGAGGTGTTAGGGAGATAAAAACGGATATATTTAGTTTTTTCTACATTCAACGTAAGTAGGTTTGAAGATAACCATAACATGACTTCCCTCAGATTATTCTCGGCCTGTAACTTAGCTTCCTTCCAATTATTCCCGTACACTAAGAGGGCCGTGTCATCTGCATAAGTAAAAATATCACAGTCTTTAAGTACCATCTTGCACAAGTCGTTGACGTATATTGTAAACAGCGTGGGTCCGAGAATACTTCCTTGCGGGACTCCGTACTCGATCTGTTCGTCCTCACTCACTACAGTATCAATTTTGACTGCCTGGGTACGATTGGTCAAATAATCTTTAAATATATTTAAAGGCAGATCACGAACCCCAATATGCTCTAGTTTGGATAGAAGGATTGGGACAGAGACCGTATCAAAAGCTTTTGATATGTCTAAAAATATACCGTAACATTTGTATCTTTTGTCCAGTTTATCAGTTACTGCGGCACTGAAACTGGTTACCGCATCTTCAGTCGATACACCCGACCTAAATCCATACTGGTTTTTTGAGATGATGTTAAATTTGGTGAGATACTTACACAAGCAGTTATTTAGTATTTTTTCTAGTATCTTCGATAATGAACTCAGTACAGAAATAGGCCTATAGTTTGTAAGTCGCTCTCTGTCCCCACCCTTATACACAGGAGTCACTATTGCTTTTTTTAGACTGTTCGGGAATACGCCAGTGGCAATAGAGACGTTGCAAATGTGCGTAATGGGTGGCACCAACACTTCCTGTGAAAGCTTAATTACCAAGGCTGGAATATTATCCCAGCCAGTTGCGCAGTTATTTCGTAGTGAGCCAATGATCGCTGCCACTTGTTCATGGCTCACTGGCAGTATCGCAAGAGAGTTGCACTGTGATATAGTTGCCTTAGCGTGGCGAAGTACAGGCGAATCCGGTGGAACCAGCTTCGAAGCCAGGTCTTTCCCAATGTTGACAAAGTATTTGTTGACGCAGTTTGTTGACAATTTGGCATCGGCTGATACTTTCAATAGTTCTATTGCTGGCTGTGACTGACATTTCCTACCTGAAATTTGGTTTACAACATGCCATATTGCTTTCGGACTGTTCTGAGCTTTAGTAAACTGTTCTTTTTCATACTCGCGCTTCAACTTTCTGAGCAGGGCATCACAGAAATTTCGGTACCTTTTATATGTGGTATGAAGGATTGTGCTGTCAACATTTTTCCTGAGCTTAAGGTGCATCCTATCGCGGTTCCATATGCAACGAAGCAATCCTTTAGTGATCCACGGTTTCAGAATACGGGTTCGCCTACTAATTTTTTTCTGAGTTGTGTGCTTAATTACTACATTACTTATAATCGAGATCAAATTATCAGTGGCAATGTTCGCGTCCGTTTCATTAGAAACCAAACTCAAATCACTTTGGTCAATATCAGCTTTAATAGAGGCATAGTCAAGGCGCGTTATGACCTTATTGGTATCCAGGTATAGTTTCTTGGTCTCTTTTATGCATAAGATGACAGGAAGATGGTCCGTTATATGGGTGTCTAATATAATTACTGCTGCCAAAGTGTTAGTTTTTAATAAAATATGATCTAGGCAATTTCCGAGTCTTGTAGGAAACACATGTGCCGGCAATAAACCTAACGAAGCTGTAAATAGTAAATAGTCGCTCGAGTTGCGGTCGATATTGTTGTTCTCTTTTATATCGACGTTCAGATCTCCTATCACAGCTATATTTTTGAATGATTTTAGAGTAAACATTAGTGTTTCTAGACTGTGATAAAATTTGGTAAGGTCTAAGCGAGATGGTGAGCGGTATATCCCGATTATAGCAGTATCATTTAAACGACAAATTAAACAGTTAGCATCCGAAAACGATGGTTCAGATATGATACATTCTAGTCCGTTCCTAAAGTACATTACAACTCCATCATTTTGTGTCAGATTGTTGGTTGTAGCGTAAGATGTGTAATTATCGAGGTAAGGTGGTGGGCCTGACCCTTTTAACCAACACTCAGAAAGTATGATTAAGTCGAACTCAAATTTTATCACAGACAGCATGGATATAAATTGGTCTAAATTTTTATTTATACTTCTGATATTAATATGTATAACTTTAAGATGGTTTTTAGGATCCGCAATAAGCTCAGAACATTGATCCGGTGTGCAAATATGGGAGCTTGCAACTTTAAAGTTATCAATCTCATTGGCAGCATTATCTATGTTATTGGTCATTTCCAATCAATTTAAGAACGTATAAAACAACGTGACCGATTAATCCTATCGGTTGACGTTGTAGTTGTATTAAAAAGGAAATGTCAGCCACAGTGTAGATCTCACTATTTCTATACCCAGGTATTCCCAATGTGGAGTTTAATTGGTTAAAGTTAAGTTGAGTTTTGAACAAACATGATTCTGTCATAATACTATACAGTTTGCAATACGATATAAAAAAGATATTAAAAAAAATAAGCGAAATGTTCAAAGGTCTACAGTAACAAAACAAGTGAACAAAAGAAAGTCACTTTTCTGATTCTAAATCTAACAAACACTGTTCGGTTTTTACGATGTGAGATTCCTTTGTATCAGGATTTTTACGTAGGAGAATCTTTCCGTTTGAAACCCAGCAGAACTTGAAGGTGTTTCGTTTAGCGAAGTCTCGGGCAAGGTAAAACAGTCTTTTAAATGTTGGGGTCAGATGTTCCTCAACTCTCATTAAGAAAATCAAACAAGAATTAGTTCGAAAAAGAAATGTTTTATAACAGTGTAGTGTGTATCAATAAACACGATTTTATCAGAAGGTGAACGTCCTTCTCAAGCTGATTTAGAATTTGTTGAACCTGTAAACAATGACTATCGTCATTGGCTAGTTAGGGAGTTTTCATAAGGGGCGCAGCCGGCCAGCTGATCAGCCTACGCAAGGTTTCAATTTCGTTAATTCGATTAGAGATCAACTAACTTTTTAGTAGAATTGACAAATGGAGTAACGAAGCAATTTAATTAAAGATACAGATACATAAGTGATACCTCGTAAAATAGTTCGTTCACACACAGTTTTTCGGGGATGATAAATAATGTTAAGTCAGTTTTTTTATTTTTTTTCCTGTTATGGATCATGTTTAGGGTACACATAATACTTCATCGTCGACTCGTCGCTCGGCCAGTAACAGGCCCGAGAAGGCGGCGCGCATGTGTTCCGAGCGCGCCTCTCAGGAAGACGTGGGGCAAGGCCCCACAGAAGGAGAGGTCCGCCAGGGGCTGGTGGACCGAGGCCTGCCGGGGTTACGGTGCATGCAGTTGCGAATTCCGCGACCCCGGCCAAGGGTCAGGAGAAGGTACACTGTGGGTTTTTAGCCAGTAAGAGTCCGGCATAGCCCTTCGCCGTCCCGGGTACACTTAATAACTATTATGTTTAAGCAGGATTGTATTTGCGTCTGACGCCCCTAATGGTGCAGTGGATGAGCACTTAAATTTCTGCGCTAGGTTAAGTACCAAATTTTTGTATGACCTACAGATTTATTGCGAGTTTGCGTGTGTGCGCTTGAGATTCTTCTATGTAAATGTATCCACGACACGGGGGAATGGTTAGATCGGAATAAGGTAAAAAAATAATCAAGTAGTCATTGGCCTATTTTTAAACATAGGTACTTCTCAAAATTGGCGTTCCTATTACTTCCTACTCCTATCGATAGTCCGACAGTCAAAATAACAACTTCCAATCAATCAATCAAGTTAGCGATATAATTCACAGTCAATTACGTATCCAAACAGAGCTAGTTCTAACCATAAACCCTCAGATAATTTGTCTAGCAATAAAACTAAGCCTACACGGCATTGTTGAAGTTCACGCCTCCATGAATATTTGTTAAGGTAGCCTCTAATCTTCATATTAACGTAACGCCTTTTTTGGGGGAATGGCGCTGTGTGGCATGTATCGATAAATGTGTAACCATGTACGGCTTTTAGGAGGACACGGTTATTTAATTCCTAAACGAGCTTGAAGGTAATGAAAATCATCATGACTAATTTACAGTTCCTCTGTGATCCATGCTGGCAGGGTCTAGCTGTTGGGCGACTGCGCGAGTGATTCCCGCGTCCCCAGCCAAAGCTTTTAAGGACTTGTCACACAGGATGCGTTCTGCGTCCTACGATCCGGTCAAATCGAACGCAGCCCGCATCTTATGTGAACATCATTTGCGTTTTATATATATTTTATGTAATTACGATCTGACTATGCGAGCACAAGCAAAGAACGCAGGGAACGCACCGGTCAGACGGTCGGGGTGGGAAGGACGCGGAAGGGCTGCCTGGTTGCGGGCAGGCGGCCAGCGGACGGCGGGCGACGGGCGGCTGTCCGGGCAGTTAATAGGGGGTGATCAATGTAGCAAAAACATCGATGATGACATCGATAATCATTCTCCTCAATTGAAACTATAACAGAACTTTCCACCACTACACGCAATCAAATATAAAATGGCCGCTGTTTGCCCTGCCCGTCAGATCGCTGACCGTGCCCGGATCGCTGACCGGATGCCCTGACCGGACGCCATAACCCTTAGTCTTCCCCAGTTGGAGGGTGTAAGCGTAGTAGAGGTCCTTGTGGAAGAGTTCGTCTGGTTACGTACTACCTCTTTATCTGTTTCTGCCACAGTTTCTGCCGTAAAGCAGCATTGCTGTGTTCTGGTTTGGTGTCGGTGAAATTACAGAGCACATGAGACTTTCCAACTTGTCTCTAGGCTTGGTAACGTATCAACGATCCTAGCGGCGGTAACCTCTTACTAACAAGTAGACCGCAGGCTTGTTTGCCAAACTATTGGATGAAAAAAAAACCTTGGGGATATCCGCAGCTAAAAAAAAGAAAAGGCTTAAGTTCCTATAAAAAGACAAAGCTACGCTATAGAGGCTACGCTACGCTTATTTTTAGTGGCTCTAATTTTAATTCAATAACGTTCGGTAGGAAATAGTAACCGAATAGCAATTAAAATAATGGTAAGAACAAGGATTGTGTTTTATATTTATATTAGCTGGTACACGCGATTTCATTCTCATAGCATTTCCATAAAAAATAAGATAAGTCCTTTTTCGGGCTTCAGGCTATTAAGTTTTATCAAAATTGGTTTAGTAGTTTCAATAGTCGTGAAGAAGTAACAAAAGATAGGCAGACGAACTCACCTTCTCATTTATAATAAACCGAAGTGTGAATTTATCCTGATACTAAGCAGTGCTCACTAATGCACCGATGATCTAATATCAACTGTAAATCCATGCAAAATACGAGTATGCTAATCTATGTCAAAGTTAAGACTTTATTTATAACTTGAGTACAGCACAGCATAGTTTGTATAACCCAGCCGCCGCTAATCTTGGTGGACAGCTTTAAGACCAGAGTTAAGTACAACAATGTTCACACATGACGCACTCAAGTATGTTCAGTAACACATGGCCATGCTTCAAGGACGTCTCATGATGAGTAAGACTCTAAGCAAGTGTTACTTTGGCAAATAAAAATAAACTTTTAACAGATGACGATTCATGAAGAGATTGTTTGATAATATCAATATATGTAGATACGCAATACGCATCTGGTTAGAATGGATTTATAATTATGTACTAGCTTAAGGAAACAAGGTTATTGCTCATCACCCACACTCAGAAGCGTGATAATTTCTACCCTATAACCTGATCCGCTCTTTAACAGATGTGGCTGCCAAATTTTAACTGGATCTGTCCAGTAGCAGTGATGTGGAGCTCAAACATATAAACAGACAAAAATTCTAAAGACGACATTTTTGCCGTCCATATCGTTCCTAGGATGCGTTGCACTTAATTTTCTCCAAAACTATTTAATGTACAGTTTTAACAACGTTACAATTTTATTATTGTAAGTATATAGATTGCATAAAATGTTATGTTTGAGTGTATTTCGATTATCACAACACAATATTTTGTTAGTAGACCTAACATGTTTTGTCTCTGCATCACCCTAAGGTCGACTGGTAGAAAAAGCCTAAGGCATTAAGTCCGCCTCTGTATAATTTTGTGCATAAACAATAAACAAATGTAACCTAATCCTAATTTGGAATAGGCTATTATAATCTATCTACCTAGACTTATTTATTTTATTTTCAGGTTGGGAAATCATCAAATGACTTTTTCCGCTCTGGGCGGAGTGGAAGTGAGTGTCAGACTCTTACTGACTAAAACCCATCCGTGTTCCTCCTAATGCCCTTTGCGTTCTATGGCCGCGGTAACTCTTTTGAACAAATTCCGCAAATCTACCTAGCCTACAAAGGACATAGCTCTTATATCAAAGCCAGGGTGGTTCCTTTGGGTTAATAACCACGATCTCTTAGCACTTGATGATCTTATATAAATATAGAACATGCGGGGGTCGGTATTTTGTCAAGAAGATCCTTAATGAACTTTTTCGAATCAATCAAGTCAACCTATCGCAGTTCACTGCTGCGCATAGTATCTTTTTAAGTTTGTACAAATTAGCTATAGGTCACGACATACACACATCAAAAAAAGTTTGCGATCACTTTGAATAATCGAAATCTTTTTTGTTACGGTAGATTATATATTATGATTTCTTTTTCTTTTTAGATTCTTAAAACTGTGTATTTCTATTTAAAGAAAACACACAACAAAGATATTTTCTTTGCAAAGTTCAATTAAAAAAATTATATCAGCTTATGCTAGTGATCGCAAACTTTTTTTGATGTGTGTATGTACTCTTTTATTAACCGACTTCTTCAAAAAGGCGGAAGTAATCAATTGGAAAGAGTATTTAAAAAAAAAAGTTCTTTCAAATATGTACCGATTTCTATGACTCTTTTGCGTTTGATAGAGTTTTCTCCAGAGATGGTCCCATTAAAAATTAGTGAAGATCTGATGAAGAACTTAAGAGATAGACAATGGAACTCTTCAATGACGAACAGGACACATAATGTGATTGGGTAATGAGCGGCGTCTCTAGTAGTTTTAATTAAGGCCACTTAAATAAAAAAGAAAAACTTAAAAAAAAGATAAAACTAACTTCAAAAAACCTAACAAAATAATTACCATATTATAAAATTAACAGTTTCATAAGACGACTTCTGAAACTGTTAATGAATATGGTAATTATTTTATTAGTTTTTCTGAAGGTGGTTTTATCTTTATTGATACTAATGCGCTATAAAATAAGCTACTTCTCTACCAAAAAAATACTCTAACCTTATATTTGTGTAACAAAGACACGCGAAAGAATATCAACTAGTAACTATCAAACATAATACCATAGCGAGCAACGCCTACACTATCCAAATTGAGTCTGGTCAAACAAACTAGCCACTAAAATGGAGGTGTTGTATCGGCGAGGAAATCAAAGGAGACTATCAATCTCTGTTCAAAGTAATAATAGGTATGAATAGTATGTTAAATGTGAGTAATTGTTGTCTATCATCACAATGATGTAACAAACGGGAGTACTTACATATTGTCCAAAATGTAAGGCCGGATGCAACTTTGTTGTTCGTTCGATATTGAAAAGTTCAAATAGTGGCTAAATCGTGGCTAATTAACAACTGCGCGGATCTGGCGGGGATGGGTGACCATTCGTTATGCATCAAGACCACTCCATGCCTTGGAGAGGACATTAAACCGGCGATCTCGGGTGTCATACGAATACCTAAGACAGTCGTTATGGGAAGTTGAAAGCCCGGAAGTCTGACAACCGGTCTAAACTTAGGATACCGGCATTGCCCAGTAACTGGGTTGCGGAGATCTGATGGCAGTCACTCCGTGTAAAATACTGGTATTCAGCCACATCTGCTAAGACTGGAACCTCCTGATCCCAACATATTATGTACTCGTAGTTGGGGAAAGGCTAGGCAGAACAGCTGTATGTATGACAGTACGCGGCAGATAGCGCGCCTCCATAACCGAAGCCTTACAGCGGTTACGCACTGCATCCGATGCGAATCCGTGAAAATACGTTCCGAAGTAGCCATAGAACTATTTGTATGGTAGTTTACGCACTACATCGCCGGCATCCGTCATCCGATTTCTATCCGTCATCCGTGAGTCTCCAATTCGGAAGAAATATTGACGGACCGGAGCAGCCGTAGTACTGTTTGTATGAAAGCTTTCGCATCACCTTGGATTCCAATCGGACGCCAAATGGATATGCCAAAGTTGCCTGACATTCTTGGATTTGAATCAGAGATCGGAATAGTGCGTAAGCAACATTCGAATTCCGACCGAGATTTTTACTCTAGATCGGTATTTTCACGGATTCGGATCGGATGCAGTGCGTAATCGCTCTTAGGCATTGTGGACAATGGATATTTACAATGCTACGATACCAATCGGGTGGTCCCATTTGTAACCAACCGTGCACATGCAAATAAATTCAACCTCAGCATCATTTTATTTTTATAGGACGCTTTGCTTTACATACGAACTAGATGCAAAGAAGGTGCTAAGTAAGAAATGTCAGATCAACATTTAACATGTTTGTATGCGGACTTAATGCGACATAAACTTGTATGAATACGTTCGACATAAAGAACACGAAGACATAACAGCCCATTCCAATCCCACTGCTGGGCACGGGCCTTTTCTCAGATGAAAGGGTTTAGGCCTTCAGTTGCAGTGTAGTTGCAATTATCATCATCATCATCATTCAGCCGAAAGACGTCTACTGCTGGACATAGGCCTCCTCCAAGCCATGTTGGAGGGATTTTCCATAATCGCCACGCTTGGCAGACGGGTTGGCGATCACAGTATGGTTGTTAAAATACTCAGAGAACGCTGCTCCCCATCCTCTAGTGAATCCCTTAGTCGCCTTTCACGACACCCAGGAAGACATGAGGTAGTGCTGTTCTTTACGTCCGGCACCAGACGGACTAAGTTTAGTAGTTGTAGTTAAGTTTCGATCAAAGCAACGCTTTCTCTTAATTGGCGATCGCTGTCAGATATGCTCGCGTGAACTTAGGCACTTATCCCACCGCGAACGATGAGCGAGCAGCGAGTAGAGCTAGAAGCTAGAAACGAGTTGGCGAGCAGCGAGAAGCGAGTGTGTAGTTCCGATAGTTTTGTCGCTGGGCTATAAGCGAGTGTGCGAGTGCGACGGGCGATTACTCGCACCACTCGCAAATGACCGCTGGTTGGTCTCTCGGCGTGAGTTCTGACCGCCAAGCGAGCATCGCTGAGCGAGTATTATCTTTGATAGCTCTTGTCGCTCAGCGACAAACTAGTGGAGCGAGTCCTCGCCGGCAGTGTGAACAGTCAGCGATGAACTATTAATATATGCATCTCTTTTGTTTACACGGAATGTATAGGTATCTATTGTACGTTTCTTGAGCGAGAAAATAGCCGATAGTTAGTCGCTTCCTCGCCGGCGGTGGGACGACTGCCTTAACTGCAGCGTCACTGCATCTTGATTGGCGCGTCATGGAATTACGTGAATTAGTCTACTGGTGCGAGTTGGCGGACTACACGCAACATCGAGAACTTTTCTCTTGATGAAGTCTCCGGAGTACAAGATTCCTCACGTTTTTTTCCTTCACCGTGTCACGCTTAGCGGGTTAAGGGTGGCTTGAGGAGTCAACGCTTAGCGAGCATGTGCACATAAAATCAGAATCTGGCAAGAAGCAGAAGCTACTAAGAAGTTTAGCAGGAGTGTACTTACATAAGAACAATGAAAACACTTTTAACCATACAATAATATATTTTAATAATAGTTACAAAATTAGACTAGTTTACAGGGCGTGGTTTTATGACAATACGAGGAGTCCAGAGTCTTCAGGTGTAGATGTAGTACTTAACTAGCGGCTGCTGAGGTGCAAGAGAGGACAAAGTGCAGCGTGCCGGCCCTTTTATAGGCGCACCCCGCTAGTCGCCACAACTAGCACCGTGACAACCGTTAATCAAATTCTGATCCGCACATGAATTCGAAAGGTCAGGGGTGCGAGCCGGGATCTAACTCTTCGATGGCCAGGTTTAGCAGCAGATACTTCATCGTCATCAGCCCGAATCGACGCAATGTTGGGATGAACTATTTACGGTCTGATTGATGTATTTAGCATTAGTGCCACTGACATGAGAGGTCGGCTCTGCCGTACGATGGAACTTATGCTTCCGACTTGCCTTTTTGCGGCAGGTGTTTAGTGTTCTGTTTAGCGGTAGTTCAGAATTTGTATCCAAGGTGCAGCCAGCCTAAACTTATATTTCGTGTTACTCATACTGTTACCTACTGTACAGGACCTGTTGGCAACTATACAGGATGTATACGAATTCGTGTAATTCCTTCAAACCTCCTGATCTACTAGTGACACAGATTGACCCTGCATGAGATTCTAAAAGAAACAACAATGTTTTTTTTTTTAAAAAAAAAACTTATTGTGAGTCATTTTAGCGCCCCCAGTTAACTGTCTGCGCGGTGCGATATCGCGTTAGTCCTGCCCGCCAGCTGCGTAGCCGGGCTGCTATTGATTAATGCGTAATATGGATTTTTTTTGTTTTTAGGGTTCCGTATTTATTAACAATTTTTGTATTTAATTTTTTCTTTAAACCTTGTCAGGTGGTTAATATAACTACCACTTAAATCGCAAAACAAAAAAGTTTTTTTTTTTTTTTTTATTGTTCATCAAGCAAAATCCCGTGCTGGGTTAATTTATACCAGTCATAAGGTGTTTAGGAATTACACGAATTAGTTTACACCCTGTATATTTTTTGCTTAAGCTCTTTGCATTTTCGTTAGTCATCGTTATTTGTATGCTAGAAATCTATATCTGGACATAAGATTTTATTACACCCATTAGAATTGTGTAGATTTGCATTAGTGTTTATAGTGTCTATGTTGTGGATATTAATCGCCGTTTTATTGTGTTCTGACTTAATTATGTAGTTAAAAATAAGCCATGACTTGTTAGAGGCAAACCAGGTATCTAGCTCCTTTAGATTATGCTCATTCATTTAATTGTGGTATTCAGGATGCTTTTTAATCACCTGCAAATTTTTTCTAGGCCGTAGGATTAGAAAAAGAAAAGATTTTTGAAAATAATATGTTTATTCTACTCACTTTGATTCAGGGCCGGCCCGACCGTAGGGCGAACGAGAGCGAATCGGGTGCTCAGTTTGTTCAACCACGGTCCAAGGTGGTTTAAATTGTAAGAGAACCCTTTTCTCTTCTTCAGTGCATGCGCGACAAGTGTCGTATTTAACGTTTGACTTAGTAACCACGCTGAATGGATAATTCTTTCGGGAAAATGGGGCTATTTGAAAACCAAGGGGCTAATTGGAATTCAGTAAACGAATGTGCTTCTTCAACTATTATTGCCATAGGTGCTATTTAATAAAGATTTCAATGTTATTGTATATTTCACTAATAGAAGTTGTAAATGTTGGAGTCTCCACTCAATGGGTGCCTGAAGGGGGACGGCGACGCCGCGGTCGGCCCAGAAAGAGATGGCGAGATGACTTAGACGCGTACCACGAGGGCTGGTTTGAGGTAGCGCAGGAAAAAAGTACATGGAAGGACTTGGGGGAGACCTTTGCCCAGCAGTGGGACAGAATAGGTTAAAAAAAAAAAAAAAAGAAGTTGTAGATACTTAGTTTAAAATATGTCAAAAAATCTCCTATGATATGTTCATGCCAATTATCCCAATCGTTCCCAAATAGCCCCATCTTAAGGCACAATTTTTTTTAAATGGGCTCGTAGTCGTATATTCTTTATGCCTGTAAAAAAATTCGATGGCGATTGTATTTATTTATCGATAGAAAATAATACAGACGCCTTACTTTGCATGGATACGTATAATTAATTACTGTTGGGACTGTTATAATTTCTCTGAAAGTAGTATACCCAAACTCCCCAACTCATTACTCTACTTTTGATTTTAACCTCTGTGGTAGGTACCTACTCCACACTACAGTTTAACATAATCTTTCAAAGCATATACAATTAAACTAATCGAGAATGCGTATCATCGGCCATTACACACAAATTATTTCAAACCTTTATGTAAATGAAGGCTGTTTAATGAACAGTGGGGTATCATAGGAGCACTTGAGAGCACGATTAGTTGGCGCCGGTAAACAAAACTGTGGGCCTATAACTTAGAATAATGACCTAATTTATCTGACCAACAGTGGAATTACTGGTTACCAGATTTTAAGAGAGTTTAATCGCTACACCAGCATCAATCTCTTTGGGTATCAAGCATTTCCAGATTTGATGTTTAAATGGTACGCAAATATTTGCTCCAATGCAGAAAGCGCTCTGTAATACGGAGTGCAGAGAGCAGATTAAGTTGCGCTGATAAAACTCAAAATAAAAATATTTCTTATAAATTATAATACACAAGCTTAGTTTTAGTATATACTAAACCTGAAACTAGTTTGTTCAGAATCACTAGGAGAATCGATTGTAATATTTTTTACACCACATTCTGTTTTTTTTTTCAATTTTGTTTCATTAAGTTTCTACCCGTAACAGTTGATGGGAATAGACACCTTGAGGCTTGAGATGGTCCGCTCGGTCAGTTTCTGTGTATTAGACAACCCCTGCATAGCACATCGCAGGCATTTCACACTTTACTAGGGAACTTAACGCGACATGAACTACGGTGTAACTTGGAGATTTATTAAAAAAAAACATAGGTATTCAGGCAGTTCTGATGAAACTCTTGTTGGGGTGTCTCGGTTTTTGTATGTACTAAAAATAACGTTGTATTTACCTAATTACAAATACATCAATATACAAATATAAAAAAAAAAACCTAGTATAAAATTATAATCTAAAATAGGGCATCAAAATTTTCCTCTACATCGCTGTCGTCTGGTAGCGTGCCCAGAAGACTAGCTGCATTGCCACGTTGTATGGCAATGTTAATCCTTTGGCCAAAGTCGAGGCCTGCCTCAATGTAAGTAATATAATAATATTGCGTTTATGAAAAAAACTACTTTTTGATACCGATTAGCCCGATGTTTGCTCATTCAGGGACATGGGGTTATATTATTTTGTTTTTGAATTTATGGTGTGCAAAAATAGGAAATGATGTTATGAATGTTCATATTTTTTTCAGGTAGAAATAAATATGTAGAGCTTTTGATGCTTGAATGCATGTATCATTTGTATCGGTAAGTTCCCAAATCAGTATCTTTTGGCTGGCTGTCAAAAAATCAAGCTTTGGTTTTCTTTAAAGCCATAACTTCCAATCGTTACAATATTATTATGTTTAATGGCCTGACAAAGTTTAAATACTTGACTTTTTACGTTAACTAAACAAGTACAATCACTTGTATAACGAATACATAACGATTAAGTGATAACATAATTATTATTCAATTGTTATTTCAAATAGTTTCAATTTATTACAGCTTTATCTCTACGTAATCATCAATCATGACTCAGCCATACGCCACTGAAAAGCCGCGTCACATAACTTACAACACAACTTCAAACCAAAAAAAAACAAGCTCCAATAAAAATGGATGCAGAAATTAATTAAACACACAAATTATGAGCGCTCAAAGTATAGCAACAAACATTTTGGTAAAGACAACACTAATAGCGTAACGGAAGCACCACAGATCTAAGTGGTTGGGCAAACGTGCGCGTGCGCGCATTGTATGGTCGATGATAAAGCTCGCAATTTTAGTTGTCAGTCGGGAGCGTGCCGTGGATCGAGACGGTCCTCCCTTTCGGTCGGCGCGGGAATCCGTGCGCGTTTATCATCCATCCGGTCGTATCATCATCTACAAACGAACCACTCTTGAACATCGAACAGTATTCTGGTTGCCCTCCACAGAGGAATCCAGTGGCATGGTAATTTGTGATAATAATTCCATCAGGATAATGTTGATTTAATTTTGTTACGGACGGATCCTGGGTGTTTGCCGCCTATTGTCTCTTGAATAGAGCTAGAGATTGGTATTGTATTACGTAATGTGTATTAAAAAATATTTTATTTTTTATATCTGTTCCTATAAGTAAATTTAATTTATTTTTATTCAGTCTGAAAACTTGTAAAGCATGTAATTTAAACATAACGTAGCTCTTTTGAAACGTTTTGAGTTGAAAATGAATTAGATTACACTTTGAAGATTTTTCCGACTAAACTTTTTAATGGTCATTCAAGTTATCTCAAAGCTCGCTCCAATTCACGCGGCGAGAACAATTTTAATCTTTCTTGAACTTTTAAATGAGTTGCGATGACTTTTGCAGTTTTACAACATAATTTTGCCATTATAAACGGCATGATGCCTACATCCTCAGTTAATAGGGCCAGGGTTAAACGTTGGTCAGCGATGAGTCCCTTATCAGAGTAGGAACCGGCCGAAGGCTAGCCGATTTGCGCAATCGGCGGGACCATATCACGTCCGACGCTAAATTCACTTGTGTGGGAATATCGCTCTCCATTTAATTGTCATATTTATTTGCTAAGGCTTCTGTTTTGTTCAAAGTGCAGCTTTTGATAACTTCACGCCTATTTTGTTAAGTTTCACCAGATTTGAATTTCTGACTGACAAGATGTATGATCTTTCTTCAAAATAATTTCAAAATTGAACTTTTTCTCCAAAATAAACATAATATTGCATTATTTATGTCAGATTTTCTTTTGGTTAATGAAGAAACTTTCAGTTAACGCGTTAGTCTTAGCGGCAGCTTTGAGCTTTATAAGTTTACCTTTTAAGTAAAAGTTATTAAGGTTTATTTGTTAAGTTTGTTGTTGTGATGGTAACTTTATAGGTCTTTGGAAACGTATTTTGTAAATCTGACTTCTTTCTTCTCTATAATAAAAGCCCTTAAATGTTCATTCCTGAACTTAAGATCATATCACTTGCAAAAAGTTTTCTAAGACATATTTCTATAATCCTAATTCCTAAATGCTTAGCTAGCAAAATTGGTAATTTTAGTATGACGTTACTAGCTTACACATGGACATCTATAGTCTGATGTCGGATTTCACGCCTTTTACGTATTGTAATGTCAATGTAAATTAACACCTCAATTCCACATTATACATGTATGATCTAACGTGTTTGGCTGTAATGATTGTATTTTGCATAACATCTCTGTTGGGTCTTAGGACCGGTCGGCATTGGCCCTACATTTAACAGCTAATTCTCCATTGTATTCGCGATTTTACAACCCGTCGTTATGAATTACAACTAGCACTTATCTGTCACTTTGAACGGTATTGTCACCAGCGATAAAACGTTACGAGTTTTGTACTTATATGTTCTGTCATCATCAATTCGTTAATTCTGGATTTATGCCTAAATATTGTTGATGCTGTCTACATCGAAGATTGTGGAGGAAGTGGTTTCTGGAAATCTTGTTTAATATTCATAAGTTGACTGACTTCTAAAATCATAATGCATGTAAAGTTTTCAGTATTGACCAACTTGTTAAAATGCAAATTTACCAATGAGATTTTCTTGATCCATGAAAATTGCATTATTCACAAATTCAAAATCTATTTCGAATGGAATCTATCAAATCCATGTAACTGATAAAAAAACGATTTTGATCGATTTGAAGTATTTTAGATAGATTTAATAAGAATTCTGTAAAAACCTTTAAAGAAAATTTTACCTTTTCTTTGTGAAATCAAAAATTCTAGTGACGTCTTAATCCTTTCCAATAAGTGTAACCTACATTTGCACAATAAGTGGTGTCTTCATGAGAATTGTCTGCACAGCTGCGCTGCAAGTTGCTTTGACACAGTTTTAACATATGTCTTCGTTGGTTTTGTTTGTTTTTTGAATACTCCCATTAAAGACTCGTATTTGTCGCATTAGTTGGCCAGATTTCGTGGCACATATTGTTCGGATTTTTGTTTTCTAATGTGGATTAATTGTGTCACTATGAGCTTATACGGCTGAAGATGATGTCATGTTGGTTAGATTTCATTTTTCTAAATGAGAAGTCGTTCTAGAGAAGTGCACATTCGGCAATTAATTGGAGACTTCGGTGAGATTAAAACAGTCGAAATTTGGCGTTTGATGAATTTTAAGTAGAAGACTGTTTAATTACTGAACTTGTTAGTAAATTAAATCTGCAAAATACTTACGTTAGAAATGTTGTTATTTCAGAGAAAGATAATAACATACATACGTGTTTTAGCAGTCTGGGCCAAGTTTTCCAAAATAATACATAAACCATGACAGACTTTTCATTTACTGGAATTTCATAGATGCATACTTCAGCTATTTCTTATCAGGAATTGTAACAATTATTCTGTTTTTAATTTCAGCCACTTTAATTCATACAGTTGAAGCAAAATTACAATAGGATATTCGAACAGAATTTTTAAAAGAGGCATCACTGAATTTTAATCTAAAAACAAATCTACTACTATACAAATCAAATCTAAAAACAATTTCAGACTCGTTGAATTTTTAAAACGAACCAAAATGAAAATGTCGAGAATAGAAAGAGATAAATGTATTTCTTTAATTTATTCTACCACAACTTTCTGAACATTATTTTTTCCGTTGAAAATGTTGCAAACCCCAAATCATTGTCTGTTTGCATTAGATTTATTTGTTCCAATTCGTTTTTGCTTCAAATGATTTGGATATTTTCGTTCGGAATCAATTTTTCAAGAATCTTTTCTAGTTTTATTTATCCGTTCTGCATCGTGAACCATAAATTGACCCATTTTGAATTAATTTATTTGTTATATTGTATACTCAAGGTTTTGGAAATATTTTAGATTTTCGCACTCTCTTCGTTTTCACAGACATGATGCATTGAGCATGAATAATGGAAAGTTTGTGTAAAAACCGCAAAATCTAGATTTCGCTTTGTTTACGGATTTCGAACAATTTGTTTACAATAATTTCTAATATTTCACTTTCTTCTGTTATTTAGGCTTCCGGTGCATTTAGCAAACATTTTGATCCTAAAATATTCTTATGTCGATAAGATAAACTCAACACCTAATAAAATCTACAAGCTTTTATCTCAAATTATAAGGGCGAGTCTAAGTACGCGTGACTGGTGCTGGAGAAATTTGAATCGATGCGGCTATTTGGCTCTTAGGACCAAAGTTTCCTCAAGTGGATTCTCAAGTGTGCTTTAGCCCTTACAGTCAATTAAGCGCGATAGATTATAAACAGTATCTGCATGTACGGAGGCGTGGCTAACAATCTGTCATCACGCACTATTTGCGACGCTGCATCTTGATGCGGTGAAACTTATAACTTCATTAGTACTGATGTAGATGATGTATGTCCTTAGTGTAGTTACCATGGCATTATTTTATCTTTAATATTTATAGAGTTTGAAATTTTGAAAAACAAAATATCGTTGGAGTTAGATTCAGCTGGTGCTGTAAGGTTGTTTTGCAGAGCTTCGGTTTCAGTATCCTTTGCGACCAACACAATATTGTCTCTTATTTACAAAATTAGGCCAGAGTGGTCTATTGTTTTCTTTTCTTCTCATTCTATCATATAAACATCATTATTGACACACCAGCACATGTAATCCTAAAGCGAATACTCGAAAGCTATCTCCATTTCGCAAGTGCATCACTAAGTGGCTCTTTGATCGTCCTGAAACATACACCGGCGCCTGCGCTTCCTAGTTGACGTATGAATGGCCTCCTTATGATCGAAATAGGCTGATTTGTAATGTGTAGCCATTGCTTACAAGTTATACTCTGTTGAAGATTATGGAGTTTGAATTGGTGTTAAGATGAGGTGTCAAGATAATCGTTTAATTATATTTTGATTATTTGGCGAGTTTGTTACGTCAATCTGGATAATATTTATGTCTTCCTTATAGACAGTTGTTCATAATCGTTCCTCGAGTAAAATGACAAATTTTATGAATATCTAATTTGCTGGATGTTCTTAAATGTCTAATGAGTAGATTGTTCTCCAAAATCGTCATCATTATCATGAAAAATATTTTTTGTGACTTTAAAGTGTGCATCTGACGTAACCTCTATTCTAGACGTATCCTCTAGTCAAAAAGGATGTCATCCGCTTGGTTCCCAGTTCATCGTTGAGGATTACCATTTACCATTCTCTTTAGTTTACAGTGACAGGCTAGCGGTTGAACGCTTGCTTTCTATGACGGCAGATCTGAGTTCGATCCCAGCCTGCACATCTGAATCTTCAAATTTATGTATGGAACTGA
This sequence comes from Amphipyra tragopoginis, assembly GCA_905220435.1. Classification (NCBI taxonomy): domain Eukaryota; kingdom Metazoa; phylum Arthropoda; class Insecta; order Lepidoptera; family Noctuidae; genus Amphipyra; species Amphipyra tragopoginis. The sequence continues at coordinate 1,286,797 of HG992003.1, read as the reverse complement.
ATTTGGTTATCACTTGCACTGACGGTGAAGGAAAAAGATCGTGAGGATACCTGCACACAAAACTCTCAATGGTGTGTGTAGTCCTCCAACTGGCACCAGGCCAGCTGATTTTGAGAAGAGGCCCGTGCCTACTTGGGGACAGTAATAGGCTGATTATACTATTCCCTTCAGTTGTCTTGTGTTAGGGATGAGAAGAATGTATCGTTATTAAAACCGTAAATCAGATTATTGCCAAACTAATCCTAAAACGTGTGTCTTTGAACGAATCTGTAGTCTTGTTCTACTTCTAAATATAGAACAAATGTTAGCATCATAACATAATCGATATGGAACACGCTGTTCAAGTGAATCCGTACAATTTAATCTCTACAAAACTTAAGTGAGGCTATTTTGCGCCTTATATTGTTTTTGTTGCCAAGCAGTTATAACGTTTTATTACAATGGTTTCATTTTAGAAAAATGACATCTGTACTAAAAGACCAATCACAGCCACATTTAGCATAAATTTACTGGTTTGAAAGAAATTGGGATTTTCATCGCTTATCTAGCACAATATTCAATTCATTTTGTTATTTACGGCATAACTTCCATGATTTGTTTTTATATTGAGCTCCCGATCCTTAACACTCTGTCTGAACAGTTCAGTTATCCTCTTACACTCTTCGATAAGTCTTGATTACCAAGTTCATCTTGACTTAACAGAATGTCAGTCTCAACCTTCATGTTTCTATGTTGCATTCGTAATTCTGGAGTGACAATTGAAGTAAAATGGATTTTGATTCGTTGTGATCTCAATCTTAAAATATCTATTTTGATCTCTGTTGTTTTTGATACAAAGAAAAGTTTAATTTGAAATCGAATCCCGCCTAAACAGCGCATAAAATATGATCAGGAATTTGGGTCTCCGAATTTTAAATGTTTTGTTTCGAGAATTGGCATTTGTATGGAATTTATTCTATTGTTGCTACATGGAAATTGTTCTAAGAACTGTTTCGGTTTTCTTCATGTGGGTTCTGTATTTTTTATTTCATATTGGTCTAATTAAAATGTCTTCTTCTACATACACAATCTAGTGTTAAATCAGTTTTGCTATCAGTATCCACTTTGCAAGTATTGACTTCAAATATTGCTTTGAATTTTTGTATATAATCAGAATTAACATTTCTAAAATCAGTATGCAAATAATAGTGACCCTTATATTAAGGTTTTTCAGAAATTTTGTTTTAACCATCGCCGATGATTGTCCCAATTGCTAATTCCTTGTTTAAAACAATTTTGTGATTTTACATCACTGCTTCTTGCTTCTCCAGGGTGATTATTACTGGTAAAGCATTATTTTGGGAGAGTCTTATTTCTAGCAATAGACTCTAATAAGTAGCCAACGCCTTAAAATTGTCATCAATACCATCTTTCACAGTTTTTATTTCGGGTAGACTTAATTTCCGTGATAACACGTAATTTCATTCATTCCTAACCAAATTGATGTATAATTAATGAATCACTAAAAGAAATGGCCTTGACCTAATTGGTTATCGGCGGAGCTAGCCCTATCGGGTCAGTTTCGTCATTTCGTGGTGCCGGCATGGGTCGGCTTATCCAAACGTGACCCCAGACCTCACAGATATCGGTCAGAAGAAATAAATCTTTTTTGTGTAAAAATCTCTTAAATCTTAAAATAGAATTCAGTTTAGCATTGTTTTCGGTTTTGTGATTGCGATTTGTTTCGTTTCAATGATAAGGGACGCGGATTTAACGTGTTGCAGTTTTTTTATATAATTTTATCAATCAAAATGACTGCTGTACATAAATATTTCGACATGGATGAGTTTTATGATCTAGTTGTTTTTACATTTGTGCTTTTTTATATTATTCATTGACAAATCATTTGATTTGTCAAATCTATTAGCCATTAGCTAAATTTTCTTCTATATTTTCGATTGACTGACGACAGACATGCATGCCAGTTAAAGTGTGTTTAACTCGAATCATAATACAAATTATACAGGTCAAAACCACCAACGATAGAACTCCAAAACGCCTCATCACCGGTATTCAGACACCTTAAATTAATTAGTCCACGCGCTCTAATTAAAATTAGTGTCACGCATTCTTGCCCCAATAGTGTTGCGCCGTCGGTCGCATGCGTCGTGTTTACCTGACGATCAATCAACATGATTGATCCTCGGCGTGTTCTCTAAACTTTTATTTTGCAACATAATGAGATTACTCTTATCGAGTTTGTGTTAGTTTTTGTGAGGTGCTAGTGTCCTATAAGGTTGGTAGCGAAACGTAGGTTTTCTAACTAAGCCTTCTTTCTTTTCTTTTATCTATCTTTTATTTCATCACCATCATTTAGGCCGAAAACATGCACTGTTAAAAACGAGCCTCTTAAGGACCACTTCATATGTTATTTGATTTTAAATTACGACGTCAAGTAAAAGGATCATTCTATGTAAACCTATCATCCCAGTTAAGATTGATGTCTAAAACTCCATTTATGACAATGAAAACCTTAAATATACCACAGCCATCAAGCAATGTCAAACTAGGTTAACAACAGTTGTTTTATCCCGTGTGGGGTTAGAATATAAAACGTCCTCACCGCACGCTTGGAATAGCTGCGTGTTTTAAGATTCAACAAAACCCAGCACGCTTGATGGTAGGATCTATCCAGTCCACCTGGCTAGCAACCATCCTCACATTAAAGTCCGGCGCCATGCAGATAACTGTGTTCCGTGGTGTGCATGTAAAGAGCCAGGCGGTTTAAGGGAATATCTCTACATCTGTGTTATTCGTGTGGTCCATATTAGACCCTGTCTGCGCTTAGCATCAGGTGAAACTAGGTTCAAACGAGACCAAGTCAAAAAAAAAGGATAGTAATGATTTGTTAAAAAAAGATTACTTGATATTGTTTGAATATTCACCTAAAAGAACACCATGTTTTAAGCTTCGTTTTTCTTCACTGTCATGTGGTATCATGCAATCGACTTTAGCGTGAAAAGATAGAGAAGTAGAGTAACAATATTACAATGGTTTATTAGGATGTATTAAAAGAGCCTCCACGAGCGGCGCATCCTAGGCAGTCAGCCCTGCTACCAACCGTGCTGACTGCCTAATCGTTTCACAACGGCAGGAGCTATTCTCGCATAGCTCGTGCCGACACGAGTGAAGCAGAATAGTTTATTGTATGCTGAATTTATGTAAAGACACGTGTATGTATAATTATTTTTATATTGTCCCCCTTTCCATATACAAAACTTTGCTATTGTTTAAAACTTCGCAACCATCAAAGAATATGATGACGCTTTACAATATGGCTTTGAATTTTGATGAATATTTTCAGAAGCTAGAACGGTAGTTTACAGAGTCACTTAGATTAGGGTTTCTCTTTACTGGCTATATACAACGCTATATACCAGGTTAGTCGTGGGGTACTAATCCGCGCGTCACGTAAAGTATCACTGATGACGGTTTTAAAGCAAGTGTTAACATTAAAAAATTCGAGAATTTTTATTTCCATGTAAAATTATTTTTATTTTAGTTTTTTCAAATATTCTTTATCGCTCCTTTAGTTACGAATTCAGGAAATGGAGCTTTTAATTCGTGACCCCAAATATGATCTAAAATGTCAACACAGCTGATCATAGCTGAGGAATTTTTGAACAGTTAAACAGCAAAATTATTGACTTTTGGGGAAAGTTGTAGAACAAAAGTTATTAATTAATATAGGTACTTTAACTCCCTCTCGGACTAGTACCTCCTTTTCAACTAACCTTGTATATAAACACAATCAAATTTATTCAATCGTGCGTGATCACACCGATAATTGAGCCCTCATCAAGCTGTTCCCCCCCAAGCTGTTCCCCTGGACATAGGTCCACGCCAGCAACGCCCTAAGCCGAGGTCCGAGTCCCACTAGGGGTCGCCCTTAGTGCTGTTGTTGCAGGTAGCCATGATGTTAGTGTAGTACAAGTAGTTAGCTTAGGTTAAGTATTTTACTTCCCCCCCATTGGCTGGAGACTGGAGACCCTTCAGGTCTCGCCAATAACTGCCCGGTCACGTAGAAACCGTCCCCTAGGACGACTTACAGCAGTCAAATAGAAAAAAATAAAAAATAATCGTGCGTTGAACGTTTTTAATGAATATTTAAAGTCTGCTCTTCATCTCATAAAAGCACTCTAGTAACTATTCAGTTTCGAAATCAGATCTTTTATTGTATTACTGAAATAATAAGCTTAAAAACTTGCATGTTACAACATAGCTACTTAAAACTAAGCAGAGAAACAGTTACACAAAGCTGCGCGGTGCGTAACAAAACGAGTGATTCGATTGATCATCGATTATAGATCCATCAATCACTCGATTCAATGTCAAATGTTTTGGCGCCTAGCTGTCTGCATGCAGGCGAGGTCGTCGACCCCTCGGGTTATGGCTAGTCGACTAACGATCGTACTTTATTGTGAACATTCTGAATTATTTATAGTTTTGGACAGGTTACGTCATTATTGTTGGTGTTAATATCAGTTTTATGATGGAGGATGAGTTACGGTGCGGATAGGATGCGACTGAAGTTGGCTGTCCGAAAGACGAGATTGTAGTATTTCGCGCAAAAGAGCTGAGGGGAAGCGAATGTATGTACTGAGTTTTTCGTTCAATCGTAACATTGAACGCATTTCGCAAAAAGCAAAAAAGCCTTTGTGCGCGAGCTTTAAAGCTTATCGCGTTTTCAAGGAAGAATCTATTTGAATGATTAAACATTTTGACCAATTATAAAATATGAATCCTAATCATAAAAGGATACTTACATTAACCGACATTCCGTTACCTACTGACCAATAAATTATTTAATACAATTAATTAACTAAACTTACCATTATAGTATACGGGTAATAATTAATTATTGTTCTCTCGAAGCTGGTATAATTAAGTATTTTAATTAATGGCCAGGCTCTGTACCGACTGGAGACCACCCTCTTGACGGAAAAGTGCCGACAACTAACCTATTAACTGTGTGGTGTCTTTGAATATTTAAGTATCATGTCATTGTTAATTTTGAAAATATTAAATACATGTGAGAAATCTAATTTAAAATAGTATATTAAGCCGATTCCACTGGGTCGGCCCGCAAAAAATCTTTTTTTCGAATTTTAATATTTTACGTAAGATATGAACATTTTTGAGTCTTTATTTTGATATTCGCTGATAAAACACGTTGTATTTATGTATGTATTTGTTTACTTTTCAAAATGTCACAATTTAGTTGTTACATCCAGTAAATAAAATATAGGTATCGTTTAAAATTATTTTCAGCGAACTGAATAAAATACGTTAATACGAGTACCTACAATGCCATGTGTAGAATCCGCGAATAACAGAATAGTGTCAAAGATGTTCCGAGGAGCTCGTGGTTAAATAATTACAGCCGCATAGACCGATCTTCCGGGTTAAGCCACGCTTGCCGAGGTTGGTCTGTGGATGGGTGACCATTTACCATAGTGAGTTTCCTCCGTGCCTCGGAAGGCACGCAAAGCCGTTGGTCCCGGCTGTCATTTGTAGATCTTTGAGAGTCGTTACTGTTGGTCAGAAGCCAGAAAGTCTGACAACCAGTCTTACCAAGAGTATCGTATTACCCAGTTACTGGGTTGCGGAGGTCTGATAGGCAGTCGCTCCATGTAAAATACTGATATTCAGCTGCATCCGGTTCGACTGGAAGCCGACCCCAACATAGTTGGGAAAAGGCTAGGCAGATGAGTGTCAAAGATGTTCCATTTCTGAAATAAAATATTGCAAATTCGAAAAAACAGAATTTATTGCTCGGGCCGACCTGATGGAATCACCTTAATTTCTATTTATTAATTATTTTAAAAGGTTTCTGATTCTAATGGTAAATGATGAAAGGAATGTTTCAATAGGAATTTTATCTGAGTTAATATTATTCTATTTCTTTATGGGTTTACGATAGGCTTTAGTAAATCGTGACTTATAAAAAGTCCTTCACGCTATATTGCGTGAATTACGACAACTCGAAGTGAATATAATTATGAAATATATTAATACCAACTTAAGTTAAGCAGCTAATTAGAGAGAGACGTATTGTATTCCTTGCATCTTATTCACGTTGTTATTTATCGTCCTATTGTTAGGGCCCAGTTTGCTAAACAGATGGATTCCAAGCCCGCCTACTTATAAGACCTACCTACCCAGTGGCCCATTGCAAGCCTAGTAGAACAACACACGGCAGAACTCAATACAGCCTTAGAATTTGCTTCATAAAACTTTAAGCTCACAAGAAACTTTACTTAAACAATCTAACTGCATCGCTGCCGTCAGTTGATTTTGTTTGTTGCATCGGATCGTTAGAAGTCGGCGCGGGCGCAGCGGCGCGGCAGCGTGCGTTAATAACCCCTCAATTGGGGGCACTCGCTCGCCTTTAAGGAATGGTTACAAGGAATAAGCGGGAGCGGTTTGATTTCTTTAGAATTTTGTGGGAATTAAAGATACATTCAATTCAATAATTTGGAACACACTGGAACAGTTTGCTGCTTTAATTTAATGCTATAATTAATGTTCTTTTTTTGTACAAGGGAATCCGACCATTATAAGATTGTTTGCACTTAAAAAAATACCTTAAGAATATGCAAGACGTATTATTCTTTTTGTAATACTTACACACTACATTTTTTTTCTTCATCTTGCTTTTGCATAACTTCTATATTACTTCAAACATCATATTTGTCCCCAATACTTGCTAAATTCATTCAAACACTTACCGAAATCCACCCACTTTCATAAACGATTTCATTTGTTGACCCTACCTCTACCAAAATCGCTAGCGCTCATACACTGAGCCTCCTTCCCCACTATATTGATCTAAGCGCGTGCCGACGTTTCCTCCCGACCGTAGCGTTAGACGCATCATCGTTGATCATTCGTTTGTTGACCGTACACACTATTTGCGTGACACTTGACACTGATTGGTGATTTGATTCGAACTTTGTCAAGGACGAAGGTTAAGGATGAAAGGTAGAGATGAATGAAATGCCTACAGATGTATCTAACTGTGAATTAAGGCATATTTCTATAGCGTCTGATTTAAGGAAAGTTTTGAGTGCTATTGGAAAAAATACTTTTAAAAGCTTCAGGTGCTGTGGCTTTGTCGGCTTCGTCTTCATCATTTATAGAAGGTTGTATGCAAACTGATACGCCCTTTCGATTTCATATTTTTTGCCTTCAGGAGGTCAGAGGCTGTCATCCCCAAAGATATTTATATAAATTATTAAATTGGATCTAAAAGGTGGTCTTTAGATCCGCACTCACAAAATTACTAGTTAGCGAAATATAATAATAGTGTAAAAGGGTTATCTGTTGGAATATCGAAATATTATTAGCCGATTCTTATCTGGCCGACAACCTTTCGCCACTTTTAATTTCGCCGAATAATTAAAACGTCGAATGATTAGTCCCTAATTATGTTTTGTAACTTTTTGTTACGCCGACTAGTCTGCTGGCCACTGTTTCATTAGTTAACTGTATTATTGGCCACTTTACACTTGTTAGATAACTCATTTTCCCATCATGCAAGCAAGAAAGCAAGCAAGCAAGTGTTTCTGGGTTTGCTCCACCAGAAGACTCGCTTTGTCGCCTCTTCGCTTCGCTCGCACACTCGACCAGCGCTTCGCTCGGAACGTCGCCGACTCGCTTCGCTCGCCACCTCCCCCCACTCGCTTCGCTTCGGTTCGGCTCGCTCGTGCACTCGTTCCACTCAGGACCTCCTTCGCGAGCTTCTGTCTCCACGCTTTTAAATAACACTCTAGGGGTAGGATAGAGTCTGACCACGTGTAGTCGGGGTGCGCTGACTATGATTAACATTACATTCCGCTGTGTGAAAATAATGTTGTGCGTATACTTATTTGGCAAATTAAACAATAGCCAAATAAGTATTCGACTAAAACAAAATTTCTGAATAATTTTTTGGCCAAATAATTATGGTGGCTAATAATTAATCATTCGGCGAAATCAAATTAGGGTAAAAATTGCTTCGGCAAAGATTACGTTGGCGAATCGTTTTCGGCGTAATGAAATTCGATATAAAATACTTCGGCAAACACACGGGCACCCGTGTAAAAAGGGCTAGTATTTCCAGTAGGCGTAAATTTAATTGTAGTAAAACATGTGTTTAACGCGGCTAGCGGTCAGAATACAGTCTGTCTCCATTGATATTAATGATGGTCATAACTTTAGACGCTATTTAGCATATCAAGGTGCGGTTGCCATTGTCATACATTGGTGCTAACGGCCAATTGTGATCAAAATCAGCATAAATCGGCCGTACTAATAAGTGTACCTAATAATATTATAACGGTCAGGATTCTGAGAAATTATTTGAACGTGTGAGTTTGAAAATATACAATGGGAATTCTGTGTGGTCTAGACGAAGCATTGAGCACAGCAATGCATCTACGGGGCAGATTTACGAACTAACATGGTCATGATAATGACTTGTATGTATAAGATCCAAGTACGATATCGATGTGAAACAATTTAACTGCATTTTCAACTATAATTTTCAGATGACACCATGGATATTTTGAGTGTATTAGAGTTCAGCGAGCGATCTCTGGTAGAGAATAGTCAATGTTTTAGTTTTTAGTGAACTTTGTAAATAGTATAAGTGTAAATAGAAGTGAAAAACGAGAAGCGTTATAAAAGTCGTTGGCAGAAAAAAACAAGTTTTAACGCGTTTCAGGTTTTAAGCCGTTTTTCCCAACTTTAACACTATCCATATTGATAGCACTGTCACATCTTATAGCTGATACGTTTCCAAGTTAAGATAAAGTCTATCACTACCCGATAAAGCAGGATCCACCTAAAATTGATGAATCTGGCTTGTTTAAGATTAAACGACAGTCTTTTTAGTCGTTTTCTTCTTGTGGTGCCACTAATGAGGGTTTACCGTCAAGTCCGCAAATTCCTTTTTTTACTAGTGTTAGCTATTAAAAATGATAATTATATTTGTTTTTAAGCGACTTCTTCATGAAGGAGGAGGGTTTCAATTCGTCTCTGGTTCTTTATGTAGGTATGTTCGGGCATAACTCCGAATTATACCTGCGAAATTTCACCCGAAATTTGGTTAAGATTTGATGGGAATATAATTCGGTTACGAGTAGCGTCTTTAGTAGGTCTGGCCATGTTTTAATTAAGGCCACTAAAACGAAAATAAATTAAAACTTTTTAACAAAAAATAAAACTGACTTAAGAAGAACAAATAAAATAATTGCCAGATTATAAAATTAACAGTTTCAGAAGGTTTTTATTTTTTGTTATAAGTAAAGCATTCAGCTGAATCAACCTTTACCAAAAACCGTTTCTGATCTTCTGATCCCCATTCTTCCCACACTATTCGTAGTTTTTATTTATTTAAATCACAATGTAATGTGAAAGTTCATTTGTGACCATTCAGGATATTGAGAGGATCATGTTTACTTAGGATAGATTGATTTGATGGGACTGCATGTAGGTCGAATCTAACGGAACTCATCAAGGATTGGTAAATCACGATCAGTTGAATCGGAGAGTAATTTTGTACGGCGGAGTTAATTGAAATGGTATATAATTAGATGCTATAGAAGTAATACCTTAATGTAATCAGATAATAATGTATTTGTTCGTTAAGAATACTGAGTTATTACATTAGATAGGATTGTTTTTTTTGATATAATATAAAACAACCCCAACATATTACACAACGATACGTAAAAAAAACGAATCTTTTTATATATTAGATTTTTTTCACCAAATAGTATTCATTGTATTACAGATTAACTTTTCTCGCCACTAAGGACCAGTTTTTTTCTGAATCTGCATTAGTTCGCTCCCCATTTTTTCCTCGTTGCTTATATTCTTATCAAATCAAATTCTTGGAACAAAAATTTAAGATCTCCCAAATGCCGCGTAAAATTCGTCACATATACATATTGATACCCAGTGTGTGGCCGGCAAATGGCCATGTAGTAAGTAAGGAAGACAGTATCGTGGGCGGCGGCATTCACACCGCGTGACTCACGCCATTGATGGGCGCCCAACTTTGACTCGTTCCTGTCCACTCACTCAGTCAGTACAATGCCACGAAAAAGTAGCTTGTGTATCATAATAGAGATAGAAAACCTGCAATGCATAAATAAAAAACGGATCTAAAAACGAAAAAAGAAATAAATGATTAATTTTTGAAAGTGTAGAAACTGAAATTAAAAAGAGGTGTGTAGGTAGGGAACGTAGCATGTGCCGTCTAATTCTTATAATACGATATAAGACAATGCTTTTGTCTCGTATGGATGAAGAGCATAGAAAGTGACATATGTGTACCTAATAATATTATAACGGAAGGAATACTTAGAAATTATATGAATGTGTAAGTTTCAAAATACGCAACGGGAATGCTGTGTGGTTAAATTTTAATTGTTATTTACACAAACAATAGTTACATAATTACAAATAAAAGTACCTATATACAAATAAAGAAAAATATATCTTAATAAATCTATAAACTAAAATAGTTCATCACAATATTCCTCCACATCGCTGTAGACTGGTAACGTGCCCAGGAGGCTGGCAGCATTGCCACGTTGTATGGCAATGCTAATCCTTTGACCAAAGTGAGGCCAGCCTTCGGGTCACGGGAAGTGTTGACCAGCTGCATTGCAACATCTCTTTATAGAAGTTGGGCACATGGACCCCAGGACCCGAGTGTTTCGAATGCGACCCGTGGTCTAGTTCACAATTCCTGCAAGAATAAGTTCACAATGTTGTTGAAATTAATAGTGATACTAAAGAACTTTACAGACTACTTTCTTACAACCATTCCTTTAAACAGGAATGAATACAGTTACTAAAGGTTCCTCAGTAAACGTTAAGTGATGTCTAGATACTGAGCATCGGACGTCTAAACAATGTTGAATGTACATTGATTGCTACTGGACAATGTACGTACCACAGATTCATTCATTGACACTTTGGCTTTACAATTTAGTTCACAACCAACGTAAGGTTGTTGCTTTTACTAATAAATGACGTCATTTCTAGAACAAAGCCGGTGAAGAATTTTTACTAATTATAGCAACAGATTGTGATTGTGATGCGTGCGCGGTCGACGGCCCGCGTTATCATTTCGGCACAGATTGCTTGATCCCGCCCCGCTCCTCCCGCCATCTATGTGAGTGATGCTTGCTCCTCTTTCGTTACGTGTTTTGTCTTTTTCTGTACAAAAAGGTTTATTAGTATCTTTAACTTCTATAGTATTTGCTTTAATCAGGAGTTAACATTCTTGTTTTATCGTTATTACATTTTCTATAATAGAACTTGCTAGGATGTAAGATTTAAAACATAACCATATCTTTGCTGCTGTGCAGTCTTTGATTTAACATTTGTCTAAATTGGTAAGTAAGATAAACTTGTTACAAGACGATCGTTAATAGTTCTTACTAAGCAAACTACGACATGTATCGCCAAAACGCGATTAAATACGAAAACAATAAAATATACATCAATTAACTATTTCTAACCAATGATTTACATAATTCATTGTGTGACATTCGTAACGGTGACCGACATTTGACTCAAATTGGAATGAATGAGCATATCTTAATGTAAAAGTATTCTACATTAAGCAATTTATTCTTATGATTTACCGAGCGTTATTGGTTAAAATTACGACTCTTGTATCTTTACTAATAATGAAGCAAATACCCCATAGCTTTGGGTAGGATACCTTTCCATACGTTAGTAGCTATCACAGGTAAAATAAACTTACGGGTCCAGTTATATTGGCAATAAATAATATAACTTTAAAAAAAAGTAAAAACCGACAAAAAAAAAACTAAAAGAGTAAAATAATTACCAAATTATAAAACTAACAGTTTCAGAAGTCGGTGCAAATTTACACTGAACCAAATTAAAGGCACCGACTTCTGAAACTGTTAGTTTTATAATATGTTAATTATTTTACTCTTTTTAGTTTTTTTTTTGAAGTCGGTTTTTACTTTTTTTTAAGTTATTTATTTTTCTATTTCAAGTGTCATACACAAACATGCAAATAAAGCAATCCCGGGTAATTTGCTGTCATCCATTGGAGAGTTCCATTGTCATCTTCACCAAATCTTCACCAAATTTAAATAGGACCACCTCGGTACCACATGAACATCCGAATTGAGAACCTCCTCCTTTTTGAAGTCAGTTAAAAATGCTACCACAGGTAAGCAAAACGATTCGTTTTGAGCCATTGGAACCGGACATATATCGTACTTATTATGTTCATGCATGCCTAAGTGGAAAGTTTTCTCATGAACATGCAAGCCATTAAAGTCACTTTTAGTTTTGTCTCTATCTTCCGTAACTATGAGAACTAATATTCAATCAATACTTTAAATGTTCGATACTCCATGTATCTGAATTTCAGTAGTAACTGAAATATTAATATTTTTATTTTAAAATCGAATTCCATTACCGTTGTATTCTCAGCGCAACGTGGTTTTCAAATATTTTGTCTCATTTTAAACAATTTTTATCGCTAAGCTTTCAGATATGTAGCACTTGTATCTAAAAATGTTTTTGGCACTGACATCAGAATGTGCTTTTTATTGTGTAAACACTCAATTATCAATGCAGTTCAGATAAGAGTGCGCACCGCGTAATCTTTGCCCCAATTAATGTTTGTTTATTAAGATTTTATAACGTTACTGTATTGATCGGTTGACTCTTAGTTTTTATTGTCAGTTATATAATTATTTATTATTAAATATTGTTATTAACTAATGTTAGTTGCGATGTCTTATCCAGAGTTATCTTAGTTTTTATTGTTGACGGCGATAGAATAATTTTGTAGTCATTTGAAACTGTTTTTGTGTAAGCAAATATTGAGATAACAAATGTTCATTCATGCCTCGTGTTCGTGTACGTTAAGCTTCTAGTAGCACCCAGGATCCGAACAGAACGTACTAAACCCCAACGTCTTATAAATTAGTTATAATATTAAAAATCTTTATTTCAAATAAAGCGTTACAGATAATTTCCTACATTATCTATTTAGAGTAATAAACTAAAAAAACAGGATTCGTCCAAAAGTGACTACTTACTCGCGAGATGTTACAAGACCGGTCTATCTCTATGTCTTCACGTTTCTTACCCTTAATAAGATTGATGGCGAGACTGTAACTCCTAGAGACGGGGTTGACACTCTCATCTGTGAAATCAACATTCCTGACTAGCGTGAAGTAGATGACTTTGACCCCTTATCTAAAAGCTTTTTAATAAGTCCTCTATTGTATTATTCTAGGGTGATGGTTCCAAGATGACAATGTGGCGGCTCGTGGCGGCGGTAGTTGTGCTGTGCGCATACGCACAAGTCTCCGTGGCCGACCCGCGCGTTCCGCAGAGCACGCGCCCGCCGCGCCTGTGGCCACGAGCGCCGCGCACGCTCTCAGAACGGAAGCCTAACCAGTTCGTAGGGTAAGTTAAGATCCTCCAAACATTTTGATCTTTCGAGTTGACTATTGATTTCAAAGAACCAGGCTCTAAACTTACGGCCAGCTAACTTACGACCAAATAAAAAACGTCTGCAAAATACCTCAGCATTTGCAGAAATAAAAATAGTCTATACAAGGTTAGTCGGAAAGGAGGTACTTATCCGCAGGCCACTTAAAGCAGCACTGATGACGGTTTTAGCACGTGTTAAATTTTCAAAATTCGATAATTTTCATTTCCATAAAAAATGATTTTTATTTTAGTTTTTTCAAAAAATCTTAGTCCATGCTTTAGTTACTAATTCAGAAAACTAAGCTTCTCATCTGTGACCCTAACTAATGACCTAAAATGTAACCGCAGCTGATCATAGCTGAGTTCAATCTTTGAACAGCTACTTATTTCTCTTAAACTGTTGACTTTTGGGGAAAGTGGTTGAACAAAAGTTACTCATTAATATGGGTACTTTAACACCCTTTCGGATTAGTACCCCCTTTCTGACTAACCTTGTAGAAGATAACCGAAAAAGCAACCTAAAAAACATTGTGCGTGCGTATGTCATTCCCATCCTCTAAGAGGGAGTTGCATTGGAGATGAAGAATAGGGAGAAAGGAGAAACACCTCAGAGTTAATTTGTTTATAAAAGTCTAAAATATTCGATACTTTTAAACTATTATCGCTCTTTACCATGATTTTGGTCCTATTTCGATTATTCAAAAAGCAGTCAAATGAAGGAGTTACTTTCCTAGATTACCTTCGAATCTCCATAAAATATTGTAAACGGAAAAATCAATCGCGCTAAGTGTCAAAGTAAAAGAATGTGATGTAAATACATTTTAATCGGAGGTGCATCGTTGGTCGGTCCTTGGAACCGTACGTGTGGTGCATGCGGTTGATGCACTGATACAAATCTCGTTACTTCACACCGTACCGTTTTATAATCGTATGCGCTATTGCTATCTTGAAGCTTTACATGTTTTACATACATTCATTCTTTGCTACGTGTCATTGGCTGTAAGCTTAGCTGCCGAATGAGTGATCCTGGCTTGGATCCGTTCGGGACGTGGAAATAGATTTTTCTGTGGTAGTGTTTTGGATAAAGTTTTTTTTTCGTTCTCGCGATTTGTTCATATTATGAAAATCTCTATATCGCGTTAAAACACTCAAAGGTACGATACCTTCGTTCCCGACGTTTCGAATTACATCGGTTGTGGGCACGGGTTGAATCGACAGGAAACTGAGATTTAAAAAAAAAAAAGTCTTCTTCTGTAATTTGAGTCTTCTTCAATTCAATAAATGGCTTTCAGAGAATAAAGGAACTTTTTGTTCACCTAACCGGTTTTAGTATCTGCAAAAATAATTTTGTATGTATTTTATTATGTAGTTCGTTCAAGTATTTTGTTCATTTGTTACACTTTACTTCCTGGAACGGGAACCGTTTTCCGAGGCCAGTTAAAATCCCTTGCAGTTAGGTATGTAGGTCAAAAATGTCATGATACATAAAACGGGTAATTATACAAAGCTAATTACCACATATTATGATTTTCTCACGCATCCATATTGAATATTACGTGAATATCAAAAGTACGAACATCTATACCATCAATAATATTAGTATTTCATAATTCACGTTTATCTTCTCAAGTTCCGCTACAGCCAGGTTACCTTCTATTTAGATATTCTTCGGTTGGTTCTCTAAACTCTACGGACAACCAAATTTTCGTACGAAAAGTATGAAGGAAGCTGATTTAAATCCAATTCAAATTTAAAATCCTTACCAAAAGTAACACTACTTTTTCTTCTACAATTTACTGAGCCCAGTAACATAATACATGACTCTTCCCGTGGGCGGCGGCGCGTAGGTGATTTTCACGCTTATAATTTCGGGAGTCGGGCAGAGGGCAATAGCGGAACCGACGGCGAGTTCACTGGGACAGGTTATGACGAAGCGGGTTTTGATACCAAGGTCGTGGATGCAATCAACGAATGCAAGGATGATAGCGATATAGGTGAATTTGGTTCAATCTCACACTATATTTTAGAAGTTGTGGACAAACCTATGATTGCGTAAGAAAATTAAAATAATGAAATTAAAGTTACAATCAGTGCAGAAGCACAAATTGAAATCTGAACCCTCAAAGTTTAGAAATATGAAGCAATAAATGTTAAAATAGAATACTAAATTGTAGAGAGATGATGGAAATAGATCGAAGCGAATATTGTTATAGAAACAAGAACGACATTAACAGAGGTTAGCGATTATAAATGATGAATGGATATTAAAGTCATACTCTTGTAATAGGAAAATCATAATTATTATCAGAGCTGGGTTAGGTCAGATTATAAATTATAATCAATGGATTACACCATTTACTATATTAGTATTGCTACAATAAAGTTCTGATATAACGATGAGGTAACTATCACTTACTATGTTGAACACGCAAATAACATATTATTTCTGTTTGATATGGCCGCAGCGTAGTTATGACATTATTCTTATTAAGAAACACTGTGAATCCGCTTAACTCCAGAACGATTTTATCTTAATTTATTAAAACAACTTGATAACATACAAGATATAATAGAATAACTGAATTACAAATCAATCTATTATTAAAAATTAATTGTTTAAATAACCGCAATGCTCTTGAATGATAAGCCAATATTAAGCAAAACAGTGATAATATAATTAGGTGCAGTACTGCACTAAATCTCGTTTTCGATACAAGGTTTTCAGTCTAAGGACTCGCGATACTCTCTGACCCTAGCACAAATTAGTCTACTTTAAACAAGCGAGGAGAATCTATTCGGTACAACTTAGATACGGTTGGACAACGAGCAAGGTTATTGGGATCATCGCTCATAAGCTCCTCTATTAAGTATTGCGTAATTGTTACTAAGAAATTTTTGTTGGGGAGTGCTAATTGAATGATGACAATGGATTTGACATTCAATAGAGCTTACTATACTTTATCTACTATATACCTAGTACCTATAATATATCTAGTATCTACCAATGTTTTTTGTTCCTGTTCAATATTTGCATACCTCTCGTCAAGTTGCGTAAATAAGGACCACCATCTGATACCATAATTGGGGTACCTACGGCAAAATATAGGGAAAAAAGGCCAAATGGATTATGTCAGACGGATGCATCTGTTTCTACATCAGACTGGTTACAATTCATCATTACTTCAAAATTTCCGGGCGAGACGCGAATCGCTCAGTATAAATCAGTAAACGGCATCAAAAGCAAATAAAAAAAGAAGGAAAGAAGAAACCGAGTTAAGAGGCTCATTCGAAAAGACGAGAGCTTATTCATAAAATAAAAAGTATAGAAAAGTGACAAAATCATCACGAATAAGCATTAAAACTACATTTGAACAGTAGCATAAGAAAATGTTACGAATTTCCATAAAATGTCGAAGCTGTGAAGATGTTTCGTCGATCGTGTTTACGATGGCTAATAAATTAGATTTAAACAACACCTGTTTGACTTTAATGAGCGTTTCTCGTTACTTTTCATGCAAAAGCCACTGAAATCTGCATTGTTTATCCGAAGGTAGCATTTTATGAGTTTATATGTGGCCTACGTACTATCACAAGAAGGTATTTTGTAGTTTTTGCACTGGAGCTTACAAATGCGAAAAAGCCGCTTGGTCCTCAGTTAAGAATAAACGGGTCAAACCGTCACTCCCCATGGCTATGGAAGTGACGAAAGGAATGAAATAGGTATATGGACAGAAGCAGGTACTTTTTTTTTTTTTTTTTTAATCTTTATTTAAAGAGTTTTTTCGCCATTGCGAATATGACACTCTGTAGGTACAAAAAAGCAGGTACTTCAACTCCTAATTATAAATCGTAGTCACCACCGGCCTACCGTCAATTATTCTGCGATAAAGATATTTTTTACTATTTAGCTAAATTAGAAATACGTATGAACTGTTTTGTTTGTTACAGCCCTCACGTATGCCGATCACGTAACAGCACGCATTGCTGTCCCGGATGGACGTCCAGGCCGAATTCTTTACTTTGTATAGTCCGTAAGTACAGTATTTAAGTACTTATAAACATCGATGATTAATTTGATAATTTTAGTGAACATTTTCAAGTGTAAAATTGCAATAGTGAGATGAGATAAAACTTTATGTTGTTTTCTATCCATATTACTTCGCAAAAGTATCTCAAACATTTCCAACTTTAAGATTTTCAAATGTAATATTAGGACTAATAATGTAATATAGGACTCTAACGCGTTGGTGAACAGTTTCGGGAATATTGCATCCCCCTGTCTCACTTCCCATACCTTCCTTATATCTTATAGTTTCCTCCTTCCTTATATTTACCTACCCTATCTTCCTTATATCTTCCTACTAGCCTTTTTTTCTAGCTTTATGTGAACTTTCAGTTCTGATTACCCGTAACGCCATAGGCATTTGTAATGATTTAACGTGCTCTCCGAGGCACAGGCTACGAATGCTACGATATACTAACCATGTATAATTTGCAGCTGTGTGCCGCCCTGACTGCGGTTCACCGGGAGCATGTGTGGCTCCCAACATGTGTCGATGTGCTGGAGGAGTAGAAGCACCTTCTTGTGGCGGTGGCGGACTGTACCCATATCCAGGTAAAAAACAATAAATCTTGAGACCTATGTTCTTTAAAATGAAAGTGAAAACTAAATGCTTGCTGAAAGGGTCAAAAGTGAGTCTCAGCAATTCACAACTATTATTATTTAGATTTCTATGGTCAAAACAATTTTGTACATAATTATGTTTTAATTGATTGCAGTACGAACGCCGGGTGGTTGCCGTCGTATCTGTATGAACGGTGGTACTTGTTCAAATGGTACTTGCTCCTGCGCACCCGGTTGGAGTGGAGAATTTTGTACTGAACGTAAGTATCCGAAGTTATTCGGTTAGAGGTACCATTCACCTCTTCACTAAAATTACAATTGCTTCTTGTGTTAAATTTCCTGGACTGAAGATCTTATTTTTGGCTTCGCTCTTGTCAGAGCGGTTCGTTGTCGTCATGTAGCACTATGAGTTACTGTAGCTGATATAGCTCGTCTCATGATGTCTCGCCATCTCTCCCTGTTGCCTGTTGACTGAAGATCAGGGCAGGTGAAATCATGTCCTTAAAATTTTTAAAAACTTTTCGTGCAATGAGATTAAAGGCCTAGTCCGGAATGTCATTAATTCTTATCGTTCTTGATTTCATTACTTATATTTTAGGATTTCAACTCAGTGGTTTAAATATGAGCCATTATAACAGATTACGTTTTCTTCCAGCAATATGTCGGGAACCATGTTTGCACGGCGGTAGATGTATAGCTCCGGACAGATGCGTTTGCTTCCATGGACTATCCGGCACGAGGTGTGAAATCGATAGACGAACTGGTGAGTTTCAAGTATACCTCCTACTGAATAATTAAATCACAATTAATATATTCTATGATAGATAATACAAATATGAATTCATTAAAAGGTATCATGGGAAGGCATCATGAATTAGTTAAGGTCTTGGAGAGTATTCATTTGCAAAGTTTCTCGATAATATCAACTTTTTAGTAATGAACTAGCAAAGTTAAAACAAAGACAATTTAAATTCTAGAATCTTGACAGATGTTTTGGCATCAAAAGAATATTTTGATGTCGAAACGTCAAAGGTATTCAGAGTACCTTCGTTTATGGGAATAGAATTCCAGCTCAGAAATCCCGGCTTCATATCTTGATAAACGTTTGCAGGACCTTGCTACACGGACACTCGAGGTGCCCTATGTACGGGTGCTCTCGAAGGAGTCGTATGTACGAAGCAGCTCTGCTGTGCCACCGTCGGTGTAGCCTGGGGACATCCCTGTGAACGCTGTGGAGATCTCGATTGTCCGCAAGGACATCTGAGGAACTTGGCTACTAAGGAGTGTCAGGTGAGGATACTTCTGCATTAGGAAATAAAGACGATTGGTAGGGAGTGTTCGGTGATATCTTGAAGCCAAAAGCTGTTGAAAAGTGCTTTATAACTATCATAAATTGACTTGTCCTGGAAAAGTGTTCAGTAGCAAGACCAGATCTATGTCTACTGTTTGTGATAAGAGATGGCACAAAAAATGCATAGTCAACCGTCGGCTGTGAGCAGGCTCACTGTGAACCTCAGTATGAAAGTGAAGTCGGAAAACATTTTTCGTTTCTACTATGCTGATAACACGCTGTAGCGTACAGTGCGGGACTAGTGTGAACAAAGAAGAAAGAAAGAAAGAAGAAGAAAGAAAATACCACTTTAGCCGCCTAGTACAATAATTGGCCGCCGAAAGTCGGCGATTACGTATAGCATAATGGCGTATTGGGAGTTCGATGTGAACGTAAAGTTCAAAATGTATGAAAAACTCAAAAAACCGCATATCGTTTGTTTTTGGTAGCTGGCTAAGAGCGAACGTTACGTTTGGTGAGAACCGTGCCTGAAGCAAAAATATTATGATTTATTAACCGATAAATTAAGCTTTTCGTAACCCTTAGTTGGGCACACGTCATGACTCTGACCTTCCACACCTACTTTACCCTTAGTACGTAGTTTTGTTGTAATCTAACTTGTATACTAATAAGATTTCCCATTCTCCAGGACATAGACGAATGTGCAGCAGTTCCAGGCCTCTGCCAGGGCGGTCGGTGCATCAACTCCATCGGTTCATTCGCTTGCGAGTGTCCACCTGGACAACGACGACACAGAGTGACTAACAACTGTGAAGACATTGATGAGTGCGAAGATCCTGATATTTGTCCAGTAAGTAATGGACAGTTTCATTTTGACGGTGGAGAAGTTGAAGATAAACCTGTTTAGCTTTAAATGGTGAAGCATGAACTGACAAGGAAATGCATGTTAGTGTTCAGTAGTGCTACTACCAATTGATAACAAATAAACATAATAAATATTACGAATTTAGATTTTATATCTAAATTCGTAATATTTATTGTCTGGGAGTCTGGATGTATAATTCTAAGTTTTTAGTAACATGCAATGATTTTAATGGTTTATTTCATTTTCCAGAACGGCAAATGTGTGAACACAGAAGGCGACTACTATTGTCTTTGCAATCCGCACTTCATTCCTAGTCCAGACAAGAAATTCTGCATAGGTAATTGCAACTTTCATTTCTTGTTGGATCAAAACCTTTTAATTTAATTAGATACCTTTCAAAGAATTTCTGTTTTCATTATAGTCATTCAATGTTGATTTGAAATTTATCTTCAGAGAAGAAACATTATTCATTATTTGACTTTCTGATTCAGATGGCAGAGTAGGCAGTTGCTTTACGTATATGAGCGAGACTGGCGAATGTGCTGACCGCCTGCCGATGCCGCTGTCCAACCGCGACTGTTGCTGCGGGTACAACATGGGACGAGCATGGGGAGACATGTGTACACCTTGCCCACCGAGAGGATCTAGTGAGTATACAATATACATAAGTAGTAGATCGATATTTAATATTTAAGCGAGGTGGGTGAATATGGAAAACTAAAAATCAAACGAACTGAAACTGCAATTTAATAACAACTAACCACAGTTTAATTATTTATTCCAAAAGACATCAATGAAATGCCAAATCAGTGAGAGAGCAATGGAGTTTTTGGCGAAAAGTCTCTGCAGGAATATTTATAAAAAAATAACACTGAATGTTAATTCCAGCTGAATGGACGCATCTTTGCGGTGGCGGTGTGATCCCACCGAACTGGCGACGTAATGTAACGGGTGGGGGAGGTGACGATGATGGAAGCGGTGGCTCATACGAACCGCCAGCGATCGCCAAGATCAACGAGTGTATGCTCAGAAACGGCATCTGTGGACTAGGTACCTGTGTGGACAAGGATATTGGGTGAGTACCTACTCCAGCAGGCAACCATCTGATAATTCGCCATTATTTATTTCACGATCGTGGTTTAATGTTGCTTGACTTAACGAAATATATTTTCAATCCAGGTATCAGTGTGATTGCTGGGACGGAGCTGAATCAGTAGTGCAGGACGGTAACCCGACCTGTATCGACATCGATGAATGTGCTCTCGAGTATTGTAAAGGTGGTACTTGCATCAACAGACCTGGTGGATTCGACTGCAGGTGAGAAAATTGTGATAGATCTAATGTTATTCATGTCGTTTTAATAATATTTTAAATTTTAACAATGTATTTATTTTATGATCATTAAATTCTTTCGGAACAAAGGTTACGAAATCAAATTTCATTAAATTTAAACAAAATCTTATCAGGTGCCCCCCTGGTTTCGATCCAGTTGAAGATGGTTTGAGGTGCAGCGACAAAAACGAATGTGAAATGACGAACGGAGGCATGTGCACTAATGGAGTCTGTAGAAATGCCGATGGAGGGTAAGTAATAAATTTAATGTAATATATCCTCAGTAGTATCATTTTTAAATGTCTGAAGAATCTAATAGACATTATTTCAATCAGATACGAATGCGTGTGCAACCCTGGCTACGAGTCAACAGAGACAGGCCACGCGTGCCGGGATGTGGACGAATGTCGCGACAACCCTCGCGTTTGTAGACGTGGTCGCTGCCGCAACACGCCAGGGTCTTACGAATGTGAATGTGAACCTGGGTTCTCTACAACTGCGGGAGGATATTGTACAGATATCGATGAGTGTTCTGACAAGAGCGTCTGCCAGGTTAGTATTAAGATAAGCTTTTGATACTGCTGCAGACTATTGTTCATGGAGATTCTTTAGTATTAGATGCAGATGATAAAAATAATGGTGAAACATAAGTGTTTAAAATATGAAATTCAAAGTTTTCAATTTAGTACAAGCTATTTTGTGAATGTATTGGTGTTCTACAAGGTAACATTCTTGGTCCAAATATTTTGCATGGCTGTATAATGTTTATTTCTAAGATTAAAAATATGTTTTTTTTAATTGTAGGGTGGTCGTTGCGTGAATAGTGAGGGTTCGTTCCAATGCGTGTGCGAGGCAGGGTACCGTCCCACGCCTGACCGCGGTGCGTGTATCGACGTTAACGAGTGTTCTGAACAACGCGTCTGCAGGAACGGACACTGTCACAACACGCCTGGATCGTTTAGATGCGAATGCATGCCTGGTTTCACGCTCAGCAATGATGGAAGGACTTGTCTTGGTAAGTAAATTCATATAATTGTCGTGTTTCTTAAGTTCATAACTTTAGACATACCCAAATAGTTTATATGTAAAAAAATTGCAAAATTAGTGACGGATTAATATTCATTAATATTATTTACAGATGAAGTGCAAGACTTGTGTTACGAGAAATACGAAGAAGGACATTGTACTTTGCCGGGACAGAACCCAGTTACTAGATCTCAGTGCTGCTGCAGTTCAAGTAAAGGTAATTCACATATTATTTTATTTGATACTATCTAAAAGTACCGTTAAATCCAACATAAATGTCTTCGAAGACAAGAATTGTTCCTAACCTAAAATCTCATGTCAAACAGTGAACTTGGTCATAATTGATGTGTGAAATTTTTTATTTCAGGTCTCCACTTAGGCTGGGGTGTCGCTTGTAAAGCTTGTCCGGAACATGGAAGCAAAGAATACGACATCCTCTGTCCTGAAGGCGCGAGTAAAGACAATGGAGGAGCTGACATCAATGAGTGCACCATGATCCCTGGCATCTGTCCTCACGGCACCTGTGAGAATTTAGAGCCAGGGTATAAGTGCATATGCGACCCTGGGTTCCATCCCGATGCTGATGGTATTTGCAGGGATATCGATGAATGTGATATGCACCAGTCTGTGAGTATGATAACCTCTACGTGTACAAAAGTTAAGGAAAAAAAATAAGGAAGATTCTATTTTAGTCAATAAACAGACAGTTTCATATCTTCTGCATAAAATGTAAGCACCCACCAATTAATTCTACGAAAAATGACTGAACAGTTACTTTTGTTTTCAGTACTGCACCGGTGGTCAGTGCCGCAACACTCTGGGAAGCTTCACGTGCGTATGTCCACCGGGGACTCGTTACGAGCCCGACGAACAAATCTGCCGAGACATAGACGAATGCGAGGGTGAGACTCTTTTCATCGTCAAGGAATACGATCGGGGAGACATTCCCCCAATGATCCCAATCGGAACAGGTTACCAACCTTTGTGTGACAAGCCAAAACATCATAATGTTCCATCTATCGGACATCCTAACCCTGGACTAGCATCATTTGACCAACATCAGAGCTTGGTCATCTACCATCCGTTGTATGGATGCTGATATTTATAATTGAACATTAATTTCACGCAATTCGATCTCATTGCACTGCTTCAATTATTCATTTAATGAAATTATATTTAATAAATTTTTTTGTGCCTGATTATTTTGTTTTTAACAGCATCTCAGAAGAGAATTGAAAATTATTTTAAAATGTGCAATCACTTTTAAATTCTTATAACTACTTGTAAAGTTAAGTGCGTCTAAGTGGATTATTTGATCCAAATAAATTGTGAATTACCCCAGTATGTCCTATTTTGCCAATTATGGAGTGATTGCTACGGGTTATGTTTTTAATATTGTGTTTTCGATCCTGTCCATTCAAACTTTGTTAAAATTAGGTTTAAAATTACTTTCAATATTGTAGAACAATCGAACCCTTGCGACAACGGCCGCTGCATCAACTCGCACGGCAGCTACGAGTGTGAATGTGAAAATGGATTTGTTCTCGACGCCACCGCTCAGCATTGTATTGGTAAGATCATCAGATATTTTGTCGGCACCAAAGGGATTATTAAATTAAAAGCTTTTTGATGAAGGTCGGTTAAAAAGAAGTAACGTTATTATGCTACTGCAATGAGTTGACTGTTTACTGTTAGGATATTTTACCGTTTGTTTCTCTTCAGACAACCGCCGTGGTTCCTGCTGGCGCCGCGTGGTCGACGGTCAGTGCGAGGCGGCTGCCCTACGGCCGCTGCTGCGTCAGGAGTGCTGTTGCAGCGTGGGTCTGGCTTGGGGATCTCCCTGCGAGCCTTGTGAGATTGAACATTGCCCATGCCCTAAGGGATTCGCCAAGGTACAGATCTGTATTATCTTAAACAGAATGAAACCCTTTTAAGATTGTGGATAGATTTGGTTTAGATTTTTACTATATGAAGACGCATATTCTTTATTAAAGTTCGTTTCAAAATCCCTGAGACTGAATTGACATGCGCGAAACGTCAAATTTGAAAAAAAATTCCTAAAATTAACAAGTTTTACATTTGCGCCTGTCAATTTTGTCTCAGGGATTTTGAAACGAACTTTATGTAATCTTGCTTATTTAATTTTCGTTTCTTCAAATTATATTTATTTACAAAAATTTCAGTTATTTCATTAAACAGAAATAATCTTTCAATTTTTACCTAGTTTTTAACAAGTTACTTACATTATTCAAAACTTAAGGCATGCTAAATTTATTAAAAAAAAAAACTAAACTAACTAAGCAAATTATTATTCATCACAGTTGGACGGAGCGACATGTCGAGACGTGGACGAGTGCCAGCTAGACTCCGAACTTTGCATTGGTGGTACTTGTGTCAATACCGACGGATCCTACAGATGTGAATGTCCACCAGGACTCGCACTTGATACTACTGGTATGTATCTACCTACTAGACTTTAGTTGAATTGTTTTGATACCTGGCTGGATTGTTGTTTGGTAACGAGCTATTACTTCAAATTCTACTACTTTCGCTGGTCAGATTAATAAATTGAAGCTGGTAACAGAATGCAAAATAACAGCTGTATATGTTCTTGGTAACAGGTAACCGTTGCGTGGATACTCGCCGTGAGTACTGCTACACGGACTTCATCGGAGGACGTTGCTCCAACCCTCTCCAAATTGAAGTATTGAAGGCGGTGTGCTGCTGCTCTTCTCTGGGAAAAGCCTGGGGCGATAGACGGTGTGAGCCTTGCCCTAAGAAGGGTAAGTCGGATTCAATTACTGAGAAAAAAAGAACTATTGTTTGTTCAATCTCGCTGGATAAATTATATCTTGTTTGCTTTTATGAAATAGAAATGTTCATATTATGTAGGAACGGACTCGTACCGCAATCTCTGCATCGCGGAGGGCACCGGCCATCCACCCACCATCTGGGATCGACCTGGTGACACATCCGGCAACGGAACTGCTATCTGGGGAGGCGGCAGAGAAGAGGGCGGCGCTCAAGGTGGCGGTGCCCAAGGCGGAGGCGCTGATGGTGATTACGACTGGGAAGGAGGAGTCGGAGACAACTGGGGTAATCTTACTGGGGATAGTTGGCATAAAGGTGGCCCAGGAGTGATACCTGGACAGATGGAAGTCAACGAGTGTGCGGCCTTCCCTGGGCTATGTGGCCACGGACGGTGCAGGAACCTGGTTGGAACTTTCACTTGTGACTGCTTCCCTGGTTATGAAAAGGTTAGTTTTCTCTTTAGTTATTTTTTGTTTGTTTTTTAACAAAACCTCTTCAGCCATGATAGTTATGATTTACTGATTTTTGTCAACAACCTCAAATAATTTATAGCTGGTTGATATCATAATTTGTTCTTCACCAGGACTCTAAAAACCACACTTGTGTGGATGTAAACGAATGCGAGATAGTCGATGGCGTCTGCGGTTCAGGCGAGTGCCGTAACACAGAGGGCAGCTTCACCTGCCACTGCCATCCCGGACACAAGGCTGATGACTTCACTAAAGTCTGTGTTGGTAAGTTGACTCTTAGGACCACTTATTTGTTCAGTTTAAAAAGAGTACAATACATAATGGCTCGCATTGCAAGTTATATTTTGTACATTCATAACTAGACTTCCCGTCGATGAACAACCAGTACTTGTTGATCGAAGATCTTCCATTGACTTTTGCTCTGCGCCATTAACGAAAATTACACAGTAGATTTTTTATTTTATTCTCATTTTGTTCCTAGATATCGACGAGTGTTCGGAAACCCGAGGCTTATGCCGCGGCGGACGTTGCATCAACACTCCAGGATCGTTCCGCTGCGAATGCGGACCCGGCATGGAACTGTCCCCCGACAGGCTCTCCTGCAAGGATGTGGATGAATGTTCTATTACTTCTGGTATTATAATCTTAACTACTTTCGATGAACATAAAGTCGTGCCTTATTTTTGTGTCAAAATTACATGACATCATTAGTCTAAAATATTTTGTGGGTCCTTGGATCGGGATAAAATGGGCGTGTAATTATTTTGAATAGCGTAGGAATTATCTTAGTTAATATATCATCATTCATAACTTTAAAGGGTTAAGTATTAACATTGCACCTTAAAAAGTAATAGTACCTAAAGAGATTTTGATCATTTGTTATTGAGATTCAAATCGACATTCGAGTCTCAAACTCAAAACTCATTTATTCAAAATAGACTAGAATTACTTAGTTCTTTTTGAACGTCAGATTTACAATAGATATACAGCTCACAAAAAAGCCCTCCACCGCTTCCTAGTGTTTATGCTGTGAAGAAGAAACGGCGCAACAAACTCCCCAGCAACATAGATCTGTCTGTCAAGTGAATAAATTAATTGACTCTATACAAAGAAAATCATAATATTTTTTCAATAATAAAATTATGCAAATAAAGGAAAAGTACCTAATAATTAAAAATTTAAAAAAGTATATAGATCAATTCTAAAACAAGTCTAAAGGAGTTGGTGGGTGGAAAGGTAGGTATATCGTTTACAATTTTAAAAAGACGCTCGTGATATAATAAACTTCTCCAGGTATCTGCAGTAACGGCGCTTGCGAGAACCTCATGGGCACATACCAGTGCGTGTGTGACGAAGGTTACGCACAGTCCACAGTCAAATCTCACTGCGATGACATTGACGAATGTACGGAAGACCCCACAAGATGTCAGCACGAGTGTGTCAACACGCCTGGCTCTTATCACTGTACTTGTAGGTGAGTGGGAGAAAGGGATATTTTCTAGTCAGTACTTTGTTTTGATTGCCTATCTGTTCTGGTCTTTTAATGAGACGGCAAGCTTCATCATAACCAGTAGGTTCTCTAATAAGAGTTAGTTCTAGTCTCTTTGTTAGAAAGTAATGGTGCGGGCTTTCATGACGTTTGATTTATCATTGGATTCATATCATTGGTTTAGAAGTAGTCTGAGATTTTTGTGAGACACATTAATGTTTATGATTAGTTACGGTTTACCTACTCATACTCAAGTGTGTAATCTAAGATTGAAAACGTCTCCAAAAAGCTTAATTTTCAACATTATAGCTACATGTGTTATGTTTATTAGGGATGGCTGGCACCTCCGCGCTGATGGTCGTACATGTCGTGACATCGATGAGTGCGGCAAGGGCGCGCGCCCCTGCGGCGGTGGAGAATGCCGAAATACACCTGGATCTTATGTGTGTACCTGTGCCGATGGATTGCTGCCTTCGCCTGATGGAGCTAAGCCAACTTGTCAGGATATTGATGAGTGTGCTGATGTAAGTGTAATGTGGTCACATTTTAATGTAATGCCGCGTATCCGTCATTAAAGATAGCGCTGCAAAACTAACTAGTTAATAAAGTTGAAAAAAAGAAGTAGGATAAGGAATTCACATCTGCTAATGCTTGATAAAATGTGCTGAAATTTCCACTCAATATAGGGTCATAGATCGGTTTTGATTCCTTAAAGTATTGGTGATATAATACGTAATCTATTCGGCCCTTGAAGGGGTGGAATGAAATTAAACATTAAGATATAAGGCCGTTTTTTGACATAAGCAAATGTTTCTAACTTTTATAATCTTCTTCAGGTGCCAGACCTCTGCGGTGCAGGTGAATGTCACAATACGATTGGCAGCTTCGTGTGCCGCTGCCCCGACGGCTACAGCGTGAAGCCGGAGCAGGGCCCCGCCTGTACTGATGATGATGAGTGCGAGCTGGGGACGTGTGACTGCCATCCGGCTGCTGATTGTATTAACTTGCCTGTAAGTAACATTTTCTTTGTAGTATCTACAAAGTTCTTTAGAATTTCCGTTTCCAAGTGTCAGAATTTGACATCAAGGAATTAATATGACCAAACGGAAGGCAAAACTGCGTACTACTACGCTTGTTCGTATTTCGGTATATTGGTATTGATACAAAAGACCATATGGACCATATTTCGTCGAGATCTGCGATTCTAAAGTTAGCATTCCATTAGACAGTTTTGGTTCTTGAAGATTATCATAATCACTGTCACAACAGAAGTCTTGTGCAGCATCTAAAATTGGTTTATTTCTTGCTAGGGTTCCTTCCAATGCCGTTGCCGCGATGGTTGGCGAGGCGATGGAACTGAATGTGAAGATATCGACGAGTGCCTCACCAACAATGGTGGCTGTCATCCGCGCGCCACTTGTACCAACACTGATGGATCCTTCATGTGTCTCTGCGATACTGGATATAAGGGAGACGGGTAAGAAATTTACACTTTTGAAGAAAATATAGTCAGAGTATTATCTTTGTTACTGCTTTAAAATAACTGGTAGATGAATGAGTAAATGTAAAAGCTAAGATGAGAGAAGTCGTTCTTATGATACACTAGCTTTCGCCCGCAGCTTCGCTTGCGTGAAATTTTGAACCCGTTAAGTGACGATATTCCATACAAACTTTCATACCCTATTTAACTCCCTTAGGGGTTGAATTTCGAAAAATCCCTTCTTAGTGGATGCCTACGTTACAAAAGGAACCTACTGTAAAAAAATCAACTTTCTAACCCCAGCGGTTTAGGCTGTGCGTTGATAGATCAGTCAGTCAGTCAGTCAGCTTCTCCTTTTATATGTATAGATATATGGTGGTCTTTTGTTCACACAAAGCGATAATCTCTTACGAAGACAACCAAAAATTTGTTGATCTATTTTAAATTGGGAATTACAAGAAATTCATTTGCATTTCAGGAATGCATAGTAGTTTTCCTGGATTGTAAATATCACACTGTTGGTCTTCCTTTATTATGCTTATAAAATAAATATCATAATAATCATAATGCTTCTCCCTGTGTAGCTATTCTTGCGTGGACATCGACGAGTGCGCCAACGACCCCACTTTATGTGAGAACGGTCACTGTACAAACACACCCGGTGGTTATGAGTGTGACTGTGATGTTGGCTTCACTAAGTCGCCTGATGGAAGGTCTTGTCTTGGTAAGTTTGTCAAGATAAAAACTATACAACGTGACTGGTAATTATTGTCACATACTTAAACTCATGATAACAAACAACTTTCCCAAAGAAACGATTTTTTATTTGTTTTATTCAAAATTTATTAATAATCCACTACGGTATTGCGTATACGACGCGATTCCGAGGGTGACTAACTGGCTAGGTTGTGTGTTGTGCTTCACAGTAGCAAACGGCGCGGAGGGGAGGGGACAGTATTGTTCCAACGCGCCGTCCGCAACTTAGATCGTAGTGCGGTCGAATATTTTTTTTAATTTGGAAATAAAATTGTTTTGTTTTATAAAAACACGCGAACCGCCCCGGCGTCACTCAGGTTCGTTTTATAGCATAAAACCTTCCGGAAGAAATTACTCAAATTAAGATGAAAACTACATCAATATCCGTTGCGTATTTTAAAAGATCTAAGTGTCCAAACACACTATGCCGAATTTACGCGACCGAAGTTCGGCGGCTGATTTTACGTTCCGACGCATTCGGCTGATATGATACACCATAAGTGACGAACTTACGCAGCAGAAATTCAGTTGCGCAAACTTGTGGGCAGACACGCGGGTCGCGTGCATGCCTGCCTCCCGCTGCTCCCCGCCCCGGATCTTCGTCGGTAATCGAACCGAACTTCAGTGGCGTATAATGTGTGCTCTACAGAATACGTTGCCGCCGAATTGCCGCTGAACTTACGCCCGACCGAAGTTCGGCTGTACGCTATAACGAAACGTAATTTCGGCATAATGTGTCGTCAGTAATTCAAATAGCATTGCGGGCGTATTCATGCCGAACTTCGGTCGCGTATCTTCGCCATAATGTGTTTAGACACTAAGCGTACAGTCGGCAGGAAGCGACTTTGTTTTATACTATGTAGAAATGATTCATTGAAAAAGTTGTTTGTTATCATGAGTACAATCATGTATTGTTAAGTATTTGACACTAATTACCAGTCTCCCTATATACAAAGTCCAGCCAATTTTAATGCGTTGGATTTCTAGCGTATACTTTAAAACTATTTGTATAATTTCGCAGATATGGACGAGTGTGCGACGTTCGACAACGTGTGCGTGTTTGGTCGGTGCGTGAACACGTACGGCATGTTCAAGTGCATCTGTGACAAGGGATACCAATCGGACAGCATTGATGATTGTAAGTCCTATTACTTTAACCTTAGTGCCAGAAGCCAGGGTATTAGAAACTGGTTGTAAGCTTGGTAGGCACGATGTGGCATAAACCAGGAAATGCTCGGTATTTGTCCACAATGATTCCGAACAAAAGAATGACTTTAGTGATGTGCCCCTCACTCGTGAGTAACCTCGTTTGAGATCCTCAAAATGAAAAATGAGGGAGTTACTCATATTTTAATTTTGAACCACTTCATCTTATTCCTTAATTTATTATTTGTATAAGCGCGAGTGTGTATCTGACAGATGAGCGAGTGAGTGTGTAAGTGATAGGAATGCAAATATTTGCTGAGGAGTGTTCCATTCGTTCGGTCACTCGGCGCCCTTTCTCTCCGCATTAGCGATCCTACCACTCACCAGTCTTTCTCTTACCTATCCTCTCCTCTCCTCGAATGAGGGGTGCTTTATGAGTACCTCATGAGGTAAAATGAAGTTTTTCCTCAAACTCTTTTAAAAAAGACGCGTTAGAGCGATTACGCACTACATCCGATCCGAATCCGTGAAAATACGGATATAAAAAACTCGGACCGAATTCGGATATTGCTTTACGCACTGCATCCGATCTGAATCCGTGAAAATACCGATCTAGAGTAAAAATCTCAGACCGAATTCGGATGTTGCTTACGCACTTTTCCGATCTCTAATCCAAATTCAAACAATTCAGGGGTCATCTTTGGCATTCCATTTGGCGTCCGATTTGAATCCGAGGTAGTGCGAAAGCGTTCATACAAACATTACTACGGCTACTTCGGTCCGTCAATATTTCTTCCGAATTGGAGACTCACGGATGACGGATAGAAATCGGGTGACGGATGCCGGATGTAGTGCGTAAACTACCATACAAATAGTTCTATGGCTACTTCGGAACGTATTTTCACGGATTCGGATCGGATGTAGTGCATAATCGCTCTTACCCGTCACTAGATTACTTTTAAAACTTTTAAAGACCGAACATGAAAATTTTCTAGTTCGATTATAAGCTATCATAACTTAACTTTGCTTACAGTGATGCCCGGATTCAACTGCACGGATGTAGACGAGTGCAAGTCACCACAGTCATGCCAGTACGGACAGTGTATCAACACGCAAGGATCGTACGTCTGTAGATGTCCGCCTAACTACGAGCTCGTCTCTGATGGCACTGCTTGTTATGGTGAGTTCTATTGGATTAGTCGCATAAAGGTAATTTTGGTCCTTTGATACGAAAGGCCTGCGTTATCAAACTGGGATGAGAAATACGCAGCCGGGCTGCGAAATTCGTACTATGCCTGGAAAACAAATATACAGGGTGTAAACGAATTCGTGTAATTCCTTCAACCCGCGTGGTACTGGTGACACAGATTAACCCTAAAAGAGAATTTATGAAAATCAACTGAAAAAAAAAATCAAAATAGAATCTTAGTTTTCTATTGTTGAGTCATTTTAGAGCCCCGAGTTAACTTACTGCAATGAGCGATATCGCGTTAATCTTGCCCGCCAGCCGCGTCGCCGTGCTTTCATTCATTTATGCGTGGCATCGAAATGTTCAATCTCATAAAATGATTTTTATGCAAAAAAAAATCCTATTTTTTTACTGAATCCTTAGTAGGTTTATGATATACGATCAAATTATCCCTACCGCATGAAAAAAGGATTTTTATTTTTAATCAGGTTAATTTCCGTGCGGGGCCAATCTACACCAGTAGTAGATCATGTGTACGAATTCGTTTACACTCTGTAGATCATCATTGTTAGCTTTTAAAACTTTGTGTTTTATTGCGATAATTTTTAGATCTTTCTAAAATGATTTTATGTGATCGGTTATCTCGATGCCACGCATAAATGAATGGAAGCACGGTGGTACAGCTGGCGGGCACGCCTAGCGCCATATCGCTCCGCGCAGTGAGTTAACTTGGGGCGTTAAAATAGCTCACGTTCAGAGCACCGTGTTCTCTTTTGGTTTTTGAATGAATCCCATGCAGGGTTAATTTGTGTCACCAGTAGATCATGAGGTTTAAAGGAATTACATGAATGCAGATATTTTTTGTTTTGCCCTCTAAGCTAGCACATTTTTTTTCCCAACTTGGTCTAAAATACGTAACTAGAAGCAATTTTATTTTCTTTTAGATTCGAGAAAGGCACGCTGTTACGGTAAAGTTGACCTGAAGTCTGGTGCCGAGCATTGTCGGGATAGTGACGAATTGTCTGAAGATGGTACAATGGCGGCTTGCTGCTGTTCTGTTGGTAAGGAAAAATAAACCTTAAATAAATGACGTGTGGATTGAATTGTACATGGCTGATTATTTCGCTTTATTGCAGGTGCCGCTTGGGGTAACTACTGCGACCTGTGTCCGGAGCCAGGCTCAGAAGCGTACAGACAACTCTGCCCTGGTGGTCCTGGATACCAACCTGTTCTTGAACCTGTAAGTCTCCTTTATCTTTCATGTATTCGTTTTCCATTTTGTTAGTTTCACGTACAGTAACACTACACGTCTTTGAAGCATTATACTGTTGACTAGCGACCCGGTCCGGCGTTTACGTTTTACAGCTAAAAACCTTCCGGAAGGAATCACTTAAATTAAGATGAAAACCGCATCAAAATCCATTGAGTAGTTTAGAAGTAGTAAGCAAACAAACAGACAGACCCGATAAGCGATTTCAATTTATATTATTTGAAGATGTGCAGATAGTTATATTTATGTCCAGTTAGGGATATAAACAATAGCTCATTATAAGCTGTGAGGCAATTTATACGAATCGTAAAAAATAAACGTGTTTTGACTTATACTCAACCTCTCCTTCCAGCCATCATACGTGGTAACTCTAGCTGACATCGACGAGTGCGCCCAACACCCTGCTCTCTGCGAGCACGGCACGTGCACCAACACGTTCGGTTCATTCGTGTGCACGTGTGGCGATGGCTGGCAGCTGACTGCGGACGAGCAGCGGTGTGAGGACATCGATGAGTGCGCCAGGCCTGATATATGCGGGCCTGGCATATGCAGGAACATGCAGGGGTCCTATGTGTGTCTATGTCCAGAAGGATACGTGGCGATGCCTAATGGAAGTGAGTGTTCTTCCATTTGTCTTTAGTTTCCTATCTACTTTTTTATTTTATACAAATATTTACACTACTTATTCTTCTTCCATAGAGGAGTGTGTGGATGTCCGTCAGCGTCAATGCTACATGGACTGGGACCCCGATACGGGCCATTGTACCGGAGCAGCCGGTGTACCTCAGACCAAGTACCTGTGCTGCTGTTCCGTCGGCAAGGCCTGGGGGGCACCTTGCGAGCCCTGTCCCGATAAGGGCTCTCAAGAACACATGGCGCTCTGTGGGGAGAAACCAGGAGAATATATCAACCCTATGACAAATGAGACCAAACCGATTAACGAATGTGATATCATGCCGCAGTTATGCAAGCCTGGTACTTGTCATGATACCCCGACTGGATTCCAGTGTGGATGCGATCACGGGTAAAGAAATTTTCCATTTTTGTTAAATAAAACTTTATAACCTTCGTTCTGATCCATGAAATCTCGTTTTCCTCGCTCTCTCTCTTAATTACTCAGAATCTAACCCTTTAAGAAAGAAATATAATAATACATGATCAACTCTTTTTGAACACACAATTTCTTTATTTTGTTCTCAGTTACGAACACGACAACACTTCGCATTTATGTCGCGATATCGACGAGTGCGCACTGCACCGCATGCCGTGTCGCGGTCTCGCTCAGTGCGTGAACTTACCCGGCGCGTATGAGTGCCGCTGTCCGCCTGGATATAGGCTCACTGCCTCCCTGGACGAGTGTGAAGATGTCGACGAGTGCGCGGACGAAAGGCTTTGTGAGCACGGCGAGTGTAGAAACACAATTGGATCATACAGGTAGTTAACATATCAATTATCCACCTTAAGTAACTATGGCTGGCCACGAGCTATCACTGACCAGTTTGCCCATGACCGTGGTGATTTTTAGGAGACTTTTTGTCAGAAGTGGACTGGTTTTTGCTATTGATGATGATCGCTTAAGTTAACTAAATGTGTCGTTTTACATCACAGTATCTGATTCATTATACTTTCTCTCCAGATGTGACTGCAAGCCAGGTTACACACTACGCGACAACGTATGCCGCGACGTGGATGAGTGTGCGCGCCCACGACCCATGTGTCGCAATGGCACGTGCGAGAACCTGCCCGGATCTTACATGTGCCACTGTGACGAGGGCTTCAAACCCGGAGCCAACAATGATTGTATCGGTGAGTGGTAAAGTCTTAGTATTAAAATTAAAATGAGAGAGTTTGAAGTGCGAAAATTCTTTTATCAGGGGCTAAGTGTCCAAACACTATGCCGAAGATACGCGACCGAAGTTCGGCGGCTGATTTTATGTTCCGACATATTCGGCTGATATGACACACCATAAGTGCCGAACTTACGCGGCAGAAATTCAATTGCGCAAACTTGTGGGCGGATACGCGGGGCGCGGGCATGCCTGCCTCCCGCTGCTACCCGCCCCGGATCTTCGTCGGCAATCTAACCGAACTTTGGTCGCGTATAATGTGTGCTCCATAGAATACGTTGCCGCCGAATTGTCGATGAACTTACGCCCGACTGAAGTTCGGCTGTACGCTATAACGCGACGTAATTTCGGCATAAGGTGTCGTCAGTAATTCAAATAGCATTGCAGGCGTAATCATGCCGAACTTCGGTCGCGTATCTTCGGCATAGTATGTTTAGACACAAAGAGTTGCTAGAGAAAATGTGCTAGGATTTGAAACACTTTTAAAAAGCATTAGATTATCTTATACAGCGTGTCCCAGAAAGTAGTGTCAAGCGGAAGTCCAGAGGTAGAACATCCTTTGAGGTACCCAAATCACCCCCATGTATGTTCCGCGATTTTTTGTAGTTTTCGAGTTATGAATGTTTTTCATGTTTTTTAATCAAACTCTGACTATAACGACATTTTTGATCATAGTGACGTGAATAGTTGAGATACATGAGTAATTTTTTTTCTAAATTAGCTGATTAGTGACCCTTTCGAATGCACAATCATTTGTCACCATAGATGGAACGAATGCGTTACAAAAAAATATTGAATTCTCATAAAGTTAAAATCCTGCATTTTTCCTACATCTTTGTGGGTGATTTAAAAATAAATCTCCCTAAACTTTTTTCGTCAGATGTATTTTAAAAACTTATCCATTTTATCAGCTATTTACCCTGTAAATTTCATCGAGCTATCTCTACGACATCACAATAAAAATTTCATTCAAAGCATACAATATCGAAAATTCCAGTTGTAAAAGGGTGAATGAAAAATTTATTAAAACTGACTAATAACGTCTTTTTTAGTAACCCTCGACGTAAAAAGAGGGGTGTTATAAGTTTAACGTGTGTGTCTGTGTGTCTGTCTGTGGCATCGTAGCTCCTAAATGGATTTTGATATAATTTTTTCTTTTGTTTGAAAGGTGACCTTATCGAGAGTGTTCTTAGCTATGATTCAAGAAAATTTGTTTAGCCGTTTGAAGATCATCAGCTCTTTTCTGGTTGTTGAAGGGATATGAGCAACTTCTACTGGTCTGATCGATTCGAAATTTACTATCCGGTGACTTCAATGATATTACAATAACATGGTAACCTTGACCTGAAACACAAGCATCATCTGAAACAGCATGATACCAAACTTACAGTAGAGGTATTGTGTGCCTATTTATTCTTTAAGTTTATGATAAGTTGTAATGACCTCCTTCTTGTCACATGTCATCAATATCATTGAAGTCACAGGATAGTAAATTTCAAAACGATCAGACCAGTAGAAGTTGCCCATATCCCTTCGACAACCAGAAAAGAGCTGATGATCTTCAAACGGCTGAACAGATTTTCTTGAATAATAGCTAAGAACACTCTCGATAAAGTCACCTTTCAAACAAAAGAAAAAACTAAATCAAAATCCGTTTAGGAGGTACGATGCCACAGACAGACACACACGTTAAACTTATAACACACCTCTTTTTACGTCGAGGGTTACTAAAAAAGAAGTTATTAGTTAGTTTTAATAAATTTTTCATTCACCCTTTTACAACTGGAATTTTCGATATTGTATGCTTTGAATGAAATTTTTATTGTGATGTCGTAGAGATAGCTCGATGAAATTTACAGGGTAAATAGCTGATAAAATGGATAAGTTTTTAAAATACATCTGACGAAAAAAGTTTAGGGAGATTTATTTTTAAATCACCCACAAAGATGTAGGAAAAATGCAGGATTTTAACTTTATGAGAATTCAATATTTTTTTGTAACGCATTCGTTCCATCTATGGTGACAAATGATTATGCATTCGAAAGGGTCACTAATCAGCTAATTTAGAAAAAAAAATTACTCATGTATCTCAACTATTCACGTCACTATGATCAAAAATGTCGTTATAGTCAGAGTTTGATTAAAAAACATGAAAAACATTCATAACTCGAAAACTACAAAAAATCGCGGAACATACATGGGGGTGATTTGGGTACCTCAAAGGATGTTCTACCTCTGGACTTCCGCTTGACACTACTTTCTGGGACACGCTGTATAGGCCTTAAGGCCTTTGCACCTGTCTCTTTAGACTAAGGCAGCATTTATCGCTTTGCACTTCTCTAAGGTTGCATTGCATGAGAGTCTTCAGTCAGTTGATAATATTAAATCAAGCACTCGTACGAACCACTTGGTCTCCAGAGGCGCAGAGTTCTTTACCAGTTTCATTCTTAGTGCAAGACTTATGATTAAGTGGTAATTCTAAACAGATATAAACGAGTGTCGCGAAGGCGGCATGGTGTGTCGCAACGGCCGCTGCCGCAACACGGTAGGCTCGTTCCGTTGCGAATGCGCACCCGGGTACGCGCTGACAGCCGACGCGAGACACTGCCGCGATGTGGACGAGTGCTCCGAACTGCCGCACCCGTGTGGAAGGGATGGCTCGCCATCGTGTACTAATACTAATGGAGGGTGAGTTTGGACCTGATACACAATCCCTAGGTTTTCATTTCTATTACATATCCTTTTTTTTATCTTGTGAAAATCCTCATGGATACCCTTCGCCTGGGGAAGGCGAAGGGTTATGCCGGACTCTTACCGGCTAAAAACCCACGGTGTTCCTTCTCCTGACCCTTGGCCGGGGTCACGGGATTCGCAGCTGCATGCACCGCAACCCCGGCAGGCCTCGGTCCGCCAGTCCCTGGCAGACCTCTCCTTCTGTGGGGCCTTGCCCCACGTCCTCCTGAGAGACGCGCACGGAACACATGCGCGCCACCTTCTCGGGCCTGTTTCTATTACCTATCCTCAATAATAAGACATTGTGGTCTCTGGTTTACATGGTAAATAGTAAAGGACATGAGGAATTTGACGATCTTCTCGTCTAGCGCAGTTCTTGACTGTATCGCGACATGATTTGGCGATGGATCTTCGTAAGGTCCTCGACCAGAAAAGGCCGTAGTTTTCAAAAATTACATATTGTTCTAAACACGACTGTCTCGTTGGTCTAGTGATCGCAATCGCGACTGCTGAGTGTTAGGTTCTGGGTTCGATCCCCAGGTCGGGCAAAGTGTTATTGAGGGTTTTTCGAGTGGAATTTCTCAGTAGTAGTCCGGAATCTGGATTTGTAGTTTGTACCCGGTTGATGGCAATAGGCTTGCCCCCTATTACATGGAACTTGAACATAACGGCGAAATGAGGGTGTACTGTACACCTCTGCCCAATTCTTCTGCGAATGCAGGCGTGATATTATGTAAAATTTTATTATCAGAAACGTATTAATAGTTTTGGACCAACTTGCAAGCGGATTGCTTCAACTTCCATATTCCTAAACGTTACTTATGTTTCCAGTTATGAATGTTCATGTGGTGCTGGCTGGCGGCTAGTCGGTAAACGGTGCGTCGACCGCGACGAGTGCAAGGAGATACAGTACGTGTGTGCCGGTGGCGAGTGCAGAAACTTTAATGGAGGGTGAGTACTTACATACATCTAATCTACATCTAATAGCCCTAGCCATAGAAACACAGATAGGGAATTAAATAGATATCGTTAGTTTGTCAAAGTTACTCAACCACTTGCAATAATGGAAATGGTTGAGATTGAACTGACTTAGCAGCGTAACATGTAGGAGGATTGCTCCTACTGAATGGCATGCATAGTAGGTCAATTGTCGTTTTCTATTTAATTCTATATCCGTGCCAAGAAAACACGATAAAACGACAACAGTTGTCGTTTTATCTATATCTTATGTCAAATTTGACGTTTAGAATAGATACATTTCTCGAATCGACTCGATAAAAAGATCCGTGCTCGCATCGCTGCAATGTCTATTGATGCATAATGTTCTGATGTACCTCTTGTGTACAAACATACCAATATCGGCTGCTTCCTGGACGACGTGACAGAGTCTCTTAAGCAAAAGCCGTTGGAGCTGCTTAAAGAAGAGAAAATTACTTCTTACTCGATACTTATACTATTTTTCATTATTCAACATGGTCCAGGTACGTCTGCGACTGTCCTCAAGGCTGGCGGTTCGACAAGGCAGCTGCCATCTGTGTGGACGAACGCAAAGAACTTTGCTATGACGAATGGGAATCGGGACGATGCCACCGAGCCAGACCTCTGCAACTCGGAAGACCCGAGTGTTGCTGTTCTGAAGGTAGATTATGAATGTAGTATATCAGTGTATGTGTATTGTTGTGTTAATCAGATAACAATAAATAAAATTACACGAGAGTCTTTGTTCTGTCGATCAAGTGCGCAATGTAATTTGGGGCTTAAACAAAGTCCCAAACGAAGAACGACAAGAACCTCATCGGTCCAACTCCAAGGACCAAATAAGTTTTATGAAAATGGATTTCATTTCAAAGTTTCTAAGCTTATCTAAAATAGATCGAGCAGTGAAATGACTATATTCAAGTAGGCAAAAGACATAATGTAAACAATCTTACTATGTATCTTTTTAGTGAAATACGAAACTAGCCAATGAAAAATTCTAAACTTACTACAGGAAGAAGTGTTTTAAGTAAATTAACATCACATCATTTATTTTTGTTAGAAATTAATGTTTTGAAATATTTTACAGAAAATCTTTTAATTAAGAGTAGTCAAAATGTTGTTTACCTTTTATCTCACGGCTCCCTGAATACGGTATAGGTCGCTGCAGGACTTCATATTTAATGACAATGTTTAATTCCTTTGCGATTAGGTGCTGCTTGGGGTAGATATTGTGAACGTTGTCCTGCACCAGATTCTCCCGAGTTCCTTCGAATCTGTCAAGGTGGAATGGGCCGACCGAATCTGACTCACGTAAGTTGGACATCTGTTATTCAATGACTTGAATTTTTTTTTCTATCACGATCCCTTTTGGTTTCTTGCTAACTAATAGTAATCGAACCAACCCTATAGGGTAAAAAAGGCGTCACAGACTTTATACAATTCAATGAGAATAGAAGCATTAACTTGATCATCATTAAAGCCACTGAAATGTACAACTTAGTTGAAGAAAAGACCATGTGTCCTTCAAAGAAAAGCGGAACGAAGGTTATGATAGAAGGCTCAAAGGCTTTTGGAGATCATACAACATAATACATCCTCTATTTCCTCCTCCATAAGACTTCTATTTTCGCAGGACTTAGACGAATGCAAGGTCCGTCCCGACGTGTGCAAGGGTGGTCGATGCATCAACACGGACGGTTCGTTCCGTTGTGAGTGTCCACCAGGATACACGCTGGACGGCACTGGCCTTGTCTGTGTGGACGCTGACGAATGTGCAGCGGACCCCAGGATATGCGGCAATGGAACCTGTACCAATACTCCTGGAGGATACGAATGTAGATGTAATTATGGATTTACGCAGGGTCCTGAACAGGTGGGTTTTGATTAATGAAGATAACTAAAATTGACCATCATATCAGTGGGCAGACTGTTTTTTTTATTGTTTGTTTTGTAATGTAGTTTCAAAAACACAATATAGTTAGCGACAAAAATCTCAATAGTGCCAGATTGCGGTCTTCCATAGATTCCATAGAAGATACCATTTGACTAACGTCATCCACGCATGTTTACAAAGTGAACACTTACAGGTTGCCCCATTTCGGTTCCTGCGAGACTTCTTTGTTAAAAACAGTAATCACTCCAACAATACCCTTTCCTACAGACATGTGTGGATATAGACGAGTGTGCAGAAGGCCGAGCGATGTGTACCTTCCGTTGCCACAACACAGCTGGCTCGTTCCGTTGCACGTGTCCTTATGGATATGCGGTGGCTCCCGACGGAGTACACTGTCAAGACATTAACGAGTGCGCACAAGATAACAAGGTGTGTCCGCACGCCTGCGAGAACGTCGTCGGGTCTTATATCTGCAAGTGTCCTGAAGGTAAGAATTTCAATATCACTGCCGCCTTTTCAGTAGTAAGACGCTTGTCAGAATTGTAGAAAGATTTAATTATGTCACTGTTAAACAACCCAAAAATTGTGAAAAGTGTAGAAGTACTAAAAAACTACTCCAAACTTACTATTAACTGCAGATTTTCAAAAGTCTGTCAATTTTGCAGACAGTTTTTCGAGAATGGCAACGACTATCTTATCCCTGGCCTCATGAAACATTATCATTCTTTTTTCGACGCTTCTTTTTTCATTCAAAGGTCTCTTCAAGACTAACATTTAACCCACTTATTATCGTACAGGTTATAGACGAACATCATCACCTCACGACGCGCTTGACGCTTGCGAAGACATTGACGAGTGCGCCGAAAACCCGGAGCGGTGTTCGCCTGGCGTCTGCATAAATACTGAAGGCGGTTTCGGATGCGACTGCGATGCTGGATACGAGCCCAGCGAAGATGGAATGGCGTGTATCGGTAAGTTTAGTTGGAGATGAGGGCTGCGCAGGCTGCTGCAAGCCGGGATCTACTGATCTTGAACTTATGATCTTAGGAAAGACACATGCTTTGACATGGAAAGACGAGGCTTAAAAATTGAAATGCCAAATTTGTGATATCTACATCAGTATTTCCCCTTTAGTGTTCGACCTGCTTTGTTGAACTCCACTCTAAAAGAATATATAACCTTTTTCAACAGATCACCGCACGGGCATGTGCCATAGATCACTGGTGTCAGGTCGTTGCATGCCGGAGCCGTGGCCTAGAGCAATCGCGTCCACGCCTACTCCTCCTGCACACGTTACCAAGTAAGTTTAAAATAATGAAAATCTTTCCACACTTATTAAGTGCATTGGTGGAAGCCCAAAAGAAGCCATTAGACAGAATGTCCCAAAAATACATCTTTTGGGATATCCTTTATAGACAACTTGTGAGGTTTTCGAAACTGCTGCCTTATTCAGTACTAATTATAACGACGTATTACAAATTCTTGTAG
Organism: Amphipyra tragopoginis; assembly: GCA_905220435.1. Taxonomy (NCBI): domain Eukaryota; kingdom Metazoa; phylum Arthropoda; class Insecta; order Lepidoptera; family Noctuidae; genus Amphipyra; species Amphipyra tragopoginis. The sequence goes on along the minus strand of HG992003.1, from coordinate 1,244,581 downwards.
GTCTTTGCCATTAAGAAACCTTTCAAACGAAAAGTCAATCAGCTTGTACTAGAACCATGTCCTAATTCGTGAACTACATCTTAATATTTTATTTTCAGGGCCCAATGTTGCTGTACACTCGGCGTCGCATGGGGTCCAGAGTGTGAGCTGTGCCCACAGCCCGGCACACCCGAGCGGCTGGAACTCTGCTCACCCATCAACCTCGGTGGAGGAACTACGGGAATCATACCCGGTCTAACCGGAGAAAACAACGGGCTTATCGGCAATGGAATCGACATGTTTGACGTCGACGAGTGCGCTGCGATGCCGGGGCTGTGCGCGCCTGGTAGATGTGTTAATACTATTGGCAGGTGAGTTCATCAAGAAATACAAAGCTTTCGGAATATGTAGTATCATAAGCACAATGGAATTTCCATAAAATATACCGTTGTGCAATTCAACAGATCGTCCTCAAGGATACAGAAGATTCTTTTACTGCTTCATGTTTCTATAATTTTATCTACGTACGCTTTCTCGAAGAGTTAAGTAGAGACGTATTTATTCACATCTAAAGCTTGCTGATATCGAAATTGCTGGTATATGGCTCTAGGAATACGGCAAGATTGGTTTTCGTGATGACTATTTAAAAAATCGCTTATTTTAAAGTAGTTAGCAGAGTTAATGTTACTTTATAGCAGTTTACAGCGCCACACATTACTGTAAGCATTGATACTTGCAATATTATCAATATCTCTTCATTCTCAGTTTCCGCTGTGTGTGCGGTCGTGGCTACAAGGCAGCGGGTGACGTCTGCGCTGACGTCGATGAGTGCAGCGTGCGACCTCCACCTTGCGAACAACTCTGTAAGAATACCGAGGGCTCGTACGAGTGCCTCTGCAGGACTGGCTACGAGGTCGACGAAGATGGCGCCAACTGCAGGGATGTGGACGAGTGTGACCGTGGAACACATACTTGTCAGCAGATCTGTAGTAATACTGAGGGATCGTATGAGTGCTCGTGTCAAGAGGGGTATGAGAAGAGGGGTGATGCGTGTGTCGGTGAGTGTTTCCATTTTATATTTTGAAGTTAGAGTTGCAAATACAGTCGATAATTTCTAAAACAAACCCACCCTTTTCAGACGTGAACGAGTGCCACGAGGAAGGTTTGTGCCCACCTCCGGGCAAGTGCGTGAACCTGCTGGGCTCGTACCGCTGCGTGTGCCCGCGCGGGTTCCGCCTCGACCTCGCCGGAGAGAGGTGCCTGGATCGAGATGAGTGTGATGATGGACGCTGCCAGTCGCCCTGCAGGAACTATGCTGGAGGGTACCGCTGTGAATGTCCTGCTGGTAAGTATTTATACATCCTTTTGCTAACTCGATGACACCAATAGTATCCCGTCGTTGCATTTTCGAGCCTTTTGTAAGTTAATCTTTCCTAGTATCTCTGAATAACGAGGCGTACCTACTAGCTTCTACGATACTAGTTTGTACCCGCGACTTGGCCTAAGTGGACTTCAGATTTGAGAATCTATTGAGTTCTAAAGGGTTGTTATTATGAAAAGAACATCGTCAATTTTACCACGGGAACCCATTCCCGGTATCATAAAAAGTATAATTTATGTGTAAATCCAGAATATGGTTTATCTGTGTGCCTATGTATGCTTAGATCTTTAAAACTACGCAACGGGTTTTGATACGGTTTTTTTTAATAGATAGAGTGATTAAAGAGGAAGGTTTATATGTATAATACATGCATATTATAGTGGAGGAAAACGCGGAATACGCGATAAATGCCAACCACGCGGGCGAAGCCGCTAGTGACCGCTAGTTTATAATAAGTTATAGTGATAGCTTTACACGTAGATGTTGAAGTCATTACTAAAATTGTTGTAGACTTAATACTTAAGTGTCGCGACGTGGAACTATGTAGCATCGCAATAGCTCGAGCTATCTTGCTTTGAACGAGGCCAAGGGTTCGTTTTCCCTTTTCCCTCCATACACAGTTCAAGAGTGAACTAATAGATGGCGCTGTGTTAAATTGAAGAGGGTTGAGAATATTTATATCCCAACACGCATTTTCTCATATCGTAAGCGTCTCCCAAATTATATTATATGAGGCCTTGAAATGAGCAGCGACTGTTTACCCCCGGTTTATCATGCGGCCAGAGTCGTGTGTTTTAATATGGATGAAAAACACTAACCTAACCTTCGCATTCTCTCGTAGGTTCAGTTCGTTCTTCGAGCGGTGTGTGCGTGCCCCAGGATGCGTGTTCTGCCGGACCGTGCGGGACGTCGCCGTGCTTCGCTGTAGGAGGGGCCTACCGGTGCGGATGTCCTTCTGGATATGGATGGGATGCAGGACATGCTGTGTGTTTGCAGGTATGCAGATATTGTAAAATTTTAGAGACGGATAGATTGGTCCTTTTGGACGAAAACACCAATCACCAATTTTTTTTTCCCCTTCTATTTACATAAATCTTATCAGCTTAAATTAACTCTCTGTATAGGTCTTGCTATGTTTGTGACTTCAGCAGCTCGTAATTATCTTTGACTTAATTATAATGATTGCTATTCGAATCATTTTAAAATGTATGTTTATTTATCACTTTCCAGCTAGCAGGTGGTTGTGCAACAGCAAGCTGTCTATACGGTTGCTCATCCTTCGGCGAGTCATACCAGTGCGGATGTCCTGCTGGCTACCAGCTAGTGGGAGCAGGACATTGTTTAACTGCACTAGACGGAGCGTTACCTCCGGACGACATCGGAGATGCGCCAGTATTTCCCGTCAGAGACCAGTACAAGATCGGTGGTGATAAAGACTTGATATCTACTGAGGGCTGCTTCAGTTGTAAGGTAAGGTTCAAGTCCGAAATGGTATATTGTTTAGTCTGATCGTAAGGTCGTATTGTCATACCCGCAGCTTAATTTTATATCCAACCTCTAGCGCAAATAACTTAAGAAACATACCTAATCTAAGCCCGTTCCCACTTACCCAAAAAACTTTCAGTTTTCTGCTCTTCATTATTTTATCAATTATCCTCCTATACTAACTCCGGTAGCTCATAGCTTAGTGACAAAAGAGGGTCTTGGCTTTCCACACTACAAGCTACTACTCGTCCGCGTTTGGAGCCAGTTTTCGTCAATCGACCTTGCAGAGGGCGTTCGGGTCTTTCCATTTGTACCAGTTATCTAACAATGATATTTCTTAACAGGTAAACGGACGAAGACGAAGAGCTCCGGATGAGGCAATAGTGTTCGCAAACGGCACGATGATTGTCAGGAAACGCAAGAGGCGCAGTCGCCGTGAGTATTTTACGATTTCTATATTTAGATACAGTTTGTTATGCAATATCTTTTGAAAGTAAATAGAATTTTGTAGCTACAAAAAGAATAAAAATCTAAACTCAATAAGCTTCTTTTCTAAACCATTGACTGAAATGAAATTGTTTATTCGGTAACTGGGTCTTTTGAAACTTTTTTAAATGCCTTATTATGCACTAAGTAGTAGGTGGGATATTTCGTTGAACTCTCTGGTGCATTTTATAGATTGATATTAATTAATTGTGTTCTGTTTTTTTTTTTCGAAAAGAAGGCGTCTAAATAAGCTTATTTTTATATTGGCCTCGATTTTAACCAAGCAGTTTTGGAAATATTCAGGTTTGAAATTTTAGAGACTAGAGCGATCAATTTTTATTTTGGTGATTGACCTCCGGTTTCTGAATTGAGAATTCGGGATAAGCAATACTTAAGTTGTATTTGAGTACGGAGTTGTCAAAAAAATGCTTTAAAATCTGTAATTTTTTTGACAACTCCGTACTCAAATGTGACTTAAGTACTGCTTATCCTAGAATTGTGAGCCAGGTGTAGGCGTTTTATTATTCTCATACCTCTTCAAAATCTGATTGGAAGCAGACAGCATTAATGACAGGCGGCTGGTGACGTTAGCCTAATTGACATGACATTGTCGGGCAGGTCGGCGCTCCGTGCTGGAGCCGGAGGCGGAGCTGATCGTGGTGAGCGCGACGCCGCGGCAGACGTGGGGCCGCGCGCCGCTGCTGCGCCTGGTGCCGGCCGAGGGCGGCGCGCGCCCGCACTACCGGATCGCGTACCCCGACCATGACAGGGACTTCATACTCAACAAACGCGATGGTACCTGGGCTTTGAGGTTAAGGAAGCATTTGAAGACTCAGGTATGTTCATGATGTTATGTTAAGAAAAATGTATACAGGGTGTAAAAAGACCCATCACATAGCCGAAATCTACGCACTCTGCACATCAAACTAAATAAGATTGACCAAAAATAATTGCTGGGAAACGACTTTTATTTTTAGGCATAAAAAAAACTCTGTTTTTTTGTAGCGCGTAATGTAATGCACGTAACCGAATCTGCCTGTGTGGATCGTGCAGCGGCTACACAGCCGAGCCAAGGCGATTGAGTGCGTTTAATATTCATTGCGTTTTTGTAACTTCAAATGCGTAATTTGTTAGGAAAAAATGAACATTTTGATAATGTTTGTTGGAAAAAAGTTTAGTTTTATCACTTAGAATACGTTTCTGGAAAAAACTAAAAAAAAATGTTGACTTTGACCTTCAATATCTCCGGAATCAATTATTTCCCAGGTATGGTCTGGTAGAAAAAAATGATCCCAATGATGGGTAGAATATGTGGTTTTCGTTATCATTAAGGGTCTTTTTACACCCGATATACTGTATGTAGCGGTCTCTAAAAAGTCCAATAGGCGCGTCCTTACCGCACCCGGCGATTTCTTTCAGGAAACCTCAGGTATGAGTCTACTTTATTTTAGTAGATTACTTTTGGAATGGTAACCCTAAGTGGGCTAATATGATGACGACCTTCTTATCTCGTGTCGGCACAAACTATACGAAAATAGCTCATGCCGTGGTGAAAAGATTACCCAGTCAGTAAGGTAGGTAGCGGGACTGACTGCCTAGGGAGTGCCGGACGTACTTCAGCTTCATCACTCGTGGTAGCTCTTTTGATGATGTTGATGTGGGTTACCGGAGAAAGGTAACCCTCAAGTGTCTATGGAATCGATTTTGAATGCAGTAATGACTACTAGGACATTCTTCTAGAATGTAAGGCTCAGTTTAAATCGAACCAGATTCGGCTTCTAGTATAGTTCGAACTAGATTGGGGGTTAATACAACGCGACTGTTGTCTTGTCTCAGCAACCCAATTAAGGTAAATACAAACCTATCTAAAATCTTTGTCATTATACAGGTGACGATGGAACGGCAGCTGGAAGTAGAAGCTCGGTTCGTGGCTCCCCCCGAGCCCGGCCGACGACGGAACCGACGTCACGCGGCCGACGTGCCCGCACCACTCCGCCTCTATGTGTCCGTGCGCATCGCGCCGCCCAAGCGTTGACCTGCCATCCGGAGACACAAAGTAATGTAGGTAGTGAAGGCACTTCGTGTTGCGATAGCAAACTCACGCACACATAGATGCTGAGTGAACTAAAATTATCGACATCGATAGAACGGGCAATCTCTGTCTCTGTTCTATCGTAACCGCATCGTTGTGTGCCTTTTTTAGAAGAGACCTTACCTACCTTCTTATTTTGTGTCCAGTAGTGAGACTTGTAAATATACTTCTTATTTATAACACTGCCAACATTCAACGACTGCCAATTCGTGTGTAAATTATTAAAAGTTTAAATTTCGTAATCGATTCGTCGAATTAATCGTTAAAGATTACCGATTGGAATGTATCGATTAAGTCTCACTACACAACTAAAATTGATGTGTCATTGAAATGATTGACTGGTTCTGTTTTAATGTGTGACTAAATATTATGTGTCGACGGAATTGTTGTTTTTTAATGTTCATGTGAGAATCGATTCGATGATTGCGATTTTGATCTTGTTTTTATACATATTACCAAAATGGCCGTCCCCACAAAATATTTGCCGCATGTTTCCATCGGGTCGGCTCGGTAGGGCCGGCCTCGTCGGCAGTATTAAATAATTTGTGTGAGATTGAATGCATAATAAGTAGTAAGTTGACGGTTATATCGAAATCTTGGACGTAATATCGATGTTTACTATGAGAATCGATTATTTTATAATGTTAACGATATATCACTAGTTAATTTGCCATTGATATGAAAAGCCAGTGAATAAGTTTATTCTCATTATGATTAGTGAACAAATTTTTATTTAGGGTCCTCTTTACTAATATCGATATTTACCAACTAAAGCTTTGAGATGTCTATATTTTACAAAGTTTAACTTAGTTAATTAATGTTTCAAAATATGTTTTAAATTGATCTAACATTGAAATGCAATATCAATCGATCTAATCGATATAATTTTCTAAAAAATATTCATCCTTATGCAATAACGTGAAAGGGACTTTAAATAAGATACTTAGCTATTTATTTTTTATTTCTGATCTAAGTTTTAACATACATTAATGAAACAACAAAATTATTGTGAGATAATTTTTATACATTTTTAACATTCTTTGGCATTTATTAGTCGTTCTCTAAAAAGTACAAAACGCAATGCAATAGTTTTTTTTTGTAAATATGTGTATACAAATATTAAAATTAATATAAAATATTTAGTTATTTTAGTGAAGAATATTTTAAGAACTATTTTAACTTAGTTTTAAGACGAAGTGGATCAAAACGAAATTAATAAATTTTTAATTTGATATCTTGTTTTCTTGTAGTGCTTGCGTTACATTTATTAAAATTAAAACTCTGTCTCACTGTGGAGTAGTCATTAGGACAGAAGTTGCCTTCCATGCAGTCTAAGGCCCGGACTCCACCAAAGCGGAGATGTGCGGAGATGTCTCGATCAACCAATAGGATTGCGTTATTTTCAAATCTCTCCGCTTAGCTTCAACTCAAAACGAATTACTATTGGTTGTTTACGAGACATCTCCACCAAAGCGGAGACGAGAAGAGTGGTGAGGAGATGTGTTTTAAAAAACCAATAGAATTTCGTTATTCACACATCTCGTCTCCACTTGGATACCACTGAGCGGAGATGTATCATATTTGTATGGCGCGAAGGAAGCGGAGATGTGAGCTGTTCCTCGCTGAGATTGAGCTTGGCCACAGTACAAGGCGGAGATGTGAGCTTTGCCTCGCAAGCTGACGACGGCGCGCAGCGGAGACGAGATGTGTGCGGCGTGCACGTCAGATCGCACTAAACTGTGCGTTCACATCCAACGCTCGCCGCTCTAGTCAGCACACATCTCGACCCTAGCCAGCACACAACTCCGCTACAGTCTAGCCAGTACGCATCTCCGCACAGTTTCGGTGGATACACCCTAGCTGAAAAACATCTCATCTCCGCTTTGGTGGAGTCCGTAGCCGATTTCATGAGTGGATCCATGGTATAATAAAACCTAGTATTCTCTTCCCGCAATGGCCCAAGACTACGTCACGAATGTTACGATCAGTGCTGCCATATTTAAACATCTTCAATACAATTACGGAGTTTTTAATTCATAATGAATAAAATAAATTGCTAACTAGCCTAATCATTTGCTTTTTCGAGTTATTCATCTATTTAGTTAAAAAAGTAAACTGTATAAATTTAAAAATTGCTTTTTTAGTAGCAACTAAGTGAAAAAATGCATTTTGCTCGGGTAATTTATTTACACATAGTATAACCACCCACAGCCGATGACGTAGTCTCGGGCCAATCTTGTGGCATATTACGAGTATTATTAAATACTATGCGCGGGTCTAAATGTGGTTATCACTTGCGTTAAGGCCCTTTTCCTGTCATGCGTATTTTCACCCGCGCGCGGATCTGGTCCGCGTGCATGTTGCCCGCATCCTATCATTTCATACATGTTTTTCCTATCATGCGGGCAGCACGCGTGCGGAACGAGGATTGGCTGCGGGCGTGCAGCCCGCGTGCGTGCTAACCGGATGCGGGCGGCGTTCTTCTGCCTTCAGTGTTGTTTTTACTGTGACGCGGGTCGCACGCATGGTCATAGTACGCATGATTATTTTTTTAACGTTCATTTTTAAGCACAAGTTTAGTCACTGGCGACACGCACGACACTGCAGCGTTAAACGAAATCTTTGTCCTGCGTGTGGCCAGGAGCGTGCTATCACCCGCATGCGGACCAGATAAGCGCGCGGACGAAAATACGCATGACAGGAAAAGGGCCCTTACCGGTGAAGAAAAACACGTAAGAAAACCTGCACATCTGAGACGGCTCTAAAAAAGTCTCAATGTATGTGTATGTAGTCCGCTAAACCGTACATAGCAGGCCAGTGTGGTGGACTAAAGCCTAGACCCTTCCTAAGAAGAGGCTTATGTCCAGCAGTGGGACAGTAATGGATTGATTATAATATGCTGTTGAGAAGTATCGAATTATAATAAAGATAATAAACGTAGTGTGGGACGCCCTGCGACACGATGGACCGACGATTTGAAAAAGGTGGCTGGCAGCGGATGGATGCGGGCTGCCCAAGACCGGGATGGTTGGCGATCTTTGGGGGAGGCATACGTTCAGCAGTGGACGGAAATAGGCGGATATGATGATGATGATAATAAAGATGAAGTTAAGAGAGGACGAACTTGTATGATAAATTTTTGTCTGCTACAAATAATGTTAAGATTTCACTAATGAATTTTCTATGAAATTACGCCCACCCTTATATTTTATGGTGGTTGTCGCAAAAGGCGATAGGATACGACAGTTCGGCTTCACAATATATTTCCGGTAGTAGTAGTTTTGATGTTTTGAAGATTTTGTCTGTACAATTATGGACGAAGTCATGATGACTTCGTCCATAATTGTACAGACAAAATCTTCGCTTTTCCCAAATAGGTGACCGAACCGTAGCCAAGACCAGGGCCGGCTCTAGGTTATCTGGTGCGAACCCAGCACACACTAGCCATTTCAGCATGCTCCCCCCCCCTCTTCAGCGCTGTTTGTAGCAGCCATTATATAAGTATAGTACATACAAGGTTAGCCACAAAGGGGGTACTAATCCGAAAGAGTGTTAAAGTATCCATAATAATGAACAATTTTTGGTCTATCACTTTCCCCAAAAATCGATAGTTTACGAGAAATTGCTGCTCAAAAATTACTTTTATTTTACATAAAAATACGCTAAAATCTGTTTATCCTCAGCTATGATCAGCTGTGTTTACATTTTAGGTCACATTTAGGGTCACGAATTAGAAGCTCCATTTTCTGAATTCGTAACTAAAGAAGGGATGAAGAGTTTTTGAAAAAACTAAAATAATAATATTTTTTCATGGAATTAAAAATTATCGAATTTTGAAATTTTAACACTTGCTTTAAAACGGTCATCAATGATACTTTAAGTGTGCGTCCTGAGTGACGGCGCACCGCGCAGGCGGAATGACCGGCGTCGAAACGTTTGAATTTTGATATCGACATTATTAAAACCAAAATAAAATAAACGAAACACGTGCACACGCGCGTACGCGTCAACTTTCCCGCGTGCACTAAGGACAGGTATCGACGGTAAAGCCACGGTAACGCCGCTCCGCAATCCGCAATACGTCCGTGCGCCGTCACTCAGGACGCTCACTAAGTGGCCTGCGGATTAGTACCCCCTTTCCGACTAACCTTGTATATTGTTACATAGTAGGTACTGTATGTAAGTGGGTAAAATGATGAATGCAGGTAAGTTTGAGCTGAATGCTGAGTAAAGTAATTTCTCGGATCTCGGTGCCCTCAAAGCCTTAGCTCCCGCCTTCAGAGGCTGGTGCGGCGGCCTCAGCGCTTATTATGCCGTGGCGCCCGGGTGCCACGCACCCAGTGCAACCCCAGTTAGAGACGAACCTGGCCAAGACGAATCCGCTATGAAGTCTTAGTTAGGTTCTTGGAGGGCCTTGTAAAAGCGTCCATGTAGCTCCAACCTCTGCTATACCACCCTTGCGAACATAGGACTGAGTACAACAGGTTTTTTTTTTGTTTCTAATGGACTGCTGTAGGTGGTCCTAGGTGACCCTTCCTATTGGCGAGACCTGAAGGGTCTCCAGCCAATGGGGGGGGGGGGGGAATTGAGTACGACAGGCTTGCGCCACTTCTCTTTATGCAAGGCGAGTGGGGTAAGCACCCACATCTCAGTGCATCCCCGCTTTAGCGTGGAGAAAACATTCAATCCCCACGCGCAATCCTCCACACTTTCGCGGGATGTACAGCTTTATTATCGATGATCGTGGGTGATGCATCCGATTTGCGCTCAGCAATGTCCGGACTCCTCTACCCAGGGGTCCAATTCTGTCTGAGTCCACCTAAGTATGTCGAAGGAGTACATCAGACCGGAATGACCCAACCGTTAAAGGCCTTGCTTCCGCCTGACATAAGACTTATCCGGCAGCAAAAGGAGGGCTCCTGGAAAGACTGTTTCATATTGGTCTCACTGAATGCCCAGCCCCTCTGACATACCTAGGTATTTCTACGTTACACTTGCGGAGAGTGACTTGAGGTTTATGGAATCCTAAAGTTGTAGTCCCTCAAGTGTTTTGGGACAGCCAGTACAATCCCAGGTTATAATAGTGTTATTAATTAATAAAATCTATTTTTGCGATGTTTGTTATCAACCTACTTTCAGCCCATGCTTCCAGCAAGGCTTGCGTACTTATTATCATTATGAAAAATAAAACCTCTGTCACTCCAACATGACATTGAGTATTAAATCATCGGAACATAAAATTTAATTTTTATTTCATAGAATATACGCCAAGTCCATTTGGCGTCCTTTAGAATAATATAATAAAAACAAAAAAATACAGACACAATGGCAAAGCCAAAGGAGGAATATTCGTGCAAGATGTTCAGCAACAGATTCTTCATACTGTGCGCGGTGGGCGGAGCAGTTGCGTGTGGAACCACCCACACGATGGTCACGCCACTCGATCTCGTCAAATGCCGACTACAGGTCGACCCTGGCAAGTACAAGTCCATACCAAATGGGTTCAGGGTGTCCATAGCAGAGGGCGGTTATAGTAACATTGTTAAAGGCTGGGCGCCCACCTTTATTGGATACACAATGCAGGGGTCTGCCAAGTTTTGTGGCTATGAGTACTTCAAATATAGATATGCCAATTTTGTCGACGAGGAATCTAGGTTTCTATACAGAACATATCTGTACCTAGCCGCGGCTGCGTCCGCGGAGTTCGTTGCCGATATCCTCCTTTCGCCGTTCGAAGCCACTAAAGTACGGATGCAGACGACGCCCGGCTACACGTCCCAGATGAGGAAGGCCATACCACACATGCTCAGTACGGAAGGTATAGGGACGTTCTACAAGGGACTGGTGCCGCTGTGGGGACGACAAGTGCCTTACACGATGATGAAGTTCGCTTCGTTCGAGAAGGTTCTTGAGTATTTGTATGCGCATGTGGTACCGAAGCCGAGAACCGATTTAACAAAGGTTGAGCAGTTAATAGTAACGTTCTCCGCAGGGTACATCGCGGGCGTGCTGTGTGCGATAGTATCACATCCCTCTGATACGTTAGTGTCTAAGTTGAACAAGGATCCGGGTTCCTCCATCGGCGGGATTCTTAAGGAGGTGGGTTTCGCAGGCATCTGGCGCGGGTTGCTTCTGCGTATCATCATGATCGGCGCCCTCACGGGAGCACAGTGGTTCATATACGATGCTTTTAAGGTATATACCGGAATGCCTCGTCCTCCACCTGCAGAAATGCCAGAGTCACTAAGAAAGAGATTAGCAGAAGAGGCAAAAAAGAAGAAGAAATAATCTTACAGAAGCAATGCTTATGTTTCATATCCTATCGTTTTTTTGGATCATTCTCAGAACACGCCAAAACGCAAAATATCAATCACTCATAATATTCTAGTCGGAATAGACTAAAAACGAATATCGCACAGCCTAAACCGCTAAAACTAAGGGCCTAAGACTTTCTTTATATACAGGATTTGTCCTATTCTTAAATCGCTGTACCTATCTCATGAATGATCATTCGTAGAAAAAAATATTCGGGCCTTTTTTACACCTATTATGACGATAACAATAATAATTATTACCGTTTAAGAGATTTTTACCACTAACAGTTTTTTTTGACGTTTTACATTAAATACCTACCTAGTTTTGCAGAAGTGGGTTTGATGTGGTTTCTGGATTTGTACCAATTTTCAGCTCTATGCGAATTATTCCGAAGTTGAATGTCTATTTTGACTGGACTACAAAATCAAACACGTAAAAAGTCAATCACGTATAACGTCAAACACGCAAAACGTCAATTACACATAACGTCAGACACGCATATAGTCAAACAGGCATAAAGTAATCTAAGGATACCTTCTTTTCGCATAATGTTCTTTGTCCTAATATACTTCGGCATAACGATTTTGGCACAATTTGTTTTGGCATAATAATACTTCGGCATAATTTTTTTAGGCATACATTTTATGTTGGCATAATCATCTTAAAGACTAATTTGTTTTGGCATAAATTTGATTCGCATAACGTTAGTAGGCCTAATGACTATTAGCATAACGTTAGATATGATAATCAGAAATGTTTTAATAATCTAGTCGCAGGCGCACCCCGACACGGATAGGTTAGGTTCGAAGGGGATGATGGGGGCTAGAGTGAGCGAGCGAAGCGAGCGAACGAAGCCCCCGTCATCCCCTTCGTGTTAGGTTACTTTAAACCCTGCAGACAGAAATAGGAGCCCCGCACAACGGGGCTCCGTCGACTCTGCTTTGGAGCCTCAACCTTACAAACATCCCCCTAAGTTTTTATTGTGAAAATGAAAGTAGGTGACGAATAATCGTCTACCGTATACCTATAAAAATATGTTTTAATATCATTATGCGTAAATAAATTTATGCTTTAGGATATTATGCTTAAAAAAGTTATGCTTTAGAACTTTATGCTTAATCATTATTATGGTTAGAGAAATTATGCTTAAAAAAATTATGCGTAAGCTGTTATGCGTAATTATACTATGCGAAAATATAATTATGCCAAACAAAATTATGCTAAGTTATATTAGGTCTTAAAATTTTATGCAAATGGATAGGGAACCAGTAATCTACTGTCAAAATTTCAAGTTTCTAACCCCAGCTGTTTAGGCTGTGCGTTGATAGATCAGTCAGTCAGTCAGCTTCTCCTTTTATTTATAATTATAGATTTTGTAAACATTGTTACTCAATAAGTTTTAATTTGAACCTAATCTAAATGAATAACATTTAATCTACACAGAACATTAAATTTTGCTAGACATACTGCTAATGCAGAATGTAGGCGTTTTGCTCTTTTTAAAAATGTTTTAACTTAAATGCATATTATAATTATACAAAGTTATTCTTAAATGTATTTTATATATTATAGTATAATTATTTTAATTTTACTTTTCCAGGATATCCTAACAACTCCCTATTTTTCCTGTTTAATCTCATTTTACATTTTTGTTTGTTTTTTGTTAAAGTACGATATTTATTACATAACCTAGGCACTACACAGCATGACTGGCTTACACTTTACATACGAAAACCATGAACCATGCTCATAGTTCTGTATACATTTTATCATGGGAAAAATTCTAAATTCGTCACAAAAATATCTGCTCTTCGATACAAAATAATCAATGTTGTTTAACAAAATGTAGGGGCGCCATGCGCAAGTTCGGATGTTGAAGAGTCGATTTTATAAAGATGGGACATTTTGCGTATTTGACGTTTTGGGAGATTGACATTTTGCGTATTTGACGTTTTGAGTATTTTGTATTGTGGGATTTATGTGGAGTAAATTATAAACGTGTGTCCAGTGAGGAGTCTAATTTATTAATGAACCAATTAACCTAAACATGCGTCATACACCATCATATCACGGGAGAGGTGATGAAAAAAATTAATTATTACAAGGTAGTATTTTTATGATATGTGCGTAATATTAACATGTACTATTTAAGGCTTCATTCTATTTTATAGATAGTTTCAGGGATTGTAATAGCATTTGTGCCTTTATCTTCTAAAACAATGTTAGGCAGTTAAAATATTTTTCCATTTTATTACGAAATTCATTTTATACCGACTTCAAAAAAAAAGGAGGAGGATCTCAATTCCATTATTGTTTTTTCTAATTTTTATTTATGTATCTTTTTCAACTAAGTTACATGATTATTTAATTAATTTGAAAGGGTATACTTTCAGCGTGGTTTCATATTAATTTGCTCAAAATCATTAAGGAACACTTCTTTTTCGTTTTGATTGATTGATATCAGGTTATTGTTTTTTTTGGGCATTTTAACACTTGCTTTAAACCAGTCATCAGTGACACTTTAACTGGTCTGCGAATTAATACCCACTTTCCGACTAACAGATGGTAATTATTTTACTCCTTTTTTTTTGAAGTCGGTTTTTACTTTTTTGTTTAAGTTTTTTACTAGCAATAACAAGTCATCTTTATCATATTAAATAGGTTTACAATTTTGATTGTAATTAACTGTCTTGCAATTTTACTTCTAATTAAATTTTATTTAGCACCTTTTTGTGTTTTTTGTACCCTTAATTCTAGAGCATAATTCTCAGTATCATATACTGGTTAAATACAATCACCTCAGTTCAGACTACGCTATACTAGTTCGCTATATAGTAAAGTATATTGCGTCATAAGCTATAACATAACTGTATAGAATGACGTTCACACTGTACGCTGTATTGCAAGCTGGTCTACTACGAGTATGTATAGCAAGTTATTTGACATCGGGCGACGGACGGGGTAAGAAGTGAGGCAGGGCGGGGACCGGAGAATTGTACAATATAGCTCTGAGAATCGCTCAAGTTTATCGCGTACAGCAAGCCAATACTTTATAGTATAGCATTGTGTGAACGTGTCCATATAGAATGTATGCGGAGCGGTATCGTTGGGCTATACAATATTTCAGTTTGAAGGAATTCGTTAACACCCTGTATATTATAGCAACTGTCTCGTTAGTTTAGTGGTCTCAAACGCGAAGGCTGAGCGTGAGGTCTTGGGTTCGATCCCCAGGTCGGGCAAAGAGTTTTTGGATTTTTCCGTGTGGAATTTCTCAGTAACAGCCCGGAGTCTGGATTGGTGCCCGGTTGATGGCAATAGGCTCGCCCCCTATTACATGGGACTTTAACATAACGGCGAAATGTGGGTGTACTATACACCTCTGCCAACCCTTCGGGGAATACAGGCGTGATGTTATGTTATGTTATTATAGCGTAGTCTGAACTGCCTTTTAATCTCTTCGATATTCTACACGGTTTACCAAAGACAAGTATGGGTATAGGAATGAGTTTAACTCATTTGGTGCGTACTTGGTTGCTGATTGGACAGTTGTGTTGTTTGTAAAACTCCAGAATGGTAGCCAATGGCTCCATATTTCAAAATGACTTACACATTGTATCTATGCTCGAACCCTTCTCTTTCTGAGAAGTCCGTGGCCAACAGTGGAATAGTGATGGGCTAGTTAAGTATGAATTCTATGTTATAATCAAGGATACATTATGCCTTCGCTTAGTTAGTTAGGCTGAGCATCCACCAGAGCTATGCTAAGCTGCGTAGCGAGGAATATGTTTTGTAAGCACCAATAGAATCACTTCATTTACTTAGCTTCGCTCTGCGCAGATCTGGTGGATATGGGCTTGTGCGAGGTTTTTGTTCATAGAAAACAAGCAAGAAATGCGAGCGACGGATGTGTTGCGAGGAATGTGTTGCGAAAAATGAGTTGCGAGGAATGTGTATTATTCTCCCTCATATTCGAAAAGAGTCCGCTACCTATCCTCGCACCGCTCATTTGTACACATTACACATTCCTCGCACAGCTCTGGTGGAAAGGGTCACACCGTTTCACATCCTCGCTACACATTTTCGCACCGCACATTTTCCTCGCACAGCTCTGGTGGATCTGGTGGTCAGCCTTAAGGGGTTAGCAAGTGAAGGGAGGGATTTTTTAGGGCCTATCTATTGTTATGACGTTCAAAAAGAAATAAATTATTCTAGTTTATTTAGAATAAATGAGTATTGAGTTTGAGTTTGAATGTGTAAATGCTCTAAAAACAGTTTGAGGAACTATCTTTCAGCAAAACTCGTATATTGAAAAATACAATTCGGAAAACAGGACATAATAGCACGAGACGGTCGTATACAAAGGAGGCTGGGATCCTCTCTGGCAATAACAATAATATGGGGATTTATTCGAGCGCCGAGCCCCACTTACCGGATTTAACCGGCCCGATCCAGTTAGAGTGACCAACGGTAAATGGAGCTCGCAGCCGAACTATGTTTTATAAGTGGTCAGATCATGATCTCAAACACTGGCCGACCCATTTAACATAATCTGGCGGATACACAGGCCCTGTTCACGAGATATTTGTATTTGTTTTATGATTTACTAAAGCGGTTCTCTGGGATAGCCTATTTAGTTTTTATTTGGAGTTATTCTCTGGCTATGTGGAAGCATTCCATATAAATCTGGTAGGATTTGGATATAGTTACAAGTTCTTTAGAGTGTTCCTTTTATTATAATATCTTTACATGATATTTTGTTGCCGTTTCACATGTGTAAGATGCTTTTATATGATCCAAGAAATAACTTAATAGATATTATACTCACGCTTGTAATCGACGACGGGGTTAGCAGAGGTGTTCTCATATTACAGTAACCACGGGGTTGCTGTAATATGAGAACACCTCTTTGATTGGATTGCTCGTTCTTCTACGTAGGAATCTACACTTTAAAACGCGACAAAACTTTTTTTTGTCGACATTTCAAAATGGTGTAATTGAAATAAATGCTTTGACTTTGAATTTACAGGAGTCTGTGTAACCACATTTCGCCTCTTGTATTATGTCCTAATAAAGCCAATTGTCTCTTACAGCTTGCTTGCCCGGCGACGGAGGAGAATTGTACCTATACTTAATCCGTCCCCTCTTATCCAACTTCAATAAGTAAGTACAGTCACGAGCACCAATATGTATACATATAGCGAAATTCAAGTGATTTTCTCCCTGAATACCGATTGAATTTACGAAATATTTTAAATGCCATATATTTGTATGCATTCGTAGATACTGTGTAAACAATATTTTAAGCGTTCTATTACAACTCCTTCGTTAATGCAGTTTATAATTTCACTACATACATACATATTGGATATGAAAGCACAAGACCGGTCGATGTGGCGATGCTTGGGGGAGGCCTATGCCCAGCAGTGGACGTCTTTCGGCTGAATGGTGATGATGATACATATTGGTGCTCGTGACTGTACTAGATGTAGGAGTTTAAAGTCAACACAGAGCAGATTCATTTTACTGTGTCATTTTACGTATAACTCATCAAAAGCCGTACATTATACCTACGTGATGTAATTTCAAAGCAACAGAAAAGTAAATATGAATCTCGGAAGCGACTGACTAAATATTTACATTGATGTTCATTACATCTTTCTTAATAATCGGGTTTATGCTTTCGTAGCAATCGAAAATAGCCCTTACTACATGTATTGTAAAGTTTATGTTTGCTGTAGACGTGCGGAACATGTATTCTGCCCACGATATGACGACAAGTTGGAAACTCAGCTAAAGTTTGGTACGTTTTACAAAAGTTACCAAATCGAATTTTTGTTGAGACTCGATTCGAAATACAGTTTTAATATCGGAAAATATTGTTTCGTATACTTTTAGAAGCAGCACGATGTTCTGTGGCACAGTTGAGAAAATCTGTGACATGAAGGATTAAAAATATTTCCCTTAAAAATTATTGCCCAAAGCATTTACAATAATCCATAGAAATAAAAAATAAACGTTTTTTTTAAAGACGGAAATTTTCAGTGGATATAATTGTATAAAGGATTGGATATAGTTTTCTATCCAAACTGACGATGCCTATCCTATTTAATATACTTACACCCTATTAAACATACACAATATTAGACTAAGACCCATTTTAACACGGAAATATGTATGTCGGAGATGTAGAGGGATTTATCCGAAATATCATCGGTGTCCGCCATGTTGCACGTGGTTGGTTAGAATCAGTGCGCACACCCGGCGCGGTCGAGCTCTGGATGTCAAATGTGTCGTGTCACTAACACACTAGTCTCACCTCGACATCTGACAGATGTCAAACGTCACACGTGACAGTTCATTTGACAACCTTGGCTAGAACTACTGACTCAATGACAGCTGTTATCGATTTGATTAATCGACTAGAGTATCTCAAACACCAATAGATGGCGCCACTAGTACGTAAACAAGCCGTTTACTTCACTCCTCCGACATGTATATAGAAATAAGCAACATGTTTGTTTCCATCTGGGACTCAACACAGAATATGTTTTTATGAACTTTAAGGCCGCAAATTCGGAGCAGCGTGGCGTGCAGCGGGGCGTTTATGCGAGCGTTACTTAACATACAGACTTGTATTTGAAGTGTCTTCGTAGCAGCGTTCCTAGCGTGCAGCTAAATGTGTGCACGCTCAATACAACGCTTCAACGCCCCGCTGCACGCCCCGCCGCTCTTAATTTGCGGCCTTACAGTCAATCAAGATGAGCTGAAACTTTACTTGAAGAAATGGTTAAAACGATATTCGTGCCTTACTTTTGTCTAATGTAAATGACTAATCTAAGTTTAAAACAATTGCAAAGTGTACATCAATAGCTGGTATCACCATTTAATGATTTAGCTGCCAGTACAGTCACATGCATTCATGTGCAAAATTAGACAATAGTTTTTATAAAAACCGACACTAAACCGATCTTTTAACATAAAATCAATATAATCCAAACGTTTCTGGATAAAGTTAACGTTATCCATCCACGCAGCATTAACCGTGACTTAAACATATTGTTACACGTGACTGTATAAATGTAAAGATACATACTCTAAGTACAGAATCAGAAACTCTTTCCAATTTCATTGATAACATTTTGGACTTATTTTTGGAGTCTTCGGAGCCCAAATCAAGACAGAAGAATTCGAAATCGATTCCTTTTAAAATGTATGATGTTGCCCAACGTTGAGATGTTATCTCATTTCATCAATCCCAAAGATTTATTTGAGCGCAACTCCTCTCTCAGTTTGTATCCGCTTTTCAAGAATGAAAGACTTTTTTCCCAGCAGCGACTGACTTTTGTTATGAGGTCTTTGTTAGCAGACAATCTCTAGAAATTTTCCTCAATCTCTCTTCATAACTAGTTGTACAAGTTTTCAACGGCACTGCAGGAACTTGCAAATCAAATAACTTGCTAGCTGGGGATCGAATCCAATAAACTAAAACAGGAATAATTGAAAAAGTTCCGTTTTAAACGGTCCCACTCTAGTGAACAACAGTTTAACGCAAGTTTATCGTCGGCAAATCGCAGCGGTGCCGCAGCGGTCGGCTGCGACAGCAGAACTGAATTAAGACAGCTAGACAGTAGCGAGTTTGTGAACTAGTTGATCCCGATCTAGAGCTGCGTAGAACGACACCGCTAATGTAATAAGTCATTATAGTTCATAATGAGTTTTAAGATAGCGAACTCATTTTACAGACGAATATTGTATGTAGGTACTTACTTAGTGTATCTGAAATGGTACTCGTGCGGAGAGCACGTTTGTAGTGATGACATTTTGAGTAGTTGTCCATAGGGAATCAATGTTATTTTACGACACTACTAGGTTTTGCCCGCAGCTTCGCTTGCGTGAAATTTTGAACCCGCTAAGTGACGATTTTCCATACAAACTTTCATTCCCTATTTAACTCCCTTAGGGGTTGAATTTCGAAAAATCCTTCCTTATTCCTTGTCTACATTATAAAGGGAACCTCTGTGCAAAATTTTAGCTTTCTAGGTTCAAAGGCTTGGACTGGGCGTTGATGAGTCAGTCAATCAGTCAGTCAGGACTTTTCTTTTTATTTATATACATATAGATAGATAGATTCCCTGTGGATAAAAACCCAAAATTATATATGATCTGGGTATCAATTCTACTAACAGAAACGTTAATTAATTGCAACCGCTTAAACCTCAAAAGCCTAGTTTAGCCTAGCCGAAGTTTCAGATTACAAATGGTTTGAAAACAAAAACAAATCCAATCATTTTGTCAGTCTTCTTGAACGAAAACTTACTGACAGTTGTGGTTCGTTACTTTGGCTATAATTTTATTAGTAGAATAGGCTTTCTGTAGCTGTTGAACTAAAATACAGGGTTAATTGAAAAACACCAACATCCTCTTAAGGGGTCAAAAGGGGACAAAATCTGAAATCGCGAAAAAAAAAACAGCTGTTCCCCACATTTTGACGAACTAAGCGAACAGAAATGTAGGGAACAGTTTTTTTTCGCGATTTCAGATTTGGTCCCATAGTAAAAGTTGTTCATAATGATGAGTACAATGACCCCTTGAGAGGTTGTTGGTGTTTTTCAATTAAC
This sequence comes from Amphipyra tragopoginis, assembly GCA_905220435.1. Lineage (NCBI taxonomy): Eukaryota > Metazoa > Arthropoda > Insecta > Lepidoptera > Noctuidae > Amphipyra > Amphipyra tragopoginis. The sequence goes on along the minus strand of HG992003.1, from coordinate 1,224,225 downwards.
CCTTTATATTTTCTATGCGCTCTTACTTACGACGCGACGTAGGTTAGGTTCATCATCAATGCTTAGGCTGACCGTCGCCAGATGCCATTCGTGAAAATTGCGTCTTTATCACGTCTATATTTGTTACCTTTTCACGCCTAAACCACTAAACCGATCATCCTGGAATTTTGCATATACGTGGTCATGTGTACAGAAATGGACATAGGGTACCTTTCATCCCGAAAAAAGTACTGTTCCCGAGGAAAAAAATGTGTCTTTCGAATCATGATTGAATTATATTATCCCGAAAAATACGGAATACGCGATAAACGACATCCACGCGGGCGAAGCCGCGAGTGACCTCTATTTTTAGATAAAGAGAAGCTCTATTCTTTTGTTTTCTTACGAATCAACAATTTTTTTTTTACATTAAGCTTTTTTTCTGAGACCAATCCTTTTGCTTCAAATAACAAGGCAAGCGTAAATCAAAACAGTTAAATTTTTCTATTCACGGCAGATAGATTTTCTTGATTCCAGATAAGCTTTAATGTAAGGGTTCAATTTTTTTTTTGAAAACCTTTTTTTATTGGTGTCAACGACTCACTTTGCCAATATCTGTGGAGCCTGTGAAATATTCCAAGTCCAAATTTTTTTTTTAAATCCTTTTTTTATTGGTCTCAACGGCTCACTTTATCAATATCTGTACCCTGTGAAGTATTCTAAATCGTAAATAAAACTTTTCTCCAAGTACATCCAGTGTTCGTACATCGATGTCTCCAGCAACTTGGCCGGCCGGCTCGGGGATAAGTTCCATTGTCAGTCGCTTTCAACTGCGCACAATACACGATGAAGGTAAACGTTCCACCGCTGTTTTGTAGACCTCTGAACTGTAATCTCTATTCTTACTGATAAATGTAAGGAATTGGAAGTCTTAGTTTTTGTGGAGTTTGATGTTAGTTGATGGGATTTTGGTAAGTTTTAGAGCAGTTTTGATAATCTAGGAATAAGAATTTTGTGACATTGGATGGGTTGAGGATGAATGCTATACAGGGTGTAAACAAATTCGCGTATTATCGTATTCGAATTCTCGTAGTTCCTTCAAACCGCGTGATCTACTGATCACATAGATTGTCCATGCAATGGGTTTTTTCCGATATAGCAAAAAATTAAAACTAATAATTTTTCAAATTCTGTTTCTGTGCCATTTTAGCGCCCCAAGGTAACTGACTGCACGGAGCGATATCGCGTTAGTCGTGCCCGCCAGCTGTGTCGCCGTGCTTTCATTAATTTATGCGTGGCATCGAAATGTTCTATCACCAAAAATATTTTTGCTTTTTTCATTGAAATCTTATTAGGTGATTTAAACACGATCACTTACGCCAACCGTAGGAATTTTTTTTTTTAAGCAATGTTTATTCCTTTCATGTTTAATCTATAACAGTATTATAGATCATGGTGTGGTTATATTATTGACGACACGTTTGGTGCAGTGGCTAAGCGATTGGCTTCTGCGCCACGTGTCGTGGGTTCAATTCCCACACGGAACAAACATTTGTATGGCCTACAAATGGTTGTTTCGGGTCTGGGCGTTTGTTTGTGAGATTTGTGTCTGTAAACGCACCCACGATACAAGATAAATCTTAGTGTGGGCAAGGTTTTTAAAAAAAAAAAAAAACTTAAAAAGGTAATGGTCTGTTATTTATAATTATTGTCAAACGCAATTTTAAACTTTGCCACTAAATAGAATCAGTTCTGGTTTCTCATCCCTCTAAAGCCGTGTTCTGTTACAAATGCCTGACGCCTGACACCGCGTCAGGCATTTGAGGGAGACCACTATAGTGCCTTTCCATAATAAGCATTCGTCGGCCGCGTACAAAGCGTAGCCTACTCTAAATCTGTGGTCCCACCGGACGCGGTCTGCGGCGTTTGTAACCACGGTCTAAGTCTAAAAAGAGTTAGAGCGATTAAGCACTGCATCCGATCCGAATCCGTGAAAATAAGGATATAAAAAATTCGGACCGAATTCGGATATTGCTTTACGCACTGCATCCGATCCGAATCCGTGAAAATACCGATCTAGAGTAAAAATCTCGGACCGAATTCGGATGTTGCTTACGCACTATTTCGATCTTTGATTCAAATTCAAACAATTTAGGGGCCATCTTTGGCATATCCTTTTGGCGTCTGATTTGAATCCGAGGGAATGCGAAAGCGTTCATACAAACAGTACTACGGCTACTTCGGTCCGTCAATTGTTCTTCCGAATTAGAAACTCACGGATGACGGATAGAAATCAGATGACGGATGCCGGATGTAGTGCGTAAACTACCATACTAATAGTTCTATGGCTACTTCGGAACGTATTTTCACGGATTCGGATCGGATGCAGTGCGTAACCGCTGTAACTCAGCCAAATAGATAGTAAAATCATAAAAGCGAACGAAATCGCCTTTAGAATAAAATATTAATAATTAAAAAAATGTTAAAACAAAAACAAAATTGTAAAACAAAAGTGTTAAAACAATTATGTTTTTGTTTTGAAAACGATGGTACATGGTATCTACGTATTTACTCTATACTCTTTTTCATCGTAGAGTGAGTCCTAGCGTTTCTCTACAAAACGTTACCATACAAAGAATATAAAATATTTTTGAAAACAAAACATTGAGAATAATATATTTATTTTTTTGATGATGTCGTTAATATAATTATGCAAATAGAATAGAACCAGTGGCGAAGGTTCCATACAACTCGATTCCTATCGGCTTCCCTTTCGAAACGAGTAGTTACTGGAAATCACGCATCACACTTGAGCAAGGTAAGCATTTTTTGGTCCGGCTTCCCTTTTAAGAAACTTCACCCTACGCCACTGAATAGAACTATAAATAGAAATAGAACCAAACCAATACACGACACGGGATGCCCCGTGCAGGGGCAAAATACGTGTTGTGTATTGGTTTGGTGGCATGTTGCATTATTTTTTCACTCTTTCTGCAAGTGCATATACTTGTGGGCGGGAGGATGGTGCTGCATACTGCATTCAAACTAGCGATCTTGTTCAGCGGAATTAAAGCTAGATATTCTATTTGCATTGTATGTCATGGATTACCGCAAAGTAACGCCTGATTCCATCATTTATTTTGATGTCATTAACGTTTTTTCGATAACAATTTCCTTACGGCTACAATTTACGAAATGATCGCTGTCAGGTCTCATCTTTCATTGAACAGAGTATAGTACAACTGGCGAGATGTAAGCTGAGCTTTGCATTTGTGTGAGTGCACGTAGAATCGATTGCCAAAAAGCAGTATAAACCGGCTAAAACCATGCAAAGGACGAGTCTACATTCATTCTCACACAAATGTAAAGCTCAGCTTAGGCCTCACGGACGGTACAACATTTTCTCGAGATTACATTAACCTAACAATTTAGACAGGTTTCCTTATTACTCAACGTTTTGTCGTAAAATTTTCTGTATTTAATTACTAAACTCCCTAAACGTAGGAAGTAATTAAAAGGTTCGACGTAATTACTGTTCAGAGCGACAGGACGTCATATGCAAATTTTATTACGTTTTATTTTGAAGATGTTTTACAACGCCATGATGAAGTAATTAGAGTATGTTTCGTTTAAGGGGTAAATAAATGTTGAGAGGGGTTGCTGTCATTTTGAAGTAATTTATACGGATATAGGGTTACGGGGTACGAAGAGGGTAGCCCGCCTGACCCCATGGATGTGGTGAAATAGAGACATAAAGTCGGATGGGTGAAAGTATCTACCTTTAGTTTTTTTTACTCGCCTGTTGACTGTCGTACTACTGAGTAAAAGGCTCCCCTTTTGCCTTCCAAACCCCTCTATTTTGTGCCATTTCTGACTATTCCAGCCCCGCAAAAACGTTTAGATAGTCACGCCACCTAAGCCGCGGTCGACTTCGAGGACGATGTCCTCGTTTAGGCGTCCAGTGATTAACGATCTTTAGTTATACTATTACAATTAACTACAATCACTAATTCCCCATCCAAGGGAAGTCGCTGTTAAGACATAAGATTTTTCCGGAACCGAAATGATGAGCTGTGGTTCTCTAAGAACACATGGAAAGATATTAAAATTTTGTATAAAAGGTAAACAAACCTTTGATCATGTAACGTTCATTTTATTTTAAGAATCCATTAAATATACACATTTTACCTTAACGCTTATTTTACACTTTACTACACTGCCTCGTTTGTCTAGTAAGCGCGACTGCAGAGCATCTTAGGTTCGACCCCCCGGTCGGGCAAAGTGGTATTGGGTTTTTCCGGGTGCAATTTCTCAGTATCAGCCGGGAATTTGGATCTGGGCCCGGTTGATGGCAATAGGCTTACTCCATATTACATGGGACATAAACATAACGGCGAAATGTGAGTGTATACACGTCTGCCCAATTCTTCGGGAAATATAGGCGTGATTGATGTTATCGTGTATTAGTGTGAGGCCTATTAAGTTAACAGAGCTTAACGGTCTGCTGTTAAGGTTCAACACTTTTCTTTTATTTCCCAGTATAATAGCACCAAATTCTTGTTTAATTTTACGAGTAACAATACAAAGAGTTTAAATCATTACCGTGGTTTACCTGGCCCGCTGCCAGCGACATAACGACGACGCTTAAAACGGAGATTAACTTAGTAACATTAACTGAGCCAATTGTGTTACGAATTGTTAACTTTATTAACGCTTAATTGATGTTTAGTTTAGATAAGTGTCTGGGGGTCTGGGGTGCTCGTCTTTTTGGCGGCCAGGCAACTTTACTGTAGGCTAATTCAGGTATTTGTTTAACCGACTTTAAAACGGAGGAGGTTTTCAATTCGACTGCATGTTTTTTTGTATGTTTGTTACGCTATTATTCCGCCAATTATGATTTTATTTTGATAATTCTTTTTTTGTTTGGTAGGTCAATCTTCAGAGGTGGTCCCAAATAAATTTTATCGAAATTGATTCTGCGCTTTTTGAAAAAAAAACAACAAATACATAAAATATATACACAAATGACGTTTTGGTTTGTCTCTTCAGCAAAAGTTTTGATGAGGACTTCTGAGGAGAGGAGGAATCTCTGTTTTAACTGTCGGCACAGAAACATTAGCCAAGAACAAAGAAGGTGTATGTATTTTTATAATAAATTGTACATTAATACAGCCTATTCTTAAAGAAAACGACCTAGTTGTTGAAAAGATTACGCAACCATGTCATTTAAATTTGAAGTCTTAAACCGAATAATTTATGGCACTAACGCGTATTTAATAAAAAACGTTAAAAAAGTAAAAACCGTCATCAAAAAAAATAATTAAAAGAGTAAAATAATTACCATAATAAAAAAAATCCAGTTTCAGAAATCGGTGCAATTCTACATTGAAACAAATAGCAAACTTATGAAACTGTTAATTTTATATTATGGTAATTATTTTACTCTTTTTTTTTGTTGTAGCAAGAAACGTGCTTCTATTGTACAGTATAATAATTCACGTAATTTCATGACGCGTCAATCAAGTTGCAACGACGCGATGCTACGGTTAAGTTTCGATCAAAACAACGCTTTTCGCAGTCTCTTAGATCGCTGTCAGATTGGCTCGCGTGAACTTAACTGCAGCGTCATTGCAAATTGATCGTCGCGTCATCAAATTACGTGAATTAGCCTACTGAACGCTTCCAGTGCGTTTTTTACTTCAAATAATACCTGAGTTGGCGTCCAGTTTTTTTTTTCAAATAAATCTTTAAAGTGGCTTATTAAAAGTCAACAATTTAGCTTCACAGTTCCTAAAAGTTGGTCCTATGGGGAAGAGCCGACAAGAAACTTCATGGATCCAAGGATTCAATAACAAATTGTAAGATATCTATGGCCTGTATAAATAAATAGTTTGCTATTCAATTTTATAGCTCTCTCTCGAGTGTCGATTTGATATCTCTTGAAATGCTAAAATGTTATTTATGATTAGTTACGGTTTCCTCACGTGCATTTCTCGGGATTGCCCGACTAGTTTCGGACCCAAACGGAGCCCTTACAACGGAGCACTTAAACCTAACTTAATATTATAAACGCGAAAGTAAGTTTGTTTGTTTGTTACCTTTTCACGCCTAAACCACTGAACCGATCATCCTGAAATTATGCATATACGTTATCAGGGGTACAGAAACGGACATAGGATACCTTTCATCCCGAAATAAAGTATTGTTCCCGAGGAAAACAACAATAACGTTCATAGATGGCGCCACGTGTCTTTCGAATCACGATTGAATTATATTATTATAGAAACTTTAGTAGTGTGTTAAGAGTTTTTTGAGCTTAATTAACGCGAGCGAAGCCGCGGGCAAAAGCTAGTCATTAATATGAATGTGTTTCACGAAAGTTATGTTAAATCTGTTGTCAAATGGTCAACAACAGAGTTTTAAGAGTAGTAGAGCTCTTTTCGAAAGAGTTCAGTTACGGAAGCAGCATTGCTATGTTCCGGTTTGTAGAGTATGGATGACGGTGAAATTACAGGCACATTACACTTTCCAACTTTGTTTCTAAGGTTAGCAACGCATCAGAAATCCTCTTGGTGTTGTAGGTGTATATAGGTGGCGGTAACCATTTACTATTAAGTGGGCCGTGAGATTGCATACCAACATTTAAAAAAACAACAAGAATAATTGCAAATAAGATGAATTGGACTGTAACGCGGCGTCTTACGTAGGCGGTTCAAAGCGACGCGAATTGCGAAGCGATACGATGCGGTGACATGCGAATTAAATGCGATGCGGCGGCTTTGTACTACGAGCTCGCGAACCGCCCGCCGCGCGCCGCCGTCATTCAGTAGCAATGTACGGCACCGCATCCAGTTCGCGTGAAAATATCATGCCAATCGCATTCGCTTCTTTTCGCGCCGCGCCGCACCGCACTCCACGTGCGTTTGGTCACGTAGGCCACTTCAATAGGCATCGACTGTTTGTTGTTTTCGCGTCGCGCCGCGCCGCTTCGCGTCGCTTCTAGATCGCTCACGTAAGATGCCGCGTAACATCGATAGCCATAATGATAGGTTGCCAGGTTATACAAACCCTAAACACTAATTACTCCTAATCTTTGTCAGTTACCATAGCAACTAAAAATACCTATTCGAATTGTACTTTTTTCTTCCTCTTGGTTCACACAGGAACAAGCTAACGAATTCCATACTTTATATTACAACAATAAAAATGTAAAAAAATTCAAATATCTAACAGAAACATAATTCCAGCGATCGCCACGAATGGACTCTGTAAATTGTTGGGAACCTCGGTCCAACTTGTTATGCATCTACCAACTTACAACTGCAGTTGCAATGAACCTTTTGACTTTGTAATAGAGGTTGGTATTGCTTGGAGTCGGTGGAGAATGTGTGGTAGGTAGTGGCCACGACTTGTACGGTAGCCTGGGTGAAAATATACTGATAACAGGCAGTTGAGAAGGGTCCGCTGGTAAGGTAATATACTGGAATTATTGCTCCTGAGGTTTCTGCGAGGATTGTTTTTTTTAATAGTATCTGTTGGTGATTCAGAGATTATTGAATTATTCTGAATATACAAGGTTAGTCGGAAAGGGGGTAATAATCCGCGAGCCACCTAAAGTATCACTAATGATGGTTTTAAAGCAAGTATTAACATTTGAAAATTCGATAATTTTATTTCCATATAAAATCATTTTTGGTTTAGTTTTTTCAAAAATCCTTCGTCCCTACTTTAGTTACGAATTTAGAAAATAAAGGTTCTAATTCGTGACCCCAAATATGACCTAAAATGTGAACAAAGCTGATCATAGCTGAGGATAGATAGATTTTAGCATATTTTTTTTTTAATTTTTGGTCAGCTATTTCTCATAAACTATTGATTTTTGGGGAAAGTAGGAGAACAAAAGTTGTTCATTATTATGGGTACTTTAATACCCTTTCAGATTCGTACCCCCTTCCTGACTAACCTTGTATAGGGAGTAAATGAATTCGCGTAATTCTTTAAAACTATGTGATCTGTTACTGGTATAGGGTTAACTACGCACGGGATTTAGGTTGATTAAAAATAATATTCTTTTTCTTCTTGTGGTAATTGATCGTAACAAAACTATGTAACAAGGTTTAATAAAAAAAATGATGCAACACATACATGGATGAAAGCACGGCGACGCAACTGGCGAGCATGATTAGCATGATATCGCTCCGCGCAGTCAGTTAACTCGGAGCTAAAATGCCTCGGAAATAGAACACCATGTTTTCAGTCATGAATACCAGCTATTACATATAATAGCTACCAGGCCACCTTTACCATCAAGTAATACTTCTGCATAAAATGGTAAAGAAAAAAAAAATGGTACACTCCTAAACAAACTTGAAGCATATGGCATTAGAGGGAATGTCAACAATCTCATTAAATCTTACTGGTATAACAGAACTCAAACAACAAATATAAACCAAATTAACATGAAAAGTAAACACGAAATTAATTTTCAATCCACAGAACGTATAGTTTCATGTGGTGTGCCACAGGGGAGTGTTCTGGGTCCTCTTTTATTTATATTATATATTAATGACCTACCGAAAGGCATCCCTCAACCTCTGACACTATTTGCTGATGATAGCACCATAACAATACCTTGTAAAAATGCTGATACCTATGAAAGTGATATAAATGATGCTATAAATCTAATGATAAAGTGGCTAGATGACAATAACCTGAAAATTAACCTGACTAAAACTAAATTAATACACTTTAGTCAACGGATCAATGCTAAGAGTAGTCTAAATATACGGTACGATGACCAACCTATAGAAGAGGTAGAAACAACAAAATTTTTAGGCCTCCACATAGACAAAAAACTGAATTGGAAACCCCATATCGAAATCTTGTGCAAGAAAATAAGTAAATCTGCTTACGCACTGCACACATTATCACCTATAATAGGTGTGGAGGCGTTACTCACAGCCTACTATGGTTTAGCAGAATCCCATCTACGCTATGGTGTCATTTTTTGGGGTAACTCAACAGAAAAAGACACGGTGTTCAAGGCTCAAAAGAGATGCGTACGTTCAATGTTTAAAATGAAACCTACTGATAGTTGTGTGCCCTACTTTAAAAAATATAAAATTTTAACTTTGCCATGTCTATACATTTTAGAAATAGCTGTTTTTGTTAAAACAAATCCCCATCGATTCAAACGATTAGATGAAGTAGTCCCACGTAATAGGCGCGACAACAGCAGGATATGCCTTCAGACTGCGGGAACAACCCTTATGCGCAAAAGTGTCTTCTGTATGGCTCCTATCATATTTAATAAATTACCTAAAAGTTGGAGAGAACTGCTCTTGTCACTTTTTAAAAATAAGCTACGGATTTTTTTAGTTCATAAAGTATATTATAATATTTTAGATTTTTTTAATGAAAAGGACTTTTCTCTTCCGACTACTAATATAGTTAAGAATAATAAGTAGGTGAATCATGTAAGTTTAAGTTATCTTTCTCTCTTTAAATTAATTTAATGTGTTTGATGTGATGCTTTCTCATTAATCTTTTTTGCATGCCGATTGGTAAAATATGGCTGAACTTTACTATGTGTAACTCCATTTTGTACCCATATTTGCAAAATAAATAATCTTTATCTTATCTTTAAAGTGCCAATCAATGATATAAAATAACAGATTTGAAAAAGCTAAAAAAATATATCCCAGCAGAGTACCAACATTTCTATACAGAGGTTTTTGTATGGCCAACTACTTCAAACTATGAATATCAAGAAAATACTGATGATTAAAAACCTCAAGCACGGTAATTATAGACACAATAGATAACACAATTTCCTGGGACGACGGGCGGTACGCAACCGTTTAAGTAACAGTTCTTCTGAAAATCTTTGGATTTGTATGTACATCTAAGAGATCATTTCAAAAAAGGCATTAGTCCAATATACCCTTCAATGTATGTTTAAGAGCTGTGTTACAATTTGGTGTACAATAAGTATATTCTATCCGTCTATCTAGTCCAAAAAATTTAATTGAAAATATCTGTATGAAAACTGTTTCTTTTTTAATAAATAATTAACCCAACAAACATGTATGTTACTCATTTAACAACCTCCATATTACATTTCTTTAGCACCATTGACTTTTTACAAGAAACATATTTTTGTTGATTCTGAAAAGTTTTGATTAATTGACTCGTTCCCTTTTCGAAATGACGACTCTAGTCGAGCAATAAATCTACTAAATATCAAACACAAACATAGTGAGTTGTTGGTATATGCACACACATATTGAAGACAGATGTTGGAGGGGCGTGTCATGATGATGATGATGTGATCCGACCGATTTCGGCCATGGCGATTGCTTCAGCTCCGCTGTAGTTGTCGTTCGTGAGCTCGCATGTGGCTTATCTAACCAATCTTCTTTGTGAAGATCCTCGCACATTGCGGGCACGTGAGCACACCATCATCATCTGCGTAGCCTTTTCCCAACTATGTTGGGGTCGGCTTCCAGTCGAACCGGATGCAGCTGAATATCAGTATTTTACATGGAGCGACTGCCTATCAGACCTCCACAACCCAGTAACTGGGTAATACGATACTCTTGGTAAGACTGGTTGTCAGACTTTCTGGCTTCTGACCAACAGTAACGACTGTCAAAGATCTACAAATGACAGCCGGGACCAACGGCTTTACGTGCTTTCCGAGGCACAGAGGAAACTCGCTATGGTAAATGGTCACCCATCCACAGACCAACCTCGGCAAGCGTGGCTTAACCCGGAAGATTGGTTTATGCGGCGTACAAATATATAACCTTATTAAAATCAGGAATCAACTAAATAACTAGGTATAAATATATATATTATAACACAAATATATACATATTTTAAATATATATCATATAAACATACATACTCAAATAAGGTACATACATATATAATTATAGATATATATAGATCATTTAAAAACACTATAGAGTCAAATAATGTTCCTTCACCATTCTTTTGAAAGAAACTAACGACGTAATTATAGTTAATTCCCGCAGGGGCGTGTCATGCTATCGTAATTGATCTATACTTTTTTGTGTATGGTCTGCAGCTTAAAACAAATGGTGATCAACTGTGTCTCGAGCAACTAAGCGCCCTATACCAAATGGCCCACCGTGTGGACAGCCTCACCGACGCCAATGTACACTGGACCGCAAAGAAAAAGGGTCGGTTAGAAAATCTTCAATATCTTCAAAAGTACCTGACCTATTTATTTTATATTTATCTATACATATAAAAGGAGAAGCTGACTGACTGACTGACTGATCTATCAACGCACAGCCTAAACTGCTGGGGTTAGAAAGTTGAAATTTTGACAGTAGGTTCCTTTTGTAACGTAGGCATCCACTAAGAAGGGATTTTTAGAAATTCAACCCCTAAGGGAGTTAAATAGGGGATGAAAGTTTGTATGGAGAATCGTCACTTAACGGGTTAAAAATTTCACGCAAGCGAAGCTGCGGGCGAAAGCTAGTTAAAAATAAAAAGCTTGAATTAATTTTTTTTTATTTTCATTTAAGCATATTAAAAATATTCTTTAATTTAGTTTTTATTTCATAAAGCTAGGTCAGGTACTTTTGAAGATATTGAAGATTTTCTAACCGACCCTTTTTCATTGCGGTCCAGTGTAGTTGACTAGCTTAATCTGAGTTGACTAAGCGAATCACCTGGCTTGCCTGTATATCCCTTCGCTGTCTCGTATGTTTTCAAGGCAAAGTTTCTCGAATACTATTCTGCATACGATGTCCGGAATCGGAACGGATAAAATAGTCGGAGTGATGTATAATGTTTCGCATGATACATCGGCGCCTGATATATTGCATTCTGAAAAGAATTTGTTGTTCAGCGCGAGGACTCAACTATTTATGTAACGCGTTGCACATTCTTAAGGTATCGTTATATGTGTATTGGATTGAGATTTTTCTATTTTTGAATATACAGTATACCTAGAACAATTTTGCAAGAAATATGTATTTAGTTTTGACATTGGGCCTGGCTTATACCGGCTTCCCACGGTGCGTGATAGCTTGCACCGCGACACAGGAGCTCGCACCGACGCACCATGGGAAGAGACTCGTCCGTGGTAACGCGGACGCGTGCGGAGCGGTGCGCCGTATCCACATCACACACCCTCATAATGTGGTTTCCCACGGTGCGTGATTTTAAGGATGATACCACGCACAGCCGGTGCGCGCTACCACGCACCGAGGGAAGCCAGCTCTATAATTCTGCGTAGACGCTTTAAAGTAACATCAATCAACTCAGCCTGTCGCAGTCCACTGCTGAGCATAAGCCTCTCCTAAGTTACGTCACAACACCTCCAGTTCACCCCTAACTACCTTCTTCGGGTCGTGGGTCCATGTGGCCAGGGTGTGTCCTACGCTGCGATCACGATCTCCGGTAAAGTAACATGTCTATTACTTAATTAGGAAAATAAATTGTACAAGTAGGAAACTGATACAGGAAAACTCATTATAACGTCTAGCGTGGCAGAAAAACTAGAACGAGGACTTTTTAATTTACACATATTAATTAAAAAAATGTAGCATGGACGATAAGATCAAACTAATATTAAACTGTTTTCCCGGAAGTCGACATTCCTAAATTATGCAATGCTGAAAGAGATAACAGGTATAATAGTGAGTAATCTATAAACATCACAGTAATTTATTCTCATGCAGACGAAACACATCTAATATACTCTATCCTTTCATCACCAGAACAGCATGAATACCAGTGATTAAATTAAAGATAGTAGCAGGCAAGATAAAAATCTCATTTGATAATTACTCCGCGCAGGACGGCGTAATATTAGCTGAACGGACCATCCTTGATAACGTTGTACTAAAATATACGTTAAAAAATTAAGTAATTAAGGATATTTTTTAATACTGCTTCGTTTGTGAGTACAACATTTTGTTGATTATGATTTTGAGTGTTTTGTTTGAGTACAGTCGGGTGCAGAAAGGATTAATTATAATAATGGCAGAATTTTGTCAACGGTGTATTTCGAGGCGCGCTGCAGTAAAACACGCTGGATTAGCGATAAAGAAGGACCGTATGTGCTTTGGTGCATGTGCAAGAGGCCGATTCTAATAATAATGTTTTAAAAACGTTTGAAAGTTGTCTTCAAAAGAAAAAAAAAAACAAATAGCCGTGATCGAGCTGCAGTTTAATTGGCATTCTGTTTAAATCTATTTTGTCACTTCTTCTTCTTATGCCTTGCCTTATCCCAGGTTACCTGGGGTCAGCACAAAATGTTTTATTCTTCCATTTTTCCCTATTATCCGTCCCGCTATCATTTACTCTCTTTTCATTCATATCATCTCCCACACAATCCATCCATCTTTTCTTTCGTCTCCCTCTTCCCCTCCATCTATCAACATTTATATTCATAGGATAGGTCACTACCTTAGTCGCATAATTTGTACAAAATCAGAAACACGGAGATTGCCGAGGCGCCTAGCTTATGTCGCAGAACTAGACTACTGTGTCCGCACCTTTACTGTTCTCCTAGCGACGAAAACATCTAAAAAAAACAGAATCTATTAAATATGTTCCGATTTTTGTTCTTAACCTAATAACCTAAATACTTGGGAGTGCCCAAATTTTCTATAAAGACACGGGTTCGTCCTTTACAGTCTCTTTGTTATAATAAACTGATGTGAAGCTTCCCAAACCAACAATCTAATTTCACACACCAATTCTTTCAGGCAAAAGCTCCAATCTTTCCAGTAATTCGTTAAAATTTGCCTGTCCCCCCATCCCCTCTTCGTTCACGTTCCCCCGCCGTGGCCCGGTGGAGCGGAGGCATAAAACACAGTATAATTCCCAGTCATTATTCACAGTTTTCCAAGGGATTCCGGGCGTGCGTAATGACTTTATTTGAAATGGAATTTTGTAAGACACCCGCCGCGGTCGCTCGCTCGTCCCGCGGGCTCTGCTCATTGAATTAGACACGAGAAGGTAGATCAGGTTGTTTTTATGTACGAGGTTGTTTATTGATTCCGATGCTAGATTGGGCTTGAGTTACTGTATCAGAAATTTTCGATTTTCGAATTTTCGATGCGGACGGCGAGCGTTGGGTGGCTCGCCGTCCGATCAGAACCAGGCCCGGGTCGATGGCGCGTTGTGTTCCACGCGCACCTCAAAGAGATGTCAGCATAGTAGACGGGGCCCGCTAGCGCCAGTACCTGCCAGGGTTGCGGAATTTGTTCGAAAGAGTTACCGCAACCCTGGAACGCAGAGGGCATTAGGAGGAACACGGATGGGTTTTAGTCAGTAAGAGTCTGAAGTTCCCTTCCGCTTCCCACAGAGCGGATGGGAGTTATATGATGATTTCGCATCGATACAAATAAAGGTTGTTTTTATGTACGAGGTTGTTTATTGATTCCGATGCTGGATTGGGCTTGAGCTATGAACTGTATCAGAAATTTTCGAATTAATTAACCTATAGATATTGGCAACTCTGCCTTTTAATTAATAGCCGAGCGGTTCATACGATCTACGAGCTGCGCTTGCTGCGGTAAGTCCGTGGATGGGTAACTGTTCGTTACACATAGAGATAGAGACCCTTCCATGCCTCGAAGAGCATGTTTAACCATCGGTCTCAGGTGTCATACAATACACCCCTGACACTCGTTACGGATAGATAGAAACCCGAAAGCCTGACAACCGGTCTAATCTAGGATATCAGCATTGCCCAGTAACTGGGTTGCGGAGGTCTGATAGCTGTCGCTCCGTGTAAAATACTGGAATTCAGCCGCATCTGGTTAAATTGTTGCAAACAACATAGTTGGAAAAAGGTTAGAAAGAACACATTCTCAACTGAGTTTCAGCCCTCTACTATTGAACAGACCTATCTATATAACCACAAGTCATGCCATACAATCGTGCAAATAAAAGTATTCTTCTTCTACTGCTGTTTCCACTCAAGGACTACACTAGGCTGCTCCATAGCTATGGCGATGACACTTCCAGAGAATAATTCCTTAGTAGTTTTCTAATACGCATACGAAAAGATACAGCTAGCAATATGATAAGGTACTCAGCCCTCAAAACAAAAACAAGGACATCAAACGTCATATCAGGATGCCCGAAGTCCGAGGCGTTCCATTTAGCGCACCAATTTGAAGAGACCAGTTGGGCAATCCCGAGGAATGCACGTGAGTATAACCGTAGCTAATCATAAATACGACTTGAAGAGCACCGATTCGAATCAGATCAATAGTATTCCTATTCCCTATTCTTATTGGTGTGATTTGACTTGGTGCTCTTCAATTTGGTGCGCTCAATGGAATGTTCCTGAAATCCGAGTTTTATACTAAAGTTTATACAAACGTTTTATAAAAAAGTTTACAAGCCAACGCGATCGTCGCGGGCTATATTTTTGTAAGGACGCGTTTGATAAGCCCTGCACGTGGCCAATGAGTTCTTACGTCAATCAAATCCTTGGTATACGCTTTGTAAGTAAGTTATAGCGACGGGCTATGAAAACAGCGTCATTGTTGTGTTATCTTTTAATACCTATTATGCAGACATTATTATACAGGGTGTTAACGAATTCGTGTAATTCCTTCAAACCACGTGATCTACTGGTGATACAGACTAACGGTAATGGGAATTTTGAAAAAAAAAAAAAACAAAAAAAAAAACTTGATTTTCTATTTCTGAGTTATTTTAGAGCCTTGAGTTATCTGACTGCAAAGAGCGATATCGCGTTAGTCGTACCTGCCAGCCGTGTCACCGTGCTTTCATTAATTTATGCGTGGGATCGAAATTTTCACACAAATAAAACTATTTTTTTTTCAAAAAAAAAATTCTTATTTTTTTACTGAATCCTTAGGTGGTTTAGATACGATTGGTAACAAAGCCGCATGAAAAAATAATAATTTTATTTTTAATCAAGCTAAATCCCGTGCGGGGCCTGTCTACATCAGTAGTAGATCATGTGGTTTAAGGAATTACACGAATTCGTTTACACCCTGTAATTATCACGATAGACCACCAAATCAATTGTTCTTTTTCAATTTGGAGGCTAACGTTGATCAATCTCAACCGAAATGTTCATTCGGACAGTTTTTGTATACAAAACTGTTAAATGGTTTGACAACCAAAACCGACATTTTGATTAACTGTTGTGGTTCGTTTTCGAGTCGGCAACAATTATGTTAGTAGAATTCGCTCTCTTTATTTTGTTGACATATTGGTTAGTGATTTATTACTGATTTAGAACTCTGCTGTTTGTTTGGCTATATTCTGGAACCAATTATAGCCACTGTCATACAGCTTTATTATTCTCATGATATTATACTCTCTTGATTCTTATTAACAATTTTTTGAAAGGTTGACTGGTAGTGAATACCATAACCTTATGTATCACCATAGTACATAGAAGTATAAATAATTTAATAAATAATTATTTGTAGAGTAAATTTTAGCATACCTACGGAGGAAGGTCTTGCAAATCTTTATCATCGCTAATTTCATGGCCATAACTGAAATTCTTGAAGGGAGTATTTTGATCGGTCCCGTTCGTGCACTCGTAAAGCTTCGCAGCTGCCATCAGTCAGTCGTGGCCCATTTTATGGCCCCACCCGCACTCGGGCTGAACGCCCGAAACGCCAACATTTTTGTCGTCTATGCGGAAATAATTAAGAAATACAGAATTTTGTGGGAATTTCCAACGACTTTGTATTCGAAGGAAAAGATGTAGGTTATCGAATTATTTGCTTATTAGATGAGAGAGGAAAAATTATAATGATGTCGCGTTTGCCGCGTATGGTTTCCCTAATCCCGGAGGTTTTGTAAGAGCAGTGTTGCGTCACATAGCTTTATATAACTTGATATAAAAATGGAGTTTATTATTTATTTATTTTATTTTAAATTAAACCAATTACAAATATTAAAAGGCAGAGTGATGGGTGTCAATATAGTTAAAAACACCAACAAACTGTCAATGCTATATAAACAACATTTTCACATTTCGATCCTTTGACATTATATTTAAACTAATAGGCTTGAACAGTCGATTTACCCCGTCACTAGGAAGCTCATTTCCAACGGTAAATGAGTCATCAAGAGTCACCAGGGACCGGTAAAAATAAAGGCAAAATTGTATTTTTGCGCTGCCGTGGGCAATTAATTGAATAAGGCGATTAAATTAAATTAACGGGCCCATTCATTTGGAGTTTAACTGCAGTTTTGCCGAAGAGTTGCAGTTGCAATTTTGGTTATAGTAGGTACTCACAAATTAAAATTGACTTATGCTCGTAAATTTTTGATACTGAATACATACACGTAATTTATTGTCGCGGTTTTTGTTGCTGGAAATAAAAAGGGATACAGTTCTCTCACTTTTTGAAACCATTTTTGCCATTACATGACCTGGGGCCTAATTCTCCTAAAATAAATCTTGATAAATCACAACCGAACCAAGGCCGAACCGTTCATTCAGACAGTTCTCAATTTCAAAACCAATCAAATTGTTTGGCACAAAAAACAAAATCAATCATTTTGAAAGTTTTCGAAAACAAAAACTGACGTACGGTTGTGGTTCGATTGCGTTTGGCAACAATTTATTTTAGGAGAATTAGGCCCCTGATGGTTAAAAACCAATTCACATGCGAGAGATAATATCATCTCCGTCACAGAACGATATAAGGGCTGATCTCATCCATTACTATCCCACTGCTGGGCACGGGCTTCTTCTCAGAACAAGAAGGGTTTAGGCATTAGTCCATCACGCTGGCCTAGTGCGGGTTGTCGGACTAGACACACCACCGAGAGCTCTCTTTGGAGCCTTTTTAGGTGTGCATGTTTCCTCACGTCAAAAGTCCGCACTCGGGGTCTGCCAGCGAGCAATGGAACGGAGTATTCTTGGAGTCAAACTTACAGACCGTATAAAGAACAGTATACTTCGTTCCAAAACTCAAATCGCAGACGTAGGTAACATAGCCGCCAAACTAAAGTGGAACTGGGCAGGCCACATCTGCCGCATGTCGCAACAAAACTGGGCAAAAGCAGCCACTGACTGGGTTCCGAACAACAGGAACCGGCGACGCGGCAGACCCAGAAGGAGATGGCGTGACGAACTGGACTTCTACATAAAGGATTGGCCAGATATTGCAAAAGACCGGGAAAAATGGAAAGAGGGAAGGGAGGCCTTTGCCCTGCAGTGGGACACAACAGGCTTATAATAATAATAATATGTTTCCTCACGATGTTTTCCTTCATCGTTAACGCAAATAATAATCAAATTCTGATTCGCTTATGAATTGAAAAAACCGGCCAAGTGCGAGTCGGACTTGCGCACGAAGGGTTCCGTACCATTATCTATAAAAACGGCAAAAAAAACACGTTTGTTGTATGGGAGCCCCCTTAAATAATTATTTTATTCTATTTTTTAGAATTTGTTGTTAAAGCGGCAATAGAAATACATCATCTGTGAAAATTTCAACTGTCTGACTATCACGGTTCATGAGATACAGCCTAGTGACAGACGGACAGACAGACAGACGGACAGTGGAGTCTTAGTTATAGGGTCCCGTTGTACCTTTTGGGTACGGAACCCTAAAAATCAGAGGTCAGGATCGAACTGAGACCCTCCTGCACGGAAGTCAAGCGTGGCAAGGCAAGTGGTGGCCTAAACTCTAAACCCTTTTCATTCTGCGAAGAACCCTGTATCCTGCAGTAGGATAGTAATAGCACAGTCTACCTATATCTTACTCCTTACAGTCGGTCAACGTAGAACATTGTCGCAGAGCAATCGTGCGGGGGGTTGCGGGGTGAAGGTGGGCGGAGATTATGTCCCGAGTAGCCATACTGCATACTTGGGACATAACCTCCGCCTCTACATAATTTTGACATTTCTTATGACCTGTCAAATGTATGGGCGTTGACCCACTGTATGTAGTAAGTAGGTACACTGTGGTAATAGCCTGATTATGATTATAATGTTTGTTTTAAAAACATATTTTCTTTCCAGAATGTAATACGTAATTGTGTGCAGATATTATACGGGTATACAAAAAATACATACCTTTCTTTTTCCCTTGACTCCCACAGATAAGTATAAAAGATTTAAAAATACTCATAGCCGTCGGATATGGGCGAAGGCACGTACAAAGTGAACGGTTCCATCGCTTACTCTGCGCGGACAGCTAATCCTCCAAAATGGACGGAAATCAAAAGCCAGGAGCTTCCAAAGAATTTAGATGCCATTTATGGCGTTAACTTCAGAGTTTAACTTTTAAATGAACATAAAAATGTGCTTTTGTACAATAATAAAGGGCAAGCCTGTTACTCGTATGTATAATAAAACCGTAACGAAGCAAAAACTGAAAACTGAATATTTTTGAAAAAATAATAATATACAAGCTTAGTTTTAGTATATACTAAACCTGAAACTAGTGATAGAAGTCCTTTTAGGCAGGGCACTGAAATAACACTCAAATACTATTTTTCAAACTTTATATTAGATTTAACACCGTATTCGTTAACTAATACAAGACGACTGAGCGTCGAAACAGTTTGTACCACAGTTTTATTAACTCTACAACCTACCTTCAATTATTAATTTGTCTATACAATTTCATAACAAAATTATACTATTTATTTATGAAATAACTTAAACAGTACAGTATTATTCAATAGAACAATATAAAAATACAAACAAACTAAATAATCTATATCGAACTTATAAAACACAATAAATCATTATCCTGTTTAACTTGTAATTTAATTTGACTAATTGACAATCTCATAGCAAGAAATAAACTAATTTAAAACAATACATTCACATACTATTATTAATCACTTAATTCATAAATTATTTAATAAAAGCTAACATTCGCCCATCCTGACAATAAAATCGCGTCCTCGCGATTATACATTTTTAATTATATGTCACGTAACTTTATTATTTACATATACTTTTTCCATCTCATTACACATAATACACACAATACGAAATACATTTTTTTTAGACCATTATTATTTTTCCTTTGCTTTCCCAATACCAAAACAAATACTCATTTTCCAATACAATACATTAACCATTTACATTATCCTTAAACATAATCAAGACTAACTTTGCTACCTTACTGCCTTACATATACTTTTTCCATCTTATTACACACAATACACACAATATTCAACACTGCAATACATTTTTGGACCATTATTATTTTTCCTTTGCTTTCCCAATACCAAAACAAATACTCATTTTCCAATACAATAACCATTTACATTATCCTTAAACATTACTATATTGGCTTAACCAATCAATACTAACTATGCTACCTTACTGCCTTACTACCATACTACCATACTATTCATATTAATCGACTTTTACTTTATTAGCCAGATGTTTTTCTTTCTAACACAAACAATTTATAGATATACTTTTTACGTAATGAACCTTAAGGCGGAGATGTCTTGAAAACGGTCAAAAAGGTGGTTTTTAAAAGCAGTGTATCTCTTAAACCATAAATAATTTTGACAAGTAAAAAAAACCTGATATTTTCAAGTCTTTTTTGCATACAGTGATGGAATTAAAAACATAAATTAACATACTTTAATGCATCAAAAAAATCTTCAAACATACCTCTTAATTATCTTTAAAAGCAGTTTATCCCTTTATTAACAATTATTATTATAATTAAAAATATACCATAAAATTTCAAATGCTAAACTGCATCCAGTGATGGATTATTTTTTATTAAATAGTTAATTTCTAATTTTATACGATTTTATTTGTATTTTTACGACATACGCTTGCTGATTTCCTTGTCGCTCGCACCGCACCAGTGTTCTCCGGAACGTTATTGAGGATGGACCTGTGTCGCGTTGCTCCGCAGTGGAATTTTAAATTATGTACCGCGAAAATTGAATGAAAAAAATGAAAGCGACGAAAATGCAGTAAAAGAGGACATTGATGATTATGATTATAATGTACAAGAACCAAATGCAAAAAGAATGTGCTGCAGACAATTAAACTTCTCCGAATTTTGAAATAAAATATTAATAATTGAATGGTATAATAATAATAATGGTATAATTTATATGTGTTTACAATGAATAAAGGATAAATAAATAATAATATATTAAGGGCCGATTTTTCAATCGTCAGATAAATTTTATCCAAGGAATAAATATGACGGTTTGATATATTTTCTATACAAAAGCTGTCAAAACGTCAAACTTATTCTCCAGATAAAAGTTATCTGACGATTGAAAAATCAGCCCTAAATAGTATAAGTAATAGTAATAAATAAATAGTACCTATATTGAATTAACTTCGATAGTCCTGGTTTATCATTCGTGACTTGTGTTTCAGTCATTTGATTTGAACATAATCCAACCTTTGCACATCGACGGCAACAAAGAACAAACGGCTATCTATAAAATCATTAGTTTCCAGGAGAGCGTTTTTAACGCGAAAATGAAATAACTTCTACAAGAACAAAGCTAGCTTTTTCAAAACAATGAAGGTCAATCAACAGTTTTTTTTTTCGAAATACGGCAGATGTCTTTTTCTACTTCGCACAAAATAAATAACTAACTGAGTCAACTGCCATATGTTCGCTTCTACGTAGGACTTTTTAATTACTGATTCCCAAATAATTTTACTTATAAAAGGAGATATTACTATTCTTTTTTATAATATATATCTAACTACGACAATAAATAAAGGGTAAGTATAATTGACACCAAAATATTGTAGTTGTCTCAAATTACTTCGTAATTTTAAAGGTATTAAATTGCAGATAATATACTATTAATATGATGACCTTTTGGAGTTCAAGAAAAGAATTAAGTTATTCGTAGTAAGTGATTATTTTTTAATCATCGTAATCATATTACAAAGTAACAAAAATGCAATATTTGCAGAGAAAATAACATTTCTAAGGAATTACTATCTTCAAAAACAATTAAAAAATTAAATCTTATACAAGCTACAGCAAATCAAAGGATCAAAGGAATTGACCACGTGTTAATACACGTAACTAGGTAAAGCTTATTTTATCACAATAATCAAACTAACTGAACAAAAAAATAATTTCTTCCTAATCATTTCTTCAAGAAAATTCAAATTCCAAACTATGTTATTACAGGTTTTTATTGCTTAAATGAACAATTGATAAGTCTGTTTTTCTACCGTGGGACGTTGATGATAGCTTCGGCAAGTATGTTTTAACGATTCTGGCGGTGTTTGGACGTGCTTTATCACGCATAAGCTGAAATAAAGCACCCAACTGGGTCCGCAAGGAAATGACAACATCCGAAACAATAATTGCAGCGTAAATCTGTGCATTGAGATTGCCTCTGATTCAAATCAGTTCGGTTCTTCCACCGATTCAAATACTCGGCCAAATCATTATTGTTCCACGTTTTTAGCATCCTGAGATTCACGAATACCGTATACATCTATTATCTGGTCTCATGCAAAGCGAGATTTATCAGAAAAGCACACATAACGCTACTTTTCTTCTGCCCAATTTCTGTGTTCACGAGTCCATTGTCAAAGGGCCTTACGATCGCAGGGCTCAATAAGACGTGGCACTCGTCGCTACGAGGCCGCTGCCTTTGGGAACGGAGATTGACTTCGTGCAAATCATTTCTAATGGTTTGATCGCTTATTAACAACCCTTAAGAGCGATGAAGCCTGAATATTCATCGTGCAAAGCATGAGAAAAAAAAATCATTGAATAATGTATTTTTATGTTTTTATTTTTTATTGTACTGTGCATTCAGTCCACGAAGACGCGCCACACTCCTTTTTGTTGTCGGTAGCCGCGTGGTGCTTAAGCATACATTTCTTATTATCATCTTATTTTAGTTTCCGTGCTTCGGAGAGCACGTTAAGCCATCGGTCCCGGGTGTCATTCGAATACCTGTGATAGTCATTACGGGTAGTCAGAATCCGAAAGTCTGACAACCGGTCTAACCTTAGGATAGTGAGCATTGCCCAGTAACTGGGTTGCAAAGGTCTGATGACAGTCGCTCCGTGTAAAATACTGGTATTCAGCCGCACTGGTTACACTAAAAGCTAACCCCAAAAAAGTTGGGAAAAGGCTAGGCGGAACGAAGATCGATGAAGCCTCGTAATCAACACAATCGGACTCATTTTAGGATTCCGTCGAGCAGTGATTTGTATGTAACGATCTTGTCTGCCTGTGGTGATGCGATTTCGTCCTCCATGGCGCTCAGCTACGCTACCAGTGATACGGTAGCGTGTCCAGAAGTAACTTATTACACTCTGCGTAGTGCCCAGAGCGATGGCCACAGTACGTTGCCGAGAGCCAGCTTCCAACATTCCCACAGCTCTGATCGTTTTTTCTCAATTCAAGTGACGTCTTCTGTCCATAATAGCGTTCGTGTATATTGATCTGACTCAGAAGTGTGGTAGAAATGGTACCGATTTTGTCTCAAGTCAAAGTCAAATAGTTTTTATTTCAAGTAGACCAAATCACTGGTGCTTTCAAAAGGTCAACCCTAGGGGCTAGGGGCTAGGGGCCTAGGGGCTCGGTTACAAGTAGTAGGTCCTTTGGAGAAGAACCGGAAAGAAACTCAATCCGTTGCAGAATTTTATAGGAAAACGATTTGACAGAAGATTTTCAACTTTTAATCGAAATTGAAAAACTTTTATTTTTTTATATTGAAATACTTTAATTTTTTTTTATTAAAATCTTTTATTTTTTATATTCAAAAACTTTAATTTTTTTACATTATGAGGAGGTAGCTAAGAAACTATGAGGGGACCAAAAAAATCAATTTAAGAACTTGCAGTAATCCGCAAAAAGTGCTTTATCCCTAGACACTTTTGATATGTGTATTAAGAAATGTAGATTAACAAAATTGAGGTTGTAGAAGTAATTAAGTATGCAAGTTTAAAAAAAGTCGACTGCCCCGCCGCCCGTGAGAAAACGGTCAGTCATGTAACTGATATCTTTGTATATGGCATGCCACGCGCCGAAATGTACGACGTACAGACGGACAATTGTTACAGTAGATGTGCGTGTGTACTTTGTCGCTTTGTAAAAAAAGGTGTTTAAATACGCGACAAAATACAAAGAAAAAATGAGTTTTTTTATGAAAAAAAAAATATCATATCATAGTGGATCAATTATATATAATTTACAAACAATTTATTATTATTGTATTTGTTTGTCTACAACATAAAATGGTTTACCTAAAAACATTCTGAACCACTGCTCTGAAATATGCTACTGGCTACCTACCTTTATGCGAGCGTCGCGCGTCATGGCACTATGGCAGCCAGCCCCGCAAAATAGAAACAAAATAGTTACCGCTTCGCGCGTAGTTATGATGAGGGGGTGCGCGGGGCATTCTCAGCGGTAACGCCCATTTGAGCAAGGTCAACGACGTAATACTGGGCCTTAAATCGATGAAATCAAAAATCCTTACCCTAATATTAAAACGAACTACTTGCCAGTACTTGTTCAATCATCACTTTCAACTGAAGAAGACTCTGACTCAAGTGCTTGGTACGTAAGCCACGGATGTATTTTATCTACAGGGTACACACCCTTATAGCTAGTTTTACCTTTCTTTCGAGTGACCGGTGTATCTTCGATTTCATACCTATCGTTTTTCAACACTTTACTGATCCTATAAGGACCGAAACATTTCGGAACCAGTTTTTTACTACCTTTTTGTGCGACATCTCTTTCTACCCTTATTAATTGCCCTAAACCGAATTTCCGTGGCGAACAACGCTTACTATCGAATCGCTCCTTTTGAGCTTTTTGATTTTTATTTATTTTCTCAGCGGCTTCCGATCTTACTAACTCTAGATCTATAGATGCACCGTTTGAACATTGTGCCGGACTGTTTTGCGCAACGCTAACATCTGAACTAACAGTCTGGTCAATGCTAACTGAAGTATCGTACCCCTCTGTATTATCAACTACACCTAAACTTTTTTCCGTCGTAAGTTCTTCACAATCTAAATTCGTGGACAATTTAAGATTACTCTCTGCAACACCAGTCAATCTAATACCGAACAATCGTTCTGCTGGCGTTTTTCCAGTAGCCTTATTGATGGTGTTATTGAGTCCCCATTGTATGTTCACAAGTGCCTGATCCCATAACTTTTCGTCATTTCCGTGTACTGTAGCCGTTAGTGCATCGAGGATGGTGCGATTGTAACGCTCGACCTGTCCATTAGCTCTCGGTGTAGCTACAGAGTTTAATATATGTTTTACGCCTTTTCCTATTAAAAACTCTTTAAAATTGGAACTAGTGAACGTACTACCCCTATCCGTGATTAATCTATCCGGAACACCAAATAATGCGAAGTAGTCTGTAAATACTGTTATCGTGGTATTACTTTTAGTGTTTTTAACAGGTTTTATTACAATGAATTTAGTAAAGGCATCGATTATTGCTAAAACATATTTGTTTTTCTTTTTACTTTCATTGAAAGGTCCTAAGTGATCGGCGTGCAGAGTGTGAAACGGCTTTGGTACTTTTTCTATAGGGTGTAAAAAACCCGAACGCTTTCCTTTTGGAACCTTTCCATGCGCGCATTGTAAGCACGATTGGCAATACTTTTTCACAAATTTATTAATTTTTGGGAACCAATAATCGGCCTTAACTTTATCAAGCGTCTTTTCATATGAAAAATGACCAATTTGGTCATGGCATGACTGAAGAATTTGCCATCTTACACCTCGCGGTACCAACCATCTGAGTCCATCATTAGTTTTTTTGTAAATTAGTCCACGTTTTAAACAATAATTTTCTTTTATTTGCACTACTACATCAGACTCACTATCCTCTAGGACCCTTTTTATTCTTTGAGCTTCATCATCACCCATTTGGACTGTCATAAGCCAGTCCGTTGTTATATGCATTATTGACGTAACGCCAAGCTCTTTAGTACAGAGTCCTCTATCATCGACTGGGTTCCGACTAAGCGCATCAACATGGCTCATGGCTGTCCCTGGCTTATATTTAATTTCAAAATCAAATTCCTGAATAAAACTCCACCACCGAGCAACACGTGGTATCATATCTCTTTTTGTCAAAGTTGCACGCAATGAATTGCAATCTGTAATTACTGTAAATTTAATGCCAACTAAATATGATCTAAATTTTATAAGAGAACTGATTACTGCCAGGGTCTCTAGCTCATAAGAAGAAAAATGTTGCTCGTCTGGTGAAGTCTGTTTACTGTAATAAGCTACTGGTTTCATATTATCATCTCCTTGTTTTTGCATTAGTATACTACCTATTCCAAATTTACTGGCGTCTGTATGAAGTTCTGTATACACTTTAGGATCATACATGACGACACGTTTGGTGCAGTGGCTAAGCGATTGGCTGCTGCGCTACGGGTCGTGGGTTCGATTCCCACACGGAACAAAAATTTGTATGGCCTACAGATGGTTGTTTCGGATCTGGGCGTTTGTTTGTGAGATTTGTGTCTGTAAACGCACCCACGATACAAGAGAAATCTTAGTGTGGGGCAACGTTTTATTAAATAAATAAAAAAAAATAAAAAAAAAATACAGTGCTAAAATTGGACGTGAAACAAGTTTTCTTTTAAGATCGCAAAAAGCTTGTTCTTGTTCCGCCCCCCATGACCACGCGATATCATTTTTTAATAGTTTCGACAATGGTTTAGCTATAGAAGCAAAATTTTCAATAAAACGTCGAAAGAAGCTAGCTAATCCCAGAAATTGTCTAATATTATGCACATTTTTAGGTTGAGGAAATTTTTCAACAGCATCTATCTTGCCTTGTCCTGGTCCAATTCCTTGAGCTGAAACCTCAAATCCCAAAAAGTCTATTTTATCGCAAAAGAACCTGCACTTAGACAATTTCAGGGTCAGCCCAGCTGTCCCTACCCTATCTAAAACCTCTTTCAGTTTTTGCAACCCATCCTCAAAAGAAACAGAGGGTAATAAAACATCATCCATATATAGGACTACCTGGTTAAATCTTAGCGTATCCAATACTTTATTAATGGTTCGTTGAAAGACAGCTGGAGCATTTGTTAGACCAAACGGCATCCTATTGAATTCAAATTGACCGTCAGGTGTAACAAATGCAGTCTTCTGTTTAGCGTCTTCTTCTAATTCAATTTGGTAATAGCCTGACGCTAAGTCTAATGTAGTGAATAAGTTATATCCACCCAACCTATCCATCTGGTCTTCAATCCGAGGTAATGGATAGTGTTGTTTAATAGTTTTTCTATTTAACGCTCTATAATCAATGCATAAACGCTGTTCGCCTGACTTTTTACGCACCAAGATTATTGGACTCGCAAACGGCGAACAAGACTCTCTAACTATTCCATACTCCAGAAGCTCACTAATCATCTTTCTAACTTCTTCTCTTTCAGAGTGCGATAACCTGTATGGTCTATATACTACTGGCTGTAGATCTAACAATTCTATTTTCATTTTTTCTACATCAGTTCTTCCCAATTCTTAAAGATTAACAGCAAAACAATACCTATATTCATTTATTAAATCAAGTAACTCTAACTTTTGCTTTTCTGAAATTTTATTGCTAATATTAATATCAGCCAGAGAAAAGGGTATTATTTTGTTATTCGCGCAAGTAATATTATTGATTTCGTTTGATTTTGCAGTGAACACTTTTATTTTTTTAACCCTAATTAAAAGTTCTCCTTTCTTTAACTGTACATCTTGTTCTCCTACATTATTCAAAAGTAAGAATCCTTCCCCTCTATCTAGCTTGAATACTCCTTCTTCTAAATTGTACTCACTAGGTTTGCTTCTAAAGCTTCCATTAACTAATATTGGACCAGTGTATTCGTCTTCGGAATATACCTCAACGAAGCTATATCCAGGTTTGATTGAGCAGTTCTTCATCGCTAACAGTTTTATTTTATTATTTTCATCAAAGTGTTCAGTTATAATCAATGAGTCAGCAGTTTTCATAATATTTACGTTTGGCAACTCAGTGAACGTTTGACCCACTAAAACTGGATACTTTAAATATACATCGGGTACTACCTGAATGTCAACCATAGTTTTAACACTTTGTATTTCGAGTTCAACTCTTGAACACCCCAAAGACTGAACAACTGCTCCACCAAAACCTGCCAAGTTAACAGCCTTATTTACGTCCCAATTTCCTATCAATTCTAAAGCATCAGTTTTTCTAATCAGAGAGCAATCGCTACCTAAATCTATAAAACAGTATCTATCGTGACCATTAATTTTAACTTTTTGTACATATTTATTTTGAATACCAGAATCTAAATCAACTACATTCATTACAGTCTTGGATTCATCTTTATTTTTGCGGTAGCAATCACTAGCAACATGACCTATAATAGAGCAATTAGTGCATTTTTTCAATGGCTTCGTACATTTGGCGATGACGTGCCCTTCCTCTTTGCAATTGAAACACCTAATAGGGCCTTTGTGATTATTTCCACTTGATGTAGCCAAAGCCTTCTCTCTATTAGATGAAAACTTTTTATGAACAACGGGTTTATTTAACTCTGGTTTCCTGCTCCTAACATTCCGTAAATACGCAAGCAACTTATCAGGTTGATCAAATTGAGCTGCTTCAGCACCAAGTCTTACGGCCCTATCCTCTATTCCAAAAATTAAACACTCTACAGCCCTTTTTCCTTTTATCTCACATCGATTAAGCAAAGCAGTTTTCTCATAAAAATAGTCTTCTAGCGACTCTCCGAACCTAGCCCTTTTGTCTAGCATATCTGTCAACATTTGTCCGTAGTTTTCATCAGCTGGAAATGCAGACTTCAATTTATTCTGCCATTCAGCCCACGTAAAGTTGACTGTGGTTAACCCCTCGTACCAACGCTTGGCATTTCCTACTAATTTAGGAATTGCATAATGTACAATTTGTTTGTCTACCCAACTATATACAGGGTGGTAATTTGAGATGGGGCATGAAGGGCAACTACCTTAACCATTGTACCTACAGGAAAACGTCCTTAGAAGACCACCCTTAACTTTTGGGATAATTTAAATTGGCATTCACAGATTTTGAAAAAAAAGTACAGTCAGCGAGAAAAAGGGCTGTTTTCACAAAACTTTTTTATGATGCCAATCGATTCCATTTCCCATAAGGATCAAAAGACTCTTCCGGACTAACTGAGGTTGGAGTACTAGAAAAGTCAGAAATCGCAAAAAACTTATTTGAGATGGGGTAGTAATAGGGGCAGCTACCTTAATCGTTGTGGCTAGAGGAAAATGTTTTTAAGAGACTATCCATGTTTTTTGAAAATATTTCGAACTGCATTCACAGATTTTGAAAATAAAATAATTTATTTTTTCAGCCTTAACGTCACTTTTAACAAAATGTTGTTTTTCGTGATTTTTGACGTTTCTAGTACTTTTAGCTCAGTAGATCTGGAAGAGTATTTTGTTCCTTATGGGAAATAGGATGGATTGGCATCATAAACGAGTTTTGTAGGAACTGACCATTTTTTTGCTGACTGTACCAAATTTTTTTTTTCAATTACTTTTTACGCAGTTCGAAATAATGTCAAAAACTATGGCCAGTCTCCTATCAAAATTTTCCTGTAGCGACAACGATTAAGGTAGCTGCCCTTATAACTAACCCATCTCAAATAGTTTTTTGTTATTTCTGACGTTTCTAGTACTCAAACCTCAGTTGGTCCGGAAGAGTTTTTTGATCCTTATAGGAAATGGGATCGATTGGCATCATAAAAAAGTTTTGTTAAAACAGCCATTTTTCTCGCTGACTGTACTTTTTTTTCAAAATCTGTGAATGCCGATTGAAATTATCCCAAAAGTTAGGGGTGGTCTTCTAAGAACGTTTTCCTGTAGCTACAATGGTTAAGGTAGTTGCCCTTCATGCCCCATTTCAAATTACCACCCTGTATACTAGCAATTTCATTAACTTTCGACATCCACGTGTTAATATTCTGATTTCTTGATGATGGATCAAATTCTGGCACTACATTTACATTACTGTACCGCTCCTTACTATTATTACAAAACTTTTCTACTAATTTCAGTAGCATTTCACTTGAAACACCTCTTTTACTAGTGCAGTTGCTATTACTACTATCATTACTTTCCCTGCTACTCCTAGTATAACTTCGCCTTATACGTCGTCTTTTATTATTAGAACCACGGGTTCTACTTCGGCCCACTCGTGGTATCTTAGTGGTACTACACTTTGACCTTTGGCTCCGATGGAAATAATGTCTGGACTTACTTCCTTTTCTGTTGCCTGAAGAACAATCACTGCGGCTGGCAGAGGAGTTTTTTCGCCGCTTGCTCGTTCTTTTGCGCCTGATGATACTCCTTCGCCTTTCCTGCCGCTGCGGCTCTCCGTCATCCCTCATGCGGCTCACAGTGGGAGTGCGGTAGCTACGTCCGCGGCCATCAGTCTTGTGTTCAGGAGGCGTCATTAGACGTCGTTGGCGTGAACTTTGCCCGCTATCACTTGGTAAGGGTGGACTGAAACAATATACAAACGGACATCACTGATCTTTAAAACCCTAACACATATTCGAAAGAAAAGAACACTGTCTGCAAATACGGATCACACACCCCGCCATAAATGGGTATTACAATGTTAGCCTACCGGGGAGTAGCCCCGATCAAGTACCAACACCACAAAGAGACCACAGTACTAATGTTATCGAGGAGTAGCCCCGACCAAACATCAGTACTACAGTCCACCCACCAGACAAGAAAACAATTCCTTTTAAACTATACTTTGCAATAAATGGGTATTATAATGTTAGACTA
Source organism: Amphipyra tragopoginis (assembly GCA_905220435.1). NCBI lineage: Eukaryota > Metazoa > Arthropoda > Insecta > Lepidoptera > Noctuidae > Amphipyra > Amphipyra tragopoginis. The sequence goes on along the minus strand of HG992003.1, from coordinate 1,193,446 downwards.
CCGGGGAGTAGCCCCGATCAAGTACCAACACCACAAAGAGACCACAGCACTAATGCTATCGAGGAGTAGCCCCGACCAAACATTAGTACTACAATCCACCCACCATACAATAAAATAATTCCTTTTAAACTAACTATACTTTGCAATAAATGGGTATTATAATGTTAGACTACCGGGGAGTAGCCCCGATCGAGTACCAACACCACAAAGAGACCACAGCACCAATGTTATCGAGGAGTAGCCCCGATCAAACATCAGTACTACAATCCACCCACCATACAAGAAAGCCATTCTCTTTAAACTACACTTTGCAATAAATGGGTAACATATGATACTCTAAACTATCGGGGAGTAGCCCCGATCAAGTATAAGTACCATACAGAGACCAAAAGTACTGAAGTTATCGAAGAGTAGCCTCGATCAAACCTCAGTACCCAGGCCCACCCATTATCACCGCCGTCCCGACATTTATCAGAGAGTAGCCCTAATTAAATGCCGGCACCGCTGCTGCAGAAACATTTCTACTACAGCCCAAGTATAGACATAATGCCCCAACACAACAATAACACGAAAGACAATCTTCTATACAATATGAAATAAAAGAATATGCGAAGTTACTTACGTGTGGTATCCCACTTCTGACATGATAGAAGTCCTTTTAGGCAGGGCACTGAAATAACACTCAAATACTATTTTTCAAACTTTATATTAGATTTAACACCGTATTCGTTAACTAATACAAGACGACTGAGCGTCGAAACAGTTTGTACCACAGTTTTATTAACTCTACAACCTACCCTCAATTATTAATTTGTCTATACAATTTCATAACAAAATTATACTATTTATTTATGAAATAACTTAAACAGTACAGTATTATTCAATAGAACAATATAAAAATACAAACAAACTAAATAATCTATATCGAACTTATAAAACACAATAAATCATTATCCTGTTTAACTTGTAATTTAATTTGACTAATTGACAATCTCATAGCAAGAAATAAACTAATTTAAAACAATACATTCACATACTATTATTAATCACTTAATTCATAAATTATTTAATAAAAGCTAACACTAGTTTGTTCAGAATCACTAGGAGAATCGATTGACATATTTTCTACACCACATTTTTTTTTTTACAAATTTCTATTTTGTTTCAGTAGGTTACTACTCATAACAGTTGACGGGAATAGACACCTTGAGGCTTGAGACGGTCCGCTCGGTCAGTTTCCGTGTATTAGACAACCCCTGCATAGCACAACTCAGGCATTTCACACTTTACTAGGGAACTTAACGCGACATAAACTAAGGTGTAACTTGGAGATTTATTAAAAAAAAAACACATGTTCAGGCAGTTCTGATAAAAATCTTGTTGGGGTGTCTCGGTTTTTGTATTACTAAAAATAACGTTGTAATTGCTACGTGTATTAAGAACGATCATTATCCAGCCGACAGACGTCCACTGATGGACATAGGCCTCCCCCAAGCAACGCCACTTTGTACTATCCATGTTGGGGCGGTTTGCCATAATCGCCACGCTTGGCAGGCGGGTTGACGATCACAGTATGGTCGTTAAAAAATACTCAGAGAATACTGCTGCCGATCCTCTGGTGGGGGATCCACCAGAGGATCGGCATCCACCAGAGGATTAGTCGCCTCTTACGACACCCATGGGTAGAGATGGGGGTGCTATTCTTTACGTCCGGCACCACACGGTACGATATTGATGCCGAAACTGAAGTTTATAGAATTTCTGTCTGTTTGTATGTTCGAACTTCACGCTAATACTACTGAACAGATGCGGTTGTTTGGCTAAAGTGGACGTTAAAGAGCGGGTAAGGTTTTAGGGCACAAATTATCACGCTATTGAGTATGGGTGATGAGCAGAAACCTGATTGGAAATAAATAAAAAATGGAGTAGGTACATATACATTTTTGTATTATAACTTTCGTGAGATATTAATATTTATGATCTTTAAAAATGCACTTGTAAGACAATGCTGATAAACGTGTTACAACGATTCTTTATACACATCTATAAGAGTACGTAATAAGTGTTAGCATTCTTTTAGTACAAAACGCCTTAAATCATGCTTTTATAAAATGTACTGTCATAGTCTAGACACATGTAAGTCTGCTGTAACACCTTAGTCCTTAAATCAGCATATCCGCAAGAGAAAATTGCTAGTTGGGCATTGTGTCGAAACAAGTACACAATCCCTTAATCACGAGCTGAACACGCGGCGAGGTCGCGGGCACACCGAGTTTGCTATAAATTCAGAGTCCGAGGTGTTACTGGGAACAATCTGATAGAAAAACCCAAATTACTCTTTGTTGGGAATTGTACCTAGGACCTCTCACTTGATAGCCACGCTTGTACCTGTTTCTCTCTCAATCTTTAGAAAGACAAGAGTATTTACTATGCAGGTAACCAACTTCAATTACTCTACATTGCAGAATAATTAAAGTTGGTTTTTCTGTAATAAACTTGAAGGCATTTAAAGACTTTCTTAAACGTCCGCCATTCTTACGCCAATTGCATTCTTTCTTTCAGTCACAAAAAGTGCAGAAACTCCATTTTAACACGAACAGAACATAAAATGACATTTCCAATCGTAGCTTTTTCATCTCGCACGACAAAAGAGTTGTCTTTGAGCCGACCCGTTCAACAGACTCGTTCATTCAACGGCCGGGGAGTGAGTGAATGAAAAGAAACAATGAACGAATTGCTCGGTCGAACGGACGTCAAAAGAAAGGCAAGTGGGACGAATGACACTATTGTATTATTTGACGCGATATTAAGATACTGTTCGATACCTTACATGTCTCGGATAAGTCGGAATTATTGATGTTTGTCACAAAGAGTAATAGGTTTTGTAGGGTAGTTATCATTTGTCAGGCGTGTAACTTTTTTGCTTGACAGTACATGAAATATTCGTTTGATCGTAGACACATATTTTATTTTCTTAACGTTAAATCGTATTTGTGAATAAACTGTCTCAGGCCGTTTTTCCACAGCTCTCGACACGAACCGACAAAATGTGATGACGACAAGGAGCGCCATGTATTTTTATGAATCGTTTTTTTTTGTAAACGTGTAACCCACACCAATGTCCGCGAAATTATGTAAAAGATATAGTTAAATGCGTGCATTAATTAAACAGAGAAGTAAGTACTGGTAGTATTTTAGGAATAATATTATTATGTTAATGTTATCATTAGGTAACTATTTTAAAATTTTAATAGCCATTCTTTTGAACTTCCAGTGTGAAAGCGCGAAAATATCCAGGTCGTTAAAGTGTGTGTTATGACTTATGAGTATCTACGTAGCGTTTACTCACAAAACGACACGGCATGTCGTAGTATATTCAAAGAAGTATATGGTGCTCGGAAGAGCGTCACCATAAGTCATGTTGTGGCGTGAGCCGTGGAATACGGTCTTAGGCAGGCTCGGAGTCATACGCACCTTTTTTTTGGTAGAGAAATGTGTCCGCATCTTCCAAAGGCTAATTACTATTAATTGTTACAATAACAGTTTGTCCGGGGAAGTACAACCACGATACTTATTTCTGTCGCCAAATAACATTGCTGCAACAGCATGCTGTGTTCCGGCTTGAAGGGACTGGATGCCAGTAAAATTAAAAGCATAGGTATGAGACTTTTCAACTTTGTCTATAGGATTAGCAACGCATTAGCAAACCACTTGGGGTTATAGGTGTAACATAGGCGGCAGTAATCACTTACAATCAAGATGCGCGGCAAAAAAGTACGCCAAAGGATGTAATCCTTTAAAAAACAATTTCTAATCAACTTGCACAAATAAAAAGATACTTCATGCACCTACAAAGGTGAATACAGATTTATATAAAGCTAAAGATACACAACTTCACAATCTGAACATTTCAAGCAGCTCCAAAAGCAAGGCAAAGATGCTACTTAACTGATCTAATTGAAAAGTTACATGGCCAGCTTAGTACGGAGGCTAAGCAATCGGTCCGAAACGTCGGCAATCAGTTAAAAGCATGCGAACTCGGGCTTAAGGCGTGCACACATGAGGTTAAATGGATTTTAAGAATTTAAGCTTCAAATATTTGGGTAGGTCGGTGTGTTAGAAAGTTTATGGTTCCATGGTAACATATATACCTAATCACTAATATATACCTACATATTAGGGGGGATTTACACTGGTCGATTTTAGCCGAGCGGCCAGTAACCAGTCGCATCGCTTGTAAAAATCGAATCGCCACCCCATTTACACCGATCGACAAAAATCGCATGCGACTTGTTCATTTCTAGCGGAAACACACAGCGCAAAAAACACCTCATGTGGCGGGCGATCGCCTGCAACTGACCATTTACACGGTCGATTTTAGTCATCCGCCGCATGCGGCTTGTCGCCGTACGGCAAAAGTCAGATGGCACCCATCTTTGGAGCTTGCGATTTTAGTCACTTGCGGCCTAGTCGAATTGTCATTTAGACGGTCGATTTTCGCCGTTGGTGGTGTTGTTGCACATCGAAATCCGTCCGTTCCTCGGATTGCACGTCAAACCGTCGATCCCGGGTGTCATACGAATGACAACCGGTCTAACCTTAGGATATCGGCATTGTCAAGTAACTGGATTGCAGAAGTCTGATGGCAGTCGCTCCGTGTAAAATACTGGTATTCAGCCGCATCTGGTTAGACTGGAAGCTGATCCCAACATAGTTGATAACAGTCTAGACAGAACAGAACTTTTCTGGAAGGTTCTAAAGCTTTTATTGTCAGAGTGGTTCCCGCTAAATAGTTGGCCACGCCTCTTTTACTATTTCTCGAGTTGGTCGCGTTTGACCTTCGTCGCACCTGATGGTAAGCGCTGACAGGGTCTAAGATGGAGCACACGAATCCAAGTATCAGAGATATAGAGGGATTCCCCTATACCCCTCTGGCTCTCACATACACACGACGGAACACAGTAAACTGCTTGGCACCGGACTTTAATGTGAGGGTGGTAGCTAGCCAGGCGGACCGTAAAGATCCTACCACCAAGCGTGCTCTTTCTGCTCTTTCTGGGAATCTAATTAAAAGCGGTAAAGATTATTTATTTAAGAGGAAAATTTGTAGCATCTCTCTTCACACTGCAATCTCCTATTCGTCTATAAAGCGTAATAATTATGGCAATATGCGCTCACACGTTTGTTGCCCCCTTCGCCTATGTACTGGCGGCTTTTCAGGGGGCCCAGCTAGTGAGCTGGCGAGTCACCGTCTGCCAACACTTCTTAATTTTAAATGTTGAAAGGCAGACGCCGTTTTCTTCCGGCAATAGAAGTTATCTAGTCCACCTAACACCCCTTCCCATAGACCAGATATTTTTCACCATATTTTACAATAGTCTTGCACCCACCTGGGACGGTCCATGACTGTACTCCAATAGTGCAGCCGTGGATAGTCCCGGTTGGTGCCCCACCCCATTTTAGATTAAAGTTCTCAAAGGGGCCTCTGCACTTGTGTATGCCTTCCAAAGGACCGGACATCTTCCGCACGGAAGATGAGCCGTGACTACAGAGAGATGGCAATATGCACATTTTGTGTATCATGCTTATATTTAGTGTATGTGCAGTGGTTGTTTAAGGTTTGTCTGATATTATGTCCGTACCATCAATAAGCCTGCATCGCACACGCACGTCATCACAAATCTACTTATTCGAAAACCATTAGCCGTCCTGTCCGCAGCTTTACTGGCGTGAGAGTGAAGGCTCTTTAAATGAATTTCAGCGGGTTGCGAATACGTATTCACTGAAAATGTTACTATTTGAGAGGAGCTATAGTACTATGATACAACACTCGAAGAATACGTTGGGAAATAATTATTAAAGGAAAATATTAAACTATTATTAATTATGTTCGTAGCTTTACATTTCTAGAGAGCGTTATTTTGACGTGATCTTTTTGAAAACGGAAGTTTTTTTTGGAAAAAGAGGAGTAGGTATATAAATTCATTTTAGCATGAAACGAGTAGGTACTACGTTTTGAGTTTTCGGAATCGTTAGAGCAATTTTTATGGTTAAACACCAGTAATTTAGTTTTGTCAGAACTGTATAAGTAAACTTTGTTTCGATCTAAACTCTAAAGGAGACTGGGCGGAAGTGATCTATGGACCAATAGCGATACGGTTGCGATTTCTGACCTCTAAAAGTATTATTTTTTCTCAAAACTGGGTCAGATTTTGATACCTCTTCGCACAAGGGTATAATTGATATATCCCTAAACAAATACCATTACCTACGCTATTGGTTCATAGACCACTTTCCATACAAAACCCAGGCTCCTCTAAATTCACTTGATTGCTTTCAATTATTTTACTTTGTTTGATTACTTTATATAGTGGTATTGTTGTGAATATTTCCATTTTGTTCTTTCTTTACATTGTAAAATTAAGAACAGAGTGTACTTCTGTCATGTACTTTTGTTTGAAGTTGAAGTTTGAAGTTTTATTGTAACTGATAATATGTTTTTTTAAAGTACAGTACCTATATTTATTCACTTGGTAGACAGAGCTGTGTTGCTGGGGAGTTTGTTGCCGTTTCTTCTTAACAGCATAAACAATAGGAAGCGGTGAAGGGCGGGCGTTTTTGGGGGCTGTCTTTTAAATTAACTAAGTAATTCTACTCTATTTTGAATAATACGTTTTGAAGTTTGAAACAAACTCACAACTTGCTGGTAGTACCATGATATGGCGCGTTTCTGGGCAGAAGTAGCCTTCTCACATTTTAGAATTTTGCGAAACTTTTACAATACTTTTACAATCATAGTCTCAAGTTTCTTACGGTATTTAGAGAACGAAACGTAATGCTCAGCAAAGGCCTCATGACATGTAGCTACACCCGTGCGTTTTCATATGCATCTTTCGCTTTCAACTTTCAATTCCTCTTGCGTCAAGCGCATGCAATATTGATAGCCATAAGACTCGAACTAGTATCAGGGCATGCGCTATTGCATGCGCTATGGTGCTTCAGGCATGCGTCTGACGAAAGCGCAAGATGAACATGAAAGCGCACTGGTACGCATACCATTAGATTTCTTTAGCTTTATGTTCTATCTATGGTGAACCATTTTTATTTAAAGTCTCTTATTGAGTATTTTTTTGATTTGACATGTTCTGCCTAACCTTTTCCCTACTATGTTAGGGTCAGTTTCCAGTCTAACCAGGGGGTCTACTCCCTAAGCACGAAGTCCGTGGTTTCAGCCTTAGTCACAAGCGTTTCCTACACCCTATCACCTACGGACATACGATTATTTCGGGGCCCGAGCTAAGAATGAATGACAACAAGATTTGACAGTTGTCCCTACTACCGATGTGTTTTTGCCCGTCTGAAAAGTTGAACTTGACACTTGTTTTGTTCACTCCTACGTTTCGGGCTACTTTCGGACGGGCGACTAACTTCGTTGACGGACTTAGGGAGTACGCCCCCTGATGCGGCTGAATACCAATATTTTACACGGAGCGACTGCTATCAGACCTCCGCAACCCAGTTACTGGGCAATGACGATATCCTAAGATTAGACTGGTTGTCAAACTTTCGGGCTTCTGACTTTCCATAACGACTGTCATTAGGTATTCGCATGACCCATCTTCGACTCTCCGAGGTACGGAGGGGTCTCGATACACATGAACAGTCACCCATCTACGGACTGACCGTGGCAAGCGCAGCTTAACCTTGCAAATCATATGATCCGCACGGTTGATAATTAACCTCGAGCTTCTCATTTCTTTGATTTGACATAAGACATTGAATTAACCTCCGAGCTTACCAAATCGACTTTGTATTTAAGTCACTCACAGAATTTTCAGTTCACACGATTTATCATTCAATTTATGCTCACGTCACGATTATTTACGAGCACATAATGTTCAATGTATCTGGCTGTACCAATTACTTATTTACGCTCAATTCTGCTCACCTTTTGATCTTGGCTGCTACGGATTGTAGCACTGTGTGCCCAGTGAGCCGCACGTTGTTATTAATGCACAACAGATAAAAATATTCTGCGTCATTAACCACTGTGCGAAAGAATTGAATTTTAATGCGAGAAATATGATTATTTGGTGCGAAAGATAAAATGTAACACCAATATGTTTATTTTATCCAATAAGCAAGTAGCTAGCTATCTACAGGCCAGCCATTTTGAATTTAGAATTAACAAGCTTTGGGAATATGAGCCTTGATTTCATTGTAAATAGTTAAATTTCTATTGCAAGTAATAACTTGTTTTGACTTTTTAGAAATTTTATTTTCTTTCGACATAATCAGGATCCTTAAGTATTTATCGAATTTCAATCTCTAGTGTCATGGGTCTACGGGTAAATAAAATTACCCATGGACCCGGTAATGGGTCGACCCACCGGGACCACGGGTAACGACTCATACCAACTTAGTTCACTTGTTTTTAAAGTTGATATATTTGTTAACTTATCTGTGCAAATTGCATAGATAGTCGTTTATATTTTCATATTGGTTTACGTATACTTGAGTGATTTCGTTGATATTATAAAAAGGGGTTGGGAGCTAATGGCGCCCACGCGGGTCCATCAATCGGCGACGTCAAGTAAATCATGCTAAGGTTAGTCCGTGGATGGGTGACCGTTCTGTGCACAGTGAGACCACAAACGTTCCACGTTCTACGTTCATTCTTAGGCCCGTATTAATTAACCACGTTCAACATGGCAGCCTGAGAGTAGCATCCCAAGTGTCTGTCAAAATGTAAATGTCATCGTAATTTCATACATTTGACAACATACATTTTTTAATTTATCTAAGCAGCTATCAACTGACAACTATTATTTATGAGTTACAGCTACTTGACAGGCTAAGGACAAACATAATAATAGATATCTATCTTTCTTGATAATATTCCCAGAAACATCTTACACGTCTAGAATGAAACGTCTTTAACTGAACCGTGAACTACAGGAACAATACAATATGGAATATTTCCATACATTTGTCATAACAATGGCTGCCCTTGGGCCGCCTCCGAGTGTTCGCTCGACCGTCAAAGGGCTAAAAGGGTGTCAATAAGGAATGAGCAAAAGAAATTATTTTCAGAGTATTCCTTATTTCTGATGTGTTGAAAGCCGATACGTAGAGTCAAGTTCGTTGACCGGAGTTTAGCGCAACATGTTATTTTTTTTCAATTTCTTCCCTTTTGTTGTAAAGACTTATTCTGCTTAGCCTTTTCCCGAATATGTTGGGGTCAGTTACCAGCCTAACCAGATGCGGCTGAATACCAGTATTTTACACGGAGCGAATGCCATCAGACCTCCGCAACCCAGTTACTGGGCAATGACGATATCCTAAGATTAGACTGGTTGTCAGACTTTCGGGCTTCTGACTACCCATAACGACTGTCATTAGGTCTTCGTATGACACTCGGAACCGACGGTTTAAAGGTACAAGTTCGAGACGGGCTGCAAACCGCAAACTGCAAAAGTAGTATCGTTTGCGGTGCGATCTGCGGCTGCAGTCTGCGGCTGCAGTCGCTGTCGGAATAGCACCTTTAAAGTGCACACCATAAAGGCGCTATTCCGATGGCGACTTGCAGTCTGCAGTTTGCAGCCCGTCTCGGACTTGTATCTTAACGTGCAGTGTTGCGTAGTTTGCATGTGGCGTGATAGATGTCGCCATATCAATATTCCAGACAGGTCACCGTATTGACCGCTGTCATTTCAAGGACCATCTTGTGCAGTGGCCGTTTACTGGCTGATGAGAGCTCATTCTGTGGATATCAGAAGAGGCGATAAAAGTTGAAATAGGTACTTGTTTTACTATTATATTAATATAGCAATATAACTCTAAGTGTCTCGTCCGAATGTGTCCACTTATTGCGTCACATTACGATAGGTTTACCTATACTCTGTCTGTTTTGTATTTTTATTTAAATTAATATGCATTAAACAAATCTGCCAATTGCTACTTCAGATGAATTATCCATAATTTTAGAAAGTCCAAATGTTTTGCGTAATATTTTACATTTTTAAACAGTGTGTATAAAGATGGTTTAGCTTTATTTCAATACCTAAACGAAGATAGTATAATGTCGTTTCTGCTATTATAATTAAGAACAAAAATCCCGCGCTGACATTAGCGGTGGTATGACAATTTTGCACTGGATAGAAAACAGGAATTCCACATCCAATAATCCCAATTGATTGACAAGCAATTTTGGAAACATATCAAAACTGTTTCCGGCCATTTCATTTTTCAATCAGCTAGACATAATTAAAAATGCAAGCAAATAGATTTTATATTTTGTCGGTAAAATGTTAAAAGCCACGTACAAAAATATACTGGCACGAGTCCTGTATGTGCGCATACCAGAAAATTGATTTCACCAGGTGTTCCAGGGCAAATTGTTCTGTTCCTACCGCCATGCATGCATGTACTTCGGTGATAATTTTCCGGTAAAAATTGTCTAGCACGTATTTTATACGTCGTGTGTGTACTTTATTTTTACTATTTTTGCTTAACATTTTTGTTTTTTATTTGGTTCCTGCACTAATTGTCCAACAGATTCATTTTGTCGTTTATTGTACCAAAAGACCAAATATTTTTTTTCCGCGTGCACGTATTATAAAACAAAGTCGCTACCCGCTGTCTGTCCCTATGTATGCTTAGATCTTTAAAACTACGCTACGGATTTTGATGCGTTTTTTTTAATGGATAGAGTGATTCAAGAGGAAGATTTATGTGTATAAATTGCACCCGTGCGAAACCGGGGCGGGTCGCTAGTGTATCATAAATCTAGCGTTATATTTATTGGTTGCTTCGCATATAGAATAGAATATACTTTATTGTACACCAAAATTGTAACACAGCTCTTATACAATATCATACATTGAGGGGTACAATGGCGGTCTTATCGCTGATAACGATATCTACCAGACAACCTTTGGATGAACAAGAAGACAATGAATAAGATAGAGGGGGTAGTCCGTGGTGTACTGCTGTAAAATACATACTACACACAATACATAGACATAATACTTACATACAAAAAATATAAATATCGCTTATATTAGTTATTTACCCATTAATCAGTGATTTAGTACTTCAACAGTAGTTCATCTACCTTCTAACCTTTACAACCCACGCAAATAGACAGTACTTACACTAATTATAATAAAACACTCTTGAACACGTAACCTTACCATCAGCTACAGCGCTCACAAAAAGCGCTGAACAGCGCTATATTTCAGTGACCAGCGCAGTAGGGCGCCAATCACCGGCATACGTCACAGTATACGTCACGCCACGCCCCCGGTGGCCGCGTGTTAACATCTATGTAATTGACAAGTTTTTGTTAGTGTTACATACTCGTACATACATTTTACATTATGTCGCTTTCATTAAGCAAGGTTAAGCAGAGTTTTACTTAGCGTAGAGCAATTTCTGAAACCACAAGCGGCAAGAAAAGATTTAATAGATGACAGAGGCGTTCAGCTTTCAATGAGTAGTCTTCAATAGTCACTCCGCCTTTGAGCAATGAGGCTCAAAAGACCAGCAAACGATATAACTTCCATTCAACTTGCCATAATAAATAACCTATGTCGCAGTCAGTGACATGCACAGCAGAGTCAGCGCGGGTACAAGGCTGGCTCAGTAGTTGCCAATTTAAAGCTTGATGTTTATAATATCCTTTTTTGAAAATGCCTAGCTAATAGTTGATGTGATAGGTATTCTCAATAAAGAGCGATCGATAAAGTAACAAAACAATACTAATCAGAACTGGGGCATCATCTTAAAACGGTCCGAAAAACCCTCCCATCCCCATTGCAAACAAAATAACATTGCTTATGTACATAAATACACGAACAAGTCTCAATTATTTAGCTAGTTTGATCTCGTAGTCCAAACTAATCTATTAGCCAGACCGGCTGTACGGAGAGCGGCAAATATATTAACTTCATGCGAAACTCCAGGCATTTAACTGTTAACTCGGACCGAAGGACCAGATTATAATAAAGACTGGATGCGCCACGGTCCTTGTGTTTCAACAGTCATTTTTCGAGGGGATTTAGCCAGACACACACGCAATGATTTTGCTCGTAGTTGCAAATCTTAATATATTATGAGCGTACCCTGGAGGATACGCTAATAAAATAACAGAATTTACTATTAGGATTAATAGCCTTTTAGCTTTCAGGGGCGTTATTGATTAAAAACAGGATGGTACATATGAACTGAATACTTTATTACGATCAGTTATCATTCCACTGAAGGAATATCAAAACACAGTCATAATTACAATGTAAAAATAAAACAGAACAACAATAAAAACAATTGTGAACGTCCGTCCGACCCAAAGGTCGCAGCAAAAGTGAGGGCCGAGTACAGCACCGCATACTCTTTTATAGACAGTTTTGACAGGTCGTGAAGTAAATATGTGCGGCTACCCACATGACACCATTAAATCATAAAATCTCTAATACGACCATTCTGATAATTCGCGCGTCCTCGCGTGATAATGTCTTCAGATCTTCAAGTCGAATCTTCACTCCTCATTCCTGGTCTTCTAGATATTCATTGTCCATCAACCAGGTCAGCCATCCATATCAGCCATCTAGGTCAGCCGTCTATGTCAGCCATCTAGGTTAGCCATCTACTTCAGGTTTTCAGGTTCAGCAGCACAGCCCAGCATCAGGCCAGCATCAGGTTCACAGAAACCTCCTTGACCTTCGAACAAAAAGCAAACGGCAATAATTCCGTTCGGTCACACCTGACCAGTCACTCATCCTCAATGATGATGTTCATCAATAAAATTCACAATTACATTTACACCTCGGCGCAATATAAACAATGGGAGTGCATGAACCAAACTAGTTAAAGGTTAGACAAAGCCTTCAGGTTGTCTTACACATAAAAATCATTTACAAATACATTCACACCTCTGTGCAATGTAAACAAGGGAGCGAATGAACCAAACTAGTTAAAAGTTAGACAGAGCCTTCAGGTTGTCTTACACTTAAAAATCATTTACAAATACATTCACACCACTGTGCAATGTAAACAAGGGAGTGAATGAACCAAACCAGTTAAAGGTTAGACAGAGCCCTAAGGATATACGAAATACCAAACCGTATCCTCGTTCTATTTTCTGTCTTCATTTCTCTGCTGCAGGCAGAAGCTCATCATAAATCGATGACAGCCAGGGACGATACTCAGCGTCGCACAGTGCCATGGACTGTAGCTCGGTATCACCTCATTTACTTGAGCACGTTGTAGGATCACACCTTTATCATCATCATTCACTTCACACATTTCACCTCCTTTTTACCTTTTACAATTAAACCTCTTTCTCTATCACAGGCCACTTATTTGGAACACACTCGTTCAAATTTTAAAAATGCGAAAAGTAAAATGCAAGCTGTTTTTGGAGGGACTCGAAAAGGAACAACGAAAGGGTGCGGACGGTCTGCCGGACGGCGGAATTGCTAGGACTCCGCCGAGTGGACGATTACCGGGCCTCTGCCTATTCTATGCTGCTTGCTGAACTACCAGCTCCCCGCCGAGTAGGCCATTGTTGGGCCTCCGGCATTGCTGCTTGCTGAACTGCCAGCTTCCCGCCGAGTGGGCCATTGCTGGGCCTCCGGCGCTGAGGCGCTGCTGCGCTACAGGCACTCCCTCTGGTTGACGGGCTACGTATTCACCACCCTTCACCTCATTTTTCGTGCTCGCTTTACCAACCGTAAACTTGATTGTGTGTTCCAATAGTTACAGTTCATTTACGTGTGACTCCCGGATTTACTGACTGTTTCTTTATTATCGTATTATAAAATTGTTGTGTGTTAAGTGTTTCCTTATTTGCCCGACTAGGGATAGATAGGTAGGATTCACGGATAACGTCACATTCCTTACAACTGGTGTGGCAGACGTGCTCTCAGGAGGTCCTAGGGCCGTCTGTTACATTACAGTTTGGCGCCCAACTTTGTCTGAACCCCTCCCTTTCCTCTAAATTCTAAAATAATTCAGCTACGAATTGTATAGTTTTGGATATCCATTCGGCCTCTATTATCTCTATTTATACTCTTTTCCCTCTTTCCTAACCCTCTGTTAATATTTATTTGTCTTTTCAGAGATGTTGTGTTGCATTCTGGTGAGCCTCCGTACCCTACGTTCTACGTTTTATCTTGCATAATTAAACGGGAATATGTAAGGTGTCTGTTAATATTTTTGCTGTAGATGATTATGCTTTCTAAGTTTACGGTTGGTAAAGCGAGCACGAAAAATGAGGTGAAGGGTGGTGAATACGTAGCCCGTCAACCAGACGGAGTGCCTGTAGCGCAGCAGCGCCTCAGCGCCGGAGGCCCAGCAATGGCCCACTCGGCGGGAAGCTGGCAGTTCAGCAAGCAGCAATGCCGGAGGCCCAACAATGGCCTACTCGGCGGGGAGCTGGTAGTTCAGCAAGCAGCATAGAAGAGGCAGAGGCCCGGTAATCGTCCACTCGGCGGAGTCCTAGCAATTCCGCCGTCCGGCAGACCGTCCGCACCCTTTCGTTGTTCCTTTTCGAGTCCCTCCAAAAACAGCTTGCATTTTACTTTTCGCATTTTTAAAATTTGAACGAGTGTGTTCCAAATAAGTGGCCTGTGATAGAGAAAGAGGTTTAATTGTAAAAGGTAAAAAGGAGGTGAAATGTGTGAAGTGAATGACGATGATAAAGGTGTGATCCTACAACGTCTCATCCTCGTGACTAGACTAGGCTTGGTTTCTTAATTGTCAAAATTCGCACCTGTAATACATAACAGCACACATTTTTAGTAAAACCACAGCTATAACTTCAGCAACAAAACTTGCTAAAGAGAACTCGTAAGACCGCGTAGGCTTACGTAAACAGCCAATGAGAATTAAGCAGTACGTTAGCGATTTCTCATCGTCATCAACAGGGAACACGAGAAAGAAACACGACGTTAACGTTTCTCATCATCAATAGGTAACAAGAGAAAGAAGCACGACGTTAGCGTTTCTCATAATCAACAGGGAGGTGGCACAACATTAGCTCTCCTTACGACACATGTTACGTAATTTAATGAAACACTTATTTTTCTTGTTAAACTTTTCATTATTTTACTCGTACAATGTTAACTTGTACAACGGCAAATTCACATGTTACCATGTCTGTTGGACTAACACATACACTATGTGTCTTAAGTACACAAATACAAACAAGCAAAAATAAATAAATTTGCGAGTTCTTATTTTATAACTCTCCAAACATTACCAGTTCAAAGACCATATAATGGTGACTCCAAGTGATGTAAGTCAGCACAGTTCCTGTGAACAGATCAGAAGTTATCACACCAAACAAAACCACGACATGACCCAGTTAACATGTCATCAGGCATCACCGATTACGGGATCTAGCCAATTATTAGGCATCATCCATTACGGGATCTAGCCAATCATTAGGCATCATCCATTACGGGATCTAGCCAATCAGATATGACCCAGTTAACATATCCGCTAAAGGCACGACATGACCCAGTTAACATGTCTGCTACAGGCACAACATGACCCAGTTAACATGTTTGCTAAAGGCACGACATGACCCAGTTAACATGTCTGCTACAGGCACAACATGACCCAGTTAACATGTTTGCTAAAGGCACGACATGACCCAGTTAACATGTCTGCTACAGGCACAACATGACCCAGTTAACATGTCTGCTACCTGATTAACCCGTCGGCACACTCCCGTCGATGTGCGTTACCCGTCGGCACACACCCGTCGATGTGCGTTACCCGTCGGCACACTCCCGTCGATGTGCGTTACCCATTGGCACACACCCATCGATGTGAGTTACCCGTCGGCGCACACCTCAGCCACAGCACTACAAACTCTGCCGCCACTTGGGTAGTATTCTCGAAGGCAATGCTCAGCGTAGCGCCCATTTGGTTGCACCCGCAGTAAAAGCCTCAGATGCCAGGATAAAGTTTGTCTACAACCTGTGAACATACGATGACAAACAAGGTCGTTAACAATTAACAATAATTGAGTCCTCATAGCCTGGGCAGTAAACACATATGTTAGGTCCTACATACATCATGTTTGTCAATAATTTTGTTAAAATCATTTTGTTTGGGGTGCATGAAAACGGCCTCCACGAATGACGATACCTCAGTACGTCCGGCGCACCCTGGGCAGTCAGCCTCGCTACCATCCTAGCTAACTGGTAAATCTTTTCACCACGGCATGAGCCATTCTTGTATACTCGTGCCGACACGAAGAAGAATAATAAGGAATAGTCAAAAGATCAATAATTTTATTCTTAGATGAGCCAAGATGTCACTATGCACTTTTATACATTTCCACACGTTAACAAGTTAATGAGCGATGCCACACGAGGTCTTATACGCTGAAAACAGGATACCAATTCAATGCCACACAAGGCCTTATATGAGTCCGCTCCAGGTCACCCTGATATCCACGTAACTTTATAAGTAAGCAAGATATGAAAGTACATAGTACACATAACTGGTATAAAAGTACAAAGTAGTTTAAAAGTACAAAGTACACATAGCTGGTTTAAAAGTACATAGTACACATAGCTGGAATTTATTCAGGAAACCAAAAAAAATGTTTAAGGGTAAAACATTGGTTTTCTCTGCACTAATGTGTTAGTGCTCATCAACATCAGTAAGCTTAACACGTTCAGTTCAACACTGACAGACAATGGTAGGAGACACTCAATAGTCTCGCGGAGCCAGTTGAAAAACATTGATTTTACTAAATTTCATCGATGTATTATAAACTCCTGATTTGCGGTCACCCGTGGGCGACGCGGCCAAAGTGTTAAACAGACAAATGCTTCCCATTTTATTCGCGCTCGGCTTCGCCTGATCATTACTGATCGTGCGCTCCAAGTTGAATTCAATTTCTTTTGCAAGAAATTAAGCCTCTCAAATAATTGCCTTTACGCGCCAAACACATATTGAACACACATATCACGGATTTGAGGAATCTAGTCCTCATCCATCGAAATTACACACAATACACACATGATCTACCTCGTTAAAATCAAAAAGAGGGATCAGAAGAATTAGATACAAATGGTTCAATCTTACCAGGGTTATGGCATTGATTGCGATCATAAGCTTGTCCGTTACCTCGCTCGCACTTCAGTACCTGACGGCGATACACATGGTGGCATGACGCAATCACACTTGTAGCACATCATGTCTCACTGGGCAGCACCACCGACGCACGAGTCCATGCGAGGTTCGACGTGTTGCAACAGGTCGGCAGATTCTCTGTCCCATATTGCGAGTCCTGGAATGATCTTCCAACACATTTAAGTTAACACTTATGATTACACGGATTCGTAAAACGGAGGAACGTTCACAATGTTTTACTTAACTACTCGTATTTTTCAAGATTGCTATTTATCAAGTAACAACTTGTATACTGTCTACAAATCAACACAGAAAATAAGATAGGCAATGGAGCCTATCCCACTTCTGATATGAGCGTACCCTGGAGGATACGCTAATAAAATAACAGAATTTACTAATAGGATTAATAGCCTTTTAGCTTTCAGGGGCGTTATTGATTAAAAACAGGATGGTACATATGAACTGAATACTTTATTACGATCAGTTATCATTCCACTGAAGGAATATCAAAACACAGTCATAATTACAATGTAAAAATAAAACAGAACAACAATAAAAACAATTGTGAACGTCCGTCCGACCCAAAGGTCGCAGCAAAAGTGAGGGCCGAGTACAGCACCGCATACTCTTTTATAGACAGTTTTGACAGGTCGTGAAGTAAATATGTGCGGCTACCCACATGACATCATTAAATCATAAAATCTCTAATAATATATAAATCTCGTGTCACAATGTTTGTCCTCAATGGACTCCTAAACCACTTAACCGATTATAATAATATTCGCACACCATGTGCAGTTCGATCCAACTTGAGAGATAGGATAGTTTAAATCTCAAATTATAGTCGCAATTTTAATTTATTGCTAATTATTTGTCTGTTATTATTTGACAGTCACAATTATCTGTTAACTCCAAATGATTCTAACAGATGTCGATACCTTTCGACTGGGTTGAGTAAGTAATCAATAGATGGCGCTGCTATGGTAAATCTACGAACGTGTCATATAAGCTACATTTTAACAGCATAATTACCACGTGTTGTTGACGCTATAAAATTAATTAAATTTATTTTGTAGTGAACGAAAGTCTATATATATAAAAATGAATCGCTATTTCCCTTGGTCATCGCATCACGCGTGAACGGCTGGACCGATTTCGCTAATTTTTTTTTTGTTTTGTTCGTAATTGTCAGGAGATGGTTCATACGAAAGAAAATTTTGATATTAAAAAAAAAACTAATTATATCAGTATATCCATATTCTTAATCTGTTTACCGCATGCATGAAAATGGTTTTAACTTTTTGTTACTATTTTGATTTTATTTCTGAAGGTAGGTAGTAGGTAGGTAGTAGGTAGGTAGTAGGTAGGTAGTAGGTAGGTAGTAGGTAGGTAGTAGGTAGGTAGTAGGTAGGTAGTAGGTAGGTAGTAGGTAGGTAGTAGGTAGGTAGTAGGTAGGTAGTAGGTAGGTAGTAGGTAGGTAGTAGGTAGGTAGTAGGTAGGTAGTAGGTAGGTAGTAGGTAGGTAGTAGGTAGGTAGTAGGTAGGTAGTAGGTAGGTAGTAGGTAGGTAGTAGGTAGGTAGTAGGTAGGTAGTAGGTAGGTAGTAGGTAGGTAGTAGGTAGGTAGTAGGTAGGTAGTAGGTAGGTAGTAGGTAGGTAGTAGGTAGGTAGTAGGTAGGTAGTAGGTAGGTAGTAGGTAGGTAGTAGGTAGGTAGTAGGTAGGTAGTAGGTAGGTAGTAGGTAGGTAGTAGGTAGGTAGTAGGTAGGTAGTAGGTAGGTAGTAGGTAGGTAGTAGGTAGGTAGTAGGTAGGTAGTAGGTAGGTAGTAGGTAGGTAGTAGGTAGGTAGTAGGTAGGTAGTAGGTAGGTAGTAGGTAGGTAGTAGGTAGGTAGTAGGTAGGTAGTAGGTAGGTAGTAGGTAGGTAGTAGGTAGGTAGTAGGTAGGTAGTAGGTAGGTAGTAGGTAGGTAGTAGGTAGGTAGTAGGTAGGTAGTAGGTAGGTAGTAGGTAGGTAGTAGGTAGGTAGTAGGTAGGTAGTAGGTAGGTAGTAGGTAGGTAGTAGGTAGGTAGTAGGTAGGTAGTAGGTAGGTAGTAGGTAGGTAGTAGGTAGGTAGTAGGTAGGTAGTAGGTAGGTAGTAGGTAGGTAGTAGGTAGGTAGTAGGTAGGTAGTAGGTAGGTAGTAGGTAGGTAGTAGGTAGGTAGTAGGTAGGTAGTAGGTAGGTAGTAGGTAGGTAGTAGGTAGGTAGTAGGTAGGTAGTAGGTAGGTAGTAGGTAGGTAGTAGGTAGGTAGTAGGTAGGTAGTAGGTAGGTAGTAGGTAGGTAGTAGGTAGGTAGTAGGTAGGTAGTAGGTAGGTAGTAGGTAGGTAGTAGGTAGGTAGTAGGTAGGTAGTAGGTAGGTAGTAGGTAGGTAGTAGGTAGGTAGTAGGTAGGTAGTAGGTAGGTAGTAGGTAGGTAGTAGGTAGGTAGTAGGTAGGTAGTAGGTAGGTAGTAGGTAGGTAGTAGGTAGGTAGTAGGTAGGTAGTAGGTAGGTAGTAGGTAGGTAGTAGGTAGGTAGTAGGTAGGTAGTAGGTAGGTAGTAGGTAGGTAGTAGGTAGGTAGTAGGTAGGTAGTAGGTAGGTAGTAGGTAGGTAGTAGGTAGGTAGTAGGTAGGTAGTAGGTAGGTAGTAGGTAGGTATTATTGTCAGGATAAGGTTTGTATTAAAGATTTTTAAAAAATCGTAAAAAAAATATGGCGGTACGAAGTTCGCCGGGTCAGCTAGTAACCATATAAGGATTTGTTTTGTTTGTTTCTACATGTAGGTGCTCGTATATGTATATGACGCAGCGTGAAGCGTCAACACGGATGCATTATCTATAATGTCAATTAATAGTCACATCGTTTGATCACGGATGCATTATCTATAATGTCAATTAATAGTCACATCGTTTGATTATTACTAATCGGAAACGTCAAGCAGTGTACCTACTTGGGTGAGGTCGATAAAGGAGGTGGCAACACGGAATAGACACTGGCTGGTATTTGAAATTTGCATTTTATGAACGTGAATGTGGAAACGTCAGACGACTTTTCGATGGAGACGGAGCTGCGAGAGGTTCAGCCATCCTGTATTGAATTCACCGCGTTTCCATATTGTAATTCGGTTCCATCTGCCTAATCACGTGATATTGTTAAATTAGTTTAACCTCAGTGTTTTAATAGACGTCTGTGTTAACCGTTGTGACTATTATTTCGGTTAGTCGCCATATTTGATCATTCTGATGACGAGATGTTTCCCAGCGCATCCGTCATATAAGTTTTTTAACTTTAACTGAACTCGTCACAAGTAATCGATTAGTCAATTTCCCAGTAACCGATTTCTTGTGGTTAGAAAGAGATCCGTATGACAAAGAATGCATAACTTGATTGATCTTTGTCACCTGTCTTTCTCACCACAGTTTGTTTCAAAATAGATATAAAGATGGAGAAGAAATAAATAGTCATAAAAGTCAATATTTTTCATCAAGAGACGAATACTGTTTCCAGTTCAAACATTCTAAGTCAAGGGTCGTACATCAGCAGACGAATGTGTCGCTTTAATCAAGGATTAAACTTATTTTTCCCGAGTCAGATAGCCGAGTGGGGATTAGTGCGCATGCTCCTGATGGCTGGCAGATAGTCTCCAAGACTTGATCCTGGCTGGTTAAGTGTTTAAATCTACAATGGATAGCTTGATTTACTGGACGAAGATATTTTGTGTATTAGTTCATCTACATCTTAGAGTCCCTGTGTTTATAAATGTATTATTTTTCTAATTTATCATATAATTAGTTCAGGCTCTTTCGGTATAAATTGCGAACCTTGCATTGTTTCTTAATTTTTTCCTTTTAACTTTTTTCTGGAATTATTGTTTAATTTGTATTAGTGTGCACTGTAATTTTAATCCACATAACTAAGTGATACGGTTTCTGTAATGTTTAATGTACGGCTGTTTGTTTTCCCACATAAATAAATGAAAATTAAACAAATTAGGTTATTTAATGTATTATCCTATTTCATCTTATCAGAGAATTGACCTTGTGAATTAATAAGCATTAAATAGAAGTAGGTGTTGTATTACTTGATGTAATCAAAGAACATAAATATTTACAGAAACGTTTGAGAAAAATAGTAACTTTTCTTCTTGAAATCTTAGTATTTTCTCAGCTATAATTATAGGTGTATAATTAACATAAGCATAATTAACATAATCACAAGTTACTATTGATAAATAAATAATACTGAAGCGTTTATAAGATTAAGTATTTTAGAGAACACGTCATAGTAGGTAAGTTTGATATTATTAATCTTCTCTTGCACCCAAAACGAAATTACCTAAATATGCTTGAGCTAATTAATCGATACTCATGACTTCATAATTGCCAGTGTAGTACTTTCTGAAAAAGCCATCGCTTACGATAATTTTGCTGCATTACGAAAAATTCTAATTAACTAATTGCAATATTAGAACAGGAAAAAAGGCGATTACGTTTTCCTCCGGAATATTATTTTTAAGGACCGAATATTTATAGGGTTTACTAACATCTGTCTTCTGCATTCGTAAATCAAGACCTCGGACTACAAGCTTCTTCCCCCTTTCTATGGCCGCCCTTAAACCTGTTATAATGAGCGAACTTTTTCCATTTCTTTTTAAAAAGTTTCAACAAACCTCTTTTGTGATTTTCTTTGAGTTCACTCAGACTAATTGACAGACGGATTTAGTTGTTAGAGTACGGGTATTGATAGAAACGAAAGGATTTTGATTAATTTGAAGTGGATTTGAGATTATTTTCAGTTGGTGCATTGAATTTGAAGAAAAAAAACGCTGTGTGGCATTATGACTTCAAGATGCTTTTTTATTAAGATTCCAGAATAGACTGTGTGTGTATTTCTGTAAAACCGATTCCTGTTTTTTTTAAATTCGTTATGACGCAATCTCTCAATAAATAAAATGAAATAAATATTAGCCTGTAACTGTCCCACTGCTGGGCAAAGGCCTCTTCTCATACAGAGAAGGAACGAGCATTGATCGCCACGCTTGCTCACTGCGGGTTGGCGATTTCAGACCATAAGTCCATAAGACCTGACATACGGTGAAGGCATATCTAATATTCTCCAATTTTTGCTAACTCTTGAAACTAGGTTTTGTATTCTGATGTTGTCATTATACGGATGGACCGCATCTTGGTACAACTCAATCTCATCTATAATTTTTTTATTAAAGAAGGTGCGGGCTTTTCTTAGTCCCCAACGCCTTTCAATCTGTGTTCTGTCATCTGTTCCTGTACCCAGGCTACTTATTGCCATTTTAACTATAATAACATCCTCAAAACAAACAGCTAAACCTAACAACATGGAAACCTAATAAAGGCAGCTATAAAGTGCGACATGAATATGTATCTGCGCCGACACCGGACGACATAAAGGCATGCTGCACACTGCACAAGAGGGCAGTAAAAACGAAGCGCCTTTCAGATGCACTTTACGATAGTAGTTATAATATCATCACCATTATGAGAAGAATAGACAAGAGTTCGTTTGACGAGTCAGTTAGTGTTCTTTATTTGAATGTTTAAAACAATACAGGGTGTAAACGAATTCGTGTAATTCCAACTAAAACCACATGATCTATTAGTAGTATAGATAAACCTCGCACATCCCGTGCGTGGTTTATCTTATAAAAAAAAAAAAAACTTGCAGTTCGGGCGTTTGAACGTGTCTAAACCACATAATAAGATTTCAATAAAAAATAAGCAAAATTGTTATGTTTTTTTTATGGTAGACGAACATTTAGATTCCACTCATAAATTAATGAAAGCACAGCGACACAGCTTACAGGCACGACTGTAATGTGATATCGCTCCATGCAGTCAGTTAATTAGAGGCGCTAAAATGACACGGGAACAGAATACGATATATTTTTTTCGGAGAAAAATATTTAAGTACTTACTTCTATCTGAAAAAATCCCGTGCTGGGTTAATCTTATAAGAGTTATTTTTTTTTAAGTACACAAATTAATTTACTCCATTTAAATCTCAATAAATAGTCAGTGGTGAACAGTTGTAAAAATATAACAGACTGTTTGCAATCAATTAGGGTGTGTAAAGGAGTACACATGAAACGCAAAGTCAACTTCAGCTCGATGCAGTTTATCGAGTTATTAACTGTGCAGCAAAGGAATTGTAAACGTGGCTTGCCTAATTTATTTATCATTTACACGAATATCCATGGAGTTCCTTGGCGGTTCTTCTCCATAGGACCAACTTTTTGAACCACGCAACTTTATTCATACGTTTCTTAAGTGCTTGCGAATTACTATTAAAAAATGTATAATAGGTACACTACATGGTAACAATAAAAAATCTTGCAATTTAAATATCAGGTAAGTACAGAAAATTAAGGTAGATTGGTGATTGGACTTACAAGATCCAGATAAATAATAAATAATCAACTGCTTGGGATACATTTTATTACCAAACATCTCAATAAATACTAACTGTTACCAACAGATGTCGCTACACCAAACATTATTTTTGGTCCTTCCATCCGCGGTCAGTTACAAATTCAAGTGATCCCCGTGTATCAGGGACAGGACTCATTACGCGACCCGAGTTACGAACACTGACCCTAATTGTGTCACTTCGTGCGTAAAGGACCACTTAGTTACCGAGCCCTAGGTGCACTACCATTGGTGGGTGTTAGAAACTGAGTCAACGAATATGAAGTGAGTGATTTTCTTATTCAGCCTACCGTGTTCTAAGCTTAATGTATTTTTGCTTAGGTGTTTTAATGCTGGTAAGGGTTTAAAATAGGAAAATCAATCAAACTTAACACAAAAAAAACGAACTCGGAAAATAATATACCACTTCTGTCTTCCCATTTCCTATGGATGTCGAAAAGGCATGAAAAGTTACGTCAAAAAGTTGGACAGCATTGACCTCTTGGTGCTAAAAATAACATATTGATATGTATGATTATTAATTGTCATAATAATAGAAGTATAACCGTTTATTCATCAATCCCTTGAGGGCTAATGTGATTTTTATGAACATCATCAAAACTCACGAGTGTGTCATACTTGAAGGGTTGAAAATTAAATGTAACGAATAGTAGTGGTAAAACATGCAAGGTCGAAGTCTAGCGTCCGTGAATAGATAGAGTTAGATACCCACGAAACCCAAATTATACAGTGACGGTCTAAATTTAACATTAAAATTAGTAGTTATATTATAATAATGTAGATTCTAGACTACCAATACTAATGAGTATGTAAAATAAATGTTTGGTCTAGACATTAGAAACAATGTCTAATTAAATATTCATTTAAACTTTCATTATCGGTATATTCTGTTAATTGCAGTCTACTGCACTGGTGAAAACTCTTTAGCAGAGATGCACTACTTGTTGTCAAACTGCAAGTCACGTTGGCAACAAAGCGGGCCCATCTGATAGTAGGAAACTGGTGACCGATGCCTACAATGCACCTATAACTAGGCTTGCCAACCGTCCCGCGAGAGCCGGGATGTCCCGTTTCTAGAGCTTAAGAGGATGCGTCCCGCGAAAGACGCGTGCGGGACGCCAATTGTCCCGTTTTATCGTACCTGTGGCTAAACCTTCGGGCAAAAGTTGGAATTTAGCGAACGCACGTTTTGTTTAATTAGAAAAGTGGATATCGAGACCGCGAGTCTCGCATCGTCGTTCGACGACACAATTACAAAGTAAAACATTCAATAAAACTGTTTAAAATAATTTTTAATTGTATTTATCGGGACCCAACGGTTCCGCTTTTTTTTGCCACGTCCCGCTATTTGATTGCCAAAGTCCCGGTAAATTCATACATTAAGGTTGGCAAACCTACCTACAACCCCTACAGGATTGCTGATGTGTTGTGAACCACAAGGAGTCTCAGGTGCCTGCAAATTCATGCGCACTGCATCTCTTCAAACTGGAACACAGCAATCGGCATGTTGACAGCATCAATAAATTGCAAATCTAATTAGTCCGGTCGTTACAGTTTTGAAAAATAATGGACACGTATTTTTTCTTTTGTTAAATCTATGAATATTTGGAAGGATAAAACGCATCAAAACTCGAGAGTGGGGGCTTGTGGCGTCGTCAGAAGCAAGTAAAAATTGTACTTGCTTGTGATGTTTTTCCAATTTTAAAAGTGTCGTATCTTCCTCAATTTTGGTTTACCTACGTAACAAAAGAAAAAATACGGATCAAATATTTTTTGATAATCTAACTGACGCACTAATTAGATTTTTTCAGTCAAATACCCTACTCTGGTTAGTGGCATAAGTTGGTAATAATTACCCGGATGAACAAGGGGTTATAAAGAGCTATAAACTTAATCTAAGATAATTGTGCCTTAAAAAACGCACAAAATAAATTAGTAAATCTACTTTAAAAACTTATTATATGTGGGCCTAATTTGCCCAGCTGTAGGAAAGAATGACTTTTAAAAAGTCAATCCTATTACGTTACAACCAAAACGTTATACTTTTCACCCCTCAAACGCGGTTTAATGGAATTTAATCAAGGAGAACGAAAAAACTCTGTCGACAACGAATTTTTAATTAAAATTAAAAAACACGTTTAATCCTCTTTCTATTTATAAAAATAAATCACCGTTTAAATCGCTTGTTCTGGTTAAGCTTTCATGGATAAGCCGATCTGCTGCAGTTTTTTGGAATTTATATCAATTATTTCTTACTGAAACGAACGAAGTATTTATTTTTGGTTGTATTTAATTGGGATTGTTGTATGTTAACTGGTAGATCTTTTTTAGCACGTGTTCAAAACCGTTTGCAAAAATGATCAGAGGACATGTTACAGGTTATAATCACTTATAATATAAAAAGGAGTAGTAAAATAACTCAGGAATTTATTACGAAAATGAAATACCTAGTATTTGTTGATATACGGTTTATAAGATAACAATGTTTACATTCTCTGAATAGCTATCATAATAAAAAATAATTAAAATCAACCCGTACGTAGTCGAATGAGCGTTTGACAAGAAATGATCTTAAGGTTTAGAGAATATTACCAGAATTACTGCAATTAGCAGACAAATTGGTAATCACAGTATAGATTTGATAGCAGGCAGGTACGACTAGAAGCACGTATTACACCCTTTTACAACATCCACTGTTGAAGAGGTTGTATAGAGTGGTCCGCGAAGAATAGGCCAGACTTTCTTGACCCATAAGTATCGTAAAGGTTCTAGAGTAAAATTCTATAACATATTTGCTACTGCTGAACTATAGCCGATAGTACATAGTTCACAATTTCAACATATCGAACCGGAATCCCAATTCCCAACACAGTAAATAATTTTCACAGCACCACGGTTGAAAATACTTACAAGTTGTTACAAAAGTAAAATTGAATTCAAGAAACTTAACGCGGCTAGAAATAAGTTGGTACATTTGTACCAGATAACGCTATCTTAACATAAAAGATTTTTGTTAAAAAAAAACTTGGTCCTTCCACCCGCTCGGTGACGCTAAAGATAATGAGCTCTCTGGGACTTAATTAAAATTGTCTTGGCTGAATTCCCCTTTTAAAATTCATTCGCGGGATGAAAATATGATAATTTTAACACAATTCTCTGTACGTGTGGGTTTGTTGAAATATAGGTTGCGGTATTTTAAAGTTATCTTTTTGAAACAGGAATGTGAGCATAGAATGTTGTAATAATTTACAAAGTATAAAAAAAAACTGTTATGAAACTAATTATTATAATAATTACGTACAACGGAAAATACTACAAACTATTTAAAAGGTTAGAGGAAATAATTAAAGAGGACTTGGCTTTGACTTTTATGGTAAATAAAATATATAAAGAATACATAGAAGACTTGGCATCGGCCTTCGTTAATATAATCCAAAAATAAAGTAATACAAAAACAAGGCTGTATGGTTTAAAGACCTTTGTCTGCTTACATTGGCGAATACCTTAACAACAACAACAGACTGTCAATCAACCACACACATCTTTTATTACTAATAAAATTTGTGCTGAGATCTGTGCACCGTGCAATTAAATTGTCGAGATGTATACGGTGCCTGTATGAATTTAAAAAAAATATATTTGGAATCACTTTTTTCTCCCTTTGTGCATTATCTGGATAGATTTATCGCTCCATAATTGTAATTTACAAATAATGAAAAATAAGTATGACTTGGCTGTATGGTCAACGATCTTTGCCTGCCTACTTTTGTTTTTTTTCTACCCGCGCTTTTCAACATTTTGTGCGCGCCACAAGTTCGCGATGGCGGAAAATCGATGCATCTTTTTAGCTAGATTTTCGTGGAAAGTGTATTAAAAACTTTTGGAGTTTTGTTAAACCGCTATATGTATGTGAACTTTTGTAACAAACATTATAATATTCGTAATGGTGCTGTGAAGTGAGTGAGGTGAGAGTGCAGTACTGCTTCCCTGTGTTGAATTTAACTTGCTAGTGGGAAGCAAAGCTCTAGACCACTGTATATAGGGTTACCATGCGTCCGGATTTGTCCGGACATGTCCGGACTTCTAGACTTTTGTCCGGACTTTGTCCGGCTCTTTAATTTGTCCGGATTTTTTGTCTTATATGGAATACGAGTAATAAAACTTATATGTGTAATAATTATCAAACTTAATCTTTATTAATTTCTCATTCATCTAAAAACAAGATATAAATCTTCTTTAACAATTAACTTAACGAGATCAAACAATAAATCTTCTTACGTTTGCATTTTGTGAATAAAATGTCCGGACTTTTATTGAAATGTCAAGGTTTTTGTCAGGACTTTTCAAATTTCTAAATGGTAACCCTAGCTGTATATGAATAAACCTTAGTAACCAAACATTAGTTATCATTTTCACAATAGTGCTGTGAAGTGAGTGAAGTGTTAAAGTGAAGTGTAGTGAAGTGAGGGTGCTGTTCTACTGGCTGGTGTTGAATTTAACTTGCTATTTGATTCAACGCTTTAGACCGCTGTGTGTGACCTAACATTTAATCACAATAGTGTTGTGAAGTGAGGGTGCTGTACTGCTGGCTCGTATTGGATTTAACGTGTTAGTGGTTTTAATGCTTTAGACAGCTGTGTGTGAACTTTTGTAACCAATCATTAAACCCTTTCCAACGTAAGGTGAGTCCTGACTTTTCTCTACAAAACGTTACCATACAAAGAATATCAAAGAAAAGTCAAAACATGGATAATAATATAGCTATTTTCGATAGCAATCTTCTTACGGCTACAATTATGAAATGACCGAGCTGTCAGGACGCATCTTTTGTTGAACAAAGTGTAGTCGTAATGTTCACAATAGTGCTGTGAAGTGAGTGAAGTGTTAAAGTGAAGTGGAGTGAGGCTGCCATTCTGCTGGCTCGCGTGGACGCCGCCGACACTATCACTAGCAGGTTAGTCTAATTCTGTCTATTTCCCATTCACTTTACTATACTTCCTGTATACGCTGTTTGCAATTGTTTAGGCAATAAGAACAGGGAAAACAATAGAACCTAAAAATGTAGTCCGCTTTAGTTCTTCCGCATAGTGAGTATTTTTTTCAAAAGAATGTAGTTATTTTGTACCCGCAGCGAAATAACATTTCCTTTGTTTATTAACCCGACAAATAAGAAGGTTTTTATAAGTTTCAACCATTTGTCCGTCTTTGTGTCTGTCGAAGACGATCAGACGGATGAACCGATTTTAATACGGTTTATTAATATGATAATATAAGCATTTCAGCCTTTTTAATGTTTTTTACGTGCAGTACTTAAATCCGCACTGGCCACGATTATCTTAAAATATCGTTGTGAATGAAGAACCATGTACTTACATTAGCATATTATAGTCATTCATCTACACTCTTATCGTAAAGTTCTAATTATTAATTCAAAAATAGTATCATAATGACATACTTTGTTAACGCGAATCTTTAATAAAAAGTCTTAATATTATGTTTAGTACAGTTTTCGTAACAAAACAATGCTTTAAAATAACCCTTCTCTATTAAAGTACACTTCGGCTGCTCATTTTCTATGGTTGCGCGTATTAGGGCGCATGTGCGGTGAGTTGCTGGGTTAGGACGCCATATTTGTTTTAACTTGGGTATTTTATTTAAAAAACTTATTGCATGAGTTTAGATTAAATAAAATAGTGTATGAAACTGCACATAACTAGGTATTAAACCACTCGTGTGATATTATTACTCGAAGAACCCCTAATTAGCAACAATTTTCCCATAATTTGTAGCACAATGCGTGACGTGAATCTCATTAGTACGTCATTATCGACGTAAACAAAGCACGTGTTTACTGAAAGGCAACCTGATCCACGTTAAATACCTTTCGATTACGACAAGGTATAATACATGTGATCTACAATGTAAGATAACAAAATTTTCAAAAAAAAAACAGCTTCACAAGTACCTAATACAAGTAGCAAAAATACATGTACTTGTATTTATAACATTTGTTTTAAAGATTTTATACATGTTCATTACGTGGTAAAAACAGGTAGGTACTAAAGCATAATCAGCTCATTACTATTTATGATTAGTTAGGTACGGTTTACTCACGTGCATTTTTCGGGATTGCCCGACTAGTTTCGGACCCAAATGGAGTTCGACTCGCGACCTCGCCGCGTGATCAGCACATGATTAAGGACTCCGTTTGGGTCCGAAACTAGTCGGTCAATCCCGAAAAATGCACGTGAGTAAACCGTAACTAATCATAAATATGAATGTGTCTCACGAAAGTTATAATACAGCTCATTACTGTTCCACTGTTGGGCACAGGCTTCTTCTTAGAATGAGAAGCTTTGGCTTTAGTCCACCACGCTGACCTGGTGCGGATTGGTGGACTACACATACCATTGAAAACTTTATAGAGACCTCATACGTGTGCAGGTTTCCTCGTGATGTTTTCTTTTACCGTTAACGCAAGTGATAATCAAATAATGATTCGCACATGAATTCAAAAGTTTGATGTGCGGGCCGGCATCGAGATTAATTGATACTAGGCTATCACATCTTATACTACTGCTTATACTATAGAAACAAATACTTAACAACTTTTTGAAAACACCTTTCACAATTTCTTAACAACTTGTTTTTCGGGTTAAATCTTATCCTTATAACACCACGTAAAAGCTGATTATTATGTGTCAATAGCAGCATGTTCATAACAGGATCTTGAAAAAAGGAGCGTACACGCGTATAGATATTAAAAGTTGATTACATTGTCGCGTATCGCAGTATATTGACTGATGTAGATCCCTTAAAAGAACATCGGATCGGTTGTACTTCAAACTTCTAACTCATTTATTCAAAATAGACTAGAATTACTTAGTTCTTTTTGAATGTCAATAGGATAGGTATATAAATAGAATGAAGAAAATTAATGCTTATTTTTAGGACACCGTAGACAAAGGGTACTAACGGTACCCGATTACTAAGCCTACGCTTTCTGTACTTCTCACATTGGCATGAATTTTGGCAAATAATAAAGAATGCAAAAACCGAGATATCAAAGGTTCTCTCAAAATTTGCAATTTGCACGATTTTGTTTCTGGTTTATTTAAAATTAGCGACCTGCCCCGGCGTTGCTCGAGTACGTTTTATAGCTTAAAACCTTCCGAGAAAAATTACCTAAATTAAGATAAAAACCGCATCAAAATCCATTGAGCAGTTTAGAAGGAGTACGCAGACAAACATACAGACGGTGAAAAGCGAATTCAATTTATACTATTTAGAGATATACATGTTATGACTTTTATAGTTCATACTCTACTGATGAACCAAAAATCCTAAAAAGCGCTTCTATCTTTTGATTTGTTGATATAGAGGATGCTATACCAACAAATAAACTTAATTCATATCTATCTATGATACAAATTCAGCCAAAATGCTATAGGATAGTTGTATTTTAGAACCAAAATAAGCTAGTAAATAACCTGAAAAAAAACTAGGCTGGCACAAAATCTAGGTTAACGAAATAATATATTGAGAAGGTTTCACATAAATTATATCTACGGATGATAGATCATCCTACGCATCTACTGTACCTACCTACGTACTACAGAAAGTGTTGTTATTTAAATTTCTGTGATGCCTACCTATGTTATCTGAAAATCAAATATAAACCTACGTAAGAAATGTCTGAAAATTTGATAAAGTTGGTATCTCCTAAGCTATCCTAAGCAAACTAATCTAAGTAAAGGTAAGTTAATCTAATCTCGCTTAACGTACTTGTCTAAGTAACACGATTCCGATTTTCTCATTATATCTTACTTATCTACGCTTTGGGGGCTACTTATAAGTTAAAAATAATGTCTGAATTGTATTGCTTGGTAATTATAAAGGATCACGTGAAAGCCGAGAAGAAAAAAATATTTTATTAATTTATTATATTTACGAGTATATTATAACCGTGGCATACGAGGTTGTTGACATGTGGGATGTTGACTGTACAGTCATTGTGCTGATAGTTGTTATGGTCAAGGGTCTAATAGCCAAGAGCCTCGAACAATATCTGAAGAGGCTCTCGTTTGGCAGCTGGATCAAGGGCTTGATACAGAAAACAGTACTCCTGTAGGCCTAGCACGAATGTTGTGACTTATAGTAATGTAAACTTAAAGTTAATTTGAGTGAATCTTAAATTGAAAATACTCGTTTCGCACAAAAGATTTAATTAAATTGCAAAGATTATTCATATACGTATGATACAAATTCTGCTTGTTGCATAAATTTAAACCAAAATGCTACAGGATAGTTGTATTTTCGACTCAAAGTTAATCACATGGCCAGTGCGACACGGTGTGTATTGTTGGGAGCTTCATCTTTTTCGGGTCCTGACCACAAGTAGGTTGGACCCTGTTCTCGAAGTTATGTCGGCGTGCTACAATTTATTTTATTTTATTTGGATGTGACACTAGAAATATATTGATGTGTGAATGCAAAAGCGAAGTAATCTGAACCACTCACGTACAGACACTCGATGTATAACATTAAAGTACAACACAAAGTGTCGTAATCTACACCTACCTCTTTTGTAGAAAGAAGTAAGACTTCTGGAAGACTGAAAATCATATCCACTTGTTATTCTACACTTATGGCTCCAACGTGACAATATACTAAAGTGTCTTTTACAAACTAAAGGATATTTTCGTACTACCTAATTCCAAAACTCGAATCCCCGAAAACAGCTCAACCTATTCTGGTACCTAAACATTTAGACTAACATACCAGTTCAACGTGATCTCCTAGACGAACATAGTCAAACCGGCCAAGATGTCCGTAATAGGTACAAGTCATCTTTCATAGATCGTGACACCGCTGTCAGGCCCACGCACAACTGGAACAAGTAAAACTTCCAAGCCAAGACAATTGGTTAAAAATAATCTTTACACACTGAAAATCAGACCTTACGCCTTAAAAATAAGATAGCTTTTCGGGTGTTGGGGGGTATGGAAAACTGGGTCGAGTACCATCCTTTAGTTGACGGTAATTCATTATTATTAAAGCCTCTTCGGGTGTGATGTGTCTGTGTTTGACAGCTGGCCTGTAAATTCGGACGACAGACGGAACGTGTAGACGTGACTTTATAGTTTATATCTAATTTGTTTCTAAAGTTGCAGGTGTTAGCCTTGTTAGTAATCAATGTAGGCGACAGACCGTAAAGAGTAAGGCCCGGCGCAGACGACGGACTTTTTGTCCGGCGGACTGCCGCGGACAGGAATTGACGTGGTTGGTAGTCTTTGCCGGTCGCGAAATTTAACACGGACTCAACGCACACGACGGTAATTTTGTCTGTAGTTGTCGTTAGAACTCTAGTGTCTGCGATGGCAACAACTACCAACTACTTTCATTCTTGTCCGTGGTAGTCCGCTGGACAAAAAGTCCGTCGTCTGCGCCGGGCCTAAAGGTTCCTCCATAGATGGAGGATTTTGCAATTATTAGATAATTGACTTGGTCGCATTTGATGGTAATCGCAGACAGGGTCTAAGATGGAGCTCACGAATCTAAGTAGCAAAAATGTAGAGGGACTCCTCTCTACCCCTCAGTCTCTGGCTCTCCCATAATACACGACGGAATACAGTAAAATGTTTAGCTTTAATCTTCGAGCGGTAGCTATCTAGGCGGACCGTATAGATTCTATCACCAAGCGTGCTGGGTTTTGTGAAATCTTACAATAAGTGCCTATTCAAACTATCGCAATTCATAAGCGCAGTTCTGACTACCTTATAATATATAGCAAATATTGTGTAGCACAACGACATCGCACTGCATATATTTTATACTAGCTTTTGTCCGCAGGTTCGCTTGCGTGAAATTTTTAACCCGTTAAGTGACGATTTTTCATACAAACTTTCATCTTTTTTTTTCATACAAACTCCCTTAAGGGTTGAATTTCGAAAAATCCTTTCTTAATCCTTGTCTACATTATAAAGGGAACCTCTGTGCAAAATTTCAGCTTTCTAGGTCCGAGGGTTTGGGCTGGGCGTTGATGAGTCAGTCAATCAGTCAGTCGGTCAGGACTTTTCTTTTTATTTACTTATATATAGATAGATGGACACGTTCACAAAACGCTATGCTATAAGGTATTAGCTTGCTGTGTGATAAACTTGAGCAATTCTCATAGCTATATCGTACGACGCTTCGATCCCCGCTCCGCCTCACTCCTACCCCGTCCGTCGCCCGACGGATCGCCGTCAAAAAACTTGCTATACATAGTAGACCGGCTTGCGATATAGTGCATAGTGTGAACGTCATGTTTTATATTTATAGCTTATGACGCAAAATGCTTTACTACACATATAGCGAAATATTAAAGCGTAGTCTGAACTGCGCTTTATGATTAAAATAGTTTTTCCTATCGTTATCACATAATGGCAGAAGCTACGTAGTAATCTTAAAAAAATGTAAAGGGTTCCTGCTAACCATACTTTAATAATTTTCCTTTAAAATATGCAAAGGGCGAGAAGGGAACGTTTTATCTGTAGACAAATCAATGTGTTAACATTTTTCCACGCGAAGATGTGCAAATTGTCCTTAAAAGCAAGCCAGTTGCATTAGGGCTGTCTACTGAAATTTGAACATTATTAAGATTACTTTGTAAATTGTTTTCCTTACCTCTACGCATTAAAAGAACCTCCATGGGTGAAGCACTCTGGGTAGTTAACTTCGCTACCAACCTTGTTGACTGGCTAACTGACCCATTCACACAACATTCACACTTACACACACGCATACACACTAACACACACGCACTCACACTCACACTAACACACACGCACGCACACTCATCCACGCACTTACAGTTCACTCCTAAACACATTGTATAGTGTTAAAAACATAATACTAATTGCCCAATCAATTGTTATTAATGGCTCACAACTCTTGGGAGAGCACTGTGACCTGAAATACAGGTTCAGCCTAGCTCAGGCACAGTTGCACATCTTTTATTATGTACATAGAATAATAACTACAATGTATACTGTTCTACCGTCTCATTTTTTATATGGAAATAAACAAATTTACTATTATTAATCTTTTCACCATGGTATGAGTTATTCTTGTGTATCATAGCTCTAGTCGACACGAGAGAAGAAGAGCATTAGGGTATTTTTCCACCAGAGATGTGCTATGCAACGTTGCTATGGATGCGTTTGATATCCACCAATGATATTCATTCGTCCACATAGCATAGCACTGGTGGAAACTGATTCAACTAAGCTATGTTTTTATATGGAAGGATGCGTGCTGTGGATGCGAGCTACGGATGCGTGTTATGGATGGTCGCAAGTGGTGTAGCTATGTGCAGATGCCTCTCTATAGTCGATGCGTCGCATAGCTCGAGCTGCGCATCTTTATCGCACAGCTACATAGCTTAGCATCAGTGGAAACGGTCACATAGTTTCGTAGCTTAGCTTTTACATTCTCGCAGCATAGCTGCATAGCACATCTTTGATGGAAAGGCACCCTTATACTAAACGCATTGTCTCGCTGCAGGCGGGGTCATAAATCATGTTTTGTTGTTTGTTTTGTTTATGCCCACACATACACTTGCAGAAAGAAATTGTGTTTGGTCTTTCTCTCTTATTTCATGTTATTATCATCAACATAATTTATTCGAATATCACGTCGATAATATCTCAATTAGTCTCTCCCTCAGTTTTCATGCTGGGTCACCGCAGAGGCAACGGTGACTTTCCCAACAAGATAAAAAAAAATATATCATCGTTCTTATAATTATTTACATTTTGTGACTTCAACTTCAAAACTTATTATTCAAAATAGACTAGAATTACTTAGTTATGAACATATTTTACAAAAGGCAGCCCCAAAAACACCCGCCTTTCACCTCTTTCTAATATTTGTTTAATAAATAATAGTATTTATACAAGGTTAGTTTTAGTATATACTAAACCTGAAACTAGTTTGTTCAGAATCACTAGGAGAATCGATTGACATATTTTGTACACCACTTTTTTTTTTTCATAAACAGTTTTGTTTCAGTAGTTTTCTACCCATAACATTTGACGGGAATAGACACCTCGAGGCTTGAGACGGTCCTCTCGGTCAGTTTCCGTGTATTAGACAACCCCTGCATAGCACATCTCAGGCTTTTCACACTTTTTTAGGGAACTTAACGCGACAAATAAACGCGATAAACTAAGGTTGGAGATTTACTAAAAAAAAACACATATTCAGGCAGTTCCGATGAAAATCTTGTTGGTGTCTCGGTTTTCGTATAAAGTAAAAATAAGGTTGTTTATTTATTTCATTTCATACAACCCTAGTGTAAGGATTTGTTGTGGCGTGCACTTTTAGCTTTGGTTAAAAGGTCCGTCGGCGACTGCAACGATTGACAGAATATGCATTCTTTTAATGGCTGCTATATTTAGTATCCCTGCAATATTTACATTTCCAAGTGTTTATCGGGTTGCCAGA
Organism: Amphipyra tragopoginis; assembly: GCA_905220435.1. Classification (NCBI taxonomy): domain Eukaryota; kingdom Metazoa; phylum Arthropoda; class Insecta; order Lepidoptera; family Noctuidae; genus Amphipyra; species Amphipyra tragopoginis. Next base: position 1,157,332 of record HG992003.1, on the reverse strand, counting down.
CAGATGTTGTTAGTATTTTTCTTAATGCATGTCAATTATAATAGGTAACTACATATAAGCTTCTTGTGAAACAGCTCGTCTGGTGAGGTACTACCTCCATACCAATTTCTACCGTCAAGCAGCATTGCTGTGTCCTGGCTTGAAGGGTATAGGAGCCGGTGAATTTAAAGGCACATGAGATTTGATAACTTTGTCTCTAAGGTTGGCAAAGCATCAGCAATCCTCTTAGTGTTGTAGGTGTATATAGGCAGCTGTAACCACTTTCCATCAAGTGGGCCGTCTGCTTGTTCGCCAAACAATGAAATAAAAATTAAAACAGGTGTGGCTTATACTTAATATGTCCCAAATAAAGACTCCCAATCAATACCCAATCCCTACATACATATACTCACGATTGTAATCCTCAAAGGGGTCTGCAGAGTGGTCCTCCTATTACAGGAGTAGTTCACACATTTCGCCTCTTGTAGCCAGGTGCCCAAACACTTCAACAGCTAAACAATGCAAAACTAAATCTATCTCGTCATCCATTGAAGATCACATACCACCCTTGAGGATCGGAGTACGGAAGCCAATGAGCCGTAACGAATATATCGTAATCTTACTATTGTAGGCTTCATCTCAACCCCCAGGGAAAACCGACTCGCTCAGTTCTATTTTAGCCTTTTCTTGACATTTGTCGAGGTATAAAAATAGTACAAGATTAATAGATATTCTTTTTTGCCTAAAGGGTCGTAGACGTCAGCCGGGGAACGGTTTTAGGAAAGGTAAAAATGTAGATTGAAATTCATAATGTAGGTTTTTGTAAGTGATCGTTTGATTTGAGTCGGGTCACTTTCAGTAGTCGTTAGTGGTTATAGAATACGTAAAATTGCACCTAAACATTTATATATATATATATTATATATTATATTCTAATTATGTACAAAGATAGTAGGTACAGAGGCGGACTTAATGCCTTAGGCATTTTCTACCTGTCGACGTTAGGGTGATGCAGAGAAAACATGGTAGGTGCACACATTGTTATGATACGATAATATATTAATAATAAGGAATACATAATTATAAATATATTCATACAATATACAAATTATAAATACATACATAAATATATAACAATACATAAATAAATAACAATAAAGTATTGTAATGTACGACACTACGACGAGTATAGTTCTTAAAATACAATTTTGATACAGGTGTAAAAAAAACTTTTTTTTAAAAGCTTTAATCCCCCTGAAATCCCCTCGCATAGCTGAGCAAGATAAGCCGCATCTCGAAAGGTTACCAAGGTGACCACCTTCCGACTCCATCGTCAGATCAACTCAATGTCCCAGAATTTATGATAGTTGCTCAAGCCCATAGTCTAAATACAAAATGTTTTATTAATTCAAATCAGATTCAAAGTTAAACAAACTAGTACATTTTAAAACAGCCGTCACACACCCACACATCTACATACGTCTACCATTATGTTTCACATTGTTATTCCAGCCAGAGAAAATCGTATGTAAAGAGGGAGGCATAACTTAAACAGAGGAAAATATTCCCAACCCTCACCCGTCGAAGGTAACTGACTGACTCGGAATAAATGACTAATTACTGGGTCGACTCATTAGCACAGATTCCTCCCTCCAACGCTACGCTGCCAAATTAAGGAGTTCACTCGACCAAATGAGTACGAACATAACAGTAGGATTTGAATTTATCACGGTTATACTTTAAACGCGAGTAGTTATTAAAATTGTACAAAGGAGCAATCATAATTAGATGCTTTTAGATGTTTCAATCGAAGAGCGTTTGCGCGATGTAAATGAAACGCTTGATATTATTGTGTCATTAATTAAAATTGGGATATACAGGGGTCCTGAAATTCAACGTTAAGCCAGGAAAAAATGAAGGGCAGATTAAGACTGTACAGAAAAAATAATACTATAATAATGTATATTTTATAGTTATATTTTATGAGGTAAAATTTTATTCATGGGAACTTTGAAACTTGAAAAGGATTAAACTTTCATTTTTTTGTGGTCAGTCATAAACTGCCCTATCATTTATTCCAACTTGACGTTGCTGAGCTGTTGCTCGCGATTTCACTCGCATCCTAGGGGAACTTTTTCGTATCCCCGAATAAAAACGTATCTTATGAGTAATTCAGGATATGGATATTCATAGACTATTCATGATTTCATAATATGAATATCATGAATAGTCTATGCGTATGCCAGATTCCATCCAAATCTTGTAAAAGACACAACAACATAATCGTTCAGGGGTGATTCTATCATTACAGTTATAGCTAATGTCGGTATGTCAGGATTGCGAGCAAGGTAAATGTAGTAAATAAAATCAACATAGACTCTCCACCACTGAGAGTACTTGTATTTGGGTTAGTGTTAGTGACATTAACTAGATCACAATATAATACTTTACACAATTATTAACAGATCATAAAATAAGGACAAGCTAGTCAGATATAAAAGGTCAGATTTCTTCAGCTGCTCAGCACCGAATGCTCCCTCTTCGTCGAATGACCACTGCCTTTATAACATCGGGTGTGTTGATCCATTTCGACGACTACCTTCCTTTGTCAACATTGCCCAATGCTACCCGCTACCGAGAACAATCTGTTGAGCCGTTTATACGTGATTGTGTTACAAACATCCACCCATGTTCACCAACTTTCATTTATTACTAGTGCGAATTTATTCCGCAATCATTTTAAGAATGACGAAATGTAATTAACAAGAAAATCCATCCATCCAAAATTTAAGTGCTGGGCACTTGTCGGCACGAAGAGATTCTAAATATAGTAATTTTAGAACATATAAAAAGGAGAAGGGAGTTTATAACCAACATCACAGAAAGCAAATTACAAGCAAAGAGAAAACCAGGTAGACCAAGAATAAAGTACACAGACCAATTGAAGAAAAAGGCGGAAGTGATAACAAACAGAGACATGAAAGAATTGGCTCTGGATAGAAAGATGGAGATTGCAACGAGCAAATACGCTGTTTAATACGTTTGAGTTGCTCAAATAACTGTTCAAATTGTTTACATTTAAGTATATTCGCGAGTTGTTGACTGAGACTTAATAAACGGATAAAAAATCTGCAGAATTTTATTCTCAGTCTGCAAACCCTATTTATACCAACACAACAACGAAAAACAGCAAAGATTCCTCAGCGAATACTCTCTTACCAGTCAGCAAAACTAAATACTTTATCCGCATCCAATTATACGATAAACAAATAAAAACAATGCCACAGCATAAAACAATAGCAGTCGAAACAAAGCGAAAAGCAGTGCATCAACGTGCAAACTTAATAATTTGTTACAGCTATTCATCACTCTGGAAACTGCGAGAAGTTTGGATGCATTAAATGCAGGATAGGAGAGTGCGTTGAAATTGAAACATTTTCGTTGGAAACACTGAAATGTACTCCGTTTCATTTGAAATTTTTATTTTATTGCAGCACAACACCGCACGGGGACATCTAACTAAATTGAAGTGTGCTCGTTTTATTTTCGTGTCGTGTAATAGTCAGGTTATTTTTGCCTATTGAAAGCTCCGTGCGGAACCGTTTGATTCGTTGAATTGGCAGTGAGTTTAGTACGAAGCGAACTAATTTAGTTAATTAACAGGGTTGTTAGTATGCAACGCACGCTCCTGTCTGTTTTGTTGCGTGTGCTTTTCGCTAGCTACTGATCACGTGTTGGATCGACATTGTTTATATACCCTGATGGTCTAATTATCCTATTTTGGCAGATTAATATAGTATACTTAGATCAATCAAACTCAATTCAATAGTTAGTACTGTGGTAAAAGCAAGTAAACTTTATAATATAACTCCTTTGCCGATTTCAGCTGCAGTGATGGCTTCTGCTAAATGATGAGAAAAGTTGATAAATTAAAAAAAACTAAACAAGATTAGTCGGAAAAAGGGGTACTAATCCACGGGCCATTTAAAGTATCACTGATGACCGTTTTAAAACAAGTGTAATTTAATTTAGAAAATGGAGCTACTTATTCGTGACCCCAAAGACCTAAAATATAAACACAGTCAGAGGATACATACATTTTTGCGTATTGTTTATGAAATTTTGATCCTCTATTTTACATAAACTATTGACTTTTGGAGAAAGTTGTAGGAAAAAAAGTTATTCATTACTATGAGTACTTTAGCACCTTTTCGTATTAGTATCCCCTTTCTGACTAACGTCCTGAGCTGCGATCGTGTGCCCAGATATGACTAAAGTATCCTTTTTTAGCACTAAATACACGTGCACAGTGAGGGCAGGAAATAAATACTGAATAATATAACCTTAGCATAGCATAATCATCCCATTACTGTTCCACTGACTCTTTTCGAAATGAGAAGGGTTCGGACCTTAGTCCACCACGCTGGCCTGTGGGCCTACTCCCTAAGTCCGTCAACGAAGTTAGTCGCCCGTCCGAAAGTAGCCCGAAACGTAAGAGTGAAAAAAAAACAAGTGTCAATGTCAAGTTCAACTTTTCGGGCGGGCAAAAAACACATCGGTAGTAGGGACACTGTCAAATTGTGTTGTCATTCATTCTTAGTTTGGGCCCCGAAATAATCGTATGTCCGTAGGTGATAGGGAGTAGGAGACGCTCGTAACTAAGGCCGAAACCACGGACTACGTGCTTAGGGAGTAGTAGGGACCCCCTGGTACGGGTTAACGGGCCACACACAATCGAGTATTTTTTTTTTGGAAGGACCCCAGGTTTCACGTTTCCTTCACTGTTAACGCAAGTGATAATCAAATAATGACACCTGAACTTGAATTGTCGAGGTGTGGGACGGTTTTTTTTTTCTATTGGTCCGCTGTAGGTGTTCCTAGGGGACCCTTCTTACGTAACCGGGCATAACCTGGGCGTAACCTGGGGGGGGGGGGGGGAAGTAAAAAACTTACCCTAAGCTAACTACTTGTACTACACTAACATCATGACTACCTGCAACAACAGCACTAAGGGCGACCCCTAGTGGGACTCGGACCTCCGCTTAGGGCGTTGCTGGCGGGGACTTAGGGGGGGGAGACAGCTTGATGAGAGCTGAATTGTCGGTGTGACTGCGGAGTCTGAAGAGACGACCGGCTCCACGACGGGAGAGCTCGGTGGATCGTGACCGGCGGGTGTGGGACGGTATCGAACTGAGACTTTACTGCATGAAAGGCAAACGTTCAACCGATAGGCTATCAATGTTTTAATATATCCCTTAATCCCTACTCATGTTAAACGTATTGGTAAACTAAAGCCCAGCTTTTAATTCATGGTCCATTTACAATCGATCTTCTTTAAATCGGCGGAGGTAAAGGCAATTGCGGTGAAAAGCAATTTCACATTCGGAAAAATCTATGTTCTTTAGATAACCGACCGCACTGAAGCGTAGTGTGTGTTTGGATTCAATTGCTTTGGTAAAGCATTTGGATCTCTTCACTCATCGCAGTATTCTCAGTATGATTCAGTGTACCGGAGTTTTGATTTTATCCTATGTATCTAGGTGTAATCAATTTCGTTTATAAAAGCGTTTTTGTTGTTGTCATCTGCTACAAATCTTGCAAGTCAGTTTTGAGCTAATTCTTGTTATCCTAACAGGTCGAACTTTCGCATGCATATGTAGTTTGGATGACACTACATATACAACGTTATTTTTAGTACATACAAAAACCGAGACACTCCAACAAGATTTTCATCAGAACTGCCTGAATATGTGTTTTTTTAAAATAAATCTCCAAGTTACACCTTAGTTTATGTCGCGTTAAGTTCCCTACTAAAATGTGAAATGCCTGAGATGTGCTATGCAATGGCTGTCTAATACACGGAAACTGACCGAGCGGACCGTCTCAAGCATCAAGGTGTCTATTCCCGTCAACTGTTATGGGTAGAAAACTACTGAAACAAAATTGAAATTTATGAAAACAAAAGTGGTCAAAAAATATGTCAATCGATCCTCCTAGTGATTCTGAACAAACTATTTTCAGGTTTAGTGTATACTAAAACTAAGCTTGTATATTTACGTTTCAGTTTTTTCGATTAATTACTAATAAGGAAATCAGAAAATTATACATGTAGTACAACATATGAATAAAAAAAAAACTCTTTTTTCTTTTTTTATATTCTGACATCTGAAAAAGCTTTGGCGTGCAGTTAATTGATCAAAGTAATTGTGCAATAGTGTTATATGCCATTTATTTCATCCACTACGTGTAAATGTCATGTCTGTCTACCATATATATTTCCACATAATTGTCGTCCTTTACAACTTTTTCAACTTTACAACAAATATTTCTATGGCCTACGGATATGGATCTGGCTTTGGTATGTCCATGTTTGATTTATGGCCGCAAATCCGCTAAGGAATACGATACAGAAGAAACATAAAGGCGGCAACATTTAAAAAGTGAAGCAAAAGCAAGTCGTATGAGGTGACGAATTTCCACTATAGGTAATTGTGCCCCGAAATTGGCGTTAGGCTCGCCACCTATTACATGGGACTTAACAGGTGGGACCAGAGGTGAAATTTGGGTGCACACCCAAGTGCTTATTCCTTCGCGGATTACAGGCGTGAATATAATTATGTATGAAGCAAAAGCAAAAGATTATGCCTAAAGTTTTTGATCCTGCACCCATGACTTAGAAACACATGGTCCAGAAGTCTAAAACAAAATTCACGAAAAAAGTGTCCATAACACTACTACACTACCACTACCACTAGAGCGCGCGCCAACGCGTATGCCTATATACCGTGGGCTCGAGGTACCCGAAAGATTTTAACCTTCGATTCCGATGCCCATTTGGAAAAGAAAAGCTAGGATATAGTTTGTTGAATAAAGCAAATTTTTTGAAATATTCATTATTACGGAAATTCACAATATCTATGGTTACAAGTCCTTTGTTCGCGGCGCGGCGTTGCGACTTTTGTCATACTATTATACCCGTACCCGCCGTACGTCTTATTTGTCGGGGAGGGTTGTGAAGTGAGAAGTTTCGTATCCATTCACACGCACACGATAATTTATAAATGTTGCTTGTTCAACCTAAGGTATTGTTTAGAAGGAAGTACTAAAGTTAATTGATTTATTAAGTACCGAAAAAAAAACTATTTTTTTTTACTGAATTGGACTTTCGTTGATATAACATTTGACTCATAATACTATCAGAAAGGCGTGGTTATTTAAATCTTTCGGATACCTCGGGCCCACGGTGTATAAACTTAGAAATACCAACAAACTAATTTAAATCTTATGTCGTCATCACAATGCCTAATTTGTCTTAAAACCATACGACGATTCGACTGCACCCTTTGACGTAAATTAGTCTTCATTTTCGCTTTGATAGTCTACATTTGGTTCGGACATTTTTGAGCTCTGACACGAGGTTCATACGTTTCTACGTCAATATCCCGCACTATAAAATCTTAAGATTAACACGAGGAAACTAGCACACGCTTCAAAGAGCAATTTTCCAACGAAACCAATTCTAAATCCCAATTCGATTCAAGATCCCTAGTATCTTGTCGCAAGGACTTGATTCGTCCAAAGCAATATATCCAGGGATTAAAGACAACGACAATAAATAAATTGGTGCTTTGCAATCAACGCGTCCAGATCTGGCGTCCGAGGGTAACAAATTATGCTAGTTTACATTTTACAAGGATTTGTTCGTGCGAAATAAACCCGACAGAAATTCAACGGTTTGAGCAAATAATTTACGTGCCTAGGAATACCTTTTGTGATTGCTATATTTCTCTGACTCCATTCCTCCTGATTTTTAAATGGTAGGAGTTGGAAATACACCTTGAGTTGCCTCAGTTTTAAGCTCGACTGGAAAATTTTGAGGGTCATGAGATATTGGGGATTTTATTTTTATGTATTCTTACTTTACTGACTGCTGACTGAGATGTTCCTGGTAAATACCAAAAAGCTTGCTCCTTATAACATAATACTGCTAATGAGAAACATAGTTCTCTTGCCAGGATAATTCGTGTTTGGTTCTTTGGTTTGGTTTGGTTCGAGATGGTTGCAATCTCGAAAAAAAATTCTTTAGCCTACGCGGATTTCCATGAGCCCCGAAAAATATGAAAACTAGTATAGATACAAAACTGACTAACTTTCCACAAGATTAACTATTTTTTTATGATCAACCTAAGATAATTCCAACCGAAGTACCTGTTATAAAAGTACCACTTACTTTCGGTAACCATAAGTGACTTGACTTACTGCCCAGAGTTGTGCAGTGTAAACCTCTTGAAACAAACACCTTTTAAATTGCTTGAAGCCACAAATTACCGTCTCTGTAACACTATTTTCAGTGTAAGTGGTTACATAAACTCCTGCTTTAACAGTACAAGGTTCGAGAACGGTTCTTTGAACTAAATGTTTACTAACCTTGTTTACTAAACTATTATAGTGGTTTTATAACATTGTTTTACACCTCTGCTCAATCCAGGAAGGGTGTGCACCCAAATCTTCGCCGTTATGTTAAAGTCCCGTGTAATCGGGGGCGAATCTATTGCCATCAACCGGCCACAGATCCATACTCCCGGCTGCTACTGAGAAATTCCACGCGTTATAACCCATTCATACTTTGCCCTACCTGGGGATCGAACTCAAGACCTTACGCTTAGCAGTCGCGCTTGCGACCACTTGACTAACGAGGTACTCCTATAGTAGTTGTTTTATAGTTCCTGACAAAAAATAGCACTCCCCCTTTCCGCGGGCATTACAAATGTAACTAAGGAATTTTGATTAAATTGATGCCCTGCATTACCACAGTCTACTTATATCTTACTCCTTACAGTCGATCAACGTAGAACACTGTCGCAGAGCAATCGTGCGGGGGGTTGTGGGGTGAAGGAGCGGAGGTTATGTTCCGAGTAGCCATACTGCATACTTAGGACAACCTCCGCCCCTACATAATTTTGACATTTCATAGGACCTGTCAAATGTATGGGCGTTGACCCACTGTATGTAGTAATTAGGTACACTGTGGTATTACATAGGACTGATACCAGAAGAGGCGAAACGTTGGTATAGACTCCTGTAATATGAGAACACCTCGGCCTATCTCTGTTACAGGCATGACTACCTATTCCTTGTGTATTTCTAAGTAAATAACACAAGCCTTCTTCTTTGCCTTTTTCTCACATGAGTAGGTATGTTGATATTTTATACTTTCAAAGAATAAGCCCCTTTTTCTTATAAACGTCTGACGAGTGCAGAATCCGACAAGGGTTCCCTTTTCTTGGAACTTTTGCCCGCAATGCTTGAACCCTCATCTTACAAAATATATAGAGAAACAAATATAATTGATGCTGTACAATAAATATATCTGTGCCTTTAATAACAGGTTGTTTTGGTATTGATCACTGTTTGAAGCGCACTTCAGACTATGCTATAATATATAGCACATAGCAAATATTGTATAGCAAAACGATATCGCTCAGCATACATTTTATATGGACACGTTCACACAACGCTGTGCTATAAAATATTGGCTTGTTGTACGCGATAAAAACGAGCGATTCTCAGAGCTAATCGTTCGATTCTCTGGTCCCCGCCCCGCCTCACTTCCACCCCGTCCGTCGCCCGACGGATGCCGTGAAATAACTTGCTAAACATATGAGAACGGCTTGCAATATAGCGTATAGTGTGAACGTCATGCTATATAGTTATAGCTTATCACGCAATATGCTTTACTAAATAGCGAAATAGTATAGCGTAGTATAAACTGCGCTTAATGTTTCATTCTTTGAGTTCCCAGTGTTTGTTCATGTGTTCTTAATTGCTCACTGTTGCCCAACACGTATCATTGTTGGGAGACAACTGGTGCATACTAATACTAAAACATAAGTAGATACATAACATAAGTAGATACATAACATAATCAGCCCATTACTGTCCCACTGCTGGACATAAGTCTCTTCTTATCCCGGCTTCCCACGGTGCGTGATAGCGCGCACCGCGACACACGAGCTCGCACCGACGCACCATGGGAAGAGACTCGTCCGTGGTAACGCAGACGCGTGCGGAGCAGTGCGCCGTATCCACATCACACACCCCCATAATGTGGCTTCCCACGGTGCGTGACTTTACGGATGATACCACGCACAGCCGGTGTGCGCTACCACGCACCGTGGGAAGCCAGCTTTAGAATGAAAAGGGTTTCGGGCTAAGTCCACCATTACGGCGGTTGGCGGACTACACTCACCATCGAGAACTTTTTGGAGCTCTCTCAGGTGTGCAGGTTTCAACACAGTGTTTTCGTTCACCTTACTTCTTCTTTCTTTTCTCGTGTCAGCACGAGCTGTACGAAAATAGCTCATGCTGTGGTGAAAAGCGTAGCCAGTCAGCAAGGATGGCAGCGGGGCTGACTGCCCAGGGTGCGCCGGACGTAGTTAAGTATCGTCACTCGTGAAGGCTCTTCACCTTACTTAACATAAGTGTAAATCAAATTCTGATCTGCACATGAATACGAAAAGCCGGGTTCGTAGTCAGACCCTCCTACATGGCATGGTAGCGATCAATCAATAGGCTATCATTACAAGTAGTTATGAACAGAAGACGACACGTTTCTTGCAGTGACTGATTGGCTTATGCGTTACCGTTCGTGGGTTCGATTCCTGCACAGAACGAATATTTGTGTGGCCTACAGATTTTCCGGTTCTGGATGTGAGATTTGTGTCCTTAAACGCAATCACAATAATACAGGAGAAATACTAGCGAGGGGCAAAGATTGAAAAAAAAAAACATAATGCCTATTTTCACCTATCACAACTTCCATCCTTTTTCTAAAGGGAAGGTAGAAGGTGAAGGGAAGGTAAAGGGAAGGTTGTATGCCTGCTAGGCAGGACGTAATGGTACTGTAATTTATATCAACATCTGTTTAACCTACGCCCACAATAAAAAGATTTGATTTGATTTGAAGGACACTGACATTCGTCATACGGCAATCGCGACACTGAAATTAAAGCCAAACTCCTGCGGAACTCAGTGTAACGGCGATGTACACACTACAGCACTCGGTGTCGACACTGAGTGTCGAGTGTAAAGTGTCGTCGTACGTACCTTAATTCAGAACTGCAAATTAAAACGTAACTAGTTTTTAATAATTTTCTTTTAATCACAAAGATTCAACCCCAATGTAGTGTGTGTTATTTTAACAGCTTCTGTTGCATTTTGTTCTTTTTCTATCACATCCCACAAGCAGCAGTATAACGTACTTTACTGTTCGCAACAGCTTGCACAGAATCTTAAACAGGTAATAAGGACTGTACACATTCTACTTCAACTGAATAAAAATAAAAGCAATAATAAATTTTAAACAAGTTATTAAAATTCTGAATGGAAAGCAGTTGCACTGGCATTGCCAACATTTATTCTGATTAATGACCGCACTGTATTAATAAATTATTTTCACTTCGTTTGTACGTCAAGCCAAGCACAGAGACTAATGTATTTGGAATCCATTAAAGTACTTCAACTTACCCCGTTACAACACCCCACAAACCAAATTCAACTCTACAATTCGATTCATAAAGTCTAATTTCGTCTGTGTGATAGACAGTACTTAAGTTAGTGATATAGAGCGTCTTAAACAGGACAATTTAAACTAACACCTAGACTTAGGTGTGCAGATTTATGATACCACGAATGGTGGAAGTATTTGTTGGGTGACGTCATTTCCGGTGCAGCGAAGTACTAATTGTGTGCTCAGGAGTTGCGTTATCTGTGGTACTTAGCGTGAAGATGTTCTAAAGATAGTTGTGATGGAGGAGTTGGAAGCGTCGACGTTAAATGATGTTGGTTTAGCTTTACTGAATAGAGTTTGTATGTCAATGAGCAAGCTATTAGCTCGGTGAGTAGTGGGAAATGAAACTTTGACGACATCACATGATAGTATTAAAAGTAAGACAAGTTGAAGATGCGTACAAAAAACGACATTCATAAACATAACATCACGCCTGTATTCCCCGAAGGGTTGGGCAGAGGTGTATAGAAACACGCCCGTTTCGCCGTTATGTGTTAAGTCCCATGTAATAGGGCGCGAGTCTATTGCCATCATCCGTCCACAAATCCAGACACCGGGCTACTACTGAGAAATTCCACACGGCAACACCCAATAACACTTTATACGACCTGGGGATCAAACCCAAGACCTCACGTTCAGCAGTCGCGCTTGTGGCCACTAGGCCAATGAGGCAGTCTAAAACTACGTTCACGTTTAATATTTCATTTTAAATCGATTAGCAAACAAGGACTGGTATTGTTTACTTAGAATACCCTCAAGTTTACCACAATCAGACCGATTTAGACTTTTTCTCAGAACTTGCTATCACAGTTTTGGGTAGAATATTAATATCCGGAGTTTAAGACATCCATAGTAATAAAATTAATCTGAATAGTTTCCAAAACTAAACGATATTACTACCAACGGCCAAAACCAATAACCGATCTCAATTCAAAATCTCTGTATTGATGTAGGTTTTGATAGAAATTCAATAGACGTAATGTCAAAAACCTACGTCAATCCAGAGATTTTAAATTAAACCATTGATTAAACCGCATTTCAGACGACGGTATAATATTTAGCTTAAAGCAGTTGTTGTACAGCACAAAGATATCGCTCAGCATACATTTTATATGGCCACGTTCACACAACGTTATGCTATACAGTATTGGCTTGCTGTACGCGATAAACTTGAGTGATTCTCAGAGCTATATCGTACGATTCTCCGGTCCCATTTTTGTTTTTTTTTTTTCGTTTTAAAATCTTCATGGATTCCCTTCGCCCGGGTAGGGCGACGTGGTATGCTGGACTCTTACCGGCTAAAAACCCACGGTGTTCCTTCTCCTGACCATTGGCTGGGGTCGCAGGATTCGCAGCTGCATGCACCGCAACCCCAGCAGGCCTCGGTCCGCCAGCCCCTGGCAGACCTCCTCTACTGTGGGGCATAGCCCCACGTCCTCCTGAGAAGCGCGCGCGAAACATTGCGCGCCGCCTTCTCGGGCCTGTTACTGGTCGGGCGACCGGTATTCTCCGGTTCCCGCCCCGTCTCACTTCTACACCGTCCGTCGCCGGACGGATTGCCGTCAAATAACTTGCTATACATAGTAGACCGGCTTGCGATATAGCGTATAGTGTTAACGTCATGCTGTATAGTTATAGCTTATGATTATGATGTAATATGCTTCACTATATAGTGAAAAAATATAGCTGAGTATGAACTGCGCTAAAGATTAGTTATTGGTTTCGGCCGCTAAAGTACAAAAAGGGGCACTTTTCCACGGGCCGCTTAAAGTATCATTGATGACTGTTTTAAATCAAGTGTTAAAATTTCAAAATTCGATAAACATTTTTTTGCAAAATTAATTTTGTTTTTAACTTTCGTGAGACATGTTCATAGTTATGAGTAGTTACAGTTTACTCACGTGCATTTTTCGGGATTGTCCGACTACTTTCAGACCCAAACGGAACCCTTATCACGAGCTGAACACAAAAAATAATATTATTTTACTTAGTTTTTTCATAAATCATCCAGGGATGTTTTAGTTACGAATTCAGAAAACGGAGCTTCTAATCCGTCACCTCAAATATGACTTTAAATGTAACCACAGCTGATCATAGCTGAGGATAGATGGATTTTAGCGTATTTTTATGAAATCTTTGAACAGTTATTTCTCTTAAACTATTGGTTTTTGGGGAAAGTTGCAGAACAAAAGTTATTCATTCTTATGAGTACTTTCGGATTAGTACCCCCTTTCCGACTAACCTTGTATATGCTACAAAAATAACTATCTTACTAAAGATTCTAGCAGGTATGGCACCGTATCTGGTCTCCAGATGCGCAAGAAATGATGGGTCGTTAGCTTATCGCCTATTTGCTGAGCGACCCATATCCTAAGTCGACTATTATAACTTGCCGGATGGCGGGCTGAATATCTTAACATAGTTCGCTCTTGTAGATGACAACATACGCTGAATTCCGAGCAAACATTTTATAACATTTTTTCCTTCATTATTATGATCGTGTATAAACGCAAATACTTATAACATTACAGATTTTTCCTCAGAATAGATATACCTACTCGTACATAAGATTACAAACTGAACCATTTTTCGGATAGGATGGAAGGCCCTAAAAATAAGTACTACATAAGAAGCTTAAAACTAAAATAAAGCTAGTACAACCAAGGGCTATACTCATATTTCGTTTCATATTCGTAATCATAACTGTAAATGACATTGCTAGCCTCTCAAATTTCTTAAAGAATGGGATTAGAAATGGCGGATCCCACTATTTGCCTTTCGCTCACGCACGTTCTCTGTGACGAACGACAACAGTAGTGCCACCTTTTTAATTTAAGTAATCACGTTGTACTTCTTCTTCTTCTCTCGTGTCAGCACGAGCTATACGAAAATAGCTCATGCTGTGGTGAAAAGATTAGCCAGTCAGCAAGGTTGGTAGTGAGGCTGACTGCCCAGGGTGCGCCGGACGTACTTAAGTATCGTCGCTCGTGGAGGCTCTTTTCATGCACCCCAATCACGTTGTACTTAGAATTGATGTTATAATACCTGTAGCGCATGTTTGTCCTGTTCCTTGTTCCATAATAGTTGTGTAGCGACCGGGCGTTAGTAAATACTAAATTGAACTTTTGAGTAGACAGTTCTAGATTACGGGAGCGCGGTTCGCAAGTTGTTCACGTACCACTGCCATGCCATATCGTAGTATACAGGGTGGTCATTTGAGATAGGGCAGTAAGGGCAGCTATCTTGACCGTTGAAGCTACAGGAAAACATTTCTAGGAGACTGTCCATATTTTTGAATAATATTTTACTATGCTTTGCAAATTCTGAAATAATGTACTCACAATTAGCGAGAAAAATGGCAGTTTTCACATAACATTTTTATGATGCCAATCGATCCTATTTCCCATAAGGAATCTTTAAGGACTTTTCCGGACCAACTGAGGTTGGAGTACTAGAAACGTCAGAAAGGGCAAAATAAAAAACTCGCAAAAAACGCAGCTACCTTAACCTTTGTGGCTACAGGAAAATGTTCTCAGGAGACTATCCATAATTTTATAAAATATTTCGAACTGCATTTAATATATAAATAGTAACCCGCCTAACAGTTCTTATTAAATCATTTTTCATCATAATCACTTTGAGCTCATATCGCCCCACTGCTGGTTATAATGCTCTGTCGTGCAAATCCTCTCTGATTTTCGCCGAACGCATCCAGGTCTTCCATGCTCGCTTTAATGCCTTAAATTACATCATTATGAAATATGGCAGATTCCTATGATTCACCGAGCACCGAGCGTTATTGGATAAAACTTAGTTTCTTGTATTTACCAATAATAGAGCAAAACACCGAAGCTTTGCATAATAGACCCTCCCATACGTTGCTATCACAGGTAAAGATAGCTTACGGGCTTTTTTATAGGCATGCACGGTTTTCTCGAGAAGACTGCGCGCAATGTTCCGTGCGCGCCTTTCAGGAGGACGTGGGGCAAGGCCCCACAGAAGCAGAGGTCCGACAGGGGCGATGAGTACGCAGTTGCGAATCCCGCGACCCCAGCTATGGGTCAGGAGAAGGTACACCGTGGGTTTTAAGCCGGTAAGGGTCCGGCATAACCCTTCGTCTTCTCCGGGCGAAGGGCATCCACGAGGATTTTCCTAGGAAAAAAAAATGTAAGCACAGTTTTGAAATAGAAAGCCCTACCATAGTAAGCAAAAAGGATCATTTTTGGCCATAGGAACCGGGAATTTGAAATTATATTTGTATTATCACAACAAAATAAGTTTTGATGCGGGAATCCAACCTAAATCAGACACTCAGCAAAAAACTGATCGAATATTTTTTTTGCTTTTGATGCTAAAATCTCAGAATACAGAAAGACCCAGAAGCTGTGATCACGCCTAATACTGAAGCATCAAAAACTACTCTTAATCGGAGTAGTTTGAGGCGCAGTCGATCAGTTACTATGGGGACGTCATAACGACTACATGTATTTACCGGTGTCAAATTAAATTAAATTATGTCGTTTTGTGTCGTTCGAACCTATAAAAATGCAGCCGGCCTAAAAACAAAACAGGATGGGATCACATTTCACGTTTAAGTAGCACATTCAGATATCGTCTTATTTAATTAATCAATAAATTGTTCAGTTTGTAATTGTCATAGGGAATGATGCATCCATATTGTTAGTGTTGTCAGTATAAGAGTTTTGATTTTCCCTTCTTTTTATTACCTACTTAAATAAATTAAACGTTTTTTATCTAAAATTCCTATCAGACCTTCTCTATTTCTTGAGATTATCAGGTACAGTCAGCGTCAAATAGGTATATCGCGACGAACAGACTGTTCATCATTACCTAAACAGCTAAAGAAATTAAACTTTATCTAAATGGGATTCTTGTCAGAATGCCAGTTGACCTGTCCTACGTTCATTCTGAAACGCCCCTTGTTTCATTGACATAATTATACAGGGTGTAAACGAATTCGCGTAATTCCTTCAAACCACAAAATCTATTAATGGTATACCATTAATCTATAGATTAACCCCGCACGGGATTTAGATTGACTAAAAAGGAGATGGTCCATAATGTATGGACCAAAAACCTAGACTCGATTGGGACTAAATGGGTACCAGTAGTTTCATTGTAATGCACAATTTACCCCAACGAAAGGGCAATGCCGAAATCGATGGGGTATAGGAGCTATAGACTGACAACAAAAAAACATTAAACATTAAACTCCATATTAATAAAATCAAAGAAGTAACGCATGCTAGATTTTTAGGTGTAATAATAGATAAAGATATTAATTGGAAAGAACACATAGATAAAGTTTGCACTAAAATCAATAAATTTGTATACGCGCTTAAACAAGTCAAAAATGTAACTAACATAAAAACTGCTGTAATATCATACCACGCATATGTGGAATCGGTACTACGTTATGGGCTTGTAATGTGGGGTAACAGCACTGACTTCCATAGAGCATTCATCGCTCAAAAAAAGTGCATGAGAGCAATTTGTGGACTTAAACCTGACGACTCATGTCAGCCAATATTTAGGAAACTTGGTTTGTTACCATTACCGTCACTTTACATTTACGAAATATGTATGTTTGTGATGAAAAATAAACAATTATTTAAGAATGCAAATGATGAGAATCCTCGGAACAGACGAGATCCCTATAAATTAGTGTTAAATGATTTGCCTAGGCTAACTAAGTACAATAATAGCTGCCTAGCAATATGTGTGCGCATTTATAATAAAATACCGAGGCATTTTAAAACATTAAATACAAAATTATTTAAAACTAAATTTTATAAATGGTTACTTGAATGTAGTTTTTATAGCTTAAAAGAATTTATGGATAAAAAAAATTGATGTGTTAAATAGTTCATTGTTGATGCTTCCTACCTATTTGCCTGACTTAGAAATTTTGCATGCTTTGTCTTATCCTAGCTAAACATGTTTGTGCCATATTTTGTATTTAACACCATCGTATACCATGTTTTACGCAAATAAATATTTATTATTATTATTATTATTAAAGTATATATGAAACAATCTTGACTAACAAGTGTTTTTTAAAAGTTTATATAATATCAATACTATATTAACGATAATACTGACAGGATTACTGTAGTATTTATTACTATCAACCATTTGGTAAGTGATTATTACAAAAAAAAACGAAAAACCTGGATTCGTATAAATAATATAACTACAAGGTGTAACGTAAATAACGTATAACCTCTTAAGGGGTCACTGTACCCATCACTATGAACAACTTTTACTATGGGAGAAAAAGTGAAATCGCGAAAAAAGAACAGCTGTTCCCTACATTTACGTTCGCTTAACTCGTCAAAATGTGGGGAACAGCTGTTTTTTTTTTTCGCGATTACACTTTTTCTCCCATAGTAAAAGTTGTTCATAATGATGAGTAC
The DNA here is from genome assembly GCA_905220435.1 of Amphipyra tragopoginis. Lineage (NCBI taxonomy): Eukaryota > Metazoa > Arthropoda > Insecta > Lepidoptera > Noctuidae > Amphipyra > Amphipyra tragopoginis. The sequence continues at coordinate 1,139,347 of HG992003.1, read as the reverse complement.
AGTGACCCCTTAAGAAGTTGTACACTTATTTATGTTACACTTTGTAGTTATATTATTTATACGAATCCTTGAAAAAAGTTTTTTTTTTGTGTTTTTTATAGTAATCGGATACCAAATGGTTGATAGTAATCAATACTACAGTAATCCCGTCATTATTATCGTTAATATATTATTGATATTGTATAAAATGGTAAAAAACACTTGTTAGTGAAGATTTTTCATATATTACTTTATCAGCCTATAGCTCATATACCCCATCGATTTCGGTATTGCTCTTTCGGTGGGGTTAATTGTGCATTATAATGAAACTACTGGTACCCATTCTCTTTTAAAAAAAAAACTTTTTTTTTTTATTTCATTGAAAATTTAGATGCCATGCATAAATTAATGAAGGCACGGCAACACAGCTGACGGGCACGACTAGCGCGATCTTGCTCCACGCAGTCAGTTAACTTGGGACGCTAAAATTACTCAGATACAGAATACCATGGTTCATTTTTTGAAAACTTTTTTTTTTATTCTGAAAAAATCCCATGCATAATCAATCAGTGTCACCAGTAGATCACGCGGTTTGAAGGAATTACATGAATTCGTTAACACCCTGTAGTTTTGTTCGGATCATTTTGAACAGTCTGTTCGTCCCTATATATTTGACGCTGACTGTACCTACTCAGATATAAAATATTGCCTATATAGAAAAGCACAATTTTGATTTTATTATTATCTTACCTCCAATACTCAACGTTTTCCCCAAAAACGGGTAAACAATGTCTGCGCTAGCAACATTACGCGGGTGGGAAGTGAGACGGGCGCGGGACGCATGCTTTGATTTTGGACACAGCGTAAGGCTTGCAATTACTGTTGAAGGCGGATTCTGTTTCTTTCTGTATTCTGAGGCTAAAATATACAAATTCCGAATACGTGTTTCAAATCTATCCGTGCCCAAATAGATTTCTAGCTCGTTCATCAGTCTAGGGCGTCGTGGTTAGTCTCAACTATGACATTAAGCGAGGTTGGTGTCTGGTGCGTGGCAGGCCATATCTCCGGCGACCACAGGTAGCCTAGATTTAAGCCCAGCAGGTAGCAGTGAGCAGATTAAACATGGACTCTGGGTGCTGTTACACCGTTGTGACCACAGGAATTTAAATATTAATTATTTCGATTTCTGTGTCTGTGACACTTACTTAACCTTAAGAAATGCATAATTACAACTAAGCCTAGGCGCACACTAGGCGACACGCGACAGCGACAGCTCGGCGACTAGACGCGACGACAGGCTGCGGCTGACAATTTTCATATATTTTGTGCAAAGCTCTGCACACTTGGCGTCAGAGTCGCGGAGTCGCGACGACAAGCTAGGGGAGTCGCGCGCGCTCGCTACTTGTCGTCGCGTCTAGTCGCACTGTGCATGCGCACACACGACGACATTCGCGCGACAGCACAGCGTCAGTCTTGCTGTGAAACAACATGGCCGTCTCTCTCGAATACTCTAGTACTAATGATCGCTTCCTGCACGACGTCTGTGGTAACGACTAGTCGCCGACGCAAGCGACAAGCCCGCGTCTATTCGCGGTGACAAGTTGCCCAGTTTGCGATGGCCCTAAAACCCATTTGGAAGTATTATATTAACCTCCAAGTTCAAGTGTTACGCATTGATAGCCTAATGGTTGATCGAGTTCCACGAGTTCAATCCCGGGCCGCATCTCTGACTTTTCGAATTCATGTGGGGATCAGAATTTGATTATCACTTGCAGTAGCGGTGAAGATAAACATCGCGAGGAAACCTGCACAACAGAGAGGGAAAAAAGGGGACAGTAATGGGCTGGTTATGTTATGTTACGCAGCAAGAAACCCTGTAAGAAATATCGCATACATATCTAGTAAATTATTGTATTGCTCTCCTGAACTTGTTTCCTTTATTTGTTGTACTTCGGTTAGCGTCAAACCAGCGTTCCCACGAACGCTTACAGGATTGTTATTATATCCAAAAAATAGTGGCTAAATAGTGACAATTACACCGTGGGGACGCTCCCAACAATAACCGCTCGTAACTCGAAAAGTATTTGGTCACAAATTATTTAGTTTTATTCAGTACTAGCAACCCGTCCCGGCTTCGCACGTGTACGTTTTATAGCTTAAAACCTTCCTCTTGAATCACTCTATCTATTTTAAAAAAACGCATCAAAATCCGTTGCGTAGTTTTAAAGATTTAAGCATACATAGGGACAGACAGACAACGGGAAGCGACCTTGTTTATACTATGTAGTGATTTAGGTACTATTTTTTGGATACATTAAAATCCTGGAATCGTTGGTGGGAACGCTGCCTGGTGTGACGCTTACGTACTTCTTCATCCATGTTTCAGTCTTATTCATTTAATATCAATCATTTTACAATAAAGATTCCACTGCTTTGGTCCAGCGGTAGACAGTAGATAAATACATATTCCATTAAGATAATATCAATTAAACGTATATAATCAAATATTACATTACATTGCAGTACGGTGTGACTACGGCCTGTCCAAATCCTGTGCTACTCCCCACTGGGCCGGTCATTCCTCTGCGTCACTTCAGATTTAATCAGCCGCCCCGAGTGGCCAGCCTCTTTGTTCATTGTTCACTTCGTTATATCAAATGCACACTAAACAATGAACATCTACGTAATGTTGTGTGAGAATTGTACTTATATCAATAGTAGTTTTGGGTTTTTTACAGATTGATAAATTAAGGCTATCCTGTAACACTCGGTGCATATACTATAATATTTTGTCTGCGAGTATCTGCGCATAAAACCTTATAGTATCTGAAGTTATCGCAAACGAAACAGATACGATAATATATGAAACTAGCTTTTGCCCGCAGTTTCGTTTGCGTGAAATTTTAAACCCGTTAAGTGACGATTTTCAATACAAACTTTCATCCCCTATTTAACTCCCTAAGGGGTTGAATTTCGAAAAATCGTTCCTTATTCCTTTTCTACGTTTTTTAAACTCAAATTCAAAACTCATTTATTCAAAATAGACTAGAATTACTTAGTTCTTTTTGAACGTTCGTTTTACAATATTATAGACATCCCACAAAAAGCCCTCCCTTCACCGCTTCCTAGTGTTTTTGCTGTGAAGAAGAAACGGCGCAACAAACTCCCCAGCAACACAGATATGTCTGTCAAGTGAATAAATTAATTGACTCTATACAACGAAAATCATCATATTTTTTACAAATAAATTATGCAATTACAGGTAAAAACAAATTAAAGATAAAGTATCAATTCTGTATGAATTGGGTTAAATCACAATCGTATCTAACTAATATAGATACATACATAAACCTATATCTAAAAACTATTGGTTACCAGGGAAGCCACATGTGCAGAAAAGAACTAGCGCCACACGTCCCTATCGTCAACATAGTCGTTTATCTTATAGTATGCCTTTTTAATTAGAACTGATTTAACGTGAGATTTAAATTTTCCCTCAGTGAGATCCGTAATTGATTTGGGAAGCTTGTTATAAAATCAAACACAGTTTCCTAGGAATGACTTATTCGTTTTAGATAATCTAAATTTAGGGGCTACTAATTTGTGTTTGTTCCTAGTATTTATATTATGAACGTCGCTTTTTACACTATACATTGGCAGATTTTTACGTACAAACATAATGTTTTCAAAAATGTAAAGGGAAGGCATCGTCAGAATATTAATCTCTTTAAAGAAATCTCTAAGGGACTCCCGAGGGCCCATATTATAGATCGCGCGGATTGCCCTCTTCTGTAATATAAATATCGAGTCGCGATCGGCCGCTGCCCCCCACAGCAGAATACCATAAGACATGATGCTGTGGAAGTACGCAAAATAAACAAGTCGGGCAGTAGGTATGTCAGTTAGCTGTCTAATTCTTCTGACTGCAAAAGCAGCAGAACTTAACCTACTAGAAAGGGCAGTTATATGAGCTCCCCACTGTAATTTGGAATCTATTGTTATGCCTAGAAATACAGTTTGATCTACTATATCCAGTTTACTGCCGTCAAGCGTTATGTTTACTCCTACATGGGGAACGTTTGGCAATGAGAACTTCAGACATTTCGTTTTAGTCGCATTTAATAAAAGATTATTTGCAGCAAACCATTTCGATAGAGCGGATAAACTACTATTTACATTTAAAAGATCTATGTCTTTTCTATTGATTTTAAAAATAAGGGAAGTGTCGTCCGCGAACAAAATTATGTCAGATAGTGCCGACATCATGTAAGGAAGATCATTAATATAAGCAAGGAATAGAAAGGGGCCCAGAATCGAGCCCTGTGGCACGCCCATTTTTACTAGAGACCCTGAAGATGTTATGCCAGATATGCCTACTTTTGGTTGTCTTTTGGAAAGATAGGATAACACCAGTTCCAGAGGACGTCCACGAATTCCGTAGTGACTTAACTTACAAATGAGCGTTTTATGATCCACGCAATCAAAAGCCTTGGAAAGATCACAGAAGATGCCAACAGCATCCTGCGACCCTTCCCAAGCTTCCAAGATATGAGTGACTAATTTCGCACCCGCATCTGTCGTCGATCTACCTTTCGTGAAGCCAAACTGTCGATCGTGTAAAATCCTATTTTTATTAAAATGAGACAACTGTTCAAGCATAATTTTTTCAAAAATCTTACTTAATGATGGAAGCACTGAAACAGGTCTATAATTAGAGGGATTATGCTTGCAGCCTGATTTAAAAATTGGGATAACTTTGCTGTGTTTCATCAGATCAGGGAAATTACCGCTATCTATGCTAAGATTAAATATTTTTGCAAGAGTCGGGGCTATACAACCAATAATGGATTCAAGTACTTTAATAGAAATACCCCACAGGTCTTCAGTGTTTTTAACATTTAAGCTTTTAAAAGTTTTTAACCGACTTCAAAAAGGAGGAGGTTCTCAATACGTCTGAATGTTTTTTTTACAACTGCAAATGGTGTAACATGTTTAAACTCGAAATTTGGAATATCTTTAGAAAAAAATTGTTTCAACAACGATTCTGCTGCTGATGGTGATGAGTCAAGTGACTTCGTGACTTCGATTGGGATATTTGAAAAAAATAATTCAAATGCATTAGCAACTTCTACCTTTTCCGATAAAGTTTTATTTTCAATTTTCAAAGATATTTCAGGATCCCTAGGATTCATTTGACCAGTTTCAGTGTTTATAACTTTCCATACCGCTTTTATTTTATTTTTAGATTTACTTATTTTACTACTGATTAATTTTATTTTATTTATTTACGTTATACAGGGAACCTCTGTGAAAAATTTCATCTTTCTAGGTCCAAGGATTTGGGCTGGGCGTTGATGAGTCATTCAGTCAGTCAGGACTTTTCCTTTTATTTCTATAGATTTAACAAACCATGACGTAGAAATACCTACTGGACCAAGGGCCTCTAACAAAATTTACGAAAAAGTTGTCCTGATTTTACATACCTACACCAACAGAGCGCGCGACAAGGCACATTATCAAATCATCATTCTCCTGCCATTATTCCGACTTGGAGTTGACGCAGCATTGTTTCATTTCACTTGTCATGCTGCAAATGTTTTGTCTAAGTTTTATGACCTGCGGGCTTCACATCAACCCTCCTTGGAAATGCTCGTGTTGGTGTTGCTCAGAATAGATCAGTTACTCAAATGAAAACAACAATGACTAACATCACATCATAACTAACAAGGCACATCACCATAAAAACTTACAAATACCAACAAACTAATTTAAATCCTAGGTCGTCATGACAATGCCTAATTTAGCTTAGTACCATACAAAAATTCGACTGCACCCGTTGACGTAAATAGTCTTCTTATTTCTCGCGTTTTAGTCAACATTCGGTTCGGACATTTTTGAGCGCCGACTCGAGGTTCTTGTGCTTCTACGTCAATGTATTAAATTAAACTTGTATCTGCAGAATATCTTCACGTACATTTTGTCAAGCATAGATAAATTGTAAGCATAATTTAATTAAACGTACACGAAATCCTCAACCCGTGAGTTAAGATTTTGAAATTGAAATTTTAGTTTGAATAAGGTATTTACATTCTAGTAAGCTAATTCACGTGATTTCATGACGCGCCGATCAAGTTGCAATGACGCTGCAGTTGAGTTCACGGAAGCGTGACAGCGATCGCTTATTAAGAGAATACGAAAAGCGTTGTTTTGATCGAAACTTAACTGCAACTAAACTGTAACTGAACTTCTTTAGTTAGGTAAATCAGGCCCCGGGAAAATAACTAGAATACAACTTATTTCAATTGTTTCTATTTTGTGCCGCTTCGTTGAGCTGTCGCCGTTTATACATACATACATAAACTCACGCCTTTTTTCCATTGGGGTTGGCAGAAACTGTAGAACGCCACATGCTACGATCCTTACACACTCCTTTCGCTTCGTCCACGGTCATAAACTATTTAAACCATTTGTTTTTGTTACTCATACCTACACAAGTTACATACACATACTTATAACATTAACAAATTAGAAATTGTAACAACCCTCAAGCTCAGTAGGTATACGCCGTGCTAGTGCACAGGACTAATTTTCAGCTGGCCCCTGACAATTTAAAATAACATTATAAATTACATGCGCACACGAAATTCAACAAAATAAAAAAAGAATTTACAAACAAAAACACACATTAAACTTAAAATTTAAAACAACAAACTCACACTTAAAGAAAATGCGACAAGAAAAAAAAATGCCCTTCACATAAAATGAAATGAAATAAAATAAATGAAACTTGTCACACATGCCGTTTATACCATCAGCCCATAATTTTAAAAGTACAGTCCTAAGGCTACATCTACAACTTTTAACTGAACATACAAGACGTATTATTATTGTATAAAGTCTCAGATCCTTTACAAAAGCCGCATCTCTAATCCTACAATTTACGAGCAAGCGAACATTTCATGTTTCTCTTTAATTCACGAAAAATTTTCGAAGCTCTGTCGTTACAACTATTTTAGATATCTCTAGGATCTGTGTTAGAATTTAGACTACAGGGGGTATTGCTTAGAGTTCTGGGCCCTTCTGAAGTGGGCTGGGGTGGGAGGCTGCGATATGTCTGAATTGTAATGAGTGGCTTGACTCAAGGGTTTATTTAAGTTAGATCAGTCAGACTTACTTTATCAATGAGCTTATGATATGAATATATATTTATTAATGAGCTGAACATTTATAAAAAAATCCATACATAAAAGAACTGTAAGATTTTGTTCAAATCCAGATAAGGTGTGATATAACCAGATAAATTCGGACTTATGGTAATCCTAATTACCATATAAGAAAATCTGATTTAATTTTCTACTAAAAAGCAAGTCTTAAGTTCAGTAAAATGGACTTGGTATAACACGAGAACACGCTACGATAAATAACTTTCTCCACACACATACATATATCCTCTGGCTATATTCACACTGCCTGTATCCCACTATCCAGTCAACAGTTATCCCAAAAAACAAAACACAATTCAACCTCTTAGCTGTGATCCAATAACTAAACTTCTTTGTCTACAAAGCGTGTTCCATCTCGCTCTAACGTATGCAGTATGAGAGAGAGGTGGACGGGAGAGCATTTATCGTCGGAAAAGAAATTAAAGTCGTGCCGAATCGAACGGTTTTATCTTCGTGTCGATAGCGGTCACAAATTATGTGCTTCCTTGAGTTAGGGGCTGGTTCATTTAATGCGACTGTTTCAGGAGATTGTTATTGGGCTACAGATTTTAGAAGGTTAGGCATGAAATCCAAGTTAATGGGTCATTACTGGGTGATGAGGGATAATCGGTCTGTACATCTGGCTATACCATACGCCTAAAACTATATCCAGATTATTACAAAGGGAAACAACGGGCCCAGAATGAATAAATAAAACAAAATAGCCCGGAAAAGGCAATTAAGAATTAGGTAGAAAGAATTGGATTTAGTAAGTACAAAGTCTGAAATCGAGTTGAACATATACGTGAGAGCTTCTAGAAATCCGTGCTAGTAAAACACCCCGCTAACCTTTCCCTTAACACTCAGCACCCAATCGAAATCCAACTTTACTCCCACCACTCAAAGTCCAAAACCCCTTACCCAGCCACTTCACTTAAGGTTTAGTCGAGATAAATGAATTTCCACTCATTGAAGATCAATCCAAGCAGCGTTATCTGTGTTTTGCGCCTTATCTATAGGGGCGTAACAATGTCCGTACGATTTATAGTTGTGGACGTAGACGATAGCCCTGACTCCTGAGAACCGATCTACCGACTGTACGACGTATTTAGAGAATTCAGGGTTCAGATTAAACTTACCTGTAGTTTGGATTGAGAACTAATAAATTGGTATGTTACTTAAACTTTTGGGAATATGTGGCTGATTTAATGGACTTTTGGCTATTCCAAAATAAATGCCGTAATCAAATCAATTATTAAATAAGTCTTATTATCAACTAGCTGTGCCCGCGACTCCGTCCGCGTGGAACTCGGAAAAAAACATTGTTTCGCAGCAACTAAATAATGTATATGTATTCCATTTATTACAATAATAAACAAAGGTGTCCCACCAAGGCACTTGTATCTTTTAAACCATTTCTTTAGGTAGAGTTTCAGCTCTTCTTGATTGACCGTAAAGGTTCATAAAACCATAATACTAAAAACGTGTTGCTTATTTCCATACATCACCTTGCAATATGGATTATAATTGAATATTGATATTTATTGTGATAATGTAACGAAACCTTATCGCGATACAAAAATGGCTACAACGCCATCTATGTAGTTACAATCGGCGAACTAAATCAAAACATTTTACGCAGTGCAGTGTTTAAAATGATTTCATTCGAGGTGTGGAATAGGAAAGTTCTTTAAATATTAAAAATTTCACCTATAGAAGACTTCATTTTATTTTAATAAGTTAGAAATAGGTACTGCTTTCAAAGATTTCAAAAAGTTTGATCTGGAAATCGAACCAACCCAAACGCAAAAAAACATCATCTGTATTTTTATTTCACCAATCGATAGGATCAAATCGCTCCACTAAACATTATGTCTGAAATTGATGGAAGACCATAAAACTAACATTGACTAACTTAGGTACATTTCAATTCTAGCACTTATTAATTAATTGTTGTTAGTTCTTATTTTTTGCACTTCGTTCAATTTAAGACAGTGTGTTTGTTGGAGAGATTTCATCCTGATTATTGACCTTAAAGATATTTATCAACAGGTGCCATAAAACAACAGATGGTGTAGCTTTGTCAGTTCGATTCCCGGTTCAAGCAAAAAAATCAGTAAATGCAATATATCTTACTTTTAAAAATAAAATGAAGTCTCCTTTGAGTGAAATTTGCAATTTTTAATATTTAAAGAACTTTCCCTTCATGACCATATGTTTTGGGATATTACCTAAGGTTTAAATAAACTTAATAAAACGGCGATGACAGGCTTTGTATAGTTCTGACAACAATGAACAAAATAAAATATGTAAAAACATTCCAAAAAAATTACAAAATGTGTATTTTTTTAAAGTGAGGTTTGAACGCAGGATACTTTGAGCCAGCGACCGTTCACTGCAGCACTTACTTCTGTCTACAGCATACACTTCGCACTATATGGAAATAATGTGCCGTTGCTCGGCATCTATGAGCAATAGCGTGATAGTTTATATACCAGTATAAGCGCAGGCCCATCAGAATCGATTCTACGATCCGAATATTAAGCTTATACTTCGCAGTATGTAAAAATAATGTTCCGCTGCTCGGCTCCTATGAACAATAGCGTAACAGTGTATGTAAAAGCAAAATTGTCGCCCTTTATGCAACACATCAGCGAAAGTCCCATCAAAATCCATCCACGGGATTTTACGTGATGCCCGGACGGAAAGACAGACAGACAATAATTAAAAAAAAAAAGTTTTGGTTTCTGTATCGATAATATAGTACCCCCCAATCTAAATTTTTTAAAATATTGAATTACAGACAAAGTGCACTTTGAATTTTATTAATAGTATACATATAGATTTATAAATACGTTTATAAGTATTTATTTAAGTATTAATAATAAAATATATGAGTATTTCAAATTAATCTATCGTATTGCCTTGCACAATTAACAATTTAGAATACCTACACTCACTTATGAAATTGAGTGTATTTCTCTTCCACTGCCATTCAGATAGATAGGTATCTAATAAATTTTAAATAACGATATCTTCGTTTTTTTTACAAAAGCTTAGTTAGTACCTTCTTCGGATAGCAATTCAATACCTAGACCTTTTGTAGACTGAGAATAGTAATATATTTGTTGATGGTTGATATGAGTTTGAATTAAAACCTTCTAATGTTGACTGTTACCACAGGTTTTGCTATGAAGTTAAATGCACAATACGGAAAAACGGACAGGAAAGTTATGGAAGGGTACTCACGGTTCCTGCTGTCGTTGTTACTCGTAGTAGGTGCACCTATAGTCTCGGGACGTCCCTTTCAAAGAGTACAGTATATGTCCCTTTATGTGTTAATTACACTCAAAAACAGACACTTCACAATGTTTTAATAGTTTTTTTCGGAGCCGGTAAAAAGCCGCCCTTTTAGGTTGTTGGAACGAATGAGAGAGTGATTGATAGATTGAATGTTAGAAGGATATTGGGTGAATGGAAAAGGAAGCGGAAGTGTATTGTGCAGTCGTTTTAATACTTTTTACGTACTTTAACAATATTTGTTGTAATATATTTCCTCACAACGTGATTTGATACACGTAACGCCATCTATTGAAAAGAAATGGTATATACAAATACATACTAAGTTTTTCTTCTAGAAAACTTAAAATTCGCATAACTTTTGATTGCGTGAACCGATTGCGATGAAACAAAAAGCATATGTTACTTCAAGATAAGTACAATATTTATTTGTAAAAGTCAACAACATTGGATCAGTTGTTTTTACGTGATGCTTGAACAAACAAACAGATAAACAGACAAACAGATAAACAGACAAACAGATATACAGACAAACAGACAAAAAATCCAAAAATGTTAAAAATGGGTTCTATTGGTTATCGTTTAACACCCCAACCAGGTTTTTTCAAAATATTTGCTATGTACAGACACGCCATGTCTACAGATTTATTATATGTATAGATATGACGAAGGAGCTTGTTTCGAGTCACAAAATCTATCAATATTTGGAAAAAATTGAGACAGTTTAGTTTTGCCCGCCATTAAAAAAATCTTGAAGTGTGTACACAAGGCACATCAAGCTATATAAATTTCCAGTTTACACTGACCTCTCACTGTAAGGAAATCCTATACAATGCGAGATCAGCTTATACTGGAAATGTGTAGCTTGATCTGTAGCCATGCGTACTATTCAACTGATGAATCCCAAGAGATACCTACACGTACCCAAATTATAAGGTGACTTGACTGAAGTACGGTCAACGTCATTCCCATGCGGGGCATCCGACGAGAGCCTGACGTCTTGCAGTCTGATATACACCAACTCGGTGACAGTCACGTTGCCAATCCGGATTTTCATCAAACATTCTTGGCCAAGCAATGAATTTGCGACGATACGTATACAAATTAATAATATCAACTGACTGCCTCGTTGGTTTAGTGATCGGCTTCGATCCCCAAGTTGGGCAAAGTGATATTGGGTTTTTCCGTGGGGAATTTCTCAGTAGCAGCCCGGTGTCTGGATTTGTGCCCGGTTGATGGCAATAGGGGCCTATTGCCACCTTACAAGGGACTTAAAAATAAAGGCGACACGAGGGTGTACTTTACACCTCTGCCCAATCCTTTAGGGAACAGACGTGATTATGTTATGTAATTAATTCAAATAAAGTTCTTAAACGTTCTTTTGTTGCCTGTTCTAAAAGTCAACGAAATAATCCTCAAAGAAGAACCAAATTAGTAGATAGCTATCCAATATCAAAATCAAAGCAAAAAGCTCCTTTATACCCTGTTAACGCATACGCTACAAAAGCGGCCAATAAATCACTATTATCGAGTGAAACGGAACGAGAATAGGAAATTAATTTATCGGTATTTTAAGGATTCTTGCTGGTATAATGTTCAGTTAATTTAATAACAGCGGTGTAATCTGATTGCGATGCAGCGGCGCGCAAATTAACTTGTTAGTCTTTGTCGCCGCCGTTAGGGGCGCCACCGGCAACTGTAGACCTAGTTCTTTTGTTGAGCTTTGTATTATGTTTGTGTGGCTTTTGATTGAGAGCTGTGCACAAGTAGTATGGATCATGGTATTTCACGATCAGTGCTGTGCAGTTAAGGAGATTTTTAATTCATAATGAATATAAAATAAATTGCTAACTACCCTTATTATTTTCGATTTCATGTTATTCATCTATTTAGTTAAAAAAGTAAACTGTATAAAATGACTTGTTGAACCTTGCTTCTTTATAGAAGCAATAATTGAAAAAATGCATTTTGCTCTGGTAATCTTATAAAAATGAATTGCTGTTCGTTAGTTTCGCTAAAACTTGAGAACAGCTGGACAGATTTGGCTAATTTTGGTTTTGAAATATTTGTGGAAGTCCAGGGAAGGTTGATATGGTGAGAAAATAATATGAAAAAGTTGCGAGGAAAATAGTAAAAACAACAATTTTATTTTCCCATACACTCTGTTCCTACCTGTCAAACATTCGATGTTCGTCCCGTCAGTACGGTAAACTCGGGTCCCCTCAAATTAAAGCACGTAATAATTATGGGTTTGGAATCGACAACATATATCCAGAATATTCGGATTATCGCGTATTTAGATTTTAAAAATGCGAATTAGTGTCACACTTATTTTCTCTAAGTGGCATTGCAACGCATACAGCTAGTTTATTTATACATAGTGGCAGCACTCCCAGCCGATGACGTAAGCTTTTGTCAATCACATGACCTAGCTGTCACGGGAAGAGAATACCCCTTCGTCCACTTTGGTAACTAAACTTACCTAACCAGTTACAAGAGAAGATTTTTCTTTCGCTGTTTGGTAACTAGTTGTGAGAGAAGAATTATTTTTCCATATTTATAACTTTTTGTAACCAGTTACAAGAGAAGATTTTTCTTTCGCTGTTTGGTAACTAGTTGTGAGAGAAGAATTATTTTTCCATATTTATAACTTTTTGTAACCAGTTACAAGAGAAGATTTTTCTTTCGCTGTTTGGTAACTAGTTGTGATGAGCATTCATAAATAGTACCAATCAGATTCTATTTATATTTATTTTTCTCCTATTTCTGTCTGCAGGCTTTAAAGTAACCTAACACGAAGGGGATGATAGGGGCTTAGTTCGCTCGCTTCGCTCGCTCACTCTAGCCCCCTTCATCCCCTTCGAACCTAACCTATCCGTTTCGTGTCGTGACGGGTTCCCCTGAACTACCCTGCTAACAGTATTAGTCGCCAATGGTTGGTTACAAAAATGGACATAATTTGATCTACGAATATGGAAAAATAATTCTTCTTTCACACCTAGTACCAAACAATGAAAGAAAAATCTTCTCTTGTAACTGGTTAGGTAAGTTTAGTTACCAAAGTGGACGAAAGGGAGAATACCTGGTGAAATATATTATTATACTATAGTATGGATGTGTTTAAAAATACATTTGTCTCATAATTATCCATGGTTTAATTAAAAAGGTCGCATTTATTTAATTGCGAAAACATTTTGTGATTGTGAGATACTGATGCCCTAATATTACCGTTGCTGGTATTGTTATCTTGAAATTCACAAATTTTGAACGACCCAAGTACAGTTAGAAATCGGATCAAAAAATAACATCCCATAATTTCCGAATGAAGTTTTCGTTCATTAAAAAATAAACTGATTGTATTTTGTATAAATCAAAAATTCAAATTCAACAAATGAATTGCGAATAAATCAAAAGTTACAACAACTCGGCGGTAACGAAGCGAAAGTTTTGCAATTGTTTGATTGAAATCAAATTATCAACTAAATTTTGATGTGATTTCAATGGCAGATGTTATCAGTTCCCGGCAAAACTCGTTGTTTTTCGTTTTTGTTTAATGAAACCCTCACATGAACTTTTGATTACAATAGAATTTTTTTTTTGTTACTGAAACTAAAGTTCATTGTACCGTGTGGATAATTTGTACTATTTTGAAAGTTACGCTTCAGTGTTCCTTCAGGACCTATCTACAGATCTTTCTATTTTTTCCTGACTACTAGACAAAATATAATAATCCCCGTGGTATTGTTCAAATTCTTTTTCACTGTAGGCTACACACCTACACTCAATACAATTCTGATCGAAGAACTGCAAAAACAATTATTTTTCTGGACGTACAGTCATCACATCATCAAATATATGGAGACGAACAGACTGTTCAAAATGATCTGAATAACTAGAAAATTATACCATATCTCAATGACATAAGAGGTGTTTAAGAATGAATGCAGTACACGGCAACTGTCATCCTGACAAGAATTTTATCTCTTTGAGATAAAGTTTAATTTCTTTACTTGTTTAGGTAATTATGAACAGTCTGTTCGTCCCCATATATTTGATGCTGGCTGTACCAATGTATATAAATGCTTGAAAAAAACCCTGAAAATTTTCTAAAAATACATGACGAATTGCCAACGCAGCCCATCGTCCAACAAAGTCAGCAAGCAAACTGTCAAAAATTTTACCAAAAAATTCCCTATATTTTAGGTCACGTCTCTGCATTGTTTACAAAATTCCACATGATGGCAAACAACGGACTCCATCCATCATGGCTGCTAATAGAATTAGGCCAGAGTGTTCCCAAATTAAATAAATGCTTAGCAATTGATTGATGAAGAGAAAACTCCGGAGATACTCGTAATTTTGTACCTCCTTAGGTTTTATGCGCACCTGGTACTTAGTGGTCAGTTTTTGTAGGTGACGTAATAATGTTGGTCTCAGGGTCTGTGTGATTCTCCCTCTCCTTAAGACGATCAAGAGATATGTCAAGAGGATAGGTAGTCTGCACTACATAAGGAGGTCTATTTTCAGAAAAGTACCTACCATTCTTCTTGTTTTTTGTGTACACGTGCTACAAGAGAATAGCTCATGCTGTGATGGAAAGACTAGCTATTGGCAAAAGTTGGTAGCGAGGCTCACTGCTCAAGTGCCTAGAGTGCGCCGGACGTACTTGAGTATGTCATAGAAGCTCTTTTAATGCACAAGCTCGTCTCAGATAGGATATTATACTGTCAGTTGTTTACAGTCGTTTACTCTTTTGGGTCGATTTTTCAATCGCTAGGTAAGTTTATATTTATGTTTAGTTATCGTTTACTCACGTGCACTTTTCGGGATTGTCCGTCTAGTTTCGGACCAATCATGAGCTGAACACACGGCGAGGTCGTGCGTCGATTGACTACTCGGGCAATCCCGAAAAATAAACGTGAGTAAACCATAACTAATCATAAATATGAATGTGTCTCACGAAAGTTTTAATATAAAAAAAAGGTATTTTTTATCTAAGGAAGGAAGGAATAAATTAAAACGTCACACAATGGAAATATGTTTTACTCAACCCGTCTTCCTGAAACCAGTAAAACTTCTCGAGAATTTTATACCTGACGGTAATCTTATTACAATGCCATCCCTCGGCGCCACTTCGACCGTTAGAACATCGAGCGTCAGTTCTGGCAATCTCAAAATGTTATTCCTGTTCAATGCTAGACGACAACCTTGCCTCCTTCCACATTTTTAGCGAGAATTAACTTTATATTTATGATTGGTTACGGTTTACTCACGTGCATTTTTAGGGATTGGCCGACTAGTTTCGGACCCAAACGGAGCCCTCACGTGCATTTTTCGGGATTGCCCGAAAAATGCACGTGAGTAAACCGTAACTAAATTATAAATAAGAATGTGTGCCACGAAAACTATAATACAGAATTAACTTTGTTCTAAGAATTGATACTGAATCTTGGCATCATAAACACGCTGTGTTTAGTATATAGTTACATGTGTATGCCATAATAAGTTACTGATAATACGTCGCAATGACACAAGAGAACACGTTCACTCAAGATCAGCTCAAGCAAAGCTGCGCGAAAAATATACCCGTACAAGGAAAGCGCGTTTCGAAAACTGAAACAGGAAATTCTGCTCATTATTCTGAATTGAAAATAAGTGGAAATTTTAACTTATTCTGTTAGGTAAAACCACATTTTGAAAAAAAAACAACGTTTGATTATAATCGCAAAATTCAGAGGGGATAAATACTTTCTACTGATTTTCAATTCAAAATACTGAATTCAATGATTCAATTTTCGGTAACATTTCCTGTACTCGCAGTTTATTTACATTTTAAAACACTAGTTGAAATACAATAAAATGGGATTTTCCGGTTTTGAAAAAAATGAAATGCTGTTTCAGTTTTCAATACACCGTCCCGTAGCGTATTTCTAGAATATACAAGGCCAGAAAGTCGCGTATATTTTAGAATGTTGTAATGTGGAATGTTAAAATGTGGCGTAGGTATTCAAAATTATACGCGATTAGTACGCACTGCGTGCTGGATGGATGGTACTACTGAAGTTTATTTTAGAATCGAATGCGCGAAATTATCAATTCTAAAATATACACAATTATTGCGGAATACTGATGTATAGTTTAGAACGCTCGAGCGTCAAATGTGTATTCTGAAGTATACGCGATTCGTTCGGGCGGCTGCGTACTGGCCTTGTATACTTTTGAAATACGCCGTCCCGTACACCCGATATAATAACATCTTTATATTCCATACTAGCCTGTTTCAATCCACAACCAGCCACCGAAAAGCCGAAATATCCCTTACCATCGTCACGCACCAAGGTGGAGGGAATAAAAGCTAGCGATCGGCTTTCGCAATATCTGCCGTAGTAATATCGAGTAGCTGACATGGGTCCGGCGATATTGCCGCCCAGTCTTATCTTTACGCGCGTGACCTATTGATTTCGCGTAAAACACAGAATTATATTGTAGCTGCCTAGTGCGAAGTGCCCAGGGGTATTACATGATGCCCGACGTTGAGATACGATGGGGAGTTTTAGTTTATGTCGGTTGTATTCTTTAAGTTTGACTGTGATCTAAAAAATATATATAAATATACTTTGATATACAACGTGTCCCGATACTTAACTTCAAGCCGGGAGAATCTCTCTTGGCTTGACGGGGAGTCTCTTTATGTAAAACGTCTGTTTACCCTGTGTTCAGAAAAGATGTAAATTGAATTGAATTGAGTTGAATAAATCAGTTTATTGGAGTACAGAAAAAAAAGTTCGAAATCGAAAGATTTCGAATTTCGAAGTTACTGCTCTATGATTTTACCTCATAAATCTATCTACAAAATGTGTTTTAAAAAAAAGTATAAAACTTAAAAAAAAAACTTTCGTGACAACCTGTATAGATAATGTAAGCAGCACAAACAATTTATGAACAAAACGACACGATACAACACTATTAGTGTCGTAGTAAACGGTTCATAGAAATATAGGGTTACTTCTAATTAACTGGCAAAACTTCACAGGGTTACCAGGTGTCATTATTAGAACATCTAATGTAACTTAAACTTTAGTTAATTAGATAAGAAGATACTCAATAAATGCGCGCTCTGCTCTATTGTATTGATTAGGTATCTTGTTATCTAATTAACTAAAGCTTAGGTATTTTTTTATTTCATAAACTACATACATAAACTCACGCCTTTTTCCCATGGGGGTAGGCAGAAACTGTAGAACACCACTTGCTACGATCCTTACTTACTCCTTTCGCTTCGTCCACGGTCATACATCTTGTCATACACGCACGCCGGTTGAAAGTACTACGCACCTGTCCTTTTTGGAGAACATCACCAACAACATCAATGTATGTCCTTCTAGGGCGTCCTCTACTGGCGTTTCCACTGACATTAGCTAATCGTCGTTCACTCAATCTTTTAACAAGATTTTTGTTTTATTAATGATACCTAGTAACCCTGTAAGTAAGTATGGGGCGCTCGGAGTCGTCATCACATTTGGACTGTCATGAGCAGGGATCGAAAACAGTAACTTTTAAAACATAACATAACATTACGTCTGTATTCCCCGAAGGGTAGTACAGAGGTGTATAGTACACACACATTTCGCCGTTATGTTTAAGTCACATGTAATAGGGAGCGAGCCTATTCTCATAAACCGGGCACAAATCTCGACTTCGGGTTGCTACTGAGAAATTTCACTCATAAAACCCAATAACACTGCCCGACTTGGGAGTCGAACCCAGGACCTCACGCGAAGCAGTTGCGCTTGCGACCATCAGACCAACGAGGCAGTCTCTTGAGACGTAACCGGGATTTTATAGAAATATCTGTATTGATACAAATATTCCTCTAGTATATCTGTAGAACAAAGGCTACCGTTTTTGGTCCCTGGTCATGAGCCCATGAGCCCTGAAAAAACGGCCTAACCATCACACGACTAGCCGCTAAAAATTATAAAGGGATCATGTCAAATTCGAAGAAACACCAATTTTGTTCACTTAATTGTCAAGAAGTTGATCTATGAATATTATCTTAATATACTCGTATAAAAATGAATCCCTATTTCCCTTGGTCACACAGCATCACGCGTGAGCGGCTGGACCGACTTCGCAAAATTTTTTTTGTTGTGTTCTTAATTGTCAGGAGAAGGTTCCCATGCAAGAAAAGAACAACGGCAAACTCCCAAACAAACTATTGTTGAAATAATCTTTTGCGTCTATTATTGAAACATCTGTAAAAGTATAGAGCTTGAATTCCTGAACAGATTTGTCTGCAGGCTTACTATTAAAGAGACTCTCGAATTCAAGATATTCTAGTTTGAAGTTTTGCTTAACTAGAAATAGAAAGAACAATGGCGAACTTTGATACATCACTTTATCTGTATAAATAAATTGTAATGTCTTCGTGTCGTCGTAGGCTTTGTTTATTCGCAATTATTTTTTTAATTCTTAATGAACTGATCCATTTCTGATGAAATGAGCGATTCGCCACTTATCCCTAGGATTTGAGAAAATAGCTCTAAACTATATTTAGGTTAGAACATTTGTGATTATACGAAACAAATTATATTTTTTATTAAGTAGGTCATTCTATCTTTCATCAGTGCAGCAGATCTATCTATTAAAAATCCCATGAATATCACTTTGATAGGGTAGTCTATCCGCCTAGCATTATGCCTGATGCCCTAACCAACAAAACATCATTCTAAAAAATGTTGTGAATTCAATGAAATCCATATAAACACCCTAGCCTATGCAATAATTTGTGAGCACATTCCTCGATTATAGTTTTGTATGAAAATAGGTGTAAGAGTTCAGTATAAATTAAAAAATCTACTTTGTAAGATGTAGGGTATAAATAAAAGATTTCGTGTTATTATATTTATTTGTCTTTTGCTCTTCTTAATGAGTAACACAACAATTCTGCTGGTGCTGCTTTATTTCTTTGGTGCCTTGGTTCCTTTGTAACACACCAATGTCATGACAATGAACATTTTAGTAAGTTACTTCCTCCATGATGACACGTACCATGATTTTATTCTCCCTCTTACTAAAGAAGTATTTCCACTCCCTCTGAGACTATACCTACTCAGAAAATTCACTTGGTCAATCACTACACAGAAAAATCCACAAAATCCATGTGCTACTTTTCACTTCTCAACTCCAAATCGAGGAGTGAAATCGTAGTCAGTTAATGAGTAGTGCAACGTAACGTTAACGCAATGTAGAAGTTTTAAATATTTGTCAGAAGCCGTAGCACTATCACCGAATATAATATAATTATAATAATTATGTCCAACGACAAAAGCGTAGCCGTGTAGGCACTTAGGCAGTAAAGTTAGGCCCCTTGCTAACAACACTGTTTTTAGGACCGTGGCTACCGGCTACGCACAGTTTCAAACCGTAGTAAGTCTGGATGTCGGATATGTATGGGACAGTATGGAGCTATTTTGACGACACCGTTGCTAACGATGGCCCAGCTTGCCGCCGTGATCGATTACGACGTGACTACCCTGTGCTCAAACTGGTACGGTGGCCTATGTGCACTCCTTGCGGAGGCCGGTTGTACGCACGGCGCATCCTATATAAGTGGCACTTAACCCGGCTAGCTAGCGGGTACAAACCATATCGTCTACGAGTTGGGCCGGGGTTTACCCGGCGCCTCGATCTCGTCTACTAGGGGCTTAATAATATACTGATATTTGACAACTCTAGGATTGACAGTGACAGTTTTTGAAAGAAAGCATTGTCATGTCTGTGTTGCTATACTTATTTTTTCATATACTTCTATTAGGTAAACAGGATTATAGAAAATCTATTTCTTTCCTAATATACGCCAAGCTTTGCTGTCTTTATTTTGGTATTTGTTTCACGAATTATTATATAATAATTCATTAATCGAAATAAAACATCTTATAAAATAATTAAGCATTAAATGTATTAACATAGCTGATAAAAAATCTTCGAAATTAATTATAAGGGCATCTCTCAAAGTGTTGCAAAATTAAAGAAGCATGGAGAACAAATGAAAATTATTCGAATTAACGGGAATATCAGCAAAACTTTGAAATGTAATATAATTTTTTCAGAGAGTTCGTTTTTAAATGTTAAAGCTACAAGAATATCTAGAAAAAAAATAGGCATTTTTTAATATACCTCATACCATTAGACGCTTATTTAAATCTCAGCAATGATTTTGCCATTGTTCTTTTGATATTTAATAACTTTAAATAAAAGTAAAAACCGACTTCAAAACAAAAACTAAAAAGAGTAAAATAATTACCAAAATATAAAATTAACAGTTTCAGAAGTCGGTGGCTTTTATTTGTTTCAGTGTAGAATTGCACCGACTTCTGAAACTGTTAATTTTATATTTTGGTAATTATTTTACTCTTTTTAGTTTTTGTTTTGAAGTCGGTTTTTACTTTTATTTAAAGTTATTTATTATATACGTTTTAGTGCCATAAATTACACGGTTTAAGACTACAAATTTAAATGACACGATTGCGTAATCTTTCCTACAATTAAGTAGTCCCCTCAGCGTTTTTTTCTTTAAGAATTAATGTATAATTATCATGACGGCTCCTTACAAACACATACAAACTTCTATGTTCTTGGCTAATGTTTCTGTGATCACAGTTAAAACAGAGATTGAAAGTCCTTATCAAAACTTTTGCATAAGGGAACCACAAACGAAAACGTCATCTAAGTATATTTTTTTTTTGTTTTTGTTGATTATTTCAAAAAGCGCTGAATCTATTTCGATAAAATTTATATGGGACCACCTCTGAAGTATGATCTACCAAACAAAAAAAGAATCATCAAAATCCATTCATAATTGGAGGAGATATCGCGTAACAAACATACAAAAAAAAAAAAAAAACATTCAGACGAATTGAGAACCTCCTCCTTTTTGAAGTCGGTTAAAAAAAAAACGAAATTATCTCAGTATGTCCAAATTCTTTTTTGTTTACCGCATGCATGAACATGGTTTAAACTGTTTTTTACTATTTTGATTTTGTTTCTGAAGGTATATAGGTAGTAGGTTAGTAGTAGGTAGGTATTAAGTAGGAAAAAGTGCATGGCAACGCATGCCGGGTACAGCTAGTCTCACAATAAAGTCCACGCGGGATTAAAAATCATAAAATCCTGGCGACTTGTCTTGTAATGAGTTTAAGGTGTAAATTCGACAAAATCTGTGTCACGCAACTACTTGTACAAAACGTGCCTTACCTAAGTGCTTGTCCCAGTTTCATCTGAGTGAAACGACAAACCTAGATACTAGTACTCCCAAACCTCATATAATTGATTCTCGTAACGTACAAGATATTTATCTTCAGGCTTCGGCTTTCAGAACCACCGAGATATTACGATAACCACTATAATGGAGCCCTGGGAATACTTTATGATATTTCCACTATTTTTCGCTCTATCATGTTGCTACGTAGATATCTCACTTAAGTACGTATTTGAGGTTTATTTCTGTATCTACGTGCTGAATAAAGTATTATGTACCTAGATAATATGGAAGCCTGTGTGAAAGTTTACGTAACGTTAAAATAGTAAGTAGGTACATACCTCCGGTTTCTGAGTTAAGAATTCTAGGATAAGCATTACATTAGTAACGTTTGAGTACAGAGTTGTCAAAAAAAATATGGATTATAAAGCATTTTTTTACTCAAATGTTACTTAAGTATTGCTTATCCCGAATTCTCAATTCGGAAAGAAAGAAAGATCAGTTTATTTGTTAAAATATAGTGCAATAGGTGTTACAAAGTATTGAAGTCTCTTATATTCTACCATTTCTGGTGTACAAATATTTCTATTTCCAATAATAATTTTACGTTAATGGTGCAACAATCTAAAGATAACTATAGAATTTCCCAAACAAAATTATCTAAGTTTACACGTTACAAATGTCTGTCATTGAGATAATCATTCGTTGAATAATAATATTTGGTTATTAATGAGTCAAATAATCTACGCTTACACAAGTTTAAATTAAGGCTTTTTAGACAGTTCGGTAATTTATTATAGATTCGAATGGCCATGCAGAAACAATTCTTGCTATACATTGTAGTACGTTGGTTAGGGACATGTAGTTTATTAGGAAATCTACCATGATTTTCTCAATTTTAGCAAAAATAAAATGCCTGGATGAAGTAATTGTAACCGCAGCGTGAAGTCCTAGGGTTTGATTCGCAGGCAATGTAATTTATTTTTGTCTGCTAGACTTTTTTTTATACGAGGTTGTTATATGCGTGTGTTCCCGGTTAACCTGCTTTTCTGCCCTTTTATATGCTTGCAACTGGCTTACGTAGCCGACCTTGGCGAGAAATGTACGGTTACACTTGGAATAGGTCAGAAAACCCGATAATTGTATGTGATAGCGGCTGGAGGACCGGCTTTGAGCTCATCGTGCTTGGCGTCTTGCTCTTCTCGCTTTTCTCGCTTTTCTTTGAAAGCGTTGATCTTTTGATTAAGGTTATTTGAGGGGTTTCTAAAACAGTCGTGTGTCATGTGGTTTCTGGAATCAGAAGAGTAGGCCAGCTTTGTCCAATCAAGGTAAAAGAGAGCAATCACCTATATGTTTGCCAAGCGTGGTGATTATGGAAAGGAAGATTTATTTGTTGCAGTACATGAAACACATTTTAAAATAGGCATCATAACAATAATAGTATTTTTGAGCCGAGAAAGATAAAGAAATTAAATATCAAGACTTGGCACACGAGGTTGTCGCCATGTGGGATGTTGATTCAACAATCATTGTGCCGATAGTCGTTACGGCCAATGGTTTAATAGCCAAGAGTCTCGACCAACATCTAAAGAGACTCTCGTTGAGCAGCTGGATCAAGGGCCTAGTGCAGAAAGCGGTACTTCTGGACAGGGCGCGTATTGTTAGGAAGTTCCTCTCTCTGAAGCCCTGACGACCGGTGGCTTGGACCCTGTTCCCGATACCGGTGGGCTACTATATTTTTAAATGTTTTTTTTTATTTTTTTTGTATTGAAGTATTTTAAAATGTAATTATTATGTCTTTGTAAATGAATTAACGGAATAATAATAGTATTTTTGATATTTTTAAACGTTTTTATTTTTATATTTGAATATATTGAAATGAAAACAATAAAAATGAATAAAGGATATTAATAGGTAGTAGTTATTTTGTATTTCCCGGTTGCACCAATTAGGTGTCCAGCTCAGCATAGTAATTATCCAATTACGTGTATTATCATGGCAATTATCACTTAGGGATAATTATAATTGGGGTGCATTAACGTGCACTGCCAAACACGAGTCTCCGGCTAGATCACTGTAACGAACAGGCATAAGTAATAACTCTTCTTCTCTCATGTCTGGAGCTATAGGAGAAAACCTCATACCGTGGTAGCGGGACTGATTGCCCAGGGTCCGTCAGACGTACTAAGCATCGTCACAAATAGAGGCTATGTTAACAGGCCTATTTTATGAATATGATGATAAAGATTTGTTTTAAAGAAAAGAGGAGCTCGTGGCTAAATAATTACAGCCGCATAGACCGATCTTCCGGGTTAAGCCACGCTTGCCGAGGTTGGTCTGTGGATGGGTGACCATTTACCATAGCGAGTTTCCTCCGTGCCTCGGAAAGCACGTAAAGCCGTTGGTTCCGGCTGTCATTTGTAGATCTTTGACAGTCGTTGCTGTTGGTCAGAAGCCAGAAAGTCTGACAACCAGTCTTACCAAGAGTATCGTATTACCCAGTTACTGGGTTGTGGAGGTCTGATAGGCAGTCGCTCCATGTAAAATACTGATATTCAGCTGCATCCGGTTCGACTTGAAGCCGACCCCAACATAGTTGGGAAAAGGCTAGGTAGATGATGATGATGATGATAAAGATTTGTTTTATACATCGTTTTAGTTCGTGAACCTCTATGGCTTAGCGTAAGCTATTCTTCTTCTTCTATCGTGTCAGTACGAGCTGTACTGTACAGGAATAGCTCATGCCGAGATAAAAAGATTAGCCAGTCAGCAAGGATGATAGCGAGTCAGCCCAGGGTGCGCCGGACGTAATGAAGTATCATCACTCGTGGAGACTCTTTTCATGCACCCCCCATGTAAGCTATTGGGAGTAGTATCCATATCACTGGTTAGGCGGACTCAACATGAGTCCTCTGTTGTTATTAGCGGACAAGAAGACGCTCGTGCCCATTTTTTTGACATAGCCACCTTTTTGGTGGAGCGAGAGTAGGCTATTCTTTGCGGAAAAGCATACAATACGACGACGACAACTTAGACGACACGGTTGGCGCAGTTGCTGTTTGTATGGCCTACAGATAGTTGTTCCGGGTCTGGATATTTGAGCATGTGAGATTTGTGTATGTAAACGCACCTGCGATACAGGAGTAATACGAAAGTGACGCAAGGATTCATTTAAAAAAGGGAGTGCCTCCGCTGCCGGCGCTGGCACCCAAAAATAACGCCGTTGGGAACCGGCGGTATATTACTGCCGGCAGCCGAGATTAAAAACGTCGGCTGCCGGCACCCAAAATGGACATCGCCGGTGGTAATAAGTTGTTTGGTAGGTATATTAGTTGAGAGGTAGGTTCGAATTTGGGCCAAACACTGAAACGTGTCACCGAACTGACTAATTTCAAGAGCGAGCGAAGCGAGCTCGTTGTTCTGGGCACCCCGACACGGATAGGTTAGGTTCGAAGGGGATATCATCCCCTTCGTGTTAGGTTACTTTAAACCCTGCAGACAGAAACAGGAGCCGTCGACTCTGCTTTGGAAACCGAAACAACCTTAAAAACATCCCCTTAAGTTTTCCATTTGTTTTTATTGTGAAAATGAAAGTGGGTGACGAATAATCGTCTCATGAATAGTTTGAAAAGGCCTTGAATATGTATAAAAACAGTGTATGTACACGTTTGGTGCAGTGGCTAAGCGATTGGCTTCTGCGCCACGGGTCGTGGGTTCGATTCCCACACGGAACAAAAATTTGTATGGCCTACAGATGGTTGTTTCGGGTCTGGGCGTTTGTTTGTGAGATTTGTGTCTGTAAAACGCACCCACGATACAAGAGAAATCTTAGTGTGGGGCAACGTTTTTTTTAATAAAAATAAAAAAATAAAAATAAATGTAATTGGCGCGGCGCCGGAAGCCAGTTTGGAAGCCAGCTCCGGTACTCGTAATGGCAGACGGCGCCGGCAGCGGAGCCACTCCCTTTAAAAAAATAATAAGCTTCAAATTAATACGGTATTTCGTTTTCACCAAACCTTGACCGAACTACGTATGCAAAATATCCTAGGTGCACTAAATTCCTGCATAACAGTAATTTTCACGGTAGCGGTGTGAATTTCAGCATAGTTGTGCAGATGATAATACAAGTTTGGCGACAACATTCGGTGGATACTGCGGTGAAAGTTACACGGCATAATCTGCTGGTGTTACAATTTAGTCCGTGGTTGTCTGCGGGAACTAAGCTGTGCTATCTTTTCCGGTATTGTGCTGTCTAGGTGAAATTAACACTGCTCGCTTTGGTGCGTGCATCCTGACTATGCTGTGGAACAATTGTAACTTCGTAGCCTTCTTCTTCTCTCATTTCGTGTATCATGCCGTGGATCAAGCAGTAATAACCTAGCGGTTGAACAGGAGGGTCCGAGTTTGAATTCGGCCCGCACTTCTGACTTTTCGAATCCACGTGCGCATCAGAATTTGATTATCACTTGCGTTAACGGTGAAGGAAAAGAAAGAAGCAAAATAAAGTTCTCAATGGTGTGTGTGGTCTGCCAATCCGCATCAGGCCTGCGTGTCCACCACGCAGGCCTGATGAGGGTTGGCAGAAACGCCTAAACCCTTCTCACTGTGAAAAGAGGCTCGTGTTCAGTAATAGGAAAGTAATAAGTTGATTATGTTATGTCATGATGTGATGAAAAGATTAGCCAGTCAGCGAGTTTGGTAGCGGCGCTGACAGCCTAGGGTATGCTGGACGTACGTATTGTCAGTCGTAGAAGCCCTTTTAATTCACCCCCAATTTAATATTATTATTAATAATTTATTATTATTATTTGTATCTCTTTGGACATCACGGCTCATCTTCCTTATTATTATTATTATGGTGTATCTCTACTCACGGCTCATCTTCCGTGCGGAAGATGTCCGGTCTTTTGGAAGGCATACACGGGGATACAGGTCCAACGCGCAGAGGCCCCTTTGAGAACTTTAATCTAAAATGGGGTGGGGCACCAACCGGGGACTATCCACGGCTGCACTATTGGAGTACAGTCATGGACCGTCCCAAGTGGGTGCAAAACTATTGTATTATTATTATTATATATTATAATAATCACGCGTTGCTCGAACCATTGAAAAGTGCTTCTGAATGAAAATATACTTTTAGCTTATTTACTAAACCTCTCGTTTCTCAAACAAAGCTAAAAATAAGAAGAAGATTCTCTAGATTTGACCTGCGCGCCACAAATAAAAAAGTACGTCGGTGAGGCACATTTTAATCACTTGCTTCGCGCCTCTATTGACGGCTCAATTTTGGCGTATTCGAACGAGACTGTCTGTTAGGTACGGGTCTTAGTGATACGAGGGCGATAGCGCAGAAGCGGGTAACATATGAAAGAATGTGGAGCTTTGTCAGTGTAGTTTGTTTTGCTTTTTTGTGGTCTCAGCGAATCATGTATTACCATCAAACGCTCAGTTTTCAATGAATCTTGAAGTGACCGACACCGTACTGCTTATACCGGTTGGTCTCTAAGCATGAAATGTTGCACAGGAGTTATAATTATAACGTAGGTAAGAAATAAGAAAGGATTTTTGAAAATTCATCCCCTAAGGGGGTTAAATAGGCGATGAAAGTTTGTATGGAAGTTCGTCATTTTTGAAGTACGGGAAATCCCATCGGGCACACGGCTAATTTACAATAATTTCTGTGATAATGGAGCGTATTTTAATTATTTTTAATTATTTGCAGCTGCAAGTGTTATTTTAAACGAGATTAATCTTTAGGATGGTTCTCGTATGCCAATAAAAAAAGTATTGGCATACAGGAGAACCATCCGAATTTGGCGTTCTCAATAACACTGGCTTGTGATTGATACGAAACCCATTGGATAGCATAAACTTTTGATTTGTTCTGATTCGCATTTCTAAAGTTTTTATGAGTTTTTTTACAAGTGGATGAAGAATAGTCTGATCCAAAATAAAGCCATATTTACGTAATTGGAAGAAAACCGGAATAATAATAAATTTGTTTATTTCCATATAAAAAATGAGACGGTAGAACATTATACATTGTAGTTATTATTCTATGTACATAATAAAAGATGTGCAACTGCGCCTGAGCTAGGCTGAGCCTGTATTTCAGGTCACAGTGCTCTCCCAAAAGTTGTGAGCCACTAATAACAATTGATTGGGCAATTAGTATTATGTTTTTAACACTATAAAATATACAATTCATTTTAGTCGAAGCCAGTTTATTTTTAAATCTGCCAATGAAATATAGGTAACAATAAAAGATGATTATTTTGAAATCTGTGAAATAAAAACTCAGGATATAAAAATGTAAATTGAAAGCGTATATTGTGTGAACCATATTTTCAATACAGTCCTATCTACACAGAATACACTCGTTTTGTCGAATGACCACCGCCTTTATAACATCGGGTGCGTTGATCCATATCGACGACTACTTTCCTTTGTCAACATTGCCCAGTGCTACCAGCTAGCCATAACACCTGTATGTTAATCCAGGACATGGTCTATCTATGTGTAAATTTTCAACCAAAGCTTTTTAGCTGTTTACGCATGATCAAGTAACAAACATCTATTTACCTATCCATGTTCACAAACCGTCACATTTACAATATTCGTAGGGTAAATGATTTTTTCCATATCATTTTTCTCTGTCTACGACATGATATCAGCCACAGGAGATGTCCCCTCCTGAACATGAACCTTTAATGAACGCCTTGTTCTTCTCTCGTGTGGGCACGAGCAATATGATAATAGTCCGTGCCGTGGTGAAACGATTAGCCAGCAGCAAGGTTGGCAGCGAGGCTGACTGCCCAGGGTGCGCCGGACATACTTATGTGTCGTCACTCGTGGAGGCTTTTTCCATGCCCATAAATGATAAATGACGGCTATAATGAACGATTAAAGGGAAAAATTCCATCATGACCACGCTTATTGACCGTGTGTTACTCACGATGTAGTCCTTCACCGTACTATGGTGTCTTAGATTAACATGACAATTACATATGACTCTAAAAAGACACATTGGTACTTGCCAGGTTTTGAACCCGCAATTTGGTGCTCAAGAAGCGGATTTGTAACCTCCGAGCTACCACGGCATTATCATAATAATTTCTCTAAACCTGCTCAAAGCCAGACGTTCCAAAAATATACGCTAACACAATTTTCTTGCCCAGCGAATGGATTGATTACACCTCTCAACAAAACTAAATGATTTTGCCTAACAAAGTAGTAGAGACTTTCCTCAAAATTGTTGGAAATAGTTCTGTAATCGCGTTATGACGTAATAAGCTATTTGTTCAGTAAGACGTGATGATTAATTTTAAAAAGCGTCTTAGGACTTGTTCTTAAGTGTTTGGAATTGAAGTTGTTATAATACTAATGCTGTGATTTATTTTTATTGAGTCTAAATAGTTGAAAAAAGATTGTGTTAGGTACTAAACGAGTGAGTATTGAGATGATGGCTGATAGAGGAGAGGGGAAGAGGAATGCATGATATGCCGACCCCATCTAGAGTGGGATAAGGGCAGCGAGATAATGACGATTCAGCGGAAAGACGCCCACTGCTGGACATAGGCCTCCCCCGATAGTGAGGGTTTGCCATAATCGCCACGCTTGACAGGAGGGTTGGCAATCGCATTATGGTTGTTAAAGTACTCAGAGAACGCTGCTGCCCATCATCTAGTGAATCCCTTAGTCGCCTTTTACGCCACCCATGGGAAGAGATGGGGTAGAGCTATTCTTTAAGTCCGGCACTACGCGGAACAGAGACAGATAATGAACATTGTTGAAACAAAAAATGTTGAACCAAAGTGCCTATAGAGATAAAAAATAAAATTAGGTACACTGTAATATTAAACTAGAAGATTTCTTTCCATCTACTCACTGGCTCATGTCGACGGCCGACAGATGCCGCTAATCGCGTACCGATGAATGTAGCTTGAATTTAACCCACGCAATTATTAACGTAGATCGCTAATGTTATCGTACATGATCCCACCCTTAGACTATCTCAACACATATCACCTCGCGCAAATCTCCATCGCGATTCGGATGTAGGTACTTACATAATAGCGCAGTCTATTCCCGCTTCAGCCGGCACTGAGGCCCGAGACTCTCATCTTACGCCGCCAGCTGCACAGTCCGTAGATTACTTTGCAATTGAAAACAAATAATAATAAATACGGTACTGCGAGCACGCCCCGGGAAATTGGAAAAAGGGAGAAAAACCACCAAGTATTCGGTCCTGGCCACGCTGAGATATTGAAGCAGCCGCAGCCAGATGCTCAAATATGAGTTTTATGTCTTCAAAATATAGATGTTTGGAGCTGGTTTTTTATTGCTTGCCCTTGTTGGGGTGATTGATCTGCGGTTTGGTTGTGAAAATGTTGTGTTAGCGATTGTTACTCGTTTGAGCTCTTGCAAACGTTCGTAATTGGTTAAAACTTAGAGTACGCGCGTGTGATCATCATCATTAGTACTGCGAATTTTAGTAGTACATATTATTGAATTATAGTAAACGCTCGGTGACGCTCGGCAAATGGATTGGTCATTGTTTTAAATGTGATTAACGCAGATGAGGATGTTGCTCCTCTCCTCTTGACATAACCCTTTTACGTCATTCACAGCTGTTCTGTGTAAGAATCCATACACAAATTCATGCACACACAATCATACAAACACACACACACATATACATACACACAAACTCAATACTTTTACTTATCAATTATTCGTTTTCAAACGTGTTTTCAACAAACCCTTTATCACTAATTGTAATTCTCTTCAACCCTTTGGGTATCCTAAACGTAACATTACACAGTGTACCTCCTTACATATTTTTTAAATCGTGTCGTTACAAGTCCCCAGTACATCCTAGGTTATGTACTAGTGGTCCTAAGGGTCATGTAAGCGTCTAACTTGTATAAAAGAAGCCATTTCTCTGAACAGATACAATCTTTCAAAGCTTTCAGTTTATATTGCATACTTTGTTCTTCTTATCGTACGACCCGTTAATAAGTTTTCCATATATGTTTGATACAAATATTTGCGAGACTATAAAATATCAGCGAAATTTTCTCGAAACTGATACTAACTCACTTATCTTTAAGTTTAAATTACTTTGCTACAGTGAAACCTCACTGGGTTACGACATAAACAATGTATGGGTAAATAAAACATATTCAATTAAAGAAATATCTAAACTTTAGTAAATTTGATCACATGTTGATGGATTGAGGGGAAAAGGGAGACCAAAGAAAAGATGGTTGGGTTGTGTGAGAGATGATGTGAATAAAAAGGGAGTAAATGAAAGCGGCTTCTTCTTCTCCTCTCGTGTTATCACGAGCTATACGAAAATAGCTCATGCTGTGGTGAAAAGATTAGCCGTTCAGCAAGGTTGGTAGTGGGGCTGACTACCCAGGGTGCGCCAGACGTATATAGTCACTCGTGGAGGCTCTTTTCATGCACATGCATGAAAGCGGCTAATAAGGAAGAACGGAAGAAGAAAACTTGTTGCCCCGACCCCGAGTAACTTGGGATAAGGGCAGGCAAAAGAAGAAGTTAATTAGATAACAAGATACCTAACTGCGTGCGCTTGGCTGGAGACCCAGTTACGTAGAAACAGTTCGCAAGGACTTTCAACAAGCAGTATAATTTATGTATAAAAATTCCCTTGGTCACAGAATCACGCGTGAGCGGCTGGATCAATTTCGATATTTTTTTGTTGTGTTCTTAATTGTCAGGAGAAGGTTCTTAAGAAAGAATATTTGATAATAAAAAAAAAAGAAATTATCTCAGTATGTCCATATTCTTCATTTGTTTACCGCATGCATGAAAATGGTTTAAACCTTTTGTTACTATTTTGATTTTGTTTCTGAAGGTAGGTAGTAGGTAAGTAGTAGGTAGGTAGTAAGTAGGAAAAAGTGCATTTCAACGCATACACAGGTACAGCTAGTAGAACAATAAAAATGAACTGCAGCGTGCGCGCATTTTGCTACTGTAATACCTAGTTAAATATCTTGTTAACTAATTAACTAAAGTTTAGCTATTTTTTATTTGAATGTGTTCTATTAATATTACGTTCGATCGACTATTGAATGTCATTTAGAATTTGATAATCACTTGTATTAACGGTGAAGGAAAGCATCGAGAGGAAACATGAACACAACAGAAGGCTCCAGAATGTTCTCGATGGTGTGTGTAGTCCACCAACCTGCATCAGGCCAGCATGGTGGACTAAACCTTTCTCATCTTGAGAAGAGGCCCGTGCCCAGAATTGGGACAGTAATGAGCTGAATATGCTATGGATGGCATATTAGTCTACCTTTCTCATATGAAGTATAATATAGATACCTACAAATTCTATTCTTATACAGCAGCAGTACAAACAAAATCTAATCCAAGATTGGCCACGGTACATACATCAAAGTGAACAGCTAAGACGAAGGATGAATAACTAACACGAGGGCATGTAAAGGCCAAACTATATGTTTAACTTAAACCTAGTCAGGTAAAATGTAATTCTGTAGACAGAACTATCAATTACTTTAGTTAAATTAAACTTTACCTATTATTACCTAATAATATGTCGATAGGTTCCATCGCTAACTATAGTTAGCGAACCGTGTGAAGGGACTACTGCGAACTAATGCGTCTTATACCAAGAAAGATATGCTTCACGCATGGGAAATTGAGTAGGCGATAGCGCTGCTATTCCGCTGTGCGTTCGTGCTCGTTTTTCATTTCGGTTCTGTAATTTGGTAACATTCGAATTGGTTTTCTTTTGTGTTTCACTCCGGAGGTGAAGCGGCGCGTGCATGTTTCATACCTAAACCGCGGTGTGACACAGGTCTGCTGTGGATTTACACAGTACACCTCTGCACGGTCTTTGAAGATTATAGGTTAAATGTTTAAATGGTCAAAGATTGCTTAACATGGGCCTCCCATAAAGTGTTATAAATTTGACTTTCTGGGGATAATGCCATTACCACTACGCTTGGCTAGTGGTTTATTGATTGCAGTTATTTGATGCTACGATGCGGATAAGGAAGTGCTTCTGGCCCATACACTGAGTATGCATTCATCAACCCTTGTTATAAGGCTTTGGCAAAGGAGAGGTGATCTATTTTTAAGAGACACCAAAGTTTCACCTAAATACTTAGTTTCCTTTATTTTTTGGTACCTACGCAACCCTAAAAACAAAATAAAGTGTACATTTGGTAGATGTAGCGAAAGGCTGGCATGTCCAGCCAATGACGTCATTGAATCTAAGTCAATAGCCAAGCATAACGATTGTGTGTTCGTAACATTTCATAACAGCACGGATGTAGGACGTGAATATGTTACTGGAAGAGTATTTTACTTAGCATCTACCTTAAAGGTACAATTCCGTGCATCGTGGCCGATCGCAGCCGCTCGCGATCGATCGCGTCCCTGCTCGATCAGCTCCTCGACGTTCTTGCCGCTGAGTTTGGCAATCACCTTCTTGAGCTTCTCACCATCAGCCTCGATACCTACGGAGCTGAGGATCTTCTCCACGTCCGCTGCTGCCGGGGACACCTTGAGCACAGCCAGTAAATACGCGGCCACGTAACGCATATATGCTACGCTCGTATGATATGTAGGTCACTACAAAGTATTAAAAAAAAAACAAAGTAAGAACTTTTTTTTTTAAAGCGTTGCTCCTCTTTTATTTTTCTTGTGTCGTGGGTGCGTTGACAGACACAAATCTCACATACACAAACGCCCAGACCCGAAACAACCATCTGTAGGTCCTACAAAGTTTTGTTCCGTGTGGGAATCGAACCCACGACCCGTAGCGCAGAAGCCAATCGCTTAGCCACTGCACCAAACGTGTCGTCTACATTGCAGTATCTAGGTTACATTACCTGTAACCTAGATACTGCCATTTCCATTCCTCGTACTTCGTTGTTCCACGAAGCGATTCCCGTCACGCGCGAGCCCCGCTGACGGATTGGTTGGAGGCCGCCGCAGCATACAGATGTACGCTGGATAGTTTTCATAAAGATGGCCAGGATTATGAGGAATGTAGCCGCCCGTCACGATCCCACCTTTATGCGTTATTTATTTGGGGGTTAGCGGATTATGTCTGTTTGGACGTTTTGCTGTGTAGTTTAGCTTGGTTTGTTGTCGCTAATGCTTGGTTTAGGACAGGGTTGACAGAATTACTCTAGGCTCTAGGTCACGAATTTAATTTTTTAGTCGGGTATTTTTAATACGTGTAGAAGTGACTGCCGGTTTCTGTACAGCTGTCCAAATCTCATGTCAATTGTTATACTAACAACAAATCACAACACTTGCCCTGAAATTTGATAGCTGATAAGATTATTTTTGATTTGATCAGCTTTTCAGAAACTAGGGGTAAGCATAACATTATAAAACATTTGAGTGTTACATTAAAAAGTACATAAGAGTTAGATTATACAGTAAATAAGTGGTACATTGTTAAGTAAATAAGTGGTACATTGTCAAGTAAATAACTGTACATTATAAAGTAAATAAATGTAACATTATACAGTAAATAATATTTATATTATAAAGTAAATACGTTTTATATTATAAAGCAAATAAGTTCTTATTCTCTTGTGTCAGCACGAGCTATACGAAATAAGCTCATGCTGTGGTGCAAAGATCAGCCAGTCAGCAAGGTTGGTAGCGGGGATGACTGCCCAGGGTGCGCTGGACGTACTTAAGTATCATCACTCGTGGAGGCTCTTCATGCACCCCAGTAAATAAATAAATAAGTGTAACATTATAAAGTAAATAAGTTTTATGTTATAAAGTAAATTATTGTTACATTATTAAGTAAGAAGAAGAAGATTATTAAGTAAATAAGTTTTAAATCCTGTCAAACAGGTTTGTATAGGTCGTGCGGATGTGCACTTGTACAATTGGAAAGCTCAACTTTTACCTCGTTGCAACTGTATTTATGTTTAAATAATCCAGATAACGCTTTCTTAAAACATCCATCTTAGATTATCATCAACCGTTTCTTTGTAATGATACCTACAACCCTGTCCACCCCATACAACAATCTCAATAACCCTCTATCTTCCCCAAGCATATTCATCAGGACTTGGCAAATAAAGTTACAGATAGCTCATTTCTATGTACCGAATAGAGGCGGATAACTATAGGTTAGACTAATTGGCCGTATACATTACTTTCTTCCTGTATCATCAACGGGGTAATGGCTACTTGGCATTCTGAGCGTGTAACTCTCATATAGTTTTGATATGGAACGTTTTGGTGGAGTAGATAGGTATAGTGACGGAGTTATAGGTAGGTTGTTTGGTGGAGCCAGTTCGCAAGTACACTCGGGAACAATGAAACCGGCATCTTAATTGCGCAAAACACTCGTAATTACCATGGATTTGATTTGGACAGGTCAACAATTTCCATAGCAATGAATGTATCAATAATTCAACTTCTCTACAACTATGTCCCACGCGATGAATATTGTTGTTACTTTACGCATACACGGTAGGTGTTAAGCACGAGTGCTGAAACGGTCAATCACGATCGACTGGTCGATAGCAAAAGCTTTCCGATTCGATCGCGGGGATGAATAATATAGCCGATGATAATTATGCAGTGCCAAGCGTCAATATCTAGACATATTTAGTGATTCAAAGACAATTATTAGTAAAAGCATATTTCGAAAATGTACGCGTTTTTCTTTAGTAATATAACTTGTGTAAGGGTCAAAATACACGTCCGATAGTTGCTTCCGGGAGCCGGATCCGACTATCTGATCGGATTCATGAAATACACGAACGATTCTCGTGTCAGATTTTTTCTGGACGACGACGACGCCCGGACGATGCTTACGATTCTGACATCCGATCCGATAGTCTGATCGTACGTGTAATTCATGTTCAAACAAATGTATGATGCGGAGGCCTTCAGATAGTCTGTTCAGACTATCGGAAGCGACTATCGGAGGCAAGTATCGGACGTGTATTTGGGCTCTTAAGGATTTTTTCGTATGTACTTATTATTATCAATAATTTAGATTTTTAGTTACCAATAAAAATTTGGTCCTTCCAAATTTTTTTTTAAGGCTCACGCACTTGATGGTACTGCCGTCATGCTTGTAATCTTTGATTTATTGTCATACACGTACTGCCATCCAATGGTGGTATTTTTATAAAAGCGATAGTCCGTGGGTGGCAAGTCAGTTGTAAGAGGCGATGGACCTGGAACCCTTATGTCCGGAAAATGGCAATAGGGTCGTTACATGGGATTTAATACCAGAGGCCAATCGCAAGTAGAGACGCCTATAATAGAAAAACACCTCTGCTGACCTCTTTGGGGATTACCGCTGTACGTATGATAAAGGCGACATTTATTTTCCAAAACCTAATTCATTGGGGTGTCCCGTGAACTATAAAACAGGTCTCAGCTCAAAGTTCTGACCATAATCACTTGTAGCTCGTGTACAGCGTGTTGTGTGTAGTGGGTAATTGTGTTTGTCATAGTTAACAGCGAATCCTCGCCCCGGGCGTTCGGGATTGACGACTGGGAGCTCAGCGTGGCCCAAGTGATGAGAGGTAGCGGGGACGGTAGCTTTATATGATCTACGCGTCTTTTCCAACCTTGATATTGGTAGAATCGCCGGCGAACGATGGAAAGAGAACTATAATTTGTTATCAAAATAATTATGATTTCTCCGCAACTCTTTGTAAAACATGAGTAATATATTTCTAAAAACTGATGCATATAGGTAAATTAAGTTTAAACAGCAATTTGTTACAGTAAATCTGTTTTGAACAGCATTATTCCCACGTTATCTCTATCCGCCTTTCCTCTTTATGCAGGGTTATTATGACTGCCTCGTTTTTCTAGTGGTCGCAAGTGCGCAACTGCTGAGCGTGAGATGCTGGTTTCGATCCCCAGGTCGAGCAAAGTGTTATTGGGTTTTTCCGTGAGTAATTTCTCAGTAGCAGCCCGGAGTTTAGATATTTTGTGTCCGGTTGATGGCAATAGGCTCGTCGTGAAATGAGGGAGTACCATACACCTCTGCCCATCCTTTCGGGAAATACAGGCGTGATGTATTTATTCCTCCTAATATATTTCTCCAAACCAAACCACAAAACAAAAACTTTAAAGTCTCAAGTACTATAATTATAGACACAATAGATAAAAGATGACACTGATGAACCGGTTCGTCGGTCGGGCCGCTAGCGGTTAAGCAATCCATAGCACAAATTCCTTGTATCCACAAACCGCTTACCGCGTATCCCTTGCACTTGTCCCCGATACTTCGGTATTATTAGCTTTATTCTAGGGAAATCCGCTTTGTTTCCCCGCTAGTAAATACTGAAATATATATGAGCGCGATTCTGCTCGCCATAATTGGGGCTAGGATACGAGCCGCACAATGTTTGTGATATTAACGGTTTATACTACCAGCGGTTAATGCTGCGTTCAATACGCTCTGGGGAGGAATTTGACGGTGGGACGTAGCCTCCTAATAAGTATTTTTTATTGGGTTGTTACTTTAAAAGTGAGTGTAGATTATTGTTTTAAAAGAGATCTTATCTTCTGAGTTTGTTTTGGTGATTCTTCCTAGTCAGAATAAGCTATCATTCTTAGTTTCCGAGATATTAATGTTTATGTTAGTGACTCGGATTCATTACTCCTGAGTGTAGTTGGCCGCCATTGTAGATTCTGGTTTACAAGAATAGCAGTGCGTGGGAAACACGTGTGGCGTGTTTATCCCAAAAAAATACATGAGATAAAATATGTAATAAAATAAAAGTCGGTTTTTACTTTATTTTTAAGTTATTTTATTTTTCTCTTTATCGTGGCATAAACAATACACAAACATGCAATTACAGCAATCCCGGGTAATTTGCTGTTATCCATTGAAGAGTTACATTGTCAATCTCCGAGGGTCTTCATCAGATCTTCACCAAATTTAAATTGGGACCACTTCGAAAGAATTCTCTTTCAAACAAAAAAAGAGTTTTGCAAATGCGGCTATATTTGACGGAGTTATGCTAGAACATAAATAAAAAAATAAATACAAACATCCGAATTGAAAACCTCCTCCTTTTTGAAGTCGGTTAAAAATGAATTTGTAAGTTTCTTTTTTTTAAACGTTGCCCCTCCTTTGTCCTTCTGTATCGTGCAGACAAAATAAATCTCATATGGATAAGCACACGGACAACTAATCTAAAAATACTTGCGACGTGTTGGGATTGAACCCGCGACCCGTAGCGCAGAAGCCGATCGCTTAGCCAATCGAGCTTATCCAATTTTACCCATTTACCTAAGGGTAAAAAGAATCAAGGAAAAGTTGCTCATACATAATGCTTGGTTTATATTATTAATCGAATTAATTAATTCCTACTACCAATTTACGACAGGAATTAATTCAATAATGTCAAGCTTGTGACTTGATTGTTCGGAAATAACGGCCATACTCAATTTTTACGAGAAACAAAATGTGCTTTAAATTTTTTATTACGTCCTGACCATAAAAATCCAGGCCCATGCAAATAAATTGTAGGATAGGTACCTATTGCATGGCCCTTAATATATTATACTCACCTCTATTCAAAAGAGGTCAATTTGTAAAAAATTGCAATAACATAACACAATATAACGCCTGTAGGTATTCCCCGAAGAGTTGGGCAGAGGGGTGTTGAAGGCGAGCCTACCGGACACGAATCGAGACTCCAGGCTGCTACTACGAATTTACTATTCCACTCGGAAAAAACTCAATAATACTTTGCCTGATCAGGGGATAGAACCCAGGACCTCACGCTCAGCAGTCGAGCTTACGCGACGTCTTACGTAGGCGGTTTAAAGCGACGCCAATTGCGAAGCGATGCGATGCGGTGCGAAGCGGTGGCTTTGTCCTACGAGCTCGCGGACCGCTCGCCGCGCGCCGCCGTCTTTCAGTAGCACGATACGGCACCGCATCCAGTTCGCGTGAAAATATCAAGCCAACTGACAGCGTTCGCTTCGCGCCGCGCCGCGCCGCACCGCACTCCACGTGCGTTTGGTCACGTAGGCCACTTCAATAGGTATCGACTGTTTGTTATTTTCGCGTCGCGCCGCGCCGCTTCGCGTCGCTGGTAGATCGCTCACGTAGGATGACGCGTTACAACCACTAGATTAACGAGGCAGTAAATGCCAATAACTTTATTAAATATCTACATATGAATCCAGATAACGCTAGTGATAGCCTAGTGGTTGAACGCTTACTTTCCATGCAGGGGAGTCTGACTTCGATCTCGGCCCGCACAATTTGATTATCACTTACGTTAACAATGGAGGAAAAACATCTTGAGGAAACCTGCACACCAGAGAGGGCTCCAAAAAGTTTTTGAGTTCTCGTATGAAGTCCGCTAAACCCACCCTAGGATAGCGTGGTCGAAGGCCTAAACCAGAGGTTCTCAAACTTATTTCATCTACCGCCCACTTTCAGAATCAATTATTTTCTAGCGCCCCCTAAAATTTTTTACGTTACCACATCTTACAAATCACAATAGCGATCATTACTTTTACCGCTCCCCTTTAGGCCTCTGGCGCCAACAAGGGGGCGTTATCGCCCACTTTGAGAAAGACTGGCCTAAACCCTACTAATTCTGAGAAGAGGTCCGTGCTCAGCACTAGCATAATAATGGGCTAATAATGAATGATACATCCAGAGTATCACGGTTTGGGTACTTAAATAAAGAATTTGGTTCATCATTATCATCATCATCAGCCTCCCCCAATATAATAATAATGGGGGGGTTTGCCATAATCGCCACGCTTGGCCGGCGGGTTGGCGATTGCAGTATGGTTGTTAAGTAAGTGCTCAGAGAACGCTGCTGCCCATCCTCTAGTGAATCCCTTAGTCGCCTTTTACGACACCTATGGAAAAAGATGGGGTAGTGCTATTCTTTACGTCCGGCACCACACGGACAATTAGAATAAATAATTAAAAAACTTGGTTAGTATTGAAATATTATATGGGTTCGGATGAAAGTGAATGGCATTAATACATACTCCATTTCAAAATAACATTGGACAAAAGTGGCACAAGAAGCAACATCTTTTGAAGCATTTCTTAAAATAGAGTTTTAACTCATCTTAATTGACCTTTAAAGTTCATAGAAGCATTATACAGTGTTGAATTTCTGTTGGAGCAATTAAATTGTTTATTTGAATACATTTCCTTACTCAAAAAGGGTCTTCTATTTCGTTTAATATTATATAAATTACAGTATAAGTATCTTTTCTGTTGTTACATAATCACTTGCTCGAAGCTTGCTAGTTATTTTAAACATCCCCTACATAACACTAATACAGGTTGTATTTATCTACCTCGTCAAGTGGCCTCCGAACAACCTCGAATCTTTATGAGTGCGATGTAAATAAAAGCACACACGGGGCCTGCAATATAAAACGGCGGCGACGGTTTATTTCGACATTTGTCGCAAATAAATCACAATTTGAGAAGAACTATAGTGGTGCTTTGCCAAGAGACGCCGCGGCACAAGTGCCGAGCTGAAGGACAAGGATATACGGGGGTGGAATTGAGGCGGGGACGACTTGGACGCGCATTGACTGACCCATATCCTCTGCCTATTCTTAGCCTTTAAAAAAGCTGCTTAATGTCAGTGTATAGTGATGGCTTTAAACTGACTTAAAATTCGATCACCAATTCAATTTTAGTAGGAAAGTGGGTAGTTACCCGAAAGGGTACCCATAACAATGGTTAACTCTTGTTTTTTAACTTTAGAGAAATAGCAGTCCAAAGATTTCATAAAAAAATACCCTAAAATCTTTCTATCATCAGATGCTTACATTTTAAGTCATATGTCATATCACGTCATCATATCACACATATTCAGGCAGTTCTGGTGAAAATCTTGTTGGGGTGTCTCGGTTTTTGTATGTACTAAAAATAACGTTGTATTTATGATTAGTTGCGGTTTAAGTACTCACGTGCATTTTTCGGGATTGCTCTACTAGTTTCGGACACCAACGCAGCCCTTAATCATGAGGTTGAACACGTGGCGAGGTCGCGAGCTGTACGCCCCAAAAGTGTACGTGAGTTAGGGAGAATTCACACGTACCACAAGCACACTAAATCGCAGCGACAAAAAGTGGTCAAGTAGTGGTTACGTGTGTGGATATTGTTGCTGCAGCTTTGGCGACAAAATGTGGTCCGTGTGAATTAAACTATTCATTATTATATCTTTCGCGAGACACATTAATATTTATGATTAATTACGGTTTACTCACGTGCATTTTTCGGGATTGCCCGACTAGTTTCGGAAACAGAGCCCTTAATCATGAGCTGATCACGCGGCGAGGTCGCGAGTCGAACTGTCCGGAACTAGTCGGGCAATTCCGAAAAATGCACGCGAGTAAACCGTAATTAATCATAAATGTAGACTATTTTCATAAAAATAGTGACCGCCCACGTGTTGTTGTGGTGTGGTTGTAGTGTAGTTGTAGTAGGTGTGAAACAAGCCTAAACCGTAACTAATCATAAATATTAAACAACTTAAACTGAACAACTTGATATTACATACTACTTAAAATAAACTTTGTAATTAATAGAATCATTGTAAAATAGTATAATTATTAATAATTGTGTTAAAACAAAGTAATTACAACTAAAATTTAAGGATTGTGTACACACAAGTAGCATTTGTCTGTAATTTGCGTGAACTAAAAAGTCATTACGCATGTATATTTTGAGAGCTCGCTTTATTTAAATAACAACAAGGTTCGGGGTTTGTAGAACATATAAATTATGTTTTAACGTCTGTGTTTTATAGAGGTCGTCTTGTAACCACGAGACTAATAAAGTTGGATTTGATTCTCAGGTAGGGTAAAGAGTAATTAGGTCTTCTGTGTTGAAAATTTTAGTTAATAATTAGAGAAACAGTGTAGTTTTAGCCCGTGAATGGTGTAAGGCGGATCGATGAATGGATATAAATTAGACTTCTACAACTTAGGATATTATACTGTTAAGTAGCGAAATGTGGGTCCATAAGGTTCGTCGGGGACGGTCAATTCGTCTTCGTCGCCGGGCAAGCGAGTTGTAACAGGCGAGTTTTAATCTGGCATCATAATTGTGCCCGGAAACATGGGAGTTAACACAAGAGGCGAAACGTTAATGTACAGTAAAGCTTATTCACGTAATTTCATGATGCGCCAATCAAGTTGCAATGACACTGCAGTTATGTTCACGCGACCGTATTTGACAGCGATTGCCTATTAAGAGAATACGAAAAGCGTTGTTTTGTTCGAAACTTAACTCCAACTACACTGCAACTAAACTTCTTTAGTTACGTGAATCAGGCCCCAGACTCCTGTAATAGGGAAACACCTCTGCTTACTCCTTTGGAGATTACAAGCGTGAGTATATGTTTGTATGAATGGGTCCATAAGTCTACATCCCAGCCTAAGTCTTTGTGAAACAGAGGTGTTGAAATCGTATGAAAAATACCAATTAAAAGTAACAACATACTGCCTCATTGATCTAGCGGTCGCAAGCGCGACTGCTGAGCGTGAGGTCCTGGGTTCGATTCCCAGGTCGGGCAAAGTGTTATTGGAATTTTCCGTGTGGAATGTCTCATTAGCAGTCTGGAGTCTGGATTTGTGCCCGGTCGATGGCAATAGGCTTGTCCCCTATTACATGGGACGTATAACATAACGGCCAAATGTGGGTGTACTATACACCTCTGCCAACCCTTCGGGGAATACAGGCGGGACTTTAAATGTAACAAAAACGCTGCGTCTATTGCCCCAATGTGCAGAAGTATGTTTCCGCGGCAACCTGGCGGCTTGCATCGGCGATGTTGATATGAACTTATATTCTTTGCATTTACATAACCTATTTCAGAAAGACTTTACGTCTTCTAGATGTTCACTTTGCGCAAAATACTATTGTTTAGATCAAAATGAGATGGATGAAACTATGACGAATGCATGCAGGTATTAGGTACAGTACAACATGTCTTGAAGTCGCATTGAGTTCGGAAGTGATCGGTTTTACGAAGTTTGCCGATGTGACTGCTTCGTTTTGTCGTACTGTGAGAAATTATGTGAAAAAGGTAGACAGAAGCATCTTGTGTGGTAGTAACAACGTACTAAGATCACTCGGGTTGCTGAACATGGGGGTCTACTCCCTAAGCACGAAGTCCGTGGTTTCGGTCTTAGTTACGAGCGTTTACTACTCCCTATCATCTACGGACATCCGATTATTTTGGGTCCCGAACTAAGACGAATGACAACATGATTTGACAGTTGTCCTAACCACAGATGTGTTTTTACCCGTCCGAAAAGTTGAACTTGACACTTGTTTTGTTCACTCCTACGTTTCGGGCTACTTTCGGACGGGCGACTAATTTTCGTTGATGGATTTAGGGAGTATATAGGCCCCATGGTCCGATTGTAGTGATAAACAGTTAAACTTATTTTCGATTTGGCTCCTGGCTAGTGGTGTACCTATTTTGTAGGTCAATAAAATTGGCAAGTGCACTAATGGAAATCTCTATCGGTTACTCTCTATTGCAGTAATTATTACTTAATGAGGCACAGATAATTAATTAGATATAGATTTAAAAAAATGCAGTGGACGTATACGGGCTGGGGCTGTATTATAAAGTGTTAGAGCTAGAGAAGAATGGAGCTATACAGGATGAATAGCGCTATTCCTCTATCGCAACGGAACAATGATAGCTGTTTCGTGGTACGGTCCCTGATGTCAATGTGTAATGTAATTCACTGATTTGCAGCCGCTTTTTTCTTCCCTTATAGAGTCCTTAAAGAGCTTTTACCCGCGGTTTCGCTCGCGTTAATTTAGAATTTGACAACTCTTCACACTACTTAAGTTTCGATGGTAATATAATTAAATCATGATTCGAAAGACACGTGGCGCCATCTATTATTATGAGAACGTTATTGTTGTTTTCCTCGGGAACAGTATTTTTTTTCTTGATGAAAGGTACCCTATGTCCGTTTCTGTACACCTGACAACGTATATGCAAAATTTCAGGATGATCGGTTTAGTGGTTTAGGCGTGAAAAGGTAACAAACAAACTTACTTTTGCATTTATAATATTAGTTAGGATTGACAAAAAAACTTATTTATTTGTATTTGTCTGTAAACCTTTCCTACTTAGTTTCTGTGCTAAGAGTGGGTTTATGTCAAATGCAACGAGTGGAGTTCGAACTTGATCACAAACCCGACATCAAGTCGCTTAGGCTGATCTGGTGTTTCAGAAACTCATCCACTCGAAATGAGCTCACTCTTATCACACGCACATGATTACAGCAGCCCCATTCAATTTTTCCTATCTCCCATAACATTAGGCTGAATTATTTCAATAAAGACTCCCTTAATACCCCATAATTTCGCTCTAGAATACCCCAGCAACAAAATAACGTGCATGTTTGTAAAGTGAGCGAGCGTCATGGGGGCCATAATCCAGGGGTATCGCATAAAACGTCCGAATCGTTTATTCATTGGCACATCAAACGCCCTTGTTAAAATTCTATTCCTCGCTGTGCACTATCGGAGCCGATGGTGTGGCTAGAAACTGTTA
Organism: Amphipyra tragopoginis; assembly: GCA_905220435.1. NCBI lineage: Eukaryota > Metazoa > Arthropoda > Insecta > Lepidoptera > Noctuidae > Amphipyra > Amphipyra tragopoginis. Next base: position 1,095,017 of record HG992003.1, on the reverse strand, counting down.
TGCATGGTTCTTTGTATGAGTCTCAATTTTAAGTACTTATACTTGGGGGTTTGGTCTCCGTGCCTCAGAGAGTACGTTAAACCCCGGTCCCGGGTATTATACGAATACCTACGATAATCGTTAGGGCCCGTCCACATCTCCACGTCACGACGTCGTCAACGTGTAACGGTGCGGTGTCGGGGCACGGTGCGTTGCCGCGTCGTGAAAATTTACGTTACCGTATCGTAACACGTTCCGCCTCTAGCCGCAAGCGCACACGTATATGCGCGCGAAGGTTACCCGGTTCTTGAGCACCAGGTTGCGGTTTAAAACCTGACTTCTATCAATGTGACTTTCTTAATGTCACATTGTATTTTCTAGGTGAATCTAAGACACCACTGGCATACCGTGAAGGACAACACCGTGAGCAAATCTGTATTTAATGATCTAAAATTATAGGGAACAAGTTTAAGAAGATGATAGTCGGGTCGTTGAGCTCCCGATAATAAGGCAGAGCTACACGATGGCTGATGCATGCGTGCCGTCAGTTAGGATAGGTCAACTCAAACCTGCTATGGCTCTTTCCTCAAAAGGCCATTCCAGACGTTGCCCTACATTGTTACACTCACATAGTTTTATACTACAATGTCTGGACTTTAAAAGAAACCTTGACCGCTGAGTTTGTTTCGGCTTTTCTTCTCAGAGCTAGTCAGATAGGAAATGCCGGTGCCATCTAGTACAAAAAAAAACATTACATTGACTTGTAAACGTGTCTGTAACAGATTTATTTACAGAAATAAATATCATTTCATTATTTCATTTCAAATGCTTGTTCCTTCTCTGTATGAAGAGAGGCCTTTACCCTGCAGTGGGAAAATTACAGGCTGGTATCGTAGTATGAATTGCAATGGTATGATGAAATCTAGAATGATTAATATCCTTGCCCAGCAGTGGGACTCAAAAGGCTAACAAATAAAATATTAAACACATCATATAGCTCATTTGCGGAGTGGTTGCTGCATAGCTACTTATCAGGTTTAGATTTAGAAAAGTTGACGCTCTAAATAATTTCTTAGAACTTTATTAAAAAACTAGCTTCTGCCCGCGACTTCGTACACGGATCCTGTTGCTTATGCCAGCGACAACGGGTTCATCAAAATCGAAGATCTGAAACGTCTAATGTTGAATTCTAAGAGCCCGGGGACGGGAAAACAACGGGATGCGCGAGACGATTCGAGACGTTCCAGATCTTTCATTTTTGTAAGTCAACAGGAAATGCCCATCAGACTAAACAACTTTTGCTAAGACGTCATTCCTATACATATATGTTATAGTGTCGCTGGGCTTTGGAGTTCCACAACAGGTGTTTCAGATCTTCAAATTTATTCTCACAGCAGAAAATGCTCTTTACGTGGAATAATTTTTGCTATGGCACCATTTTTTTATCTCTTATACCTACTTTAGCTGGTCCACATCCGATTCTTCAGATGATATCGACATTCTGTTCAGAGAATGTCGAAGTCGATCAGAATTCAAACGTTCCTTGCGCTCTTCTTTTGTCTCTTCATGCCGTACTCCAGCAATTCTTTCTCTCTCACTTTCTAACTGATTATGAATATTTTGTTCTGTGCGTGTGTACGATAATCTCGATCAGCAGTTAGTCGCGCATCACGTTCATCACTCGTTTCAAAAGACCTGTTAGTAGATGTACGAATACGCTGAGAACTCAAGCGTGATTCTGTATCAGTAAACGTTTCCGATTTGCGAGACAATGCATGTCGCTCACGATCAGCGGACAGTCGCGCATCACGTTCCCCACTTGTCTCTAGAGACCTAGAAGCAGATGCGTAGATACGCTGAAAACTCAAGCGCAATTCTCTATCCGTGAACGTCTCCGACTCGCGAGACAATGCGTGACGTTCACGATCAGCGGTCAGTCGCGCATTACGTTCCCCACTTGTCTCTAGAGACCTAGAAGTCAATGCGTAGATACGCTTGGAACTCAAACGCAATTCTCTATCCGTGAACGTCTCCGACTCGCGAGACAATGCGTGACGTTCACGATCAGCGGTCAGTCGCGCATTACGTTCCCCACTTGTCTCTAGAGACCTAGAAGTCAATGCGTAGATACGCTTGGAACTCAAACGCAATTCTCTATCCGTGAACGTCTCCGACTCGCGAGACAATGCGTGACGTTCACGATCAGCGGTCAGTCGCGCATTACGTTCCCCACTTGTCTCTAGAGACCTAGAAGTCAATGCGTAGATACGCTTGGAACTCAAACGCAATTCTCTATCCGTGAACGTCTCCGACTCGCGAGACAATGCATGACGTTCACGATCAGCGGTCAGTCGTGCATCATATTCTTCACTGGTCTCTAGAGATCTGGATGTAGATGTGTAAATACGCTGAGAACGCAGGCGTGCTTCGCGATCCGAAGAGGTTTCCACGGAGCGAGTTGCAGCCTGATGTTCTCGAACAGCATTAAGTCTCTCCTGACGCGCTTCGGTAGATTCTTGGGATCTTCTGATCCTCAATCTTTTAGCTCTTTTGGAACATTGGGAAAGATTTGACCTCTTTCTAGGCACGGTTATAGTTTTATTGTGAAGATACCTGATCAATTAAAATGTAAGTGACTGCTCCCCTGCGTTACCGGGTAGGCTACCGTGTCACGAAGATAAATGGAAAAGGAAATTAAACACTCAAATAACACAAGCCCGAAGGCATATTTATTCGATAAAATAAAAAAATAAATGGGAGTTTTGGCCGGTAGAGTCAAATTTTCAATGATATGCCAACGTCATCGAAAATCAGTCCTTAATTGTTACCGCCGTCACCGCCTGGAGGTACTCCCAGCTTATGTTATTTTATAATTATACGGTGAATTAGTGATAGCTTTTATTTCCGCATCGGATGTTTCTGATCTTCGATTTTTATAATTCAACAGGAAATGCCCATCAGAACAAACAACTTTTGCTAAAACGTCATTCCTATATGTGTTATGATGTAGCTGGGCTCTTGGAGTTCCACAGCAGGTGTTCCAGATCTTCAATTTTTATACGTTAACAGAGAGTGCTCATCAGATTGAACAACTTTTGCTAAAACGTTATTCCTATATATGATATAGTGTAGCTGGGCGCTTGGAATTCCACAACAGGTGTTCCAGATCTTCAATTTTTATACGTCAACAGAGAGTGCTCATCAGATTGAATAACTTTTGCTAAAACGTTATTCCTATATATGTTATAGTGTAGCTGGGCGCCTGGAATTCCACAACAGGTATTCCAGATCTTCGATTTTTATAAGTCAACAGAGAGTGCTTATCAGATTGAACAACTTTTGCTAAAACGTCATTCCTATATATGATATAGTGTAGCTAGGCGCTTGGAATTCCACAACAGGTGTTCCAAATCTTCAGTTTTTATACGTCAACAGAGAGTGCTCATCAGGTTGAACAACTCTTGCTAAGACGTCATTTCTATATATGTTATAGTGTAGCTGGGCTCTTGGAGTTCCACATCAGGTGTTCCAGATCTTCAAATTTATTCTCTCAGCAGAAAATGCTCATCACGTAGAACAATTTTTGCTATGGCACCATTCTTTTATCTCTTATAGTTTAGCTGGTCTGTTGCGGCTCTGCATCAGGTGTTCAAGTTTCCAAGATAAATTATAGCCTATATGTTGCCCAGACTTAATACCTATACAACAAAAAAATAATCATTCAAATCCGTCCAGTAGTTCCGAAGATTAGCGTGTACAAACAAACAGACACACAGACAAACAGACAAACAGACAGAACTTTTTTTTTTGATTCGTGCTCTGTTAATGTTTCTAAACCCCCCTCAATTATTTTTTTTGTAATATATTCAATGTACAGACACAGTTTTTTTACTGTTTTATTATATGTATAGATATTGAATAAGTTAGACATATAGGCCATATTTTTGTATTATAACTTTCGTGAGACATATTCATATTTATGATTAGTTACGAGCCGCGAGTTAGACTCGCGACCTCGCCGCGTGTTCAACTCATGATTAAGGGCTCCGTTTGGGTCCGAAACTAGTCGGGCAATCTCGAAAAATGCACATGAGTAAACCTTAACTAATCATAAATATATAGGCCATAGGTATATTTTGATTCATCCTTATCAGCGTAAATACGAATTTTAGCATAATTAAGCGTTTATCACTCTCTCTCGTCAACTTTGATCATACCGGTCTTGTTTTATGCTCTGTAAAATAGGCAATGTTCAGTCAAAGTGATAATAAAGTTGGAGAGTATTTGAAATATTTTGAAGGCTAAAAAGCTATTTTTAACCCCCGACGCAAAAATAGGTATTTTATATTTGAATCTATTGTCTGGTCTGTCTGGGGCATTGTAGCTCTCAAGCGGACGAACTGATTTGAATATTTTTAAGTTTGTTTGATTACTGGTTGAATCGGGATAATTCTCAGCTATGTTGAATGATAATCACTTCAGACATTACAAGGTTGTATTATAACTTTCGTGAGACACATTCAAATTTATGATTAGTTACGGTTTACTCACGTGTATTTTTCGGGATTGCTCGACTAGTTTCGGACCCAAACAGAGCCCTTAATCGTGAGCTGATCACGCGGCGAGGTCGCGAGTAGCGTGATCAGCTAACTACACAGCTAAGAAACTAGTCGGGCAATCCCGAAAAATGCACGTGAGTAAACCGTAACTAATGCGTCGGGTCGTTGAGCTCCCTAAAATAAGGTTGAGCTACACGATGACTGATGCATGCGTGCCGTCAGTTGGGACAGGTCAACTCAAACCTGCTATGGCTCTTTCCTCAAAAGGCCATTCCAAACGTTGCCCTACACTGTTACACTCGCATAGTTTTATACCACAATGTCTGGACTTTAAAAGAGACGTTGACCTCTGAGTTTGTTTCGGCTTTTCTTCTCAGAGCTAGTCAGATAGGAAATGCCGGTGCCATCTAGTCTTAAAAAAAAAAAAACATTACATTGACTTGTAAAAGTGTCTTTAACAGATTTATTTACAGAAATAAATATCATTATCATTTAATCATAAATGTTACAAGGTTGACTTAAAAAGAAAGACTTTTTACCTTGTACCGTATATTTTTGTTGCAAATAGGTATCGACGTCAGGTTTTATTTTTATTTTTTATTTCTTCTCTTGGTCGCGTTTGACCCTCGTCGCACCTGATGGTAAGCGCAGACAGGGTCTAAGATGGAGCACACGAATCCAAGTAACAGAGATATAGAGGGATTCCCCTATACCCCTCTGGCTCTCACATACACACGACGGAACACAGTAAACTGCTTGGCGCCAGACTTTAATGTGAGGGTGGTAGCTAGCCAGGCGGACCGTATAGATCCTACCACCAAGCAAAATTCAGCTAAACAATAACATTGCCGATCATCGTCATGACCCTGGCTTTTTAGAGTCCGTTTCTTATTATTATTGCACTAGATGGGCCTTTGTACCTAACTAGAAGATATACTGTTTCATGTTAAATCTTTCTGTCACACATTTTTTGGCTTCCGAATTTGCCTGCCTGTGACGTATCCCATGACAGCTGCTAACTGTTGTCTCTGCGCAACAAAATAACCAAATTCCATCACACGACGCGGACGGACAATTTTCCGGAAACCTGTCGCCTGACACACCAAATGTTTGCCTATTCCCAATCCACCGTCAAAAAATTGTAACAATACACGATTTTTTAATCAACCTCACTTCTGAAAAGATTAAAAAAATGTCACATTGTATACAGAAGCTCCGTCGTGAGTGACGCGGCGTTCCCGAGCGAATTTTAAAACAATACGGGCAGGTAACTAGGCAGGATTAGTCTGAATATAAAAAGCCCCACCTGTTGTTTATGATCATTAATCATCGGAGCAATTGCTGAGCAAATTTATCTTTATCAAGGCCTCCAAACGACGGGAGTTCGTATAATGACTCGTAAACATTTTTGATAATAAAATAAAGAAGAGTAATAACAGAAAGTTTGTGTTTCTTGTTTAGAGAATTGCGTTAAAGTTTCGTGTTTAGCTCAGAGCCCCGGGCACGGTTTTATGGGAATGTTTGATGTTGATTTTTTGTTGAAACGATGTTGTAAAAATAATTTTAATCAGTGCTGTGGGGATGGTTTTATTATAATTTTTTGTAAATGCTGTTTTTGTCTAGATCTTAATCGAAGATAATGGATAGGTTACACGATGCGAGTGACTTGTCAGTAAACAGTTACTGCTATTCTATACTCTCATATCAGTAGCTCGAGTCGGCTCGACTGGTCACATTGTGACGAGTACCTGATGTAGATGAGAAGCTATAGCTACTGTTTTAAGCAAACTAGCTAATTATTGTGGCATGGCGGAGGGATGTGAGTTGCGAGTGAAAACATATTTTTTAGTAGTAAATCGTTGCCAGATTCTTATGAATCCGCATATGAAAGAAAGAAAGAAAGAAAATATGACATTTGACAGTAACTCGCATAATACGGTTACACGGTGCGAGAATCTGTTCTGTATTAACTGACCAGACCAACTCACACCGTTTAAATTATCAACAAGACACGAACATGAAAGTATTTTTTTTTAAAAGCACTATTTCAACGGCCTTTTCAGACTGTGAGAGACTGAATTGATAAAGATTAAAGTTCGGTCATAAATTCTAACATGAAAACATGTGACCTAATTTAATAGTCAATGGGACCATAGTCAGCCAGTCAACTTTTTCTTTCTATACCCTTTTCAACGTAAGGCCATACAAAGAATATCAAATAATTTAAAAAAAAAAACAAAACATGTAAGTATGTTATGTATATGTAAATAAATTTTGCGGTTTTTGATGTCTTTTACGTTTTTTCGATAACAGACTCCTGACGGCTTACGGAAATGACCCCTATGTCAGGACTCATCTTTGCTTGAATAGAGTATGAAACCAAATATCAAAATCCAAATAATATAAACTTGGTTATAACATAAATATATTATTCAGAGCTGTGTGTTTGTGTTTAGAAGTGGCCACGTGAGCCTGAAGGCGTGCACGTGAACACAAATAGGCACGTTGAGATATTGCGAGGTTGGGGATCGAGGCGTACGACAAGTGTGGTAGCACAGATAAATACTTCTTTCATACAGAAATCTCACTTTCGAACGAATGAGTTAAAAACCTAGATTTTTCTTCTACGTACCTGCCAAAGTGCGCTTTATTGTGAGGCGTGAGCGCTCTTATTCCGTTGTGCGAACTCTTATTTCGATTCGGTTTAGTTTTGTTTTGTGTTTCATTCCGGAGGTGAAGCCGCGCGGATGTCTTCATAACTTAATCATGAATTGACACAGGCTTGGTGATAGTAAAGTTGTGATTAGATTTATTCTACCTGCTATCAGATTCTCTAGCAGCTCGTTTACAAACGAGTCCCCACTGCAGCGCTGCCGTAGCGACGACTTTCTATAACAGAAATACACTGCAGGTTTACCACTCTTATTGAAAGGTACACAGTAGTAGGAGAGAATAAAAAATGAGAAAGTCACCAATAAGTCGTTTCGTACCCGAAAAGCCAGCACCGCAAGACACCTACCTACCTACCTTAGAGCTACGCAGTCGACATAGTTGGGAGTGGCTCTATACGAAACATTCCCCTCTGCCAACTCGCTTAGGCCCCATTGTGGGGCCTAATTTTGTTTGATTTTTACTGTGTGAATGTCGTAGCTACAGGGTAGAATGCATACGTGTGTGAACCACCTCGTAAAAAATGACAGGCATTTTTGTATTCGACTGCGTTGCTCTAAGATACCTACGCTCCAAAACTCCATACTGCACTTAAAAGTTAAAAAAAATACCTACACAGCTAACATTCTGACCTAACTTCTTGGTGGCACAAGTGTCACGATATTAGCATAGGTATTACGGCTTTATTAAATGCATAACACGGCGCGGTAATGTGGAGTCTGAGCTCAGAGCTCGCTTGACACAATATTGAGCAGAGCATACCTGGGGACTGTTTTGGCTGCCTGATCGATTTAGAAGCTGTCTCAGTTACGAGATGCTGGAGAATGCATTATGGATATGAATTCTGTGTTAGGTAGATTTGTGTGAAGACAAAAAATAATAATATTGGAAATTAAATATACCGGGTGTAAGGGACGGTGTACCGAAACCAATTCCACACCCATGAATTCAGCCCATTATTTTTAATTGAAAATAAGTGGTTTACCTCGGAATTTTCCGAATTGTTTTTCATTAATTTTACATTTCTTTGATGTAGAATAATTGATTCTATCAGAATAAACCACATTATGCAAACAAAATACGTTTTTTTTTATCGGTAATTCGGAAAAATTCAGCAATAGTTTCCACTGATTTTCAATTCAAATTAATGAATTGAATTTACTGTTTTTTCGGTATCCTGCCCTTTACAAGCAGTTTGTTTACCTTTAAAAAAAAATTAAAATACAGGCAAACTAGATATTTCCAGTGGATTCGGGAAATTCTTTCTATGGCTAGTCCTAAAAGTACGTTTACTGATCGGTAACGGACGGACCGTCCGCACTGAATCATCGTCAATGCTGCCGGTAATTCTTCGATGAACCACTTTTTCCACGCGTGCCGATAACTTCATTCGGATTGCCGACCAGTAGAAGCATTATCGCACCCGTAGCAGTAGCTCCGTACGGAACGTGATCGTTCTGTATTGTTTTGATTGTGGGCTCTAAGCGTGGACATCGCACGACTATGAGGACCTATACATACTCGTATAATTTGCGACACCCTAATTATTCGAAAATTCGAATGACAGTGATAGAAATCCGACTGCTAATAGGAGTCGCGTCGATTCCGCATGCAGCGAATAAAGTGGATGCACTACATAACACTCTACCGCACTGTTTGATACGATCTGTCCGAAGCGTACGACGCGAAACTGTGCACGCTTAATATTAATACCTGTTATTTAGGCTGCAAACGCACATAGGCTCAAAAGATAATAAATAACTCATCAAGTTATGCATGTGACACACATCACAAACAGGCATGTTTGTAACAATACATTTTATTAATAAACGGTTATATTTTTCCAATAATAACCCTTATTAGCCCACCTGTTGCCCCAATAATAAATCATGGCGGTCTCACTGCATTAGATTAATCTTTTATGTAATTTATTAGCTCGCGTCCGGCTGAGCGCGAATTAAATAAATTTTCCTTTTAAGTTATAGAGGATTATTATAAAATGATAATTTTGACTTGTGGCCTTTTACTTTGAGTTACGATGTGTGCTTGTGTCGTTTAGGGGTACACTAAATGGAAAGTTGAAGTTTTCTTAGTATTTATAGGTGCTTAGGTAATAATTATGAGCTTATTCTCTTGTAACGAGCTGTTGCACTTGTTATGGCCTGAATAAGTTATTTTTAAGATCTTAAATAAATAAACAGCCTTTGGACTTGACAAAATAAATGTGCACATAGCACAATGTTTGGTTTATATTTTATAATTCTTTTGGAGAAAGTGCCTTTTTTATTTTATGACTTATTCGCGTTTGACCCTAGCTGCATCTCATAAGCGCAGATGGGGTCTAAGATGTACAAGTCCAAGTAACAAAGACATAGGGGGATTCCTTTATGACTCTCACATAAACACGGCGACTTTTCTTACAGAAACTTCTATTTCATTCTATTTCATTAGCAATGGATAAATAACGAGTAAATAAAAGTTCAAAGCTTAAATCTTGCATCTGCAAATCAGAATGGAATACTCGCAAAATCGCCACACATCACAAAAGGCCACATCGACAAAATCAAATGTATGTTATGTAGGTACGTGATTATTCGGCATTTCAACCCTTCAACGGACAATGCGCGCTGATTGATCAGCGATTGCGATTTAAACAGCATTCAAACGCGGGGTCATTAATAGTTAAATATGGCACAATCATCGCGATTCGTCTTTATCTCATTAACGCGATTTGTGGCGGCTGACGCGGGATAATTATTTTGTAATGGTTTTATTACAATAATAATTAAGTTCGGAAATTGAATAAACACATTTATTTGCCTTTCATTTTGAGTAGGTAAGTACAGTTAATATCAAAGTAAGTGATGATTGCTCAAAGTTTCTAAATTGTTTTATGAATGAAAACTTGACAGTTATTATATTTGTTCACGAATAATTTATATAGCATAGTTCTATAGGTATAAATTATATAATAAATTCCTTAAAGAATAGTATTATCATTATATTTAGAGACTTAAATTAAGATAAATGATGGAATCAGGCAATACTTTGCGGTAATCCATGACATAGAATTATGCAAACACATGCAATATTTAGTTTTAATTCCGCCAAACTAGATCGCTAGTTTGGATGCAGTATGCAGCACCACCCTCCCGCCCACAAATATATGCACATACAGAAGGAGTGAAAAAAAATGCAACATCCAACCAAATCGATACCGGTTGTAACGGATTGGAAGAACGCTGCATTTTTTAAATTAATTTTTAATTTCAATATATTCATCGACTTTTGCTGTTGACTGCCCAAGTACATTGAACAGCAAGTTGTATTGTTTAATTCATTCTCCAGTACGCGATGATTGAACGCCTAGGTTCCAGGATGAAAAATTTTAGTACTTTTACCCGTTAGTCCAAAAAACACTTAAATCAGATTTATAAAGAATTTTTATGAACAGTTATATCGTCCATTCCTCCTGAATCATGCGCACATACGTTACATATTTCCGCCAGCGCATATCGCCATGCTTCCCATAGCGCAGCATACATTGCTGGCGCGCAACGTCTCCCACACTCGCGCACAATGCTCGCTAGGCAATGGAATGATAAAATATGTGCACGACGACGTAGAAACGTCTCCACTGATATTTATGGCAGCCAAGATGTGAAGGAATTTGCTGCGGCTTGAAAATAATTCGTGGTATAGTTTTCGTGCTTTGCGAGGTTGTGTGCGATTCTGTTTTGGACTTATGTCAGTATTGACTGCAATGGCTTTCTTGTGATGCTTTACCTACAAGTTAGAATGAAAGCATGGTCTTTTTTTATGTAATCAGGTAAATTAGTACTCAGGCTGACGCCCTAATAAATAAAATAAACAAATCAACCTATAACTGTCCCACAGCCGCGCAAAAGCCTCTTCGCATACAGAGAAGGAACGACCATTGATCACCACGCTTGCTCACTGCGGGTTGGCAATTTTAGACCATTAAGTCCAGGTTTCCTCACGAGATGCTTGCCTTTTCCGTATGTTAGTGGCGTCTTAGATTAACTAAGGAAGTACAATGCCATTGAAAAAGCCACATTTGGGTCGGAACTGGCAACCAGCAGTGCAATTCTGTAAGAATCTCACCTCGATCGCGATTGTCATTTAGACACTTGTCGTGACACAGCGTGGATAACAAAACTACGCGTTATTGCTTATACTGTCGATTATCTGTGTATTATTTGCTTCTATTATAAATACTGTGACATTATGGATATCGAGTTAACCGTCGATATTGAGGTGGGTTTCTTACAGAATGACACTACAGGTGATTCACAAGCGGGTCGCATCCTACGTGATGGTTAGTGGTTTTGTTTTTTGGCAACTGAGCCGATGACGATTATTCTGCATGGTAAGTGGTTACGGCCGCCTATGAACACCTACAAGCCCAAGAGGTTTGCTGATGTTTTGCCAACCTTAGAGACAAAGTAGAAAAATCTCATGTACCTGTAATTTCACCAGCACCCATAACCTTCCTACCGGAACACAGCAATGCTGCTTGCACATTCGTAATTTCAAAGCTTTCATTTTGACAATACAACAATATTCATTGCCGGGTACATAGTTATGGAGATGTCGGATTGTTAATACATACGTTGCTATGGAAATTGTTGACCTGTCAAAAACAAAGCTATAGCGATTACGAGTGTTTTGCGCAATTAGGATGCAGGTTTTAAGAGTAGTAGAGATCCTTGTGAATTAATTCGACCGGGGAAGTACTATCTCAATATCTATTTCTGGGGTGCATGAAAAAGAGCCTCCACGAGTGACGATACTTAAGTACGTCCGGCGCACCCTGGCAGTCAGCCCCGCTACCAACCTTGTTGACTGGCTAATCTTTTCACCACAGCATGAGCTGTTTTCGTATAGCTCGTGCTGACACGAGAGAAGAAGAATATCTATTTCTGCCCCTAAGCAGCATTGCTGTGTTCCGGTTTAAAGTGTATGGGTGCCATAAAATTATAGGCACATGGGACTTTCCAACTTTCTCTATAAGGTGAGCAACGCATCAGCAATCCTTTTGGTGTAGTTGTAGAAACGCGGCGGTAACTACTTACCATTATCATCGGATTCTTTGCCAAACTAAGGTATAAAAAGAATATCAAAGAAATAATTTGTACATGTGAGTACCATGCAACCATTTACAAAACTAAAACTTGGTGTCTGGCGGTTAGAGTATGTCATGCTCACTCAAATGTCCTGCTGATGGTGGCGTGTGTGTTGGATCGTGCGGTTCCCTACGAAATGGTTGAGCTGAGCGATGCTGATACATGTGTCATGTTCGTGAACGGGCGCCGTCAGTTGGGACTGGTCATCTCTAATCTGTCATGGCAAATGAATTGTAGGTACTCTTATTAGCATAGCATATCTTACATTGTTCTCACATTTAGTTTTCCTATTACAAAATAAGAAAACCAAAACCAGATATTTTTCCATCAAAGTCCCAAGAGTACCTCAAAATGCAAATAGGCGCCAGCGCTGCCTAGAGCAGTAATTAGGTTAAGCTCCGTTGGGCCACGAGACAGTGTTATGAGTTATCTGAATCGTTAACAAAAGCCCTCGCCGATGTTAAATTATAAAATAGACAAAGTAATTTGCGTCACCTTACATTTTACAGTTTCCGCCACAGACGGTGTAGGGTGGCCATGATTAGGGCGGTTCATAGACCGTAGCGTACACGAGGCGACGCGCAATCGAGGCATGGAGGAAACATGAGTGAAAATTGTAACTAATGTTTTGAATCGACTATTTTATGTCTGTATGGTTCTTCGCAATGATGAGGGTATATCTCTGTATTGAAAAACATGAAAGATTACGTCACAAAGATGACCAAGAGTATCCTCACTTATTTATTTGCTAAATGTGCTTATGCTGGCAATAATAAACAGCTATTAAGAACCCCGTATTTTTGGCGACAAATAAACCGGTGAAGTTCGTTGTTTATTATAATTATTCTGAAAATGATTCTTATCGGATAATTATTTCATAAAACTTGAGTCGTTTTTTGTCATAAGTGTTTGCATTAGTGAACATTATGAGTAATAATTGAAATAATCGCTTACACTGGGAGTGCATTTGAGAATTATATAGTGCAATAGGCCTCATAGTGCCTCCTTGTGTGAAGTAACAGGATAGATTTGTCACCAGAAACTCCAAGAAGCAATTAAATGAATCACACCAGCATTTCATTACTTTAAAAGAATGTAAAACAATTACTTAAGTCAGGCCTTAAGGACTAGTATCCTCTCACGTTAAATAATTATTAAAAAAAAACCGGCCAAGTGCGAGTCGGACTCGCACACGAAGGGTTCCGTACCATTATCTATAAAAACGGCAAAGAAATCACGTTTGTTGTATCGGAGTCCCCTTAAATATTTATTTTATTCTGTTTTTTAGTATTTTTTGTTATAGCGGCAACAGAAATACGTCATCTGTGAAAATTTCAACTGTCTAACTATCACGGTTCATGAGATACAGCCTGGTGACAGACGGACAGCGGAGTCTTAGTAATAGCACAGTGTACCTACTTACTACATACAGTGAGTCAACGCCCATACATTTGACAGGTCCTATGAAATGTCAAAATTTGTAACACTTGTCAAAGGGTTGTCACATAAAACAAATTACACAAACTTTGTCAAACAAACGTCCAAATTAATTAACGTTTTATAGAAACAGTGACACGCAAAAAAAAACCACGCATGCGTAATTTTGACGGTTGACAAAATAATGCAAAGGTATGTGCACCAATTTCGCCATTTTGTCCTGGAATATTCTTAACAATATTTAAAACTACAAATTTTGTCGAGGTTACAGTCGAAGTGGCTAACGCTTGCGGGGATAGGTACTCGTAAGAGTCATAAATTATTCCCAAATCGATGACGACGGACTCATTAAAGTTACTTATTATTCGTGGTTATTACTTCTATTGTTTTCGTGGGTGCTGATGCCGGAAATAAAGCCTAAGTATTCCTCGATCATATACGGCGGTCAAAAAAATTTTGCAGTTGAATGAAATTTGCCAGGTAAAACGTGGTCCCTATCTTGGTGTTTGAGAATTGATCTTGTTTTTGTAATCAGGGTCCCCGAAAATCATGGATATGACACAATGACGGCTAATTTGAAAATTTTCATGGCCGTCATCTTGCATATAGATTTTGACCTCATTTTCGGCATCAGCATCCCCGAAAACCGTGGAAATGACTTCCCACCAACAAACATTTGAAAATGTATGTATGCCGCCATCTTGGATTAATAAACAGACTTTATAATAAAATTCTCGCAATAGGTACATCATACATATTATTAATAAATTAAAATAATTTCTATGGAACGATATCAATCAAATTCGAAATCAAAAAGTGCGAGCCCTGGAATTTATGTCCCGAGTATGCAGTATGGCTACTCGGGACATAACCTCCGCCCCTTCACCCCGCAACCCCGCACGATTGCTCTGCGACAATGTTCTACGTTGACCGACTGTAAGGAGTAAGATATAGGTAGACTGGTAATAGGATCCCGTTTTACCCTTTGGGTACGGAATCCTAAAAACGTAGCGGCCTATGTTCTAATCTAAAAGCTAATGAATATGATGAACCAGTTCACACTGCCAAATAAGTTTACTCGACTGCCGCTTGGCACGGTGTAACATGAATCAGCCTTTACTCGAAGTCACGGATAATCCGGCGACTACCGCCTATTTGTTGTACGAAACAATGAGAGGTGATTAGCACAGCCTTTGTTCCTCACAGCTATGTTTTCACATATTTTGCTTGTAATATTCTGTTAATGTGTACCGAAATTAATATTGCCAAAATGCCAGAGTTAAGTTGCTCTTTGTCAAATGTCATTAATTCCATTTTGTGGATGATGATAGCGGTATTATTTGAAGTGAAACAACATTATTAATAGAGTTTTAGATACGTTATGATTTCCAATTTTAACATAAAATGCCTGCATACATAAATGGTAATTCTATTAATACCTTCGAAAGCCTGTAAAATGTGAGGACCATGCAGCATATAGTGATATACTTTCTTTCTTAATATTTGTCGGCCTATTGTCTATCGGTATGAGTCTGTCATGCTCACTGAAATGTCCTGCTGATGGTGGCGTTGTGCATCGGGTCATTGAGTTCCCTGCAACATGGTTGAGCTGAG
Organism: Amphipyra tragopoginis; assembly: GCA_905220435.1. Lineage (NCBI taxonomy): Eukaryota > Metazoa > Arthropoda > Insecta > Lepidoptera > Noctuidae > Amphipyra > Amphipyra tragopoginis. The sequence continues at coordinate 1,079,611 of HG992003.1, read as the reverse complement.
CGACGCCGATGTATGCGTCATGCTTGTGAACGGGTGCTGTCTGTTGGGACTGGTCAGCTCGTAACTGCTATGGCAATCGTTTTAAAAGGCTAACTTTCTCATTACTTTTCGTGTTGTTAACCACATATACATCAATCTGCATTGTTCTTACATTACTACAATGAAAATTGTCAAACCATTTACTTTTTTATAAGAGTGTCTATGGAGTTTCTTGCTGGTTCTTCTCCAAAGGACCTACTACTTAGAACCGAGCACCTAGTGTTGACCTTTTGAAAGCACCAGTGATCTGGTCTACTTGAAATAAAAAGTATTTGACTTTGACTTTGAATGACGTCACCGTGCGTCATCACTGTGACGGCCAAAAAATTAACTTGTAAGAGGAAAGTCCCGTACAAAGTAAGTTCACAGTTACCTTACAAGCGAGGCACAACGTGTAATCCTATCGCGCGAGGCACATGTGTTGCCGGCTGTACCGCTGCGCATAAATCAAGCGCATCCCTGCCGAGACTTGATTCCGACGTTTTATACTGTTTGTACTTATCCTTAACTGATATGTTTCTGTTTGAGGTTGAATTTTATTTATGTTTCTTGCTGTTTTAATTTGTTTAGTATTAAAAATGTTTTTGTCATCCAAATATTGGATTAGGTTCCTTAAACCTACGCTGGCCTGGTGCGGGTTGGCGGAAAACATACCACCGTAAAAACTTTTTTAAGGTCGTTCACTTGTGCGGGATTCTTCATGATGTTTTTTTAATCAAATTCTGATCTGCACGTGAATTCGAAATTCAGAGGTGCGGGCTGGGATCAAACTCAGATTCTCTTACATAGAAGGCAAGTGTTCAACAGCTTTGCTAATATAGTAGGTACTATTATTAGCTACAAAATATAAGCCCCTCCTATAGAATGCCACGACAAAAATAAATATGCAATTCAGCCGCATGTTAAAATCAAAGTATTGACTGATATCATACTCTGTATCTTATCTTTAAAAGTGTACTTATAGAGTAAAAGATATCTCCAAATTACTTTTATTTATGAAGTAATCATACAAATAATTTTAATAAACTCCCAGAAAATACAGCTCATTTAGACCCGGAAAACCCCGTTAATCAAAATAAACGCAAACAGAAAAAAAAACATCAAAAAGACAGGATTATCAGCGATCCTCTCATCGCCGTTCAAATGGAGCAAACTGAAAAATATACGAGTTATTCACACAATATACCGGCGATATCTAATCTGCGATATGAATGGTCCGGGGCGTGCCCGGCCCGATCCCCGACCGAAATGAAAAAGCCCGGGCCCTCAATATGGCGTTGGCAATAATTACAACGGAGTTGACCTTTTACACAATGTCATACGTGTCTGTAACGATTGGATGGAACACAAAGAAGGCATAGAAAAGGGTGGCGACTCAATTATTTCTGTACTGAAGCATGCTCTCGTGAAAAGGAGCATCAATAAGCTGGGACTGTCTTTTTGTTGGGCCTATTTGCAAGAAATACATTATTTTTTGTGCCTGTATTTTTGGTAAGGAGTTAAAATCTGTTATCGTGGGTGCTGTGACACGCAACATTGTTATCGTTAAGTTACAGCAACGCGACTGCTAACATCGTATTGTGATTACTACGATTACAAATATAAGCTGTCTGTTTATTTTTTCATTATAGAAGTCATACCTTTATCACCTGTGTCTTATATTTATTTACCCACTGTTGGATATACGTTTTCTTTCACGAGTGATTCGTTCTGATTCTGACGCATTCTGGCCACCTAATGACTGGATGCTCCACACTACGTGTTACCGTTCTAGATAAAGTACTTACCTATGGGCTATGCATAAAATAAAATATATCGAAATGTGCCTTTAAAATTCTTAATAACCGTTTCCGGGGTAAGAACACAAATTACATCAACAAATACACCTTTTACAACATTACAAAGGAACCCGATAGCAGTCAAGTTATGAGGCACATTGTTCGCGTATCGGTTACAGCAACGACAGCCATTGTTAGCTCTGCTACACAATGTGTGCTATCCGCAAACATGTACCATTTTCTTATTGGAGGTAACAGCTCTGACTAATACGAAATTTTAATTTGTGAATATTGTATTTTGGTAATGTTTTATTTAAATTAACCGTTTCGTGTGGTTCTAGATTATATAATGGATCGACAATAACGGGGGAATATTGCCGTAATCACCACGCTTAGCATACGTATTGGTGATTAATGTGTGTGGTTATTAATGCACAGGAGGATGCTGGTAGTGCCCCTCCTCTTGAAATCATCGTGTCGTCATGACTTGTTTTATGACGCTCATCGAAACAGACAGCCATTAATGCGAAACATGAATAAAGATGTTAAAGTATCTTTATTTAGTTACTCTACAAACTCCCGTCATCTCATGTGGGGACGGGCTAGAATATAAAACTTCCTCACCGTGGTAGGATCTATATGGTTCGCCTGGCAATCTACCACACTCATATTAAAGTGAGACGCCAAGCAGTTTACCGTGTTCCGTCGTGTGTATGTGAGAGCCAGAGGAGTATAGGGGAATCTCTCTATATCTTTGTTACTTGGATTTGTGTGCTTCATCTTAGACCTTGTCTGCGCTTACCATCAGGTGCGACTAGGGTCAAATAATTTAAAAAACCAACCAAGTGCGAGTCGGACTTGCGCACGAAGGGTTCCGTATCATTATCTATAAAAACGGCAAAAAAATCACGTTTGTTGTATGGGAGCCCCCTAAAACATTTATTTTATTCTGTTTTTTAGTATTTGTTGTTATAGCGGCAACAGAAATACGTCATCTGTGAACATTTCAAGTGTCTAACTATCACGGTTCACGAGATACAGCCTGGTGACAGACGGAAGGACGGACAGCGGAGTCTTAGTAATAGGGTCCCGTTTTACCCTTTGGGTGTGGAACCCTAAAAAAGACTACATAACATCACGCCTGTATTCCCCGAAGGGTTGGGCAGACGTGTATAGTACGCCGTCATTTCGCCAAAAAAAACTAATGACTATGAAAATGATACTGCGGCCATCATTCGATGATTTATACGCCAAATTCTTGCTCTGTGGTAGTTGATGGTTGTGGCAATGAAGATTATACTGAGCTTCTAAATACAGTGTGCCTATTTGAAACTTTCTGCCACGAACCTTCCGTAGCGAGAAACAACGTACAAGTTTGTATGAATTTATTAATATCTTTCAAAGAAAATAAGACGTCGATGAAGACGGTAAAGCGCAAAATACAGTGAACATTAAACTTAACAATTTCAAAACTTAAAATAAGCCATTGAAAATAGCAATTTATTTTGTATTTGAAATATTTTTAACTGTACCAAATGAATTTGAAATTCACTAGTCGTCGTGGTGCCGTAGAAAATCGCGAACGAATAAATAAAAATCAAAATGAAATAATAAACTAGAAGCAACGTTCGGAAAGTTGGCCGTTGCAAGTTCGCCAATGATTTTCGATTTGTAAAGTTTTAAAATTGCGCTAACTGCGCTGCTCGCCGCTTTCTGAAGCGATTTCATATTTTATTCGTTAACTATAACTAGTTGCTAGTTACAGGTGCAAATAGTTTATTGCACTGGTATATTGTTAACTAGCTTCTGCCCGCGACTTCGTACACGGATCCTGTTGCTTATGCCAGCGACAACGGGTTCATCAAAATCGAAGATCTGAAACGTCTAATGTTGAATTCTAAGAGCCCGGGGACGGGAAAACAACGGGATGCGCGAGACGATTCGAGACGTTCCAGATCTTTCATTTTTGTAAGTCAACAGGAAATGCCCATCAGACTAAACAACTTTTGCTAAGACGTCATTCCTATACATATATGTTATAGTGTCGCTGGGCTTTGGAGTTCCACAACAGGTGTTTCAGATCTTCAAATTTATTCTCACAGCAGAAAATGCTCTTTACGTGGAATAATTTTTGCTATGGCACCATTTTTTTATCTCTTATACCTACTTTAGCTGGTCCACATCCGATTCTTCAGATGATATCGACATTCTGTTCAGAGAATGTCGAAGTCGATCAGAATTCAAACGTTCCTTGCGCTCTTCTTTTGTCTCTTCATGCCGTACTCCAGCAATTCTTTCTCTCTCACTTTCTAACTGATTATGAATATTTTGTTCTGTGCGTGTGTACGATAATCTCGATCAGCAGTTAGTCGCGCATCACGTTCATCACTCGTTTCAAAAGACCTGTTAGTAGATGTACGAATACGCTGAGAACTCAAGCGTGATTCTGTATCAGTAAACGTTTCCGATTTGCGAGACAATGCATGTCGCTCACGATCAGCGGACAGTCGCGCATCACGTTCCCCACTTGTCTCTAGAGACCTAGAAGCAGATGCGTAGATACGCTGAAAACTCAAGCGCAATTCTCTATCCGTGAACGTCTCCGACTCGCGAGACAATGCGTGACGTTCACGATCAGCGGTCAGTCGCGCATTACGTTCCCCACTTGTCTCTAGAGACCTAGAAGTCAATGCGTAGATACGCTTGGAACTCAAACGCAATTCTCTATCCGTGAACGTCTCCGACTCGCGAGACAATGCGTGACGTTCACGATCAGCGGTCAGTCGCGCATTACGTTCCCCACTTGTCTCTAGAGACCTAGAAGTCAATGCGTAGATACGCTTGGAACTCAAACGCAATTCTCTATCCGTGAACGTCTCCGACTCGCGAGACAATGCGTGACGTTCACGATCAGCGGTCAGTCGCGCATTACGTTCCCCACTTGTCTCTAGAGACCTAGAAGTCAATGCGTAGATACGCTTGGAACTCAAACGCAATTCTCTATCCGTGAACGTCTCCGACTCGCGAGACAATGCATGACGTTCACGATCAGCGGTCAGTCGTGCATCATATTCTTCACTGGTCTCTAGAGATCTGGATGTAGATGTGTAAATACGCTGAGAACGCAGGCGTGCTTCGCGATCCGAAGAGGTTTCCACGGAGCGAGTTGCAGCCTGATGTTCTCGAACAGCATTAAGTCTCTCCTGACGCGCTTCGGTAGATTCTTGGGATCTTCTGATCCTCAATCTTTTAGCTCTTTTGGAACATTGGGAAAGATTTGACCTCTTTCTAGGCACGGTTATAGTTTTATTGTGAAGATACCTGATCAATTAAAATGTAAGTGACTGCTCCCCTGCGTTACCGGGTAGGCTACCGTGTCACGAAGATAAATGGAAAAGGAAATTAAACACTCAAATAACACAAGCCCGAAGGCATATTTATTCGATAAAATAAAAAAATAAATGGGAGTTTTGGCCGGTAGAGTCAAATTTTCAATGATATGCCAACGTCATCGAAAATCAGTCCTTAATTGTTACCGCCGTCACCGCCTGGAGGTACTCCCAGCTTATGTTATTTTATAATTATACGGTGAATTAGTGATAGCTTTTATTTCCGCATCGGATGTTTCTGATCTTCGATTTTTATAATTCAACAGGAAATGCCCATCAGAACAAACAACTTTTGCTAAAACGTCATTCCTATATGTGTTATGATGTAGCTGGGCTCTTGGAGTTCCACAGCAGGTGTTCCAGATCTTCAATTTTTATACGTTAACAGAGAGTGCTCATCAGATTGAACAACTTTTGCTAAAACGTTATTCCTATATATGATATAGTGTAGCTGGGCGCTTGGAATTCCACAACAGGTGTTCCAGATCTTCAATTTTTATACGTCAACAGAGAGTGCTCATCAGATTGAATAACTTTTGCTAAAACGTTATTCCTATATATGTTATAGTGTAGCTGGGCGCCTGGAATTCCACAACAGGTATTCCAGATCTTCGATTTTTATAAGTCAACAGAGAGTGCTTATCAGATTGAACAACTTTTGCTAAAACGTCATTCCTATATATGATATAGTGTAGCTAGGCGCTTGGAATTCCACAACAGGTGTTCCAAATCTTCAGTTTTTATACGTCAACAGAGAGTGCTCATCAGGTTGAACAACTCTTGCTAAGACGTCATTTCTATATATGTTATAGTGTAGCTGGGCTCTTGGAGTTCCACATCAGGTGTTCCAGATCTTCAAATTTATTCTCTCAGCAGAAAATGCTCATCACGTAGAACAATTTTTGCTATGGCACCATTCTTTTATCTCTTATAGTTTAGCTGGTCTGTTGCGGCTCTGCATCAGGTGTTCAAGTTTCCAAGATAAATTATAGCCTATATGTTGCCCAGACTTAATACCTATACAACAAAAAAATAATCATTCAAATCCGTCCAGTAGTTCCGAAGATTAGCGTGTACAAACAAACAGACACACAGACAAACAGACAAACAGACAGAACTTTTTTTTTTGATTCGTGCTCTGTTAATGTTTCTAAACCCCCCTCAATTATTTTTTTTGTAATATATTCAATGTACAGACACAGTTTTTTTACTGTTTTATTATATGTATAGATGAGTTGTTTTTTGTTTTGTATGAATCACACCGTATGATGGAGTACAATCTGATGGGATTGCGAGTTGCTATTTTATTTGCCTAAATCTCATTTTGCCTTAGTCCCAGAATGCCTGAAATTCAAAATGACTGAATTTCCCAATTTCTAAAAAAACAAAAGGCGAGTGATGTACAGTTAAATATCTATTGAATAAATAAATGACTTTACTTATTTTGGAAACTGAAAACGGGCGTCAAGGGTGCACAGCCGTTGGTTGAAAGTGAAACGTAGACGGTCTAGTCTAGAGTAAAAAGAAAAGAAATAAAAAAAATCGCCCTTCCTTATTCACTTCCCTGTTAGATGCACTAGTTACGTTGTAGCTTACCTCAACTAACCCCAACTATAGATGGCATACGGCTTGTTATTTTCGCGACACGATGCTCGAAGCTAAGCAACGTAGCGGGCTGCTCAGCTAGGACGAAGGGTAAATATCCCGTCTGCATCACTACACGAAGGTTAAGGAGATCGTGGATTACATCAGAGTCAAAACCAAAGGGACGAAGCATTTTTATAATATTACTATGCCAAACTTCATGTTTCTATGTAAACCGAAAGTAGTCATAGTAACTCTCAACTCAACTGTACTCATTTCTGAGGCATTTGTTTTTTCAGACATTGGGAAATTCAGTCACTTCGAATTTCAGACATTCTGGGACTAAGTCAAATTGAGATTTAGGCAAAATGATAAGAAGGCATAATGAAATTAAGTCCTTAAGAACCGCACCCTTTTATTTTAACAGTGTGTGTGTAACGTAACGATGCATTTCCACCAGATTTTATTTATTTATTTATTATATAGTAACAGGTACATATTAAGGTCTATAATACAATAAAATGTCCAACAAAACTATATACCTGGTTTGTCTGTTGGATCGTAGATACTAATATTAAATGTAAGTACTTATTTAACAATTTAATGTAACATTTATTACATTATAATACATAGTAGTTATTATATTAAGTAGTTTATTTATTTATTTACTTTAATTAAAACGGTCTTAGACCAATTACAATATTTTAATAATTTTAATTTATGATATTATCATGATATGTAGAATTAAATCTTGCGAACTATATTTATTAGTAGTTTATAATATGCTTAATATCTCAGTTTAAATATGGACGTTACATAGCACATGGTTATTTTAATATACTAATGCAGAAAATTTAATAATGATAATTAATGAATAATTAGGAAAGTATGTAGACATGTTACGGCAATGTACTAATTAGATATTTTTTAAGTTTTTTCTTAAATATATTTTTGTTTAAATGTGCTATGCAACGTTGCTATGGATGCGTTTGATATCCACCAATCATATTCATTGGTCCACATAGCATAGCACTGGTGGAAACTGATTCAACTAAGCTACGTTTTTTATATGGAAGGATGCGTGCTATGGATGGTCGCGAGTGGTGTAGCTATGTGCAGAGCAGTGTAGGCCTACAGTAGGCGCGCGTTTCATAGCACATCTTACTCGCTCCGCTACATAGCTTTAGCATCACTGGAAACGGTCACATAGTTTCGTAGCTTAGCTTTTACATTCTCGCAGCATAGCTGCATAGCACATCTCTGGCGGAAAGGCATCCTAATTTTTGCCAAACGCAAACGAAACAACCGTCAGTCAGTTTTTGTTTACGAAAACTGTCAAAACGATTGGTTTTGCTTTTTGTGTCAAACAATTTGACAGCTTTTGAAATTGAAAACTGTCTGAATGAACGGTTCGGCCTTGGTTCGGTTGCGATTTATCAAGATTTCTTTTAGGAGAATTGGGCCCGTCCATTCATGTAAAAACTAATTAGTGCTGTCACCATTTCAACAATATCAATATACATGGCTGTTTATCTTTTATTGAACCCAAAAAAGAAACATTTAAATGCTAGGTATATGTATCAAAAAATGAAGAGGAAACATATACTAAATCCACGCATTTTCCTGATCTGTTCAGATCAGGGTTCAGTTTTTGGAAGGCGACCTTAATTGACAGTTGAGGTGACATTGATTGATATTAATCTTCTCTCCTGCAACCCTGAGGAATACCATATTCCAGCAGTGTTTTCAGTGAACCGGTATAGGCTCCATTAGTTTAGAATAATTACACAGTTTTTCTTGAAACTGAAAGACATAAGATGTCCTGGTTTTAGGCAGAAACTCAGGTATGTTTAAGAATCATATTCCAATGCCTTTATAAAAAAAAACTTTGAAGCCTCACAAAGTCAAAAAAAGCAAAGTCATGAAATTGATATTTACATTCAAGCTCCAAAGTTTGGCATTAGAAACTAATAGGCTTCTCTTATTTTCGTTTCAGGGTATCGTGTAACTCAGGGACCATAAAATAAAAAGCTCACAAACACTTTTAGATTTTCCAAAGGGATTAATTTCTTAGTTATTAAAATAGAAGGAAAAGGTTGACCAAAATACACATTTTCCTCCCCCTAAAATTATAAGATTAATTAAATTTAAATTATAAAAGGGTTGAGTTTTTTTACTTTCAGGTTTATGTATTTTCTACTTTGCCTTTTTGTCGTTTATACCGTTCTTGCAATGAGCGACGCCAGAGTTTAATAAAATATTATTGAGAATTTAAGTGGGACGGATTACGGATGATTGTAATTTAATGTTTGCCTTAATGGTAAGTCGAGATACTTTTGAATCAGGAAAAGATAAATTATCTTTTCATATTTTCAAGTACTGCACCGCTTAGAGTAATTTTTATATGGAATGTAAACGTAAACGGAGTTTTCTTTTAAATGATTATCGATGTCTGTTTTCCCGGAAGAGATTGGGTTTGGTTTAAGCACCAAGGCACCAAGCTCCATAAGTAATTAGGTCTTATAACTCTTGGAACTAGCTTCCACTAGTGACAATACTCAAGTCCGGTATACTCTTGGCAGTCAGCCCCGCTACCAACCTTGCTGATTACCTAACCTTTTCACTACGGCATGAATTATTCCCGTATGTAGCTCGTGCTGACACGAGAGAAGAAGACCCCTGGAGTTCGTATTGGTAGTAATTTTGTTAATATTTCTTGGCTTCGTTAACGCACTTTACTCAAAAAAGCTCGTAGATCATACATAACATAATCAGCGCATTACTGACCCACTGCTGGGCACGGGCCTCTTCTCAGACTGAGAAGGGTTTAAGAATTAGTCCACCACGCTGGCCTGGTGCGGGATGGTGGACTATACACACCACCGAGAGATTAATGAAGCCCTCTCAGGTGAGCAGGATCAATCACTTAATAATCCTACATTAGTCCACATGGACCCACATGTCCACAGGAAAGTGTCGTGGTGGCCCGGAGGTTACAGACCCGCTTGTTAAGCACCGGGTTGCGGGTTCAAACCCAGGCATGTACCAATGTGACTTTTTCAATGTCATATGTACTTTCTTAGTTAATCTAAGACGCCACTGACATACAGTGAAGGAAAACATCGTGAGGAAACCTGGACTTAATGTTCTGAAATCGACAACCCGCAGTGAGCAAGCGTGGTGATCAATGCTCGTTCCTTCTCTGTATGAGAAGAGGCCTTTGCCCAGCAGTGGGACAGTTACAGGCAAATTTTTTTTTTTTTTTTTTTCAGTTCACATTAATTCCACCGTACCATAAAAACCTCAGCCATTTTCCTCCTCCGTCATTTCCCGCCAGAACAAGGCACATCACTATAATTCCGCTCCGTTCAAATCCGCGCTCGCTACGACATATGAATGGAATTAGCATTGCTAATTAGCTTTTAGCAATACATCGCTTCAACCGCTTACGGGTGAAGTAATTCGTAGCATGTTAAATCTTCGCTTTAATTTGGTATCTACGTTTAATGTATTGGATATGTTGTTTAGGGTGCGTTGGGTATCTTAAATTGTATATCTAACGTATCTCTTCCGATAAATGCAAGCTGTTTTGCGATCTCTTAGATAGCGAATTAGTTCAAAGAATTTTCTTTACGAAATGAGTTTTTGGCTAAATTTTGAACAGCATTCTAATTGCGCAAAACGCTAGTTATCGCTATGGCTTTGATTTTGACAGGTCAATAATTTCCATAGCAACGTATGTATTAACAATGCGACTTCGCCACAACTGTATAACACACAATGAATATTGTTGTATTGTCAAAATGAAAGCTAATGAAATTATGAATGTGATACGCAATTCGGATGCTGTTTTGGAGAAAAAGTTCTTAGTTGTAAATAAAGTAGAAGATAGGTGTCCATTTGAATAATGATTATCTCTCATGTTAGCACGGACTATAAAATGTGTCCCGTTATAGACTAGCGATATTCTAGGTACTTATATAGCAACTATTCTAGTACACAAATACACTACACACTAGGGTCCAAATCCACTTCCCCGCTATTTGGCACCCATTTTGCTTTTTTATTGAGATATTCTCTATCTTAAAATTAAGACAATGAGAACCCATTGTATCGTAATGTAAACGACAAACAATATTATCGTCGTCCGAATAAGTCTACTTTTATCTCAGTAGGACCAAAACTTTGAGAGATATGACTTTTTTTGTACACACGTACAGAATAGCTCAACAAAAAAATGGAAGTGAATTGGACCCTAGTGTAATGTAAAGTGTATTTGTGTACTAGAATAGTTGTTATGTAAATACCGGACCGGACACACTGTATAACTATAATACGAGAATAGCTCATGCTGTGGTGAAAATATGCTATCCCTCAGCAAGATTAGTAGCAGACTGCCCAGGGTGCGCCGGACTCTCGGAAACTCGTGGAGACTCCTTTAATGCACGCTTTTTAACCCCTCTTTAATGCACCCACTTGATATAGCACTCAATCTATCAAAATTAAAATTTGAATTGAAACTTTCAGTATCACATTGACCATCATAATGAAAGAGACCATATGTTGTTATAGGTTGTTATAACTGCATCAATTCACACGGCGGTTAGTTGCGATACCCACTCATTTGGCTCGGGTTCCGCTATCGTTATTAATATCCATCAGTTTGCACCAATTTAATTGACACCCGGCAAATTGTTGTAAATTGTCATATAGTTTACATAACTTCGGCTTGCTTTAGTTTTGTTAGGACATTATAAGCATATTTAGCCCATTACTGTTCTACTGCTAGGCAAGGGTCTCTTCTCAGTATGAGAAGGGTTTATGCCCCAGTCCACCAGTGTCTGATACAGGTTGGCCACCATCGAGAACTTTCTAGAGACCTCTCAGGTGAGTAGGTTTGTCACCGTAGAGATAATCAAATTCTGATCCGCAAATGCATTCACAAAATCAGAGGCGCTGGCCAGGATTGAACTTAGACCATCCTAAATTGAAGGCAACCGTTCAATGACTATCTGCTTTTAGGACATGATTGATATGTTTCATTGGTGTAGTGGAAGGAAGCATCTTTACTGAGCGGCGGTCCCGCGTTTCATTTTCAGACAAGCAAAAGCGTTCGTTTTCAGTTAACATTTAATAGCCAGATACCATGCATTTGAACCATTAACTATAGGGCTCGTTGCCATAGATTATCATTTAGGCAGAACAATTATGTTTGGTCCTTCAGAAATATGTTATAATTACGGTACTAGAATGTCTACTACGTCCATTCCCGGAATTGCATCTCTACAAATACACACATCGCAGCGTATTTTGAAACACGCCAATTATCTAAATAATTCCTTCAATTCCCAGAACCAATTCACGGAATGAGTCAGTTACTTCCCTAACAAAACAAACACAGAAGTACTTGTTTTTCCAAAATTCTCGTAGCCATCCAAACGGGAACCCATTCGACACCTCGCAATGTTTCGCTGCACGAACAAAAATCCAATTTTGATTAAAACTTTATAAAGAGGGGAGGGCTCGATTAATTTAACTTTTTTTGCGGTACCCCCGGCCTTTTTGTTCATTCCAGTGCCAGTATTGTTGCGATCCAGTCGTGGGAAAATTATATTTAGAGACAACTTGTGTCTTGGTCTTAGTAATCTAGATGGAGGATACTTGCGGTAATAAAAAATAAACGGTTCCCACTTTATTCTTACGTTCCACATAATATGCACAGTGAGGAGTTTAGTCCATCAGATAATGACAACGATAAATCAACTCTTTAAGCGGCACACCAAGACTCAGAATTTTATCACCTTCCTTGAGAGTGTTTGTTCTCGTGTGAGAATCAGATCTGCGCTTCTAAGGACCAAAAGTCTCTGCACTTATCTCTAGCAACTTATGTTTATAAAAGTATAATGAGACAAATTATTCAGATTTATTATAACAATAATTGTTAAAAATGTTCTCTTTGCATTTATAATAATTATAAATGCATGCATTTTTTAACTTCTTTTAGGAAATTATGATGATTACATCGCTTCACATGATTTTGGAGACACATAGCCGAGGTTTCTAAAAGGTTGATCAATTTATTTGTTTTCATATCATATGTCAACGCATATGATTGGTCGACCAAAATCCTAACAACCAATCACAGCACTTGATGTTACATTTTACAGCTGGTCAGATAATTTTTTCGTTGATCAGTCTTTTGGAAACCGGGGGATGATCATTGGGTAAATTCTAAGCAATGTTAACCCCATTATATCCCAAAATATAAGTGACACGTCCTAACTAAACCGAGATTTGAGTAAACAAAATATACATAAAATTGAATAAATTAACGTCCATGAAAGCGGGGACAAGAAACAAAGGGATAAGTTTGTTTCAGTTTAAGTAGCAAGTTGTAATGGCACCGCAGTTGTTGATGTATTTTTGTTTGAGAAATTCCCACTCACTTAATCTTTCCTCAGTGTCCTTGGAAGTGTGTTAGTGTATTTTGTTTTTATTATTTATGTGTTAAGTAGTAGAATACAGGAAACTTTTGTCACGTGACAATAACGCATTATTCTGGGCGAAACTTTGTCTTGGTGAGAAACTATCCAAAAAGATTGAAAGAAGTGCTGTTCCTGGTAGATTTTGTTTTAAAGAATATTAGTTCACGAGTATTTTGTGTCAATGATCAATTATGTTGAAATCATAGCGCAAAGCATGACGTTGCATTTATCCCTCGTGTAGGATAACGGCTAATTTGGAACGATACGTTAAAATATAATCTTGTCCATGGTATAATAATATGCTACGCCAGGTATTCTCTTCCCGCAATGGCCTAAGACTACGTCATGAATGTCACGATCAGTGCTGCCATTGATTAACATCTCCAATACAATAAAGGAGATTTTTTATTCATTATAAATATTAAGTAAATTGCTAACTAGCCTATTTTTTATTCCGTGTTATTCATCTGTTTAGTTAAAAGTAAACTGTATAAAATTACTAGTTCAAAATTGCTTCTCTAAGGAAGCAAATATGTGAAAAATGCATCTTGCTCGGGTAATTTATTTATGCATAGTGGAAGCACTCCCAGCTGATGACGTAATCTTAGGCCAATCACGTGACCTAGCTGTCACGGGAAGAGAATACTAGTGAAACATATTTTTATACCATGCTCTTGTCGTGCGACATGCGTTAAAAACAAATAAAAACAATGTCCAAAAGTGCGTTCCACTGTAGAGTGCACTACCAAAATAATCCATGTATTTTATCAAACGGAAAAAAATGTGCATCAAAGCAACATAATTCATTTATAAAATAAATAGGTTTTTCGTATCGAAGCTTTAGTTTACCAGGCCTTGACAAACATTTGGTTGCTTTGGAGTATTTCAGCTCCACTTTAATAAGTATTAGCCTATATTCTACCACCTGCAACCAATTTATATCTTTCAAGTTCTGGTGACATTTCCCCAGACATACGTAGAATAATCGTGGCAAGCGCACAGCCCGCTCTGACACCAACTTTAGCTTCAAACTAAGGCGATCCGTTGCTCCAACTCATACATGGCTTAGCAGTGCACGTTAGACTCTACAGTTCACTGTGGTTGCTGTTCCCTAGATTAAACTAGATGCTTCTTACAAACTTTTCCATATACATTTTGAATAAACAATTCATTAAGTAAGGTCCACACAATGGGGTACTATTTATTTTTATTAGATGACTCGTTTTTTTTTTTATAAAAAACATAAGCAAACAACAACAACAGTGAAAGAACTAAATATACAGGCTGTAAGGGTAAACACCGTTATCCTTGAAACCAGTGGTTTGGTTTCATTTACAGAACGTAAAATCAATGAAAAATAACAACCTTTTTTTTTTGTAAAATTTTCATTTTTCCTCAAAAACATTTCACCCTATGCGCGGGGGCAACAAGCTACGGGAGGGGGCGCGGGGAACTCGCCGCGTGGCCCGACGCACGGCCCCGCACAATTTGCTACCCCAGTCGGTCATCGTCGTTAGCGAGTGTGTGTACGCCGCGCCGTAGCGCCGCCGTGCCGCTCATTTCTCGCGCGTATATTTTTTTTTTTACTCTTTCCTATGTTTTTATGTTTAAGTCAACTACCCATGGTTTGAGTGATAACGCTGTTTACCCTTACATGCTGTATATTCAATAACACAAATTAGTAAAATAAACGACAAAAAAACGGAGAACACATTTTCATCAGAAGAACGTAGAGTCGTCCACGGAGTTCCACAGGGGAGCGTACTGGGACCCCTTCTCTTTACACTCTACATTAATGACCTCCCTAGAGCCACTGTGCACCCTATGTCACTTTTTGCTGATGACAGCACAGTGACGATAACTTGTAAATGTCGAGACACCTATGAAAATGACATAAATAATGCGTTGAGTACAATTATTGAATGGTTAGATAATAATAATTTAAAAATAAATATCAATAAGACATTTATAATGAATTTCAGCCAACGTTTGACATATAATCTTGACATTAAATATAATAATAATAGAATTGACGCAGTTAATACGACTAAGTTCCTAGGATTTACAATAGATAGGGCTCTAAATTGGAAGGCTCACATAGAGATACTAAGAAAAAGACTATGCAGTAGTTCGTATGCTCTTTATACCCTGTCCCGAACCCTTAGTATAGATGCGCTTCTTACTACTTATTATGGACTTGTTGAATCCGTTCTCAGATACGGCATCATATTCTGGGGCAACTCTACAGACAAAGAAATCATATTTAAAGCGCAAAAAAGATGTCTTAGAGCAATATTCAAATTGCAAATGACTGATAGCTGCCAACCTTTCTTTAAAAAATATAAGATACTGACTCTGCCATCTTTATATATTTTGGAGATTGTAGTATTTGTTAAGACAAATCCTAACCTATTTCAGAGCATGGCAGATGCTTATCCCCGTAACAGACGTGATAACAGTAAGTTATGTCTAAATCAGGCTAGAACTGCACTTATGTTCAAGAGTGTTTTTTGCATGGCGCCAGTCATTTATAATAAACTCCCTAAGAGTTGGAAAGACTTTACAATTGCAGCATTTAAAGCCAGGGTTAAATCACTTTTGACTGATAAAGCATATTATAATATCACTGACTTTCTAACGGACAAATTTACTTGATTGTTTGTACTTCATAAAAATAATATTGAATGTACCTATAATAATTATAAAATAATTTTGTATTAATTTAATGAATTTATTATAAAGTAATTTTGTATTAATTTAATGAATTTATTAAAGAATGATTTTGTATTAATTTAATGAATTTAAATAATAATAATATTTATGATAATTGTTATGAATGAATTATGAGATAATTATGTAACTTGGAATGCTTAATTATTAGTGCTTTAATTAGTAACCGTAATACCTAAATATTTGCACGCCATTTCATATGGCAAACATGTCGGGACAAAAATATTTTATGTTGAAATCTTGCATGCAATTTGTATGTACACACATGTTTAAGCGAATAAAGTTATCTTATCTTATCTTATAAAATGCCGAAGTTATAAGTCAGTTGGTATTAAAAACTGAAACCCAATCAACCAAATTTATAACACGGTATAATAAAGCGGAACCTAGCTCCAGCGGAAGCAACTAAGAAATAAGAATAAATTCAAGGCGTATCCTAGGATTTCCATCTATTCTTCGATCAGCATAAAAATATAAGATTTATTTATTTATTTTAACTTGATTTACAATCACGAGGAGCCAACGTGATCGGATACGGCTCTCGGTCCCCACTGGATTAGTATTCAGTTGTTGTATACTGTGAATATTATAATTTCATAACTTCATACTTTCTCTATCGACTGTTTGTATGTAGTGATTTATAGACGGAATGAATTTAGTTTCGAAGATTTAGTTTGGCCGTAAAATGGCTGCGGATTTAAGGACCATGTTGATTACAATCTTTAAAAAAACCTGCTTTGAAGATGTTCTTGTTAAGAATATCAGTTAAGACTCTGAAATGGAATTGTATTTAATGAATGGTGTTAGCATACCGCCGTTGATTTTGTCACGTCCAAAATTTGGATATTACGATAAACTTTCACAGTTCAGCTTAAATCGTCACAAATCTTAAGAGTGGTAGGTAGTCACATATTTGATACTAGAATAAGTAATCTATATTTTATATCTCTTTTAATCTTCATATATTTGAATATATCTTTGTTAAAATTCTGCATTCATCATCTGCCTAGCCTATCCCAACTATGTTGGGGTCGGCTTCCAGTCGAACCGGATGCAGCTGAATATCAGTATTTTACATGGAGCGACTGCCTATCAGACCTCCACAACCCAGTAACTGGGTAATACGATACTCTTGGTAAGACTGGTTGTCAGACTTTTCGGGCTTCTGACCAACAGTAACGACTGTCAAAGATCTACAAATGACAGCCGGGACCAACGGCTTTACGTGCTTTCCGAGGCACGGAGGAAACTCGCTATAGTAAATGGTCACCCATCCACAGACCAACCTCGGCAAGCGTGGCTTAACCCGGAAGATCGGTCTATGCGGCTGTAATTATTTAGCCACGAGCTCCTCCGTTAAAATTCTGCATTGATGAGAACAAATGCATACAAAACCTTACAAAGTGCAGATTACAGCGACATTAACCCGTTGTATGCCGGAACGTAGATCCACGCGATCCACAATGGAATTTCTATTGTGTCTATGATTGTGGCATACGAGTGGTTAACGACAACTCTTAAAGATGACGTAACAGAATTCTACTTTGCGCTATCGAAATGTAACGTGCAGATAGTTAATAATTCGCCCAACATAAACCAATGAGCAGTAGCCTGCCATTCTTCTTCTCTCGTGTCAGTACGAGCTATAGGAAAATAGCTCATGCTGTGGTGAAAAGATTAGACAGTCAGCAAGGGTGGTAGCGGGGCTGACTGCCCAGGGTGCGCCGGACGTACGTTTCATGCACCCCATAAAACCCGCTAGATTGGAAAGTCCTCCTTTTTCGTTAGAGGAACACCATACCTCGTTCCTCCACAGTGCTTTAAATGGTAATGAAAACAAAACCAAAACCTATTCATTATTTTTTAAATTGGCTTAAAAACACAGACAGAAACTGTCACCAACGAAATAAAATGGCAGTTATAATGATGTGGTCATTAAAATTAATTTAGCCAGCAATGCTAGTACAATATTTAGTGGCTGCGCGCAATAATTACATAAATATGAAGAGCGATTCATTCGTTGTGCTGACAGCTCGCTCAAGCGGATGCACCTGTCCACAAATATGGACTAAAAGTTATGTTTATTTAGCTTATAATGTTTAAAATTTACCAGTTCACAATTTAACAGTTGTGGAGGATGAGAACTGAGTATATACAGGGTGTTAACGAATTCGTGTAATTCCTTAAAACCACATGATCTACTACTGATGTAGACAGGCTCCGCACGGGATTTAGCTTGATTAAAAATAAAAAAATAAAATTATTAATTTTTCATGCGGCTTTGTTACCGATCGAATCTAAACCACCTAAAAACGATTCAGTAAAAAAATGAGAATTTATTATTTTGCAAAAAAAAAATGTTTTATTTGTGTGAACATTTCGATGCCACGCATACAGTAGCGTTCATAAGTCCATTAGCAATCTCACAAAGCAATAGACTGACACTTTTGTTTGACTTACGACCTTCTTTAATTAGTAATTTCTATACTATAGGCACACACACACACACAATATTCTCTACAACTGATTGTAGTTCATAATTTCAATTATTTTAACAGATAGCTTCCTGGCTTAGCGGTTAACGCATTCAGGTGCGTATCATGGCGATCTGTTGGTTCAGACCTCACGTGCGGTGACTTTTTGTAGTTTTAATAATTACTCGTAGTAGTTCGATAATGATTAGTTGTTGTCTCTTTCGTCTTGTGTAGTAAAGTTAGACCACAAAAAACTAAATAAATTATTTCGATTTCTGTAAGGTAGACAGACGCAGTTACGACTCATCCAACTAAATCGAATAGAACGTTGTTGGTTGGGTGTTATTGTTGGTTTGTGACGTGTGAATCTATTAAAGTTTAAATATTTTCAATATGCAGGCAAATATAAATATTGAAGCGAGGGCGAATATTATTGCACTGCGTAAAAGTGGATGCAATATAACACAAATATCTAATGAAACCGGACTGAGTGTGAGTGTTATGATTTAATTATTTTATTGGATAAAAAACTAAGGGCCATCAAAGATTATCAAAGATAACTTATATTCGATCATTTATTTTAATTTTTTTTTTAAATAAAGTTTTAAAATCATGATGTTACAAAAGAAAAAGATTATAAATAACTTTAAAGTTTATTTATTTGGATTAATGAATGATGAATAACAATAATATGTGTAATAATTTTATTTTTAATAGTGTTTTGTTTCTAAATTATTAATAGCAAACTAATCAGTTTTAGTATTTTGCTTATGGATGCCTAACAGTATTCCTTTTTTTGTTTTAGAGAAATACTGTGAGTCGGTGGGTTAGGAGATATGAGGAGGAGGGAAGCCTTGCTAGTCGGGAGCGAAGTGGAAGGCCGGTGCTTATTAAAGAGGCGCAGCGACGTCACATGGTGAATGAATATGAAAGAAGTGGTTTCATACCAACGAGACATTTTGCTGAAGTATTCGACACATCATTACTGACTGTTCGCCGTGCACTCCACGCTGAAGGTTTGCATCACCGAAGACCAGCTAAAAAACCCTTTTTATCGGAAAAACATAAACAAAAACGTTTACGTTTCGCACAAGAATATTTAGACTTCGACTGGGCCACTACTATATTCACAGATGAAAAAACGTTTAAATCGAGCCAAAAGGGAGGACTTCATTTATGGCGTAAAGATAATACACGCTGGTGTGAAAAAAACATAGTTCCTAACACGGAATCAGGGCGAATCACGGTCAATACGTGGGGATGGATGAGTGCAGCAGGGCCAGGGGAACTTGTATTTATTCCTCCACGCGCCAATAGCGTCACTTATATGGAAGTATTAAATGACGTCATGCTACCTACTGTGTGTAACGTTTATCCAGCTGAAGAGATTATGGAGATATCTTTTGTCCAGGATAATTGTCCAATTCACCGGGCGGGCACTGTGCGTGAGTGGTTTATCAGACACCCGGAGATAACTGTCATTCCATGGCCAGCCCGATCTCCTGACCTCAACCCTATAGAAAATCTATGGGGTTTGATGGTGCAAAGATGGGAAGCACGGGACGAGAGGTGTCTTGAGCAGTTAAAATCACATTGCATGGAGATATGGGAAAATATAAGAGGAACAGAAATATGTTTTAATCTCATAGGCTCCATGCGTCAACGTCTTCTTGACTGTATCGAGAATAATGGGGGATACACAAAATATTAAATGTTTTATTATAAAATTATTAAATATGAATATTATATTACGCCATATTTTCCGTGATTATTTATGGATTGAAATGTGAGGTTTAGTTTCAATCTTCTTTTCGTAAAGAAAAAGAATACTTAAGCTATAACCTCAATAAGTCCTAATGAATTAGATTTGTTAACTTTGAGGTTTGAGATCACACGCAGTAAAATAAAAGTAGTATTACTGTGTAATTTAATTGTATTGTGGCAACGAGTCCGCACTGGATATATTTACGTGGGTAGATTTACGTAGATTTGCTAGTTGTGGTTTATTAGAGTACCCACTATTCAAAACACAATAATGTTTTAATACTAAGATACAATATTTTAAGCCTGATTGTCATAGTTCACTGATAAGCTACTTTACTTCAATGAATCGTTCTTAATGAGAAAATAAACTGTTTTAACTAGAAGTTTATTTATTTATATAAATATATATTATATAATAAGTAATTGTAGCAGTTTTTTAACTTTATGTAATTAATTAATTAAAATGAATGAACAATAAACATTTTTGTTTTGTTGTCACTTAACACGCATTTTTTATTCTAAACCCTTTATTGCAATAACAATAATAAAAAGATAGCAATACTATCACCTAGGTAAATATTATTGTTGCACACAAAAATAAAACATTGACAAAAAATGCATCACGAGATCAGAACCTAAACCGACACGCACCTAATTCCGACGCTTTACGCTTACCGCTATCGGTGCCTAGTAACTGAATTCGAATTTTAGCAATCCTATGAACCGACCAAGCAAGATCATGCGTATGCTGCGTGTATAACAAAAGCGACGGAAATATATTTTTGTTTCGTGTAGTGCGACGCGATGACAGTGTGTGAACTCTGTGGCTGTGGTATGCGTACTGTATCGAGACACCACTTACACATACAAACATACGGACTGCACCGCGTGTGTTCACAGCAATACAAACCTTAGCGTGCCAATGCACTTATGAACGTTTACTGTACATTAATAAAAGCACGGTGACACGGCTGGCAGGAACGACTAACGCGATATCGCTCTTTGCAGTCAGATAACTCAAGGCTCTAAAATGACTCAGAAATAGTAAATCAAGTTTTTTTTTGTTTTTTTTTCGTTGATTTTCAAAAATTATCATTTAGGGTTAATCTCTATCACCAATAGATCACGTGGTTTGAAGGAATTACATGAATTCGTTAATACCCTGTATAGTACAATTATGTTTTTTTTTGAGAATCGGTTTTTTCGTGCAAGCGATTTGTATATTACATGGACAAAAATACAACAGTGAAATATTGTTATTTCACTTATAATTTCGTATGACTAAAATCATTGAAATTCTCAATATTTTACTACAATGCTCAGTTCTTGGCCAGTTTCAGTAAATTTATCTCAAAACTCGAGGTAATGCCATAGCCACTACGTCGGGTACGCAGTTGGTAACCGCGCTATCTGGAGAGACTCCTTCCTAGCAGTCTCTCATTCAACTTTTAGTTGTATGTCGCCATCAGGTCAGTCTGCAAAGTCTTTGAACACTAAGGTGCAGCCAGCGCAATTAAGCTGAAATCACGAAAATCGGAATGTTCTCTCCTATCCTCAATTTGTTAATAGTTAAATGCAATCCACCTCGTAATTAAAATTTCAGGCATATAAAACTTTAACTTTGTTTCTAAGATTGGCAGCTCATTAGCAACACTCTTGGTGTTGAAAGTGTATGTAAGCGTTTGAAATCATGTGGACCGTCGACCTGTACCCCAAATGTGAGTTTTTTTTACGTTACTACTGTAGTTGCGTCACGTCAAAAATGTATGAAAATTTAGACAGAGCTTCTAGCGGCGAATAGCGTGACTAAAAATTTGTTTGACATTTTTGGCGTGACGCACTATAGTAGTAACGTAAAAAACTCACACTTGGGGTACTGTTTGCCCACCTATGACATAGGAATAAAGAAATCCGCACGCAAAAAGTAATTTTTAAAGCAAACCTTTTGTCAATTGTGTTTTAATCCATTAATTTAACTACTCATGTCAACCGTAAATACTCATGACGGGTAACATGAACCGCTAAGCGGATTTCCCATCTATTTGTTTATAAACACAGTCAATTTCAAATCCGACCGCTGCCATCAGAAACCTTTATGTGTCGCATAAAATAAATGTCGCCATATTTATTACAACGGTCGCCAATCAATATCAATGAGCCGGTAATACTGAAAGCGATTTAATTAGCTATAACCGCGTGCCAGCCAGGGAGACCACATATTAATTTCAGTGGAGATATGTGCTTTTAACCTTTTTTTTATTGGTGTTGTTAATGTTGCTGTGTAGTTGGCTTTTTGATTTCTTTTTGGTATCGTTCTTCATAGTATGAAAATGAGGATGATGTTTTGGTCTATTGCTGTTCATTTCAATATCTTAAAGGTACTGCTGGTGTTTAGTGCCCTTGGTGTATGAATGCCTCTTTTTTAACCGACTTCAAAAAGAAGGAGGTTCTCAATTCGTCTGAATGTTTTTTTTTGTTTTTGTACGCCATGGCTCCGCCAGTTATGAATGGATTTTAATGATTCTTTTCTTGTTTGGTAGACCATAGTTCAGAGATGGTCCCATGTAAAATTTATCGAAATTGATTGAGCGCTTTTTGAAAAAAACAACAAAAACAAAAAAACATATACTTAGTTAACGTTTTGGTTTGTTCCCTTCAGCAAAAGTTTTGATGAGGACTTTCAATCTCTGTTTTAACTGTCATCACAGAAACATTAGCCAAGAACAAAGAAGATTGTATGTATTTGTAAGGGCCGTCATGATAATTATACATTATTTAATACCTAATCTTAAAGAAAACTACCTAGTTGCTGGAAAGCTTACGCAACCGTGTCATTTAAATTTATGGCACTAAAACGTATTTAATAAAAACTTTAAATAAAAGTAAAAATCGACTTCATAAAAAAAAAAACTAAAAAAAGAGTGAAATAATTAGCATAATATAAAACTAACAGTTTCAGAAGTCGGTGCAATTCCACACTGATTCAAATAAAAGCCACCGACTTCTGAAACTGTTAATTTTATGTTATGCTAATTATTTCCCTCTTTTTTTTTGAAGTCGGTTTTTTCCTTTATTTTTTGGTATATAGTCGGTGTGCTTAACCCTTAAATTCGCACTGTTGTTTAAAAACAACATACTAAAAAACCGTATATAAATCTATTATAATTTCATAATTTTCATAAAATCGGCTACGTAAGTAATTTTGAGATACCAGAGACTTAGATAAATACACGAGCAACTTTGCTTTACTTTTTTTTAAATATTTTTTTTACGATCCAAATGTCATCTTGACAAAACTTTGAAGTTTTGGCGCCAACCTCTTTTGTGAGTTGTAATCTGAAAGTGGATACGGGGGTAGGTGTCCAAAAAAATATTTTATTTATTACAAATAGCTTCATCTTTTATTTTATGTTTATATTTTTGAGGAATAATAATACCGTCCATCAATATTGGCTTTATTCGGTATGTTGTGTAGAAACAACATTGCGCATTGCGTGGGTCACTAAATGCATATTGGTGAAGAGTTTGCTTATATTATTTTCAGCATGTCGCGCTTCACCGAAATAGTTATAAATCAGTATTTGGAAAGTCTAAATGACTGCAAAGACGGGTAAAATTTATCAGACTCTGAAGTTGAAGATGAAGGAAATTATAACAGCACAGGTCCTCAGGTTATTCCAGATCTCGAGGATCATCAGAAGTCTGATGTGGAACGAAGGGAAACTGGTGATGGCCCTCCTCTATAATCACATAATGCGATTTATGACCGTGACCTTCCCAATGTTGTTGAGGAAAATCTGGGTAATGATAGGTACACCTGTGAGAGCTGGTCCTTCATCTCGATATGCTATGAGACTTGTCATTTGGCATAAAATAAATTTGAAATCCTATGACGATGTGGTATTTATGGGAGAAGATCATTGCCTGATGACTTATTTGGTCGCAGAGCACCGTTAGATTTTTATTCATTTTTTCATGCCGAATCCAGCTAGAAAAATGGCAGAAGAGAGTAAGCACGCATAATACACAGCACAAGAGTCTCAAATCCTGAAACTATGAAAAGTCTGCCTTAACAGCTCTAATAAGAAGGTAGAATTGGACTTAGCCTGCAGGCGGCGGGTTTGGCGAGCCCGTCGCCTGGCTAGTTTCAAGCCCGGGATGGTGGCGCGCCTAATTCCGCACGCGTCTCTCAGTACGTGAGGCAAGGCCCCATAAATAGAAGAGGTTTGCCAGTAGTCGTGAACCAAGACCTGCCAGGGTTGCAGTTTACGGTGCATGCAATAGCGAATCCTGCGACTCCAGCCTGTCCTGGGAATGACATCGTGAGGTTTTAGCTGGTAAGAGTCCGGCACAGCCCTCCGCCTTCCCAAGGAGGGAGGGTATCCCAAGAAAAAAAAACTTGAACTCGACCAAGAGGTTCCGGGAGGAGCAGCAGGAGCCCGATAAATCCCCTCAAAAGACGTACCATTAGATCAGATTTCATAATGGGCAGTGTGGGTAGTGTATGGCAGTGTGGCAGATAAGAAGCAAGATTGCAAGTACCTACACCTAAACAAAATAGTTCGGACTTTACTTTTTTTAAATGTCAAAAACTTCTAAAGTTACTTTTACACTAAAATTAAAAATTGTTTTTATAAATTTCACACTGAATAACAATAAACAAATTACATATACAGAACAGGACTATTTCTCAATTGCCCATACTTCATACATTATAGTGAGTGCGCAACGTTGTTTTAAAACAACATACCAATTACTTACATAATATACAACCAAAACACAATAAATATTTTTTATTTTATTTTTAGGGTAATATACGGCCTTCAATGGACAAATATGTTTTTTTTTCAAAATACAATAAAATATCGCGCATTTAAGGGTTAAAACCCATAGGTATGTGGATTTTATCAACTTTTCAGGAAGCGGACTGTTTTATCTGATAACTAATCAGTTTAAGAAAAATCTGAATATTCAAAACGCTAGTAATATATCTTGTTTTAATAATGAGATAAAAAAAAACCTTCAGAAGCTCAAAATACCTATACTTTTTTTTGGTATTTTTCGGTGTACATGTCAGATTTTTTGGCCGTGCACATATTATGGGTTTTGGCAAGCGCACCGACGATATGTATACTGTTCATCGATCACAATGATAAAAAAGCGGAGTGCAAAGTTCAAAAAACCATTAAAAAATTACAGCTTTAAAACACGAACGAAAACACGTCCCCTAACTTTTTTTATTCCAAAGCAATTTGTAAAGGATCAAGTTACAAAGACTAAAAAAATTAAAGTCACGGCAAGCAATCTAATATTTAGAGAGCGCTTAAGAAATGAAAAAGCTTACGGCGAAAGACAAAACTAAACGAAAACAATGAACAGAAAATAAAAGTCGATACGAGATGAAGATTAAAATACTAACAAGAAATTGGTCTTTTTACACTGATCTTGGTGCAAAAAACTTAATAAGTATAATGAACTCTTGCCTTTGATATTTCGAGCAAATATTGAAAGATGAAGAGAGCATAGACTATAAATAAATAATTTGAAGAAGCAATGCGCAGACTCCTCTCGTGTAGGCTCGAGCTATATGAGAATAGCTCATGCTGTGGTGAAAAGATTAGCCAGTCAGCAAGGTTGGAAGCGAGGCTGATTGCCCATGTTACACCGGACGTATGTACTTAAGTATCGTCACTCGTGGAGGCTCTTTTTAATGCTGACTTCCTATTACGTTTAAGTACATCTTTTAGAAATCCGTACGACATCATCGAAAAGATGGTCTGAAAAAATAAGAATGAGCAAGCGAATTAACACAACCACATCTCTACATAATCGCAATCAATTTAATGTACCGAAAGGAAAATATGGAGCTTATTTTTGCCTAAGTTCTCCATGAATGAAAGTACCTACCTACAAGTGATTACTACGTTTTTGCTTTGTCCCTCGCTAGACGAAACTGGCCAAATCCGGTTCAATCCCGATTATTCTCGATTATTCCGGTAACAAGGGGCGCGGGGCGGGCATTATAAACACTCGCTCGACACTAACGCGATTTAAGGCTTCTGTCCTGTTGCCTTTACATGTGGTGTAAACTATGAGAAGCAGCGTGTACGTCGGTGATAAGTGACATCACCGGCTAAGGGAAGTACCTACACATTTATTTAGGAGTGATTTATAATATGTTCAGAGTGAATTACTTTACTTGTTGACTCACAAAAAAGCGTTAGATCGTGCGCCAAGAATAGGCTATGATATCCTTATTACTAGTTTATTCATTCAGGCAAATGGGCAGGTAAGACATTGAACCCGAAACTCACTAAATTATCTTTTCTGAACGGAAGGACCAGAACAAAAACCAGTAAGGACCATTTTTAAGCAAGCCGTTACCTTGTTAAAGCAGGAGAAATGAAAAAATACAATCAGTTCTATTAGGTTATTTGCATACAATTTGAAGATTAATTCGCTTCATCTGTTTACTTGGGCTAAATATCAAACCTTAAGCCGTACGACTTAGACGTACTCCCTTGCTTAATTTCGCGGAATGAGCTCTTAAGCGCGGCCCTCTACTTGTCTGACTTGGGTCCCTAGCTGTTACTACTACACCTGAAACTTGCCCTATTTAATATAAGCTCTATTTGTTTGCCTATATTGCATTTTATGTTGCCCAGGATTTGTGGGAAGTGGTATTAAGCGGAAGAGTGATTTATTTTGGTATTTAATTTGAATTCTTGCTAAAAACTGGCAATGCAATTCTTATGACGCTGTTGTAAGCGGTAACTAGGGCAAAAAACCGTCTTGTGATCATATTAATCAAAGATCCTAATGACTTTTCTGCCGCTTCTCGCTCGGATGCTGGGGTTTTCTACTCGCAAGAAAACTAGTTTGGGCATCGAAAAACAATGGCAAAACCAAGAGACAAGGTGTAACAGTTCTTTTAAAACTAAACATTGCCTGTACAAATAAAGAAAAATAACAATATAACTACAAACTAAAATAGGGCATCAAAATATTCCTTTACATCGCTGTAGACTGGTACACGTGTCCAGAAGACTGGCAGCATTGTCACGTTGTATAGCAATGCTAATCCTTTGGCCAAAGTGAAGGTCACGGGAAGTGTCGACCAGCCGTCTTGCAACATCTCTGTATAGAAATTGGGCACTCGGACCCCACGACCCCAAACGGCTTGAAAATATAATTACTAATAATGCTATTATATTTAGGATACGTTACTTTGAAAGTTGCTTTCAAAAATAACGTCTCTAGAATGAATTGAGTCCAACTTTTAATTTACTATCTGATGCTCAAATGCTGTAGCTTACAAACTATACTTCCTCTTTGTTAGTTTAAATCAAATCATGCGCAAATAGAATGTAATAGGTATCTGAGTGCCATCGACGGTTTTATAGACCGCTTCGTTTTCAACGCCACTAATGAAAAATAAAAAGCGTTGTTTTGTTTTTATTACAAAAGTTAAAAAATAAAGTGCATTTTTATTTATGGAGCATCCGTCCGTAAATTGAAAACACTTCAGTGCAAAACGACACAGGCTGCAGTATTTGCGCCAAGAAGGACCAGAATAATACCTATAAATGAAGAAATGGTTGTTAATTAGGAGCCTTGAAGCTTATTGGACATGAAAAACAGGCTAAGAACATAAGAAGCATACAAAAGATTGCAGAACAGCCATTTATCTTAGACTAGCTTTTGCTCGCGGCTTCGCTCCCGTTAATTTACGGATCCCTAATTTTTTGATCCCAAAATATAGCCTATAGCACTCAGGGATAACGTAGCTTCCTATTGGTGAAAGAATTTTTGAAATCGGATGAGTAATTTCGGAGATTACCTCCTACATACAAACAAACAAACAAACAAATTCTACCTCTTTATAATATTAGTATAGATTAGTATAGATATAGATGAATCTCTTTCTGAAAGTAGGACGCGTTATGTTTGAGTTCCTTATACCGAGCAATATTCGCGTATCTTCTCCTTACTTAAACACTACTCCCTGCGTAGCGAAACGTTGGAATCGTAATCAAAAATGTTTTGTACTTTTCTGAATAAAGAATTTTGTTTTAATACTTTTTAGTTTGGTGTGAAAGCAAATTAATTTCGCTTCAATAGCTACAGTGTAAAATGCAATAGTAGTTCGGCATGTCCCACGTACTCGCTAAACTATGCAGGCCACGCTAGCTCTAATATTAAGTGTCGGCACGCGACCGCATAGCGCCTGTCTTAGCCGCCAAACTGTTAGCCGCTGTTTTATATAAGTGCATCGAAATATCTAGAATATTGCTACGGAATTTGAATCTGGTGAAATATTATCAGGGTACTTTGATTTATTAAAGTATCACAGTCATAGAATAGCGTAGATGAGGACCAGATACATGAAATTATGCCTCACGTGTCCTAAACGTTTTTTTAGAATTAGTAGGTAGTTCCTATAATCTTTTTGATGCTGCGCCTTTAATCTCTTTGACCTACTTATCACAGTATTCTGTACAACAAAGGCACTTCTTAAAACGAGGCTTAACTTATCTAATTTACCTACAGAAATACAATACTCTCGATAAAATAATAAATCCCGAAAACGAAATTTGGCAACAAAAAATATAATTGAAAACAGATACTTTTAATTTTCCATAAATAGCCGTTACATTATGCGGCGATTATAATATCAAGTTCTTTATTTCGAAGATCAAAGGTAGCCAACTATGCAAATTATATTTACTTGAAAGGCAGATAGAATTACAAAAGCGTTGTCCAAAATCGTTACTTAAAGCGTCTGAAGATTCGTCCTTTGTTTAAAGGTAAGACGATATTCAAATCGTTTCGAATCGAGAAAAAAAAACAAAGATAATTGATAAAATAAGCAGCACAGTCATTTACTGAAGGGATTTCGGCGATACACATTTAGAATCGCAAATGGTCCTAATGGATTCTGAAAATTCAGTCGTCATCGTAAAGTAAAAATTAAGTTGTTATTTAGTAACATTGTCACGTAGCGTTTGATTGTCTTCTATTTTGGAGGACTCACACAGGCTTTGTTGACGTGATGTCTTCAATTTTATTCGGATTACACATTCGGGCGTTGGAAATCTGAGAGACTTGATTTATGTCCGAAAGGACCAGTGCGAAAGGTTGGAACAACGAGATTATCGGTGTAAGGTAACGACAACTGATGTATGGATTTAGTTGGATGGTTTTGGATCCTATGTGAGAGAAGAAAATGGTATATTTTTTTACGTTTTAAACATCTGCACATTGAATTAGTATCATAAATGCTGTTAATTTTTCATTCGCTGGCCGCATACGTGTAGGTGCTTGTGGTTTGCGTCACGACAGACATTGGAGACCGAGGCACGAGTCAGAGACCGAGAGCGCTACTTGTAGTATTGTTTTCAGTGTCGCGGTTTTCTTTCTCTGTGTCGCTCGTGAACTGTAAGCTAATTCACGTAATTAAGGAAGTTCAGTTGCAATGTACTCACAGTTTCGATCGAAACAACGCTTTTCGCATTTCCTTAATCGGCTATTGCTGTTAGATTCGCTCGCGTGAACTTAACTGCAGCGTCATTGCAACTTGATCGGCGCGTGAAATTACGTGAATTAGGTAACTGTACAAAAGCTGAAGTCAAGCGGCGGTCTTGGTCTTCTGTCTTCGTCTCGCGCAGGCTTAATGGTACGCTTGCTTCCCATGAAGTACCACTGCATTGACTCAAACTCGTTTTTTCAAAGTGGACTAGTATTACTTAGTTCTTTTTGAACGTCAGATTTAGGTACAAAAGACTGCCCCCAAAAGCGCCCACCCTTCACCGCATCCTAGTGTTTATGCTGTGAAGAAGAAACGGCGCAACAAACTCCCCAGCAACACAGTTCAGATAGAAATATCACAATTACAAACATCCAAACACAAGAAATCGAGTCCGCGATCCTAAGCAAAGACGCTTGATGTTTTGCCTTTATAGTTAGGTCCATTTATCTCTCATTACAACGCGTAGTAGAGACAAATGTTGGGTTCAAAGATAAAAAAAAACAAAAATACGCGTAAGTAACTCACAAGTAACAAACAGTTGGAAGACACGTTTACTACTGGCACAATAACCTATTTTCCTTTGACTGTGACGAGTAGGGAGATAAAAAACAGCATTATTTTTCTAAATATAGAAAAAAAATTGTGCAACACTACTGATAATATCAAAGCCCATGCCAAATGGCTTGCTAAATTCTTGTGATAGGTTTTATGACACAGAAGAAAGTTAATAATAGTTAATAAAAAAAAACGATTTTGAAATGGCTGAAGTGATTATCATCAAATATAGAACCATCCCGATTAAATCCTAATCTTAACTTTAATATTATAAATGCGAAAGTATGTTTATTTGTTACCTTTTCACGTCTTCAAAACACACATTCAAAACGGTTCATGCATTTATTTTGTGAGCTATGATGCCACAGACAAAAACACATAGAAAGCGTTCAATCAACAACAAATCCCCTGTTTTTGAGTCGGGAGTTAAAGAAGTACGTATTACAAAAAGCAAAATACATTTTTGATAATTGGCTCCTGATCTGTGAAAAGAGGACGAAACCAAAGCTTATTTAGTTGTTTTATGTTTCTTTCATTCTACAATACATTAAGAAACTGGATCCTAAAACTGTCAGTCACACCGATAATTCAGCCCTCATCAAGCTGTCTCCCCCCCCCCCCCCCCCCCTAAGCCCCCGCCAGCAACGCCCTAAGCCGAGGTCCGAGTCCCACTAGGGGTCGCCCTTAGTGCTGTTATTGACCATCTACAGCAGTCCAATAGAAAAAAAAAACCTAAAACCCTAGACAGCACAATGATATCTGTGCCTTTTCATGTTGTATCCCAAAAGGATAGAATGACGTCATTTATGTTTCCCGATAAACAGTAGTCTGTGTGAAAAGAGGTCAACGTCAAAAAACATGGCGCCTTAGAATCCATCATTGAATTTGTTTGACAAAAATAGAACCTTCATATTTTTACGTGTTCAGGTTATGCGATTATATTTGCATTGATTACTTTGATCGATGGCAAAGTTGTATTGTTACTATTTTGGGATATTTTATGTTGTATGTTTAATTATTTTATTTGATTTTGGATAATAAAGCTTACCTATTGAAAATAATCCCTCGTGTTCTATGGAAGTTACTTAGAATTTAAATTTTGTGAAGATGAAAAAACTAGGTTATATACTTTTCCACGCCTATACCTAGAACTCAACAATATCACCTAGAGAAGCGAAAAAAAAAAAAACGTTTTTTTCTTTTGTTACGCCTATGTGTCTCCATAAACGCTCTATACAGGCTGTTGAATAATTAACTAAATAAATAATTAACAAAAAATAAAAATTGACGGGCTACTCGGTATCGGAAATTGGACAACTTTCCGTACAAATAAAAAAGTATTTTTGTTTGATTTGAATGGAAAAAAATAAATAAGCGAATTTCGAAAACTTCTTCTACTAAAGTTGTTAAATTTTTGATACCGAGTAACTCCAAATAATCATAAAAAAATAAAGTAAATTTTTAACACCCTATAATTATATCGTCATACTACTCGCATAATTATTGCAAAGTCCGCTTTAGCCGCGCATCACACTACGCGCTAAGCTTTGCGCGAAAGCTTACAATTTTGATTATTGATTTATCACTACATAGTATAAAACAAAGTCGCTTCCTGCTGTTTGTCCCTATGTATGCTTAGATCTTTAAAACTACGCAACGGATTTTGATGCGGTTTTTTTTAATAGATGGAGTGATTCAAGAGGATGGTTTAGTGTATAAATTGCAACCGTACGAAGCCGGGGCGGGTCGCTAGTCATCACATAAATAATTGTCCACTGCTACACCGTCTGTAAATAGTTCAGAACCACTTGTGGAGAAACTAGGTGTGGTGTTCCTCCAACCAAAGGGAGGATCCTCCAACCAGGCGGAGTCTTGTGCCTGGCGGGCTACTGCCCCGACGGTTGATGTTGGGAGGTTGTATATATACTATCTGCGTGTTAAATCTTGATTGCGCGATGTAGGATAGTTCGCATGTGGCGAGATAGACACTTACAACGTGGTGCACATTAACAGAATAATATCAAATGCGTACTGTGTGTAGGTAGGTACAGTGTGTGTACTATGTGTACAATGTGAACGCAACTTATTATATCATACTATAGGAACTTAAATCATCTTCATCCGACCACAGATCGTTATTTATTTTAAAGTCGACATTAATTCTCACCCTTTCCCTTATAGGTACAAATTACATATTTATCATTGTTCACTCGGCTTCAATCAACGTCAGAGCTGTCTCCCAAATAAAGACAAATGTCACCGACGAATTTGTGAACAAGTTTGAACGGAGCTCGTTGAAAAACATCACGAAAGTACTCTAATATCTGTTATAATTCAATTCAATAATTGTTTGATCTCGCTGAGGGCATTAATCAATTTCTAGTACAATTCCGCAGTTAACTTTGGAGCCATTTGCAAATTTAATTCTGAGTTGTGACATAGATTAAGTGGTGATACCGTGTAGATGGGCTGTACTGTGTTTTTTTTATGATTTATTGAATACATATTAAATCATTTTAAATGTAGATTAAAATAATCAAAAAAAAAAACTGTCAAATGCTAGCCGTACTCGTGCGCACAGGTTCCGTACCAATAAATAAAAGGTTAGAAGAGCATTTTTTGTATTTGTGGTTTATCTGTGGAGTATGAACTACATATTAAAAGTCAAATTTTTCTTCGGAATTAGAATATTTCGATGCCACACATAAATGAATGAAAGCACGGCGGTAAAGCCGGTAGACACGATTAGCGCGATGTCGCTCCACGCAGTCAGTTAATTCGGGGCGCTGAAATGACTCCGACACAAAAAAGGATGACTTAAAAAAAAAGGTTTTATTAATTTTGAAAAACACCCATGTAGTGTCAATCTTTGTTTCCAGTAAATGTCGCGGTTTGAAGGAAACCGTAGGTTACATGATGGAAGGACAAACGGACAGATGATATAGACTTAGTAATAAGGTCCGTTGGCATCTTTTGGATACGGAACCCTAAAATGAGGCAAACGAATTATGCACTATGAAGACGATCTTGACTTAAACCTAAACTAAAACTTTTATATAACTTATACGATGCTTGATTGTATTCATGCGAATGCTGTGTACAACTGTAATTGGTATTTATGTTACGGCTAATAGCCGAAGTGCGGCTACACCTAGTTTTAGCCGGGTACAACTAGGTGCAGCCGGCCACATGCGGTTAAACTTAAATCTATCCTACTTATCTTCGGTTAGAACTAGGTTTAGCCTTCATCATAGCGGCTAGAACTAGGTGCAGCCGCACACCGATGGTTAAGGGTAACCCCGACACGGATAGGTTAGGTTCGAAGGGGATGACGGGGGCTAGAGTGAGCGAGCGAAGCGAGCGAACGAAGCCCCCGTCATCCCCTTCGTGTTAGGTTACTTTATACCCTGCAGACAGAAATAGGAGCCCCGCCGTCGACTTAAGCTACACCTAGTTCTAACCAACTGCTACTGGTTGCACCTAGTTGTACCCGGCTAAAACTAGGTGTAGCCGCACTTAGGCTATTAGCCGTAACATTTACATAAAAACCATAACCCATGTACTTTTATTATTTAAATGTAATATGTATGTTCTGTTGGTGTACTTATTTTAAATAAATAAATAAATACACCTGAAACAGGTAAAGGTGAACTAATAATTTTGTTTACTTATATTATATATACTCGGGGGGCTAGTGGCTAATTAAGTTAGTTCATGAATGAGTGACTAGTTGTTTACACATTGAGACCCCTCCATGCCTCGGAAAGCACGTTAAACTGTCGGTCCCGGGTGTCATAAAAATAACTATGACAGTCTAACTGTCTACACCTACGGGTAGTCAAAGCCCGAAAGTCCGGCAACCGGTCTAACCTTAGGATATCGTCATAGTCTCGGTTGCGGAGGCCCGATTTCAATCGCTCCGTGTAAAATTAAACTAAAAAATTTAAAAACACCCAACGCAAAAAAAACCAAGATTAAAAAAGTCAATAACAATACCTATCGTTGAGCCATCAACTTCGATTGAGTAACACCTATGTATATTTTAATTGTAGAAATGGATGGCACGATAAGGTTTGCTCGTTGAAATGGCGCTATAATGTCGCGTCGGGTACCGCCTAAGTAGTTAGACCCTTCATTTGATTGACTGCTATTATTTACTAGCATTTCCGACTAACTTGCTTCAATACGATCAAATTTTTGTTGCAAATCTAGTTACGTTGGGAGTTAAATTGTTAAGTCTGGGACCGCTCTGAGTTTGTAATCTCCCTATTTTAGCAATTTAGTTATTGCTTCAAACTTAGCGGTACCCCGATGCGACATTATAGCGCCATTTCAACGACCAAACCTTATCGTGCCATCCATCAATTTATATAATTAAAATATACATCGGTGTTACTCAATTGAAGTTGATGGCTCAATGATAGGTATAATTTTTTTTGCGTTGGGGGTTTTAATTTTTTTTTTACTGAATTTTAATTTTTTTATACTTAGTTACAAAAGAAGTTATGATAAGTACAGTTATATGTAAAAGGATATACTGCTGCTAAGGATATATGCTGGATATCCTGGCTTCAGCAACAGCTCATCATGTTGCCACCATTGCATTGTATGTAGAAACAAAC
The DNA here is from genome assembly GCA_905220435.1 of Amphipyra tragopoginis. Lineage (NCBI taxonomy): Eukaryota > Metazoa > Arthropoda > Insecta > Lepidoptera > Noctuidae > Amphipyra > Amphipyra tragopoginis. The sequence goes on along the minus strand of HG992003.1, from coordinate 1,044,662 downwards.
ATGATCAAAATGAATCCAAACACGACATAACTGCTATAATTTTTTCAAGAGTTTACTAGTTTGCTGGATATCCTGGTTGAAGCATTATCTCACCGTGTTGCCACCATTGCATTCCATGTAGAATCTAATACTGATCAAAACGAATCTAAACACGACATATCTGCTATTATTTTTTCAAGAGTTTACTAGTGTGCTTGATATCCTAACTGCAGCATCAGCTCATCGTGTTGCCACCATTGCATTCTATGTATAATCAAATACTGATCAAAACGAATCCAAACACGACATATCTGCTATTTTTTTTCAAGAGTGTCCTGGTGTGCTGGATATCCTGACTGCAGCATCAGACCAATAATTCCATAATCTTGCATAGGTACATAGCATACACGGGTGTTTCAGATTTGAGGTCACACGTATGTTTGAAAGTAAACACACATTATGCGTCTAAGAATCCTACCGCAACTAACAAAACAGCTGATGACCTTGAAACGGCTGAACCGATTTTGATAAAAAATGTCTAAAAACCACCGCTAAAAACCCTGAATTTAAATAAAAAAAACTGCTCCCAAATCGGTTCACTCGTTTAAGAGCTATGGTGCCACAGACAGACACACAAGCACACAGACAGACAGACACACATAGCGGTCAAACTTATAACACCCCTCTTTTTTCGTCGGGGGTTAAAAATACTGGTATTCAGCCGCATCTGGTTAGACTGGAAGCTGACTTCAACATAGTTGGGAAAAGGCTAGGAGAAAGTATATTAGGTATAGATAGCAAAGATAGGAAATTATAACCGACAACTTTTAGGCTAATCGGAGTTGGGTGACCCACTTATTTACAGCAAAAAACTCCGCTTTGCCCGCACCTAACTTGGCACTGTTTTCTGAACATGTACTTCGAACAAAATATTCTTAGCATTTCCATGATAGCTATAATATTGAAAGTAATCGCGTGATCTGTTGGTGTAAGGAAATATACAAACAAAGAGATGCGGAAATCGACTCAGCTCGTCACAGCTCCAGTGGCGCAATTGGTTAGCGCACGGTACTTATAAGCAGTATGTCGTGTGAGGAATGCCGGGGTTGCGAGTTCGAGCCTCGCCTGGAGCATATTTTTGTGTTGGTTGTTTGTCTTCAAGGAAATTTTCGGGGTAGAAATGTATAGAATGATCATATTATTGTCTAGTACATCGGTATGATAAGCAAGGCAACGTCTTTAAAAGTTTATCTGAACTGATGTAAGTATTTTAGTTATTTTTGTGTATTTAAAATGGTATTGTGAATTGAAATAAGGGATTATTCTGGTATTTGTGACAAACAAAGTGCTTTGGGTTTTACGGTTCCTTTTTTTAGTTTTTACCCGAATGCGCGACACCAATGGAAGGATTATGTTTTTATCATTTTTTCCTGATTTGAATACCTATCAAGTTTGTAGTTTACTAATCAAGATGATCCAAAAGAAACTTAGCATCGATTCAGCTTTCAAGAGTAGGTAAGAAAAGCAAGTCCCTCAATAGATAAAACTCAAATAAAAAATTTAAAAGCCCCGGAAAACATAATGATGTTGGTTAAAATTCGTAAACTAACTATAATATGAACTGATGATCTTGAAACAGCTGAAGTGATTATCATCAAACATAGCTAATAACTGCCTCGTCTGTCTAGCGGTCGCAAACGTGACTGCTGATCGTGAGGTCCTGGGTTCGATCCCCAGGTTGGGCAAAGTGTTATTGTGGTTTTCCGTGTGGAATTTCTCAGTAGCGGCCCGGAGTCTGGATTTGTGCCCGGTCGATGGCAATAGGCTCGCCCCCTATTACATGGGACGTAAACATAAAGGCGAAATGTGGGTGTACTATACACCTCTGCCAACCCTTCAGGGAATACAGGCGTGAGAGTTTATAGCTAATAACCATGTTGATTAAACAAGCTTTCACACAAAAGAACTGTGTAAACCGTAGCTAATCATAAATATAAAAAAAAACTGCATTGATTTTGGTTCATCCGTTTGGGAGCTACAGTGCCACAGACATATAGACACACAGACAGACACACAGACAAACTTATACCATCACTCATTTTATGTCAGGAGTCAAAAATCAAAGGTCTATCCCATCTATACCTCGTAAATTTTATTCTCTGCGACCTCACCTCGGATGTTTCTTTCAGAATTTCCACCATAATCAGATTTCACTTAAATTATAACTGTTTCAATGATTTATCGGGAAAAGTTGGCCATGAAACAGTTTTCTTTTTCTGTTATTTGAATGTCAATCGAGTTTGGACTTTCTCCGTGATACTTGCAATTTGCGTAATTGATTTTTTTTTACTTTTAAGAAAGAATTGGATTGGGAGGAAGGTGAATTTGATAACTAAATGGCCTCAACTTAGTGTGAAATGCTTACGAACGATACGGTGATCTTTGTATCAGCCTGTACTCATTCAATGATGAACATGGGGTAGAAAATAAATAATCTTGATGAAATAATAAGCGCAGTTCAGACTACGATATACTATTTCGCTACATAATAAATAATATTGCGTCATAAGCTATAACTATATAGCATGACGTTCGCACTATACGCTATATCGCAAGCCAGTTTACTATGTATACTAAGTTATTTGACGGTAATGCGTCGGGCGACGGACGGGGTAGAAGTGAGGCGGGCGGGGACCAGAGAATCGTACGATATAGCTCTGAGAATCGCTCAAGTTTATTGCGTGCAGCAAGCCAATACTTTATAGCATAGCCTTGTGTCGAATTTGAACGTGTCCATATAAAATACAACGTTATTTTTACTTTATGCGAAAACCGAGACACCCCAACAAGATTTTCATCAGAACTGCCTGAATATGTGTTTTTTTTAGTAAATCTCCAAGTTACACCTTAGTTTATGTCGCGTTAAGTTCGCTAAAAAAGTGTGAAACGCCTGAGATGTGCTATGCAGGGGTTGTCTAATACACGGAAACTGACCGAGCGGACCATTTCAAGCCTCAAGGTGTCTATTCCCGTCAATTGTTATGGGTAGAATCCTACTGAAACAAAATTGAAATTTATGAAAAAAAAAAAAACAAAAAAAAAATGTGGTGTAAAAAATATGTCAATCGATTCTCCTAGTGATTCTGAACAAACTAGTTTCAGGTTTCGCATATACTAAAACTAACCTTGTATATCGGTTTCGGTTTAAAGAATTTATTCTCATAAGAACAATACATAGGTTCACCTACAATGAGATACAAAGTAATTGTTTATGTCTAAATAAATACATTTTGCCTCCGATGCGTGTTGGTGAAGTTATACAAAACAAATAAATATATGCTGAGCGATATCGTTGTGCTATACAATTTTTGCTAAGCTATACAACTTTATTTTTAGTATATACAAAAACCAAGACACCACAACAAGATTTTCATGAGAACTGCCTGAATGTGTGTGTTTTTTTAATAAATCTCCAAGTTACACCTTAGTTTATGTCGCGTTAAGTTCCCTAGTAAAGCGTAAAATGCCTGAAATGTGCTATGCAGGGGTTGTCTAATATACGGAAACTGACCGATCGGACCGTCTCAAGCCTCAAGGTGTCTATTTCCGTCCACTGTTATGCGTAGAAACCTATTGAAAGAGAATTGAAATTTATGTGGTGTAAAACTATGTCAATCGATTCTCATGGTGATTCTGAACAAACTAGTTTGAGGTTTAGTGTACACTAAAACTAAACTTGTATATTAAGCGTAGTCTGAACAGCGCTTTAGATGGGTAGATTAGTTCGTTCAGTTTTTATCGCTTTATGATCATTGTTGTGAATCTGGGTGTTAGTGCATGCAAGAAGGCAGCCAGAGTACTCCTTTTTATCGAAATTCTAATGTTTTTATTTGCCGGTCGGATGTGAGGATATCGTTTTAAAGTGCAAACTTGACAATTTTTTCATGTTCGGACCGAATTTATTGGTGACTTTTTTATTCTGAGTGCATTTCTCAGTTAGTTTCTCAGTTAGTTTATTTTTCAACTGTGGGTTCATTTCTTTTTAAATTAGATGAATATTTTTAACTCTATGTGTGTGTTATTTTTAAACTATGTTTGCAGGAGCTATTTTAGTTCAAAGTGGGAATACATCTAACCTTTTTAAAAAGTGTTCATTTGTTGTCATGGTCACTGTGCTTGAAACGTTACTGCTGGTTGCACTTTGTCATCATTAACACAGAAAAACACTGTTGTCCATCTTTGTCATGCCTATTATACCGGCTTCCCACGGTGCGTGATAGCGCGCACCGCGACACACGAGCTCGCATCGACGCATCATGGGAAGAGACTCGTCCGTGGTAACGCAGACGCGTGCGGTGCGGTGCGCCGTATCCACATCACACACCCTCATAATGTGGCTTACCACGGTGCGTGATTTTATGGATGATACCACGCACAGCCGGTGCGCGCTACTACGCACCGTGGGAAGCCAGCTTTATGTGTGTGTAATCTTATTCGCTCGCCATACATGTAGGTACGCCGTACGTGGCTATGACGTAATAACATCTTAATGACGCATTCTACGTCACAATAGCTGTGATGTCTACAAGTTAAGCAAATCTAGTAGATTATGGATGTATTTTCTTGATGAATAGTAGATACGTTTTTGACTCGCCTTTCTTCTCCTGATGAATGGTTATTTAAATGGCAGTAAACAATTTGTTTTTCTAGAAGACATGCTTACCGTTAGATGATGATAGAGGTCGATTCCTTAGAAGGGCTTCTTTTGGGTCACTGCGATCTGCAAAGATCTATTGTGACACCTCTAGCAATATTGCAGCATCTCTCTCTATTCCAGCAATATGCCAATCCTAAAATTGACTGTGTTGCTAAGGAGTTTGTTACGCTGCCGCCGTTTTTTCTTCACAGCATAAACATTCAGAAGCTGTGAAGGGCGGGTGATTTTGGGGGCTGTCTTCTGTAACATTGGCGTTCAAAAAGAACTCCAGACTAGAATAAAATTACTTAATTTTAGTATATTTTGAATAAATGAGAGTTGAAGTTGATGGCCTTGGGGGTGGAGCATTTAATCTCATTAAGTGAGATGATATGGTTTCCGAGGTACTGAAACCGCGTCTGAGGCATGAGGCATTCTATTTAGCGCACTAAGTTGAATAGCAACAATTCGACTCACACAAATAGCATTCCTGTTCCTATTACTGATTGTGGTTCACACTCGTATCTATTATGAGTCTCTCATCCTTTTCGCGATAGAATCTGCTCACTGTGTGTCACTAAGACCCATTCTGTGTATGTGAATAGAATATTGGAAGTGATAATTGATAGGATATGTTGATTAAATGGTAATAGTTACCGATTAATGCCAGACTGTGCCAGTGCCTGTGGATATTACCTATACGGAAACTGAATACTGTCTTATTTTTCGTCTATTATTATAACAGTCACACGTTGCTTGAGATAATAAACGACACTTGTCGAGTTGTGAGTAATATTCATGATAATGGGCGTACCTGGATATTAATAGGTTTAATTAGGTAAGCTTGTAATCCAGGCTGCTTAAAACTTTTTCCAAGTAATCTTGCCCGCTAACATACGCAGCGTGAGATAATTTTCTCGACGCCGAGACGAAATAATGTGGCTTATTTCGGCACGAGATAATTCAACGACTAGGCTAGCTGGGCACTCCAAAACTGTCTCATTGATCTATCGATAAGTCGCAAGCGCGGCTACTAAACTTGAGTTTCTTGGTACGTACCGATTTGTCTTATATCGATTAAAATTATCGCTATTTAAATCACCACCCTAACCAATTCCACTTTCTCGAGAAAACGTACCTGTAACTGAAAATTCAGCTATCATTAATTTAAAATAAAATTAAACAATCAACAATCTTTATACTTTAGACTTCCGTTATAATTAATAACGCTCAGGTGAGCTACCAATGGACATTTTCATTTACGTTGTCGGCCAAAGATAAATATTTGTGATATTAACAACGGAGACTCTGATTAACGATGCCGCATTGCTGCCGGGTAGTGCTGGGGTTAACGATGCACATCGACGTAATCGTGTCAGGTATTTAGTCTATTGTAGTCCACTGCTGGACATAAGCCTGTCCTAGAAAGGCACGTAGTAGCCATCGTCACCATGCCGCGATGCTGGCCTAAGATAAACATTTGTAATATTAACAACGGAGATTCTGATTAACGATACTGCATTGTTGCATGATAGTGCTGGGGTTAATTATGCATATAAAAGTAATCGAACTATCTATCCATTCAGATATTGTAAGCCATTATCTCGCTCTTTACGTTACAAGAGCCACGAGTGACGATACTTAAGTACGTCCGCTGCACCCTGGGCAGTCAGCCCCGCTACCAACCTTGCTGACTGGCTAATCTTTTCGCCACGGTATACCGGCTTTCCTGCCGACACGCGAGAAGAAGAAGATTCTTCTGTTAACAAATCAGGCTGTTTATACATATAGGTACCACCAGAAAGCAAATTGTTTGTGATACTGCCAACGAGGAGTGTTGGGTTTACGATATACATCAATGCTCAAGGCAATGAAAATTCGGTAATGCGCCTATTATAATCCGGCCATAAGCCCGAAAGATGTGTCAATCGATTTTAATCCGCCAATGTTTTAGTACTAAGTTTAAAGGAGAATACTACCGTGTATATAATACAGTTAAAAGCTTAAAGGTTTATTGATTATTAGCCCTGGAGAATAATCCAGTTTCACGCACTGATTTTGATTCTTGGAAACAAATCCAGAACCGTTAGAAAATACAACATTAAACCATTTTGTTCTAAACGTACAGAACCAAATAATTTAATAGTGGTGCGTAAAAAAATAAAAGATTGTATTTCAGCACATAAGCACTAAATCTTCACTAAAAAACTTTTCGGTTCACCGTGTTAATATAAAGTAGAATATTCAGCTGATCTGTTTATGATTTTTGCTTTCAGAGCAGCACAAAAGTAGTCGCAAAACTCCATACACATGTTCATAATTTTCACCTTTGTTAAAGCAAAGCGTTAAGCCCGTACTACGTGGATTTCGCATTTTTATAAATTCTCTGCATTTTAGTTCGCACCCAACAATATGCGGCTGATAAACTATTATATTTTTTCGCCCAGATTGCAAAAGCGTTAAAAAGATAGAGCGGCGGTAAAATATCGACATTGCACGCGTACATCACTAGACCCGAGTGTCACAGTACTGAAATTGAATTTACAAAATGAAAACCGTTAACTTATCGACTTTTGTGAATAAGAATTTGATGAATGGATTCTGCAATGCTGTATAATTATGATTGAGCTTTTAAATGGAAAGATAAATTGATTGATTTCAGGGGACGCCAAGATTCTCAATTTATTTACAATTTACTTTGATTCTGAGAGATAATGTTACAAGCCCACCCTACTTTCATGATGATCGAAAATATTGAAATAACAATGCTGTAACACTTTAACTGATTGTCATGTTAACATGAAAATGTTTGCCCTTAGGGAATGATGTATTTTCAACATCAGACGTATAATGAAAAGTTTGATTTAAAAATAACATTAAAATTGTGTGAACGTGTTTACTTCTAATAAGGTTGCCTTGTAAATAGGGTCTATGTATGCTTATAAAAATGTACAACAATTTAATATTATTTAAAATTTAAAGAACACGCTTTGTGATAATAATAAAATCCATGAAAAAATAGAGGAGCTTTTTTTAGAAGTTTATGGAGAGGGCATTTTCTGTCTTTGTCATTCGAAGCGGATAGTGTTCGAAGTGATTACAATTTATAATGAAGTTTTTGAATTCGCACTGTGGCCTCTAGCTGTAGGTACTCTATTTTATTAATATAACGATAGACAAATAAGCCTACTTTAGCAACGAAATGTATCAAAATAAACTCTCAATCACCGTAATTATAGACACAATAGATAAGACAGTTAAATGTCGTCTTGAGACGACGGGCGTTACGCAACCGGTTAAGTATCATGTTTGCTCTAAGCAGAGGTTCATTACAATATTATGCTTTTCAGAAACTTGACAGCGATTACGCACTGCATCCGATCCGGATCCGTGAAAATAAGAATGTAAAAAACTCGGACCGAATTCGGATATTGCTTTGCGCACTTATCCGATCTCTGATCCAAATTCAAACAATTCAGGGGCCATCTTTTCCTTTTTCCTTTTTTCATTCTTTACCGATGATATGCGAGATAATGTGGACATCGAAAGGGAGCGCAGGTCCTTGGCTGTCCGCTGCAATATGTTGGCACGTAGGTTTGCACGCTGTAGTGATCAGGTAAAGACGACGCTTTTCAAAGCATATTGCCAGTCTTTCTACACGTGCAGCTTATGGAGCGGCCATACGCACCGGGCATATAGCGACCTGCGAGTCCAGTATAATAATGCGTACAGGGTGCTGGTGGGGCTGCCACGGATCTGCAGTGCGTCGGGCATGTTTGCGGAGGCTAGTATTGACGGCTTTGCCGCAATAATGCGTAAGCGTTGTGCCTCAATGCTTGAACGGCTGCGATCCAGTACCAACAGCATCCTGTGCATATTAGCTGACAGATGGGACTCCCCGCTGCTCAAGCGATGGGTGCGACTACATACAGTCAAATAATACCATGCATGCTGAGCTGGCGGGGCGTCACATTGAACAGTATACCTATATATGTTTTTTGTGTCTTTAATGTTACTAACACTACCTCTTAAGTTTTATCTTGTAACTAACAAAAATATGGATACCCAGTTTTCCGAAATAAAAGTTTTATTATTATTATTATTATTTGGCATATCCATTTGGCGTCCGATTTGAATCCGTGGTAATGCGAAAGCGTTCATACAAACAGTACTACGGCTACTTCAGTCCGTCAATTTTTCTTCCGAATTAGAAACTCACGGATGACGGAGAGAAATCGGATGATGGAAGTCGGATCTAGTGCGTAAACTACCACACAAATAGTTGTATGACTACTTCGGAACGTATTTTCTCGAATTCGGATCGGATGCAGTGCGTAACCGCTCTCGGTCAATCAAGATGAGCTGAAACTGTACTTGAAGAAATGATTCAAAAGATATACATGCCTTGGTGGACCACTACTGCTATATGTATATGTATTGCTATACTAGAGATCGCTCGCGGTTTCGCCCGCGTGGTTGCCGTTTATAGTATAGTATTTTTCGGGATAAAAGTAGCCTATGTCCTTTTCCAGTTTCCAGACTGTCTCTGTACCAAGTTTCATCAAAATTGGTTTACCGCTTTAAGCGTGAAAGCGCAACAGACAGACACTTACTTACCCCTTTATTACAAAAGATGGTCTAAGAAAAACCTAGGTTTTAAAATAGCCCCGTCTCTTTTTGTTATATGACCTAAGAAAGTGATGGGTATATTTTAAACCTGGGTTTACCTTAGTCTTGGTTTAAACCATCTTTTGTAATAAGGGGGCCAGAGTTACTTTCGCATTTCAAATATTAGTAGGAATTGCTAAATGGAATATGGTGAATTACTACTTCAGTATTCTATTAAATATTTCATTGGATTTCTTATCGGGTTTCTAATAGTTTCGAGATAAAAAAAAAATACAGTATTAAACCTGTGTCACTATTCACTAACTTGTCAACGACAGACGTTATTAAAAAGATTTGTGTAGCGACAACACATTAGTTTACAATTCTAAATCTATTTGTAAGTCAATTTGTATTTCTGCATTTACAATGATCGACCGGTCCTGTGCTTCTTGCATACAGCGGATTCCCGCGACCTTCATCAGTTCATCAGCCCACCTTGTAGGGAGGCCCCCTATAAGGTGGGCCTCCTACCTATCTACCTGACCTATCGATTTAGCGATACTTGGGGAAGCCTGTGTCCAGCAGTGGACATGTTTCGGCTAAATCATGATACATAGATAGGTATCAATATCTAAAGTAGCAGACGGCCAAAGTTGGTTTTCCTCAACTCGCAATCAGTTATGTAACTTAGGCTCCCTAAAGCCACTTAGGACATATTCCCTAACTAGCCCTAAGTTTCACCCGTAATGGCTAGTCGAAACTCAGTTTAATTTCATTTTGATGAAGTAATAAGGAGAATACTTAACAGAGATTGAAAGTTTTCAGATAAATAATGTCGGCTTGAAGCCATTAAACGAAGTTATTCAGAGCCGTTCTAAATGAAAGCCCAGAACATTTAATACCTTGTTTTATGGAGCATAGGAGAATTGCACATGATAGTGTTATGTTATACAGGTTTATTTCAAATTAACTAGAAAAAAAACTCCATAGGATTACTAGGTATCATTAATAAATTGGTTATTATTTTATTTGAACGTAGGTATTCAATGTATGACTGGAATCATCATCATCATCATTCAGCTGAGAGACGTCTACTGCTGGACATACACCTTCCCCAAGCATCGCCACATCGACCGGTTCTGTGCGGAACGAGAATTTATCACCTTTATAGACCATTCGGTATGTCCAGGTTTCTTCACCGTATTTTCTATCACCGGAAGTCAATGGTATCTATCTATCTATATAAATAAAAAGAAAAGTCCTGACTGACTGACTCATCAACGCCCAGCCCAAACCCTTGAACCTAGAAATCTGAAATTTTGCACAGAGGTTCCTTTTATAATGTAGACAAGGAATACGGAAGGATTTTTCGAAATTCAACCCCTAAAGGTGTTAAATAGGGGATGAAAGTTTGTCTGGAAAATCGTCACTTAACGGGTTCAAAACTTCACGCAAGCGATACTGCGGGCAAAAGCTAGTCATCTATAATACTTTTTCTTAGTTAAGATTAACTAGGATATTATTAATGTATTATTAAGATCCTCGTTAAAGTGCTAAACTAAGAAAGTTCAATTTGCTCACGAAGTTATGGGTTTTCGTGGCTTAAGTAGTAGTCATTAAAAGCTTAAACAGATTCTTAATGATTTTTTTATTTTCAGGTAACCAACAACAACTTCCCTTTCGCTGTTTCGTCAACTCATTTTCACCCACTGGTTGGTAGCAAAATAGCCATGAGATTTCCATGCATCTCGATCTTCAGTTGTCTTCGCTCCTTTTCTAGGGTGAGTTCACTAAGGTTGGCAGCAAATGGGCCACTAACCTCCTTTTTCTGAATTGAATACTTAAGTAGTATTTGAGCACGGAGTTGTCAAAAAAATGCCTTGAAATCCGTCATTTTATGATAACTCTATACTCAAATGTTACTTAAGTACCGTGGAATGGGGTTTCATTGATCAATTTCGAAATTCAAATGGCCATATTTTCTAAAATATAAACGAAAAAAAAACGAAAAAAAAATTAGAATATCGGTTTTTACTGTACAATCGATACAATGAATTAGATTTATATTTTAATGACTAATATGTCGAAGAAAAATATGAATGTGAGTGATCAATGTTAAACCGTAAGTGGGGTTACTTTGATACCCCCTATTTTTTTCACGGAAACTAAAAGTAACCCTTTTAAGCGACACTTTTTCTAAAGAACGAAAAAAATCGGTCAAGTGCAAAAAAAGTTATTACATTTTTAAGAGTTTGGGGGTGACATTGATCAAGGCAATAAAAATAACTTTTCAAAAAAAAAACAATTTTATTATAAATTCTTTATTATACTCCATGGTACTTATTGAAAACCATAAGATCTTCTGCAACAGCTGTTACAGCTCGCTCCAACATCTCATCATTAAAATTTCGATAGGCGCGAGCGTCTGGACGCTTTGTATAGGTACTTGGCAGAGCGCTGAAAGTAAAAAAAAGTATATAAAGCAGTCATCATTGAAAACATATTGATAGTTTATGTTAAAAATGGCAGAAACAGCAAAATTGCTAGGTTTGGGTGAGATTGAACAATGATCAAAGAAACCCCATGCCTATGATCAATGACACCCCGCAAAAAAGAAAAACCGTCAGTGAACGAAATTTTTGAGGTTAGAATACAAAGCATGACGTCTTTCTCAAGCTAAGTAAACACTTATCAACATAAACTAAACAAATTTCTAGCACCTTTCATATCCAATCCGGTACCCGTAAAGTTATTTAAGCCTTTGAAATAGTTGAAATGCAATACTCACAGTTTTTTATGAAAATCTCCAATATCGATCCGTTTGTACGTGCAGCGCTTGGGCATTGACAAACAGTGACATTCAGTGATGCACACCCAAGAATTAAAATCGTACGCTTGCGTTTAGAAAAGGAGAAATTTCGGTTTTAAAAAATTATTAAGTTTTTATCAAAGTCACCCCGTGAATCAAAGTAACCCCATTCCACGGTACTGCTTAACCGTATAGTCCGTAGCGGGCCCCGAAAGGGGCGAACACAAGAACTACCGTAAACTCGTTTTCGACCCCAATTGGGGCCCAGAATTAGGTCATACGACATCCTAATTAATAATGTAAACATTTAATTATCTACTTATCGGATCTTGTTATTGGATGACATTTATAAGAACTAAATAAAAAGCTCAAGTTTGAGTACCATTGAATCAATCCTATTTAGCGCACGAGTTTTAATATTTACCTTTTTAAAACTGAATGTATAAATACGATAACCGCCATTTGATGACAGTCGTGGTGGACGCTAAAAATCATAAAAAGAATGGATTCTGAACTACCAATCATCACAAAATGAGTAAATCATTTATTAATTCGAGGAAATCATCCATAGTTTTGGTAATTTTAGCAGTGATAACAAAGTTTTTGATATCCAAAGTAAAAGCTTCCCGCCAGTTGAACTTTTGTTGTTGTTAATTTATCACTAATATCACAAATTACACAGTAGGCGTGGTTAAAAACAATCCATCATCTATTGACAAATGCGATAAACTACTAGAAAAGGCCCATGTTTTAAGGTAAAACGTAAACGTACGTAAAATATCACGAAATCTTTGTTATCACTACTCAATTTGGGATTCGGAATCAGCCGCCATATTACTTTTTTATGGTTAATGATGTGAGAAAGTGATTATGTGAATCGATTATTTAGTTGTTATTTTGTCGAATCGATTTAATAAAAAATAAGTAACACCAAAAACTGATTTTTTTAATTATAATAAATATTTTACATGTTTGATGTAATTTAACATTCTATCTATGTTAAAATTATAATCAAGCAATAAAAGATACTTTTTTTTAAACATCGTAATAAGTCAGTAGGTACATTTTAATAAAATAAAATAGATTTAGATTCATCATAAATCATAATGCTCTGTGGCTACATCAATAAATATTCGTACCGAAACTTCATCGTGGAATCCAATGCGTCGCGTCCGTAGACTGATATTCTTTATTCAAAATTCAAAAAATAAATTCTAATTTGACGCAATATCGGCAGTAAAATAATAATTTTCTACGAAACGATCCTTGTAATAAGGTTTAAAATTGTTAAACGGGATCTTAATAGTGCGAAATCTAGGTACCTCGCCTACGCCTTCATGTACTAATTTTAAATTGCATAGGTACCTACATAGAATATTAATTTTATTACGTTCAGGATGGTTGACGGCTGTGAATAAGCGAAAAAAAACAGAAGATGTGAAGAGGGTGAAGAGGTCATACATTATAGACTTTATTTTTTGAAGGCGTAGATGGTATAGGGTGCCCAGTATATCTGACATAGGCGTAGTGAGTATTTGATTTCGGGGAAGATTTAATGGCGGAAAGCTTTTGGCATTCTCGATGCGAGACATTGATGAGGCCTTGGGCCACCTTAAGTCGAATGCTGACCGGAAGCATTTACTTATAATGTAGTAGTTAGAATTCGAATAAGTTAGAACTTAAAACGAGCAATGAACATGCTGTTATGTCAAAATGGCGAATAATTGTAACATTACACGAACTCGTAAATGTTTCACCTCAGACTAGGCACCTCTGGGTTTTGAAGTAGTATTTTATTTCGAGATCGATTTTGAACGCTTTATGAAATTTTGCTCGTTTTATTTGGACAGGTGTGCAAAGGCAACAGTAGTTCAGCCATCTTTACTTGGCACTTTTACAACATTTTTTAGACCTTAACATTTTGTCGAGCTGATAGTCGCAGCGGATAAGCCTTGCAGCAGTAGGTAGGCATAAGTTATTCTTAAATTCAAGATGGCGGCTTTGAAAATTTACTTATTATTTCATAATTATATTATTTCCATAGATTTCGAGGGTGCTGATGCCGAAGATAAATTCAACTCCTAAATCCAAGATAGTCGTCATGAAAACTCACTAGTTAAATGAAATTTACTAGCCCTTAAATCATGGGATTGACACCCATGACAGCTAGCCAATTTGCGTAACCGCCATCTTGGATTTGGATTTTAATCTCATTTTCGGCATTAATGCCCCCGAAAATCACGATTTTGAAACCCATGACGACTAATTTGCAAATTTTTGTAGCCGCTATCTTGGAATTTCATTTTGACCCCATTTTCGGCCTCAGCGCCACCGAAAACTACAGAATTGACACGCATGACGACTAGTGAACTTTTCATGTTTTGACCTCATTTTCTGCAACAGGAGCCATGAAAACCATGGAAATATCACCCATGATGAATAAGTAGTAAGTTTTCGTAGCCGCTATCTTAGATTTAGAAATCGATCTTAGCCATCTTTGTTTTGTGAACCGACCTTATGTCCTCTAACATTATTAAAACCTGATTATAGTAGTACGTCCTCTATCTTATGAACTATTTCACTTCTATTTGAAATCAGGAAGCAAAGGCCCAGGAATTTATGTCCCGAGCTGCGGTATGGCAGATTAGGACATAAGCTCCGCCTCTCTGCTGCTCTCTTTCCTCAGCAAACCCTAGCACGAATGCTCTGCGACAATGTACCGCGTAAACCGACTGCATGTAGTAATATAGGAGAGAATGTGGTAATACATTCTAATTATGTCTATTAGATACTTAAAATATCTTCGTGTTCATTCTACTTGTACTAATATTTAACCCAGTAATGCCCAAATTTTTTTTTTTTTAATAATCCTGTTTTTTTTCGACGAAATGACTGGTAATGGGGTACATAAATGATAAAAAGAAAAAAATATTTTAGAAATGTATTCAAAGTATATAAAAAATTGTGTGTCCATATGGACACGCTAAGCATTTGCGGTATCAAAAAATACAAGTAATAGGTGAAAATGTAATCTGCAAACAATCCAATTATAAACAGTAAATAAATCATTATGGTAATAATAATAGTACTTCATATGGTATGCTGCAAAGCATGAAACACTTAATCCCACATTACATTTCATACATTCTGTTCTACCAGCAGAAGATTTGGCTTTGCAGTAAGGTCCCACGCATCTTCTTTTTTTTTCTGTCTTTCGAATATAATGATTGTGGAGAAACTTGGTGTGGTGTTCCTCCAACCAAAGGGAGGATCCTCCAACTAGGCGGAGTCTTGTGCCTGGCGGGCTACTGCCCAACAGTTGATGTTGGGAGGTTGTATATATACTATCAGCGTGTTAAATCTTGATTGCGTGATGTAGGATAGTTCGCATGTGGCGAGATAGATGCCGCCACATCACTCCCCCCCTGAGACCGGAGGTCGATTGTCTTGATGAGGCAGCGGTCGTTGCGTCTTGAGAGCTTGCCAGGGCCAGTGAGGGGTTCCTTTGAGTCGAAACCGGATACCGCGTCATTCCAGTGAGTCGGAACTGTGAGAGCGATGAGTGGTGGCTGTGGACTGCGTCGACCAGGAGAGAAGTGCCTCTTCTAGTTGACCGACCGAAGTGCACTATATATGCGCCGAGGATGCTGGCTGGCTGTGTGACTCGCTGCGTGCTGCTCGATTGAATGCTGAGCGGAGGGAGTGACGATGTTGCTGCCGAGGCTGCGAAGGTTGCGTGTGACGTCACCAGTGTGGAATCACTGTCTGTGACGATCACGTCGGAGTCACCAATGTGGAGAAACTTGGTGTGGTGTTCCTCCAACCAAAGGGAGGATCCTCCAACCATTTTCAACTGTCCCACCATCATCCTCGTCTCCTGAGTCCTCATCAACAGCTGCTTCTGGAGGGGCTATGAAAATGGCTTCGGGTGATGAATGATTTTCATCACCTTCTCCATCATCCAGTAATATATCCAGTACATCATTTAGCGTGCATCGGCCTCCTAACTGATCGATATCAAAGATTCTGAAAAGATAGTATAAAGCTATGACAAGTGCTTAGCGTGTCCATATGGACACATCAAGTTGGAAGCGATAATACGTAACGATAAAAAAGTTTCATCTGTTGGTTCACTCTATAAAAACATAGTTCAATAGCAACTAAATAGTTTACAACCCAAACAATCATTACATATCATATAAATACGGTATAAAATATACTCACTCTCTTCTCGAATCCATTTTATTGTGAATTTACAAGTTGTAAAAAAATAAACGTAAATTTCTATAAGATAACACAAAAATTTCGCGCCAAAAGTAACATACAATGACAAGTGACACTTTAGAGAGTCAAATGACATTAACGTTTATTGTTTTAATATAGATTATGTTGCTTTAATGAGTTAACCTTTGTACCACTAATCACGTGTCCATATGGACACGCTAGGCATTACTGGGTTAATCTGTGCCAATACTTTAGGTTTTTGAAAAAAACTTTCTATTCACGTGAAATTATTTATTTGTAGCTAGGTATGCCGAAAATAAATAAATGTCATAAATTAACTTTCGAGCGATTTTATTTATTTATTGATTATTTTTCGATTAGGCTGAATGAGTATCGATTTGGCTGAATGCAACATTTGTATTGTATTAACAATTTTGGATTGATGGTCAGCACTAGGTTCGAATTAAGTCGACGTACAATTTTTACTAAATTGAATTGTGTTTTTTTATCCGTTTTTGTGTTTAAATAATGGTAAAAATGAACATGAAAAGAAAAAGAAACTATGTTTAGCTTGTCCCTTCAGCGTTTCAACACGTAACTAGGTACGTTAATTATTGTTTTTGAGCTAATCTATCTCAACTAATATTTGGATAAAGGTATATTAAATATCTATTTTATTCTAATTTCGCAGTATGTTGACGTAGCTTCACGTAAACAGCACATTTTTAAAGAAATTTACTAGACATATTAGGTACAATATTAATGAAATAAAATATTTTTCACATTCAATTCATACTTAAAACTTGCGTGCAAATTCCTGCATTTAGTGACTTAATTCGATTAATTAACGCGACAACTCCCCGAGTCAGCGGGTATGACAAATGTCAAAATCTCGTCGAGCCGAAGGGTTAACCTAGAATTCTCAATTCAGAAACCGAAGGTAAGTTGCGCGAGACAGTTGATCACAGTTGACACCAAATGATAACTCCGGCTACAAATAAATAGCGATCAACTGTGCCTCGGGCAACTTAGTGGCTCGTGTGTTGACAGCATAATAACGTTTCATAAAAAAGGATAATATCAATAGACTCCCTCTGTGGTCTAATGGTCGCAAGCGTAACTGGTCCTGAGTTCGTTCCCCAGGTTGGGCAAAGTGTTATTGAGTTTCTTGTTATTGAGTGGAATTTCTCAATAGCAGTCTGGATTCGTGCCCAGTTGATGGCAAAAGGCTCGCCTCCTATTACATGGTACTTAAATATAACGGCAAAATGATGGTGTACTATACACTTCTGCCCAATCCTTCGGGAAATACAGGCGTGATGTTATGTAATATCACGAAGGTTTTTATATCAGACGGCCCAAAAAACTTAGGATAAATAAAAAGAGTGGGTAAACAAGATAAAACAGATTTTATTGATCAGGTATCTACCGAAATCAAAATTCATATTGTTGGAAGAAAAGCTTTTAAACAGCTCGGAATATATTTGTTACACCTGCTTTTTGTTCAAGTATCTCTGTTTAACTCTAATAAGTTTTTATTGATCGTAAAATATTATTTTACGGCACTCCTTTAGTACTTTATCCGTTTCCGCTCTGAGTGTTTACATAATTCGATCGTAAATGAAGGCAGAGCACAGTATCGTAAACAGTACTACGTAAATAAACTACACTTCCTAACTAATGCCCTATATCTAGAAAAATTCTGTGCGCGCATGCGAAATTGAGCTGCAGTATTAGACGAGAGAGTTCTCATTCCGCTGTGCGTTCGCGATCTTATCACTTTTTGGTTCGGTTGTCGCTGACATTTGGTTCGGTTTTCTTTGTGTTTCACTCCGGAGGTGAATCGTTGCATAGGCATGTTTTTATAACTCAACCGTGGAGTGACAGGCATTGCAGGAGCTGAGAAAAAAAAAAGTGAGGGGTTATTGATGTGTTGTAAGGTAGATCTTATAGAAATGTTGACGGACCGAAGTAGCCGTAGTACTGTTTGTCTGAATGCTTTCGCATTACCTCGTATTCAAATCGGATGCCAAATGGATATGCCAAAGATAGCCCCTCAATTGTTTGAATTTGGATCAGAGATCGGATAAGTGCGTAAGTGATATCCGAATTCCGTCCGAGTTTTTTAGACTCTAGATTCGTATTTTCACGTATTCAGATCGGATGCAGTGCGCAAAGCAATATCCGAATTCGGTCCGAGTTTTTACATTCTTATTTTCACGGATCCGGATCGCATGCAGTGCGTAATTTCTGTAAAGGTTAGTTTAGGTTTTTAGGATTAACTAGTCCTCAGGTATCACAAAACTTGTGGTCAAAGCTAGTCTGTTTTGTATTTCGATTTGCTTGTGATTACTTAATGTTACCGGTAGTTACAAACTAAATATTAAAAAAAAAAACTATTCTCACTCCACCAACATGTTATCTATACTAATATTATAAAGAGGTAGAATTTGTTTGTTTGTTTGTTTGTTTGTTTGTATGTAGGAGGTAATCTCCGAAACTACACATCCGATTTCAAAAATTCTTTCACCAGTAGGAAGCTACGTTATTCCTGAGTGCTATAGGCTATATTTTGGGATCAAAAAATTAGGGATCCATAAATTAACGCGAGCGAAGCCGCAGGCAAAAGCTAGTCTTTAATATACGAAAGGCTGGGTAGATTAAATCGTGGTTATTTTAATCAAATTAAAACAAGTTGAACGGTTCCGGCAATGGTCATCACCATTGTGGGTCCCATGTTGGGCGCCAGTAAAACAATTAATTTGTGAGACTGTAGTTAAGTATAGTTAAAACATGCAAACCTTGTTAACAACAATTTGTTATATTATGAGCGTGGACGGTAAAATGCGGGTCACTAATATTTTCAGCACAGTAGCAGTGAACATCGCGGTGAGAATGGGTCCGAGGTGGGTAGGCAGGAACACGCCAGGTAACGTGGCGCCCGCACAGGCTCTTCCAAGGAAAGATATCAACTGGTAATAGATGGACAGTACCTACTAAGTGCCATGTACGTACACTCAGAACGCAACACCCTGAAAATTAACGCCCAGCGTGTCACTAAAATGTTACGATAATATTCAAACACGCTTGTTAAACACACATGTTCTAATTCCCACAAATTTCGCTGCCCCTACACTACCAACGAACAAATAAAGCCTCTATTATTATATTCAATAATTACCTCACATTAGGCATATTCACAGGCTGCGACAGTACAATCGGGTGTCGTCAAAAGCGACGTCGCAGTAATACGTACGCAGTTAATTATTCAGCCGCATGCAGCCACCTTTGTTATTCAAATTAAGATGCTCGTTGCAAGTCGCATGTTACGGGACTGCCTGTGCGAACTACGCCTTATGTAGGCTAGTTAGTGCCTTTAATTTTGTGTTGTATGGAAATGTACTAGTATGGCGTCCGGTGTATGTATGTTATTAAGCTTGACGTTACTACAGTTAGGATTTTTAATAAATAATTTTTGAAAATGTTAAGTATTAAGGATCAATCGTTGAGAATCGAGTGTTGCGATCCAAGTTGGGGGAACGTTTTTTTTTTTAGCAATTAACTATCGAATAAAAATGGATCATTAATTGCTTGTGTTACCACATTATTTACATTAGCAAGTAAAGGTTTTCATTAGAGTAAAATTCTGCAATATAACGCTTTGATAAAATAAGAGGAGTTAGCTCGCTAAATATAGAATTATAGATATACAACGTTATTTTTAGTGTATACAAAAACCGAGATACCCCAACAAAATTTTCATCAGAACTGCCTGAATATGTGTTTTTTTTTTGTAAATCTCCAAGTTACACCTTAGTCTATGTCGCGTTAAGTTCCCTAAAAAAGTGTGAAATGCCTGAGATGTGCTATGCAGGGGTTGTCTAATACACGGAAACTGACCGGGAGGACCGTCTCAAGCCTCAAGGTGTCTATTCCCGTCAACTGTTATTTGTAGAAAACTACTGAAACAAAATTGAAATTCACGAAAAAAAAAAGTGGTGTAAAAATATGTCAATCGATTCTCCTAGTGATTCTGAACAAACTAGTTTCAGGTTTAGTGTATACTAAAACTAAGCTTGTATATAGAAATACTCTGTACTGTACACTGAAAGAAATAAAACTGAAGGAATACACGTAATTAAGAACAGTACAGATAGCGATCTTATCGCTTAAAGCAATTTCTTCCAGACAACCATTAGATGGAAATAACTGGAAAGAAAAATGTAAGGGGAAGTTTTAATTTACCAGATATGTAGGTTTCATCAAATAATATCTTCGTACATCAGCTAGAGCAGAGAGGTACCTACCATACCTATTTGTCGCCAAACAGCATAGCGTGCCGTTGAAATTACAGGCACATGAGAATTTCCAACTTTATTTCTAAAAGTTGGCAACGCATCAAATCAAAATCAAATCAAAATTTTTTATTTCACTTAAACCAATACAGGCAGGCGCTTATGAAAAGTCGAATTTAGGTGTACGGTTCCAATTAAGTAGTCGTTTCCTATGTAGAAGAGCCGGCAAGAAACTCCATGGTTACTCTTTTAAAAAAAGGATATCTTTAAAAACTTCAGTAAATACAGTACTAGGATTTAGGATAGGTATGAGAGAACAATGTAGTCTTGACCACAGACCTGTGAGTAATGTAATACAACGACCAAGTCTTGAGAACAAAAATTAACCAAAAAGAAAAAAAATAACACAATATAAATAATAATAATTTACACAATTATATGTACAGGCAAGTCCACGGAGTTCTCACATTTACAAAAGATAAAATTAAACTAAACTATATAAAACAATGGATATGATTAGATGTCATCAAAACTTAGAGAAAAAATCATTGTATTTATTCATCAGCAATCTTTTTACTGTATAGGCGGCAATAACCCCTTTCAGTGGGTTGTCGGCTTGTATACCAAATGATTACATAAAAAAAACTTGATAAAGCCATAATAATATAAACCATAATCATGCGTTCGCAAACCCCAAAGTCATTTGCACGTGCAAACGCTATAAACGGCAGCGGGTCCTAATCAGGTTTTACATTCAGTCCATTGCGCGTCATATGCTGACCGTTCACCAAACAAAGTCATTGACCCAGCAACGGATACGCGACAATCGGCCGAAATTAGGCCTCGATCACCCGGTGCGACTGCGACTTAAATAACGTGCTCAGCGTCCATTGTCTGGTGTTCGGTGTATCTGGACAATTGCGCTAATTTTACATCTCGACTGTTTTCAAATAACGTGTGCTGTGTTGATTGGTTGTTTTTGTGTTCAGCTGTTGGTTTGAATTTTAATTGGTACATATGGTTTGTTTATTCGGTTTAGAAAGTTTTTTACCAACATATAAATAACTTATCCGTAACTATTGACCAGATTTAGATAGAATAGATTTAGATGACACGTTTGGTGCAGTGGCTAAGCGATTGGCTTCTGCGCTACGGGTCGTTGGTTCGATTCCCACACGGAACAAAAAAAAATTATGGCCTACAGATGGTTGTTCCGGGTCTGGGCGTATGTGTATGTGAGATTTGTGTCTGTAAACGCACCCACGATACAAGAGAAATCTTAGTGTTGGGCAACGTTTTGGTTTAAACAAAATAAATAAAGATAAGCTAAATGTGACCTACAATTATTACATTTATGTGTTCAATAATCTTGTCATTATCACTTGATGATCACGGTTCATCTTCCATGCGGAAGATGTCCGGTCCTTTGGAAGGCATACGGGGGACACAGGTCTAACGCGCAGCGGCCCCTTTGAGAACTTTAATCTAAAATGGGGTGGGGCACCAACCGGGGACTATCCACGGCTGCACTATTGGAGTACAGTCATGGACCGTCCAAGGCGGGTGCAAGACTATTGTAGTATATGGTCAAAAATATCTGGTCTATGACGAGGGGTGTTCAGTGGACTGGTTAACTTCTATTGCCGGAAGAAAACGGCGTCTGCCTTTCTTTAAAATTGAACTGTGTTGGCAGACGCCGACAGAATCATTATCACTATTGATATGTTGGTAAAATGCAAATGTTAGCTATTGAAAAGTTTAGAAACCGAATTAGATTAATGAACAGTTAATGATAGGTTGGCGAAAGACCCCCTAAGGGGTTTCTTTTTAGAATTGTTTTTATATAAAGTCTAATCTAAACTGCCTCATTGCTCTATTAGGCCTTAGCGTGATATTTTGATTTAAGTTGAACATTGTTATTAGATTCTTCTACTCTGATACTTTTATTAATTACTACATGTTTTGTTGACCTATTTTGAATTGTAAGAGCAATTACGCACTGCATCCGATCCAAATCCGTGAAAACACGGATATAAAAAACTCGGACCGAATTCGGATATTGCTTTACGCACTACATCCGATCCGAATCCGTGAAAATACCGATCTAGAGTAAAATGCGGATGTTGCTTACGCACTATTCCGATCTCTGATCCAAATTCAAACAATTCAGGGGCCATCTTTGGCATATCCACTTGGCGTCCGATTTGAATCCTAGGTAGTGCGAAAGCGTTCATACAAACATTACTACGGCTACTTCGGTCCGTCAATATTTCTTCCGAATTGAAGACTCACGGATGACGGATAGAAATCGGATGACGGATGCCGGATGTAGTGTGTAAACTACCATACAAATAGTTGTATGGCTACTTCGGAACGTATTTTCACGGATTCGGATCGGATGCAGTGCGTAATCGCTCTTACAAGGGAGGTGGATCATCGGAAGCAGAGCGATGGAGATCTCAAAGCCTATTGCTTTAACCTCCATGTCTGAACACAAAGTGGGTTAGATCGATAGGTATTGAGGTCCCCAATATTCAGTAGTTTGAAAGTTATTTAGATTTTTGTAAATAATAATAATTATTTGAGCCTGTAACTATCCCATTGCAGGGCAAAGGCCTCTTCTCATACAGAGAAGATCCCTTTGTACTCATTTTCTTATCACACACCCATTTTTGTAAAATTTGAGTGAAATCAGATTTTTAGCTTAAATATTAGGTCTTCTGTCGGGTTTTTATTTTGGGAATAGTTCAATACTGGGCTTTACGTCTTATAATGTCGCTTTAACTCGTAAAGCTACTTTGTGTGAAAATGAAAAACGGCCTTAAGTTACGTTCCTTTCCTTAGCAATGATACAATGTGTAACATCTTCCTAAGCGTGGAGTCACGTACGCTTGGATTAGATTTAAAAGATTCCAGAGAGCACAACAAAGTTGCTAATCCATTGCTTACCAACAACCTAGTGTGCACGCCGGGTACCAATAGTACCACCTAACAGTTTGATAGTGTTATGAAACTTTGGGGGTAACAATAGCTCTTAAGACAAAGCCCACTTCAGTGGGCTGACTAGAGGTGGAAATCTTTGAAGTAACTTACATACATAACATGATCAGCCCAATACTGTCCCACTGCTGGGCGTGGGCCTCTTCTGAGGCCGACAAGGGTTTTGGCCTTAGTTTACCATGATGGCCTGATGCGGAATGGCAGACTACACACATCATCAAGAACTTTTTAGACCCTCTCAGATGAGCAGGTTTCCTCTCAATGTTTTCTTTCACCGTTAACGCAAGGGATAATCAAATTTTGATCCGTAGATCAATTCAAAAAGTCAGCGGTGTGGGCTGGGGTTGAACTCAGAGTTTCCTGCATGGAAGGCAAGCGTTCAACCTCTTTGCTATCATCACTGCAGTCGTATAAGTAAAAAATAAATACGACTCAAATCACGTAGCTGTTTTCTGTATCAGTCAAGGTCCTATTATGAACCTTCATTTATATTCTTGCTTTAAGCTAATATTATGTCCACTAGTAGGTGCAGCGAGCGAGTAATAATGTCAGCATATCAAGACTTCTCGTTAGGAGGCATTGCTTCGTGCGCCGGCTAACTTCAGTTACAGTTATACGGGAACCATGAATACGTGGATGAGGTAATTTTAAGCATTATTATAGTGCTACAACTTTTATTTTGTTATTAATAAATAAGTTTACGGTTCTGTCATAACTTCTGAGGACATGTGTTATCAAAATCTGATACTGGACTTGGCTCTCCTAATAGGGATTCAATGCCTATAATCACCATGCTGGTTGACGAATTTATGAGAGTCTAGTCCAGTCTTCTTGTAGCAAGGTTCCTCTCTGTTACTTACTTGGATTCGTGTGTTCCATCTTAGACCCTATCTGCGACTACCATCAGGTGCGATTAGGGTTAAACGCGACCAATTCTAATAAGAGTTCGACTCGTGACCTCGCCACGTGTTTAGCTCATGATTAAGGGTTCCGTTCGAGTCCGATACTAGGCTGGCAACCCCGAAAATTGGACGTGAATAACCGTAACTACTCACAAATAAGTAGTTCAATAATCAAAAAAAAAAGGACGCGGCTACCCGTCAACGATCTAAATTAGTTCTTTATTTATTGTCTTTGTCGTTCACCCGAGCTACTCAAGACCTTGTCAGAATTGACCGACAAGGTTCGTTGAAAGCAGGTGAAGTTGACGTTAGGGAGACTAGATCTTTTCACTTGGTGCAAGACAAAATCTAACCACCCCCATAAAATTTCAAAATAATTCAGGAAGCTTCATCAATCGTTATATAGGGTGTTAACAAATTCGTGTAATTCCTTCAAACCGCGTGATCTACTGGTGACACTGATTGACCATGCATAGGTTTTTTTCAGAACCAAGAATAAAAAGTTTTCAAAATATGAACCATGGTATTCTGTATCCGAGTAATTTTAGTGTCCCATGTTAACTGACTGCGTGGAGCGATATCGCGCTGGTCGTGCCCGTCAGCTGTGTAGCCGTGCCTTCATTAATTTATGCATGACATTGAAATTTTCTATTACATAAAAAATGTATAGGGAAAAAAAAAGGTTTTTTTTTAAATTTTTAATCAGTGCGAATCCTGCAGAGTATCAATCTATAGATACCAGTAATAGATCACATGGTTTTAAGGAATTACACGATTTCGTTTACACCGTGCATACAGTACGAGAAAAATTACTTGTTCAGCGTTCTATTCCTCACTTCAGAGGAGCAAAGTTATTTCGTACTCATAAAATAACTTTGCCACTTTGAAACCAGGCTATTAGCGTTTTGTTCTTTACTTCAGAGGAGCAAAGTTATTTTACGAGTACTGCAAGCTAAACCACACTCCGACCTTTCCTTAACTACCACATCAACTTCTCCCTTCTTTCCCAACCGCGCAGTCCAAAGTAAAGTAGTTCATCGGTCGGCACTAAGTGAATAGTTGGCGACTAAGTTGGTTCTAAGTCCGCTAAGTAAACCAAACCGCCCGCCCACTGTAATACGTGCTGATGGCTCATTCGATCCACACTTGTGTGGCGTTTGGAAGGTCTTATGGAAGTCTGGAAATGGGAATATAATATATTATTGTGGTTGAACTGCTTGCCTTCCATACAAGAACGTCTGTTTGAAACCGGCCCACACCTCTGACTTTTCGAATTCATGTGCGGATCACAATTTGATTATCACTTGCGTTATTGGTGTTACCACTAACTAACTAAAGATCGTGGAGAAACCTGTACACCTGAGACGGTATCAAAAAAAGTTCTTGATGGTGTATGTAGTCCACCAACTTGCATTAGGCTAGCGGCTGGACTTAGGCCTACACCTTTCTTAACTGAAAAGAGGTCTGTGCCTAGCAGTAGGATAGTAATGAGCTTGTCATGTTATACATTTTTTTTTGTATTATAACTTTCTTGAGACACATAAATTTTTATGATTATTTACGGTTTACTCACGTGCATTTTTCGGGGTTGTCCGACTCGTTTCGGACCCAAACGGAGCCCTTAATCATGAGCTGAACACGGTCGCGAGTCGAACTGGCGCTGCTCCGCGCCGCGTAGCGTTGCGCCTGCGATGAGAGGGGCGCGCTCTGTGTCGGTATTGCTCGTGCGTCTTCGTCACTTGTCGTGTCCGGGTTGTTGAATGACATAGTACTGGTGCATGCCGCGCTAACTAGTCGGGCAATCCCGAAAAATACACGTGAGTAAACCGTAATTAATCATAAAAATGTTATACATTAGCGTCTTATTTGTGTCGAACGTATTCATATAACTTTTGTTGCATTACGTCAATATAGGAAAACATCGTGATGAAACCTGCACGCTTAGAATAATAACGCTGCACGGTTCTAAAAATTCCTCGATGGAGTGTCTAGTCTACTAACTCGCACCAAGTCAGCGTGGTGGATCACGCCTAAAGCTAAGCACATCACAAGTCTAGAAATTTCTCGTTCTGAGAAGAAGCACGTGCTCAGTAGTAGGACAGCAATGGGCTGATTATGCTACGAGCGAAAATTTAAAAACCTTATCTCAACACTAAAACCGCATATCACATCCTTCAACGTTTTTTCAGTAGGCACCTGGGATAATAATCTGTGTGCAGGTAGGTGAGACCGGGCGGCGCGCTTGGCTTTACGTTGCATTGAAATATCGCGCAGGCTTTCATTTCATTGTTTGAAGCTATCTGCGAGCGCCTATGCTCTATCGCCAGTAGGGCCACAACGAGTTCTAGAACTAATACGGGACATTGTAACTATGTAAATCTTAAAAAAATAAGGGTTACGTTGAATTAATTGACGAATCTTCACAGGGTTACTAGATAGTGACGACACGTTTGGTGCAGTGGCTAAGCGATTGGCTTCTGCGCTACGGGTCGTGGGTTCGATTCCCACACGGAACAAAAATTTGTATGACCTTACAGATGGTTGTTTCGGGTCTGGGCGTTTGTTTGTGAGATTTGTGTCTGTAAACGCACCCACGATACAAGAGAAATCTTAGTGGGGGCCAACGTTTTTTAAAAAGAAAAAAAAATTGTATTATTAATACAAATTCAGATAAAAAAAAGATGGATGGATTGTGTGAAGGATGCTATGGGCAAGAAAGGAATGAGTAGATACTGAGATGTCAGCTGATAGAGGAGAATGGAAGAGGAATACATATTAGGACCCCACCTAGTGTGGGATAAGGGCAGGGAGATGATGATGATTCAAATTAAAAATACCCAAACTTTAGTTGATTCGATAACAGATACCTATGTAACTAATACAGTAGCGAAGAGTACGCATATAGTTATCTTGTATTCTAATTAACTAGGCTAGGTATTTTTTTATTAAAATGTGTTTTAATAATGATGCCTAATAAAACTGAAGTTTTGCCATTTAATTTGAAGTAACCCTATATTTAGTAAATCTCAATCTAATTTATTAAATTAAAATACTATTTAGAAAATACCGAACGTTGCGATGTCAGTCTGGCAATAGTTATTGAGTTTTTGTTTAAGAAAATTATTTTACTATGATTTATTGGGATTAGATCATTTAATATTATCTTAATGTGCCTATAGATCAGATGACTTTGTAATGGGATTGTGTCAATTCGCAATTAAAATTTAATATCTTTTACAATGGCGATCTATTGCTAATGCCTGTTTTATATTTTGAATTTTTTTTTATTATTTGATTCGCTTGTCACGAAATGATATCTTTTATTTTTTAGATTGTAAAACAATCCGTACTAATGTTTTTATATAAAAATGTTTAAAGTTTGAAGCAGTTTTTCAAATACCGATTTAGTTCGAAATATTAATTTTTATTATACGTAAATAATAATTATCTAAAGTTTCGAAACGTCTGTTCATTCTAGGTATTCTCGAAAATCCTACTGATTTAATAAATTAAATATATTTTTTAGCTAAATGATACTGTATCGGTTTTTCTAACGACATTTTTCATCCGCGTTAGATTGACAACGTTCCTCCCACCTATTCACCCGTAAAAAACAATCACTACTTCTAACACCCACTACAGGACAGTCTCATTACACGCCTCCACGTGGTCACCCTACCCTCGGATCAAAGTGATTCGCTTTTGTTCCGGCTGACGGCGTCGTCGAATGATTCCGCGTTAGTACAGTGATTGCTTTTTGACGTACCGTAGTTTCGGTTCGATGCCCGTGCCGATCCGATCATGTATTACGACCTCCGATATTCTGCTATTTACAAATTGGCCTGTTATTGTTCCGCGATATTGTGTCGTATGGTGTTTGGATGCGTTTGATTGGTACGCTGTCAATTCAGTTGAGATACGTTTTGCAAATAGCGTGAATAGCAGGTGGTTCAAACGATGTGATCATCTAAATGTGACGTCAAATTGCTATTACTTTGAAATGTCTGCTGGCACGCTAACAGCGTATTAGGGAAATGCTTGCTATTGATTTAACTCAGGGAGGTATTTAGACTACAGTTATTTTTAGGATCATGAATCACCAAAATATCAAAATATTTTTGTTATACGGCTAGTTTCAGAGTTAGTAAACTCAGGCAAAAACTCAAAAAAATGTTATGCTCAATATCTTCATAATTAGATTACATGACACACGGTGACGAAAAACATCGTGAGGAAACCTGGACTTAATGGTCTGAAATCGCCAATCCGCAGTGAGCAAGTGTGGTGATCAATGCTCGTTCCTTCTCTGTATGAGAAGAGGCCTTTGCCCTGCAGTGGGACAGTCACAGGTAATTTTTTTTATCCTCATAATAGCCCTTTAATATCTGCCTAAAGTAAGGCTTTACAAAGACTACAAAATAAATATACCAGTTTGTATAAATGTTAGTTGATTGTAGATACTTCCCTAAAACTATGTCTGTCTGTTTAAATTAATCAAAAATGCAACACAATTCCGTACAGGTGCAGGCGCCACCATTTTATTCGCGCGACTCACAAATCATCCATGAATAAAACAAACGCCAACAGATTTGTTTCCCATACAACGAAACAAGGTAAAGTATTTGCTATGGCGTGATCTAGACCAACAAAGCATGTGCAGCGTCTAGACCGAGCTTACCTAGACCGGGTTTACCACGGAATGTTCCGTGTTTGCCCGCCAAATCCACCGCTTTGAGCCGAGCCCGTGTTTGCTGAAAAATTCAGGCAGATTTCGAGCGTCTAGGAAATGCCGAAGCATGCGTCGGCTTGCAAATGTTGGTGGCTTAGGTATTGGAGTATTGCGGCTTTCACTTTGAGATGCTCGAGATTAATGAACGTCAAAGATGGAATGCTGGGGCGTTTTTTGTATGGATTTATATCTGGATCTGTGACTGCGAGTTTTTTGCCTCACAAGCTACCACCGTATATACGTATGTAAACGTGGTGAAATTATTGATTCCGGGAAGAAGAGATGTGTAAGTTCAGTTTGTAATAGACTAAGTATCACAAGTGAGAAAACTTTTGAAAAAACTAACGCGATATAGTGGTTCTCAGTAGAGTAATAAATTAAAGAGTTGTTCTCGATTTGTTCTACTTAGATTGCTGTGATTAGATGAAAGTCGTTATTTGTAATTGCTTGGTATTAATCAGTCGTTCTAGATTAGAAGCTGAATTCAGTGAATAATTATGGGAAAGTTACATAGATTTATCTGTACTGGTACCATGAAAAAAGATCTCACCTCGTCAGATATAACTCGGATTGCGGGTGACGGCTCGTGGATGAGACTAGCTTGGAACTGGCAGGTGACTGGTGGCTAAGTCAGTGGGTACAAGTTATAAATGAATAAAAGAAGAAATAATGAAAATCTCAATCATAACATCATCACGGCTGTATTCCCCGAAGGGTTGGGCAGAGGTGTACAGTACATCCTCATTTCGCCGTTATGTTTAGGTTCCATAATAGAGGGCGAGCCTATCCTATTGCCATCAACCGGGCACAAATCCAGACTCCGAGCTGCTACTGAGAAATTCCACACGGAAACACCCAATAACACTGCCTGACATGGGGATCGAGAACCCAGGCTCTCAGGCTTAGCAGTCACTGACCATTGTCGTCACTTGCGACCACTAGTAACGAGACAGTCTCATTTTTATATTAATATTATGTACATATCCATCGAATACAGGCCACTTATCAGCAACAAACAATACTTTATTTCAGGAAGTTTCTATTGTATCTAAAAAAGAAATTAAGTAATGTTTGCTCGCTCCAATTCACCGGTTCCCCGAATACGTCTCCTCGTTTTATTTAATGTCTTGACAAATAGATATTTACATTTTCACTAGCAAACATAAATAAATACTGCCGGTCGTTTCAGACGGTATTACATCGATTCATCTTGATTGTGTAATCATTGAAGAGTAAACTCAATAGAAAACGTTTTAATGATTTAGGATAGTATCTATTGAAAATATCTTTGGATTTATGAATTAATTTGGTTATTACCTATACTGGTAATACTTACTTGTTTAAAATGTATTCAGCGAAGGCACTCCGACAAAGTGTTTTTTAAATAAGTTTTTTTCGCAAATTATAGAGATTCCAGTTTTAGGTCTAAGAAATGTTTTAATAAAAAAAAAACGGATGAAAATAATATCTTTCAACCATTTATGTCGGTCATTCATTACACGTAGGTATTTTTTTACTTCACAGCATCGAATAAATTTAAATATTCGTCAACTTTAATCTAAATACTCGTATCATAATAATCTACAAAGTTGATCTAAGAAAGTTAGAAAAACTTTAAATCAAATCTTACAATTTGTATAATTTATGAATTTGAATGAAAGGATTTTTAGTCAATAAACCTGTGACGGACTACGTGGCTCACCCATTCAATGTCAATTTTCGTACATCAGTATACAAAACACTCGGTTTTGAACTACACTTGGGAGCAAAGAAATCGAGCCACTTCTATTTTTCACGTAGATATAATTGTTATTATTTTTGGTATTGTGGAACAGATCAATTCTAAACATATATCGCCTAAAAGTTTATTTGATAACCTTTACAATGAAGGTAGTTTTTTGTATTTTGAATTATTTAATTCATGAAACCAAAACTAATAACCAGGACACGTGAAAAAAGGAGTGGCTCGATTTCTTTGCTCCCAAGTGTAGTTCAAAACCGAGTGTTTTGTATACTGATGTACGAAAATTGACACTGAATGGGTGAGCCACGTAGTCCGTCACAGTTTTATTGACTAAAAATCCTTTCATTCAAATTCATAAATTATACAAATTGTAAGATTTGGTTTAAAGTTTTTCTAACTTTCTTAGATCAACTTTAATTTCCTGCTCTTTATCATCTTAAAATGGGCAAACCCGTAGAACAAAGCAAGCGATACAGCCGCACATTTCACGTCGCCGATGAATATTCAAAAAGCTTTCACGTAGCCGCCATTTTCTTGAGCGGAGTGCGTACTCCATATCAATTAGTGACGTCATTACTCCGCTAAACGCGGAATGTCTGGCTATGAATATTTTTAGTTTAGCTGCCACATGATGGATGGGCTAATACTGTATGTGTATAAATTATTAGAAAGTGAAAATGTGTTATGATTTGATATTTAGGTATTTTTTTACTCTGTCCTTGGATGTAGATCTTTAGGGAAAAATAACAACAAGTAACGTTTACCTTCAACAGAATTCAGCAAAATCAAAGTGATGTTCAATGATCAATTTGAGAATTATAATTTACTAGTCCCGGGCGGCGGCGTCGCGTCGTTCGGTACGTTTTATAGCTTAAAACCTTTTGTAAAAAATCGTCAAAATCTTTTGAGCAGTTTACTAGTGATTTTATCAATTTATACTATTTAGAGATAATTATTTTGTTGTCATTTTATTAGATTCATTACGTAAGTACGAAAATAAGCTAGGTCTGATACCATAATGTACGATTTCCACCAAACAGCCCGCGCCGGAGCGCGCCGGAACGCATTTCACACTGTGCTAAAGGAAATTCAGGCTTCTATTGTATAGTTAAGTTACATATTTGCGTGGAATTTACACTGTTCGGAACTCGGTTATATCCGCGCGTATGCCGCGGCAGCCGGTCGGCTCCTCGCGTACGTGGACAGCGGCGCTCGGCTGTGGTTGCGTCCGGTCGGCTCCGCTCGGCCACACCGCAGGTAGAAACTGACTGCGATAGCGGATACACGAGCACGCGCGCGCATGCACCCGGGTTCCAGCAGATTGTAGACGTCGGGCGGACGCGGTCGGCTACGGGCGCGTGCTTGAGCATCCGCTGCGACGCGCTGCGCTGCGCTCCTGCGTGGCTCGGTTGGTGGAAATCTATACATATAAAAGGAGAAGCTGACTGACTGACTGACTGATCTATCAACGCACAGCCTAAACCGCTGGGGTTAGAATGTTGCAATTTTGACAGTAGGTTCCTTTTGTAACGTAGGCTAACGTAACTAAGAAGGGATTTTTCGAAATTCAACCCCTAAGGGAGTTAAATAGGGGATGAAAGTTTGTGTGGAAAATCGTCACTTTACGGGTTCAAAATTTCACGCAGCGAAGCTGCGGGCGAAAGCTAGTCTTACATAATGACTTTGTGCTCTATGGTCGCAATAGGTAATAATAAGTATTGCGCGTTCGATACTTACATTGACACAAATATTTGTCTGGCCTATAAAATGTTTGTGAGACATCATTATCAGCATCACCATCACCAAATGTTATGAAAGCACCAGGCAAAGATAAGGATCGGTTGTAGCTTCCCTCAGTGCTAACTGCTTAGAACTTCGTAGATGAAGGTGTCAAAAACATACCTACCTAAAATTCTTTTTTCTATTCTTTAACTTTATCGCGTTTGAACCTAGTTTCACCGGATTCTAGGCGCACGCAAGATGGAGCGAATCCAAGTAAACAGACATATAGAGGAATTCCTCTATACCGATCTGGCTTTCTCATACACACGACGGAACACAGTAAACTGGTTGACCGGACTGTAATATGAAGCTGGTAGCTAGCAAGTCGGACTATATAGATGCTACCACAAAGCATGCTGGGTTTTGTTGAAACTTACAACACGCGTCTATTCCCACTGTCATCATCTGCCTAGCCTTTTCCCAACTATGTTGGGGTCGGCTTCCAGTCGAACCGGATGCAACTGAATATCAGTATTTTACATGGAGCGACTGCCTATCAGACCTCCACAACCCAGTAACTGGGTAATACGATACTCTTGGTAAGACTGGTTGTCAGACTTTCTGGCTTCTGACCAACAGTAACGACTGTCAAAGATCTATAAATGACAGCCGGGACCAACGGCTTTACGTGCTTTCCGAGGCACAGAGGAAACTCGCTATGGTAAATGGTCACCCATCCACAGACCAACCTCGGAAAGCGTGGCTTAACCCGGAAGATCGGTCTATGCGGCTGTAATTATTTAGCCACGAGCTCCTCCCACTATGCGTCTATTCCCACTGTGCGATGAGAACATTTTATCCTCTCGCCCGACCTCACTCGGGAGAACATTTTACATAGGATAAAGTCCATGCATTGTTGTATAAGATATAAAATTTGACGCTATCGTGCGACTTTCACGTTAGTGTCACTAGTAGTAATAACATTTGGGTGACACGTCACCGACATGGGTCATATTATTATTGCATCGTGTGCGTTTGTATTACGACTACCGCAGGGTTCAAACATAAAATAAGGGACAGATTTTTGTTAGTGGAGAGTGGAGACTAGTAGAAGACTTGGAACTCAGTGTATGGTATGTTAAGATCGATCATGTTATCAAATTAACCTAAACCCAAAATCAAAGTCAATAGTGGTATTTGATGAATTATTATTTCGTTTCATATTCGTAATTATAAATGCAAATGGGCTGCATATCTAGTTGGCAGTCAAAGTCAAAGCATTTCAATTAGACCATTTACTGGCATTTTTGAACTGTCGAGAAAAAAAGAAATTACTGCCGCGTTCCAACGTGTAGATTCTTATGGAGAAAAATGGGCAATAAACTCCATGGTTACTCTTTTTCATCAAATATTTACAAAAAGTTGTCACGCAGTTGCCTTCAAATTGCATTTGGCAGTTGCATCGTTTGCAGTTGCGACCAGCAGTCTACTTGTAGTTATGATCACTGATACTAACTAAAATATGAGTCACCAAATGTGACGTCAGTAGCCCTCTAATCGCAAAGAATCATTCAGTTCGAAAAAATCGTCTACTAGTGCTGAATTTCACGGATTTACTCATTATAGAGTGCTCTGAAAATCGTAATTTCTTTATGTAAAGGAGAACCTAAGTATTATAATTAGAATATTTAAATCATTTAGGTTCCAAATCAGAAAAAAAAGCATCTTGTATGTGACCTCAGTGACTATCAACAATTTTACCGGTCATCTTTCATTGACAACTCAGCAACAAAAATCAAGTAACCACATGTATAACCCGCACAGTACCAAAACACGTATGTACACTCACCGAGTTAATACGTAAGCCGGCTCAACAATAGGGACCCTACTCATCCAGCGGCGATTCCTTCCTATTCATTGCGTCCCCCCACAACCCCCCTTTTTTAATCCGAAACTTATGACCGTGTAAATGTAACGGCAAGGGTTAATATCGTATTTTATTGGACGTGTTTCGGTAAGGGTCGGGTATTCGGATTTTTTTTCGGATTTCCCCTTGAAATACTTTGAATAGGTTTACAATGTGGTGGAACATGATATTAATGGTATGAGGTTTTCTGAATTTTATTCAATTGTAATATTGTGAAAGTCCATGTAACGCACGATATCGGTGGATGATTATTAACTGAAGATGTTGGCTTATCTTAGCTCACCTTGGAAGTGTGCTGTGAGAATATCAGCTAGTCTTGATAAGATTTATAGAGGAAAACTTAGGAACAGCTGGAAGAGCTTTTGGCTAAAAAGGCTTAGGTCCTACCGTTCATGATAGACGTCACGGATGCACGTCGCTGCTAGATGGCTGCCTCCTCAGTACTGGCTTTCCACGATGCGTGATTTTACGGATGATGCCGAACGAAGCCGATGACCACGCACAGTCACGCACCGCACTGAAGCTCTTCTAAGGTTGCATGTCCGTCCGTGTGGGTGCGTGATTCGAAGCTATTTTGTCATTCCAAATGCCAAGTTAAAAAGAACATGGACTGTGTTCGCACCTTTAAAGTTACCGACTCGCGGCGGATACGACGCCGCGTTATGCACGTGTCTGGACTGCCACGGACGAGTGTCTTCCGATGGTGTGTCGAGGCAAAATCGAGCGTCGCGTGGGAAGCCACCTTAAGAGGCAACTGCGTGAATTGTTTAATCTGCGCTTGCCACGGTAACTTTGGACCTGGATAACAGTTTTTTACACATCGAGCTTTCCGTGCCTCATAGAGCACGTCAAGCGATTTCGATATGGAGGTGTCGATAGTATCGGTACAATACGGTAATAATTCCACTTTACGGCTATTAAAATGTATGGAATCGTGTTTGCTTAGTAAAGCAATTAGATGGTTGTTTATTTCGCCACATTGAATGGTTGACCTGTGTTTTTATTTTAATTAAAGCGGTCTAGGACCAATTATAATAAACTAGCCTTTGCCCGCGATATCGTCCGCGTGAATGTCGGTTATTGATCTCTAATATATTGATTATAAAATATAGCCTATAACATTCAGGGATAATGTAACTTCCTATTGGTGAAAGAATTTTTGAAATCGGATGAGTAATGTCGGAGATTACCTCCTACATACAAACAAACAAATTCTTCCTCTTTATAATATTAGTATAGATAAATATACAATTGAACAAAGAAAAGAAAATTAAAAAAAAACAAAAAAAAATGTAAGTATTACAATTAGACTGCCTCGTTGGTCTAGTGGTCGCAAGCGCGACTGCTGAGCGTGAGGTCTTGGGTTCAAACCCCAGGTCGGGCAAAGTGTTATTGTATTTTTCCGTGTGGAATTTCTCGGTAGCAGCTCGGAGTCTGGTTTTGTGCCCGGTTGATGGCAATAGGTTCGCCCCCTATTACATGGGACTTAAACATAACGGCGAAACGTGGGTGTTGTACTATACACCTCTGCCAACCCTTCGGGGAATAAGGCGTGAAGTTTTATGTATTACAATTAGGGACTCTTTCATAAATTGCTCACAATGTTTCTGAGATACATTCCACGACACTGATAGTTGATATTGCGACACTATACTTATAAGAACTAGAGAAAGATTAAGAAACTTCTCTTCATAACCAGCCTCGACGTAGTGGAGACACGTGCATATAAAGTATTGGGCACCCGTGCAAGACTGAGCGTTGAAACGACACCTAATATCGTTTGAATACTAAGTGTGTAAGCATCCTAAGGAGGAGTAAGAATATAAGTACTAGAATATCAACTTTGTGCTTTTTATCTATAAATATAAAAGGAGAAGCTGACTGACTGACTGACTGATCTATCAACGCACAGCCTAAACCGCTGGGGTTAGAAAGTTGAAATTTTGACCGTAGGTTCCTTTTGTAACGTAGGCAACCACTAAGAAGGGATTTTTCGAAATTCAACCCCTAAGGGAGTTAAATAGGAGATGCAAGTTTGTATGGAAAATCGTCACTTAACGGGTTCAAAATTTCACGCAAGCGAAGCTGCGGGCGAAAGCTAGTTGTATAATTATAAAGTGCTTGGTGAAGGAAAGACATCGCAAGAAAACCTGTACACGTAAGAGGGCTCCAAATAAAAGTTTTCGATGGTTTCTGTAGTCCGTCAACCCGCACCAGGCCAGCGTGGTCGACTAAGGCCTGAACCCTTGTCTTCTGGGAAGAGGCCCGTGCCCAACAGTGGGACAGTAACGAGCTAAAATTGCTGTTCACTGTCAAAGAAGAGAAACTACCTAAGTTAGAATTTCACGGATACAGTGATCTGAAACTGAGTATTTTTTCAGCAGTTCTACAATTTTCGCTGAAAACCGAATAGGTATGATTGGTTTTCATTCCAAAATTAGTACGAAATACGAAAAACAACCTTTATTTACTTGACGTCATCACAAAATCCATTTATTATTAGTAAGACAGGCTGTAATCCAAAGTGACGTGTAACGTTTTTACTAAAATCCCTATGAAATACATAATATTATACAGTATTTTTGACAGAACATAAATACCTATGGACTACTTTAAAACCAAGTAAGCTTTTAGCCTACTCTGCTTCCTCTCTAAGTGCGTATACATGTAGAAAGCGGGTTGCCGGCGCCGATCTGTCAGAGCTTGTCGGTGCTGGTCCGCGCAGTTAGTCGGCGCAGGTTGTCTCTATACTGTGTGGCAAACCAGCGCTGACAAGCTCCGAACTGCGCCGACAAGTTCCGATCTGCTCCGATCAGCGCTGGTAGGCCGTCATTTATTGCTGTATTTACAAGGGAATAAATACTTAAGGCGTTTTTTTTTTTAAATGCCAGCCCCTTCTTCTACCCTCTTCCTTTATGTAGCGGTTACCGGCATGGACCAGCACCGATAAGCGCTGATAGGTCGGCGCTGGTTACCTGCTTCCGTTTTGTATACGTCCTAACACAAGTGATTAAAATTACAATCAAAATAGCATTTGTTCAAAATATATAGGCTTGAACCAATTAGCATTTTCTAAACGTCGACGATAGAAGAGTGGTAGAGCTTCTTGTGAAAGAGTTTGTCCGGTGGAAGTACTACCTCATACCTATATCTGTCGCTAAGCAGCATTCCTATGTTCCGGTTTGAAGGATATGGGTACCGGTAAAATTACTGGCACATGAGACTCTCTGTGGTTCACAACACATCAGCGATCCTCTAGGGATAGAACCTGCATTATAAGCGGCAGTTACCAGTTTTGTCTCTAAGGTTGGCAGCGTATCAGTAATCTTTCTTGATGTTTAGGTGTATAGTATAGGCGGCGGTAACAACTTAGCATCAGCTGGGTCAGCGGCTAGATAGCCGAACAGATATAAAAAAAAAGAAGAAAAAAATTGAGACGGCCCCCAATAACGTCCGCACTTCATCGCTTCCTAGTGTTTAGTAAGCGAGAAGGAAGAAGCATCAACAAATTCTCCAGCGTCTCTGTCAAATCCGTCAACGTCTCTGTTTGTCACATATTAAATTAATTCACATAATATCATAATATAGGCCCCCTTTTTTTTTTCTTGATAATATGGATGCCCTCATGGATGCCCTTCGCTCGAGGAAGGCGAAGGGGTATGCCGGACTCTTATCGGTTAAAAACCCACGGTGTTCCTTCTCCTGACCCTAGGCCGGGGTCGCGAGATTCGCAGCTGAATGCACCGCAGCCCCTGGCGGAGTCCTCCTGAGAGGCGTGCACGGTACAATGCGCGCCGCCTTCTCGGGCCTGATCAGTAACAGAAACGTCGGGCGAAAGGTCCACTAACCCGCCGCTCGCAGGCCACATACTACGGTGGCCGGAGATCGTCGCGCACCCTCCGGCCCACATAATACAGGCCCAAACAGTTCTCTCGTGGTATTTTTGTCTAGTTCACACACATTATCGAAGTTATTGACACAGGTGACTGCTGCCTATGAAAAAACTCATTTGCCTTTTAGGACACTCTAGAAGATTCGAGACCATTCACCAACTGGGTCTGGGGACAGCGTAGCTATCTAATTATGTAGTCTAATAGTCTAGTCTTAAATACAGTAGACTAATAACATTACACTGTAATTTGTACGCAATTGAAATTCAAATGAATAAAAAATGTAATTTATAAAATTTATTCAAATCTTGACACTCGAGGCGTGAATATTAAAATAACGCGACGTCCATTCCTATGAATTACAGCATTAATTATTTTTAATTATACAACGTCAAAATAATAATGAACATTTTTTTTGTGAAAATGGCGTGAGTTTTTACGCGTCTACTAATAGTTGAGTCCCTTTCATGTTGAGATTTTTCTGCGAAGTTTCTTTATGAAAGCTTTTAAAAAAATAGTTTAATTTTCTCGGTATCTATAGAGTAAAAGTAGGAGCATTTTGTTTTCTTATTTGCAAACAGTAATTGATGGTAGGTATTTTGTGTAATCTGTATGCAATCAGGACGTTAGGCCACCATACTTTTTTGGAAATGGTTACCGTCGCCTTTAAAGTGTATCTGGCCATGGACTAGCGATATTCTAGGTAACTTATATGGCAACTATTCTAGTACATAAATACACTACACACTAGGGTCCAATCCACTTCCCCGCTATTTGGCAGCCATTTTGACTTTTTGTTGGGATATTGTCTACAACTGTATGTCTTTATGTGGATCCATTGTATCGTAATGTAAACGATAGACAATATTGTTGCCCTCCGAATAAATCTACTTTTATCTCAGTAGGACCAAAACTTTGAGAGATATGACTTTTTTTGTACACACGTACAGAATATCTCAACAAAAAAATGGAAGTGGATTGGACTGTAGTGTATACTGTATTTGTGTACTAGAATAGTTGTTATGTAAGTACCTAGAATATCGCTAGTCCATGACCGAACACATTGTATACACCTGTAGAGGAACGAGGTGTGGTGTTCCTCCAACACAAAGGGAGGGTCCTCCAACCAGGCAGAGTCTTATGCCTGGCGGGCTACTGCCAAACGGTTGATGTTGGGCGGTTGTATATGTACTATCTGCGTATTAAATCTTGATATCGTCATGTAGGAACTGTGTCTGGTGGTGTCAACTATGAAAGTTGTCATTATTATCGGGTTCCCTACGTGACATCGAAACTCAATACATCGAATGTCGCAGCATCGGAAACAGTACATCGAAGGGTCACATAATCGATGGTACTCTACATCGATGGTACGCCACATCGAAAGTCTCGACATCGAAAGGTTACGATATCGATGGTACGCTACATCGAATGTCGTTAAATCGAATGCTTACAGTATCGATTTCTCATCACAGCGAATTGTATATCAGTTAAAAATGTTTTTTTTTAATTTTTTTTCTTGCGTGTTTAATTTATTTTTACTCTGTGCAGTAACTACTGGATACAACAATCTTTAGATGCAATAACCCAACGATTTTGCAACCAGTCAATGTTGCAACCAGTCCATGTTGTAACTAACCAAACAATATTGTAAACATTCGATTTCACGACATTCGATGTAGCGTACCATCGATAATGTGACCATTCGATACTGTAACCATTCGATTTCACGACATTCGATGTGGCCTACCATCGATTATGTGACCCTTCGATGCACCGTTTTCGATGCTGCGACATTCGATGTATTGAGTTTCGATCTCACGTAGGGAACCCAATGAAACCAGTGGTTTAGTTAATCATTTCCGCGAATTCTCATCCACTTAAAACAATTATCTCACAACGCGGAAATTATACACCGTTCAGAAAATACCCTTAACCGGTTGCGTACCGCCCGTCGTCTCAGGCCGACACTTAATTGTCTTATCTATTGTGTCTATAATTACGGTGATTGAGAGTTTAAACGTCAGCATCAAATTTTATTGAAGCGTAGTTCATTTCTGTCGAATTAATATTTATTGATTGAACTAGTACATGTACCTACGTAACTCATTACCAAGCCGTGGTCCCACTTTGATATGTCGACTGTAAAACTGCGGCGTGCCGACCGGCTAATGTGAATATTCCTTAACTGTAAATTAATTGATAAATCTTGTCTCAAACTTCTAGAAATCGCGTATTTTAGCTTATTTAACATAGAAATTTTTACGTTCATCATTTTGCCTGTATAGGTGGCGACCAGCATCCTAATTGCTCTGGCTTTGATTTTGACTGGTCTACAATTTCCATAGCAACGTATGTATTAGCAACCCGACTTCTCCACAACTATGTACCACGCAATGAATATCGTTGTATTATTAAAATCAAAGAAATAGCACTTACGAGTGTTTTTCGCAATTAGGATACAGAGCATTCAATCGTAATGCAACATTCGGAGCGAATTTGTTAAGTTACATTGTCACATGCTAAAATCCACATAATATGCTCGTCCCGAACTCTGTGCTCGACTATCCGAATGCTCGCTTCGTAACATGTTTACATTATAAAGGTGGGTTCTGACCGGTGTTACGGGCCGTAGTGTACCATTCGTAGCGAGCATGTTACGTTACGCCGTGTTCTAAACTCCGTGTAACATGCTCGTTTCGAACTCTTTACTCGCCCGTGCTCCAGATTCGTTGCCACTCGTAGTCAAGATGTCGGACGACGAAGTTGTGTCCAAATTAAGAAGAAAAAAGAGAAACGTTATTGGATATCAAACTTGTTTAAAAACAGAAAAGTATCTAGTAGTTTGTCGTTAATAACAATGCGCTCGTGACGACTCGCTCCGACGTACTGATTGAAGCGCGTAACATTCAAAGGATTCGCCAAAAAACCGATACCGGGGTGGAGCACTCGCAGCGAGCAATGAGCCGCTCGTTACGAGCGCCTTGTTTCCCCGTACTGACTACATGAACGCTTGCTATGTAACACGTTACATTACGCCTCGTAACGCCGGTCAGTACCCAGCTTAAGAATATGATAAGGGTCAGTTACCGCCTCATAGTGTTTAAATTTCATTTTATAACTTTATTCTCATGGAAATATTCTGCGAACATATTATTATTCAATGTCAGCTCCTCTTTTAGATTCCATCTCGAAGATGCAACAACAATTTTGTCTGGATATATTCTCTCATGTTTCTGCACATACTTTATGTTATTGGGTATCAACATTTTTCAATCAATATGATAGGTACCTACTATTATGTTTAAAAGTAATATGTACAGCATGGTATAGAAATACCGTGTACATATTTATATTAACCGTATCGTGTGTAACTGGAATATGAAATTGCGCGAATACTTAACTAAAAGTATTTTTAATGTAAGGTGTATATTAAAAATACCTATGTTTGAATTTAAAAAGTTGCGTAACATATTAACAGTTGCAAAAACTTTCATTTTTTCAATACTATAAATATTAGTAGTTGTCGAGAAGACAGATCGTTAAGGCATATTACACGGAGCGACTGCCATCAGACCTCCGCAT
Organism: Amphipyra tragopoginis; assembly: GCA_905220435.1. Taxonomy (NCBI): domain Eukaryota; kingdom Metazoa; phylum Arthropoda; class Insecta; order Lepidoptera; family Noctuidae; genus Amphipyra; species Amphipyra tragopoginis. The sequence goes on along the minus strand of HG992003.1, from coordinate 1,002,552 downwards.
CCCAGTTACTGGGCAATACCGATATCCTAAGGTTAGGCCTCATTTACGGAGACGTGGGGCGTCGCGCGTCGCGTTGTGCGGCGCGGCCCGCACTGAATTCAAACATAATTATGGCGTTGTATGAGAGCGTTTACGGAAAAGCGATTTTATACGCGTTTGCTTGAAATGCAGGCGGAGCCCGCGGATGGCATCGCCGCGTCGCACGCGACGTTTATCACGGCGGTGTACGCAGCGTTGCAACCAGCTATTCCTGCAATTCTCCGTCCACTGTAAAACGTAGCGTCAACCGCGGCGGGGCCCGCGGGCGGCGTCGCACGCGCCGCGTCTTCATAAATAACATCGTACATTGCCATATGTTTGTGTTTGTACTAATGATGCGGGCCGACGCACGCGCCGCCGCTCCGTAAACAGAAAAATCGTACGACGCGCCGCGGGACGCCACGCCGCACGCGACGCGCGACGCCCCGCGTTTCCGTAAATGAGGCCTTAGACCGGTTGTCAGACTTTCGGGCTTCTGACTTCCCGTAACGACTGTCATAGGTATATATGGCAATAGGGACCGACGGTTTAACGTGCTCTCCGAGGCACGGAAATGAATGATCACCCATCCACGGACTGACTAGCGCAAGCACATCTTGACCTGGCAAATCATATAATCTGTGCGGTTGTTAATTACTCATGAGCCCCTATAGCATACGGTGCAATGAATATTAAAGAACTGTAAAAAATCAAAGCATTATATTGCAACTAGAGGTCGCCAACGGCTTCGCCCGCGTGGATGTTGTTTATCGTGTATTCTGCGTTTTTCTTTACTATAGTATGCATATATTATACATGTAAACCTTCCTCTTGAAACACTCTATCTACTAACAGAAACCGCATCAAAATCCGTTGCGTAGTTTTAAAGATCTAAGCAATAGGGACAGACGACACGTTTGGTGCAGTGGCTAAGCGATTGGCTTCTGCGCTATGGGTCGTGGGTTCGATTCCCACACGGAACAAAAATTTGTATGGCCTACAGATGGTTGTTCCGGGTCTGGGCGTTTGTTTGTGAGATTTGTGTCTGTAAACGCACCCACGATACAAGAGAAATCTTAGTGTGGGGAAAAGTTTAAAAAAAAAAAACAGCGGGAAGCGACTTTGTTTTATACTATGTAGTGATGTGAGTGTGTTTTGTAATAAGGATGCTAGTCTCCCAAGAATAAGACTTCTCTACGCACGAGTTTATAAGAGGTATCAGTTAGTTGGACAGGATTAACTTGTGCACTAAAGTCAAAGTCAAATAGTCAAAGTCAAATAGTTTTTATTTCAAGTAGACCAGATCCCTGGTGCTTTCAAAAGGTCAACACTAGGGGCTCGGTTCCAAGTAGTAGGTCCTTTGGAGAAGAACCGGCAAGAAACTCCATAGACACTCTTTTAAAAAAGTAAATGTTTTGACAATTTTCATTGTAGTAATGTAAGAACAATGCAGATTAATGTACATGTGGTACTAGAGCGTACTCTGTGGTCAACACTGTGATTCTCGGAAAATCCTAGTCAACAAAGAGCGATGGCGGAGAGTTTATAAAGGTGGTGTCAACTTGTGTGCGAGGTACCGGTACTATAGTGACGCCACAGAAGTGTGCAGCAGAAATACTGTGATAATTTTCCTCAATAACTTTATCATCGAGACTTCTCGATGGTGATCGTGCTTCGGAGAGCTCGTTAACACGTTCAGAGCCGGGGGCCCTCCAGGAGGGCATCCTGTAGTTGCATTTGGAATGCCGAGTGTCCTCGTGGAGGGCTCATTTTAAATGTAAGTTTTTCTTGTTAAATTCACCGTCACGAAACTAGCAAACGTTTATTTTTTATTTATTTATTAATAAATTAAATTATTAGATATACACAAAAAAGATAGTGGTAATAAGTCGCATACATTATACAGCCAGTATACTCCTTCATTTTACGAAGTAGTAGCGTATTTTTCACGGTTTATAACCTAATGCCAAAAACCCTCCTGGAGGGTTCATTCTTAGCGCAAACTTAATGCCGTAGACCCTCCTGGAAGGTCCACTAGCAGAATGTATAGCGGCACGGCGTATGCGCTCCATGAAAAGTGTGGTAGACTCGAATGTGTTAAACCATCGGTGGTAGTCAGAAGTCTGACAACCGGCCTAACCTTAGAATATCGTCATTTCTCAGTAACTGGGTTGCGGAGGTCTGATGGCAGTCACTCCGTGTAACATACTGGTATTCAGCCGCGTGTGAACTGAACGCTGACCACAACATAGTTGGGAAAAGGCTAGGCTACACGAACATTATCATTGCTTAGGGCTCTTACACACCACGTTTTTTTCAGGCGCTGTCGACGCGCGTCTCACGCAACTATAACGCGCTGCAAACGCGATGTCATCGCTACCAACTATTCACACGTTCATAAAATTGTAGTATGCAGACGAAGACTTTTTCGCGAGCTGTCGACGCGCTCGTAGCGCGGAGTTACATCGATACAGACGCGCTGCCACAGCGCGTCTCTTTATCTGCAAGCACATACATACAGCGCGTTTTAATCTAAGGAGAGTTGTTCACGTGCGTCTGTAGCGCGATACACGCTCCTTCGCACGCGTGCTACACGCGTTTTACTTGCAAGGAGAGTTGCTCATGCGCGTTTGTGGCGCGTTTCTCGTGAGTTTGCAGCTATGCAATCGCAAGTAATCTGCCTATTTCAAGTTTAGCAGCGCCGACAACGCGCGATAGCAAAACGCGCGTCGACGGCGCCTGAAAAAAACGTGGTGTGTTTGAGCTCTTATGGGTGTTATTTTTTCTCATCGCCAAAGTTTCTGTTTTTGACTTAGCTATGGTCTTGCTAGTCTACTTAGATACCTACCATTGGCCCTCATAAATTCCATCGAAAGACCAATCACCTAAAGATACGCACGTTCCGAATGTCATTATACGCATAATCTCGCTATCAAAGCTAGGCTTCGGATAATCAAATTCCAATAAAATTCATGGGCGAGTGTCGTGGGCCACCCAGTCTATATATCCGTACAATTGGATATAAAACACGAACCATTGAACACATTTCCTACACATTTAAGTTCGGATCGCCTTTGAGGATCAGGTTATTTGGGAAATTATAATATTTTTCTTTAGATATTTGCATATTTTTTGTTAGGATACGATTTCTGATCGAAATATTATAAATGTCGTGAGAAGGTCGTATCGTAGCATAGGTGTCGTGAGAGGCGACTGTTGAATTTTATCAAGGAAGATGAGCGTTAGCTTCTACTTATACTTATGGGTGAAAAACGAAAATTGTCATCACTTCTATTAACATAAAATGAGAAGTAATTAAATGATTTGCAAAATTAATATTTAGTTAACAAGAAAAATCAGCCGACTCGCACGGGTTAGGTTAAAACGTGGAAAGTAACGTTTGTATTAACACCACGGAAAAGTTTTTTGTCGAAAATCTCTCCATTGCTGATCAATTATTAGTTTTTGCTGACCAACATTTTAGCTAACCGTTAAAATGATAGCCATATAAAATCATCACTTTTTACGTGGGAAAAAATATAAAGAAGGAAACGACGCGTGTTTGTTTTATAATACGTGTATATTTTGGTTAATTGAGTTATGAAGTATGAATAAAATAATACAAGAAATCTAATATTCTTTTTACCCCTCCGAGTAAGTTGATTGTAAAGCGAACGGGTTTTAAACATAGCTTAGCAACGAATGAGATTATAACTGACTTCATTGTAGATAGTCAATAAATACCTTAGATATTCACATTCATTATTTTGCATTCCACAATGTACATTTCAAAGGTAGTAAACTTAAAGCTAGGTATGAATTATGGACCCTGTTGTGTACAGCAAAGATATTCAAGGTGATTTAGATAATTTGTCTACCGTGTAGGAGGGTCTAAGTACGAACCCAGCCCACGGGTTTGACTTTTCGAATTCATGTACCGATAAAAATTTGATCATCACTTGCGTTAAAGGTGAAGCATAATATCGTAAGGAAACCTGTACATCTGAGAGGGCTCTATGAAGTTCTTGATGTTGTGTGTACAACGTGCGAGGCGTATGCTGAGCTTTGCATTTGTGTGAGTGGACATTGAATCGATTGCCAAAAAGCAGTTTAAACCGGTTTAAACCAAGCAAAGGTCGCGTCTGCATTTATTCTCACACAAATGCAAAGCTCAGCTTAGGCCTCCCGGACGGTGGTCCGCTAATCCACACTAGCCCAGTGTGGTAGATTAGGCAGTGTTTCACCCACCTATCATTAACTGTTCGTTAAGCTAATTCGATCTTTAAAATTTTCAATAGCTAACATTTACATTTTACCACTTCTTCTTCTTCTCTCGTGTCAGCACGAGCTATACGAAAATAGCTCATGCTGTGGTGAAAAGATTAGCCAGTCAGCAAGGTTGGTAGCGAGGCTGACTGCCCAGGGTGCGCCGGACGATCTGAAGTATCGTCACTCGTGGAGGCTCTTTTCATGCACCCCACCACTATATCAATATTAATAATGACAAGATTATTAAACACATAAATGTCATATTTGTACGTCACATTTAGCTGGGTGTACTACGCCATATCGAATACCAAAACATCGAATATCAATTGATCGAACACTATAAATCGAATGTTCAAATAGTCGAACGTTCATTTCATCGAATGGTTAATAAATCGAACATTCAATAAATCGAACACTCAATACATCGAGTGTTCAAAATATCGAATGTTTGTTTGATCGAACGTTCAAAATATCGAATGTTTGTTTCATTGAACGTTCATCGTATCGCATATTCATTATATCGAAATATTAACATACTGATTACTACAATATTGAATATTTAAAAACACTTGCATGGGTTTGAACCCACAACCCGGTGCATATAACAAGTGGATCTGTTCTGTAACCTCAGGGCCAACACGACATTTAATTTAATTAATAACAAACAAACAAAAAAAAAAGATTAAGCTGTGTTTTTCTTCGACATAGCCGTAATTTTTGTATACTAATATTCAATATAATAAGTAGTCAGTATGTTAATATTTCGATATAATGAATATGCGACGCGTTGAACGTTCAATGAAACAAACATTCGATATTTTAAACGTTCGATCAAACAAACATTCGATATTTTGAACACTCAAAGTATTGAGTGTTCGATTTATTGAATGTTCGATTTATTAACCATTCGATGAAATGAACGTTCGACTATTTGAACATTCGATTTATAGTGTTCGATCAATTGATATTCGATGTTTTGGCATTCGATATGGCGTAGTACACCCCATTTAGCTTATCTGGTCAATAGTTGAGGACTACTTATTAATAGGTTGGTGAAATCGCCCCTAAGGCCTTTTTCATTCTGAAAAGAGGCCCGTGTCCATTAGTGGGACAAAAATGGGCTGGTTATGTATATATGTAGATATTTTGTAAATGGAATCAGTTAGTTATACATAATATATAACTATTTGTTAATCAAACAGTTGGCTTCAGTCAACTATTCAAGCATATTACGCAAAGCCGTTAGGTACGTTGCATGTTAATTAAACTCTATGGCAATTTTAGTAATTAATATAAAGTATACACATTTACTATTTGAACTTTAGCTAAAATTAATTACGTTATATTTAGACAGCGGATATGAATCCTGGTTTTGTTAGAAACTTAACACATTCGAGTCCACCACAATTTTCATAGAGCTCATATGCCATCCCGCCATACATATTGTTAGTGGACCGTCCAGGAGGGTCCTCGGCATTATGTTTGCGCTAAGAGGGAACCCTCGAGGAGGGTTCCTGGTCATCATCTGCCTAGCCTTTTCCCAACTATGTTGGGGTCGGCTTCCAGTCGAACCGGATGCAGCTGAATATCAGTATTTTACATGGAGCGACTGCCTATCAGACCTCCACAACCCAGTAACTGGGTAATACGATACTCTTGGTAAGACTGGTTGTCAGACTTTCTGGCTTCTGACCAACAGTAACGACTGTCAAAGATCTACAAATGACAGCCGGGACCAACGGCTTTACGTGCTTTCCGAGGCACGGAGGAAACTCGCTATGGTAAATGGTCACCCATCCACAGACCAACCTCGGCAAGCGTGGCTTAACCCGGAAGATCGGTCTATGCGGCTGTAATTATTTAGCCACGAGCTCCTCGAGAAGGGTTCCTGGTATTAGGTTAAAAACCTTGAAAAATACGCTACTACGTCGTAAAATAGGTGTTTGCTCGTTTCATGACGGTAAACTTTTCAAGAACAACCTGCATTTAAAATGAGCCATCCACGAGGCCACTCGGCATGGCGAATGCGACTACAGGGTGCCCTCCTGGAGGGCACCCGGCAGTGAACGTGTTAAACGTACTGTTGTCCAATTGTGGAGTGCTATCCATAATCAGCCCATTAGAGCCCCTTTTCAGAATGAGAAGGGTTTCGTACATTAATCGACGGGACTTTTTTTTTGGAGCCCTTCAGTTGTCCATGTTCCTAACGATGTTGTTCCTTCACCTTTGAAGCCGGGTCTGCTGCGCCGTGTTTTCGTGTTTGTAAACAGGATAACATTGTTTGCTAACCGAATAGGGGCGTGGCCTAACAGTTTTGTTAGCAAAATTGGCGCTGCGGACCCGGCTTAACATTGTTTGCTAACCGAATAGGGGCGTGGCCTAACAGTTTTGTTCACAAAAACACAATAACATGTTAGAAAATTGGCGCCGCGGGCCCGGCTTTATGCAAGTAATAGCTAAACTCGACATTGATGGGGGCACTGCCGGGTCCGCTGATTATCATTCGCATATGAACTGGAAAAGTCAGAGTTGCAGTCAGAATATAACTCATATCTATTCTTCTGCTGAAGGCAGGCGTTTAACCGTAAGCTACTGTTTTTTTACACAGTTTGCTTCATGGGTAATATCGGTGACTGATACAATATAATTAGGAGTACAACTTAGACCAAATAAAAAACTAAGACAGTGAGGTGTAGTTTGATTGTAGGTTGATTGAAAAATGTTGTAAATGTGTGCGTGTGTGCGTGTATGCACAGAGCGGAGGTGTAGTTTTGGCATGTTTCATTGTATTGTTCGCAGCGTTCTGTCTTGGTTTTTTATTTGGTGAGGAGTACAAAAGAAGATTATGAAAAGAGAAAACAAGTCACAAGTTCAAAATACTCACAAAGAAAACGTCCATATTACCGACATACTTAAAATAAATCAGTTCCCAGAATTACCAAAAACTTTCCTAAGTTCCGTGCAGTTTACCTGTGCAAAGATAGTTCTGAATTTATCGGTGTCAGTGGAGGCTGTACTCTGAAGCTCGGCTGGTATCATTTGTGGTTGCCTAGCAGCCACATCTCGCATCGCTGTAGATAACTGAAGCGCTCTTTGAATTTTACCTTTCCGTATTTTAGTTTGGGAATATAATTTCATTTTGAAATGGTATGTACTTTTAGGTATGGAGTTCAAAACTACATACCAGAAACATAATTTGGAAATGTTTAAAATTACATAATAATATCACGCCTGTATTCCCCGAAGGGTTGGACAGAGGTGTAAAGTACACTTTCATTTCGCCGTTCTGTTTATGTCCCATGTAATAGGGGACAAGCCTATTGCCTTTAACCGGGCGTGACTCCAGATTCCAAGCTGCTATAGTGTAACGAACGATTAATGTAGTTCAGAAACCTTGGATGGAGTCTTCCATGAGACAAGCTGAACCTCCTGAAGCTGGCTCCCGGTTGTCATCTCGGTCGCTTCTGCATCTGGACCCAATCCGCTTTCGACAGGCTCTATTCCCTGTTCGGCTCATGGAAGACTCTATCCATGGTTTTTGAACTACATTAATCAACAAAACATGATTAGTCATGTAGCGTTTCGTTACAACAGAGAAATTTCACGAGGAAAAACCCAATAACACTTTGCCTGACCTAGCGATTGAACCCAGGGGCAGACTTTCAGCACTCGTGCCAAAAAAATAACCTGCCAAAACAACTGTCAGGAATTGTTCAGAATGTGTAAATAATGATATTGTAGGTATGTGGAGAAACTTGGTGTGGTGTTCCTCCAACCAAAGTGAGGATCCTCCAACCAGGCGGAGTCTTGTGCCTGGCGGGCTACTGCCCAACGGTTGATGTTGTATATATACTTTCTGCGTGTTAAATCATGATAGCGCGATGTAGGATCTGTCATCTATGACAGTTGTCAATATTGTCGCTGTAGTCGCCTACACCGCCGGCGTGTTGCGTAGTTCGCATGTGGCGTGGATAGAAGCCGCCACAGGTATATTGACAGGACCACGGAGTAGAGAAAGAAGCGGAGATGCTGCAAGGAAAATTCTCTTTAGAAAGAAGCGTCGCCTGAATGCGGGTGACAGGGGGACGAGGTACGGAGATAGCTCCGCCCCACGATGGAAAACCCGCCTATTATTTGTAAAGCCATCTAGCGGTGAAAGGATTATTACAGTGTAACTAAACTAGCTATTTTTCAATTTAGTACGTCTACTGGCCACTATTGGCGTAACACAGCATTACACTTTGTTCTAGAACATTCCATGTGCGTTAGTAAGGCAGGACCACATTATTTATTACCCAACTGCTGATGAAGTCCAAAAGGTGGCTAATTAATGAGTTCAAAGTTAGAAAAAACATTACAAAAATATAGTGTCATGTGGGGTATCAGCTGGGTAGTAAAATCAAAAAAATGATAAAATAATCAATTTTTATTGGACAACTAGCTGTGCTCGCGACGTCGTCCGGGTGGAATTCGGAAAACAACATTGTGTCGCAGCAACTAAATGTATATGTAGGTACTCAATTTAATATAACAATAGACAAAAGTGGCCCACCTGTACCCCAAGTGTGAGTTTTTTTCGTTAACTACTGTAGTTGCGTCACGCCAAAAATGTATGAAAATTTAGGTAGCGGCTCTAGGCGCCCCGTTCAATTTACGCGCAAATATTAGTATTGAACGGGGCGCCTAGAGCCACTGCCTAAATTTTCATACATTTTTGGCGTGACGCAACTACAGTAGTTAACGAAAAAAACTCACACTTGGGGTACTGGGCACTAATATCTTTTGAACCATTTCTTCAAGTAGAGTTTCAGCTCATCTTGATTGACCGTTAAGGTTTATAAAATCATAATACTGCGTTGAATCCCTACTGGAAGAACACGTATTGCTTAATTCTATACATTTCCTCACTAAAATGGATTATAATTTATTGTAAATTGATATTTATTGTGAATTAATATGTTACACGTTGTTGAATACATATCTCATGTATTAAACTTATCCGTGGATAGGTACCTATCCGACAAATTAAGCTTATAATATGTCGCATTATGTGGAAATAATGTTCTGCAGCACGGCTCCTATGAACAATGGCGTGATGGTATATGTACCAGCATAAGCATAGCTCTTTATACAACACTTTAGCGAAAGTCTCATCAAAATCCATCCACGGGGTTTTAAATATTGTACCGCTGCTCGGCTCCTAAGAACAATAACGTACACCATAAGTATCAGCAAAATTCTCGCTCTTTACGCAACACATCAGCGAAAGTCCCATCAAAATCCGTCCCCGGAATTTTACGTGATGCTCAGACGGAAAGACAGAAGACAATAATTCCAAAAAGAGTTGTTTTGGCTTCTGTATCGATAGTTTATGTAGAAAATATACATATACCTACTTTACGGGAATAGTCATCTATGAAGGTTGTGAAGTACTTTGCACCACCAGCAGACGGTGTCTCCATCGGACCACACAGATCAGTATGCACTATTTCTAGCAATGCATTTGCTCTAGAACCAGAATGTGTAAAAGGGTAATCGTGTTTGTTTCGCTTCACAACATGGTATACACACGGTATCAACTTCTTTGTTGGTAATAGTTATACCCTCAGCACAAAATTCCAACCTCTTTACATCAGCCATATTTAAATGCCCCATCCATTTATGCCATGTAACAATATCTGTCTTATTTTCACATGAAACAGCATAAGCCTTGCCAGTAACAGTGTTAAGTTTATACATGTTATTGATCAGTGTTGCAGTTGCTAAAGGATCTTATTGGCATTATATATGTTACAGCCCAAATCAGTGAATTCCACTTTACAGCCATTCTTTGTTAACTGACTGACCGATAACAGGTTTGCACTTAGTTCAGGAATAAGTAAAACCTTTCTCACCTAGATAGGATGCTCATCTTTATATAAATTGGTATGAATGTTTACTTTACCCATCTTTTGTACGGAGACAGCATCATTGTTGGCCACCCTTATTTTTTGAATCGGGGGTGGTTGCAAATCATACATCCAGTCTGAAAGTCTTGTCATGTGCATTGTGACACCTGAATCGATATACCAGTCATCCTTATTCATTGTGCTGAAAGCTGAAAAAGCTGCTGTAAAATTATTATGATTAAATTTATTTACTTTGCACTGATTTTTGAAATGTCCATATTTGTTGCAATTGTAACAACGTGTGCCTTTTCCTTTTGGTTTATTCTTTGAGGTATTTTTGTGCTTTATGAAGAATGCAGAAGACTCGGAAACTTTAACTTCCTGTAAAAGTTTTGTCTTGATGAAGTCTGACGAAATTTTCATACCGGAACATTCCAGACCCATGATCATCGGTTTATAATTGTCCGGTAAACCTGCTAGTATGAGTGTTCCTAACCACTCGTCACCGACTTCAAAAACGATATCTCGCATTTTGTACGCTGTACATTTTCGATGTGTACGTAGTTTATAGGTTCCACCAACAAAATTATCTTGGACTTAGCCTTAATGTCCTTCTTGGAGTCGACATTAGAACCAGGATCAACACATTCCCATAGATCTTCGTGTTCTAGGTAAGATTGAACTGCAAACAAGTTGCAACAAAAGTTTATCATTGTCATTACCTGATTAGGTATAAACATTTTAGGTAACGCTCCTTGATGCAATTTCTTATAACCGTTTTTTGTTTTATAGAAATCATTTTCAGCGAAATGAAGTGAACAGATTTTCGAATAAGTACTTTGTTGGTGTCCAGTTGTTAGGTTTATTTATAATACATATCCATGCATTTCTAATATCTGTATTAACAGGGAATTAAAAATGATAACAAAAAATAAGTTAGGATTAAAAAAAAACAAATAAATTACATGAAGATAATAAATTTGATAAAATAGGGTCTTGCTGGCATGATGGACACATTTTTATTTGTCAATTAGGACTAGTGATGGGATTCTACCCGGAAAAAAACCCAAAATGGGTTAATTCGAGGGAAAAAACCCGGGAAAGAACCCGATTGGGAAAATATTCGGGTTTTTTCAAATTTAGCTTATGTAATATTTAGATACACATGCGTTAAATAGTACATAATTTTTGAACTTGATTACTACTAGTTACAGCTTGTCTAAGTTGAAATGACGCGCTCCACTACCACATTTTACGCAAACAAACAAATTTAATGTATGGACAATTAAGTATGTTAGTGAACTTAGCAGATCATTGTCCAGCAGATCAAAATTAAATATGAGTTCCTATCGCATGCAGCTGAGTTCTACAGTTCCTGATACTTTTTAGAAATATTTCTGGCGTTTTTACCTTAAAAAAAGACGATTGACAAAAATGCCAGCAGATCACGTTAGAACGGCTGAAAAGTAGAAAAATACTATTTTGGTCGTTTCAAATTATTGTGAAAGGCTAGAACTCTTTCGTTTCTCACAGATCCGTATCAGAACTGCAACGTAGAAGTCGATTCGAGTCGAGAACTGACGTTCGAGTGTCAGCAGATCATATCAGAAAGTCTAATAATACCAATTTCATTATTTCAAATGATTGGTGAGGGCTAGAACTCTTTCGTTTTTCACAGATTTGCCTCAGCACTGCAATCTAGAACTCTGTTCGAGTCCAGAACTCACGTTCGAGTGCCAGCAGACCATGCCAGAAAATCTGAAAAGTAGAAAAATACGATTTTCATTATTTCAAATGATTGGTGAGGGCTTGAACTCTTTCGTTTTTCACAGACTTTCTGGCATAATCTACTGGCACTAGAAAGTGAGTTCTCGACTCGAGTTGACTTCGTTCTAGCCTTTCACAATAATTTGAAACGACCAAAATAGTATTTTCCTACTTTCCTAATCTTAACGAAATCGAGTCAACCGTTTCGGAGTTACGTTGCCACAAACAGACAGACAGATATACAGACAAACAGACAGCCATACAGACAAACAGACAGCCATACAGACAAACGGACAGACTTACACACATACAGACATAGGTGTCAAACTTATAAAACATTCTTCTTTTTGCGTCGTGTTTGAAGCCTATTTTTAAGGAGAGAGAGGAGGTAGGAGAGTCTATTTGAGTCGGGAACGAAAACTAAAAAAATGCTTGAAAATTGTGTGTTTGCCTGCTTTAAAGCGCAATATATCGTAAAATATTAGCAAAAAAAAAATACTTGAGGCAGGAATTGTAGTAAATTTAATTGTCTACAAAATTGGTCTGATTAATTTTTGGCGTAAAACCCATAGATAAGGAGTTATTTAATAAAAACTCATTTTTGGTGTCTTTAATCCAAGATGGCGGAGCACGCCGAGATTACACAAGGTCAAAAACTTGATATTTTAATAAGAACACCTAAGCATAACACATATCCAAAATTCAGGACTGACGGACCTTTTACAAGTGAAAACTACCTGGCGACTGGGCTGTTTTATGCAGAAACATGTTTTACAATCCGTATGGTATCTCTGGTAACCTGTTCCACAGATTACCACGTTAGAACAAACAAAAAATCTCTTCAGCTTTATTGTATTATTGTAGATAGTGAAAAAACCCATCTATTGGGTTCTTTTCCTCATAAACACCCGGTTTTTTCCCAAACGGGAAAGAACCCGGGTTTTTTCCCACTGCCCATCTCTAATTAGGACCGACTACTTACCGTCAGATGGCGCACTTTTTCTTATTTTAATTCTTCTTGTTTCATATATTGTGTCAAGGTATTTAATTTATCTATGAAATAACTTAAAGCAAGCAAAGTAAGTTATTTGTGCCGAAGATTGGTCACAATAACATGCATCGATAATGATAAAAACACGGAATAGATGGGAAGTGGTTAGAATGCATCTCTTCGACGACAGATGTCTCTAGCTATAATCTGGCGAACAAACGAGAAAATGTGTTTTAAAATGAAAATATAAATTTTAGGGACTTAAACGTGAAATGTTATGCCATCAATATGTTTCAGTTTTGGTCCTGAATAATTTTTGCATCCAACAACAGCGCACTTCATTATTAAAACAATTTAACAATTAAAAAACTATTCAAATACAACGGACCCGAACACGATGACGATTCATTCGAAACTAAGGTTTGTGGCCCCGCCCACTGTGACGTCATGACCTAATTGAAGACGCATGACCTAATTGCCTTGCGGCATCTCCGCTTCTTTCTCTTCTCCGTGGACAGGACAGTATACAAGTCTTAAATGTAGATTTAATTATCTTGTTAGTGTTTTTAATACCACAATTGGATATCAGTTTTCTGAGGTGCAGTTATAAGCGCCAATTTGATATTATATGCAGCAAAATATAAAACTATATTAATAAACCGGCCAAGTGCGAGTCGAACTTGCGCACGAAAGGTTCCGTACCATCACTACATAGTATAAAACAAAGTCGCTTCCCGCTATCTGTCCCTATGAATGCTTAGATCTTTAAAACCACGCAACGAATTTTGATGCGGTTTTTTTAATAGATGGAGTGATTCAAGAGGAAGGTTTTAAACTATAAAACGTACACGTGCGAAGCCGGAGTGGGTCACTAGTTATCTATAAAAACGGCAAAAAATCACGTTTGTTGTATGGGAGCCCCCTTAAATATTTATTTTATTCTGTTTTTTAGTATTTGTTGATAAAGCGGCAACAGAAATACATCATCTGTGAAAATTTAAACTGTCTAACTATCACGGTTCATGAGATACAGTCTGGTGACAGACGGACGGACGAATAGTTTTACCCTTTGGGTACGGAACCCTAAAAAGGAGTTGTAATGGAAATCGTAAAATATTGTTAACATAGTATTTGCAAACACATACAAACTTAGCAATTAAATATTACAAAAAAATAACGGTATTTATGGAGAAAATTACCTAAATCTCGCGCTTTATGTATGTTAGTGTTCATGCTCATGATTACTAGGCGTTCAGGAGCTAATGAGAAATTAATATTTGCGTGCGTGATTATACCTGTGTCCATTTCAGTAGAGTTGAGGTAAATGCTCAGAGCAATGATTACGGTATTATTCTCCTCTAAACAGAGGATCGAAATAGACTACATTGGTATTACATTACTCACAGGTCTGTGGTCAAGACTACATTGTTCTCACATACCTATCCTAAATCATAGTACTGTATCTACTGAAGTTGTTAAAGATATCCTTTTTATTCCTTAAAAGAGTAACCATGGAGTTTCTTGCCGGCTCCTTAGGAAAACTCCTTAGGCTCTTTAGAAAGGTTTCTTGCTCTTCTCCATAGGAAACGACTAATTGGAACCGTGCACCTAAATTCGACTTTTCATAAGCGCCTGTATTGGTTTATGTGAAATAAAAAAAAATGATTTGATTTGACTGAAAAGTCCTTTATGCCTAATGGACATCATATTATGATAGTCACAAAAGGCTAAAAATACCAACTAATATAATAGCATGACACAATGTCCCTTTACGAGTCCATAGCGAACAGAATTTCATACGCGGAATAAACACAACATATACGACAAGACAACAATCCCAGGCGACAAGTTTATTACTAAAATTATTAGGATTCTGTCACAGAATAATGTTACAGCGAAATTATTCGAGTAGCAAGCGTTAGTCCCAGATATGTTGTAAAATTGTACAAGATTGTTGTACTCAAAATGCAATTATTTGCTCAGTGGTCGCTTTGTGAATTCCCAGGAGCGATGTGAATTAGTTATTCGATGATGTACTGGGAACTGAGAAAACAAGTGCAGTATTGCATGGCTTTTCTTCGAACTCGGGTAATTTGTTTAAGGGTTGTACAATGTTAGTCGGAAAGTGGATACTAAATAAGGGCAATAAACTATTATTGTAGTACTAACTACTGATGACGGTTTCAAAGGGAGGGAACAAAAAAAAGTTGTTATAATATAAATTATTTTTCATCCCTCATGCTCTGAAAGTGTGTCATTGTTTAACTCAAAAGCGGGAAAAATGCGTCTTTTCCCTTAGTCCCTACGGCAGGAAAGTAATTTGAAAATTGAACTAAGATTTACTTTATACTCTCATTATATTCATAATTTTAATTATTAATCCTCATTCGTACTCGATGGCGAATGTGATGTTTGTGTGTGAGTGATGGAACTACTGTATACAACCTTATATGTTGATTAAGTTCCTAATATTACTAATTGATTAAAGTATTTAATTAGGTAAATAACAAAATAAAAACTTTATTTCGGTCGAAATAATAAGTAACCATAAAAGGAAAACGCAAATAAAAAGAATAAAGACTCGAAACTGAATTTCATGCAGACAGAGTACAATGATGTATTAATTTAGGACCTTTGCCCGGCTACATTCTAATAATATTACAACAACCATCAGTCACGATCAGTCGGAGTATTTTTAGTATTGTGGAGGAACTAGGTGTGGTGTTCCTCCAACCAAAGGGAGGATCCTCCAACCAGGCGGAGTCTGTGCCAGGCGGGCTACTGCCCAACGGTTAATGTTGGGAGGTTGTACTCGTATAATATATACTATCTGCGTGTTAAATCTTGATACCGTGATGTAGGCTTGAATAGTTCGCATGTGGCGTGACAGATGCCGCCACAGTATATTTAGTATTTTTGATTTTCTCGCATTCGGAATGAAAAGTAGTATGTTAATCTCGGGTAAACGTGATTTTCACACTCAAACTATATTCGCACTCGCTGCGCTCGAATGCCAAAGTATCTCATATGAAATTGATCATTTTCTATCCTTGGTTTATAGTCTGCTAGTGACCCGCCCCGGCTTCGCACGTGTACGTTTTATAGATTAAAACCTTCCTCCTCAATCACTCTATCTATTAAAAAAAAAACCGCATCAAAATCCGTTGCGTAGTTTTAAAGATCTAAGCATACATGAGAACAGACAGCGGGAAGCGACTTTGTTTAATACTATGTAGTGATATTTGTTATGTTATAATACAATTTATTTAACAAAATCGACTACTCCGATTTCGTTACGAAGTCCAAAAATGGAGCTTCCATAAGCAAACACAAAGCGAGAGGGTGGGATTTTCTCCGTCAGAAATCACACAGAAACACAGTCGCAGTAAAGTACGGGCTATAATCTCTCTTTAGTGATTAAGGCCGTCAATATCCTAATCCTTCTGTCTACTATACAACGTCTAAGGCATTGGCAACATGGTCGCATAGACGCCGCCAAACGTCACGTCGTCAACGTCGCGTTGTCGTCACGTGTGTTTGAGCAAATCACTTGGCTGCAACACCTCGCTAGGAAATTAAGCTTGTAGTGTTTAGATTCCTGATCTATAAAACAGTGGTTAGACCTGCTGTTTTGTATGGATCAGAATCATCATCTGCCTATCCAGTCGAACTGGGTGCAGCTGAATATCAGTATTTTACATGGAGCGACTGCCTATCAGACCTCCACAAACCAGTAACTGGGTAATACGATACTCTTGGTAAGACTTGTTGTCAGACTTTCTGGCTTCTGACCAACAGTAACGACTGTCAAAGATCTACAAATGACAGCCGGGACCAACGGCTTTACGTGCTTTCCGAGGCACGGAGGAAACTCGCTATGGTAAATGGTCACCCATCCACAGACCAACCTCGGCAAGCGTGACTTAACCCGGAAGGTCGGTCTATACGGCTGTAATTATTTAGCCACGAGCTCCTCCTTTGTATGGATCAGAATGTTGGGCCAAAAAAGGGACGAATAAAAGGCAATTGCATGCAGCTGAGATGAGAATGCTAAGACGCATGTATGGTATTACGCGAATGGTTAGAATTACAAGTGAGTATACAAGGTTAGTCAGAAAGGGGGTACTAATCCGAAGGCCACTTATAGTATCACTGATGACTGTTTTAGAGCACGTGTTAAAATTTCAAAATTCGATCATTTTTATTTCCATGGAAAATTAATTTTATTTTAGTTTTTTCAACAATTCTTGATCCTTGCTTTAGTTACGAATTCAGAAAATGGAGTTTCTAATCTGTGACCCTAAATATGATCTAAAATGCAAACACAGCTGGTCATAATTATCTGAGGATAGATAGATTTTAGCGTATTTTTTTGTTTTACAAAACGTTGCCCCACACTAAGATTTCTCTTGTATCGTAGGTGCCACAAATCTTCACATGCACAAACACCCAGACCCGAAACAACTATCTGTAGGCCATACAAATATTTGTTCCGTGCGGGAATCGAACCGTCAACCCATAGCGCAGAAGCCAATCGCTCAGCCATTGCACCAAAGGTGTAGTAATTTTTTTAAAATCTTTGAACAGATATTTCTCTGAAACTATTGACTTTTAGGGAAAGTTGTAGAACAAAAGTTGTTTAAGGTAAAGGCACCTAATTCCGCGGTGTTTTCACCATAACTCGAAAGAACATTAAAAATTAAGTATTTAATACATCTTTCTGTAGAATTGGCTATTTTTATCAGAAGTATTATAAATCTTATTTTTGAAATATACTCACAGTTTGACAATAAAAGTTTATTAAAAATGTCAAATTAATTAAAAATATGAAGAAGTCCGAGGCACCTAATTCCGATTTAAAAATCCTAATTCCGATGCATTTGGTTCCTAATTCCGAGTGTACAAAATACAAAGGAAAATAGGTGGGGAGAATGATACATGATGTTCAAAAAATCAAGTCTATTATTATAAGTCTTTGGATCAGTCTCAGACTCTGTCTTACATGATTATTAATATGGCATCACAATATGTAATTTACTTAGATAGGAATTCGGCAATATTGTACTGTCGAGAAACTTTATAAACACTACTGCCATTATGAATTGCTGTAATAGCATTTTGAAGATCCTCTTCCGTGTACTTTTTTTTGACTTCATTCTCCTACAGTAAAACAAGTATAATAATAAAACAATTTTAATAAAAGTATATAAAGTATGACTATATCTGAGTATATCGGAATATGAAAGTTATTTTGAAAGGCTTTATATTCCTGCAGTTACTAAAACCATACAAAAGTTTTGAACAAGCTGCGTAAGATAATGAACACTCTGTATTTAACGTGTGCCAATACCACGGATTTAGGTACTAATATAACCTTATTCCGACTTAAATACATCGGAATAGCGTTTTATAATACTAAATCAAGTTTTCTAATTCCGAGTAATAAATAGTAAAAGATTTTTTAATATTAAACAAATAAATTAATGTTCAATTGCGTTATCTTTGAAAAAGTATACAAAGCTCACCCAGGATTATAACAGAACACATTAATAACTGAATTTTCTGTACTTAGCTTTTCCATACAACGAATTAATAAAGTACCTAAACAGGCAATCTTTGACCTGCTATAATTAGTAAATGCGACGCCATACTGTACCTCGGAAATAGATTTTTATATCTATGGGTTATTTAAGTAATCAGAGCTAAAATATTAAGTTCGTAATCATAAAACTGCCTTCAAAATTAAAGAAAAAGTCTACGTCTATTAAATTGCATTTCCGTGGTATACATCGGTATTTAGGAACTAACTAAAATATTTGGCACCTAATGCCGCGGTATTTTAAAGACTTATTTTCTCCTCAATTTGTAAAGAAAATAATAAAATGGTAGCTGTTTTCGATAAAAAATATAACCTTTCCCATATTTCAACCTAAACAAAAACTCACACAGTATAAAATTATCATACGAAACACTATTTAGCAAATCGTATTAATCACGTGCATAAGGTCCGAAATGTATGAAGCGCGCGTTCGAGTCAGCTGCTAGCGTCAAACTTACTGTTTATTTTAAAACGTTAAAGTACCAAAGCACTCTTTTGGTCATATAAACATAAACAGATAAATTATTAATTGATTAATGTATCTTGCAAACAAAAAGAACTTGTAAATTGCTTGAAAACGCCGTTATTCTAAATACATCGGAATAAGGTGCCATTTTTAGAACCCCTCGGAATTGGGTGCCTTTACCTTACTATTATTATAGGTATTTTAACATCCTTTCGGATTAGTACCTTTTTCCGACTGACCTTGTATAAGAAGAAGTCTGGAAAGTGGCGCCGGTGACTGAGAAATTGTGTGGAAACCGGTTATCATGGTATGTTGTGAGGAAAGTTTTGAGTTTGAATGTGGATGGTTATAAAAGTAGAGGAAGACCAAGGAAACCATGGATGGATAATGTAAAAGATAATATAACTAGAAAGAGAGTGACTACTGAGATGACGGCTAATAGAGATGTATGGAAAAAAACATGCTGCCCCGATCCCAAATAAGTTGGGACAAGGGTAGGAGGATGATCAGCCGGGGGTTGCGGAACTATCGTTAGTTCCCGTGACCCCCGGCGCAGGTATGAGATGGAACATCGGGGTGGTTTTAGTCAGTAAGAGTCTGACAGACTCCTCCGCCCACCTCAGGGAAGAGGACATCCATGAGTATTTCCAAACAGAAAAAAAAAATAGGTTAGAAGGATGATGAGTGTTTAAATTCCTGTTGAAATCTGACCTTGTGTATTAAGATAACATACGAAGAAGATCAATGTGTAGCTTATTTGCCGTAAGCTGGATCGGTTGGATTAAGTTTGTTATCTCATTTTGTCTACGATTCTCGTAACGAGAGAAAACGAAATTACAAACCGAATCGATTGACAACCGACCCATCGAAACGTTTTGAATCAGTGGGCTGGTGTTATGTACAGTAATTTAGATATGATATTTAAGGAGGATAGATTAAGGTCATGGCTTAAACAACATCAGTCAAGGTTGTCGTGTGGTTTAATTTAAAATGAAGACGAAGAGATACTTATCATAATACTTATCATAATACTTATCATAAAGGGAGTGAGTGTCTGTTGTAGTTGACATTCAAATAGTGTTGTGTTATTTTAGTTTACTTTGAATAAACGGTATTATCTTTTTTTTCTTGAGATGTTTCTATTGCACCCAAGAATAGAAAACTGGCATAATTACGAAGAACTAGCTTTTGCCCGCAGCTTCGCTTGCGTTTAATTTTTAACCCGTTATGTGACGATTTTCCAAACAAACTTTCATCCCCTATTTAACTCCCTTAGGGGTTGATTTTCGAAAAATCCTTCCTTATTCCTTGTCTACATTATAAAGGGAACCTCTGTGCAAAATTTCAGCTTTCTAGGTCGAAGGGTTTGGGCTGGGCGTTGATGCGTCAGTCAATCAGTCAGTCAGGATCTTTATTTTTATTTATATATAATTATGTAGATACGCCAGTTCAGGCATACTGTCACAACCATAAGTGGCTGGCCACAAGCTGTTTCCATACATTTCGAGTGCCACCAGCCACACATGTGCGGCAAGTCTCTGTGAAATGTATGGAAAACTTAGTCTGCAACTTGTTGCGAGTGGCCCGTCTGCGGGCACCTTAAGTCCGTCCTGGCATCCTATGACGTAAGCACACATTGTATTCTTACATTCTTCTAAATTTATCTTCTGGTACCAAGTTACTAAGCTCAGATACATGGTGTACCTAGTTAAAATGAAACCATTATTAAGTTCCGTGGTGAAGTTTAGTACTCCATGCACGTATTGCTAGTACTTTATGTCATAACAGATGGCGCCACCGTCTACGTACGACGTCACATTTAATTTTACAGTTTATTATATGACCATGAAGGTGCAATAGCCTTTTTATGAGTTAAGGCTAGGAAGAAATATCCGTAGAATATTTTTGTACCTAAATGCGTACCTGTCTTATAATCCGAAGAATTTAATTTATTGTATCGGATAAAAAGAAACAGACATCTGACTACGCGTATCTACTTAGATGACTATAGAATATTATTTACGAAAAAGTTATCTACTCACTATACCAACTTCTACTGCTTAGATTTTTTTCTTTGCTGCAACGATTTTTTTCTTTGTTACATGAATCTTACCTACATGATATTGAGTCAAAAAGTAAACTTTTTTTTTGTTAACATTTTTAATATTTATGAAAAGTTCACGCATGACCGAAATATTTAATACGCCAATATTGTTTAAACAATAGCAAATGCATCCAAAGAAAGTTTTCCTGTAGCTCCTATGATTTAGAATTAACCCATACAGTCCCAGTGTAATAAAACACAATGTATATGGCACCTAGTTTAATTCCCAATGCAGTCAAAACTTATCAAATCAGTTGCATGCTGCGGGCAACACACGTCACATCGACGCCGCGTCGACGTGTCCGTGTCGCTTCGTCGCTGCAGATGCAAAACAACACCTGTTCGGGTGTCAGTGACATTATACCTGACGTATTGCAAATAGGATAACTGGTGTTATTATGGTTAATAGAGACTCGAAATTGTTGTGTCTGATGAGTTGAAACTTGCATTACAAGATAATACTAATGTTACTCTCGGTGATAAAATTGTTTGAGCATCAGCAAGATGATTATCCGGTGCTAGAGGATTCTGATACGGTATTGTGTATCAGGAATAAAAGTTTAAACGAATGGAGTGTCTTCAAGTAACATAAGTTTAAACTTCTCGTTTACATATGTACATAAATGTACTCTAAATGAGAAGTGCTGCAAATATTGTTATAAAAACCATCGTAGTCTTGCTCTAAAGAATTCATATCGTAATGAAGCTACTGAAGCAAGCCACTGCATTTCGAATCCGTCGAACTTTCAAACACAAATAGAAACTAAATCAGGACTTTTTAAAAAGTCAAACTCCCGTGCTAAGCACACTGCAATATCCCTGAGGGGTGACGAAGCAAATGTTGCATGCTAGACAAAATTTATTAGATTCTCCTAGGACTCCAGCCAAAAATGAACCTAATAAAATTTGTAGTTAAGTCCAGATTGCTTTGTGATAAAGGTAGAGTGACTAGGACTCGATGTTGGGGATTATTGCAGAAACTTTTGCATAGTGAGATTTTGACTCCAAATGGCCGATTTGGAGTCTCGCTCGACTACTTTGGAATATTCCAGTGGAATTCCACGTCAGTGGCTGGTGGCCGGTCATTACATTAGTTATGTGGTGTTCTGACCTTTTTGTTATCGCTGTTGCCTTTTGTTCGATGGTTCTGTCTGGCTGTAATAAAATACACCTAAATTATGATTGGTGTAATTTACAGCAATGGTATCCGGTCTAGACCTTTCAGTTTATTTCATATTATTTTAATATTGGTCTGAAAATTTTAGCCAAAATGTGTGGCTTATTTACCTACACATTTTGTGTAGGCAACTTACAATAGAACAGTTGAAAGTTTATCACCTTTTAAAATGAATTTAACGTGAAAAGATAGTTGTATCTAAATGGCAATACTTTCATTTGCCCACGCTATTTTGGAATCTTTACTTCAAAGGTCCCCGAAGTCTAATCGAAATAAAAGGTCTAATAAATTATTCGGGATCCATAATGTCTTAGAAGCCATTGGCATTGTATTTCAAGAGCTGCTAGCAAAACACAATAACAAAACTGAATAGTTTTAATACACGAAAGGACTTACACCGAAAACTTGTGGACTTTCTTACATAACTATCTACGCCCAGCCACAACGTATCCGCTTTAGCAGAGAGTTCGCTGAAATCCCGCATGAGGTGCACCGCGTGTACATCGCAAAGCATTAACATTGCAGGACTAGTGAAAGGTACTCGAGTTACATTTCCCTCATTTGGCTCCTAAATCTTGTTGGAAGACCAGATTTATTTAAATTTTAAGTTTAGCTTTTAGCTTTTTGAGGTAATAAGTTGTTGTGGAAATTGTTTGCAATTAGTAATTCTATGTACTCATGGCTAACAGTATTAGATTTTACGACACGATAAGATGTAGCTACCTTTTGCTCCGAACATAAAAGCCTTTGTTCGAGGGTGTTGAAGGGAGGGCTTTTTGGGGGATGTCTATATTGTAAAATCGACGTTCAAAAAGAACTAAGTCATTCTAGTCTATTTTGAATAAATGAGTTTGAGTTTGAGTTTGAGTAGAAAAACACGAAAAATTTAATTACGTTGACGTCACGGGAACTACGTAGAACTGGATAAATTGAATGCGAAAAAAATTTGGCGCGTAGTTTTTTTTGCTTAAGCTTTATTTCACTGTGTAGTATTCAGTAGCAGGAGTCATAAACTAAAGAGGTGATGTGATGAAGTTATTCACAGCTGACGTGCAAACATTGACTTATACGATGCTTATACGCCTGTTTGCCCTTTACTGCATTTTAAACCTATTATTTTAGTTTACTAAAATATTAAATAAAAAGCTTTATTTCGAGAACAGCTCATGTTTGATAGACGTGTGTAAAAGATATGTTCAGACAATTTAATTTACGTCAAAAATGCTTTAAATTACATCTAAACGCATTTCTTCATTTTCTTTATAGAGTTTTTCTAGTATTTCATAATATCAAATAATATTCGGAGTTTCTTCTTCCATTACGAATTTTATATTCACAAAAACTTTGTAACATGACAGAAATAACTGTATCTCAATTTTTTGCAACATACAATATAAATATTACGTTTAACGCTTTAAAAGAATAAAGTTTTTTATCTGAATCGAATTATTTACCAGTTTCTCAACCTTTGCTTTCAATAAAAACGCTCATATTTCAATCCACAAACCACCCAACAAATTTGCATGAGCCAAACATTCAAACTAAACTGTTAGTTCAATTGTACATACAAAAATCAGCGGTTTCCCAACAAATAGAAGCAGCAGTAACACTCTTCAATATCGCTATCAAGCGGAACATCTGAGCAACGAAACATCTAAGTAAACACATGGCCAGTCCCGATATTTGCATTTGGCCAACGTTCCGCTGACTGGCACGCCTCTACAAATATGATTTTTATGCGGAACCCAACGTGAGGGATGGACAGCGGTTCTACAATGGCGGAAATGTTATCGATGTAAAACGAATTGAATAAATAGCTTCGGGCTGCTGAAAGAAATGTTTAATGTGATTTTTGATATTTATTTTTGGCTTCACGACTCTCTTTTGATGGAAATCAATATTATTTTTCGCAATTGGCTACAATATTGTAGGCGGTATTTAAACATGTGGTTGACGCATTTATGAAAAAAAACATTCAATTAAATTAATAAAAAATACTACACAAAGCCAACAAAGAATAAACTGTTTTCGGCTTCAAATGTCAAGTACCTGACATTTTCTTGTGTCCCTGGATTAGTATTAAATTATAAATCCAATTTGGCTAGTCAAAGAAACGTTTAGAAACAGACTTGTTTTAAGTAGATAAGCCTTGTTCAGGTTTCTCAGTAATATTAAGTTATTTTAAAAGACTTCCAAGTACTACCATTATACCTATTTCGGCCATCAAACAACATTGCTGTGTTCTGGTTTGAAGGGTATGAGGGGTATGAGTGTCAGTGAAACTACAGACACATGACACTTTTCAATTCCCTCGGTGTTATATGCGTCAGGGTGTTAACGAATTCACGTAATTCCGTCGAACCGCGTGATCTACTGGTGACACAGATTAATCTTAAATGACTTTCTTTTCAAAATTGAACTTTTGTTTTCAAAATCGAATCTTGATTTTCTCTTTCAGTCATTTTAGCGCCTCGAGTTGACTCACTGCAAAGAACGATATCGCGTTAGTCGTGCCCGCCAGCTGTGTCACCAACTTTCATTCGTTTATCCGTAGCATCAAAATGTTCCATGAAATAATAATTATTTTATGCAAAAAAGTTTGCCAATTTTTTTATTGAAACCTATTAAGTATGTGGTTTAGATACGATTACTTATCAAAAGAGCAAGTTTTTTTTTAATCTGTCTAATCCCTTGCGGGTCATTCTACACCAGTAGCAGATCATGTGTCATATCCGACTAGATTTTTGCTGGGTTGTTTGGGCTTTAATTCACTCCAAGTCAGGCGAGCCTTCGACCAACTTGTAACTGCTTGCAAAATTATACACGGAGCCATTGACGCACCTAATTTGCATGATGAGCTGTGTGTCTTTTTTGTACCCGACAACTATTGCCGTGCAAGACGGCATAATTTGTTTGCGCAGCCGCGTTGTCGCACGGTTGCGCGATGTATGTCACCCATTCAAAGGATGCTGAATGCACTCAACACTCTCCTGGAATCTAATCCCTCACTGGATCTATTTGCTGATGAATGGAAGGTGATATTGTTGGAACGCTTGGTGTATTGCGAGAAGACTGAGTGAAAGGGTTAATATTTTAGATTCTAGTATCTATTATATTAATTAATTTCAGTACTTATGTTATGTGTAACTATCAGTGTAATTGGCTTTATGTCGTTCTGATTTTTAAATAAATAAATAAATGTGGTTTTAAATAATTGCACGAATTTATTTACACCCTGTAAAGACGGCAGTAACCACTTACCATCAGGTAGGTCGTCAGCTTGTTTGCCAACGTACAACATATAAAATAAGGTTTAATCATTCTCGCTATTGCAGCTACCATCTTCAAGTCTTTGTGTCATCTAGCTCGGTGTCCTTAAGTGTGTTTGCTAGTTCAGTGTCTCCATTCAACTACATAAACATAATTAAAAACAATAAGTCCTCTCACAGAAGCTGTTTAACTTATTTTTCTTGAAATATCACTACTATGAAAATAAATTTTATGACAAAAGTAATTGTAGTTCAGATGAGCTTTTTATTTAAAATAATATGAATGCTAATGTACATCGCAAGTTTACTTAGTTAATGTAACAGTTTATTTAATCTCAATTAGTAAGTTAATATCTTATCATCATTAATTCGTGTTTGCTGTAACTTACTAACTAGTGATGCTCTTAATGGTACTTACACACCAAAGCTGCGAACGCCTGCGAACGAGGTTCGTTAAAGCTTACATACGAACGAAATCGGATACATTTTAGACAAAGTTTGGTCAAATTGACAAATGAAGAATGTTCGTTGGCTTAAGGTAAAAGTCCGAGACGGGCTGCAGACCACACTGCAAAAGTAGTATCGCTTGCAGTGCGATCTGCGGCTGCGGTCTGAGGTTGCAGTTTAGCAGACGCTGTCGGAATAGCATCTTTAAAGTGCACACCTTAAAGGCGCTATTCCGATAGCGACTTGCGGTCTGCGGTTGTTTGCGTACCACAGTAAAATCGAGCGTGACAAAGGTCCATCCAACATGGTGAGATATGTTTTCATTTATCTTTGCTGTAGAGAACTGTTGAAGTGCTATCTTTTACTTAATCATAGTCTTTCTTATTCTTGGTCTTATTTTCTTAATTTCGCAATGGCCAGTTACATGCCACTTGCATCCAATTACTCCCAGGGACCGTCACATTATCGTCTGTCCATCTAGCTGAACGCCATCCCACGCTGCGCTTTCCTGTGCGTAGTTTCCACTCGAAAACCTTTCTGCCTCTACGGCCATCAGTTCTGCGAGCTATTTGGCCCGCCCACTGTCACTTCAGCTTACTAATTCTTTCAGCTATGTCGGCAACTTTCGTTCTACGAATCCCTTTATTTCTGATTCGATCTCGTAGAGAAATACCAAGTATAGCTCTCTTTATAGCTCACTGAGTGACCTTGAACTTTCTTATTAGGTGCACAATGATAGACCACGTTTCCGTGCCATATGATTACTGGTACTAGTAATACTAGCTGGTACTAGAGTAATCATCATCACCTCTCTGCCCTTATCCCACTCTAGGTGGGGTTGGAACAACCTCCTCTTCTATTCTCTTCTATCAGCCGTCATTTCAGTACTCACTCACTAACTAGCGTAATATGAATCTTTAATAAAATTCAATACCGAAAACTTTCTGTCACCAACTATCCCATCCCTAGTACAGTACACTACGTGCTAGAATTCGAATGGAGGGAATTGTTTCCTTCGTACACTCAAGTACGATTGCGAGAACGATTTGTTACTTTAAATGTAACTTGTGATGATTTAAGCACCAGCGTTTTGCGGTCAACCTTTATGGCTAATAATAAGCATACGCATAATCAGCCCATTATTGTCCCACTGGCTGGCTTCGTCTCACAATGTTAAGGGTTTTAGGCTTTAGGCCACCACGCTGCCCTGGTGGAGGTTGGCGGACAACACACACCATTGAAGTTTATGAAACACTCTCCGGAGTGCAGGTTTCCTTACGATGTTTTCCTTCACCGTTAAAGCAAGTGATAGTCAAATTATGCTCCGTATATGAATTCGAAAAGTCTGAGTTACGGGCCGGTATAGAACTCGGAACCACGGAAGGTGATCGTAGAACTAGGCTATGATCGCTAGGCTATCACAACCAAGACTAAGGAGGATTAAAATCTGTAAAGAAAAGTATTCTTGGCATAAACATGTTATAAATATGCATAGTACTCGTAGACGTATAATTACGCTCTCCCCAACCATACTGAAAGCGCCTAACTTATAAATAATAGGACATTAGCCGTTACATATTTTTAAAAAACTTAGTTTAAAAGCATTGGCTTTTAAGTGCATAAGTGTGTGAGTGGAGCACCACTGTAAGATATATTATAGCCACAACAAATCTAATTTAAATCTTCGTAACAAAGATTTAAGGTTCTATTTCATGCGCCAAGACTTGTGAAGCGGGGTTCTTTACAATTCTTTTAAACAAATTGCATTGCAAAGATGTTGTTTGGTAGTTTCCAAAAGGGGTTTTGTGCTTCCTGTATTACATAGTTTCAGTGGAGTTTTGAAAGACATTGGACCGTTTAAGTTTTGATATATGGACAGGAACATGACTTAAAATGACTTTGTTTCGTCTTTATTTGTATGTTGATGTAGGATATAGAAGGAAATTGTGTATTGGAATTATTGTTTTTTGCGATTCGATGCAGGTATTAGAAAGAAAGAAAAATAATTTATAATAATTTTCTACGTTCAGGCGGACCCACAATGCATACTTAGGAATAAACATATTTATTAAAACTAATGTACCTATACAACTTTATTTTTAGTATATGCAAAAACCGAGACACCCCAACAAGATTTTCATCAGAACTGCATGAATGTGTGTTTTATTTAATAAATCTCCAAGTAACACCTTAGTTTATGTCACGTTAAGTTCCCTAGTAAAGTGTGAAATGCCTGAGATGTGCTATGCAGGAGTTGTCTAATACACGAAAACTGATCTCAAGCCTCAAGGTGTCTATTTCCGTCAACTGTTATGCGTAGAAACCTATTGAAAGAGAATTGAAATTTATGAAAAAAAAAGGAAAAATATTGGTGTAAAAACTATGTCAATCGATTCTCATGGTGATTCTGAACAAACTAGTTTCAGGTTTAGTGTATACTAAAACTAAACTTGTATACAATATTCTAAACGTGTAATAAACTTAAAACATTAAATTAGCTCGTAACCGTTCTAAGAATTAACAAACTATGGTACATGTACGTTACTAGAGATCGCCCGCAGCTTCGCGCGCGTGGATGTCTTTTATCACGTAGATATTTCATGGTTTTCGGGATAAAACTAGCCTGTGTCCTTCTTCGGATACCAGACTATCTCTGTACCAAGTTTCATCAAAATCTGTTCAGCGGGCGTCAAAGCGTAACGGACAAACAGACAGAGTTACTTTTGCATTTATAATATTAGTAGGGATGACGTATTATGTACGATTTCCACCAAACGGGCCGCGCCGGAGCGCGCCGGAGCGCATTTCACACTGTGCTAAAGGAAATTCAGGCTTCTATACAATAGTTAAGTTTCATGTTTGCATGGAATTTACACTGCTTGGAACTCGGTTAGATCCGCGCGTATGCCGCGGCAGCCGGTCGGCTCCTCGCGCACGTCGACGGCGGCGCTCGGCTGTCGTCGCGTCCGGTCGGCTCCGCTCGGTCACAGCGCAGGTAGAAATTGACTGCGATAGAGGATACGCGGACACGCGCGCGCATGCGCCCGGGTTCCAGCAGATTGTAGCCGTCAGGTGGACGCGGTCGACTACCGGCGCATGCTCGAGCATCCGCTGCGATGCTCTGCGCTGCGCTTCGACCCGTTTGGTGGGTATTAAGTGATCGGTCTTGGCACGAGCTTGTCACTTGTAATAGTCTAGTGGTTGAACGCTTGATTTCCATGCAGGAGGGTCTGAGATCGATCCCGGCCTGTACCTCTGACTTTTTGAGTTCATGTGAGGATCAGAATTTAATTATCAGTTGCGTTAACGGTGAAGGTCAAACCTGCACACTTGAGAGGGCTCCAAAAAGTTCTAGATTGTGTAGCAAGCGCGAAGACCTAATCTGATTTGAGAAGAGGCCCGTGTCTATCACGGGCTATGTAACAGTAATGGGCTAATTATGCTATGATTATACTAACTTATCATTAAAGATTCTTCTAAGTTATAAGACGCCTCCAAGAAATACAACAAGTGATATTGTAAGCTACGGAAGAAACCTTTCCCTATGTATTTAAGTATAAAACAAACATTGATAAAAGGAACTGATTTTAGCTTTTTGGTAAGTAAACAACAAGTTTAAGCAGAACTTCATATTTATGCCTCCAGTTCTAGAAATTTATGAAACCTGCAACGCCCGCAGAAAATTAAAATTCGATTCTAAATCCCAAAACAAAAGTTGTTCCAGAAATTGTGTTATAAAGTCTCGGAGCAGTATTTAAACCCAATCGACTTCCTAACGTATGAATCGACAGCGGCGATCGAAACGAAAGCAAAGTCATTAATTCTACGTAGAAGAAATTAAAATCCGATACGACACAAAATTTCCTCTTTTTGCTGCCGGCCTGAAACTATCTTTACACTGCACTTATTACAGCCAATTCTCAACCATAACCTTAAGGCAGTATGGTTCATTTTTAAGTGTAGCTCAATTGTACTTACGTTAAATTCAGTCCAAAACAAAGGAAAGTTTCCAATTTAATTTGCCGAACACTTCTTATCTTTTTTTTAGTATTTATCTCAGTTTGATTACATTAAAGTAAAATGTAATTTCTCTCGTTTCCTTTGTGGACGTGCTAATTCTACGCTGATATTAGTCATTTGTGATTATTGGTGAGATTTAGTTTGAAGTTATAAGTTATAGAGGCCGTATTAACAAACCTAAGGGTGGATTTGACGTCATTTGAGATGGTAAAAAATGACTAATGTGAAAAATTCACATAACGTTTACGTTTTGACAGTTCCATTTGTGATGCTGCTACCAGGCCAACATGTTAAACCGCAGTTCAGACTTCGCTATACTATTTCGATATCTAGTAAAGTATATTGCGTCATAAGCTATAACTGTATAACATGACGTTCACCCTATACGCTATATCGCAAGCCGGTCTAATATGTATAGCTATATATTTGACAGCGATCCGTCATAAAGTGCACACACAAAAACAGGGTAGAAGCGAGGCGGGGCGAGGATCGGAGAATCGTATGATATAGCTCTGAGAATCGTTCAAGTTTATCGTGTAGGTACAGCAAGCCAATACTTTATAGCATAGCGTTGTGTGAACGAGTCCATACAAAATGTATGCTGAGTGATATTGTTATAAATACACGAGTCTAAGTAAGATGTGGCTAGATTTAGTGTAACGTTTAAATATATTTCATTTCAAGTAATTATAATGGATAGAACATGTATGAATAATTAGTAATACAAAGAAGCCCGCTGCGCAATTCCCTTTATTGTGTTTAAGATTTTCTTCACGAAAGCATAGATTTAATGAGTAATGAGATTCAAGGTGTAAGTCAAAACACGTGTTTCATTATATGAGGTTAATCACGTAAATTAATTAATTAATGCTGACGGTTTAACGTTTACTTTCCACGTAGAAGAGTCTGAGTTCGAGCCCGGTCCGTACATCAAACTTAGCGAATTAATTTATTTTTAGAACTGTTATCGGTAGCGGGTAGCACTGGGCAATATTGACAAAGGAAGGTAGTCGTCGATATGGATCAACGCACCCGATGTTATAAAGGCGGTGGTCATTCGACGAAGCGGGAGTATTCGGTGCTGAACAGCTGAAGAAGTCTGACCTTTTAAATCTGACTAGATGGTCCTCATTTTATTTTATGATTTTGTAATAATTGTGTAAAGTATTATATTGTGATCTAGTTCATGTTACTAACACTAACCCAAATACAAGTACTGTCAGTGGTGGAGAGTCTATGTTGGTTTTATTTAACTATGTTCACCTTGCTCGCAATTCTGACATACCGATATTAGCTATAATTGTAATGATAGAATCACCCGTAAATTTATGTTTATGTATGTGTCTTTGACAAAACTTCTTATTTATTTATTTTTTGATCTTGATTACAATGAGGAGGCGCTCTTGGCTAATTAACAACCGCGCAGATCATATGATTTGCAAGGTTAAGCGGCGATTGCTGCGGTCAGTCCGTGGATGGGTGACCATTCGTTACAAATCCAGACCCCTCCATGTCTTCGAGAGCACGTTAAGCCGTCGGTCCCGGGTGTCATACGAATATCTATGATAGTCGTCAGGGTAGTCCGAAGCCTGAAAGTCTGATAACCGGTCTAAGCTTAGGATATCAGCATTGCCGAGTAACTAGGTTGCGGATGTCTGATGGCAGTTGCTCCGTGTAAAATACTGGTATTCAGCCGCATCTAGTTAGCTCGAAGCTGGTCCCAACACAGTTGGAAAAAAGACTAGGAGAACGATCTTCACTATCACTACATAGTATAAAACAAAGTCGCTTCCCGCTGTCTGTCCCTATGTATGCTTAGATCTTTAAAACTACGCAACGGATTTTGATGCGGTTTTTTTAAATATGTAGATAGAGTAATTCAAGAGGAAGGTTTATATATATCGGGTGTAAAAAGACCCTTAACGATAACGAAAACCACAAATTCTACTCATCATTGGGATCATTTTTTTCTACCAGACCATACCTGAGAAATCATTGGTTTTGGAGATATTGAAGGTCAAAGTATACATTTTTTTTTAGTTTTTTCCAGAAACGTATTCTAAGTGATAATACTAAACTTTCTTCCAAACAAACAATAGCAAAATTTTCAATTTTTCCTAACAAATTACACATTTGAAGTTACAAAAACGCAATGAATGTGAAACGCACACAACCGCCTTGGCTCAGCTGTGTAGCCGCTGCGCGACCCACACAGGCACATTCGGTTACGTGCATTACATTGCGCGCTACAAAAGAACACAGTTTTTTTATGCCTAAAAATAAAAGTCGTTTCCCAGCAATTATTTTTGGTCAATGTCATTTAGTTTGATGTACAGAGTGCGTAGATTTCGGCTATGTGATGGGTCTTTTTACACCCTGTATAAAAAAACGCGGAATACGCGATAAACGACATCCATGCGGGCAAAGCCGCTGGCGACCTCTAGTGATTACAAAATTCTTAAAAAAATACTTCAAGAACAAGAAACAAAGACTACCAAAACAAATAACTCACGACTCCATGTCTTCCCAAACAATCTGCGCATTCCAAGCGACTTGACCTTGTAAGGACGTCTAAAGCTATCCTTCTAATGCAATTACATTTACGTCAACTCACGCTTGACCGGCCCTCTCATTTCCCTTTCACGTCAAATATTCAGGAAGCGGCGAGGACCGGAAGTGGACCGTATCGCCTGATTTCTCTGAGGTACACGCTTTGTTTAATACTGATTAGGCTTGTTTATTATATTGTCTTGTGTTGGTCGGTGAAAGATCCGGCTCAGTCTCTGTCATTCTTGCCACAAAATTATAAGGCAGGTCCATCAAGTTCAGTCATCTTCAGCTTTAGGAAGAAGCATGATAATCAGCCCATTACTGTCCTACTGCTGGGCATAGGGGCCTCTTTTCAGAACGAGAAGGGTTAAGGGTTTAGTCCACTACGCTGGCCTGGTACGGGTTAATGAACTACACACATCATTGAGAACTTTTTGAAGCTCTCTCTGATGTGTAGATCTTTCTCATCTACTGTTAACGCAAGTGATGATCAAATTCTGATCCGCACGTAAATTCGAAAAGTCGGAAATGCTGGCGGTGATGGAACTCAAATCCTCCTGCATGGAATGTAAGCGTTCAACCTAACTATCATTATCTTTAACAACACAAACAAAAAAAACAGGAATAACTGAAACAAAAGATTCTATTGTTATACTATTACCTTCCGTTAACAATCGATAAAGCTAAGATAATAGCCTAATGACAACCTTATTTTGTGCTAAAATTACGAGTCTGTTTATGGACACGTACAATAACCTCATTGCCTTTAGGACGTACTTAAAGAGCCTCTCAATCGATAAAGTCCTACTTAGAAGCCAGGTAAACAACTTAATGCTAAGTAATTTAGAAAATTTCAAATATTTTCAACTGGAACGAATAAGTCTTTGAATGGAGATAGTTAAGAGGATTTTGGATTCAAGCCTTTAAATTCAAATGTAAATGACGTTTTAAAAAGTTGAACGTGATTTTATTCAGAGTTTTGAATTGATCTTTGCATAAACAATTTTGTTTTTGCTAATTGTGCCGTATTTGTGATTATATAAGTAGTAGTAGAACTCTTTGCACCGTGTGGTGCTGGACGTAAAGAATAGCACAACCCCATCTCTCCCCATGGGTGTCGTAAAAGGCGACTAAGGGATTCACTAGAGGATGGGCAGCAGCGTTCTCTGAGTATTTTAACAACCATACTGCGATCGCCAACCCGCCTGGCCAACTCGCCAACATGGCTTGGGTGTGGCAGCAGTGGATATCTTTCGGCTGAATGATGAGAACTCTTTGTGAATGAGTTCGTCTGGGGAAGTACTAACACCATACCAGTTCAGTTTGAGGGGTATGGGTGCCTATGAA
Organism: Amphipyra tragopoginis; assembly: GCA_905220435.1. NCBI lineage: Eukaryota > Metazoa > Arthropoda > Insecta > Lepidoptera > Noctuidae > Amphipyra > Amphipyra tragopoginis. Next base: position 968,640 of record HG992003.1, on the reverse strand, counting down.
ATTACATGTAGGTTTATGAGACTTTTCAATTTTTACTCAGGTTTGGCAACGCATCAGCAAACATCTTGGTGTTGTAGGTGTATTTAGGCAGCATTAACCACTTACCATTAGGTGGGCCGTCAGTTTGCTGGAAAAAGAAATTAAAAAAAACTGTTTTTTTTCTTCAAAATTATAATTAGAGAATATGCTTTATTATAAACCATGACAATAGCAGAATTAAATTAAAACAAGGGTGCAATGACGGTCTTATTGCTAATAGCGATATCTTCCAGACAACCTTTAGATGGACTAGGAAGACGTGAAAGATGATCATGGGGGCAATCCGCGGTGTACTACTGCATAATCAATACAGCAATATCAATTTTGTCGATATATTTAAAAAAACACTATGAGTAGTAGACACCAAGTACAGGTGGTATGCTGTTCCTTCAAATGAAATTCCATTGCTACCAATACCGAAAAAAACGGGAAGAAAACCTTTTCACGAGATACGTCACAGAAAACTTTAATATGTTCAATATTCAAGAAAAACTTTTTCTACGTCAATGTTCTTGCATTAATATTACACTCATGTCTTTGCCATTTGAAACTAAACCGTCCCCATCAAATAAGGAATCACCGCATCATCAGGCTCTAAATTGACGGCGTCACGTAAAACGGTTTGCGTTAATCTGACGGCAGGGGACGCGTCGCGACTGACAACGATACGATGGATTGGAAGAGAAGCCTAACTTCATACAGTGCACGATAATGGAAGAACTGGGGAACTTATGGCGCCACTATGGTGATATACAGGGTGTCCCTGGAAGTATGGAACTATGGATCAAATCAAATAGGGGTGTGGGCAAGGTCATTTCAAAACTTGTAGTAGTAAAAATTTGAGTAAAATATTTGCCAGACCCAAAAAAGCCTCTCTTTTCCTTATTGAACATATGTAAGCATCTAAATAGGTACAAAAAAAACAAGATAATTTGTCAATTTTGTTCTCAGAAGACTAAATTCATAAGACAGATATAAATTATAATAAAATACTTAATATAATAATACAATAATAAAATATATAGATGTTATACAAAGAGAACAAAACACAATGAAACCAAAATGGAAATTATGATTACCTACTTATAGCTTTGGTCCTTCTGTACTTTCTTGTGTAGTGTGCTTGCGGACCATTTCCTGGCAGTAATCGACTGCCGGCTGGACTGATCGCGGCGTAATCAAATATTAATGACCGTGTCCGCTCGTTATGATGTACAGGTACACTCGCAAAAGGGATCACATGTTTACATTTTACAGTTAATTCTGTAATATAATTCGATACACCATGATTTATACGACTGCACTTAAAGTCGGACAAATCACGGCGTCTCATTATGAACATCTTTAAACAGAAATACGGTATGTAAAGTAAAAGTTTACCTATGCTGATTCAAAAACCACTTCGAAACCTTAGTTTTTTAACTTTATTTTGCTATTTCCAGCTCTTGAAGTTAGAAGATCTGTGGGTCTGGGCGTTTGTTTGTGAGATTTGTGTCTGTAAACGCACCCACGATACAAGAGAAATCTTAGTGTGGGGGAACGTTTTTTTTTAAAAAAAAAAAAAAAAAAAAAGATGGTGCTTATTTTTACATAAATACACGAATAAGCTTGACGTCTATTTGACCTCTAAATTTCGTCACAGAGTCAGTGGAATGGGCTAAATACGTTCGATTCAGTCTTCAATATAAAAACAAGTTGTTGAATATCAATTTTAATCAATGTTTAGTCAACCTTTTTAACCTCAAAGCTAAAAACTAACTCTCTAACTAAATGTTGTAAAAGAAATAAACACTAAAACTATTCAGTGACGTATACGAATAGGGTCACAATAATTAAAAATAATTCAAATTAGTTTCTTAAAATAGTCCTAATCTTTAAGAAAACATATAAAAAATACCAAAAAAAAATTTACATACCAAATTGTGAGAGACCACTCAAGAATTATTGATTCTGGATTTTAAATGGTAACCCCGGACCACGATATAGAAGAAATCGAAGAGTACCTATCAGATTTTTTGAGTTTTGGTGAGTAAAGATTTGACAGCAGTTGCCATTCAAAATACTAGAGACTTTCCATAATATAGCCTTAGCAGCCTTAACCATACATATAGGGATAGCAATGTGATTCTGCAGTCATTGCAGAAGCGCTGCAGCTCAGTCTCGTCTGCGAACACAGTGCTACAGAAGCAGCGACGGCGACCAAGAGAAACTCATTACGGGTCTATCATCATTCATTTCATTTCTAGCCTGCGTCATCCCACTGCTGGGCAAAGGCCTCTCCATGACTTCCAGTTTCTTCGATCCAGAACCAAAGTGGACCACTGGTCATTGGTTTTGTCTAGCTCGTCCCGCCATCTTCTTCGAGGTCTGCAGCGACGCCTTCTGGCTGTGTCAGGGCTTCATAAAGTGGTTATTTTGTCCCACAGCTCATTGGGCATGCGGCACACATGGTCGGCCCAGGCCTACTTCAGCTTAGCTGCTTTTTGAGCAACGTCAACAATTTGTTTTGGAGCGCAGTGTGGTGTTGCGTACATGGTCCGTTAGCTTGACGCCTAGAATGCTGCACTCCATACACTCCACGGGTCTATCATACAACTTTTTTGAAAAAAAACCTCTTCCTTCAGACCCAAAGTATTGTCCAGAACTTGGATTAAATTCAACAAAACATACATATACCAAACAATATAATCATACAAAGTCCTCATAAAAAAAACGATTCGCTAAAACAGACGCCCTACTTAAACAAGTAATATTAATAACGATAATTGATACCGACACTGCACTGCTGGAATGTATAATGGCTACCGTAATATCTTATGCAATAAGAGTTTGGTTCGCTTCCAAATGCCCTAAACTGAATTGAACAGGCATTGTTACGATGACTCTGAACTAGTGTTGGCATAATCCTATTTTCTTAAAATGTTTTTCTTGGAAAAGATTTTAGGCATATACAGAGTGTAACGCGGCATTCTACGTGAGCGATCTAGAAGCGAGGCGAAGCAGCGCGGCGCGACGCGAAAACATCAAACAGTCGGTACCTATTGAAGTGGCCTACGTGACCAAACGCACGTGGTGCGGTGCGGCGCGGCGCGAACCGAAGCGAACGCAGTCAGTTGGCTTGATATTTTCGCGCGAACTGGATGCGGTGCCGTACTACTGAATGACGGCGGCGCGCGGCGGGCGGTTCGCGAGCTTATAGGACAAAGCCGCCGCTTCGCACCGCATCGCATTGAATTCGCGTGTCACCGCATTGGATCGCTTCGCAATTCGCGTTGCTTTGAACCGCCTACTTAAGATGCCGCGTAAACGAATTCGTGTAATTCCTTCAAACCACATGATCTACTAATGATATAATAATATGAAGATTAACCCAGCACGAGAAATAGCTTGATTAAAAATTTTAAAAATAGTTATTTTTTTCTTGCGGTAGGTTTAAGTCATCGTATCTAAACCACCGAATAAGGTTTCAATAAAAAAATAAGCTAAAATATTTTCGGAAAAAAAAAATTTTACAACTTTTCGATTCCACGCATAAATGAATGAAAACACGGTGACACAGCCGGCAGGCATGACTAGCGCGATATTGCTCCGTGCAGTCAGTTAACTCGGGGCGCTAAAATGATTCCGAAACTGAAAATCCGGATATTATTATGAAAAAATATCTTTGCTGAAACTGAAAATTAAAACAGTACTTGGTCAATCTGTGTCACTAATAGATCACGCGGTTTGAAGGAATTACATGAATTCGTTTACACCTTGTATTACGTGACCATACAGAATCAGCCCACTACTTCTCCACTGTTGGGATTGTGCCTATTCTCGTAATGATAAAGGTTTAGGCTTAAGTTCACCACGCTGCTCTGAGGCCCAATTCTCCTAAAAGAAATCTTGTTAGATCGTATCTGAACCAAGACCGAACCGTTCATTCCGACAGTTTTCAATTTCAAAAGCTGTCAAATTGTTTGACACAAAAAACCAAACCAATCATTTTTACAGTTTTCGTAAACAAAAACTGACTGACGGTTGTGATTCGTTTGCATCAAATTAAATTATTCTAAATTAAAATTATTCCAAATTAAAATTATTCTACATTTAAAATTACTTTAAATTAATTATTTTCAATCAAACTATTCCAAAGCAAATTTTTTTATTTTATTTTGTAGTCAGTGTTATTAATTTCTAGTTACTGCGTCTAAGTACTAAAGTATTCATACGATTGTATTTAACTCATTTCACTCATACTCACATCCTCTCACACGCGCGCACACGCAAGCACTAAACACAAAGAGAGGTTCACTATACTCACCCTAGCACTGTATTATTTTTTTCATTCGTTTTAATTTTAAAATTTCCGTGTTCATTTTGTAGTTACTTGCCTAACTTGTATTAGGAAGGCTAGTTTGACTTAATATTCCTACGGGGAGTGGCGCCAAGTGCTGAAATACAGGTTTGTAACCTAGTACGGCAGTGGATGCTGTTTTTCAAATTAATAACTCGCCATAAAATGAAACATTTTTGGAAATAAAGTTATTACTATTATTACCTATTTGGCAACAATTTTGTTAGTCAAATTAATTAAGGGGCTAATTGGTGCAGGTTGGCGTACTACACACACGATCGATAACTATTTCTTTTGAAGTTCCCTCAGTTGTGCAGATTTCTTTACGATATTTTCATTTGCTGTTAATGCGAATGATAATCAAACTCTGATCTGCAAATGAATTCGAAAAGTCAGAGGTACTGGCTGCGATCGAACCCAGACCGTTTTACATGGAAGGCAAGCGTTCAACCGCTGGGCTACCACAAAAACCAAATCACGTTATAAACAAATTACTTAACAAAATAGCTTTTTCGTAAAAATATACTGAACATTATAAGAGTGGCCTCCTCCTATAAACCTGTGCTCCGCTACATACGTAAATTCAAATAAATGAGCTCGACGTGGAGGCTTGTAGGACCCGTTACTTACCATGTATTTATTCTTATAAATCGGACTTTATGCAAGCACCCTCGTAAAATAGACTTTTTGGTCCCCGCCTTCAAGGTATTTGTAGCAGAAATATGGGAAATAGGGTAGCGTTGTAAACGGCCGAACGACGTAGCCGTGTTTGAATAAACTCGTGTGTAAAATCTTGGGAAATGTATGTACATCCTATATCAAATATCTCGCAGGATTCTGGATTGAATGGTTCGGTATTATGTGGTTTTAGTCGTAGTCTTTGTCGTAAAATCGTGTGGTTACTTATCTTTATAGGTTCAGAAAGATCTGCAAGTCGTTTGTACATCAGGTCCATCATTGTGTTTCCATTTGACGTATTAGGATCAAAAGACTCGTAAACGTGAGGCGATAAAGCTGATATCCGTGGATAAATTCCAACTTTTGATTAAATCTGTTTTCTAACTTAGGTATTTTTGGTATATTGTGGTTAGAGTTTTACGTTCAAACTCCTTTGCTTCAATCATAAAATCAGACTTCAAGTATGCTTTCTGATTTATATTTATAGCAATGCAATAAATACCTCACACTGACAACAATTTCCGCAATCTAGCGTTCCAAAATCAAATAAAAACAAAACGCAAACAATTTTCGTGCATAGAAAATTTTAGAATATTTAACAACGTCCGACTTTCGCACCATGCCGCGACGCCCGAATGAACATTGTCGAATTTTTACGATCGCTGTACACCAATAAAATTTAATATCTCTGCGTGTTGAGAGGATTTACCAATTTATTGGTATTCAACGTGTTTATTGTCACGAACCAATGTCAATTACATTTTTAGTCCTAGATTTACATTTCTATTCTCTTTTTTGTTAAAAAGAGGGCATAAGCATGATTATTGAAATCTCATCTTGTAATAAGTACTAAGGTACCGCCTTGGTTACAACAACGCGTAGGTGGTGATAGATAGATCTGCTCAGACTACAGAACCAAACTATAAAGAGCCTTCAATTGGCTCTAGACTTACGTGGGATTATCATCAAATATTCTGAGAGTACTCGTAAACTCACGTTTATCTTCTCTGAAGAGTTAGCAAAACTTCAATTAGTGTCGAATAACGGCTTGATACGTTTATTAGCTTAAAGTCTGGAATACGTACGCTACGTAGTTACTTTTAAGTATGTACTGTATTGTAACAAACAATTAGCACGTGTAAACGTATCTTACATTGTTTTTACACTGAAGGTGGCTATTTATGAGCATTCTACCTAGTAGCATACAAGCGTGCTTTTTCAATAGCTGTGTATTCCAGGTCTAAATGTGTTGATTATAACTATGTTTGGTAACATATACAGCTCAGCAGCTTGGTACTACCTATTTGGCACAACCTTCAAGTGTTTTATGATCTCCTCGATGCTTATATTTTTTTAATATTCACACGAATTGTATCTATTGATACAAAAAACTTAACAGATTATATAATCGCGTTCCCCTTTCTTTATTATTTTTAATACCTAGGTAAGTACGGGCAACATCCTAACGTGAAATAAAACATACGTGCATGAACACGCACGTATGCACGTCGGGGTGTTTAAAATAAAGAAAGGGAACGCGATTGAATTCATAGAGTTCTTTGCTCCTCAATGATTAAATACCTATTGATAATTGTTTACGTGGTGGCCCTTGTTTAGTGCTTAGTCTGAAATAATTGCTTTTTATTATTTTCTACACTGACTTACACTAAAAGAATAACACGATTTCTTCTTTCAGCTGCTAACTATTTCAACTTGCTTAGTATTATTAGTAGCCATTAGATTTTATATACTTTTTATGTTTTTCTTTTGTTCTCACCTTCCATTAAATCCTAAACTACCAAGGGAATTACATTCCTAAATTGTGAAGTAGTACCAAGATTCTGATTTTAAATCTGGCTGGTGCAAATCTTGGTTCAGCGTCCCTTGGAAGGTGGCCAGACGAAATGAAATGTCTTACCCCTCCCTGAACACTTCGTCTTTAGTAAAACTATTTATAGGACTTCGATTATGGCTGCACAACTCCGTTTTATTGTCAGTCTCGACTATTATATGATTTTTATTGTGGTGCTATTTATAACCTCATTTATTGCAAGTCTGCTGCGTATTAGGATTTTGAAATTGCTGTCTATTTCAGAATTGGTAGCTTCGAACTTCTCAATATGTCTGTTGAGAGTGGTAACTATAGCAGTAACACCCCTCGTTTATTGGATCAGTTTCTAGTGTTGGAAAAATCTGTTCACGTGACTAAAGCCCGCTGCACATACTTTTATTACTAATGACCCAACTTAAAATGAGATTAGCAGTGTGTTTTCTACTAAAGAATCTCATAGCTAATGATCACAAGATTAATGCCACTGGTGACACAGTCGACGCTGCAATCTATCTTCAACCTGCCTTTTTGCTACCTCAAGTTATGCTAATAAGTTGGTCTCTTGATAGACTACAACGCAAGTAATGCAACAAGAGTAGCCAATATTCTTTAATCACAGAATACAAATTCAATTTTACGAGCTTCAAAAACTTGTTCTCTACCTTTTAATCACACGTCTTTTGAGTATACATAAAAAATAAAATTGTTCCAAAAAGCGAGGTGCGCCGTCAAAGTCGGTAGCTGCGTACATTTTTCTTTACTCTGTAATTATATACCGTTGGGAACGGAGCGTTGTGTTATCTACTTTATAGGGACCCGTAATGAAATGAAAAAATCCCGCCTCTTACGGGTTTAGGATGTTTACGCGCCGTAAATTACTGTTATCTGCTTAAGAAATATGCATCTAATATGGATTTATTTTAATAACGCTGTATTTCTTCTTCCGTGGCGAAGTGGAATTAAAAAATTGTCACGATTTTGGAGTTTATCTCCAAGTAAAGATTGTGGTGTTACAGGCAATGAAGGATGGTCGAATTTACTATGAATAACTTCAGTTCATGACCCAATAAACTGTTGCTACTTATCTTGAAGAGGTATCGATTGATTTTGTGTTACTAGTTTGTCGCTCGGCTTGCCGCAAGCAAACACGGATCACCGTCGATAAAGAAATACGAACAACAAATTCTACGTTCAAGAAATTCTGCGCAAAGCAAGAATTGTGGCTTATTCCAACGCATTATGCGCCATCTTTTTTTAGAAATTGAATAAAGAATACATTTTAGCACCCTGTTAGCTGAAAATGATTTTCACTCGACAGCGCATCGGGGCTTATGGAACAATATTAAAAATGGCGCGGAGCTCCTTCAAAAGAAAACACGTCTTTAAGACAATATTCTAATAATCTTTGCTATCACCGCATCGCCGGTAACAATGCACGTGAAGTTAGTTTCGAAACAAAAACACCAGGTGGCTCCTAGGAAGTCGGAAAGTGGCAGGTCTCCTCACCTCGTTAAACCGAAGTTAAACGAAACTTTCTTACGGAGTTAAACTGAGGTTATCTTGCTTTCACGAACAATTTAATAATGGTATAAACTCGCTGAATTATATTTGAGTTTTCATTTCGTTACTCTCGTTATATCTTCTTTCTCTTTGTGTTTAATGTTGGTCCATTTCACTGGCAACATTAATTAGGGAGACTTCATTAAACCTCGCGATTTCTTGCTGGTCACCATTTTCTGTTTTGTCCTACTGTTCGTGCAAATAAAAGATTTTTGCGACAGAAGAATCTTGATTTGTTTCAGAGCTTTTGAGATGGTTTTTTTGTGAAAGCTGTGACACCTCGCTGTGGTCACGATTCTTTAGTCAATAACCTTTGGGACACGACTTTTGTTGTGACCTACAAATTGGAAAGTGAAAACGGCTAATTGCTTATCAGACATGGATTACTAAAGGGTTAATTGTTGGATTTAATAGATTGTTTTAGGATTGTTTAGGACTGAAAATATATTGGTATTTGGATGAAATATTATTTTTTAAATTCGTTTGGTGAAATGGTTCTTGTTATCTTCAATAAATCGAGTCAACAAATTGCAAAAAACACAAAAAAAAAGTCTAGAAAATCTATAAATACCTACTATATCAACTGCCACTTCTTATTCATCAAAATCGAAGTCATGTGACACAGTGTTCTCAGGCGGAGACAAAAACAGAGCTATTTAGAAACGGTACGAGAGGGGGGGTGGGGTGTAACCGAGCCAGTTCGTGATAAGCATCCATTTTTGCGAGGTCCTTTCTGCGAATTTATTACGCAGTTTGCCGTATTGGCCGCAGTGGGCCGTGCTACGTGGGTCGCAGGAAGATGCGATTTTTTGTCGCAATGTGGGAGAATGTTAAATATGAAGAGAGGGAGAAAAGAACCGTTATTATATTGTTAATGTCACGCTTTTTATAGCATTTTAATTTCTGCGCAATACATACTACACATTTTGTAATTATGTTATTTAATTAAGTGGGTGGTGCGAGCGGGAAGATATGTATTTTTGTCACGAGAAATGTAGGAATATAAAATGTTATTTGCTCAGAATAGGATCGTTATTTTATTATCAATGTCATTTATATACGACTTTTAATGGCGACGGTGTGGGTGTAGCGAAATTTGTTTGGTTATAAATATTTTATTTTTACTTCAGTGCTATCAATCTTTGATTTCCCTATGTTTTGTAACTATCCCTGCCTTTTGGCCGCAAGTCGCATTAACACTTGTACCACTAGAGACGCCTCCTAACATTCGGATCGAAGGACCCACGGGAGCGTCTGTCCTTTTTATGGCGTTCCCTTTAAAACAACCCGATGATACCTAGCGGGGCGGCTTCGATAGCTTCTACACGAGCCCATATATTTTGTGACCGTGACAATCAGCTGCCTCTATGAATCTTGGTCCTATTCGGTTTAATGCCTCTTAATCAAGGGTTCTTGAATTTTTGGAAGTAAATCTTCGGTTCGGGTATTTGAATGGAATCTAGTTTATCGTTGGTGAGATGAAAAGGACCAGTAATTGTAGTCGTTTTAATTGATTTATTGTTATTGTCAACAAGACAGATTCTGGCATTAGGTTGAAAGAATAATACGAAGAAAGTAAATAGAAAAGTTGAAACGCAATTTCTTTCAAGAGGTTTGTATCCATTTTTTTTAAATAGTTGGCCATACTGTTGTTTAATAAAGTTCTAAATAAAAATTTACATTGAAATGTTGTTTCCGGGAAGAAAATGGTTGCAGGTGCCAAATCATTTCTCTGATTGTGGTCTCGATAATAAGGTTGTCTTGTTGGAAACATTTGTTCTAAAACCCAACTTGCAAATAATTCACGTTACGGTATTCTGGAAACTTTGTGTAAAGGTTGGTGGTTATTTAATTATTCGGTACTTGAAAATGTGGAAATAAAGTTTATGAAGTTTTTTTTTAGAACGGCTCTCTCTTGTTTACGTAGCTTTGAAGGGAAGTAGGAAATTCTGCGATTCTTCACTAAACATTATAATGATAGAATGAAGAAAGGAATTAAAATGCGTAGAATGTCTTCATACACTTTTTGAAATCAAAAAGAAACCAAAAAGAGCCTTAACCTTATTATAAATGATGGAATCAGGCGTTACTTTGCGGAAATCCATGACATACAAAAATGCAAATAGAATATCTAGCTTTAATTCCGCTGAACAAGATCGCTAGTTTGGATGCAATATGCAGCACCACCCTCCCGCCCACAAATACACTACTAAATTTAATTCACCAGAAAAAATTTAAGGACATGGTCAGTTACTGTAATAGAACATACAAGGTTAGTCGGTAAGGGGGTACTAATCCGCAGGCCACTTAAAGTATCACTGATGACTGTCTTATAGCAAGTGTTAAAATTTCAAAATTCGGTAAAAAAAAATTCAATGCAAAATGATTTTTATTTTAGTTTTTTCAAAAATTCTTCATCCCTACTTTAGCTACAAAATCAGAAAATGTTGCTTCTTATTCATGACCCCAAATATGACCTAAAATGTAAACACAGCTGATCATAACTGGGGATAGCTAGATTTTAGAGCTTTTTTTTGAGATCTTTGATCACCTATTTCTCATATACTATTGACTTTTGGAAAAAGTTGTAGAACAAAAGTTATTCATTATCATGGCTACTTTAACCCCCTTTCGGATTCGTACCCCCTTTCTGACTAACCTTGTATAAAGAGAAAAAAAAAAGAAAATTGTTTTGTTTGAAAACTGTACTTCAAAAACATCAATAATTGGTAAGAAAGTTCAATCACATTGACAATGATATTCGAACGCGCACGCACACACGCAACCCTTTTATCTATTCATTCATAAAAAAGCCCGCGCAATACATAGGCTGCGCACGAGACGGACGGCGCCAACTAGTCTGGCTCCCGCGCCACCCTTACCCCGCCCACTCCGGCGCGTGCGTCGCAGCGCAGCCCGCCGCAGTCGGCCGCCCGCAGTAATTAGGTCAAGTTTCGTGACGCGCGGTGCAAGCGCAACCTCTCGTTACCGCGTACCCGGTTTTTGTTGTATACGTAATTACATGTTGTGTTGATGTATACTAAATAGGCTTAATATTCGGTAAACTAAGGTCAAAGCAGACTGCATCGCGCCCTCTCCACCGAACCCGTCTCCTCAGAACGCAACAAAGAGGTTATTAAGTTTACGCGAGCGCGCAATACATATTACCTGTTAACATCTGTTATTAAATTGATAACTACGATGGCTTCATACGATCATCAGTTCACGTCTCGAGAGTACCCTTTGTGTTAATACTTCATAAAAGGCCGGCACGCAGGTGAATCTTATCTAGACAGGTCGGAGCGAAAGTACCTAACCGAGGAGTTCGGGAGTCGGTGGACAGGCTTCGGCGGCCTAATTGCCCGGCCCGCGTGCCGCCTGCCTGACCTCACACCCATGGATTTTTACATGTGAAGTGAAATCAAACGGAGAGTGTACGTGAGTGAGCCCGATAGTCGCAAACTTTTAAAACAACTCGAAGTAAAAGGGCAAAGTGATGTTTAAATGTTTATAACAAAGGGCGGTGGCCATTTTGAAAAATTGCTGAACTGTAAGTTTTTAATAAGACTGTAAATTACCACCCTTATCAGCTGATTTCAATCCTTATCAGCTGATCCTAATCACTGTTAGCTAATCCCTTCAAATTCAAATCCCTATTGTCGCAGAACAAATTCTAACTTTTAAATACGTAGAGTGGAGTGAGGGAGAAAGCACTCTGTGTGTGTGTTGCACGGATTTCGCGCTATCGACTCGCTCGCACGCATTACATACCGGTATAACTGACTGACGCATGACTCACACAAGCGTATAATGGTGCATGATGTGTGTAGCTTACGCGCGGTGGGATGAATTTCATTGATAGTCCGTGTCGTTGACGTAGTATTTCTAGTATTAGAGTATTATGTGCATAAAATTATTCATATTTTCAGGATCAAACAAAAGTAAATAACTTTGTTAGATTTAATAAAGTAAATTAATGATTTTACATTTCAATAAGTATACCGCTTCCGTATGGTACCCTTAAATTTTTTCTGGTGAATTTAATTTAGTAGTGTATATGCACATGCAGAAAGAGTGAAAAAATAATGCAACATGCAACCAAACCAATACACTGTGTATTGGTTTGGTTGCATGTTGCATTATTTTTTCATACTGCATCCAAACTAGCGATCTTGTTCAGCGGAATTAAAGATATATATTCTATTTGCATTTTTGTATTTAACCTTATTGTCTATTAGAAGTGATTTTAATACTTCTACTGTATAAAATAATGTATTAAGATGCTGTTCCAAATGCATTATTTGCCAGCCCTATGGGGACTTGCTTATACATAAAGCAGGAGGCTTAAAATCATTTAATGTACGGAAAATATACACTTTATTTAAGAGTATCCCAAAATTTCTCTCTAAATCAACATCATTAAATCCGTTTATTTTTTAAATGACACTGTGTCTCCTGCAGCACTACCGCATTCGATTGTCATGCAAATCTCCCATAAATTGTGATTGTACTGTTTTGGAGTAACAATTGCCAGCTTTATTTACACCTTCAGTAACATAATATCCATCTTTAGAAACTTCTTGGATTCCAGAAGAGAAATACTGTCGCTCAAAATTGGTTCTGTGATAAACATGTTCACATTTATTACATAGTTCTTGATAGGTTAAGACGGTATCCATACAACAATTTTGACATTCGGTTTTATTCACGTGTCTCAAATATTTGTCATTTGAACATCAAGAGAGGTACAACACGATTTGGACATATTAACGGAAGTACTTTTCTCTTCTCTTTTTTCTATCGTGTCGGCACGAGCTATACAAGAATAGCTCATGCTGTGGTGAAAAGATTAGCCAGTCAGCAAGGTTGGCAGTGGGGCTGACTGCCCAGGGTGCGCCGGTCGTACTTAAGCATCGTCACTCGTGGAGGCTCTTTTCATGCACCCCAAATAACAATGCAGTACTAATTCCAGGTCTTGACTTATGATTATAACAGTGGTCCTTCGAACAACACACCTGGAGTTTGGCATTCAAACAACACTTCATTTAAAGGTATCCCAAAATAACCAACTAAATCTTAGCATCACTAAAATTATTTTTAAAGTGACACCGGCTCGTGCTGCCTCGCAATCACATTCGATTGTCATGCAAATCTCTCCTAAATTGTGATCACGCCCACCGTACAGTTTCAGACTAAAACAATTGCGGGCTTTATTTACACATTCTTCAATAGCAGTCATGTTTTTGGTTCATTGGAGCGGAAACATGTTTTGTATGCGGTTTGTTAAAAGTGGTTTTGATATCAGTTTTGGTAACTAGAGCCAAAATTACTCATGGAAATTACATACATTTATTGTGTGTGTTCAAAACTTTGTAGGGTATATCTCTCACACAAGAGAAAATTTCAAATCATTAGTATTTTTCTAAATTACTGATTTGAAACAGAGTAACAGCGGTTACGCACTGCATCCGATCCGAATCCGTGAAAATACGTTCCGAAGTAGCATAGAACTATTTGTATGGTAGTTTACGCACTACATCCGGCATCCGTCATCCGATTTCTATCCGTCATCCGTGAGTTTCTAATTCGGAAGAAAAATGGACGGACCGAAGTAGCCGTAGTACTGTTTGTATGAACGCTTTCGCATTCCCTCGGATTCAAATCAGACGCCAAACGGATATGCCAAAGATGGCCCCTGAATTGTTTGAATTTGAATCAGAGATCGGAATAGTGCGTAAGCAACATCTTCGGTCCGAGATTTTTACTCTAGATCGGTATTTTCACGGATTCGGATCGGATGCAGTGCGTAATCGCTCTTACGGTCTTAATTGAAATAATTGCCTAGCGGTTGAACGCTTGCCTTCCATGCAGGTGGATCTAAGTACAATCCCAGCTCGCACCCCTGAATTTTTGAATTCATATGCGTATCAAAACATTATGATTATTACTTGCGTTAATGGTGAAGGAAAACATCATGAGAAAATTTGCACAAGACGTTATAAAGTTTTAGATGGTGTGTGTAGTCTGCCAAGCCGCATCAGGCCAGGGTGGTGGACTAAGATCTAAGCCCTTCTCATTCTGAACAGAGGCCCGTGTCCAGCAAATGGACTGTAATAGGCTGATTATGCTTATTATGTTAACGATCGTAGTTTATGTTTCTTTCACTTTGTTCCGATCAAGCAACTCAACAAAGTCAAACAAAGCCAAATGAGGCTAAACAGCTTTTAAAGGATGATTATGATTTGTAGTAGATATTAACAGTGAACGGAATAGCTCAGCCAGAGAATAGTTGATTAGATCAAGACGTCGCGTCTGTCGGTGTTCAAGACATCTACTTGAAATACACCTGCGTCGTCAGTCTGTAGGCTTTATTTCTTTTTATTATATCAACCCACTTAAAGCAGACTCCTTAGAATTCTATCTTCTCACACTCAGGGAAATTGGAGCGAAAATAACCAAGTGAAGATTATAATATCTATTATTTGGAGGAAACTGGATATTATCAAATCCGCACGGTTGTTGAGTATCATTTTAATCAGTTTCAGTCTTAGGCCCTATTGCGTCGTTTAGACCAGGGCTAAACCGAAAGCCCAATTATTGTTGTATGGCTGTAACAGGAATTTATTTGGTTATATTTCATAATCAGCCCTTTACTGTCCCACTGTTGGGCACGGGCCTCTTCTCAGTGTGAAAAAGGTTACGGCCTTATGGCCACCCTGGCCTGGTGCGGGTTGGCGAACTACACATACCATTGAGAACTTTTTTTGATGCGTTCTTGGTTGCGCAGGCTTCTTCACTATATTTTCCTTCACTGTTACCGCAAGTGATAATCAAATTCTGATCCGCACAGGAATTCGAAAAGTCAGAGATGCGGGCCTGGGTCAAACTCAGACCCTTCTACATGGAAGGCAAGCGTTAAACCGCTGGGCTGATAGCTTTTATTCAGCTAGCTCTGAGCTGGGATTTTGCTCATGCTTTTAAAGTGTCAAACGTAAAAAACTGTTTGGATTTCATAATTGTAGGTAGGTACCTACACAATGATTGGCAAAATTTTAGAAATTCTTTGTTTAATTTGTATGGTAAATAATTTATAAGAACACGTCTAAATCATTGCAGTTCATCAAAGCGAGCTTTTACGTAGATAAATCGAATGTTTCGGGGCGAGACAGATTGTGTAATGAATCCTAGCAGTACTGAAATGTATTCCGTGTTCGGGCTAATAGTATTTTGTAATCTGAAAGCCAGTATTTGTTTTTACGTCACATGCTACGAAAACTAACAAACTAGTAGCTAGGCTAATTCGGCCCTGTTATTTAATTTTTTTAAACCATAAGGTGATTAACACACGGCACCGCGCATCGCCGCGAAGGGCGGTGGCGGTAAAGCGGATTTCGTAGCGGAACCCCGCGCGGTAAGGCGGTTTACGCGCGGATAGATTTAACGCAGTTTTGACCAGTTCGATCACAAACACTGGCAAGAACACCGGCGCCCCGTATGTGAAGTGTCGCCCCTCCGCGCGGACGGCAGCGCGGAGGGGCGATGGCGGCGAGAGCACCGCTCGACCGCGCGGTCGGGCTTTGACGTGTGTTTGGCATCAACGGATTTCTTAGACACCAATGCGACATGAGATCCGCCCCACCGCTTACCGCGGCGATGCGCGGTGCCGTGTGTTAATCGCCTAACAATGGCCTATTTATAATTTCATACAATTTAAGTCGAAAAGGGGCACTAATCTGAAACGGCATTAACGTACCCATGAAAATGAATAACTTTTTTTTTACAACAACTCCCAAAAGTGAGTCAAACAAATATTTCAATACCAAAATTAGCCAAATCGATCCAGCCGTTCTTGAGTTTTAGCGAGACTAACGAACATCAATTCATTTTTATAAATATAAGATTACAACAAGGCAATTATGACAATTAACCTTGTCAGTTGTTTTATACATATAGTTTAGCGTCCTTTTACCTTTTGTAAATGTGAGAGCTTTGTAGACTCGCTAGATGCCTGGATACCTATTTAATTTGTGACCAAAAATTTTTTTTGTTTCCTTCTCTTAATGATTCTACTTTGCTCTCTCATACTCGTAACTATTCTAAGTCATAACTGTACCCACTCAAATTGTTAAAGATATGGATTTTAAAAAAGTAACCATGAAGTTTCTTGCCGGCTCTTCTCCATAGAAAACTACTAATTGGAACCGTGCACCTAAATTCGACTCTTCATAAGCGCCTGTAATGGTTTATGTGAAATTAAAACTTTTGATTTTGAAGGTTTTCTATTTTTTTAAACAAAAATAACCGTATATTAAATTACATTATGGCGGTCCAGGCGTCTAGGAGTAGTGTGTTGGACAAATAGTACCGATACGAGCGAGGAGTGAAAGAATCAGTTTTGTTCGGGCGCCCGGCCAAAACATGATTATGTTGGCAGCCTGCTGGGCACCGCCGTATCTAGTATGGAGATATATTTATGTGTTGGTATGTGGGTAATGTGATTTTGTGGTAAATACGAGTGCTGGTGTTATTAATGAGATGTATTGATATTGCGAAATTAAGCGCAGTTACGTACAATATCAAATGGATGACTTTAAGCAGGCAAGGCTTGATTAAAATGGTATATTTAAGACTAGCGGTCTGGCTCGGGTACGTTTTATACCTTAAAACCTTTCGGAAGAAATTAACTAAATTAAGATGAAAACCACATCAAAATCCTTTGAGTAGTTTTTTTTTTTGAAAACGTTGCCCTACACTAAGATTTCTCTTGTATCGTGGGTGCGTTTACAGACACAAATCTCACAAACAAACGCCCAGACCCGGAACAACCATCTGTAGGCCATACAAATTTTTGTTCCATGTGGGAATCGAACCCACGACCCGTAGCGAACGTGTCGTCAAAAGTTAAAAAGATCTAAGAGTATAGACGGCGGGAAGGGACTTTCGTTTATGACATCTTTATAAATTGGGCGACTAATATGGCCAGGACCTATGTAGATAACAATACACACCCCTCTTTAAATAAAACAATCTGATTACATACCTGTACCCGAATTGCGCATTACATTCGTAATTTTATAGGTTTCATTTTAGCAATACAACAATATTCATTGCGTGGTACATAGTTGTGGGGAAATCGGATTCTTTATGTATACATACGTTGCTATGGAAATTGTTGATCTGTCGAAATCAAAGCCATAGTGATTATGAGTGTTTTGCGCAATTAGAATGCTGGTCATTGGAAAATCAATCAAAGAATTCACAACCTGCCAGATATCAGACGCTCTAGAATCTGAACAAAGAGCATAAATCCTTATCGTTGCCCGATCAACGTGTAGAAATACCGATCAAAACCCCATTTTATTATCTCGCATTCGATCCATCGCCAATCGCACTACTGCGGACATTAATCTGTGCAGTTGTTTGCAAAAATATAGAGTAGTGTATAATACAGAGGCTGGTGCCAATGCAATCACCGGCTGGCGAGGTTCCCACTCTAAAAGGATTGTATTTGACGCCATGTGATGTTGTATTTCACGTGCTTAGTGTATTGTGGGTGTCTCTGGTTCAATTTTGTCGTCTCCGCGCTGTTTTGAATTTAGAAGAGTATTAGTAGAACTTTAGGCAATATGAAGCGTGTTGCTCAGAACAATAACTAAAGCAATTGTTCTGAGCGCGTTTGTTTGCAGCAAGTTAGGAATTTTAATACGCTGTGCTTGACGTCATGAACATTCGTTGAATTAAACCTATTTAAAATTGGATCCTAAAATCTGAAATACGAGTCGTCTTTCAAATTATTTCTTTAATGTTGTTTTGGTAGGTTGAGGGGGTCGTGGTTAATTTTCAATCGCACGGTTCATATGATTTGCAAGGTTAAGTAGTGCATGCCGCGGTCAATCTGTGGATGGGTGACCGTTCGTTTCACTTCGAGACCCCTCCATGCCTCGAATAGCACGTAAAATGTCGGTTCCGGGTGTCATACGTATACAGACAGTCGTTACGGGTAGTCAGGAGCCCGAAAGTCTGACAACCGGTTTATCCATAGGATATCGGCATTCCCCAATAACTTAGTTGCGGAGGTCTGATGGCAGTTGCTCCGTATACAATACTGGTATTCAGCCGCATCTGTTTAGGCTGGAAGCTGTCCCTAGTATAGTTGGGAAAAGGCAAAGCAGTTGTTTTAGTAAAAGAAATTGTCAATGTTGAAACACAAAGACCGGTTAATTAAAATGTGAGAACGTACGTCCAAAAAATCAATGAAACGTGTTCGTTTATGCATGCAAAATTCTATTCCATCCAAGTTCTAGTTAGTAGTTACATTAATAATACTCTCTTAACACTCAACCGATAAAAAGGCAGCCTCCATTATCTTTCACTGAAAATATTAAGCGAAAAAACGGTGCATTTTGCACTCTTTAAAATCTCCTGGGCTTAATATTACACGGGCATACATAGTTACACAGAAAAATGCCCCTAACGGTTGTCACCTTGGGAAATTTTACACTCTACAGCATATTCTCACCTAGGAAGGAGCAATGGTATTTCATAGAGGGATGCCTAGCGTAAAAGGAGACAAGTTAAAAGCGGGAGCGGGGTTATAATATTTAAGCCTACGATCGCTAAAAAAATAAAATGAGTTGTTTAATATCTGACTCGTCATAATAAACTTGTATCAAAGTTTAATAGTGTTTTTTAGAGTTCCGTACCCAAAGTATAAAACGGGACCCTGTTAGTAAGACTCCGCTGTCCGTCCGTCTGTCCGTCCGTCTGTCACCAGGCTGTATCTCATGAACCGTGATAGTTAGACAGTTGAAATTTTCATAGATGATGTATTTCTGTTGCCGCTATAATAACAAATACTAAAAAACAGAATAAAATAAATATTTAACGGGTTCCTATACAACAAACGTGTTTTTTTTTGCCGTTTTTATAGATAACTAGCTTTCGCCCGCAGCTTCGCTTGCGTGAAATTTTGAACCCGTTAAGTGACAATTTTCCATACAAACTTTCATCCCCTATTTAGCTCCCTCAGGGGTTGAATTTCTAAAAATCCCTTTTTAGTGGATGCCTACGTTACAAAAGAAACCTACTGTTAAAATTTCAACTTTCTAACCCCAGCAGTTTAGGCTGTGCGTTGATAGATCAGTCAGTCAGTCAGCTTCTCCTTTTATATGTATAGATGGTACGGAACTCTTTTCTTTGTCCGGTTTTTTAACAATAGGTTGCCAGTTCATCTTTCATTTAATCAAATGATTCGTAGAAATCAATTGATGGTTCGCTGTTTGATGAAGCAACAGAGGAAACCCTCAGCATTATTTCATAAATAAAAAAGTGGTTCCAGGGAAACTCAGCGTGGATAGTTAATAAGCAAAAACACATGACGTAACAAGTATTCAAACTAACCATAATTTTACAGCATTAACATTTCATTTTAACGTCTTTTAAACTAGTTTAAGTATTAAGTATTTCCAACAAGCCTACACTGAAACATAAGGGCCATAATATTAACAAGTAATTTCAAGTTTCATTCGCATGTTAAGTACCACAAGCACAACACACTTGGAAACAGTTTCGCCATTATATAGCTAATATGAGAATCCTTACATAATAACGTGATTATGGCAGTGGTCAGGAAACTTCTAAATAACACACCGCAGTATACAAGTTATATATTAACTACGTAAATATTCCACAAAGAAATACGTACGGCAGTCATAATTATAATAGTCTTTGTTGAAATAATTATCCAAACGTATGGCCTTTACAGCTTCAAACAGAGCAATAATTATAATCTGAGCTTCTAGTAAACCTATAGGTATACTTTTTGCAGCATGATGATACATAGTTACAATAAATTCTGCTGCTGTTAACGACGATAACCACAATTCTAAAAGAGGAATGACGCTACCATATAACTGAACGTCCATTGAAAAATAAAGTACCCTTAATATAATGCCTATATTTTTAACCCACTCAACATTGAACGCTCTCCGTACATCTATACTCCCACGCAATCGCAAACATTAAGTGTGTGTAAGCATTCCTCTAAATAATGGAAGAGCATTAATTACCGCGATAGTTAGGCGTGCCCCAGGGAGCCATTCTCTGCCCTACTAACGTTACATTAGCATTTTAACAACTGTGATATGATGGTAATGTGCGTGCTTTGATTTGTTTGTCTTGTTTTAGTTGGTTGGGTTTCCTTCCTTAAAATCCGTCTTATAGTTCATTCACTGGGTTGAAGCGAGTAGTAATTTTATGCAATAATATTCTGTGATGTTGCCGAAGCGTTTTACCATCATCATCAACATGATTATATTATACAATGTGTCCGGTTATGAACTAGTGATATTCTAGGTACTTATATAGCAACTATTCTAGTACACAAATACACTACACTAGGGTCCAATTCACTTCCATTTTTTTGTTGAGATATTCTGTACGTGTGTACAAAAAAAGTCATATCTCTCAAAGTTTTGGTCCTACTGAGTTAAAAGTAGGCTTATTCGGAGGGCAATCATGTCTATCGTTTACATTACGATACAATGGGTTCACATTTTCATAACTTTAAGATAGAGAATACCTCTACAAAAAAGCAAAATGGCTGCAAAATGGCTGCCAAATAGCGGGGAAGTGGATTGGATCCTAATATGTTGTGTATTTGTGTACTAGAGTTGTACTCAAGACTTGGTACTACATTACTCCAAGGTCTGTGGTCAAGACTACATTGTTCTCTCTCATAGTACCTACTGTATTCACTGAAATTGTAAAAGATATCCTTTTTTTTAAAAAGAGTAGCCATGGAGTTTCTTGCCGGCTCTTCTCCATAGGAAACGACTAATTGGAACCGTGCACCTAAATTCGACTTTTCATAAGCGCCTGTATTAATTGGATTAGGTGAAATAAAAAAAATTGATTTTGATTTTTGATTTTGAGAGAATATCGCTAATCCATAACCGGACACATTGTATAATCATAGTTTAGACAATTATGTGCGTCCCCACGCACGATCCTCATAGATTGCTATTATAAATGGTTCTAAGCTTTGAACTAGCTTTACTAGATCATCTCATCTTGCTTTTCTAGAGAGTAACCGTCTGCGATTCGTTTATACGGTTTGGTATCTTTTCTACAATATGCCAAAAAACTGTGGTACTTTATGTTATTGTTTTTTTTACAGACTTTTACTTGTGGCCATACGCAGTAATAGGTTCGTATGATCTAAGAATAAAATTAGAAGTATCACTTTCAAACCTCGCTCCGCTCATACATTGCTCCCCACACCTACATGTTCGCGCCAACGGCGGGCGTTTTACGCTAGATTCTGATACGAGACTCCCCCGAGGCCTCCTGCAAAATAACTTCTAGTGTGGAATTTTTATTAACCACCCGCTTTGAGTGGTGCGCCGGTGATAAATCGCGGCGTATTTTATTTTGGACGTCTATCCTAGTCTAGATCTAGGATTTAGGATGTTTTGCTATCATGTACACGTCAGAGTATAGGTACTTACCAAATAAATCTAGGAATATTTGTCGTACATTTGAACGGTAATGCTGAAATAAGAAATATTTTCACATATGAGTACCTATTAAAAGGTACATATAGTGATAAATTGTATTTTATGTACCTACAGCAACGAGAAAAGGTGTTAGATGCTATGTAATCGCTTGAAGTAAAGGCCCATTACAATGATGATACACCTAACGAGTTCTATGAAACTACAGTGATACCCAAAGCACTACCTATTTGAAAGGACGCAAGTTGTAGATCATATTGTGAGAAAGTAGATCAAGTCTATGTAGTGACAGGTTATAAGACCTTCGCCTATGTACTAGTAAATAAGAGTAACCCTTTCCCTCAATCGACTTTTACGATAGTTTTACGACTCGCGCAGAATGATAATTCTGTTTTCCCTTCAGTTTTAGATTAGTTCGTAGTAAGGTACCTATATGAATTTATATAGCGAGCTTAATGATGAGTTGAATAAACAATTGATAATTAATGTAAAGAAGTAAGTAATAGTTATTATCAAATCTGAAAAAGAATTAAAAGTGTGAACTATTGTCCCAGTGCACTAATTAAGCTGCGTTGATCACGTAGAATCTCGGCAAGTTGAAATGCTGTAGGTAAGTAATGGGACAACAGCACTCCCCGGACTCCCCACCCCCGCACTCCCCTGAGGCCGTTTTCTACAGCTCACGGCACGCCACAATATGGAGACGACTCCAAGCACAACATATTTTTGTGAACCGTTTAATCATCAAACGACATGACAATAATAGTATCGTATTAAAAGGTTCATAAAAATTTAAAGCGCTCGGAATCGCCATCACTCTAATCACAAACGTTCTAAGTATAACCTATCCGGTGTTGAGACCACATTCAGCGACTTAGCCTACATTCGTTCTAAGCTCACACGCAATGGTATAAATTTTGGATTTTTTTTTGGCATAACTTCTTCTTTGATAGTTTACTGTTTTGCATACAACAAAAAAACTTTTAAGT
This sequence comes from Amphipyra tragopoginis, assembly GCA_905220435.1. NCBI lineage: Eukaryota > Metazoa > Arthropoda > Insecta > Lepidoptera > Noctuidae > Amphipyra > Amphipyra tragopoginis. Next base: position 945,690 of record HG992003.1, on the reverse strand, counting down.
CAACTACAGTTTTCAGCCCAAGACTGAAATTATTTACCTACTTTTAAATTTTGTCAACCATCCGGCAAAAACAGGTTAACAAGAAATAGAACGAAATGTTCAACATCCTAATCTCCTTCCCCTATCCCAGCAATAACATTTCAAATCTCGTGCACCACGCGTGTACATACGTAATATACAAAATAAGGTGACCGTTATAAATCACTTTGCAAATTCACTCAGCGAAATGTCGCCAGGAAATGTAGAAAACGAAGCTTCGGAACCGCATCCTGCGAAATTTTTAAAGCCAACTCCACATGCCTTTACAGTGGCTAAACTATTCCTTCAAAAGATGGCCGCAAAGGAAAGGATAATGAAGTCCAGTGGAGTGTTTCAAAAGGCGACTTTAAACAACTCAATGTTCTTAACTGTTTGTACAAGTTTGTGGGACTTTGCTACCTGTTGTTGGCAGCACGTTTGGGATTGTTGACGGTTCTGTGTGAATTGATTATTTTTGGGAATTTATTGTTTTAGTGTAATTGATTACCGATTTCATTTGAAACGTAAGAACCTAAGCTGATGTGAAACCATCGAATTAGTTCTTCAGTGGTAAATAAGTTCTGGAATTGTCAAATGGTAAACTCATGTTTTCTATCCTTAAAAAAATAATCTAGATAGAAAAATGTATAGCAGTAGTAGGAAATCTAGAAGAATATCAGGTTTAAAAAAATTGCATTGAAAAATATTCTTCATTATATCAGCGGTTGTCCAATATTAAATCGGTACTGTTGTGATTTGCATAACTATTCACATTCAGAAGATATTCGTGATGTGAAGGTAGATGTAAATGACAGATTCAACTTCAGTGCGAATCCTTCTAGATACTAATCCTAACTATGAACACTTATAAACCTATGTAAACACACACAAGTGTCACGAAATACCTAACATAATTCACAAAGGCAATCAAAAGCCGAAACTGTCGGTCGATGTAACGGCGACACTTAGCGAAGTTGGCCCGCAATGGGACCTGCCATACGCTGCCATTTGCATTGCTAATCAGACACCCTATTCATATTCGTGGCATCAACTCTGTGTGTTACAAATTGTATGTTTGTTGCTTTTTATGGCAGATCATGATGTTGATAGTGGAGCGCCTATTACATTGTGTTAGTTTTTCATACCATATTTTTCGAAAAATGTTTTTTTAAGAAGTGTTTAGTTTGGAATGTTTTTCTTTGCAATGAATATTCATTTTCCTTATTAATATTATAGTAGATTAGAATTATAAAATTGTTATATTTTCTTTTAAATTATTATTCATTCTTAAAAGAATAATTATAGATATACAAAATCTTACATACTCATGTTAAGGACTTATATTTGACTAGCGACCCGCCCCGGCTTTGCACGTGTACGTTTGATAGCTTAAAACCTTCCTCTTGAATCACTCTATCTATTAAAAATAAACCTCATCAAAATCCGTTGTGTAGTTTTAAAGATCTAAGCATACATAGGGATAGACAGCGGGAAGCGACTTTGTTTTATACTATGTAGTGATGTGGACTTAACAAATTCTAAAGAGATTTTACAATTCGATGTTCCCGAAAATACCCACCATACACCCTCGAAGAAACATCGATACCAATCATATCACAACCACAAAAGGAATCTCCTGAAAGCCGAAAGCCAATTGCAGCCGAAGTTAAATACGTAGTACGGACGTGAAGCGTAATGTTGTCAAAACTGATTTATGTCAATTTGCACCCGGATCCGAAGTTGCACCGCTGAATTTTTAACAGCGTAGACGGTTGCCCTCAAATATCGACGATGGTTATACGAGTATGTGTAATTGCTTGGCTGTTGATTTAAGTTCTATTTTGACTGTAAAGTTTATGAGGTAATTTTACAGGTAGTCCGTATTGACCAGATAAGCTAAATGTGACCTACAAATATGTCATTTATGTGTTCAATAATCTTATCATTATTACTTGTATCTTTTTTTTATCACGGCTCATCTTCCGTGCGGAAGATGTCCGGTCCTTTGGAAGGCATACGGGGGACACAGGTCCAACGCGCAGAGGCCCCTTTGAGATTTTTGAGAACTTTAATCTAAAATGGGATGGGGCACCAACCGGAAACTATCTACGGCTGCACTATTGGAGTACAGTCATGCACCGTTTCAGGTGGGTGCAAAACTATTGTAAACTATGGTAAAAAAATATGTGGTCTATGGGAAGGGGTGTTTAGTGGATCGGTTAACCTCTATTGCCGGAAGAAAACAGCGTCTGCCTTTCAAGTTTTTGAAATGCGTTGGCAGACGGTGACTCGCCAGCTCACTAGCTGGGCCCCCTGAAAGCCGCCAGTACATAGGCGAAGGGGGCAACAAACGTTATTCACTATATCATTATTACTATTGATATAGTGCTACTACTATACTACTATTGAAAAGTTTAGAAACCGAATTAACTTAATGATCAGTTAATTATAGGTTAGTGAAATACCCCCTAATAGTTGAGTACCTATACAAAACTTTTCGAAATAGCCATTGACAAATAAAGGTTGTCACTAAGGTCACTATCGGAACATTGGATAATTAATTCTAGCCGAGAATCAATATCAAAACATCCAAACAAAAATAACTGATATCTCATATTTATGATTAATTACGGTTTACTCACGTGCATTTTTCGGGATTGCCCGACCAGTTTCGGACCCAAACGGAGCCCTTAATCATGAGCTGATCACGCGGCGAGGTCGCGAGTCGAACTGACTTCGACTCGCGACCTCGAAAGTGCAATCCCGAAAAATGCACGTGAGTAAACCGTAATTAATCATAAATATGAATATGTCTCACGAAATTTATAATACAAAAACTGATATCTCCTCAAATCAAACAAGGAAATGAATACGAATCCCGAGAGGACGATAAAACATTTTCTACGTAGGTGTGATGCCTGTCAAGCAAACTACCAACAATACCATTAAGATACATCCCACATCGCTGCTAAGCAAAATCAATAAAACCCAACCAGATTTCATCGAACTCACATCTAAAGAACTCTTCAAATTATATTTGTGACTTAATTTTAAAGCCATTTAGCATTGTAAAAATCTACTATCACTTCAATATTAGTGTTAGCACGAAGCTATGCAAATAGTCTGAAGAGATGCAACTCGAAATATTTAATATCACAAGGATTTGAGCGGGAGATAAATGTTCTAGGCTTGCATTTCCTGGCGGGGGTGAGAAATACACGTGTGCGACGGAATTCTTACACTGAGGTGTATTGCTGGGAACCAGGTGCAATAATGTTCTGGTATTGTGTGTGGATTGTCGTGATTTTGTACCTGAACGTGCATAGAAGCAATTTTTCGCACACAAGTATTTTATCGACGGAAGTTGATTTGCAAATACTATATTCTTATCGTTTAAGAACCGGCAAGAGAAATAAGTCGAAAGACGGATTGAAAACGCCTGGAAGAGCTTCTGGTCCCTAAAAGAACACTTGAAGGGCAACCTTCCGGTAACCCTGAAACGTAAACTCATCGATATGTGTATCCTGCCCGTCCTAACATACAGTGCTCAAACTTGGTCACTTACTAAAGAACAAAAGTCCAAACTCAAGATTTGCCAACGAGTAATGGAGCGTAGTATTCTGGGTGTAAACTAACCGACCAAGTTAGAAACACCACCCTGCGCTCCATAACACAAGTAGCAGATGTTGGAGAAAAGATAGCCAAGCTGAAGTGGGAGTGGGCGGGCCATGTCGCTCGAATGCACCCCGACAGATGGGCAAAGATCGCCACTCACTGGACGCCTGAAGAAGGACATCGTCGCCGAGGTCGACCGCGGCATAGATGGCGTGACGATTAAGACGGGTTTGCGGGGTCAACATGGTCAGAAACGGCACAAAATAGAGATATTTGGAAGATAAAAGGGGAGGCTATTGCTCAGAAGTGAGACAATAAACAGGATAGGAAAAAAAAAACTTATTCTTTATTTGCATTATACAGGTAATAAACTTAAAGCTAGGTGCAGTCAGCTGCACTAATTGATTACTCCCCTCAAGAATAAACTTGTTCGTGAGAGAGGTAACCAGCTGGTGCAGCTGACCGTAGAATAATTCTTGAAAATTAAATATCAATAATAAAGTTAAAGTCCTTACATTACATTTCTTGCTGGATCTGGACTAACCATGTCAAGGTTATAGCCGTTCTTTTATAATCACTATTACTCTTGTAGCTTATCAGACTGGTAATCTCACTTTCTTCTACTACTATTACTACTATTCTTCGGTATCTCACTTGTGGACAGGATCAAGAATAGCGAAATCCGGCGAGAGACGAAAGTCCATCACGTAACAAATCGCATTATTGTCCTGGAGTGGAAGCGGGCAGGCACATTGCTAGAAGAGATGATAGTAGATGGGACAAAATTTTGACGGAACAGTGGCTGAGACAGCAAAGGAGAAGGAATATCGGACGTCCTGCAACGAGATGGGATGACGACATCAAAATTGTCGCGACTAACTTGTGGATGCAACTTGTATAGACCGGAGTGTATTTCCACAGACCGGGGCGCACTTGCACAGACGGGGGTGCACATAAACAGACCGGGGTGCACCTGTACGGACCAGGATAGCTTGCAAAAGAGGAGTAAACCTCCTTTTTTGCGTCCAGTGCAGGGGCGGGTGCCGCAGCACTGGAATACCGAACCCCAGCAGTAGTAGTCCGAATATGTTTAACAAACTAGCTTAGGCCGTGAAAAGGCTCGGATAAAAAAGAAGAACACGTCGAAACACTCTATCTTCCTTACACACTCCAAATCACGAGATAACCTTATAAAATATTACGTTTTACAATACGTACAATGGCCGATACTCATCTAATGTCCCGATTTGAATCTTAACTTGCCCGTCGGTGGTTCGGCTCTCACTTAAACGTTAAGTACGCTCTTAAGTACTGGAAGTTGGATGAAGTGCAGCCGTGCCTCCCAGAGGAATGTTGCGTGTTTTTCTTTGTTATCCTTATTTACTTGGAATAATCTGTTGAAAGAACTCCTGTGGCGGCGTTTTAAAAGAAACTGGAATGGTTACATGATATGTTTGACTTCAGATAAAATACAATATTGCAAACGTTTTTAAGTCCTTAAGGCCGATCGCACACGGGCCACTAAGGGCCTAAACAAAGCGTATTTTGCGTCGCATATCTTGAAAGGTGCGCGCATGAAACTTCTGGGATCTATTACGCCCGGCGTAACAACGTAAAATACGCGTGGTGAGGCTGCGCGGGAGAATGTGTGTGTAGTTCGATGTCGACGAAACGTGAGCCGCGCAAGTTACGCTCAATGTTTCTGCAGCCTAAGTTGCAAGAGACACAGTTAATATGTTTTTAGCAGCAGACCATACACCAATTGGTAACTGCAGCTACAAAAAAATAGCGATTGACCGTGTCGCGATTGGTGTAAAGGTTAGTTGTAAAAGTTATCTTTACACCTAACACCAATTCATTTAAAAATGCTCGATAGGTAATTCAAATGTTTGCTTGCTTGCATTGATAGTATTACGTGCCTACTCTACCTCATACTATCAGTAATGGTTATTGTTGATAATGGCGGTATTTCTGTGCATAACATCTTCAAATTTTCATAAGGCGGTAACTGCAAATGCCTAGCCTTTTCCCTATTACAGGGTGTTAACGAATTCGTGTAATTCCTTCAAACCACGTGATCTATTAATGGTATAGATTAACCCCGCACGGAATTTAGATTGATTAAAAATAAAAATAAACTTTTTTTTCCCAGATATTTTTTAATGTGATAGAAAATTTCGACGCCATACATAAAGAATGAAGACACGCCGATACAGCTGACGGGCATGACTAGCGCGATATCGCTCCACGCAGTCAGTTAACTCGGGATACTAAAATTACTCAGATACAGAATATCATGGTTCATTTTTTGAAAACTTTTTTTTGTTGATTCTGAAAAAAACCTATGCAGGGTCAATCTGTATTACCAGTAGATCACGCGGTTTGAAGGAATATCTGTATGTTGGGGTTAGCTTCCAGTCTGACTAGCTATGGCTGAATACCAGTATTTGACACAGAGCGACTGCCATCAGACCTTCGTAACCCAGTTACCTAAGGTTATATCCTAAGGTTAGACCGGTTGTCAGACTTTCTTCTGACTACCCCTAACGACTGTCATAAGTATGACACCCAGGACCAATAGTTTAATCTGTTCCAAGACACGGAGGGCTCCCGATGAACGATCACCAATCCCCGGACTGACCGTGGCAGGGGCAGCTTAACCTTGCAAAATTGTAGGTTCAGCGTGGTTGTTATGTAGCCGACGAGCCCCTCCTATAATAATGTAAATAGCAAAATATATAAATAGCAAATAATCGCAATTAACGTTCTTTAAAATAAGTAATTAATTCGTAGGTATTAGTTTTACAATATCTTTTATTGACGTTTTAATTTAGGGAGTGCCTCCGCTGCCGGCGCCGGCATCCAAAAATAACGGCATTGGGAACCGGCGTTACATTACTGCCGGCAGCCGAGATTAAAAACATCGGCTTCCGGTACCCAAAATGGACACCGGCGGCGGTAAAAAGTTGTTTGGTAGGTATGTTAGTTGAAAGGTAGGTTATATTTTCGGCCAAGCACTGTAACTTGCCCTCCAACTGACTAATTTCAAGAGCGAGCGAAGCGAGTTCGGTTATTTAGGGCACCCCTACACGGATAGGTTAGGTTTGAAGGTGATGACGGGGGCTAGAATGAGCGAGCGAAGCGAACGAACGAAGCCCCCGTCACCCCCTTCGTGTTAGGTTGCGTTAAAACCCTGCAGACAGAAATAGGAGCCCCGCACGGCGGGGCTCCGTCGACTCTGCTTTCGAAACCCTAACAACCTTACAAACATCTCCTTAAGTTTTTCATTTGTTTTTATTGTGAAAATGAAAGTGGGTAACGAATAATATTGTCATGAAGAGTTTCAAGAGGACTTGAAGTTGTAAAAAAAACAGTATGTATGTAGTCGGCGCGGCGCTGGCAGCCAGCTTGGAAGCCGGCGCCGGCACTCGTAATGGCAACGCGCGCCGGCAGCAGAGGCACTCATTTTATTTTATGTATCTGGAAAAATACGATAGCGAAACGGGCTTCTTGCATTTGTGACTTCTTTACAACTTTTTTCTAAAATACTGAAGTAGTCATCTCTTCTGTTTTCAGCACAATGGAAATTCTAATACCATTGGGCAATATCGGATCGATCTCATGTCATGTCACCGTCAACCAATGCCTGCAACGTTACTGACACGGGTTGGGGTGACGTCAGAGGTAGGATTAATCTGCGGCGGAATATTAGGATTTTTCGTTGGAGTTTTATATACTTCTTTCTTCATTGTGGGGTCGCTCCATTCTTTGTTTGGTTTAACTTTGCTGTAGAAAAAGAAAACTTGTTCAAGAATTTATTTATGGTAGTTCTCATTCTTTTACTTCACACCAGTCTTTTTCACTCGTGTCGGCATGAGCTGTATGAGAATAGCTTATGCCATGGTGAAAAGATGAGCCAGTCAGCAAGGTTGGTAGTGGGGCCGACTGCCCAGGGTGCTCCTAATGTATATGCACAGTGTACCTACATAATACATACAGTGGGTCAACGCCCATACATTTGACAGGTCCTATGAAATGTCAAAGTTATGTAGGTGCGGAGGTTATGTCCCAAGTATGCAGTATGGCTACTCGGGACATAACCTCCGCCCCTTCACCCCGCAATCTCCCGCACGATTGCTCAGCGACAATGTTCTACATTGACCGACTGTAAAGAGTAAGATATAGATAGACTGTGGTATAAGTATCGTCACTTGTAGAAGCTCTTTTAATCTACTTAGGGTGTCTGTACACCCTTTAGAACATTGACTGTCTTTAAGACCCCGTAAAACATGCTTCAAACATTGTTTCGTAGAATCTTATTAAGGAACAGTTAGAATCTTCTGCGTGACCATAAAGCCTCGTATCCACTTGGCAACAATTGACGCGCTACATGTTGCTCAATATGTTTCTCAACACGATGATCGACAACGTGCAACAAACTCATGCGAACCAATTCTTATAGCGTCATGTTCCGCGTCATCTGGCAATGTTGCCGAACATGTTAAGCGTCACATGTTTCGCATCAAATGTTGCCTAGTGGATACGAGGCTTTAAATAAACCTACACGGCTTTCTAGAATCATGGGATAAAACGAGGTCGCCTTGACTAGACACTTCGTACATTTTCAACACAAAATCTGTAGTAAAACTTCTAGCAGTTCAACCAAAGTCACAAGCTGCGTCTAGTCCAATAAAATGCATCCTCCCCATCCATCAAGCGAAACAACTTTAGAAATTATCATTACATTAATGTTATTACACGGAGCGGAAAAAAGTAAAACTTCAACGCAGGCTTTACGTGAATTTTTCATTAAAAACAATTTCTCTGGCGAACGCCATTTCTGAGATGGTTGGCAATTAGTGGGCCCCCGTAATTGCCCAAATGAAATCCTCTCGGGTATTGTAAAGACGGGGCCCCACTGTTACAGAAGGAAAAGTTAAATAAATGACCTCAGAATGTCTTGTCTTTAGAATTTCAGCGATTATCGTGAATAATTTCAATGTCAAAGTTTTGATATTTCAATTTTTTTTCAAGAATAACATTTTCTGATTGTGGATCACAGTTAAGAAAATGAATACTGTTTTTAATTTCCGCAGTTTTATGATTATCTTAATACCTAGTATTATTGTTGCTGTTTAGTTAAAGAAAAAACTAAGATTTGCCAGCTAGCAAACAAAAAAATACGGTAAACATTAACCTTCAGAACTGTTTAAAAATAAGAAAAACAATTAAAAGTTTGTTAGTTCAATCTCTACACACAAGTAGGTACATATCATCTGAATTAACCATCGTCCAAGTACCTCTATCCGTTCAGTGTGCCCCTCGCCTTATCCAGTCCTTCTTTCAGCGTCCCTCAGTTAACCTATTTACGTTGTTATCCGAATTATAACGACAAAGCCTTTATTTTTAGAAGCGAACGGCGTTTTGTACTGGATTACAGTGCATTTGAGTAGTACGTTTCATGGATAGTTTAAAATTTATTGGATTAAGGGAGTATTTCTGATCAAGTAGTCCGTAATTATTCACCAGATACGCTAAATGTGACCTAGAAACATGATATTAATGTGTTCAATAATCTTGTCATTATCACTGATGATAAATGTTGTGTGGTGAAATTGTTGTGTAAAGTGTAAGTTTTAATGAACAGTTAATGATAGGTTGGTGAAATACCCCTTTATTCTTCTACGCCCATTAATCTGAAGTTGTAAATAGTGACTTCAGAAGTAATTGTATTTTTATATCTTAATGTATAAAGTGATCTAATTGTAGCTGTTCTAAACAAGTCAGATTTTGTGAAGTTATAGTCCAGCCTTTAAAATGTTGTCCAAAAGATCAACACACTGTGGTCGTGACACATTCATTTTGCTTTACGAATTAATTCAAGACACATTTTCGATTTTTTGTGTATTTTTAACAAATTAAGTAAAGCAAATTAAACTTTAAAATCTAAGGTTTATTTACTTACATAAAAGATAAAACCGTATTGTACCTACACGTAGCAAAGTTCAACAGAAAAAGAAAACATACATCGATAACATGCAGGCTTAAATGAATCATCCATGTAAAAGTCCTTACCAATTACTATTCAGTGCAGAAATAGACAAGAAAGGAAGTTTATATTCACAGTAAATGAAGTTGAAGGTACCTAGAAAAGGTAATAATCCCTAAGCACTTGCGAACGTTCCACTTAACGGTATTCAGGCCATCACCAAAAAAGATTACGAATACAAATATCCCCGTTAAAACACAGCGAAACATTCCGAAGGAAACTACCGTCATATCTCATCTAAATATCCAAGACTTACTTAGTCCGCTTGGCGTCCTGACTGACAGTATGATTCAATTTCAGTTAGCGTTTCAACAATGTCTCATAATCGTTGGATTTAGTATTTTAATTACGGATTACGGCCCAAACAGGCGCATTTCGTAGTTCATAATGAACTACGAAATGGATTTTATAATAGAATTGGATACTAGCTATGTTGTTCGGTTTGGTTTGGAGTTGGAATTAATTTCGTTTTGTTTTTTTTTTATTTTTCAAGCTTCGTTGTAATCTTTGAGGTTAATGAGTTTGAGTCTGCCGACGAGACTAAGTCAGTTCTGTCTGTAGACTCAGTTCAACTGACTCATAAGCACAATGAGAGTGGAAAAAGTAGGGCAAAGATAGTCTTAAACCTAGACATGAAGCATTAAACATTTAATAAAAGCATGAAGTATTCCTTAATAAAATAAATATCGACACTTCTCAGCCGAAAACAAATAAATAAATAAAACATCGTGATTCAAACAGACCAACAAACTTAACCTGTACAAAAAATATCTTTAAACTTTGGATCAAATAATATTTTATAATAAAGCATTCACCGATACTATTCGGTCGTCTCAGTTTAATAAAAATTCTGAGGCTCCTGATCGAATAATAATGACTCGCGAGAAAATAGAGCTTTTACATTGCAATTTATCTGATTGATGTCTTAGTTTAAAAACCTATCTCGATTCTTTTTAAGTTAAATGCCTGTTTGTAACTTATGAGGTGTTTGATCTTTTGAAGGTGAAGACAATTTCAAGCATGGATGCCGCAGTTTAGTACTACGAGATAAGTTATGTGCCTCGACAATTCTCGTGTTTCCGAATTTGTACGAATTTTAAGACCAATAAGTAACCTATCCGGAATTGATCCAAAAAGGACGAGTCGAATGTTATAAAAACATACAAAGAAATTTTGACCGGGTCGTATAATTCGTAGAAATTCGTATACACGAAGATAGCCGAGGTGCATACTTTATTGCCAAGTAATTATATTAGTAGGTTTTTTATGTTAAACGGTGTAACCAAAATCAATATATTAAGTTTTGGGTGAATTAAAAGAACCTCCACGAATGACGTTACTTAGCATTTCTTTATTAGCCGTCTTTCCCGGCAGCCACTAGAAAAGGGGTGTTTTTATTTCCTTGCCGGGAATGGGGTAGGGACCTGAGGAACTTATGGTGCCACCATCGTTAGCACCAAAGCAACTTCCTTAGATAAAATGTGTTCGATATTATTAATACTCTTAATTTAACTCATTCTGATTGGTTGTAATGAGTACTTACCGTGGTGCTGCCATCTGCTTTTGTTTTGTGTTTATCTCGCTAAGTCAAATGACGAATTCTTCTCGTTTCTGACGGCAAACAAAATTCACGCCATAATATACGACACAAGCATGAGATTTCAAAATAATTTACAACTGACATACTTGTTCTGCTTGTCTTCAATTCCCAGATGGATACACAAACTAGGTTATCCAAGTGAATCCCCAGTGTTATTGTTTTTGGCAGGGAAGCTGCATCTTCAACAGTTATGCTCATGTGCGAAGTATTTCATACCATAATGTTCATTACTGTTCTGGAACCGCCATATTGGCTTGGGAACAAGCCTTGTTTGAGACCACTAAAGTTTACTGAGGTGATATTTTTGTATTAAAACTTTCGTGAGACACATTCATATTTATGATTAGTTAGGGTTTACTCACGTGCATTTTTCGGGATTGCCCGACTAGTTTCGGACCCAAATGGAGCCCTTACTCATGAGCTGATCACGCGGCGAGGTCGCGAGTCGAACTCGAGTTTTAAATAAATATGAGGTGCTATTGTCTAATTTTGGATAATACTTATATTTTAGGACACGGTCGGTATGCAAGGGGCAAGTGAACCTCGCCTGTGGGTGGTGCATCTTGCTGCAGACCTAGTGTAACCGGGTGTCTCAAATTTCTTAGTGTGGGAGAAGAGTTGATCATATTATATTCTTCGTTGGACTATGGTGGACTACATATACAAGATGTTAAAAAATCAACTCTAAGATTTTTATGGGGTTACTCGGTATCGGAAATTGAAAAACTTTTGTTCTACAACTTTTCGAAATTCGCGTATTTTTTTTATAAATTTCTATACAAATCAATTTTTTTTTGATTTGTATGGAATGTTGTTCAATTTTCGATACCGAGTAACCCCATAAAAATCTTAGAGTTGATTTTTTAACACCTTGTATACTAACATTGACTGGCGCGGTCGACTTATCGGATCTATTAATTAAAAATCCTCTTTACGAATCTTGTGCAACTTCATAGGATTACATGATCAGTATCATGGAAGTGCCCACGCGGCACGCACTGGCTCACACAATTAGCTATTTGCTGTGACACGACGTCTCGATCTCATTCGTAAAATATTAGAATCATGCCTTATTTTAACGTGTCAAAATAACAACAGAACAAAAAATGTATCCCACAGAGGTGTATAAAGTAAAAAGCTTTCATTCTTTTAATATAATGTTATATCAGTTTGGCGACACTGGTTTCCATACTAAGGAAGTGTAAGGGCACTTCCATTTGTTTCGTCTATTTCGCGAATAGAACAACATTCAAGAACGTAAACAAGATACCGAACAATAAAGAGCAGTTCAGACTACGCTATACTATGTATTTCACTATATAGTAACGCATATTGCGTCATAAACTATAACTTTACAGGATGTAAACGAATCCGTGTAATTCCTTCAAGCCGCGTGATCTACACAGGTGACACAAACTAACCCTAAAAGGGTATTTTTGAAAGATATCAAAAAATTATAATTCAAAATTAAATTTTGAATTTCTATGTCTGAGTAATTTTAGAGCTCTGAGTTAACTGATTGCAAAAAGCGATATCGCGTTAGTCGTTCCCACCAGCCAAGCCGCCGTGATTTCATTCATTTATGCGTGGCATCGAAATGTTCACTAACATAAAATTATTTCTTGGCAAAAAAATGTTTTCTTATTTGTTACTGACATATGAAAGAGATTAGCAGAAGAGGCAAAAAAGAAAAAATAATCTTACAGAAGCAATGCTTAAGTTTCATATCTTATCGTTTTTTTGGATCATTCTCAGAACATCCCAAAACGCAAAATTTCAATCACTCCGATAACGAAGGATCTAATTAAATACAGCATATTATGTAGGTACTTATTATTTGAAAGTGTTCTATTAATGATACCTAGTAACCATAAAAAGTTTCGTTAGTTGATTGGTCATTAAACAATAGAGAACTACCGTACTACGATACGATACGATACTACGATAGGAAGTGGTAGTATGTACTATATATTATAATTATCTATCTATCCTTAGAAGTACACGCACACACAATTAGTAGTAACATATTAGAACTGGAGCATAATGTTATATTATTTAACATATATCAATCTACATGATGAAGGTTTGACACCACATAAATAAGTATTTTATCCTCCGTTTGCTTACAATCTGTAATACAAAATACACAATTAGATTTTTTGTTATTTTATAGTTGGATTTTAACGTCATGTTATCCATCACTGTTGAATGAGATTTTATTTTTATTACAAAATTTCTTTTTTTTATGTTATCAACCACTCGCTGTATCCGTGACTCCGTCCGCGTGGAAGTCGAAATCCAATATTGTTCCACAATAACTAACTTCTTGAAAACTTTAAAAGTTTAAATTCTAATATTGTTTTTAAGTATTATATTTGTCTTGTTCGCATTTGACCCTCGTCGCACCTGATGGTAAGCGTAGACAGGGTCTAAGATGGAGCACACGAATCCAAGTAACTGAGATATTCTCCTACCCCGTCTGGCTCTCACATACACACGACAGAACACCGTAAACTACTTGGCGCCGGACTTTAATGTGAGGGTGGTAGATAGCCAGGTGGACCGTATATGTACCTAGATCCTACTACCAAGCGTGCTGGGTTTTGTAGAATCTTACAACACGCGTCTATTCTCAGCGTGCGATAATATCTTTTAATTGAGCGAACCGATTACGATGAAAAGAAAACTAAAAGCTACTTAATCTATAATATTTGTCTACAAACGTCAACGGCATTGATTCAGTACTTTTTACGTGATGCGTGCATAAACAAACCGACAAGCAGTCAAACAGATAAACATTAAAACCCAAAAAATATCGAAATGGATTCTATTGGTTATGATTTAACCTACCCGCAATTTTTTTTATATTTGCAATGTATACGCCAAGTCTACAGATTTATTCTATAGATATAGACGTCTATCAATACGCTTTATTCGGATATTTTAGTCGTTAGGATTCTCAGACAACCAGCTGGCATTGAAATGGCTCTAATTGACAACATTTCAAAACTGACACGACCTTAAAACAAAAATACCGTTTCTTTATTTTCGTGTCCTGAGTTCAAATATATATTTTTTATATTTTTTCGTTTCCTCATTTCTGAGAAAAAAAATTAAAATCAAAAAACATGTCATGACATCACATAAACGGCGGAATGAGGAATTACCTTTGCCTATGCGTTCCAATGTTTTAGATGAAAACATTTAATGTCAAACAAGACATGTCAATGTCATTTATGAAGTTAAACAAGACAAGTGATGTATGACAGTGACATCTAACTAACCGTTTATTTGACGGCTCACAGTGAAGCAAAGGTTAGATCGCCATTCCACCGTATGTATGACGTCATTTGGCGCATACGTCTTTTTAGAATACGCCGAATTTCAAAATAGAAATTATGAATGAAAAGTACATAATTTCGAAAAACGGAAAAAACGGGTGCTCTGGATTTGGATTTACTTTTGTATAACGTAATAATATGTACAGGTTAAAAATATGAAATGTTGTCAATTCAGGTACATAATTTCATCAACCATAGCTACGAACCATAATGATTACAAGATCTTTAAAAAAAAACGCATCGAAATCGGTTCATCTTTTTGGGAGCTACCATGCCACAGACAAAGAGACAAAGAATTAAAACTTATAACAGCTCTCTTTTTGCTTCCAGTTTCAAGACAACAGACAAGGACAAACTTAGAAAAAATACAATGATTTTTACATTACAATTTACAGTCTCACAAATAAGGTCCTCTCATAATTCAACCCTCACCTACAACACTTGTAACCCAAACAGCACCCAACCCTTAAATCACAATTACAATTTCATTAGGTAATCGCACGAATGTAGCCCAAGTACCCAACTGTACCCGGCTGTGCCCGAATGTGCCCATAGTGTGCCCGGGCTACAATCAACCGGCCGACAGGATCAACTTGATTAAAGGCCCTTTGTGATGTGTATAGTGTATTTGTACCTACAAACATTGCTTAGGGGTTCTGTAAAGTGATGCGTAGATCTCTACAGTTTGGATGACTGCGCGAGGAAAACGGTGTGAAAGTACAACGTGTTACAAAAATACCCCTAAAACCGAAAGGGGATTAAAAGGTCCCTTGTAAATAGTCTATTGGCAATATTTTAAAATAAAAATAAGACTCAAAAAAAATTGGACAAATCATAAAATAAAATCATCACTAAAAAGCTACCCTGAAAACATAAAAGTAAAGAGTAGACTACCCAGAAAGTTATGTACTAGTCGCGCGCAGAAGGTTTGCCGATGACTGCCCCTCCCGCTTCACCGACCGCTACCCGCGCTCGTCTGGCCTACCTACTAATCGTACCGACCATCGACGCGTGACGTCATGAGGCTATCAGCAAACCTTCTCCGCGCGACTTATACATGCTTACCTAGTTTCCTCTGAGAGGTAAATGAGAACAACCATAAAAGACTACTTGATTAATATTTTCTTTTTTAAAGGGAATTATGTAACACGTTGTATATATAATATACATAAAAACTTACTGATCTTCAAAAATAAGGACGATACTTTCATCATTCAGCCGAAAGACGTCCACTGCTGAACATAGGCCTCCCCCCAGCATCGCTCCATGTTGGGAGTTTTGCCATAATCGCCACGCTTGGCAGACGGGTTGGCGATCGCAGTATGGTTGTTAAAGTACTCAGAGAACACTGCTGCCCATCCTCTAGTGAATCCCTTAGTCGTCTTTTATGGCACCCACAGGAAGAGATGGGGTAGTGGTATTCTTTACGTCTGGCACCACACGGCCAATACGACGATACCTTAAGATTATAAACAAACAATAAGATCTCGTATTGTTTTAATAATAAAAGTCTTTAAAGTATGGTCTAACTTCTAATCTATCATAATTTTACAATAAAACGATTTACTTTCTCAACACAACTTTTGCTTGTTAAAATACGATTACAGTTTAACAGTAACTGTCGATAAATATTTTAAAATTTCAAAATTAATTGTCTCTGGAGTTGTTTATCTATTTTTGGTATTTTAATCTCCACTCTATCGTTATTGGTTACAAAAAAAAAAGTTGTTGCATTCATAAATAGTTTTCGAAAGTTTGAGTCCTTGTCACTTACTTTTGATGTTCACTGTACTAATTAACAAATTAATTACTTATGTCAAAACAATATTAATCAAGGAATATAACTAAATTATCTCGTGTACTTAATTACATTCTGGTTTTATTGATTACTATTCCAATTCAATTCGGATCTTGATTATATTAATCATAATAATTATTGTGAACATATTGATCACAGGCACAGTATGTATTTGCGGCACAGGAGCAAAGAGATTACATCATGACTACTAATACTATGCAATTACTAGCATTAATTTCGCCAAACTATTAATGGTAGTTCAGACTACGCTGTACTATTTCGCTATATGGTAAAGCATATTGTGGCATAAGCTATAACTATATAACATGACGTTCACATCATATGCTATTTCGCAAGCCGGTCTGCTATGTATAGCAAGTTATTTGACAGCAATCCATCGGGCGATGGACGGGGTAGGAGTGAGGCGGGGTGGGTCCAGAGAATCGTACGATACAGCTCTGGGGATCGCTCAAGTTTATCGCGTATAGCAAGCCAATACTTTATAGTATAGCGTTGTGTAAACGTTACCATATAAGATGTATAATGAGCAATATCGCTGTGCTATACAATATTTGCTGTAAGCTATATATTATAGCTTAGTCTAAACTGCGCTTTATACACACATAGTTTGGCGGAAGTTAAAATTATTGTAATTGCATAATTATTTGTATGTCATGGATTTTCGCAAAGTTACGCCTGATTCCATCATTTTATCATGACTACTATTTCATAAGAATTCGCCCGGGAAAGTACAGACGCCAGTACATCAAGCTACTACAAACTGTCAAATTTCTTTGATAGATTCTCACCTTGTTCGCGAAAGCATTGGGTTCAAGATTGATTGGAAAAATATGACAGTTTCGGATAGCTGACATCTGTACAACGACTACACCTCTTTCTGCCGCCAAGCAGCATTGCTGATTTCCGTTACGATGTATAAGGGTGAATAGGCAAATGAGACTTTGGAACTTTGTCGCTAAGGTCGGCAATGCATCAGCAATCTACTCAGTGTTATTGGTGTGTAAAGGCGGCAGTAACAATTTTCAATCCGGTGGGCCGTCAAATTGTTTGCCAACATACTAGGTACTACATAAAAAAACAGATCACTTACATTGGACATAAATGGACATTGATTATGTGATTTGACCTTCGTATACTTGACGCTGGTTTCTGTCTGAGGAATTTATAGACTTTTAGAGCGTTTTATGTTGGTATATTTACCAGAATTTCCACCAAAACACGCATCTCAATACAAAATCTAATCTATTTTTCTTATCCACAACAACACAATCAAATTCATAAAGCGATCAGCCGTCGTACGTAATTCGGAAAATACGCAGCATTTGCGAAACGAAACGCGTCCCGTATTCCCGACTCATAAAAATATACATATATAATACATAACACTGAAGGTTTCAGATATCTGATTATAGTATTATAGTATTGGGTCCCCATCACATTATGATAATGGATACTTCGAAGACGCCTGGTTATAGAAATAGATTGATTTCCAATTTTTTCCCGTAGCCCGTGGCTCCGGGGAGGCGAGAGCTGATTGATTTTTAGGTTATTGCGTCGGATATTACTATAGGTTTTCGATAATTATACGATAATGTCCCGGCCCTTCTGGTTCACGCCGTTATTGGGGACCACGATAATATCCGTACGCGTCTGTAGTTATAATTGTGTTTTAGTGGTGGATTTTATTCGAGTTTCCCGAATGGAATTAATATTGCTGGATTTTTGGAGAATAGACAGACTTTTGGGTGAGTTAAAGCTGGAAAATGTACGTCATTTAGCTCATCTGCAGGCGGTGTATCTGTCTTGTCATTGATGAAATTCAGTTTATAGTATCACTATTTGAATGATAAACCAGACTATTACAATACATGGGGTTAAAGGAGGGCAGAAGCGTCACTGGCCGTTTTTCCAAAGCACACGACACGACAAAATGTGGTGATCCGAGCGTCATATTATTCTATGTACCGTTTTTTAGGGTTCCGTAGTCAACAAAGAACCCTTATAGTTTCGCCATGTCCGTCCGTCCGTCCGTCCGCAGCTTAGCTCAGAGACTCTTAGTACTAGAAAGCTATAATTTGGCACGGATATACATATAAATCACGGCAACAAAGTGGTAAAAAAATATCATGAAAAACATTTTTTTTGAGGGTGCCTCCTGTACATCTAAAGTGGCGATGTTTTTTTTTTCTCGTCTACCCCACCGTGTAGGTTATTGTTGGATAGGTCTTTCAAAAATATTGTAAGTTTGCGAAAACAATTTTTCGATTAAGGGATCCGTTTCTGAAATATTAAACTTTAAAGTGCTAATTTTTGTTAGGGTCAAGTGTCCCCCACCCCCTGCCAGCTAAACGGCTAGTTTTGGATATGTGAAAAAATTCACGGTAGTAGTATACACAACGAAGTTAAAAGGAGAACTATCACAGCTAAGTAGGCTTTACAAGTTTACGAGTAATAGTCGACTAACCGGAAAAGTAAAAATTTCGTACAAATTCTATTGAAAAATTACCAAGCCCTCTTCTTAGTCCGCATTATTGTGCAACTACGGAACCCTATTACTGCGCGTGGCCCGACATGCACTTGGCCGGTTTTTTATGTAATAGGTCGGCCAACAAGCCATCCTGATGGTAAGTGGTTACCGCCGCTAATATACACTTGCTACACCAAGACGGTTGCTGATGCATTGCCAGCCTTAGAGAGAAGTCGGAAAGTCTTATGTGCCTATAATTTCACCGGAACACAGCATTGCTGCTTAACCGCACAAATAGGTATAGAAGAAGTTCTTCCCTAGACAAACTCTTTCACACGGAGCTCTACTACTGTTAAAACGTTTACTCATGAAACGACGAGCATTAGTGAAAAATCCAAGTTAATATCACTACATAAATCCTTCACTTTCAACCATTTTCACACATGGTAGGGGCAAGAGACCGAGCGATAATTTGACGGACGAGACGAGTGTCCGTACGTCACTTATATGTCATCCAGTACCTACGTACCTACTCAACGAACGGTCTGGAAGCTCAGCATTACAAGTAATTACTTGCTTTTAATTAAACGAGTGAATCAAGCTGTCTCCTGCACTAGCTCGACTGACGTAGCTAATAAAGAAAATAAATACACTTCTCATCAAAAAAATCGAAACACTTCCGAAATTATCTTTGTGGCGACAATTAAACAAAAAACAAGCATTAATTCATTATAGAAAAAACATAATTTAGTAGCTGGAAGTTTGGCCTTTACAATGGTGTACGAAACTTCCAAAAAATTGTTTTTTTTTTTAATTTTTATCCTATAAATGAATGGAACATTGTTTTGAGATAAACGTGTGTTTAGAGTTGGAGTACATTTGTCGTGCAAAAAACGAAAAATAACGATTTTCTGTTTGTAATTTGTTGATTAGGCTCTGTGACGTCTGTAAAAACGTTTTTTTTATAACACACATGCATACTTCACCCGCAGCAGCCGCCCAAGTAGTGGCATTGCTGGATTCTGGGACTAGTCAGCGTGTTGTGGCTGCAAGATTGCATCTAAGCCACTTGTCTGTTCAAAGAGTGTACCAACGCTATCGGGAGTCTGGTTTATTTACGCGCCATCCAGGATCTGGTAGGAATCGGGTCACTTTTGAGTGAGACGGCCGATTTATTGCAACCGTTTGTTTGCAAAATCGACGCCTTCGCGCTTTTCAACTGCAGCAGCAGCTCCTTGTTGTTCGAAGGGTGACTGTAAGTGGCTCTACGATTTGAAGAGGATTAA
Source organism: Amphipyra tragopoginis (assembly GCA_905220435.1). Classification (NCBI taxonomy): domain Eukaryota; kingdom Metazoa; phylum Arthropoda; class Insecta; order Lepidoptera; family Noctuidae; genus Amphipyra; species Amphipyra tragopoginis. The sequence goes on along the minus strand of HG992003.1, from coordinate 925,495 downwards.
AGGAACGTAGACTGGTACCACGCAAGCCAGCTAATAGGCCGAAATTAACAACAGACCATCGAAGAGCGCGCCTTAACTTTGCACTTGTGCACTTAAATTGTTCAAACCTACAAATGAGCAAGGTTCTCTTTTCTGACGAGAGTAAAATTGTGGAATATCAACATAAGGAATTCTAAACCTTATGCTACCTACTATTAAATGGCATTTAGTATTTGTTTTAAAAAAAAACATGTTTATCTAATAATCCATTCAAAACAAAAACTTGCGAGGTGTTTCGATTTTTTTTGGTGAGCTCTTCGATGGTCTGTTGTTAATTTTGACCCATTAGCTGGCTTTTGTGGTACCAGTCTACGTTCCTTCAACCTTCTTCAAATCGTAGAGCCACTTACAGTCACCCTTCGAACAACAAGGAGCTGCTGCTGCAGTTGAAAAGCGCGAAGGCGTCGATTTTGCAAACAAACGGTTGCAATAAATCGGCCGTCTCACTCAAAAGTGACCCGATTCCTACCAGATCCTGGATGGCGCGTAAATAAACCAGTCTCCTGATAGCGTTGGTACACTCTTTGAACAGACAAGTGGCTTAGATGCAATCTTGCAGCCACAACACGCTGACTAGTCCCAGAATCCAGCAATGCCACTACTTGGGCGGCTGCTGCGGGTGAAGTATGCATCTGTGTTAGAAAAAAAACTTTTTGTCAGACGTCACAGAGCCTAATCAACAAATTACAAACAGAAAATTTTAAAGTAATGCGTTATTTTGCGTTTTTTGCACGACAAATGTACTCCAACTCTAAACACACGTTTATCTCAAAACAATGTTCCATTCATTTATAGGATAAAAATTAAAAAAAAAAACAATTTTTTGGAAGTTTCGTACACCATTGTAAAGGCCAAACTTCCAGCTACTAAATTATGTTTTTTCTATAACGAATTAATGCTTGTTTTTTGTTTAATTGTCGCCACAAAGATAATTTCGGAAGTGTTTCGATTTTTTTGATGAGAAGTGTATATGTTTCATTTATTCTTAGTTTTTGGAGCGACAGTTTGTTTAATACTTATTTACTCGTAGGGAGAATAGAGAAATATGTGTGTTGTTTATCATGTCAAGGTTCAGCTGTGTGATTCTCTTGTAGAAAAACGTCGCTGTAATAGCGCTGTGGCGCGGACTCGACTATGGAAACAGCGCTGTAGCGCGGACTCGACTACGGAGACAGCGCTGTGGCGTGAACTCGACTACGGAAACAGCGCTGTGGCGCGGACCAGACTACGGAGACAGCGCTGCGTAGCGCTGATACAGTGACCTATTTCTACTACAGAACCTCAAAGCAGGAATCGACTACAAAAAATATTATGCTGTTGCCTTTTGTTATTTGCATAGTGACGTGGTATATTCATATCACCTCAGATTCATTTCAGCTAGGTAGTATCACCCAGGTGAAAAAATTCGACATATTTGGCGTCCTTTGTTCACCTCAAGCCGGGTCCGCTGTGTCGTGTTTTCATGTCTGTAAACAGGATAACATTGTTTGCTAACCGAATAGGGGCGAGGTCTAACAGTTTTGTTCGCAAAAATACAATAACATGTTAGAAAATTGGCGCTGCGGAACCGGCTTTAAAATTAAATCATCCAGGTGAACCGTAGCGAATTTTTTTTTATTAATTTATTGGACATTATTCTAGGTGAATAATGTCCAATAAATTAATAAAAAAAAATTCGGTAACATGCCAGTCAAATCAAAGTCAACTTAATATTTAAATTAATTTAATGTAAATTAGACATAGATACAAGAAACAAAAAATTCTGTACCCATAGTAATTTTTTCACAGCTTTGTAGAGTTCTAAGAAAAACGCGAGTGAAATTAGCGCCAATAATTTTTCCGTCAGTGTATTCACACTATAATAATTTCATTGACGAAAAGATAATTTGTCCGTCTGTCTATTTGTTACTTCTTAACGACTAAACTGCTGAATCAATGTTGATGAATTAGCACAGAGATAGCCTGGATTCTGAACGATATAGGATATTTTCGATCGACCAATCACGCGACCGGAGTCGTGAGCGTCAGCTAGTCAAAGTACAAAATAATTAATGTTGCTTCACAAAATATATGGAACAGCAGATTTTTTTCACGAATTCAAAGTTTGTCTCATAGTAAAAGTTGTACAGATTGATGACCAGAATTCATGGTTTTTGAATGTACCACTTACCAGTCATGCTGTATAAAAACTGCAAAACAGTTATCAAACTCCAACACTACCCAACTAAATAACTTGTAAACCCAAAAAGATTACCTTGAAAGATTTTGCCAAGACACCCAACACCTTTAACCCTCCTTCGGTCGTGGACGTCAATCGGCAACCCTTCAGCAATTACGGTCCAACAGGCCCCATCAGACTGTAATTTTCCGCGCCACTTGCCTTAATTAGGTCAAACGTTCGTCCCTTGGGCAACTCTCGGACACAGTTTAAGACGGCTGCTCAGGGTTTAAACTGAGCCTTAAATCTTCTTATGTCAACAAATGTCTTGTTGTGATAGAGGCTTTTAGCTTAACACAGAGGGATTATAATAAGATAAAAAAAATGGATAGTCTAAGTAGTAGTAATAGTTTTTAGGTTAGTTTATCCAAAGAGTAAAACGGGACCCTATTACCACAGTCTACCTACTTACTACATACAGTGGGTCAACGCCCATACATTTGACAGGTCCTATGAAATGTCAGAATTATGTAGGGGCGGAGGTTATGTCCCAAGTATGCAGTATGGCTACTCGGGACATAACCTCCGCTCCTTCACCCCGCAACACCCCGCACGATTGCTCTGAGACAATGTTCTACGTTGACCGACTGTAAGGAGTAAGATATAGGTAAATTGTGCTTACTAAGACTCCGCTGTCCGTCCCTGTGTCCGTCTGTCACCAGGCTGTAGCTCATGAACCGTGATAGTTAGACAGTTGAAATTTTCACAGATGTTGTATTTCTGTTGCCGCTATAACAACAAATACTAAAAAACAGAATAGATAATGGTACGGAACCCTTTGTGCGCGAGTCCGACTCGCACTTGGCCGGTTTTTACTGTAAATAATTTCCTGAGACGTAACCTTTCTCGTGTAGGTATGTTAACTAAGGAATTAAAACCAGAAATCTGATTCCTCCAAAATTCAAAGGTTCACTTGACTTGTATCTAAATGGTTTCCATAAAATCAGAAACTCAATACATGGATAATTTTAGGGAAAAGAAATCCCACAAGCTACAGCGGACGCTGCAATTTTTTCTCAAAAATAGATTAAAAAATTCAAAAAAATGAAATGGTTACAATATATTTCAAGTACTCCCAAAGGATCACCATAATCTTATTGTAGCAATCCTGAAACCGTTACAGTATTCAATGATTTGACACTGGTTCCATTAAATGTCATGCATTGCAGATTACAATTAGTTGCACTGCATTTCAGTTTTGTATAAAATGTCAACATACCGTAGATGTTTGACAACCGGTCAATGTTTGTTTACCTTATAAAAAAATGAATGACTGGACTAAAGTGACATTATGAATACCCTTCAACGTTGAACGCAACGAGGAAATGGCTTAGAAAACCCTACGACCAAAATAAAAAGATAGAAAATCGAATTTGTTTATTCCTTCCTCTTCAAAACACTTCGAAGTAATTCAATTGAATTAACAAAACATATTTCGCGCACAGTCAAAAGCACCGGCATAATCGTAACATTACGGAGCAATGTCGAATCCATAATTCGGTCTATGCAAATACCCGAAGCATCCAGCACTAGTGCCAGGACTAGTAGTTAACACCAAGAGTTGTAATTCACGCGATAAATAACACATTTCATTCGTATTTGCATTCGTCGCTAAGGCGGAAATTGCTTGCAAAATCTCGACCCCGACGTATAATGGCATTAACGAGCTTCCGTTTCGGTGGATGCGGTACTTAATTTTAGACTGTGAGTCTGTTTTGTGTCCTTGAGTGTTTAGGCAATAGACGTACAGTTAGAAGCAATAATATCTGCCTATCGACGGATTTAATACTGGCTAAAATAGCTATCTGAGTATGGTTGGAACGGTTATAATAATGAATAATACAGGGTGAAATTGTAAACACTCGACAAACCGAAATGGGAGATTGTACTCATCACTATGAACAACTTTTACTATGGGAACAAACCTGAAATCGCGAAAAAAAACAGCTGTTCCCTACATTTATGTTCGCATAACTCGTCAAAATGTAGGGAACAACGGATTTTTTTTTCACGATTTCAGGTTTGGTCCCATAGAAAAAGTTGTTTATAGTGATGAGTACAATCTCCCGTTTCGGTTTGTCGAGTGTTTACAATTTCACCCTGTGTATGCCTATGTATAGAATAAATAGCCGTACTATCCATAGTCACATATACAGAATGTAAACAAATTCGTGTAATTCCTTCCAACCGCGTGGTCTACTGGTGACATAGATTGACCCGGCATGGGATTTCTTCAGATTCAAAAAAAAAATGTTTCATGAAGAATTCATGATTTTCTGTTTTCTAGTCATTTTAGTGTCCCGAGTTAACTGACTGTGCGGAGCGTTTGTTTAGCCCGGTAGTTGTGTCGCCGTGTTTTCATTCGTTTATGCGTGGCATCGAAATGCTATATCACAAAATTATTATTTTCTGCAAAATCTTTTTTGCTTGTTTTTTTTAAATTCTTAATAGGCGGTTTAGATGCAACCAATACCGCAACAAAAAAAACTTTTTTTTATCTTGCTAGTCCCATGCGGGGTTAATCTATACCAGTAAAAGATCATGTGGTTTTAAGGAATTACACGAATTCGTTTACATCCTGTATAAGGCATATAGCTAACGGGGGTTTTAAATCCGTCGGTAGGCAAATACACCAATAATTATGGTGTCTAATAATCATTCGGCGAAACCAAATTAGGGTAAAAATTGCTTCGGCAAAGATTGCGTCGGCGAATCGTTGAAAATTCTTCGACAAAAACACGGTGTGTATTAGTGCTTCTGACTAAACACCCATTATTTAAATACCCAAGGACACAAAACGGACTCACTGTTAAAGCAAAATTTACAAGAAACTGAATAAAACAACAATATTACCGCCTCCAAGCTGCATCGCATCGCATCCGCTACATCCAGCGGTTGCATTCCAATGAGATGCAAATGCTAGAAGCGGCTGCGGTAGGGAGGCGCTCCCGTAGAAATTTGCGGAACACTGTTTGTCGAAATTTCACTGTGCAGGTAGCTCTGACGGCGTACGATCGATGGGTACAATGCTTGTTACGAGTCATAACAGAAACCTGAAAAAAAAAAGATAAAAGTCTCTGGAAGGAAATGAAAACTGTGGAAATGTAACACTACTCAAGCTAGAGTCCATCAACATTTATTCCCTGGTTAAACAATTTCTTACTTCAAATTCTAATATTTTTTTAAAGTAAGGGCCCTTTTCCTTTCATGCGTATTTTCGCCCGCGCGGGGATCTGGTCGCATGCGGGTGATAGCACGCTCCTGGCCATATGCAGGACAAAGATTTCGTTTACCGCTGCAGTGTCGTGCGTGTCGCCAGTGACTAAACTCGTGCACAAAGATGAACGTTAAAAAAGTAATTATGCGTACTATGACCATGCGTGCGACCCGCGTCACAGTGAAGGTAGAAGAACGCCGCCCGCTTTCGGTAAGCACGCATGCGGGCTACACGCCCGCAGCCAATCCGCGTTCCGCGCGCATGCTGCCCGCATGATAGGAAAAACTTGTATGAAATGATAGGATGCGGGCAACATGCACGCGGACCAGATCCGCGCGCGGGCGAAAATAATAAATAATAAAAGTTTATTACGGAACAATAACACAAGACTAAGTACAACAAGTAAAACGATGATAGCTGCAAAAGTATAAACTGTAGCGCAGCTATCAACACCCTTTTCCAGATACAGAATGGAATAACGTTCCATGCGAAAAAATTAAAAAGAAGAGAAAAAAAACAAAAAAAATGCCTAATAAGTAGGTAATTAAGTTAATACAGTTAATTTAGATTTAGTTAATTCTTAATAGAAACAAAAAATAAACAGTAGTGGGACATACTATGATTTGGGGTGTATTTTTGTGTTGAGTTAATGTGGTGAGTGTAGGGTGAATTGGTGTGTGGGTGAGTGTTAATGAGATGTGCAAGGGGTGTTTGTGGCATGTGTGTTGTCTGTAGTTTTGTTGGGGTGTATGAAGGAGTGATGAGTATTTTACACTTCCACGAGTTTCTCCGTTTCATAATAATTTTGTGACTTTAACCAGGAGTTAAGTTTCATTTTACATTTGCTCTTGGTTAATGGGTAGATATGCAAGCTTTTGTTTAATTTGTTATAAATTTTTGAGCTCATATGTTTATAGTGACGACTTGCAGCTACGGTTCTACGAGACTCAGTGTTACAAACCCTATTGGAGCGACGTGTAGAACAGCATTTAGGATCAAAGGTAAGTTGGCTGTGTTTGCGAAGAATAGTTTGGAGGATAAATAGCTGTCTGACGGTGAGGACCTGGCAGAGGGTATATAGAGAGGATGTCGAATATCGGATCGGTTTCCTTGCCAGCACCTTCAGGACAGCTCTTTGCGCTCGTTCGACCCGTAGCATCACTGTTTTACCGGCACCACCCCAGACCGTCAGGCAATACCCCAGAATTGACTGAGCGAGCGCAAAGTAAATGGTTATTAAACAGCTGAAATCGGCCGCGCCTCTGAGCTTTTTAAAAACATAAATGAGTTTTCTCACACGAGCTACAGTTGAAGCAATATGTTGCTTCCATTTCAGGTTGCTATCGAGAGTGACTCCAAGATATTTAATTATAGGGGTATTTTCTAGTTGTTGACAGCTACAGTCTGCGTGTAAGTTTGGGCAGGTGTGGGCACGAATTTCAATCGGTGTAGGAGGCTGACTTGACTTTATAGTAGAAAATGTGATAAATTTGGTCTTATTGACATTTAGAGTGAGAAGATTTGCGGTCAGCCATCTCATGACGGTGCTCAAAGCAAACTCCGAGTTGAGGCGAGTTTCAGTCCAGTCCCGGCCATGAACAATTAGAGCTGTGTCATCGGCATAAGCTATAATTTTGCAGTTGGGTAAGGATAACTGACACAGCTCATTCACGTATATGAGAAAAAGTGGGGGTCCTAGGACACTGCCTTGGGGGACACTAAAAGTAATCGTCTCCTGGTTGCTGAGGTAGTTTTCAAGTTTTACTATTTGTTTACGACTTGTGAGATAACTCCTGAAGAGATCGTGGGCCGTCCCGCGAATACCAAGATGCTCCAGCTTCGAAAGAAGTATGGGAATTGATACAGTGTCGAAGGCTTTGGATAGGTCTAAAAAGATGACAAGAGTTTTATATTTATTCTCCCAATGGCCAATAATCGTATCTGTAAGTTCCAGTACAGCATCTTCGGTGGATTTTCCAGCCCTAAATCCATACTGATTATTAGAAAGAAGGTTAAATTTATTTAGGTATTTGGTGAGTCTATGGTTTATAACCTTTTCGAATATCTTGGAGAGGGTACTCAACACTGAAATGGGCCTGTAATTTGCGACATTTTCCTTGTTTCCCGACTTGTAGATAGGGTGGACAACTGCAGTTTTGAAAACATCAGGAAAAGTTCCTGTTGAAAAGCACAGATTGAAGATGAAAACAAGGATCGGAATAAGAATGTGACGAGTCGCCTTCACAATTGAGGGGGAGATACCGTCATATCCAACAGCACAATTGTCTTTAAGGCTAAGGATGATATTTTCCAGCTCAGCATTATCCACGCTGTGAAGGGCCATTGATTGTGGTGCGGACGGTATGGAAGTACCCGGGAACTCAATGTTGGGACGACTATCCGAGAGATATTTATAGAGGACTGAGTGTTCGATTTCAGCCGCCAAGAGTCCACCAACATTCGCAAAGTAATTGTTGACTTTGTCCACAGACTGTGACGGTTCGGCAGTGCAGTTTAGTCACTCGGAAACCGAGTCCGAGCCTCTGCCTTGGTCTAAGCTTGCTACCCGTTTCATAAGTTTCCATGTAGCTTTTGGATTATTCCTAGCCTGCCGAAATTCAGAACGTTCATATTCACGCTTGACTTTTTTTAAGAGATTGTTGCAGAAGGTGCGATAGCGACATACGAAACGACGAACGAAATACGCATGATAGGTAAAGAGCCCTAAACGGTTGTTCAACCACAGAAAAAAAAGTTGGCGAACATCAACTTATACCGGGTTCAATCTTGGTTATTAAATAAAGCTGTATAAGATTGTTGCATCTTTACCAAAAAAATATTATAGTCACCTTAGTAAAACTTCATAGACCTTCTCATCTGTTAATAATAATATTCAAAGTTTAAATTAATGCTGATGAGATTATAGAACCGTTACAGATTCATTTTGGAAGTGAATCAACTCCTAGAACATTTATTTATTATTCATTTGCTTTGTTGGAAGGGTTTAATATAATTAGCGCAGTATACAGTCCTCCAATGCGGGTGCACGATGTCTTTTACGAGTTATACAAAAATAGCTCATGCTGTGGTGAAAAGATTAGCCAGTCAGCAAGGTTGGTAGCGAGGCTGGCTGTCCAGGGTGCGCCGGACGTACTTAAGTATCATCACTCGTGGAGGCTCTTATGCACCCCTATTATGTTATGTTGGTTAACTGTATACCATAGATACTTCATCATCATCATCAGACTATAATTGCAGTCCACTGCTAGTCTTAGGCCTCTCCAATAGTATGCCACTGAAATCTATCTGCGGCCCTCTTATCCAGCTGCTACCAGTCACCTCGCGAAGATCGTCATTCCACCTAACGTGAGGGCATCTCACTCTATGGCTTAGATACACTGTGTAATAATGTGTAATCCACATTGCTACTACGTGTTATTTTTTTCAAATCCTAGTCACTTGGAGGCGTGTCTGGTTTACGGTGTGCAGGTAACTGTAACGGTGTAATGGCTCTGTTGCGATCAATACACGCAAAAAGTTAATGCTGCGTGGTGTTAGGACTGCAGTAAATTTGGACGAAAATATTTCAGTGATGCGTTTTTAAATCAGTATATTGTATCAGTAAGTCGGTTACACGGTTGATATATGTGCGCGTGCATTGATTTCACAGCCATTACTATAGACGCGTGACTTTCCGTTAGCGCACGGGTACGAAAGCAAACATACCGTGAATTGATCGCAAGCAGTTCTCTAACGCGTCCACACGTGCTGATAGGATGCACGTAGAATGTGCGGTTCACGTGCATGCGCTGCAAGTAATAGAGCTCGTTGTGAATGAGTTCGTCTAGAGACGTACTAAGTACCGTTCCTTTTTTTATTTCGTGGGTATATCCTCTTGGATGCCCTTCGCCCGGGGAAAGCGAAGGGGTATGCCGGACTCTTACCGGCTAAAAACCCACGGTGTTCCTTCTCCTGACCCTTGGCCGGGGTCGCGGGATTGGCAACTGCATGCACAGCGATCCCCGCAGGCCTCGGTCCGCCAGCCCCTGGCGGACCTCTGCTTCTGTGGGGCCTTGCCCCACGTCCGCGTCCTCCTGAGCGCGTACGGAACACTGGGTACCGACTTCTCGGGCACTAAGTACCATACCTATTTCTACTGCTAACCAGTCTTACTGTGTTCTGGTTTGAACGATGTAGGTGCGGGTGAAATAACAGGCTCGTATGAATTTTTAGCTTTGTCTTTAGAGTTGGCAATATATCAGCAATCCTCTTGGGATTGTATGTATATAAAAGCGGCAGTAACCACTTACAATCAGGTAGGCCATCGAACTTTTTGCCAGCGTATAACATTAAATAAAACCGGCCAAGTGCGAGTCGGACTGGCGCACGAAGAGTTCCGTACAATCTATACATATAAAAGGAGAAGCTGACTGACTGACTGACTGACTGATCTGTCAACGCACTGCCTAAACCGCTGGGGTTAGAAACTTGAAATTTTGACAGTAGGTTCCTTTTATAACGTAGGCATCCACTAAGAAGGAATTTTTCGAAATTCAACCCCTAAGGGAGTTAAATAGGGGAAGAAAGTTTGTATGGAAAACCGTCATTTAACGGGTTCAAAATCTCACCCAAGCGAAGCTGCGGGCGAAAGCTAGTTAACTATAAACACGGCAAAAAAATCAAGTTTGTTGTATGGGAGCCCCCTTAAATATTTATTTTATTCTGTTTTTTAGTATTTGTTGTTATAACGGCAACCGAAATACATCATCTGTGAATTTCAACTGTCTAACTATCACGGTTCATGAGATACAGCCTGGTGACAGACGGACAAACGGACAGCGGAGTTTTACCGTTTGGGTACGTGCGCAGGTGTGGACACAACTCTAGAACCCACAGAACGCAAAACACCATTAATTGCTGTTGGAGCATCTTCAACACAAAAAGACAAGCCCGGTCATCACTAACCCTCTTGCTTGCAGCATATTGTCTACAGCAAATATCTTCAGAAATTCAGCTATATGAGGACAGCCCTTCAACTCTTCAGATAACTCCATCTTACCAGTTCAGACGGAAAATTCCTTTCAATATTCCTTTCAATCTTTTCCTGAAACCTGTCCATTACGCAAGGGATCTAAGTAATTTGCAATGTTCTGCTAACAAATGCAAATTAATTAAAATGTAATTCGACACGTGTTTTGCCTTTAAACGAGATTCCCAAGACGATAGTCCGATGAGGATAGTACCTATACTTGTTTTTAGGGAGGGTAGAACAACCACAGGTTAATATAGTAAACTAGCTGTACCCGGCATGCGTTGCAATGCCACTTAGAGAAAAAAAGTGTTTAGTTTTAGTATCAAAATAAAGGACGATGGGCACAAATGTATGGAGTCTGGTTCTGGCTCCAATCGGAATGAATGATACACCGTTGGAAAGGTATTTTTGTGTAGATTATGAACAACCATGGCGCTAGTCCCGATTCATTGTCCGATCGAAGTAATCCTGCTTGAAAGTTTATTAATTTTTGTTACATCCTATCAAGTACACATACTTTTATTGTCATTTTTCTCCATTTTGGCATGGTATTATTATAATAATTATTAATATTTTTCATTATCTAGGTAAATAAAACAAGTTCGAAGTAAGTTTTATCATTTATTGTCTATAAGTATACAGGGTGTAAAAAGACCCATTACAAAGCTGAAATCTACGTACTCTGTACATCAACTAAATTGACCAAAAATAATTGCTGGGAAACGACTTTTATTTTTAGGCATAAAAAAAGTTGTTTAATAAATAGATCAGCCCCTAATTGAAAAAATACTAAACCAATTTTGTTGTGATTTCATCTGTTAACTGAATTTTATTTAGCTCAAAATCTGTGCAAATATCATCAAAATCAGCCGAGCGAAACCGGCGATACGATTTTTAAAAATTCTATTTCGAACTGAATATCCAGCATCTTCTGAAGACTATATTTCAAAACGGACAATTGATACGGGTTTGTTGCCTTAGTAGTTTTTTATACTCTTGAAAAGAGCTATCCAACTATGGTAAATTCATTTTGATTGGACGTGAGTACCAAAACGCCCATCCTCCTTTCAGACAACAAATATGTCGATTATTTGTCATAGTGACACTAATTTGCATTATTAAACTCTAAATACGCGATAATCGGAATATTGCGGTATGTTGTCGATTCGAAACCCATAATTATTACGTGCTTTAATTTGAGGGGACCCGAGTTTATCGTACTGACGCGTGACGGGACGAACATCAAATGTTTGACAGACAGGAACAGTTTGTATGGAAAAATGAAATTGTTGTTTTTACTATTTTCCTCGCAACTTTTCCATATTTTCTCACTACTTAAACCTTCCCTAGACTTCCACAAATATTTCAAAATCAAAATTAGCCAAATCGGTCCAGCCGTTCTCGAGTTTTAGCGAGACTAACGAACAGCAATTCATTTTTATATATGTCGCAGAATCAACACAGAAGCACAACTATTAGAATGACTATTGATTATTGTTAATGTAGTAGGACGCCATCTATTATCGTTTGTCGGAAACGACAAGCAGTGTGCTTGGGTGAGGTCGGTGCGGGGCGTGGCATGTCTTGTTTGACGGTTGTCAGTAAGCTATCAGCTGTCAGCTGTCATTCTTTTTGACATTGGATGCATTTGATTTGAGTGAAGGCACTTTATAGTGAGACACGAGGGCGAGAGGTCGTTTTGCCAGCCTGCACCGAACTTACCGCGTTTCCGTACTTTAATCAGTTTCCATCGGTTTGATCATTAGAGATTTTATTATTTTGTTATCGAGAGTGAACAAATAGAGGACTATAATCAGTGTTGTGACTATTATTTCCTGCCTACACCAAGTCGAACTTGGACTCTGATGACGAGGTACCTCCAATGAGTGAACTACCCTCGTTATATATATAGAAGATTATGTGTATTATTACTTTGACAATTGAATATTTGACAGTCGCTAAGTCAGAAGCGGAAAAGTCTAGCCTTAGAATACGCGGCGGTGTCTCGAGCTGTCAAGTGTGATCTTAAGTTACTTGCTCGGTGACATCAGCCACTTGGGACTAGCAGGAAATCTATGATAAAACGTTGTAAACGTGAAAATCCTACATACTCGGGCCTCTGAAAGTAATAGCAAAATAAACCAATGTAACATGGAATTTATTAGGGGTATTAACATCGAGCCAATTGAAACAAAACAAATATCTGAATAAAAATAACATAATTACATTTTAATGTAATACGTTCTCTCTAGCATATAAAAAGTATACCCAACAGTTGTTCCTCCCTTAATTTGATATACCCAACTATTGTAACTATATTTTAATGGCGTGTTCTCGTACAATTTTATAGCGCAGCTGCAGATTGCAAGATTACTTCGCGATTGGAAAAAAATAAAAACGCAGGACGCGCGCGCTCTCTCGGTCCTGGGATCCGCGGAATTGTTGAATATAACTTTTGTTTCATGCTTTTAATATTGTTTATTTGTGTCTCTTATGCGATGTAACGATTTTTTTCAAAAGAAAAAATGCTATTTTGGAATGTAATTGTAGAATTGCTTTATGTAAATACTGTGCAATTGGATAGATGTAGGTACTAGGTAACGCTTTAGATAGGTGAATTTTAAAACTACATTTTCAGAAAAATTAAATATAATCAGCATACAACAAACTTTCATGTATTGTGTGATGAGTGTGATCCTGGAAATATACAGGGTATCTATTACAGGTATTATATTAACTATGCAAAGGATTTTTATTATAATTGATAGGATCCTAACCACCCGATAAGGAAAAACAAAAATAAATTACAAAAAAATAATTGTTACGTGATAGAAATTCTATGTGCCCATGCATAAATGAATGGAATCATGCACGCGATACAGCTGGCGGGCTGTCTAGCGCGAAATCGCTATTCGCACTCAGTTAACTCGGGGCGCTAAAATGACTCACGTTAAAAACACCATGTTTTCTCTTTTATCATTATGTTTTGTTCCAAAGAATTAGAATCTAAAAGAATCCCATGCAGGGTCAAACTGTGTCACCAGTAGATCACGGGGTTAGAAGAAATTACACGAATTCAGATACTGTAGACACGGGCATACGGTTGATTTCATCGCAAACAGTAGGGCTGCCGGAATGTAGTAGATTGTAATGGTGTTCGGATCGTTCGACTTAAGTAAATAATCGTTTGCATACAAATGACATTTTCGTCACTGTAACTATCAAATAGTGTAGCCATTTGTTAATTCTGGTCCTAATTGTACATAAGGACCAAAATTATTTGATCGACCAAAATTCCATAACCATACAAAGTATGTATAAAAGCAAAAATATAATTTATAACAATATTATTGTATCTCAAAACGTATATCTTTCACATCTAATAACCTTATTCTACCAAGCTTCTCATCGCGGGAAGTTCGTCTAAGATTTATAGTTGGCAATTACAGAGTCTTAATGACAGACAAAGGACCACTGGATGTATTGCGACTTACATTTACATTCTGATGTGATAATTTAGATTAATTTGTTTATAATGTTAATGTGGAAGTGATGTGTGAAAATTGTAATTAAATTCATACATAAGCTGTCATTTTTGTGGTTCCTCAGCCATTTTGTATGAAGTGTAGGTACTTTACAAATCCCGTCACGGTATAAGATAGCAGTCTATCGTGAATAGTCAAGTAATTGTTATTTAGCGATACCTATTTTTTACGAACAAAAATAAATCAAATTTTAATCACAACATTATACATTTCTCAATTTATTTAAAATACGTACTACTTACACTGAAATAACTTAAATCCTCTTTACCAAGATTGCCTCGAAAATGCAGACAAACACTTTTAATAATGAAGCTGCATTAATTATGTACCATTTCTTCTATATTACGAGAAATAATTAATTCTATTTTCAGAGAAATAAGTATTATTTTGTTAAGAAGATTCCAAGAAAGCAAAAATATAGGTAATTATTGTTTTGAACAATAAAACCACTATAGAAAGTAATAATTATATTAATCTCTATAACCACTACGTGAAAGTCTCTAAAAGAAAAATCTTCCGTAAAACAAAGTAACAGGAACTCCTAAAGTATTGTAGTCAAAATGAATATTGGAACTGAAGGAATTCACAATATCTAAGTGGACCCTCTTCTCCTCGCAAGTCGTTTGATGAATACTACTCGCGACTTTAATGTCAGAAACTGGCTTTAGTTAGGTATTGTCTTGAATATTTCAATACTAACTGTGCCTGCAGTTTTGGACTGCAGCAACTTTTAAGCTTAGTATACGAGAGCATCATTCAGTTGGTACAGATATTTCAACTATGTGTGGTAAAAAACTGAAATTGTTTGAAGATGACAATTATTTATATACTCCAAGTTTTAAAATACGCTTTTTATCATTTCGCTGCGGAACCTTTATTAAATAATAATGATGCAATCCAAGGATATATTTTCCAATTCAGCAGTGACAACTTCATACAAAATAATATGTTGGAATGTTTTGCGTACAAAAGGACCAAGAATTCGTTTTAACTATATTTACTTCAAACAATATTTGTTCCTTGTCCAGAAAACTATTTACGATTTCTAAGTATTCATAGGTATTTGAGTAGTAACTGGCAAAAATAAGAGAGATTTTATGTAGTACAGCCATGTCGTAGTGTTGTAGCTCTCTCTCTAAATTGTGGGGCTATGTGCTAAGCTTGCGAATGCTGGTGAAATGGCTTGTATTGATGAATGGCTCTCCTGTGCGTTGGAGTTGAGATTCTTGGAATGTAGTGGTAAAGATAAATACATGGATTTATACAAAATTGTTGTTAAACTGGGCATCGAATGCAGTCTGGCGTCTGTATATGGGATATAAAACGGAATGATTTCTGACTGTTTTTGTATTTAAACGAGTGAGACTAAGAGTAAGATTGTCTAAAATCTAAAGAAAGGCTCACATTTGCAAGTTGCAATGTGTTCAATGTTCAATGTCTAACACATGAAAATGTGCTGACGTGCCAAAATATACAAGGTTAGTCAGAAAAGGGGTACTAATCCGAAAGGGTGTTAAAGTACCCATAATAATGAGTAACTTTTGTTCTATCACTTTTCCCAAAAGTCAATAGTTTAAGAGCAACAGCTGTTCAAAAATTACAAAAAAAAGTATGCTAAAATCTATCTATCCTCAGCTATGATCAGCTGTGTTAACATTTTAGGTCATATTTGGGGTCACGAATTAAAAGTTCAATTTCCAGAATTCGTAACTAAAGAAGGGACGAAGAATTTTTGAAAAAACTCAAATAAAATAATTTTACATGGAAATAAAAATTATTGATAACACTTGCTTTAAAACCGTCATCAGTGATACTTTAAGTGGCCTGTGTATTAGTACCCCCTTTCCGACTAACCTTGTATAGATATATTACAAAACAGTTTTTTTTTTTTTTAAAAAGTTGCCCCGCGTAAGATTTCTCTTGTATCGTGGGTGCGTTTACAGACACAAATCTCACATAAATACAAACGCCCAGACCCGAAACAACCATCTGTAGGCCATACAAATTTTTGTTCCGTGTGGGAATCGAACCCACGACCCGCAGCGCAGAAGCCAATCGCTTAGCTACTACGCCAAACGTGTCGACATCAGTTAACTTTATTTATTTATACTCTTTATTGTACATTACACCAGGTTAACACAACAAGGAAAAACAATTTAAATACAATGCACAAAGGGTGGTCTTATTGCGCAAGGCGAGATCTCTTCCAGACAACCTTTAGATGGACTAATTGGGCTTTGCTTAGCCCGGTTAAGCCCAATTCAAACGTTTCCAGTGTAAATAGTGTGTGAATCTTTAGGAACTTTATATGAGTGACTATAAAAACTAACTATACTACGTATTACTGATGAGTAAACGAAGCTTTAGTGATGCGCGTATCGCTCTTATTTCATAAAACATGGTTAAGCATTTTATATATAGATGCGCAACTGTATAATATTCTTCAAAACTGTGTCCGGTGTGCGCTGGCGCTGCCGCGCTGGTAGGAAGCAACAATAAGTAACAATTAGCAAGCTCCGTCATTGTAGCCGTATCGCTTCTTAGTGAACTATTCATGTTACAGTAATTGCTGTACTGGGAACCAGATGAGTAAAGAATTGGTAGATGTGGTAATAGACAGTAGCGAATAAAAAAAAGTATCATAGGTATCTCTGACTTTCTCCTCTGACTGCCTCGTTGGTCAAGTGGTTGCAAGCGCGACTACTGAGCGTGAGGTCCTGGGTTCGATTCCAAGGTCGGCCAAAGTGTTATTGGGTTTTTCCGTGTGGAATTTCTCAATAGCAGCCCGGAGTCTGGATTTGTGCCCGATTGATGGCAATAGGCTCGCCCCCTATTACATGGGACTTAAACAGAACGGCGAAATGAGAGTGTGCTACACACCTCTGTACAGCTCTTTGGGGAAAACAGGCGTTATGTTATGTAAGTAATAATCCAAATACAGGTCAATTGTGATCAATAAAATCTAATTATATAAATTGTTTGATGCTGTGATGTCAACGTGCGACTCTAGTTTCGTATCATTAACCGAATATTTTCGTTGAACATGTGGGTCAATCATTTTTATTCTCATTACGTGAGTAAATTCATTTAGTCTGGCGCGAGCTTTTAATTAATTAACTGCCGAGGTTTACCTTATGTGGGCGACACGATGCGACAAAGCGATGAGAGGCGATGTGAAATAATGAAGCAATGATCACTCATATTATTATATCAGCCTGATATTGTTCCACTGTAGGGCAAAAGCCTCATCTCGTACAGAGAAGGAATGAGCATTGATCATCACGCATGCTCACTGCGTGTTGGCGATTGTTGCTCGACCTGGGGATCGAACCCAGGATTTCATGCTCAGCAGTCGCACTTGCGACCACTACACCAACGAGGAAGTCATTATTTTTTAAGTAAATATTCATAATCTATAGACATTCAGTCATCAATTTGAACTGAAAAAGTGAAATTTGTCTTTTTTTGTTCATCAAGCATATCGTCAGTGAAGTTCTAACAGTGCGTAAGTCATTTTATGACAAAAACAGACGACACTGCGAAAGTGACAATATTACTTTAAATGAAAAAGATTGTTAGGATTTTCAAAGGTTTATTAAATCATCAAAGAGTTTATCTGTAATGATAATTAAAAACAATATTGCGTTCAGCGTAGGTTACGCTCGTTTTAAATAGTATTTTCACTCTCTTATAAAGTAGCCATTTTTGACTCCCGCACTGTTAGAACTTCACTGACGATATCCCATATCCACTATACACATAGATCATAGTCCCGTTCGTCTCTAAGAGGCGTCTACTACTACCGCTCTTTACTTAATTCCGTACAGCGAGCTCTCACAAAATTATTCAGTACTCTTATAATTAATTACTTGACGCCAGACAAGCTATTGTGAAAAATTCTTTAAGAACTACTTTCTTCTTTTTAGTTTGATACAGCAGGCTTTAGTTAGACTTCTTTCCTGTAGTGTCAAAAGTATAGGCTTTTCTTTTTTTAAACTGAGATCCTTTAAAGGAATAGTGGGGTAGTAATTTTATTGCAAACGTAACAGTTTATTTTCTTTGTCATTATAATTATAGTTTTTTTATGATGGTATTTCAGTTAGCAGATGTTTATTTCTAGACATAGGTCTTCTACATAGATTGCTAAAGTAAATACGCTTTTCAATGGTTGTAAAGCTAATGAATTGAACCCGCAATACTAAAGGGAAACGCTTCGTGTTGCGCCACCTAGGACCAAAGCATACGTGATCAATTTTGTATGTAGCGCATTTTTGTGACTTGCCATATTCAAGGCAACATTAAAACCGTACGTTTTTTGCAAATTGACGATTTAGTAGATGGTGCATTCCCATTTAAAACGTACATTGACCACATACTACATACATGTAGTGTGTCGATAATGTACCACTAAACTGTAAAATTATCTACTGTTTCACTAAGTTGCCAGTCACCGATGATCTATTTGAAATTGACCTTAACTTATCGGTACTATAATCGGTCAACTTTTTTGTCCACCACCTTACTAAAGCAAAACAATATGAACATAATGATATGGTATAAAATACATAAACTTCACCGGGCTACTGTCATTAGCCAAACACATTCAAATAAAAAAATACATAAGCAGCGTGAAGTTTCGCCAGTTAAGCGCAGTTCAGACTACGCTATAATATAAAGCAGATAGTAAATAGCACACCGAAATCGCTCTGCATACATTTTATATGGACACGTTCACACAACGTTATGCTATAAAGTATTGGCTTGCTGAACGTGATAAACTTGAGCGATTCTCAGAGCTATATCGTACGACTTTCCGGTCCCCGCCCCGCCTTACTTCTACCCCGTCTGTCGCCTGACGGATCGCTGTCAAATAACTTGCCATACATTACTATGTATGTCATTATTAGTATTATACACGATATAGCGTATATACACTTTACGTTATATTATATTATAGCGTAGTCTGAACTGCGCTTTAATCTAACACAGCCTGCAGTGTTCCCAGGTACACTCTGACATGGATCTAAATGAACGTGTCAAAATAGAGAGCTAACGTGAAATGTACTGGATTTAACAGGTTTTTGACATTTTCCTTCACAAGCAGAGCCGCCATTCACGTTAATTTAGAGCCATGTCTGACTGTAGTATAACACTCACTAGTGTGGCACCATTTAATTCGGCAGTATTACCATTGCCCACTCGGGTTTCGGGAAATTCCTCGCTTCCGGTCCCGCTCTGGGCTTTTCATGAGAAACGCCTGAAGATACTAATTTCCGGTTCGTGAAAAGCCTACGGGGCTTTTTCTTACTTTGTTAAATATATATTTTCTATTTCTTTTTTGTTGATAAGACAACGTCGAGATTTTTGTGCAAAATCACGTTTTGTGAAGTGAAGTGTGTATGAACTTTTGAACGCATAGATTTGCTTTATGCTTTGAACGATTCGATTTTCCCTTCGATAATAAGCTCAATAATGTCAATAACTAACCGTAAGATTACCATACTGATTACAAGAAAATTGTTTTTTCAAAAAAAAAAAAACAAGACTCGAAAGACACATATCTTGATTTCAATGGTGTGTGTTGTGCGCTCACCCGTACTA
The DNA here is from genome assembly GCA_905220435.1 of Amphipyra tragopoginis. Lineage (NCBI taxonomy): Eukaryota > Metazoa > Arthropoda > Insecta > Lepidoptera > Noctuidae > Amphipyra > Amphipyra tragopoginis. The sequence continues at coordinate 905,843 of HG992003.1, read as the reverse complement.
GGCCAGCGTGGTGGATTAACCTTTCTCATTCTGAGAATAGAACTATGCCCAGCAGTGGGACAGTGGGCTGATTATGCAGATACATGTGATATTCTTTTAGATTTATTTTTAACAGACTTTAGAGGAGGTTTTCAATTCGAAACTAACAGTTTCAGAAGTCGGTGCTTTCAATTAGGGTTAGCACCGATTTCTGAAACTATTAATTTTATAATAATTAAAAACTCTTTAGATTTTTTAAGTCGGTATTCGTTCTTTTAAAGTAATTCTATTTGTATTATTATTTAGGGTGTGTATACACATACTACTTATACTTTTTTCTGTCTTAAAGAAACAAGGGTTAAAAAAAAACACACGATTTTAACCCTCCAGTTTAACCCTTGGGAACTTCATAAAACTGCATTTCTCCAACACCATTAATCCGTAGACTGTACGTCGGTACACGGTAACTCGCAAAGAATCACGTTTTCTATGCGGCCCAGGCGTGAACAGGAAATTAGAGCCTGCGGCCTCAACGAATGGATTTCCGGGTGCAAGTGGCCCAGCCAGGCCTTTATTTAACTTTTATTGTACTGCTGTGAACAATTGTTGTTCAGCTTGATTTTAACGGACAATTTAAGTGAAGTAGTTGGGATTTATATTGCTGTTATTGGACAGCTGGTTGCTAGTTGTTCTTGTGAGAGGTTTGTAAACAAAACAAAACACATGTTTACTCCCAATTGTGTTTTGTTTTATGTTTGTGTTTAAGCTATATTAGAATTTATTTGATGTTTAATTGTGTGTGTATAATAATGTGTTAAGCCTCATGGTTAATTAACAACCACACGGATCATACGATTTACAAGGTTAAGCTGCGCTTGCCACGGTCAGTCCGTGGATGGGTGACCATTCGTTACACATAGAGAGACTCTTCGTGTCTCGGAGAGCACGTTAAACCGTCGGTCTCGGGTGCCATACGAATACCTATGACAGTCGTAAAGGGTAGTCAGAAGCCCGATAGTCTGACAACCGGTTTAACCTTAGGACATCGGCATTGCCCAGTAACTGGGTTGCGGAGGTGGGATGGCTTTCGCTCCGTATAAAATGGTAGTATTCAGCCGCATCTTTTTGATGCGGCTGAATACTAGACTGGAAGCTGGTGTGACTGTACATCGCTAACCCTAAGCTGATAAAATTTTCATTTTTCCAATATTGTAAATACAAACTCAAGTCAAAATTCATAACTCATTAATTTAGTTCTTTTTAAAGTTAATTATACACTAGACAGCCCACAAAACGCCCTCCCTTCACCGCTTCCTAGTGTTTATGCTGGGAAGAAGAAACGGCGCAACAAACTCCCCAGCAACACAGTTCTGTCTGACAGGTGAATAAGTTAATTGAGTCTATACAGGGCAAAACATAATATAATTTACAATAATAGAATTACGCAAATTAAGGAAAAGTAATAGAAAGAAGTAGTTTAAACGTTTCTGTTGGAGGACATCAAATTATATTTAAATTGTCATTTATCATTATTAAGAAAGCTAAAGAGACAATGAAAGGGATACGAGTGACATATATCGTAATGATAAGATAAAACCAAAGGTAGAAAACAAGGAACATAATTATATACGGGGATACGTAACGCTTGCGTTCTGAAACACCTCTGTGTTATAATTATTAATACTTTATAATCGAACCCCATGTCGTGACGCGGAGCGGCTTTGCAGCGGCTGTCGTGTCGTACGTGTACCGCTAAAGTCTAACGCCTGCAATAGCGGGCCACGTTCCCTAAACTCTCATGACATGTCTTTCTCAATCCTAAGACAGAGTCCTACTAAGTCCATCTGCCATTCAGCAAGACATGTTTACAACAATACTAGGCGACTAAACCCTGAGTGAAGACCGCTCCCTTACAAGAGTTATTTATCTAAACTAGCGCAAGCGCAGCGTATTGTCGGTCGGTTGCATGATATCTCACAATCACACCTGGATTACGTTTGAGTGGTATAATTTGTCGTCACTTCACACTTCCTTAATCTACCCAGGTTGTGGACGGCTAACGGGTTGTGAGGCCGCTCTCCGTCCTATTCGTGTCTCGATAAGTGCTAATTATGACGAAATATGTGATAGGCCTGCGTGGGCCGGGGGTATAACGAGACACGATTCCTAGCGTCCTTTAGGACGACTATCCATCCATTTTAGGGTACTTGGTGAAGCCTACCCCCCTCCCTGGAAGTGTACGTAAAACAAGTGCCCGTAAGGCATAATGCCGAAGTCAGTCAATAGGAAGTTGCTATCACTAACGTTTGGTTGATTTATATTCCGGTAATTATTATGGGTTGGCATTGTAGCCTAGATAAATCCGAGTGAGTCCAAGGTATGTTATACGGTTCAGCCTTTCATAGACGGCTTCTCCGCTTCCCTATAACCAAACGCAGGTGTAAGAAACCTCGGCGAAGTCAGATATAGATATAAACGGTACATGATATTATAGTAGGTTATAGTTATTGTACAGAATAAACAATAACACAGCCTTGGATAATTATAGTAAAACACTCACCCATTCGTTCACTCACGCACTCATGGAGATTCGCACTTGCACACTTTGTTAGTACTGATTAATTCTAACTATAACTAGTATTACAATACACTTAAGCTAAACTATAATAACTTAAACTAGTTATAATGGCCTCTCGCCCTTACGACTTCCTAGCTGGGTTTAATCAACTCTCTTAGTCAATCCTAAGTCTACTCGCCTATGGCTCATAGTGGTCTAAAACCGACTTTCCTAGCCTTTGACTCTGACGTCCGAGCCAACTCTCCTAATCTTTGACTTTGACGTCCGTTCCCTATAGAGGTCTAAAACCAACTGTCCTAGATTATCCTAACTTCACTAGCCTTTGGCTCTTAACTCTGACGACCGTGCCCAACCGTGGTCTATAACCAACTGCCTCTCCTTGAATCCTTCATATTACATTTCATGTCGCTAGGACCGTCTTCCCACGGGTTTTCACCCGACGGGTTCTGTTTTTGTATAGTTTCTCAATTGTTTCAAGATGTCGTTTTTAGGACCTTTCTCAAAATTTGCTAAAATGTTTCCATGGGTTGTGTTTTTGTTACCCAACGGATTTATTGCCCTTTTTGTGCAATTTCGTAATTATTGTTTCTAAGGGTCGCTCTTAATGTGGCACTTGTATTATGCGTTGCCCTCGGGGTTTCACATTTCATCAATTTCTTTAGAATTTGTAAAATACTTTATCTTAACAGAGGGCTGACACTTGTCCCTAGTCTGTTTCCCATAAACTACACATCTAATGTGTTTCTAAGAGGCCCGATATTGTATTATGGTTCTAAAATAAATAGAATATTTTGTTAATAATTAGGAGTACGTGACAGACCGTCACACTGGCCCCAATTTGTTTGGAAAAAGGCTAGGCAATAGATTGTGTATTAGGCTGAAGATTTCCCCCTGATAAACATGCGCCTCGTCGCAGACTATTTTAATGCACAGGGTTTTGAGATTGATAATAACCACCTTATCCACCACGATTGGCATTTTATTGCAGTAGTTATGTTGCTATTACCGCATGAGGAGGCTGCCCATCCTGTTGACATGACCCCAATTCTCCTTAACAGAGAGAAGTTCAATTTCTTGCTACGGTATGGATCTTCTACTTCCATCGTGTCGGCACGAGCTATACGAGAACAGCTCATGCTGTGGTGAAAAGATTAGCCAGTTAGCAAGGTTGGTAGCAAGGCTGACTGCCCAGGGTGCGCCGGACATACTTATGTATTACATTCACATTTATGATTAACTACGGTTTACTCACGTGCATTTTTCGGGATTGCCGGACTAGTTTCGGACCCAAACGGAGCCTTTAATCATGAGCTGATCACACGGCGAGTAATTAATCATAATTAAGTTCCTTTTCATCCCTCTAATAGCCCAAAAATTATCTTGTTAGTGATTACAGATTATACAACGAATTAAAGCAGAAAACAATTGAGACAAAAATGGCTTTGAACATATTTATTAGTGGGATTTGTCAGACGCCACCGCGACGCGAGTGACGTACACTCCATAGTTCGAGGATGAATGACACGGCAACTGGAGGACGGGTTCCACCAAATACAATGTATCGAAGAAGGTTCCGTAGGTCCTTTTGATTTTAGAAACTGCATCCGAATGGCGTATCACATTCTTAATGTCAATAGCTTTGACATTACGATTGTGATATGATTCATGGATGGAGATGAAAAGGGAGGGCAAAGAAAAGATGAATGGATTGTGTGAAGAATGATATGAAAGAGAAGGGAGTCAGTGATATTATGACGAGTGACAGGACGGAATGGAAGAAGAAAACGTGTTGCTCCGACCCCAAGTAACATGGGATAAGGGCAGGAAGATGATGATGATTCGTAATGTCAATAGCTTTCATTTTGACTATACAACAATATTCATTGCTTGGTACATAGTTGTGGAGAAGTCGGATTGTTAATACATACGTTGCTATGGAAATTGTTGACATGTCAAAATCAAAGCCATTTGGAGCGTGTTGCGTAATTACAATATTGATCTGATAGATATTGCAAGGTAAACACTTAATAGTACAAACACGATTACTCATAGAATGGGATTAAAAAGGCGGATTTACTATTTGCTTTGCGCTCACAGAGAACGACAACAATAGGAAGCCGCCATTTGCAATCCCATTCTTTATTAATCGGGTTGTACCTATAATGAATTCCTACAAATGATTTAGTTAGAGTTAGGTCATTCATTACAGATTTCCTTGTTGACTGACATTGGATTCTACAACAGAACGTTAAGCGCTCAGTATAATAAATGTTTCCGGACTAAAACAATTAATTATACTACTACAAATCTGAGATCTTTTAAACTAAATTACATAGAAGTATAATAGATCTACCCTAACATACAAGATCACCATTTGATTTACTACAACAACTCAACAAAACAGCATACGGAACCCCGACACTACGCAAGCAAATTACGCAGTCTCGCCGCGTCCGCTGAAAAATCTTCCTGAATTTATTTCTGCACATCTCTTGCATTAAAATCCGGGCAAAGCCTTTTTGTTATTATTTGCCCCAGAAAATGTTTCTAGCATCGAACTTGGCTGATGAATTTTAAGTGGGCAATCACTGTTATTTAGGTACTCTATTTGTTCTTTTGAAAGCATTTGAAAGAGATTGAATGTTTGTATTTCTAACCGCCATCGCTATACAGTTTCTATTGCTTTTTATTTTGTTCTTTATCGAAATATGTCGCAGACGTACGTATTCATGAAAAAAGAAAACTTGTTTGACTTTAGCACGTCTTGTTGTTAAGCAACTTTTTATTTGTTCGTCGACTTTTTTACGACTGGATCAAAAAATATCTAGACTATCGTTGAATAGTTTTTTTGTGTCGTCAAATTGTTGTGTAATAAACAGGTATCTTCGATACGGAGTTGTATATCATGATCTTAAAGTTATCCCTATAATAAAAACTGATCGTGCGTTTCAGAACTAGCTTGTGGTACATTAAAATAGCGTCCACATGACGTGATGATACTTAAGTAGTAGTAGTAGTAGCCAGTCCCGCTACCAACCTTACTGACTGGCTAATCTTTTCACCACGGCATGATCCATTCTCGAGTAAAGAATAACAAGCTCACAATCTAATCCGTTTGGATTAAAATATACGATATATTTTAATCCAAAAACTAATCGTTTTGCTTACCAATGATCATGGTCATGAGAAACTGTTCCTACAATGAAGTCTGTTGAGCTCATTTTACTTGCAAACGCAAATCTCAAATCTGATGCGAAACGCTATGGACCAGTTTTTTTTTAAATTTATTCTTCTAATTCCCTAGAAATAAAAGGCCTTCCCGTGGGTGTCATAAATGCGACTAAGGTATAACGTCAAAAGGATAGCAGCAGTGTTTTCTTTTCTGCTGGCAACAACAAACTCTGATCATCAATCTGTTTGAATCGCAATTATGGAAATTTTCCCATGGACCGTTTATTGTAGCGGTCAGTGGTAATATCAGCAGTTTTCTGCTATAACTTTGTATCACATTACCCTATCATAAAGCCCTTCACAGCGAACGTTAATAAAACACAATTAATTCCGTTCCACAAATAAAGTAGATCAGGCGATCAAACTATAATGTATTTAGACGAGTCCTTTGATAGCATTCCATTGCACACTCATCAATTTTCTAAACCTCTATCTGCAGTGAAGCAAATATCGGAGATTAAAATTCAATTTTAAATGAGATTATTTAAATCTAGAGGAGATTGGAATGTGATTTTGTAGATACAAATAAATGTTAAAAATGTATTTAGTGATAGCCTAGCGGTTGAACTCTAGCCTTCCATGCTGGAGGGTTTGAGTTCGATCCCAGCCTACGTCTCTAACTTCTCGATTTCAAGTGCAGTTGAGAGTTTGATCATCACTTGCGTTAACGGTGAAGGAAAACATCGTGAGGAAACCGGTACACCTGAGAAGGCTCCAAATAGTTCTCGCTGGCGTATGAAGTTCGCCAACCCACACCAGAGGGCCTACTCTGGTTAGGAAGGTAGTCGTCTGTCCGAAAGTAGCCCGAAACGTAGGAGTGAACAAAACAAGTGTCATGTTCAACTTTTCGGACGGGCAAAATCACATCGGTAGTAGGGACAACTGTGAAATCGTGTTGTCATTCATTCTTAGTTCGGGCCCCGAAATCGAATCGTATGTCCGTAGGTGATAGGGAGTAGGAAACGCTCGTAACTAAGGCCGAAACCACGGAAATTCGTGCTTAGGGAGTAGATCCCCAGGCCAGCGTGGAGGACTAACTTAAGGTCTAAAGTTTAGACGGATGTTTAGAAGAGTTTAGACTTTAAAACCTTCTCATTCTTAGAAGCGGCCCATGCCCAGCAGTGGGACAGTAGTGGGAACCTGGCAGTGTGTAATTTATTTTAAGTTGTAGATGATGATTATGAATGTGAGATATTTAGAATGATCTTCTATTAAACTAGTGAAGGGTTGGCGCTTTTGGGTCGCCGTAGAGCCGGTCGTCTCTTCAGACTCCGCAGTCACACCGATAATTCAGCCCTCATCAAGCTGTCTCCCCCCCCCCCCTCCAGCCCCTCCTCCCCCATTGGCTGGAGACCCCTCAGGTCTCGTCAATAAACTGCCCGGTTACGTAGAAATGGTCCCCTAGAACCACCTACAGCAGTCCAAGAGAAAAAAAAAGCGCTTTTGGGGGCATTCTTATGTAGAATTGACGTTCAAAAAGAGTTCTTTTAATAATGTAATAATAAGTAATTCTAGTTTCTCGTAATTCTAGTAGTAATAATAATAAGTCATTATAGTCTATTTTGAATGAACGAGTTTGAGTTTAAAACGTTAAAACTGTTACTATTGTTGCTTCGTACAATTTGCTTGTATTTCATTCCTTTGTTGTGGGAGTCCATGCCGGTGGAATTTTATAGCGGTTCCCTTGTGTAAACATTATTAGGAGGTAACTATTAGGGTTCCATAGTCAAGAAAAGGGAAACAAAGATTCGTTTTTTTTATAAAAAATAAACCTAGTTCATGATCTATAGGATGCTTCGAAATGGCCACCTAGCCATCTTTTAGCAGATTTAACGTAGCTTACGTGCATACAAATAATGGTGAGTTATTTATCATTCTGTTGGTTATGCAATAGCAACTTATTACCTTTTCTCACAACAAATATTGGAGCCCCATTTTATTTATATTCTCAACAGCTACTGGTATTATGCTTTTGATGTGTTCAAAGATTTTCTCCGGTGCTGTATAATTTTCAAGGTCAAAAAAGGGCTTCGTGTAAATATTGAGAGTTGAATGGGTTGCTTTTCTTACTTCAGTATGTTTTTTTTTTTTGTATGTTTTATGCCTATTTGGTTACAATTTAGATAAATGCTGCATAAGTATTTTTTGAAGATCATTGCAGTGACAACTCATTGGCATTTTCGAAGGAAGGAAATGTGATAGAAACTTAACAACGAACATTTACAGTTAATGGTAATTAATCAAACAAAACTAGGTACTAAACGACATAAACAAAGTAAACGTCAAAGTAGACAAAATACCAGAAAATACACACAAATACTAAAAAATAAAGTAATCCCCAAAACGAGCTAATAACAAAGCCTAAACACTAGAATAACAGTAACGACTAGATTTAAAATATCAGATCAAAATCCTGAATACCATAAACAGCCTATAAAAAGAGTTTCACAGAGTCACAGCGTATATAAACACATTCAGGGCTGGCTATAAAGGAGACTCGCCGAACGTATTCAGATGGAGCAAGCGTGCGTGCGTCAATATGAATAATATATAGTGAATCTTACGTAGCATATATTAGCGTTCCAACGCGCTGGTTAAATGGAGTTGAGGTTTCTCTGGATATTATTATAAAGAACTGGTTTACCGAGGTGTTTAGCACAGATATAGAGTAACGTACAAGAATATACAAGGTGTTAACGAATTCTTGTAATTCCTTCAAACCACATGATCTATTAATGGTACAGATTAGCCCCGCATGGGATTTAGATTGATTAAAAATAAAAAAAACTTTTTTTTATCATTTTATTTTTTTATGTGATAGAAAATTTTGATGCCTTACATAAATGAATGAAGGCACAGTGAAACAGCTAACGGGCACTACTGGCGTGATATCGCTCCACACAGTCAGTTAACTCAGGACGCTAAAATTACTCGGATACAGAATACCATGCTTAATTTTTTGAAAACTTTTTTTTGTTTATTCTGGAAAAAACCTATGCAGGGTTAATCTGTGTCACCAGTAGATCACGCGGTTTGAAGGAATTACACGAATTCGTTTACACCCTGTAGAGTATAGAAAACGCAAGTTTTTTTTTTTGTTCTTTGCCCCACTAAGATTTCTCTTGTATGTTGGGTGCATTTACAGACACAAATCTCACATACATAAACGCCCAGACCCGAAACAACCATCTGTAGGTCATACAATTTTTTTTTCCGTGTTGTAATCGAACCCACGATCCGTAGCGCTGAAGGCAATCGCTTAGCCACTGCACCAAACGTGTCGTCAAGTTTACAATCAGGGATGTTACGGAGGTGGTTTTATCGGAACCGAAGTCGGAGTCGGAGTTTTTAAATTTGGTTTGTCGGATTCGGAACCGGAATCGGAGTCGGAGGCGGATTCGGAGGTGTTAGCAGAAGAGAGATGTGTTAAGGACAGGCCTAATAAAATAAAATACTAAATACATAATTCAGTCAGCCTTTTTAATTTCAACTAAAAATAATAAACCTACATAATACAGGCGTAGATGATAAAAAAATGCTTCGACCTGCTATTCAAACCTCCGATTTAAAAGTATCGGAGCCGAAGTCGGAACTGGAGGTGTAATATCAATCGGAACTTCCGACTTATCGGAGTCGGAGTCGAAGCTCCGTAACATCCCTATTTACAACCAGTCTAACCTTAGGATAACGGCATTGCTTAGCAACTGGGTTGCGGAGGTCTGATGACAGTCGCTCCGTGTAAAATACTGGTGTTCAGCCACATCTGATTAGACTAGAAGCTGACCCCAATATAGTTGGGAAAAGGCTAGGCAGAACAATAACATGCCGTTCTGTAGGAGCAATGCTCCTATATTTTACGCTATTGATTTAGTTCCCTCTCGACCGTGTCTGTTTTTGCAAGCGAAAATGGTTGCAGAATGCATGTACACGTCCTCTTATTGTGAAGACGTTAACGAATTGATGAGTAATGTGTTTTTCCCAGCATCAAATTGGACTCGTTACGTAGGTAGTTTGAGCAAAAAAATTAACCCGCTTGTTTTGATACAATTTGTCAGGTATGTATTTAACTCAATATTTTTGGTGTTTTAGATAACGAATTCAAGGTTCAAGAGAACTGTTCAAATCAGCGGCTTGCTTACCATCCCTTGCCCGTCCACTGAGGAGTAAGGAGTAAATGGGAAATGTGCTGGCAATAAGTTACTTGTCTTTCGTAGTAATTGTTTATTACTGACGATCGAAGCTTTTTAAATAACCTGTGCCATAATAACTAACTGATTCCAATTTGGCCAAAGAGGTAAAGTAGCAAATTAAAACAGTCTTCGCGGTTCCACATACCCTATATTAAAATTTCCCCGAAGTCATAACATACGACCAACATATTATTAAACTTCCATGAAATCTGCCTGAACTGAAAAAGGCATCTTATTTCAAGAAAATTGTTATAAAAGCGTATAATATCAAAGAATGCCGTTACGAAAAAGAAATATACCAATATGGAGCACATTTAGGACATATGCGGTGTAATAAAACCACTATAACATATGCTCGCCCCCCGGGTCCCTTTGTTTGGTCTAACGCGACTTGAAATGGCGGTCGAACATAGCACCCTTTTGTTTTTAAGGAACCGACTGCATCGGAGGTGTTCTCTTTGTAACAACGCTGTATAATTCGGAACGTTCCGCGTTTAAACGATGTAGAAACAATTCCTTTTTTGAATTACCACAAAGGTTTGAAAACTGAGTTTGTATTTCTTGCTCGATGTTTTTCTCTTTTTGTATTCGAGGCGGGGTTCTAAGGCTGAGCATCTACCAGAGCTGTGCGAGGAAAATGTGTGGTGCGAAAATGTGTAGCGAGGATGTGGAACGGTGTGACCCTATCCACCAGAGCTGTACGAGGAATGTGTGATGTGTAAATGAGCGGTGTGAGGATAAGTAGCGGACTCTTTTCGTATACACATTCCTAGCAGCACATTGCTCGTAACACATTCCTCGCAACACATCACTCGCTCACATTTCTTGCTTGTGTTATGAACAAAAACCTCGCACCGCTAAGCCCATATCCACCAGAGCTGCGCAGAGCGAAGCTAGGTAAATGAAGTGATTCTATTGGTGCTTCCAAAACACATTCCTCGCTACGCAGCTTAGCACAGCTCTGGTGGATGTTCAGCCTAAGGCTGACCGCAAATGGGACAGTTCGTTGATTCAGACACAGTTGATCGCTATTTGTTATTAGCTGCAGCGACTGTTTGGTCTAGTAGCCACCGTTTCGATCGCCCGAGAAACCGTCCTGTGGCTTGATACACAAAGTGTCTCAGTCCATCACTCAGCCGAAAGACGTCCACTGCTGGATATAGGCGTCCCCCAAAAGGAGGGGTTTGCCGTAATCGCCACGCTTGGCAGGCGGGTTGGCGATCGCAGTATGGTTGTTAAAGTACTCAGAGCACGCTGCTGCCCATCCTCTAGAGAATCCCTTAGTCGCCTTTTACGACACTTGTGGGAGCTGATGGGGTAGTGCTATTCTTTAAGTCTGGTACTACACAAGTGTCTCACTTAGTGCCATTTATTGGCTCATGTGCGGTCACCCTCAACGGTTTCAACGCCAATCCGTCTGCCAAACGCGGGAATGACGGCAACGTTTCTGGTGTCGTTGAAACGTTTTATAAAGCAGATTTATGTTAACTACTGGAAGTTCATAGACTGAGCAAGATGTAGTCATAACATTGTTTACTTATTCTTCTCTCGTGTGTCCACAGGCTGTACGAGAATAGCTTGTTGCCACATCAGTCAACAAGGCTGATTGATAACTCTCATCACTACATAGTATAAGAGCTCTTACACACCACATTTTTTTCAGGCGCCGTCGACGCGCGTTTCGCTATCGCGCGTTGTCGGCGCTGCTAAACTTGAAATAGGCAGATTACTTGCGATTGCATCGCTGCAAACTCACGAGAAACACGCTACAGACGCGCGTGAGCAACTCTCCTTGCAAATTAAACGCGTGTAGCACGCGCGCAAAGGAGCGTGTATCGCGCTACAGACGCTCGTGAGCAACTCTCCTTGGATTAAAACGCGCTGTACGTATGTGTTTGCAGCTAAAGAGACGCGTATCTATGTAACTCCGCGCTACGAGCGCTTTGACAGCTCGCGAAAAAGTCGTCGTCTGCATACTACAATTTTATGAACGTGTGAATAGATAAATTGGTTGCGATAACATCGCGTTTGCAGCGCGTCATAGTTGTGTGCGACGCGCGTCGACAGCGCCTGAAAAAACGTGGTGTGTAAGAGCTCTAAAATAAAGTCGCTTCCCGCTGTCTGTTTGGCCCTATGTATGCTTAGATCTTTAAAATTAAAACTACGCAACGGATTTTGATGCGGTTTTTTTTAATAGATAGAGAGATTCAAGAGGAAGGTTTATATGTATAAATTGCACCCGTGCGAAGCCGGGGCGGGTCGCTAGTAGGTAATATATAGATAATGACTCTAATGATCTTTTGGAGCATCGTTAAACAAGCTAACATTGCTCATGAATGTGACTACTATCAAAATAGAAACCTACTTAATGAAAAATAAGAACTATTTTAAAATAACTCCAATAAGTGTTTCAAACGAAACAAAACTCCATTTAAACAGCGAGTCACCTTCATTTCTCAAGCATTTCACTCAGAACTACAACGGTAGTCTAAAAAAACGTCGTAAGTAGAACATTCTTAGTTCTCTCGTTTAAAATCCCGCGAACTTAAGGCTCGGTTGGTGCACTGTAAAAACTAGGAGCCAACTTTGGCACAATCCATGCCTAACGAGCTCTCTAGGTAATTAACTATTTGTTTCGAAGTCAAAGAGTAGAGTTTTGCTTCGTTTTCAGTGTGGCACGAGTTACGGGAGACTTTAGCTGTTTTATTGTTTTTGTAGGAGCATTTTAGAGGTACGTGCGTACATTTAATTAATGGGAATTATGAGGAAATGGAGCAGTGATATGCTAGCAGCGGTTGAACGCTAGCCTTCCATGCAGGAGGGTCTGGGTCTAATCATCATTGCGTTAACATTGGAAAATGTGCGATAAAACTAACAAAACTGAGGGGCCAACCTGCACTAGGCCAGCGTAGTAGACTAACCTCCGGTTTCTGAATTGAGAATTTGGGATAAGCGATACTTAAGTAGTATTTGAATACGGAGTTGCTAAAAATGCTTTAAAATCCGTAATTTTTTTGACAACTCCGTACTCAAATGTTATTTAAGTACTGCTTATCCTAGAATTCTCAATTCAGAAACCGGAGGTTAGGCCCGCCCCTGATTGTGATTTTTTGTCACGGTGACTTTTTGCTAGACAAGTCGAATGCTATGAAGATAATATAGCAGTGCGCTCACTATGGTGACGTGACATTACGGTGACAAATATACAACGTTATTTTTAGTGATACAAAAACCGAGAAACCCCAACAAGATTTTCATCAGAACTGCCTGAATATGTGTTTTTTTTTAATAAATTTCCAAGTTACACCGTAGTTTATGTCGAGTTAAGTTCCCTAGTAAAGTGTGAAATGCCTGAGATGTGCTATGCCGGGGTTGTATAAAACACGGAAACTGACCGAGCGAACCGTCTCAAGCCTCAAGGCATTTATTCCCGTCAACTGTTATGGGTAGAAACCTACTGAAAGAAAATTGAAATTTATGAAAAAAAAATTGTTATTTAAAAAATATGTCAATTGATTCTCCTAGTGATTTTGAACAAACTAGTTTCAGGTTTAGTATATACTAAAACTAAGCTTGTATATTTTCATAGAATGCGACTTGGTAACAAAAAGTCACCGTGACAAAAAATTACAATGAGCACCCGGCCTAAACCCTTCTCATTCTAAGAAGAGCCTGCTCAGCAATAATGGGATGATTATGCTGTGCTTATGCTTGCAAGGCAAGCGTTCAATTCCTAGGTACTGCTAAAAGCTGGATTCGAAAATATAAAGAAGGGCATTGTTGACACAATTTCTCTGTAACCTCCACGCTTTAACTCCTAACTTATACCGTGCGTTAATATTTCGGCCTCGAACAGACACGACTAGAGTTTTTAACTTGATGAAAAACACAAATGAGGTTTTTAATTGAATTTTTTAACATGGAAGCCGCGCGGAAAAGCTTTTTGTTGACGCGTTAAATACATAGATGATAATTTTATGAAGCAATTTTTTTCGCTTGACTTTTCGGAGGGACCATATGGAATATTAATTTATATTTTGGTAGCAAAGAGTGTGAAATTATGAATTTTGGTATTAGTTTAGGGTTTATCCCTTTCAGTTATAACACTTTCTTTAAATGGAAAAAAGGCTTTTAAAGCCTAGGTTTGTTTACCTTAGGTATGTCACTTAATTTTGAATTATTTAATTAATTTATTTTTGTGTCGTCGTTTTGTGAGCCAAACATAAGTTGCTCACGTATCTTTTCAAAATAAGCACATCTATATCAGGTTCAAAGTTGGTCTTAAGAGAAAATTCGGCAAGAAACTTAATAGAAACTCTTTAAAAATAGTATTTAAATACAGTCTGGCATTGATACAATATTGTGATGTAGATGGAAATATACGAGCAATATTTAAAACATAATGATTTTATTGAGCACTAGCTTTTGCCCGCGGCTTCGCTCGCGTTAATTTATAATTAAAAAAAAATTAACACACTAAAGTGTTTAAGCCAATTTTTTATACCTTGGGTTACATTATTGTAATTTATTTAAGGATCCCTATTTGTTTGCTACTAAAATATAGCCTATAGCACTTAGGGATAATGGAGCTTCATATTGGTGAAAGAATTTTTGAAATTGGATAAGTAGTTTCGGAGATTACCTCCTACATACAAACAAACAAACTCTACCTCTTTATAATATTAGTATAGATTATACTTTCACTCAAATTGTGCGGAAACCAATTTTCATGGTATGGGCATGTGATGCGGAGGAATGAGGAATCTGTTGTATGTGTAAAGTTCTGAGCATGAATGTGGATGGTTATAAAAGTAGACGAAGAACAAAGAAGCGATGGATGGATAGTGTGAAAGATGATTTGACTAGAAAGGAGGTGATTACTGAGATGACGGCTAATAGAGATGTATGGAAGAAACACATGCTGCGCCAACCACAAATAAGTTGGGATAAGGGTAGGAGAATGATGATGAGGATGAGTTTCAGGTATCCCAAATTTCCAATAAAGTTTTATCGCAATGATTGCGGAACACAACACAGCAAAAATAATATTCTGCAGCTTCGAATATCAACAGAGGAACATGAAACATTGTTCATGTTAAAGTACCACGAACAAGTAAAATATGCATATTTTCAAGCAACTTATTTTTCTAACAGAACTTATTCAGAAATTTCAAACAGACATTCTACTTTATTTATGTCTACATTAACATCAACTACAGAAATGTGAAAAATATTTGCGTATCTTATACATTAAATGTCAGTTATGCTTCATCATACATTTTCTCTCTCAATATTACATTGAGAACGTTTCTATTTGAGGGCTGTACAAACTGACGATATTAAAAATGAGTTAGAAATATTACTATAATGTAGGTATGTAGGTATAATACCCTTTGACGCGGGTCCAGCACTTTCCCACTTCGCATTTGTTTAGTTTGCGAATAAAAATAAAAAAGTAAAAAATGTCGCCAACATTTTAGAGGGGACTTTTTCGAGTGTAGAAAAGTTACAGCTAACTAAACTGTAAATTCGACCATGCCGTTTTTAACGTTCAAATATTTAGGCTGTTTTTTTAGAGAATAAAAAGCGTGTGCATTTTATTATCATTCGTTTGCTTTCAACTTTGACTAAAACAAATAGCTTTTTATTTAACTTTACAGTATATTTAATTCAAAGTATTTAGGCAAACAACAAACAAAATTCAAATAACCGCCAAGAAAAGAACACCACAAACATCTCCACATGAAAAATAATGTCATTTTAAATTTTATCATTGAAAAATCAAATCCATCCGAAACGGATCGCGCTCGAGGAGCGTATTTACATTGGGGCTATAAAAGGCGAACGTCGCGCCGGGCTCGTTTCAATTCATACGCGGGCGTGCGTGTCGATGTCATGAATAATGCACGCCCGAACTGGGAGCGAACCACGGGCCTTTTAATTTTGTTTTTAGATATCTGCGGCAGGTGGGAACCCTGATTTTGGGGCTCTGCCGCTCTAATTGTGAGGGTCTGATGAAATTGTACAGGTGCGTTGAGCAACTTCTGTCGAGAAGGGATGATAATTATGCCAGATGCTACTGATGTACGGCGGATAAAAATCCCTCGAGTTGTGGAGTTGCCTTTTCGGTTTGTGTGAAAATATAAACATGGATGGGTTGTTTGTTGTTATATGGAAATGGATCATGGGAGTGTTTTGAATTATCATCCTATTCATTTATAAAAGCTGTCGAAAAAAAATATGGTCATTCTCTATTATGACTGTGATGTCCGGCCTTTAGTTTTGATCTGCCATTGGGGGGGCTTCCAAATTACTTACTTTCTAGGCTAAATATCTCGATTGTTAGGGATGATGGAGGATGTGGCCTATATATATAACCAATAATGATGAGCAACATATCATTGCAAAGCTCATTTAATGTTCTACAAGTCATATCAACCGTAGTGTGTAAAAAGTTTTCGTCGCGCAAAGGCAGACCATGTTGAAACGTGACTAACAGAGCTAGCCTAAACTGCTGACCGTAATTGGTTCCTAGGACACGTCTCATATATTTTTGCCCATTCTCCTTAACTTCCTCGGTATAAGTTTCACTCGTACTCAATTAAATCCAAATTAATATTGTGTTATACTAGATGTGAATAACATTGTGAGCTATACATAATTAATTATGTTTTCATTGTCCTTAGTTATTAATCAAGAAGTGTGTGTCACGGTTCGTTTTCTCCAAGAAAACAAAAAATAATTTAACTTACGGACTATATTATAAATAAAAGCCAACTAATGTCTGGACTAATGGACTATAAACAGGCGATAATCTCAGAACTAGCTTTATTAGGGTTGTTAATGAAACGGTTACTCCAGCGCTTAAACTCATTAATAATGTATAAGTATTGGCATCGAAGAAGATGTTCCCCTCTAGTTCCTTAAGTTTTCATGTACCTACTAGAATATGTACAGCAAAACAACCACAGAAAAGGTAAACGGTGAAAGAATACGTGTTTATAGCAAATGTATTAATTAACTCATCCGTTAAGTACTTTTATACCTTGAAATTTGGAAGACCGGGGTAACAAAAAGGAAAAATGAGTAAATCTGTCCGGCTGCGATTAAAAACGGGTGGAATTAGCCGAAATTGTTATGCACAAGGCGAAAGAAGTCACCTCTTTGTGTAACGTTGACATTTGCATAGTTTGTGTCACCGGGACGCTCAGAGAGCTGTGACCGCATTTTTGATGCAAGTCCAGTAAGAAAGGTAAGATTTTTTTGAAATTGTTCACTTTTTTCGAGTTTTCGTTTAACTTTTAAATAATTTTTGCTCGCTATGTTAGAGTTGTTCTTGCGAGGTCGACTTGTTTTATGATATGAGCATAATTTCAACAAGTGTGAACGTAGCATTGTGATGCAAAATTTTTAAACTTGTAGCAGAATTCAAAAGTGCATTTTACACCAGCTTAATATGAGTTAAACAATATAAATAACCTACAATATGCAAGGACGTTTAATTAGGGGTGTCTCTCTGAATATTATTAGTTTCATATTGTTTGAGAACTTTGTTTAGATTCGAATTTGCACACCTATAGTCTGTTCTGTCGTAGTCCTGACAAAGCGGTTATTTCATAAATTGTATCCGTAAGGAAACTGCTATCGACAAAACGTAAACGACATCACCAAAACCATAAAATAGCTTATTGCATGATTTGTTTTTTTTATATTTGATATTCTGTATACGTATGGTAACGTTTTGTAGAGAATGGTCAGGACTCACCTTGCTGAAAAGGGTATAGATATATTGAAACACGTATGATCGCATGATCCCGTTTAAACGTTAAAAATAACTTAATTATCTCATCGAAAACGGGAGAATAATCCAAGATTGAAATCTAATCACGTTTTCATCGTCCTTCATAATGTAAAAATATTACAAAAATTTCCTTCTACCATAAAGTTAATATAAAATTCAATATAACTGAAATGTCTATTTGCAATAGATGTCGAAAAAGGTACGCACAAACGGTCAATATGATCGAACGTCAAAAGGTAAGCCAAAGGGCAGCGTCTGATGCTAATCAGAAAACTGGTGTGTGGCGCAAGTTAAAGGCGTTCTATTGTTCTGTTATCTACTATTTATCTTCTTTTCTACAATACGTATTCAATTAAAATATTCCGTCCGTGTGGTGCCGGACGTAAAGAATAGCACTACCTCATTTCTTCCCATGGGTTTCGTAAAAGGCGACTAAGTCGATTCACTAGAGGATGGGCAGCAGCATTCTCTGAGTACTTTAACAGCCATACTGCGATCGCCAACCCGCCTGCCAAGCGTGGCGATTATGGCAAACCCCTCCATTCTTGGGACAGGCCTATGTCCAGCAGTGGACGTCTTTCGGCTGAATGATGATGCTGATGATGATTCAATTAAAATAATGCCGCACTGGGGGCCGTCATCACGCTGTGCCGCTAAAAACCAGCGGTGTAACTCTGCTCTGTGCATGTGCTGTGATGACGGATTTGCACGGATATGATGTATTTTTTTCCAATATTTGCTTTTTAATTATTTTAAAATATTAATGTCTTTTGGTGGTTGTAACTACGTTGTACTACGAATATAGACAGTGAAACTATCAAATGAAGTTAAGGTCATGGCAATAAGGTAAGTTAATACCATGAATCGCGAGCAGTTCAGGTCTTGATTTGCGGCATTAGATCAGGTGGTGTCCAAATAATATTTCTTCTTCTTTTGGTTGTGCCCGACAGGGTTCATAATTGATACATACCTAGCTTTAAGCTTACCACCCAAAATTTACAATGTTGTGAGCAAAGAATTGAAAATGAAATAACCTTTTTAGCAACCTTGTTATATTGTTGCAGGCTTTTCACATGAAATCACACAATCTCACAAGCAATAAACCACAAAAATAACCCCAATTCGAATGCCCAACCAGAATTGTTAAGCAAAACGGAAATATTCTCCTTTGCGGACAGACAGAGAGAGCAAAAGGAAAACAATTTGTTTGTCCAAAATGCTGCCACGTCCTGTGTGGAATTTACTTTTTGCGACCGACACCTGCAATACAGGTTATTTGATGACTCCATTCAAAAAAGTATTCAACTGAATATTTCATTCACTTTCAGTTCTGAAAATAAGTTAACAAGGTAGTTGGAGCCTTTTTTCTTTCCGTGGGTAGGTATCTTAAAAAGTGATTTTGCATGTGGGAGCAGCTGCATCCTTTTATATTCTATTACCTCACTCGTTTACTTTGTCAAAGTTTCCTGCGCACCACTCAGACTACCAGCGCCCAACCGCCTGTTACCAAATGCAGGCTGTGAATTTAAAGCCACCGCCTGACTTTGCTATGTTACAGGAACGGGTTTCACCGGGACATAATCATCCATTTCCAGTGTTGAGGTCATTAAATCGACTTCGCACATAGGTTGGGCGCTGCAGGCTTAACTGTGCAAATGGAGTTTTTGGGATCCCTATTATGTTGAATGTGACTGCGGATGTCACACTTGCTGGTGTGTCAATTGTGTC
Source organism: Amphipyra tragopoginis (assembly GCA_905220435.1). Taxonomy (NCBI): domain Eukaryota; kingdom Metazoa; phylum Arthropoda; class Insecta; order Lepidoptera; family Noctuidae; genus Amphipyra; species Amphipyra tragopoginis. The sequence continues at coordinate 886,336 of HG992003.1, read as the reverse complement.
CAAAACGCTGCTTAAGAGGTAATCTCGACTTGACTTCATCTAGCGCTGTTTAAGTTGCCGCGTATTCCCATCATCACCGATCTGTTGATTAGGCGTGATGATTAGCACTATTAACCTCCTGACCGTAGAAAAACACTCTAAATACGGGGTGTTAACGAATTCGTGTAATTCCTTAAAATCGCATGATCCACTACTGATGTAGACAGGCACCGCACGGAATTTAGCTTGATTAAAAATAAAAAAAGCAGTCAGATAACTCAAGGCTCTAAAATGACCCAGAAATAGAAAACCAAGTTTTTTTTTTATTTTTTTTTCAATTGGTTTTCAAAAGTACCCATTCAGGGTTAATCTGTGTCACCAGTAGATCGCGTGGTTTGAAGGAATTACACGAATTTGTTAACACGTGTTGTTAAAACGAGGTGTCACTCACATTAATAAAGTGATAGGATGTTACGGGGATAAGGCTTCAGACAGGAATAAATCTAAATGTTAATTATACTACACATACATAGTCCGTCGGAAGACATAGATCGTTGAATAAAGGACTCAGCCATAAGCACGACAATTTAGGATGTCGATACGATAAATTATTGCAGTGAGTAGTAGGCTATGTCCGGTAGTGATATCTACATAATCTACGTTAGTAATAGCAATTGATGTAATTGTTACACAAATGCGTACTGCAGTCAATCGTTCCTAGAATTGCTTTGATTATCATGTATTGATGAATATCGATTGGTCGTTTGTTACTTTGATATAATAAAGTTATTATGTTTGGCATCGACGATATTTTTATGATTGTTATTCAGTCTCACCTCCATCTCACCGTAGTCTCCCTTCATTCTCACCTCATTTTTACCTTAACTCACACTATCGCAGACCTCGGCCTTTCACAAAATGCTGTCTTTAAAATAGTAAGCAACAAAAGACCCCTATAAATCTCGGGCATCTCATGTCTTACGCCAATGTTCTCGTAGATTGAGGGTCCCGTGGTCACTCCGGGATAATATCATACGGTGTTCGCAGGGCCGATTCCCGAGGGCCTTATTGTCGGAGCAAATTTAACGGAAGGTGCGCACAATTCGGTGTTGTCACGCACCGTCGCGATTTGGAAGGAGGTGGACACTATTAGGTTAGAGACAATTTTGTTTAGGGTCCTTAACATTATTGGGTATTTTTGGAGGACGATTGAGGGATAAAATGTTTGAGACGTGTTTGTAGAGTTTTCTTGGCCTATTTTAAATTTGGATGGTTTTTGAAAAGTCGTTAAAAATATAGTGCGAAGTAATGAGACAATAGTTTCAGAACTTATTTGATAGGCGTATGGCAGTTTATTGCAAAGTTACTTATAAATATGTATCTTCTGAAACAACACGTGTTAGGGTTACTGATGGTCGTAACAATAAAAAGCGAACTGTAATACTATAAGCGCTGGTTTATTGAATCAGATATACGTAAACTGTCGCGTATGTGTTCGGCGGTGGTCCCAAGTGAAGTGGTGGCTGGTGGCTCGCTTGTTCGTCGCGTCGGTCATCCGCCGCGCCCCGCGCTTGCCTCTCCGCCGCCGCGTGACAGCCGCGCCGCGCGCGCCGTCCATGACGAGATGTTAGTCTCGACGTATTCCCGCCCAGAATGAGAGAGTCAGGAATCGTGAGCTGGAAGAGGGCAAATATTATTATATGCTCTCCGAATAGTCCCTCTTTTGGTCTTCACCTCTGCAACACGTGTAACCCCATCAATGCCAGGGTTAATCTTAATTATTCTTCCTAGTAACCATAGTAATGGTGGAAGAGTCTTGTCCTTTATAAGAACTAAGTCATCAACTTTGAGCTCGTTCGTTGGAGACGTAAGCCACTTCGTCCGTTGTTGGAGAGTGGAAATATATTCATTCCTAAAGCGCGTCCAGAAATGTTGTCTTATGTACTCGATCCTTTTGTAGCGATCGAGGCATGTAATGTTCTTCTCAAAAACTTGTGGATGTGGATTTGACGTGAGTGGTCGTCCAATCAGAAAATGGGAAGGAGTAAGTGCAGTAAAGTCAAGAGGATCAGTGGATAGCTGGGTAAGTGGCCGAGAATTTAAAATAGCTTTAATTTGAGCCAGACATGTAGCCATCTCCTCGTAAGTAAAATGAACAACCTGTAGCAGTCGCCGAAGATGATATTTTGTCGAGCGGACAGCCGCTTCAGCCATCCCATTGAAGTGAGGACTATAAGGAGGAGTAAATTTAAAATCTATACCTTCCTGCGCCATGTCATGTGGAATGTTAGAGTCCGCTAGGAATTTATGTAAGTCGTTGGATGCACCAACAAAGTTAGTGCCGTTATCCGATGAAATGCTTTGTGGCTTCCCCCGGCGAGCAATGAAGCGGTTCAAGGCGGCTATGAAGGCCTCTTTAGTGAGTTCTGTAACGAGCTCCAAATGAACAGCTTTAACAGAGAAACATACAAAAATACACAGGTAGGATTTCAAGAGCCTGCAGCCCCGACCTTTGCGATCGGCTATCAGCACTGGCCCCGCGTAATCGACGCAACAATGCAGAAAAGGAAATTCTAAATTTGTTCTATTAAATGGAAGTTGTCCCATAATGGGCTGAATGGTTTGATTTTTATATCTACAACAAGTGACACATTTATTTACTGTAGATTTAGATAAATTTCTGCCCTTTAGTGGCCAATATGTTTGACGTATGTTAGATAAAAGTAATTGCGGACCTGCATGTAATAATTTGAGATGATACATGTGAAATATTAATTTAGTGAAGTGATGCTTACTACAAACTAATATAGGGTGTTTCACATCATAACAATACGGAGAATTGTCCAACCTGCCGCCTACACGAATAATCTGATCTTTATCTATGAATGGTGATAAAGACAACAAACGATTTTTGCTAGGTAAAGCCTAGCCAGCCTTTAAGATGATAGACTCAACAGGAAACATCTCAGACTGTGCTTGACGTATTAATACATTTAACGAATTATGTAGTTCTTGATTTGTAAGATTAATGGTAAGTTTTATATCATTAGGTTTTTTTTTTTTTTTTTTTTTAATTACTAAGAATACTTAACTGTTTATTTTTATCATTTTTATTTTTTAGGTTATTTAAATACTTTAGAATATAAGATACGACTCTTTGTAATTTATGTAAATTAGAATATTTTTGTGTAAGATAAGAAGTTATGTTATTGATTTGATTGTCATTAGCTTCATTATTTACGGATAAGCATATTTTTTCGTCACATTCTATGTTACATTTTTTACCTGTGTTAGGTGTTTTGGGCCAAGAAGACTCATGCGATTTTAAGAATTGAGGTCCAAACCACCATAACGATGAATCAGTAAGTAGATCTGCTGACAGACCCCGCGAAACTAAATCAGCAGGATTTAGTTTAGAAGGCACATAGCTCCTGTATCTCATTTACGCGGTTTCTTACAAAATGTTTGAATTGGCTGGCTTGAGACGATAGCCATCCCAAAACTATAGTCGAGTCACACCAGAAACGATAAGTAGTAATGTTAAGTGTAAGCGCTGAACGAACTTTAACACACAGTCTTGCACCTAAAAGAGCACCGCATAGTTTCAGTCGCGGAATTGTAACTGATTTTATCGGAGCAATCCTATTTTTTGACGCGAGTAACTGTACATGTATAAGACCGTTCTTATCAATAGACCTTATGTATAAGCATGCGCCGTACGCATTTTCCGACGCATCTGTGAAGACGTGAATTTCGACCGTTTCGAAATCATTACAAACAACCCAACGTGGGATGTGTAAACTATTAAGATAGGGTAATTTGTGAGAAAATGAAACCCATAAATCTTTTATCTCATTAGACACCTCTGTATCCCATGAATATTTTTTAATCCATAATGTTTGCATAATCATTTTTGCTTGTACGATACATGGACCGACTAATCCCAACGGGTCAAAAATTTGGCTTATAACTGATAAAATATACCTCTTAGTAACTTTTTTGTTATTGTCTATATTAATAGAAAAGCTAAGGATATCTAAATTAGACTTCCAACTTAAACCTAAGGTTTTAGATGTACCTACTGATTTAGCGTCTGTAAAATCTAAAATAGTGGATGATTTACAATTAGTAATAGCATTTAAAATGTCAGTGTTATTCGACTGCCATTTTCTAAGATTTAATTTGGCACTTGACAGAGTTGAAATAACACCTTTACATAATTTAATTGTTTCTTCAACTGTCGAACTGCCGCTCAAAAAGTCATCGACGTAAAAATCATGTTTGATAGCATTCCTTACGTCATCATCACTGGCTATGCACGCTAGACTTGTTAAACACTTTGTAGCTAAATACGGCGCCGACGCCATGCCATACGTTATAGTGTTTAGAGTATATGTTTTTAATGGTTGAGTACTCTCATATCGAAAAACTATTTGCTGTAAGGAACGCTGACTAGGATTAAGATCTATGCCCCTAAACATTTTCTCGATATCTCCAGATACAACGAACTTATGCTGTCTAAAACGTAAGATAATAGAAAATAGATCGTCTTGAACAGTTGGACCGATCATTTGCAAGTCATTTATTGAGATGCCAGTTGTCGTAGCAGCAGAGCCATCAAATACGGTACGTAGCTTCGTAGTACTACTCGATTCCCGAATAACACCGTGATGAGGAAGATAATAGCTAACTTGAGAACTATTGCCATTCACAAGTTCCTTGTTTTCGGTCATATGTCCTAAAGATTCGTACTCACGCATAAATTGAAGATATTTCTCTTTAAAATTAGAATCACGTTTAAATCTTTTTTCTAATGAGAAAAAACGAGTTTTCGCTAACTGAAACGAATCACCTAGTACCTTGGGGTTGCGTTTTAACGGCATCGTAACTACGAATCGGCCCTCATCGTTACGATAAGTATTAAGTGCGAAGCTTTGCTCACAAGCTGTCTCTTCAACTGACATGGAGTGCTTAGAGTCAAGTGTGTCTAACTCCCAAAAACATGATAGATCGGGATCAGAATCACCTTGAGAAAAAAGACAGAAATTAACACCGCATACGCTAGGATGCGGTGTCACTAAATGTTTAGTAACTAACCAACCTAACTTCGATTCGCGCAACGTGGGCTTATGTTTTCCTAGTTCAATTGATTCTTTACCCAAAATATCCCAGAAAATATCGGCTCCTAAAAGAATATCTATGTTAGAAGGCGTATTGTAAGACGGATCAGCTAAAATAAGACCTAGTGGTAAACGTATATTACTTACGTCTATGTAAGAAGATGGTATGGGTGGAGTTACGCACGGGAAAACGGTACAATTAACTTCAATGTTATAATCACTACAAAGAGACTTTATTGTAATATGGCAAGACTGTGTGCTAGTGGATAATTGGTTATTAAAACCTGAGACCGCAGTACTCACGCAGCGTCGTGGCAGTTGCAACTCATCGCAGTAGCTTTGCGATATCAGGTTAATCGCGCTCCCGTTGTCGAGCAGTACTCTTGCGTTGTGTTCTTTACCGTGACCATCGATCACTCGTACGATAGCTGTAGATAGAAATACACGGGACACAGTAGTATCTGTATTGGAATCGCAAGAGAGAACAATGTCTTCAGAGTTAGGTTTAGAAGAGGTAACATCCTTTGCTTCCAAGTGTAACAAGGTATTATGCTTATATTTGCAATATTTACAATGTGACAAAGGACATTTATAACTCATATGTCCAAAGCGTAAACAATTAAGACAAACTTTGAATTGTTTAGCCTTTTGTATACGAGACTCAACTGAAAGAGCTCGAAAAGAATCGCAATAAAATAAAATATGAGATTGTTCACACATGGGGCATTGCTTATCGGGTAATTTATTATTTTCACTTGTAAATTTAAGTTTATTAATCTGGTTGTTATTGTTTACACTAGTTTGGCTGGTACTATTTGTGCTATAAGAATTGGAACGGTTGTGATGGTCTTCCAAGCTTTCAAGTAAATCGGCACGATTTCTTAGGAAGACAATAAATGCATCTAAAGTAGGACTATCGGTTAATTTATTTCTATGTTCTTCCCAGTGACGTAATGTTACTTTGTCTAATTTAGAAGACATCATAAAAACAATTAACGTGTCCCAATGTTGAGTAGGTTCTTTTAATGTAGTAAGTGCCCTTATGTTTTTTGTAGTTATATCAATAAGATGACGAATATACCTACAAGATTATTTTTGTAAAGGTTCAATGTTGAACAAGGCTTGTACGTGGTTATTGACGAGCAAACGATTGTTATCGTATCGCTCAAGCAATAAATCCCACGCTGTTTTATAATTATCAGCTGAAAAGTCTATATGTTTAATAATTAAGGCTGCGCTTCCATGAAGCGAAGCGCGCAGATAGTGAAACTTGTTAATTTCATCTATGCCTTTATTGTTATGAATGATAGAAGAAAAAACGTCCCTAAATTCGAGCCAATGCTGATAGCCGCCGCTGAAATGAGGTAAATCAATTTTAGGCAACCTAACATGACAGGTCTTGAAACCCTCACCTGTTTGTGCGTCATCGAAGCCCGTCACAGAATCTTCACGCCGTTTGTACGATGCGAGTAGGCAGCGCGCGCCAGCTACCAGTGCAAAATATTCATTTTCAAATTGCTCCCGCTCGGAAGATGACTCGTCTTGATACTCACTGGAGTCGTCACAAAGCACCTCGATTTCATCCTGTAACGCGTCGAAATCACTATTTAACTTTTCGATTTTAGTAAGACGGCACTCTAATTCTGTTGCTTGTAGGTCACTCAGAACTTTGCAGCTTTTAAGGACAGTTAAATATTTACTAAAGGTTGTAAGCTTTGATTTTAAAGAAGATCTTTTCTTAATTAAAGTTTTAAGATTATCAGGCATGATTAAAATGAAAGTGTATGCACTTTATTGAAGCAAATAGCTAGCAAGTAGCAAATGAAGGTCACTAAATGAATCCAATGATTTAAATAAATAAGCAAGTAATTGATAAACACTTAATAGAACAAAGAAACAGCTGTACGCCTGATGGATTGTGCTACGGCTACGATGAAAGGTAACTACAGATAAGTAACCGGTTTTGCACAAAGCGGCGACTACGGCCGCGTGGCTACGTAATTAAAATGATGTAATAAGTTGAAGCTAACAAGTGTTTTACTAAATGATACAGACGAAGGGAATGAGAAAGGCAACGTGCTGACTCAAATTAGCTATTTGAAGCAAGAATTTTACGAAAGAAACATGAAAGTAAGAAATATGTGGAAAAAGAGATAATCAGGAGTAATTAAGGAAATTGGAACGAACTCACAACAACGTCTTATCCAACCACTTATATTTCTTCTCTTCTTATATGTCTTCGTCCGCTAAATGTCCTTCACCACTCAAATGGCCGCTAATGTCGCCGACCGTTTTTGAACAAAGAGGGTCCAAAGTCCACGTTGTACACCACGAAGTTTTGTTATATCTTCTTCAAGTTTTCGCGAAGGACCAAACTGTTAGGGTTACTGATGGTCGTAACAATAAAAAGCGGACTGTAATACTATAAGCGCTGGTTTATTGAATCAGATATACGTAAACTGTCGCGTATGTGTTCGGCGGTGGTCCCAAGTGAAGTGGTGGCTGGTGGCTCGCTTGTTCGTCGCGTCGGTCATCCGCCGCGCCCCGCGCTTGCCTCTCCGCCGCCGCGTGACAGCCGCGCCGCGCGCGCCGTCCATGACGAGATGTTAGTCTCGACACACGTTACCCGCAGTCACGACACTGATCATGGGTTTGGTCACTGCAGATCTAACGTTTCGATTTCCCGTTGCTAGGAAAGGCCAATAAGTTTTGTGGCTACAAACACCAGATTTTCTCTGTTTCTGACCTGAATTTCAGGATACTGTCATTTGCACCTCCACACAGGGATTGAATTCACAAAACCAAAATACGTCGTACACAGAATACAAACACTGTCATACATACAAATATGTCGCAAATTCGGAAATTAAGCCGGCTCTGTGAGGCTTTGTTACGCAAAAAAGAGAGGACGTTGCCACTAGTTTTACCTTTAACATCCTTTGTGACAGTGTGCGATATTACGGCGGTGCCCCTACTGACGTATGTATGCATTTCCTTTTGTTTCGTTAGTTGCTAACTGTTCAATTTTGATTGGTAAATTTTTTGGAAGTAGTTATGAATCTGTTTACAACCCCCTAGCAATGAAGCCCTGTGCTTATTGTTTTGAGTTTCGCCATCACACAGCTACTCATTCTTTCACACACATACAAATTACACACACCTACACCTCAATTTACTCACCCTCACGCACACCAGCTTATACTCATTTTTTTATAATATTTTTATTCTATTTCGCTTTTTTATTATCACTTTGATTACTTTAGTATATTAAAGAACTGCTATTATTGTATAAATAGCAGCCTAGCATTATCCCAAAAATAGGCTTTCTGACCTTTGTCTAATGTTACGGAGGAACACTGATTCCTAAGATACAGGCTTCTGCCTAGTTTAGGTTTCAGGGGTTCAAACTGTTTGTATAAACTGTAGCCTAATACTCTTACATATCATGTACCTTAGAACTTTTTGTATTAGGCTTATGTGAAATAAACTATTATTATTATACAAAACTTTTTGTGACAATCGTGTGTTTACCAGCAATACAATTAGCATAATAATATCTATAGAATCCAAAAACCAGAACGACCAAATTTGCTACTGTATTTCTTGCAAACAACTTGAATCGTCACAAACAACCAAGGGAAAAATGTAATTCAAAATGCTTGCACAAAAAATAGTCGCTGTCTTGCCACAGCATCGCACACCGTCCAACACAGTCGCCTGTTGAGTTAGCAGTTTTGCAATTTGAATCAACTCACTTATTAAGTCTGCGTCATGAATACGGGATTAAACTCGCTACGAGCCACGCTAATTAATTGAGATATAAAATAAACATCCCATCGCCCTCTACTTTTCTCTGACTTTTTGACTTTAAGTATAAAAGAGTTTCAGCAAAAAGTGTTTGCTGTGAAATTATGTCTTAAAACGGTTTTGTTGTTCCAACATTTAATGAATAAGGTGTGTTTTGAACTTTTGTGACAGACGTTTTTTGATAAGTTTTCATTTAAGTTAGCATTTTAGTTGATTGCGAAATGGCTCATGTTTCTTGTCACTCTATAAATTAGATTTTACTATTCATATTTGTAGACTAACTTTTGGAACTGCTGACGAAATGAAACAAGTTTTTAAACATTTCAGGCTCGTCTCAAAGGTGTTAAGCAGAAGTTAAACAATAATATTGTATGTATATTGTGATCAACAAAATACCATTTAAATCTTGTCCCGTGGTAATGAGAATCTTTTAGTTTATTATTCATTTATTTTATCACCTAACTCAACCAATTTCAAAGCACACATTTAATAATGGACTATTGATTAGCTATAGAATTTATTTCTTATTTATTGTTACTAAGCAAACATAATTATAAATATACACAAACCGACGCCCAAAAGTATACAACAGTAATTTACGTAGTTTATCCATAGATCAAATTCACGCAGGCACGTACACAATCATTATAGTTGACTCATAAGCAAAAGAGATCCTATTGAACTGACACGCTTCCTTCAAATCACCATAGAAACTGCTAGTATTTAATACTCGTACATTACACTCTATTTCATTAAGTCTCAAAATAAATTATTTAACTGATAAACTGGTCAGATAACGGCTTCTTTATGGAAAACCAATTTTCCCAAAAGATCAAATCGGCTTTCAGAGTCAATTATATGCAGCGTCGTGTACGTCGAGCGAAGGGCAAATACTAACAAACTTATTTGATCTTCAACCTTTTGTGGACATTATTTTGGGATTTGTATGTTTTGGACACGTGGTTCGGATTCGTTTGATTATCAAAAAGAAAACTTCGTTAGTTGGGGTTTGTTATCTTTAATGAACAGTGCTCATTTACAGATGACTAGCTTGTACCCGCGGCTTTGCTCGCATTAACTACGAATTTGACAATCAACTCATAACACACTACTATAGTCTATAATAATATAATTCAATCGTGATTCGCAAGACACGTGGCGCCATTTATGAAAGTTATTGTTGTTTTCCTCGGAAACAGTACTTTTTTTCGAGATGAAAGGTACCCTATGTCCGTTTATGTACGCTTGACAACGTATATGCAAAAGTTCAGGATGATCGGTTCAGTGGGTTAGGCGTGAAAAGATAACAAACAAACAAACTTACTTTCGCATTTATAATATTAGTTAGGATTCTACATTTTGATGTTTTAGGCATCGATATAGATACAGGGTATCTTCAGTTAATTATGGAGCGTATAACACATTACACATCGCAGTCGATTGAGAAGGGAAAGCTAGCACGATGAAATGATCTTCCTAGGAATTATTGAGCAAATTAATTCTTGGAAGCTGTTTGACATCATCATTATATACGATAAATTCGTGTAGATGATATACCCACCTACGTAGATAATATACTTGTATGACACTACTATCTGTTCAAAAATGTAAACTTTTCATGCAAATTGATGAGTTATTGGACACATCATTATTTATAATGCCGATGCTATTTCAATCGACAACTGAATGAAAAATTACGATCAAAATACTCGACAGTAGAATTAACATAACAATGTGATGATGCTTCACTCAGCATAGTTTGAAACAATGGCAGTCACTAATGAGCAGCGATTCCGATTTGAAAATTAATTTCACTACGCGTCAAATACAATGTGATATTATAATTATTTAATTGATGAAATGGAGTGAAAGGTTCATGTTACATGATATTACAATCTGTGATCTCTAAAGGAGTAGGCAGACCTATGTTTAGTACTTATTGATTCTTATGGTATAGTGGTATTTAGATCAACAATTTTGAGTTGGGTGTTTGTGCATGTGTGATTTGTTCGTGTCTTATAACGCATCTACAATAGACGATACAATCCTATGTGGCAATGTCTTAATAGACAAAGGGCCTTTTCATTGTCATGCGTGTTTGCGTCCGCGTGCAGGCCAGGCACGCATGCTTGTTACGGGCCGCACGCTAAGCAGATTATTTTCGCCTCGCCGCTACAGTATTGTACGTGTCGCCAGGAAGAGAACTCGTGTCAAAATGAATGTAAAAAAATCATATTGATCATAAAACGTGCGTGCAACCCGCTTGACAGTAAAAACAACACTGACTGTCAAGGTTCGCCACACGCACACGGGAGCGGCACGCATCCGTGTGAGACACCCGCGATCCGCCCGTGTGCCGCGTGCGTGTAGCGCGCATTATTATAAAAACATGTATGATACAATATTTTGCGGGCAGCACGCATGCGTAGGTGGCCAGCACGCGGCCGCAAACACACATGACAATGAAAAGGCCCAAAATGTACAAATGTTTTAAGCGCAGTTCAGCGCTATAATATTTCGCTATATAGTAAAGCATATTGCGTCATAAGCTATAACTATATTGCATGACGTTCACACTATATGCTATTTTGCAAGCCGGTTTGCTGTGTTTAGCAAGTTATTTGACGGCGATTCATCGGGTGACGGAAGGGGTAGAAGTGAGGTGGGGCGGAGACCGGAGAATTGTACGATATAGCACTGAGAATCGCACGATATAGCTCTGAGAATCGCTCAAGTTTATCGCGTACAGCAAGCCAATACTTTATAGCATAGCGTGTGAATGTGTTCATATAAAATGTATGCAAAGCGAAATCGCTGTGCTATACAGAATTTGATGTAAGCTATATATTATAGCGTAGTCTAAACTGCGCTTTAGACGATTACAACACTGTTATGTCTACTGCCGCCAAACCTGTTTTAGGTACATAAAACTAGATATTTTCTGTTTTCCCCGTGTGTATTAATTACAGTCGTTATTACAAAGCTCGCGCAGGCAGGTCGTCCCGATAAGGCGCGCCACACATTACTCATCGCGCACACTTTGTACCGCGCTCTTCAGATTGGAACGATTTATGTGCGGAGCCAACGATGTGTGTTCACGTTTTTATATGATGGGAAATATTGAGCTGCCTGCTTACGTCATATGTCACTCTAACGTATAGATGAAGGAGGCATAGAAGTGTGCTATAAGCGGATGGACAATGGACTTTGATATACTGAGTTAAATGGGATGGGCATTAGTATCTACTAATAACGTTATAACGTGAGAGTGAGAGCAGTGTACTCCAAGAGTAAAAAACTAAAAATGGATGAAAAATCTATTCGTTTAAGTTTTTCCGCCGCTTACTTCTTCATCCTTCAGCTCCTGGGCGGTGCGTTTCGTCGCGTATATCGCGCACTGCTTACGACGCGCATTTGGTCTTACGAAGGCTTAATTCCGGGCAATACAGAGGCTGAAAAGGCATAAGATCAAAGCTTCTAAGTCATACACAAGAACATCACCTGTAGTCTATAAATTGCTAATAATCATCGTGTGTTAATAGCTGGCTTCAGATTTCATTTGTTTTTACCGAACGATTTATACAAGCTTAGTTTTAGTATATACTAAACCTGAAACTAGTTGGTTCAGAATCACTAGGAGAATCGATTGACATATTTTTTACAGCACATTTATTTAATTTTTTTCGTACATTTAAATTTGGTTTGGGTAATTTATCAACTCGTCCTACATGCCTACGGCCCATTTAGGACGACTTGCAGAAAATCAAAATAAATGATATTTTCATTCTGCAACTCGTCCCACATTACTAACAAAATGAGAAAAGGTACAATCAGTAGCAAAAGTGTTACTGTGTAAATAATAAAAAAAATATTGTTGTAAAATATTTAATCATCACAACATTGTCACATATAATCAGAAAAGATTAAATCATCACAAATGTGACACCAATTAACACACGAGGTAACATTCATACATGTGGGTTTAATAATAATAAAACCTAAACCCGCAGGCTAGCTTATGGCGAGCTGTTGGGCAGTAGCGACCCCACACGGACCTGATCTCCCGGGAGATATCTTGTTCCTCATCTCTGGCTTGCCTTTATTGGCCGGCCGGAGTGAACACTGACGAGAAATAGAGCTCCTTATAAAATAATAAGCAATCGTCATAAAGATCAACAGTTAAATGGCTGCAGGGAGGTATGGCGGAGCAAGGAGCTTCACGGACGCTTCTACCGGGCCCTTCATGGGCCCGATGTAGACTTTCTAGCGTCCGTAAAAAGTATCTCCTGATAAGTCTGCTCGCCTAGTACCATGCTTCACAAAATGTTAATTATTTTATTTTACCGTAGGCAGCAATTGGCGAACAGTCTGATTAAAGCCGCAAATAATATTGCCAATATAATTGTCAACATTATTGCGTGTGTGTGGGCGAAAAAAGTATCTCCTGATAAGTCTGCTCGCCTAGTATCATGCTTCACAAAATGTTAATGTGATTTGTGTGATTCTTTTCTCATCACAGGCATTTCTAACGTTGAGTGTTTCGGAAGAACGGCTGTAACGCGACTGATCCGAGAAAAATGCACCTTCAAGAATAAGGGTCGTTATAAATATAAACGACGTTACGCGTAGCGGCCGTAGTGCGACTCCGTCAAATAATCTATGAACAAAACGAAAGTAGAACCTACAAATTCTTAAAAAATATTGTTAAATCTTGTCTTACTAACTGTACCAAACGTCGATAAAGTTTAAAGTTCCACACAAAAAGAAACGTGGGACGAGTTGCAGAATGAAAATAATATTTATTTTGATGTTCTGCAAGTCGTCCTAAATGGGCCGTAGGCATGTAGGACGAGTTGATGAATTACCCTTTGGTTTCAGTAAATTTCTACCCATAACAGTTGACGGGAATAGACACCTTGAGGCTTGAGATGGTCCGCTCAGTCAGTTTCGTTGTATTAGACAACCCCTGCATAGCACATCTCAGGCATTTCACACTTTACTAGCGAACTTAACGCGACATAAACTACGGTGTAACTTGGAGATTTATTAAAAAAAAAACACATATTCAGGCAGTTCTGATGAAAATCTTGTTGGGGTGTCTCGGTTTTTGTATATACTAAAAATAACGTTGTACACAGGTTTTGCCATAAAGGAGTGTCAAGCGAAAGTCCAGGGGTAGAGCACCCTTAGAGATACTCGAATCACCCCCCTGAATGTTCCACGATTTTATGTAGTTTTCGAGTTATGATTTCTTTTCATGTTTCAACCAAGACTTTAATGATATTTTTGATCACAGTGGTATGAAATGGGTGCTACATACGTTTCGTTCCTCTAACAACAGCAATATGAAATTCCACTTTACAACTACACAATTCCAGGTGGAACCCGATAGGCGGTCCACACGCGATGCCCACAAAAATCACGTTACGTCCATAGCGCACTGATTTGCGGTGACAGTGTCCGTTAGGATCGCTGCACACGTATAAATGTATGTAATAGCGCTGCGGTGGACGCGGTGTTTGTTCGCGACTCGTGACGTCAGCGCGTGTGGACATAGCTTTAAGTCGCCAAAGAGTATGGATAATGCGAGGGTGACAGATACGCTACGTCCCAAAAAGTTCATAATTATAGGTTTAACTTATTTTCGTATACATAGATTCAGCATAGGAACAACTCTGGTATACATAATCAACGTAGTCTTTTGCAGGTCACTTTTGGAAATACAAGGTTAGTCAGAAAGGGGGTACTAATCTGAAGTCCACTTATAGTATCGCTAATGACTGTTTGAAAGCAAGTGTTAAAATTTCAAGATTCGATATTTTTTAGGATATAGGATGCAAAACAAAAATGTGAAATGCAAGTGTTTATAACTGCATCACTATAGGCCGATTTAGAAATAGTGTAAGGTTGCTAGCTCATAGCATATCGCTACTGTATCATGATACTACAACACTGACTGAAAAAAGCCGGTATCCCGCTATCTGTCATCCATCCAACCGCACAAAGTAGGCAAGGTATTTCCTCCTGGAGGCCGTACCAAACTATCCACAAACACTGTCGGAAAACGATCATAGACTAATCACACGTTATTTTATAGTCGTTAAACAAACAATCACCGACTGTAACGGTTTATAGCTCACAAACAACGGACTATTATTAACTTTTAGCTTTACCAACCTGTCCTATTATGCGAGGCAGTTAAAATGCTGAATTTTAGCTATTTTGCATATTAATCTAGTACTATTCCTGTCCTGTTATGTTGAAATTCATACTATTTTAGGAAAAGCTGAAACATTTTGAGGGGAACTGAAGTTAATGGTCTGAAATTGCCAGCCTGAAGTGAACAAGCGTGGTGCTCAATGCTCGTTGCTTCTTTTATGAGAAGAGGACTTCCTTTGCCCTACATTGGGACTATTATAGGCTAGTATTATTATATTCCTGAAAAAGCTTAACATTCTTATATCACGTGGGCTCTGTTTTGGCTAAAAAAATATTTTATAATATGACTTTATTCAGCATTCTAATTGCGCAACACACTCGTAATCGATATGGCTTAGATTTTGGCAGGACAACGATTTCCATAGCCATAGCAATGACGAGTGTTTTGCGTAATTAGAATGCAGTTCATTTATACAAAGTAGGAGCACACGAACAGCCTTGCCATTGTAAAAAAAAAAACTAATAAAATATAACAACGAAGAACTCTCTCTTTAGTCAAAAGCCAGTTAGCGAGTAGCATTTAAAGCATAATTAATTTACATAAACTTAACTCCAATACAAATTGTATTATACCTTACGCTTCGCATAACTCGAACTGCATTTCCAATACTGAAAACATTTCACGTATTCTGTGTATAAGTTCTCTCAACAATGAACTAATGCAGCCATACTAACAAGCAGGCAGGCCAACCGCAGAAAAATATTAAAACGCCGTAACGTTGGCTATACTTCTCGCTGATGGGAATTATTCAATGGTATTCCGAAGTTAGAGATTGAGCGCCGGTGTACCGTGAGAAGGTTGTTAGTGAAAAATTCTGTATTTCTTTTATTTACCTGTTATTTTATATTATTTATAGAGTTTACGGTCGATTTTTTTTCTGTAAAGTTGGTTCTGGTTAAAGCTTGCATTACACAAGCTAGCTGTAAAACTGAAGTTGTAAAAATAAACCGTTCAACAAAAAAACTACAGTACAAACAAGCCATTACTAAATTGGTTTGGGTTAATGCAGTTCTAATTAGTTCTGCTTATTACAATTTCATTACATTATTATACCTTTACTGTATGAACGTAAACAGAAAAAAATATGCATAAATTGCATTGATGATTAATATCAAAATCCGGTCAATACAAACATTTCGCAATACAAATATTATTCAAAATATTTGCAATACTAACAGAACTTAAACGCATAAAACTGATTTTGTACATAATTAATCATTTACGTTTATTACGTACCTATTTAATTTCATTTTTTGAAGGAGCATACTTTGGATGCCCAGCACTTAAAATGGATGGATAGAGAATATACTTTATTCTACGAATATTTTCTGCAGTAGTCTACTAAGCGAAGTAGATATCTTTTTTTAGATAAACGTAAAATGCAAAATCTACCATCATCCTTATGATGTCTGAAAAAGTAAGGCGTCTACTGCTTAAGTGTTGATTTAAGATTTTTCACTTTCCTCACTATTCGCGAGACGGCACGTACGAGTTTACTTGTCGAGATCTCCCACAAATTAACCTGAGGGTTGGTTGAGAGCCTCGCATTCATAGGAGGAGCACCTATTAAATTATTAAGCTCCTCACCGTTAGAGATTGTAGGATTTCCGGTTCCGGCGTGGATATTATAGGATATTTTATTGGTTTCGCTGTTGTTAGTATTAAGTAAATGAGTAATTATTATTTTGGTGTTATAAGATTAGGGGTAAAATCGAAAAGTGTGCTTCTCCAAATGTGGGGTATTCCAGAACGATCTCCGATCCACCATGATATCCCCAAAAGACACTCCTGATGGAAATCTACGATACCAAAAGTATTGTTTATACTCTGCCAATCTTGGGGACGAAATTGGAAAATCTCGTGTGCCTGTTATTTCATCTGTACCCATACTCTCCAAACCGGAATAAAACATTGTTGCTTGGCGGCTGAAAGAGGTTATGATAAATGATATTTATTTCTGTAAATAAATCTGTTACAGACACTTTTACAAGTCAATGTAATGTTTTTTTTAAGACTAGATGGCGCCGGCATTTCCTATCTGACTAGCTCTGAGAAGAAAAGCCGAAACAAACTCATAGGTCAACGTCTCTTTTAAAGTCCAGACATGCGAGTGTAACAATGTAGGGCAACGTTTGGAATGGCCTTTTGAGGAAAGAGCCATAGCAGGTTTGAGTTGACCTGTTCCAACTGACGGCACGCATAGTAGTACAACCGGAAAAACTGACCAGGAGAGCCATTTGATGTCCAATATTTGATTGCGAAAATTATGTTCATAAAATTAAAAACATTTGTTAATAAAGTTGTGGTTAAAATCTTTGATTGTAACAAAAGCTATCACTGTATTTCCCGCTTGTCAAAAATGTGGTAATATCTGCTATCGACTAATAATTTTACTGAAACAAAATTTGCCCAGTTTTTGACGCCTGATTGTATACACCACCACACACCCACTGTACATAAAATAAGTGTACCTACATTTATATCACAGAGTAATATGATCGGGATAAGAGAAGCTTAGACTTGTTGACATTTAAGTCACACGATCTGATAAGTGGGCGTGTTTATGCGAAAGCGTTTATGGAGACGCGGAGCTTAGTGCAGAGCGGATGCGGGGCAAAAAGCGGGACGATGTATGAGACCGTTTACGGCGAGGCGTTTTTCTGCGCGAATATTTTGCTTTGTAGTCGTATGTAAATGTACAGTACGCGGCGAAAAACGTGGCGGAGTGCGTGCAGATACCGCGTGTCCATAAACAAGGCCTTAGAAATCATAAGTCATTGGGGCCAAGTTGGTGTGTGGGTGGCATACCTAAAGTTCAAGTAGCCTAACATATGGAATTCAAACACAATATCTTTGTTCAAAAGACGCGTTGAAGAGAATGAATTACCTCTCCTCTTAATTGTTATTTATATTTAATTATTAATATATTTATTTAAGTATCTATTATTTTATTAGCATTTACGGGTATTTCAGTTTTAGATCTTCACCATAATAATATGTTTTTTTATCCTTTTTCTTATTTTACACACTGCTGTATACATTATTTATTTTTTTCCTTTCGCAGGTCTGCTGGCAAAAACATATTTTGAAATAAGCAGTAACTTTATATTAAATATTATAAACAATGTTTCTCTTTAAGTGATATTATGTGGACATAAATAAAAAATAAAGGTCAAGGTACAATTAGCGCAATCAAAAAAGAATAGTTTGATACGCTAGCCACCCAATAAATGTCGGCAAACTAGCGTCACAGCTCGCGTAATAGTTGACGTCATTGGTCATTTTCAATTTACTGCGACGGCGACCTACTGTGACAATGTTTGCATAGATAGAGAGAGCTTATAGGTAACTAGCTTTTGACCGCGGCTTTATTCGCGTTAATTTATATTTGTTTGATCCCAAAATATAGCCTATAGCACTCAGGGAGAACGTAGCTTCCTATTGGTGAAAGAATTTTTGAAATCGGATGTGTAGTTCCGGAGATTACCTCCTACATACAAACAAACCAGCAAATTCTACCTCTTTATAATATTACTAGCTTTTGCCCGCGGCTTCGCTCGCGTTAATTTTTAATACAAAAAAAAACTATGAAAACACTGCTAAAGTTTCTTTAATAACAAATTTTTTTAAACTAAAATATAGCCTATAGCACTCAGGGATAACGTAGCTTCCTATTGGTGAAAGAATTTTTGAAATCGGATTAGTAGTTTCGGAGATTACCTCATACATACAAACAAACAAACAAACAAATTCTACCTCTTTATAATATTAGTATAGAAGTATAGATTAGTATAGATAAGTACTCAAAATTGCGTTGCAACAAGATCTCCCTACTTTAAGCACAGTATTATAAGCTAAAATAGCACTGCAACAACCTACAATCGTCCGAATTGACAAACTCACACAGACACGCACTGAAACAAGACTTCTAAGTTATCATCGGAATACAGTCAGTCATGGCTGTCATAGAGTACATGACAAAGAGTTCATTATACTCATTAAACGGTGCGTGTCTGTGTGAGTGTGTCAATTTAGGCGATTATAGTAAGTTGAAGTACTGCTTTAGCTTTTATATCTACTCTGCTTTAAACCACAAGATTCAGTCGTATCTAAGGCTCGATTTTTGTTTACAGTTATATACAGGGTGGTAATTTGAGATGGGGCATTAAGGGCAGCTACCTTAACCATTGTAGCTACAGGAAAACGTTCTTAGAAGACCGCCACTAACTTTTCGGATAATTTCAATCGGCATTCACAGATTTTGAAAAAAAAGTACAGACAGCGAGAAAAATGGCTGTTTTCACAAAACTTTTTATGATGCCAATCGATCCCATTTCCCATAAGAATCAAAAAACTCTCCCGGACCAACTGAGGTTTGAGTACTAGAAACGTCAGAAATAACAAAAAACTATTTGAGATGGGTTAGTTATAAGGGCAGCTACCTTAATCGTTGTCGCTACAGGAAAATGTTGATAGGAGACTGGCCTAAAGATAAAGATAATTTATTTGTATAAAACATCAGTGTACAGTACAAATTGTGGTTTGCAGTGTAAGGTGTTGATTACATGGTATAACGATCTACATGTTTTGCCAAAATAAAATTGGCGTACAAATTCGGTAGGTAACAAATATAATTTACATTCATTATTGGACAATGAGACTTTAAACATTGCAATAGTTTTGTCCAACTTAAAGAAAAAAGAAAAATATTATATTAAACAGAGGCAAAATGTCATATTAACATTATGAATTATTCAAAAAATCCGTTAGAGTGTAATAACACTTATCAATTAAGTAGTGTTTTAATTTTTGTTTAAATTGTTTTAAGTTTAACTGTTTTATTGATTTAGGTATTTTATTAAATATTATTGGTGCTAGACATATAATGCTTTTGTGCATTAATGTCGTGTTAGCTTTAACTACACATAGCCTGTCATTATTTCTCAGGTTACGACTAATTACATCAGAGACGCGATTAAATAAATTAGGATTAGTTTTCACGAAAATTGCTGTCTCATAAATAAATAAAGAAGGAAGAGTAAGAATCTTATATTTAATAAAGTAAGGTCTACAGCTATCGATTGTGTCGAGTCCAAACATAGCTCTAATACATCTTTTTTGGGATTTAAATATAATTTCTTTATTGACGGAATTTCCCCAAAATAGAACCCCAAATCTTAAGAGGGAACCCACCACGCCATGATAAGCCATAAGAAGAGCCTCGTGATTTGAAGGGAGGGCTTTTTGGGGGATGTCTATATTGTAAAATCGACGTTCAAAAAGAACTAAGTCATTCTAGTCTATTTTGAATAAATGAGTTTTGAGTTTGAGTTTGATTTATGACAGATGCGAGTTTAAAGAGGGCATAAGCAGATGAGTTAATTCTTTTATTAAGTTCCTCAGTATGAGGCTTCCAATTTAAATGTTTGTCTATAATGACACCTAAAAATTTTGTTTTGTCGACTGTGTTAATCTGTGTTCCTAGATAGTTGATATTGATATTTGGAGGTGACAAGCGTTGGCTGAATTCCATTTTTTTGGTTTTACTTAGATTTATTTTTAAGTTATTATTATCCATCCAGCTTATCAGTGATTTCAGAGTGTCGTTAACATCATTTTCATAAGTAGTCTTGTTTTTAAAATCTATAATCACCGTGCTGTCATCGGCAAAAAGTGTCATGGGGTATTTTGTTACTTTTGGTAGGTCATTGATGTAGATAATAAATAGCAGGGGACCCAATACGCTTCCTTGTGGTACCCCATAACTGACTGTACGCATGTGTGACTTGAATATTTCTTCCTTTTTTTTATTAAAATTAATTCTGGTTATTTCAGTGTATTGCGTTCTGTTTTTTAAATAAGTTTTCATAAGCTGCAACAAGTTTCCTCTTATGCCGTAAGCTTCTAATTTATTAAGTAAGATGTCATGATCAACACAGTCAAACGCTTGAGTCATGTCACAGTAAATAGCGCATACGTGTATTTTTTTATCAACATTAGCTATAACACGTGTAATAAAATCGAAAATTGCCATATTAATCGTATTATTCTTACGAAATCCCTTTTGTTCGTTTGTTAGAATATTATTTTTTTCTATGAAGATGTAAATCTGGTCATAGATATATTTTTCAAATATTTTGGAGAATATCGATAGAAGTGCAATTGGTCTGTAGCAGTCCATTAATTGCCTATTCTCTTTTTTAAATAAAGGCTTAACGACAGATACTTTTAGTTTTTCTGGGAATGTTCCTGTAATAATGCACGTGTTTAAGATATGACTTAAATGATCACAAATTGTATATGCAACATGTTTTAAAATTTTCGTCGATATTTCGTCGTGACCAACACTTGTAGTGTTTTTTAGGGATCTTATAATATTAATTATGTCATTAGGTCCTACAATGGTTAAGGTAGTTGCCCTTCATGCCCCATCTCAAATTACCATCCTGTATATCAGGAATATGGCTAAAAGCATCCACTTGACGATATACTTCGATCATCAATCCGATCTCCAGGTGTTTGATGCACTGACCTTCGTAGAAGAATTATGTTCAACAGTGTTGATCACTGACTGATCATGATGATTACTCTTTTACTGAGTTCGTAATCATCAAGGAACTAGGCCTTAGGGCATCTAGAATCACGTGACTTAAAACGTCTAGCTAAATAACTCTAGAACGTTCTAAGTTTAATGGCCGTCGGAGCTCCATTCATTGTACTGCAGATGTTATCACACTGCTGCCTTATCTCACTTACTATGGCGAGCAGCTAAGTGCATCCTGTGAGGTGGTGTGAAAATAGTCAGGTGTTTACTTACCTTACGTTATCTTATTTTTAGCAAACTGAAGTTTGACTTGCATCAAGACAGTACGGCGTAGTGTGTAGGAAATGTTTCCATTTATTTAACAAGACGACAATGTTTAATAAGCGTCACCGTAACTTTTGGCGATTTATTGAGTGTTCGATTTGTTAAACTTTCGATAAAATGAACGTTCGATCATTTGGCATTCGATGAATAGTGGTCGATCTATTGATAGTCGATGATTTGGAATTCGACATGGCGTAGGACACCCGGTTTAAACGACTTTGCGTCACTTTGGGTCTTTGCAGTTGGTTCCTTCAGCCAGGTTCAGTTTAGTTTTAGTTGATGAATATTTAATTGCCCTGATTCTTCATTAATGGATATGATTAGTTACTTACACTCAGCTATAGTCGTCTTACCAGATCACAGAACACAACAGAATTATCTCATGGATGGATAGTTAAACACTGCAGTGTATCCACCTGAATATTTAATCATTTGACCTATTTCACTAAACGATGAAAGAGATGGAGTATTCGAACCCGCAGCCAAGTCTACACAACACGAACAAGGAATTACTATCATTAGAATAACTCTAAACGTTAAAAGACAGAAAACAGACTAACTTAGACTAGCAACTGTAATACTTAGTGTAAGATAGTTATCAGTTAAACAATGGGCACTGAACACGCTAACCGACTCCTATCTAACGGAATCTGATCTTTTGAACTACTAAACACGTTTACCTTTTATTGCTGGGATTATGTTTTGCAGCGGGATGTTTGGCAAACTTAAATCGGTTACTTTTTGGTTTACTGAAGTTATTTTAGATACTATAATACTGTAGCAAAAAATATAGTCGAGATGTATTTGCCCTTAATGTAACCAAAACACTTTTAGTCTGATGTGTTAAAAGTTTTACATACGATAATCTAGAAAAAAAAAACTTTTATGTTGGAATAAGCTTGTTATTCGAATTTTGTGTAATAAATAGCTGATCTTAGCTTCATTACGTATATTTGTTTGAAATCGTTTTTTTTTATCCGAATAGGCTGCGGGGGCTGTAAAATAACAGTGCAATAATGTTATACATTATGATATAAATAAAAGGAGAAGCTGACTGACTGACTGATCTATCAACGCACAGCCTAAACCGCTGTGGTTAGAAAGTTGAAATTTTGACAGTAGGTTCCTTTTGTAACGTAGGCATCCACTAAGGAGGTATTTTACGAAATTCAACCCCTAAGGGAGTTAAATAGGGGATGAAAGTTTGTATGGAAAATCGTTACTTAACGGGTTCAAAATTTCACGCAAGCGAAGCTGCGGGCGAAAGCTAGTACGTTATGACCACACTCAAAGCCTTTAGTTACTAGATGTTTATGATCATTTTTAACTAAATTATCTTTCTTTTCTTTTTTAACTTATATTTTTTCACTTCTAAACCAAGGTCTTAGGTCTTTTTTATTTATTTTAAATTACTGTTGTTTATCAGAATAGGCTGCAGGTGCTCTGTCAAAATAACAGTGTAATAGTGTTATACATTATGACCACACCCCAAAGGTTATGATGAAGATGTTTAAAACCATTTTAAACTTAGTACATTTAAAATTACCTTTTTTTTAATAAAAGTTTTATCATTAATTTATTTTTTCACATCTAAACCAAGGCCTAAGTATTACTCTTTCACAAAGACCTTTATACGCGTATTTCACTATGCATTATCAAAAATAGTTTCATCTGAAACGCTGCTCCTAAATAAATATGTCTATTTATACATCTTATCTAGAAACTTCCCTTAATGGATGGCCTTGCGACCAATACATCCTGTAATATAACATTTCCTACACCGTGAATACACTGTTGGCATGCGGTCAAATCAGAGTAATTTAGGCACTGAAAACAATCAAAATATGGGTGCAGTAAAATTGCTCGTCGACGGCAGGAAGTTTTAACGTTGTCTGCGAGGCAATTACGACAAGAGGTCACGCGATGACCGGTTAAGGCAATGCTGATCAGGTGCGGCAACGTGCAATGTACGAGAACCCTAAGTGTGCGTCCTGAGTGACGGCGCACGGTCGTATTGCGGATTGCGGAGCGGCTTTACCGTGGCTTTACCGTCGATACCTGTCCTTAGTGCACGCGGGAAAGTTGACGCGTACGCGCGTGTTTAGTGTTTCGTTTATTTTACTTTGGTTTTAATAATGTCAATATCAAAATTCAAACGTTTCGAACATTTATTTAATGCGCCGTTCATTCCGCCTGCGCGGTGCGCCGTCACTCAGGACGCACACTAATACCATCCACGTCGAGTATGAAACTAAACGTTTGGCTAAAGCAGACGTCAAAGTTTCCGTTGAACACTAATTGCAAGTTAACGCAAGGAATAATCGATCTAACCGTTGAAATGAAAATAAATTAAGAAAGATGTTCCCAGAAAATAATCCATACTCATTTTTTATTGAAATTGATCTCAAAGTAAAAGCAAAAAGATCCTTATAGAAACATCTCAGTCGGGAATTTAATAGCCAGCAATAATAACCGGATGAGGTCTAAAAATTATCATAAACCTAACACTGAAGTCGTCCTTAGGGAAAATATGAACCATGTCAGTCATGCATCTAAAATCTTTTCATTCAACCTTATGTTAGTGGCATAAAGCCTATTCCGAATGCACCAATAAGTTTGCAACAGAAAATGTAGACCAGGGTATGATGCACGTGAATTTTACCAATTTGAACTTAAGGTCAAAAGCATAAGGTTTTTATCAAGTGCAGCAAGCAAGTTTGTAGTTCCCAGGCTGCGTATATCGATAGGCAGTGAAAGGATCGACGGACCTCCTTCATGTATTATTCATGGCCCGAATTGGTGTTTGTTTAAATTTGATGTACAATATTTTACACAGATTGAAAATTTGTTCAAACTCTTTTATTTGACATGTAGATATTGAGGTCTATTAAAAGTTTGTCGATTTATCTTTTAGTTTCGATAAAACTTCTAGTTTTATATCAATATAAAGTTGGCAGCAATCAACATTTTTATACTTGTACCTACGTTTTGTTCGACATTATTATCTACACAATAGTTTAGAAATGAAATTTTGTTTATATTTATGAAAATTTAATTACGATAATATAAATGTTCAATTTTTTCTTAGAAAAACTAGGTTTTACCAATAATGTTTGACAACATGATTAATAATAATGTTTGGGCAAAGATTAAACAATAAAGTTTGACGCAGTTCAACAATTGGCTTCTGTGCTACAGGTCATGGGTTTCAATTCCCGCAAGGGGCATAATACTTATGGCCTACATATAGCTGTTCTGGGTCTGTGTATTTGAGAATGTAAGATTTGTGTATCGCACCTACGATACAAGAGGAAGCCTAGTGTAGAGTATCGTTACCTTTTTAATAAAAAGAAAAGTCTTACTGATGATACTCATTTGGATGGATGGCGGGGTGTAGCCACACTACTATCATAGGTAAAGAGTAGTCTTCACCAATTACTCTACAGCACAATAATACTTAAAAGAATGCAGAAATTGTTACACATCAAAAATAAAATAATATAACATCACGCTTCTATTCTCCGATGGGTAGACCAGAGGTGTATAGTACACTCTCATTTCACCGTTATTTTTAATTCCCATGTAATAAGGCGAGCTTATTGCCATCACCCGGGCACAAATTCAGACTCCAGGCTGCTACTCAGAAATTCAACAAGGAAAAACCCAACAACACTTTGCCCGACCTGGGGATCGAACCCAGGACCAGTCGCACAGTAGTCGAGCTTGCGACGACCGGGCATTTAAGAACGACAAAAGTTACGATAAATAATATATCTTGTTATTTAATATAAAAATACAGTAAAAATTTATATTTACTGCATGTTCTGTCCATAATCCAGCATGAAAGCCATAAATCATGTTCGTTTTCGGTTTAATGATTTATCCGTATTTCACTTAATAATATTTGTATAAAAGTAAAACAGAATTTATAAATACGAGTAAAATATGTTTAAAAAATAAACAACATAAACTTCGCCATCATAAGACTTATTTCATTACTCTGATGAATTATTTAAAAAGTTTATACAACTTTCATTGTTAAGAATAAATTTTAAATCTTTTGATCTCTCAAATAACTCCAACTTTATCACATTGTTTGCACAGAACAAATATCGTTTACAAACTCTAGTACAACAATAGCTTACTCAGGATCCCCAAAATACTGCTTCAAAACCCTTCAAGCCGTCCCATCTAAAAAATCCGCTACACAACTGACAATAGCTACACAAAAACATAATTCCTTATTCCATTGCTTATTGCCTTCTACACTGTTTTCATCATTTAATACCAAAACAGCAATGGTATCAAAAACGTGTCGAGTATCGATTTTGGGGTCTTGGTAAAGATCTCCCTGATCAGATTGACGGGCATTTATTTTATTTATCACTAGCTCAGCGCGCGTCAGTTCCCGCTCCACGACTTTTATTGCGCCTCCCCGCGAGCAAAGTGAATTTTGATGTGGGCCTTTATGTATTTCAATGAAACGTTTACAGTTTTTTTTTGTTTTCTTTTTCTTCCCCTTGTTTCGCGTGCTTCTTCTTAAGCCTGTTAATTTGGAGATCTATTTACTGGTGGTAATGTTGTGAAGATTTGGAGTTAGCTGTTAGGGGATTGGCGTTATACCATGAAGTGAATGTTTGGAGGGATGTTTTATTATGATTGGCTTGTCTGTGTCATTTTTTGTCGGGATCAAGAAGGGATGTACTTTATTGATGTATCTTGTTCAACTTTTAGGACTTAAAAACAATAACAGAACTCTAAAATAACGATGTCCTCTACTAAATTGTCATTAATCTGATGGAAGAAAACTATTTCAACTTATTGGTAAATCCTATTGCCACTAATACAATAAACTTGTTCCTAAGGACCCTCAAATCCAGCCACCACTTACCCCAATTACTACACTAGTCCATTACAATCTAAACTCCGGTAGCTCTAAAATTCCATACGGCCATCGCATGCCTAACTGGTTTGGCATAACTAAACCCAAAAGGGCAAAAACATCCACCGTTGTGACTGACATATCCCATAGCTTCGAATGGAATTTAATTTCAATATGTTTTTGCACTGTGTTCATACCATCATCAGTATTTGGGTCACGTTAGTAAAGCTGGAAATGTAAGGATGTCACGTGTTTACAAATTTTTATCTTTTTTTAACAAAATTCATGAAATAAATCGTGGTTTTGGTCATCTCCATTTTTGGGTGAAGCTTTTGGCATAGGTTGAGTAATTTAATATGGTTACAAATAGGTTCTACAGAGTATCAATTAGTACTGAAGCGTTATTTGAAAATATAAACATGAGTAATAGAGCGTTTCAAAACGTACACAGCTAAAAGTTTCTAGCCGATTTTCTATTTACAGAGTTGTAGCAACGTTTCCCCACCGTCAAATTTTACGACTTTCAGAGAATAATAAGAAGCTGATATATTCTGTTTTTCTTTTATTTCCAAATCTGCTTGGAATGTAATCTTTAGCTCTTTTTCCTTTTACGGGTTTAGCAAAACCGTAACGTACCTATCAAAAACACGCGCTGAGATTAATTTCGTATTATTTCACCTGATTGTCCTGGATTTTTTTGATCCAATTTTGCCATTGTTTGTATATTAGATATATTGATTAGTTTATAAGAAAGACCTTGTCGTTTTGTGGAAAGTGAAATACAATAAAAAAAAAAACAAATTGTTAAAATATCTTTAAAGATTTTTCTTTTATTAGCTAATGGAGTGTTCTGCTGCTGAGCAAAGGGCCTCCCCTTTTGCCTTCCAAACCTCTCTATTTTGTGCTGTTTCTGAAGTCCAAACTCAAGAGCAATGGAGTGTAGTATCTCTGGGAGTTAAACTAACCGATCGTGTTAGACACACCACCCTGCGCTCCATAACGCAAGTAGCAGATGTTGGAGAAGAAACAGCCAGGCTAAAGAGTGGGCCGGTCATGTCGCTCGAATGCACCCAGTCAGGTGGGCAATCATCCTCACCCAATGGGCGATCGAAGGAGGTCGACCGCGGCGTAGGTGACGTGGCGATCTAAACGTGTTTGCGGGGATGGCATGGTTAGAAACGGCTCAAAATACAGAAGTAAAAATTAACTTCCAGCAGTAAACATCATTTATAAAGGAAGGTTTGATCTACGGTCAGCGATGCATTTTTATTGGTACTTTCGCAGATTCATAATAAATTAAGAGAACATAAAATCGTTAAGCATTACAAAATAAGGAAACGGCAGAAAATAGTCCATAGGTAAAGGCATTATTGCAAAATTTTGAAAATATAATTGTGTGAAGAAAAACAGTGGGTAGCCAAATATAATATTAAAGACGACAATACCTACGGAATACAGAAGTCACACTTCGACATCAATTCATCAACATTGACAACCCTATCGTATGCGGCCGTCCAGGGCTTCGGGCAGCATCACCCTACTACAAGGACACTTGTCTTCATCACGACAAAGGATTTGGGAGACAGTTTTTGCAATAAAGACACACGGTGAGTTGTTGTGTGGCACGGGACAGAAATCAGATGGAACTAAAAAAGATTGAACGTAGATATCCAATCAAATGATGTTCATTGAAAACAGAATATCTAAATGTAATCTGACCACCACTTTTGATCATAAAACATTCGTTACTATAAGTCGCGCGGAGAAGGTTTGCCGATAGCTTCATGACGTCACGCGTCGATGGTCGGTACGATTAGTAGATAGGCCAGACGAGCGCGGGTAGCGGTCGGTGAAGTGGGAGGGGCAGTCATCGGCAAACCTTCTGCGCGCGACTAGTACAAGAATCCATTAAAAGTAAGTACACATTTTTAGAAAACCTTATATATTCTTTAATCCTTTATAAATGTGTATTTTGAAACGATCCTTAACACTAAATGAATGTTTTATGATCAAAGATTTGATTACTTTTTAACATACAACATTTTAATGGCCGGAATATACAGTGATCATGTTTAATGATGAATATAAACTTACGAGTATCATACCTGGGACCTTTGTGAATGTTCTACAATTTAAAATATATTTTTATGTTTGCCTATAATGATTTTATTTCAACATCGAACCTTCTACATACAATATTTGTAAAAGGTACATCGAAACATTCTTTCTGGTCAAAACGTTAAAAACTTGTTATTGCTCGGTTCCAATGGCCAAAAACGAATCGTTTTGGTTACCAATGGTAGCTGTTTTTTTGCCAAACTAGGTACCGCAGTAGACCCGTACGCTAGTTTTATATGTAATAGCTATTAACGCATGGTAGAATGTACCATGCAAAGCTTGGTCTTTGCTTCATTATTGGTAAAGATACATGAGTCTTAATTTTAACCAATAATGCTTGGTAAATGATAGGAATCGGCCTTATGAAGCATTGACAGTTGCTAGACGACATAAAGCTCAATAAAATTGTTCTACATAACAAAGATGTTACTTTCAACGATCTGTTTCTTTTGCGTGAGCTCCACTCGCTGTCTCACACTAAAGGTCCTCGTCGATAGTGAAAACATTTGTCTTCATTGCACAGGATCTCACGTTATTGAGGTTTGCTCTCTAACTAAAATACTTGTACTCTTGTATTGTTTTTATTTCCGTGATTTAAAGGATCAAGGGTAGCGTTTTTTGCTCAGTTTCTTTATATAATCAAGTTTTTGATTTTAAAGTCTCAAGTACTGTAATTATAGACACAATAGATAAACAATGGCACTGACGAACCGGTTCGTCGGTCGGGCTGCCAGCGGTTAAGATACTTCGAATCCTTAGGTTGTAATGTAGCAGACGGCCCTAGGATCTCCTGAGCACGTCTGCCACACCAGTTGCAGGGATATGGGATGTTATTAGTGATTCCTACCTACCCCTAGTCGGACAAACAAGGAAAACACTTAAAAGAAGACAACTTTATAATATGGTAAAAACACTAAGTCCCATATAATACAGGATAATATATTATGGCATTTATGGCACACGTAAGTAAAACTGATA
Organism: Amphipyra tragopoginis; assembly: GCA_905220435.1. Lineage (NCBI taxonomy): Eukaryota > Metazoa > Arthropoda > Insecta > Lepidoptera > Noctuidae > Amphipyra > Amphipyra tragopoginis. Next base: position 856,364 of record HG992003.1, on the reverse strand, counting down.
AACTGGTGGAACACAGAAACTCCCGGAAGCTCGGTAATGTGAGCACTAGGCGAAGTGCTGGAAGGTCAGCAGTGCGGCGACTCCCTCCAGTAGGTCGGAGCGCCGGAGGCTCAGCAGTACAACGTCTAGGCGGTGTGCTAGTAGGTCAGCAGTGCCGCAGACTCAGTAGTTCGTCAACTCGGCGGAGTGCTGGTAGTTCAGCAATGCAGCAGTCCGCTCCCTTTCGTGGTTGCCTTTAGAAATGACCTCGCAAAAACACTTTGCATTTTCTTTTTCGAGTCTCTTTGAATTTTGATTAAGGAATGTGTTCCAAAACTATGTGGCCTGTGATAGAAAAAAGGTTTATAGTAAATTATAGTAAGTAAAAAGGAGGTGAAATGTGTGAAGTGAATGATGATGAAAAAAAAAGATCCTACAAGGTTTGCTATTATTAATATAGTGACAATCACGGTAGTCACTGTGCTGGTAGTTTTTACGGCCACTGGCCAATAGCCAAGAGTATCGATCAACATCTGAAAAGGTTCTCGTTAGGCAGCTGAATCCTTTGATCCAATCCTCTGGTTGATACAGAAAGCGGTACTCCTAGACACAGCGCATGTTGTTAGTAAGTTCCCCTCTCTCGAACCCCGATCGCCGGTAACTTGGAACCTGTTTAAAATGCAGGTGGGCAAATTTTAATAAATCTTTTTAAACCTGCTGTGACCTTCCTTTCACGTGGAAATCGGAAATCAATATTGTGTTGCAAGAACTAAACTTTTTTCTTGATAACTTTAAATTGTCAAATGCTTGTCTACAGGTACATTGTTGTCCATAAGTACATTTGAGCTGTCCATAGGTACATTTGTACGTTGTACCTAGGGACGAAATAAGGGTTTTTGAAGATTTTTAATTTTCGAAGCAACTGTTTTTGCTATCGCGTTTGGGACTGATATTATTAAGAGTTGATTAGTTACTAATTATCTTTTGATTGAGTGAACCGATTCCGATGAAACAAAATGCGATGAAACAAAATGTTACCCTGAGATATGCATAATGTTTTTCTATAAAATTCAACTGAATTAATAGTGCACAAACAAACCGACAAACCACACCGACACCAATAAATAGATTAAAAAATCCAAAAATGATTCAAATGGATTTTATTGGGGATAGAATACCCATAGGGTATCCGTTAACACCCCTTTTTTATATTTGCTATGAACAGAAACGTCGAGTATAAGGGTCAAAGTACACGTCCGATACTTGCTTCCGGAAGCCGAATCCGACTATCTGATCGGATTCATGAAATACACGTACGATTCTCGTGTCCGATTTTTTTCTGGACGACGATGACGCCCGGACGATGCTTACGATTCTGACATCCGATCCGATAGTCTGATCGTACGTGTAATTGATGTTCAAACAAATGTATGACGTGGAGGCCTATGTATAGATGTTGCATTTTTTGATATGGAAATATAAATAAATGAGTTATTTGCATGGTTGGATTACGACAATATTCTCTTACGATCGTACAATTTACTCAAAAGACCATTCTATAATAATGATGATATTAAACAGAATTACGTAGTACTATTATGTATTCTGTGAGAGTTTCAATTCCAAATAAACGCCTAACTACGACAAACTCTAAATAACATATGGACACAACATTTAGTCAAATCATGCAAATAAATGGATCGTCAGTAAATACAGGAATGATTCAAATTGCAATAGTTGGTGATTCAGAATGCTAAACCTATTACTGTCTGATCAGCGAACATTCTGTATAACTGATAGGATCGTGTCAGCTTTTCATTACACTTTAATTGCAAACGATGTTTTTCGCGAATCCGTCGAGTGTTTGGCTGTTTGCGTGTGGCTGGTTTGATAGAAATGTTTTTATTTGTACTCGAAAAATATAACAATGTTACTTTTTTATGATGCTTTCTGAGAAGTGGAATATTTACTATTTTTAAATAATAATTATTGTATACGGCAAGGCTTTTTTCTATACTGTTTTTTGAAATAAAAATTTAATGAAATACTTGGTATGTAAATTTTGTATTGTAATACATGTATTGAAATTATTGAACGTGTAAAATTGTTAAAAGTTCGTGGGGGGGGGGTGGAATAAGAATATAATATGATTTTGTCATATACTGTCAGAAGCATCGTAAGGGATTTATGAAAGAGTTTATTACAATTATTTTTTTTATTTTTTCTTGCCCTTGTATTGTATGTATCGTTTTCTATTACTATCTTTAATTATTGTAATTTTTAATTAAAGTAAATAAATAATTCTCCTCCGTCGCCGGGCAAGCGAGTTAAGGCGAGGGCACAATAAGTTGGCCACCTATTACATGGGACTTAATACCAGAGGCGAGACATGGTGTACAAACTCCTTTAATAAGGTAAAACCTCTGCTTACCCCTTCGGGGTTATAGGCGTGAACTGATAAAAATCGTAGTCCACTTCGTTTATACACTCAATGCCTCTCTATATCACAAATAGAATACAAACTAAATTCTCTCCACCTCAACAAAACCGAGCAGCATCCCACATCTGTTTCGGATAAAATTGTTCGTTCTAGAAAATTCTCAGTATTTTTGCATACAACTAACGAGTGACGTGCAGAAGTGGTACGTAACGAACAGACCGGAACGGACACTGTTTGTAGGAACCATTGAGAGACGGCAAGCCGGGAGTTGGGATGCAAAATTTTGGAACATTTAATTTTGTTTGGAAGCACAAGTAGAGTTCTATTTTCGGTAATACATATGTTACAGACATGTTTTTGGCGCATTCTGTAAAGCGAGCAATATCGAAAAAGTTCCTACTTTTAAGTTTTTCTACTCAGCCATTTGGTAGGGTAGGTAGATATCTCCTCTATTTAATTTCAAATCATTTATTTGTTATAAATAGGGTACATAGAATGGTGTTATATGAAAATACAATATTACATCAAGCCCATTTAGCCATTATAAATGGCAATTCAACATCCTCAGTAAGTTGATTGGTTACCGATAACGCTGCTGCACGTCACTGACCTGACATACTTGGAAATTTTGTTTGTTATCCAGCCAATTTTCAGTGAAATATGGCTAGACGTTGTGTGCTTAACTTTGAAATAACAGTAACGTGACTACTTTGCCATTTGTTGAAATAGCTACCTAGTCCATAATGATTCAGATAGCTAATTGAAAGTAAAGTTATTGGGTTGGTACGTAATCATGTCATGTAAGCAGTAAAAGTTAATTGATGGAACCGGGTTTTATGGCGTGCGTAGGGATGACCCTTTATAGGTATCACTTGGGTCGTTAAACGCAACATATTAAGACCGTAAGTGGCTTTAAATGACAGCAGACAAACTTTTGAAGTTTTAATCAAATTGGAGTGGAAAGTTTAAGATGATATTGTAATATTTGATAGATGTATAGTTAGCATCAAAGTGGTTGGGAAGAAAATTAAACTTTATCTCAATAATACCTTCGTATCTATTGTGTACACACACATACACAGTACACAACAACTGTCACTCTGACATGAAGTTTATCCTATTAAGATAAAGTTTAGTTTCTTTACTTGTTTAAGTAATTAACAGTTTGTTCATTCCGATATATTTGATGCTGACGAGGGTTTCTGCTCGAGATTTCTTAAATCATATCAACATAGAGACGAGAAAAAAAAAACTCGAGAAGTCGAGAAATCAAAGATTTTCCTTTATTACTGTAAAATTGGTTTAAAAGTTACGTATTCTTTGCATTCTGACTTGTGATCATTCTTATTACAAGGTGCGAAAAAGCGAGGCAAGCGAAGCAGACACCTATTATACCGACAACTCTAAGTACTCTTTTCATAATGTGACATAAAAAGTTAAATAAACTTATGGAATCGACAAAATTAACCGTAAAATAAATCCCTTCATCTATTATTGAGTTTTTGAATACCAAATCGACGACTAGATAACTATCCAAACAATATGTAAGTTCGTAAATTGACCACTGGGGTCTCTTTTTAAAGCTCAGGTAAATATATTTTCCTCGCCTTAAACTTTAAAACTTTTTGTAGGTAGGCCCCAGGTTTAAATAAAAATCTCCTCTGCTATATGCAATGAATTTAAAACGAACCATTACATTATAAAATTTAAATCACAATTATTTTCTCTTTGTTATTTTTCAACATAGCAATAACACAATAAAACTATTAAACCAAATATTTTAAATTTTTATTTTAATTTATAAATAACATTGGCAGTACAGTTTATTTAATATCTGAAAGAAAAAGATTTCTAGGCTAACGTACCACATTTATGGTGTAAATGAATGGGTTCTAGGGCAGGGTTGATTATTTCACAAAGGTGTATCACAGTGCCCTTATTAAAATGATATCTCATGTTAAACTCTCCATCCGTGAAAATTTCGGATGGATTGCTTCGATACCTTAAATGTATTCGTACTGATATTATGAAATAGCCTACAGCACTTCCAAATCAGATTCTGATAAACTGCTCGAGTCCATAACGCCAGTCTTGCATTTGCTGGGAGGGAACCCAAAACTCATTACCCAAAAAAAAACTACTTTAATGCAACTTCAAATACTCTTGTTATCATGGTGCTATGAAACGACAAATAAAGTTATGGAACCGATAAGCGCCCAAAATTGGTCAGTCAAGTTAACTGAAGTTTGACCTAAGATCATTTTCTGACTGGGGTGTCCAGAAACGCAGTGGCAGTTTATCGAACCAAGAACGCTATTGAATAGATTCCTAAACTACGCTTCAGAGCACCTCAGAAACCAGAAAAATAAGGTATCTGAACTTTGAACTAAGATTATCTTCTGACTGGGGTGTCCAGAAACGCAATGTATCACTTTATCGAACCAATAGCGCTATCGAATAGATAAACTACGTTCAAGAGTACCCCAGAAAACAGGCATAAGCGGATTTTTTAAGGTTTTTAAAAATTTCTCGAACTAACGACTGTAGCAACTCGAGAAATCGGGCACGAGAATTCTCGAGACTCGTGAAATAAAATATGTCGAGAAAACAGAAACCCTAATGCTGACTGTAAATAATTACATTTTTATTTCCTTCGCCATATTTATTTAATTGGGTGCCTTTTGATCTGTTTCCGATTATAAGTTCGGCTAAATTTTTCTGAGCAAATTACATTTTTCTTAGTTTTTGGCAAAATGTGACAAAACATTCTCAACCTTATGAGAGTACAAAGAAGACTGTTCTGTGTTCAGAACTTCTATTTTAGCGTGATAACTACAAGCAATGCCTTACAAGATCGTAAACGTCCACTACAGGACGTAGCTAACTAGAAAAACAATGGTTGTTACAAATTAAAAATAAAATCGATTTCCGTTCAAACTCCCGGTCTATCTAAGACAAGATATACACGACGAGGGCACAAAGAATCAATCGGACAGCGGCGAAGCTGTTTTCTTTTTCAATCAGTGGACGTCCTTTGAGAATTCATGCGTACATTTGTAATGCAAGCCGCTTCCCACGCCACAGCCTAAAACAACACCAAACAGAAAATTCACCAACTGACTTTTCAACTGCGGAGTTGAAAGAACTTTTCTGCGCTATGGTATAAGGTGCGCGTATACTGTACATATACTGAGTGTAGTTGTTAGAAAATAAATTGAATATTGGAGAGTGCCTGAGATCCCTTCTTATTTCGCTCCTAGATTGAGTGTGGCTTTATTTTAACTCGGCACATCGTAAATGTTAAAGTAAGGTGAAATTATGGGCAGCCAGCAATAAATACGTGCGGGATAATGGAAGGCTGGCAACTTTGATGTGGTTTACGACTGGACCTGAGTATATTGTGGAAACGGCCTATTAATGTCCTATTATAGCTGGCACGTTCGAAGTGTAATTGAGAGTTAGTGATTAATGTAGTATAAAAAAATACTGACATCACAATTTTTTTCCAATGAAAGCTTTTTCTAATATCGTCAACAAAACTACGTGTCTAGCAATTGTTTTTAAACCAATACTTGCTTTTAAATTTTTTGGTTGCTTTCAGGTCTGTAAGTAGCCTTGCATGCCATTGTTACCTCTCGTTTATACCAAGGTTAAAAAACAGTGAATGAATAAAACAAAACAATTACATATTACAGGTAGCAAACATGTATGTTGATCTTTAAAACAAGTAGACAAGACATTTTATACATGTTCATTACATATTAAAAACATTGAACTAAATTTTAAAAGACTTACAAAAAAAATGTACAACTTGTTTTTCCTTGTAAACAAGAGACTAGATATTCCAACAGTAAAATTGCGATATACCTCAATTTATCTTTTAAAAAGAGATAAGGTAAACATTATTACGATGCCTATTTACCTTAAACGAAAAACGTCTATAACAATTAAATTACTTTCCAAAAAATAACTTTTTTTTACCACAATCATAGTTTATTATATTATTTAGTTCTACCCAGACATAGATACAAGAATAGTTAGACATGTCCATCATCTGTAACCTACCGAACTGAAGACCCGGCGATATTTTATTCATGTCTACCCGTTCCGTAGCCGATACAGATTTTGTTTACCAAGTACTAGTGTTTGTCCAAGATTTGCTCGCGTTTTCCTACTGTTTATTTAAAGAACAAGCTTTGCATAAGAAACGGAGACTGAAATTTATAGGAAAGGTAGAGGTATAGCGCTTCAGGGCGTATACGGAATATTTTACGATAATATTGTATTTTTGGGTATAAATAGATAGTCACCAAACACGTGTAGCATATTAATATGCTACACGTGTCCAATAGGTAAAAATTGGATTTTGTTGAACGATATAGTCTGACCCCAACCAATTTGATACAAATGCAGTTAATTTTTAGTGATTTATTAAAAAAAATAGTACTTGAAATAAAGCATGATTTAAAAAAATTGCAAACGTTAATACAATTAGAAATACATTTTATTCAATTTAAACGGGTCTCTCTTGTTTCATCGCAAAAAAATTGACAAATTATCACTTCCCAAACAAGCTTCCGGATAATTTCATTTGCCAAATTACTATTTAGCAAATAAACTCTTCACAAATAATTGTAACGCAAACCTAATGTTTGGCAAGTGAACGTTTAAACAATAACTTGCTTACCAACTAGTACTTTTACCAATCTCAATTGGTATAACATATTTTACGCAAAATAAAATAAGCCAAATATTTAGTATCATCTTAATTATTCTGGTAGTAGTTTCTGGTTTTACATTCAAAAATATGTTTCTGGCACTCGCCGGCCGCTACCGCGGCGCGCTCTCTTCGCTCGCTCGGCTCTTGCGTTGTGTGGTCACAGTTCTAACCTAACCCAACATAGCTGTTTCGATTTAAAAAAGATATAAATAAGCGTGTTACAATCATTTGACTAAATGTTTATTGTCCAAAGATTGTTTGCTGTCAATCATTCATTTGATTAAAGACCAAATGCCCTAATGATATTATCCTTGGTAATATTCTGCCGAGTAAAAATGTGACCTAATGAAAACGTGCGTACTAAAATCATTCCAAATATTGCATTGGTATAAAAAAAGGTTACTAAAATGCGTTTGGGTAATTAAATTTTGTCAAAATTATTTTGGCAAAACGGCAGGCTCCCGATTTAAACAATTCCTTAATTTTATTTTTGTTAGCAGTTTCTGTTAAAAATACTCAAATTGATTGTTTACCTATTTTAACAAATTGGTTCGGTCATGCTTTACTTTGGTTGGTTTATATTCGGGTATTTACCGATTGATCACTTTTTTAAGTCCAGAATACTGTTCTTCGATTGTGTATAACACTCATACAAATATCTTAGGTTTAAGATAATATAACCTACTTAAGTATTTGAATTTTGAACAGTTTGCTTGTTTGACCGCGAACCGTAAGAGTTCGTTTGATATCGACATTTTTAACATACAAGATAACTAGGAATTTTTCCATAGGCTTATTGGTGTAGTGTCTGAGCGATTGGTTGCTGCGCTAGTATGTAGCAACATTTTTAAAAGATATTAAAGATTTTTTGCTTTCGTTTTGAGCAAACTATGAGCACCTCTATCTGACCCATCAGTGGAGGTTTATGTGCAGGTATATTAAATGTTCTTTCACTAAACTAAAAACTAGGTACAACCCGCAAAGAGTGCGTTTATTAATATTAGATGGTGATAAGAATTCCCCGTGGGATATTATTCCTTTTTCTCGCTACGTGATCAGAATGGCGCCGGCTCGCTACTTCCCTTTGTAACAAATAGTTATGTGAACGGTTTAGATACATACGAGTATACTGTATTATTTGCTGCTCTGAATTTTATTTGAATATTATTTCGCACACAATGTTCTGGAGGACGTAGTTACTTATTTGTGGGTTCTTTGTTGGGTATTAGTTTTTTGATTAACGTTTTCTTGGATAAAGTATTTTATCGTGTCGGCACATGCTGCAAGAGAATAGTTCATGCCGTGGTGAAAAGATTAGACAATCGGCAAAGTTGGTAGCGGGGCTGACTGCCCAGGGTGCGCTGGACGCACCTACTTAAGTATCGTCATTCGTGAAGGATAAAGGTGTCACGATCCACCGAGCTCTCCCGTCGTAGAGCCGGTCGTCTCTTCAGACTCCGCAGTCACACCGATAATTCAGCCCTCATCAAGCTGTCTCCCCCCCCTATGTCCACGCCAGCAACGCCCTAAGCCGAGGTCCGAGTCCCACTAGGGGTCGCCATTAGTGCTGTTGTTGCAGGTAGTCATGATGTTAGTGTAGTACAAGTAGTTAGCTTAGGTTAAGTATTTTACTTCCCCCCCCCCCCCCATTGGCTGGAGACCCTTCAGGTCTTGCCAATAACTGCCCGGTTACGTAGAAACCGCCCCCAAGGACGATCTACAGCAGTCAAATAGAAAAAAAAAGAAGGATAAAGGTAGTCGTAAAATTTCTTCACACTTATTTCGTTTACCTTGTTTCTATTGCAATGTATAAGTAGTGATTGCTTTGACAAGAAGTATAATGTCTTTGGTCCTTAGAATAATAACTACTAACTAGTCTTTGTAGTGTTTACTTATCTGTCACATAAATAACTTCGTTGCTCTTTGCTATACTAACAAAACGATATAGCATGAGTTGTTTACTGCAGTAAATGAACGTGTAAATAAACTACATTTAAAACGTATATTCAGCTCGAAATGTACGTAACATAGTAATCTCACAATGTATCCCGCAAACTTGCACAAACATTATCAAACGAAACTGTTTACAGCGCGCCGAGTTTCCGCAACAATTAAAAATGTAATAAATCTTTCAAACTGTAACAGAGACGAGCGAAGCCGAAAGTCGAAATAAAGCGGGCCATACACGAGACATAATAAACACGGCTATAAAACCGCGACCGTGGCCCCGACAAAAGTAAACAGGACATCCGTTTAAAAAACAATGCAAAGTGCTGTATACAGAGCACGCTGGAAAAAAAATGAATATTTGTTCAGCAAACGAATTTCGCACAGTCCAAACAAACTTTTTGAACAGAAACCGCGCGGAAACGTGGCCGGAGGAGCGAAACGTGAACGGATGGGTTTTCGAACGGATTTTTTTACGAAACGGTTTAGACGAACTTTTTTTGCGAGATAATTCGGTTTAAAATTCGACGCAGACGCGTTTACTGTTTCCACCAACGAGTAGTTGTACCATGAAAAATTGTTTTTTTATAAAATGTGCGACGTGGACATTGGCACATGCTGACGGTACGCGCGTGTACTAAAATAATTTATATTTTTTATAGTTTTTGTATGGTTACACAAAAAATGTATTTATGGTTCAAACACTGTATTCATGTTCGAGAATTGATAGCTGAGCTTAGCGCAAAACATACCGTACGGGGATAATGAACTGGTGACACAAAAGAAGATGTTATATGGCAATGTGCCCACCCCATTACATGGAACTTGACTCCGACATCGATGAACTATAGATGTACCTCGTACCTACGCAAAAGGACAATAATAAAAAAAAAAACACACACATTTAAACTTCATTAAAGAATCGATGTTATACGTGAAAATAGTGTTTTATCCGTCACCTTAATCTCTCTGCTAACCCCTGGGGCCTAATTCTCCTAAAATAAATTTTGATAAATCACAACCGAACCAAGGCCGAACCGTTCATTCAGACAGTTCTTAATTTCAAAAGCTATCAATATGTTTGACACAAAAAACAAAATCAATCATTTTGAAAGTTTTCGAAAACAAAAACTGGCTGACGGTTGTGGTTCGATTGCGTTTGGCAACAATTTATTTTAGGAGAATTGGGCCCCTGGTTTCTACCAGGTTGATGAAAATCTAAAAAAACTGATCTTAAAATACTGACAACAACATTACGTGACACGAGATTTGACAGCTGATTAATACAATTTTGAGTTAGTCTTTCGAATACCGGAGTAGGTAATACCTATCCGTACGAATACATGTATCGTTTTGAAACCCGACTCGCGTAGTAATAGCATCATTAAAAAAGTACTAGACTAACTTACAAATTTAAAGAAATTCCAGAAAACATCCAAATTTAAAAGCAAGCAAAACGAAATGTAGTGGCAAGTCAGAAAAACGTGGCCGTGTTAGATGCGACTTCAAACGTTGCAAGATGGCGTGACGGCACCTAATGCAACTTAACATCGCTCGACGCCTGGATGGTAGCCAGCCGACACGATTTGTAGGGCGGGAGCTGGGACTGTGGAAATACATCCGAAGGCTACAGCGAACAAAGGGCTATCTACAAAAACATGTCTTTGTGGATAGCCTGTTGTTCTTAGCAACCATCTATATAAATAAAAAGAAAAGTCCTGACTGACTGACTGACTGACTGACTCATCAACGCCCAGCCCAAACCCTTGGACCTAGAACGCTGAAATTTTGCACAAAGTTTCCCTTTATAATGTAGACAAGGAATAAGGAAGGATCTTTCGAAATTCAACCCCTAAAGGAGTTAAATAGGGGATGAAAGTTTGTATGGAAAATCGTCACTTAACGGGTTCATTTCACGCAAGCGAAGCTGCGAGCAAAAGCTAGTCTAGAAATAAACTAATTAGGTGGATAGATTTAGCATGCGATATATTTACAAAATTGAAAGCTGCCGTGGTCTATGAATGGCACAATCGTATTGTATTTTTTTTTTTGAGAATTGCCTGCTTTAAACAGAATATTTAATTGTATCTATTTTACTAAGTACTCCGATAATACTAGTCCCAATGACGCCAGTCCACCAGTTGGAATAGCGGGTGACTTGAAAAGGAAACTGGAATACTTAGAGACCACGGAAAAAAGGTACATGTATAACGAAGACCGCCTTAATTTTAAAGTTATTGATTAATTATTATCAATAATAAAGACAACTGGTTAGAAGCTAGAGGTATATGGTACTTTACAATCAGTGGTAGGCCTGCCAATCTAACGGTAAGGATACACGGCGACACATTACACTCGACACTCAGTGTCAACACCGAGTGTCGTAGTGTGTACATCGCTGTTGCACTGAGTTGCGCATTAGCTCGGGTTTGATTTCAGTGTTGCGATTGCATTGTGTCGAATGTCAGTGTCACCGTGTATCCTTACCGTAGTAAGCCTACAAAAGTATGTCGAGTCATCGCTCATTTATTGCATAACCACCAAATTTTGAATCTACGCTCCCAGTCCAAGTTCTTGACTACGCAGACAGGAGCGTTCCGTCAACGTCCTACCGTCTCGAATTTAATAACATTTCCGTGGCAGCAAACTTTATTAGCCGCCCATAAAACTGAATGCAGACCGCTAGCCCGCCACTTTACCCAGGGAACCCTCTAGAAACTATCCATAGGAGCACCTCTATCATATTTTATAACTCTTTACGTCATTCTCTTAGTTTATTAACTAGGATTCGAGTAAGAGCAGCCTATGTACGTATTATAATACTTGTTCGTATGGCCGTTATGTTATAATAGGCTATAATTCCCGGGTTTTGGCAAATATACGTTAAGTCACGAAGACCAAAATAGACATATTCTACTACACAATGTTTATTGTGTACGTTTGCAAAATATTCTTATCTGAAAAAACTGGAATTATGAGCTAAGCCTGCTTTGGGAATCTAGTGAATCTCAAATTACTTTTTTTAAACATGATTATCGAGGAAGTACTTATTAAATTGATTATCAAGCTTGAAAAAAGGAAACTGGGTGCACAGTAGTGTGCCTATGTGAAACTAATTATATTTGAAATTTTCCTTGCGTCATTCAATATTCATAATTTAATCTGTACCACCATAAACAATTACTAGTAGCAACACAATATACAAGGTGTTAAAAAATCAACTCTAAGAATTTTATGGGGTTACTCGGTATCAGAAATTGAACAACTTTTGAACAACTTTTCAACTTTTTTGAAATTCACGTATTTTTTAAATTTTAATTGATTTGTATGGACAGGCATAAAAAATGGCGAATTTCGAAAAGTTGTAGAACGAAAGTTGTTCAATTTTCGATACCAAGTAACCTCACAACATTCTTAGATTTGATTTTTTAACACCTAATTTAATCATGTTGCGTAAGTTCCAAGTCCGCAAAATATCTTTATAATACCTATACCTTTATAATCTCTACATGCGATTTTATATCTTTTTACGGCAAAAAGTAGCAACACTTGGCCTTTTACATGAATATTTTTGATTGCATACATTATAATTACCATGTTTATAATGTGACAATGACCATATTAACACCAAGATATTGTTTCTCTGTTCACGGCTCATCTTCCGTGCGGAAGATGTCCGGTGTTTTGGAAGGCATACACGGGGACACAGGTCCAACGCGCAGAGGCCCCTTTGAGAACTTTAATCTAAAATGGGGTGGGGCACCAACCGGGGACTATCCACGGCTGCACTATTGAGGTATAGTCATGGACCGTCCCAGGTGGGTGCAAAACTATTGTAAACTATGGTAAAAAAATATCTGGTCTATGGGGGGGGGGGGGGGGGGGGTGTTTAGTGGATCGGTTAACCTCTATTGCCGGAAGAAAACGGCGTCTGCCTTTCAAGTTTAAATTTGAAATGCGTTGGCAGACGGTGACTCGCCAGCTCACTAGCTGGGCCCCCTGAAAGCCGCCAGTACATAGGCGAAGGGGGCAACAAACGTGTGAGCGGCTAGGGGTGTAGAGAGGTGTGGCCCCGGTTTCGCCGTCGCGGGCCTAAAAGACCCGTAGTGGGTTTCCCCGCTATTACGCCATTAGACACTTCCACCCCCGAGCATATAGCTCTGGCGGCCCCCCTGTGGCCGGCCGATAAAGGCAAGCCAGAGTTGAGAGTCCTGCGGGCTCTCTTGGGGTTCTACTCCAGCCAGCCAATAAAGGCAAACTGGAGACGAGGCCCTGACCGACTCTCTGAGACAATAAGGTACGCAGTGTCGCCACTCACCAACAGCTCGCCACAAGCTGCCCTGCGGTTTGTAAGCTTTTCAGTAGACCTCATCATACATAGATATCATTATTAATAAATACAAATATTAATCAGTAGATAACAGGCAGTGATAAATTGCTTAGCCAATTGGAGTACCTACTTGTTAAATAATATTTTTTTCTTTTAGTCTTCGTTCGTTGGCATAAGCTATACCTAATTATGAGAATAGCTCATGCCGTGGTGAAAAGAATAAACTGTCAGCGAGGTTGGTAGCAGGACTGATTGCCCAGGGTGCGCCGGCCATATTTTTAAGAGCCTATGCACACCACGTCTTTTCAACGCGCCGTCGACGCACGTTTCCGTCAAACTCCATACATAAAAAATCGCAATGACGTTTTTTAAGTATGAAGTATGACAGAAACGCGCGTCGACGGTGCGTTAAAAAGACGTGGTGTGCATAGGCTCTTAGTATCGTCACTCGTGGAGGCTCTTTTCATGCACCCCAAACAACTTAGTTTCAGTACAAATATGCATCTATAAAACTTACGAGGAAAGAATAGTGCATATTGTTTATTCTTGCTATAAATTCAATTGTATACTTAGTTGCCATAGAGTATAGGAAAATACCAATAACGAGTTTACTGCAGCAAGCCCATGAATGCTAAGAATGCTGTATAGTAGGGCAGGGCGGGGTAAGGGCGCGGGGGGTACATATCTTCCTACATTAAGGCGAGCGGAGCCGCGGGCAACGCTAGTAATAAAATAACAGCATAAGTAATCTTTTTACCCTTTGTTCTAACTTAGTGATCCCGTTGGCACAGTCTTGACAACTACCGTTGCGATTTTTATGTCCTAAGTTTGGTACCCAGGTAGAGATTAGTTTGATTGAACCTTGCTGGTGGCTGCGTAGTGTCGGGTACTTGTTTCGTTTCAAGTTTACAGCAAAAACAATTTAAAATGGGGTTTTTTTGTAAAACTATACATGCTATACGAGGATGCCATGAGAAAACTATTAGTCAGTTAGCAAGGTTGGTAGCGGGGCTTACTGCTCAGGGTTCGTCGGACGTAATTAAGCGTCGTCACTCGTGAAATCTAATACAACATCGCGTAAACATCAGTTGAAATAGTGGTCAAACGCGAGCCTATCCAATAAATGTTAAAAAGTCTCTTATAATGCATCCTAAATGAAATGAAAAATATTTATTTGAAAACAGTTCAAAGAGACACAACATAATAATATATGATATCTAACATCATCATCACGCCCATATTTCCCAAAGAGTTGGGTAGAGGTGTATAGTACACTCACATTTCGGCGTTTTTTTAAGTCTTTAGTAATAGGTGGCGAGCCTGTTGCTATAAACCGGGCACAAATCCAGACTCCGGGCTGCTACTGAGAAATTCCACACGGAAAAACCCAATAACACTTTGCCCGACCTGGGGATTGAACTCAGGACCTCAGGCTCAGCAGTCGCGATTGCGACCACTAAGGTGTGTCTTAAGATAAAGCGGCAAGCGTGCGCTGCCGTGTGATTGGACGTCTAAATAAGTGTACACTGTCTGTCTACACTACGCACGTAAACGCGCAGTGTAGTAATAAACGCGGGCATTGCGAATTACGTAATAAGCATGTTGACAGCATCAATAAATTGCAAATCTAATTAGTCCGCCAGTTAGAGTTTTGAAAAATAATGGACACGTATTTTTTCTTTTGTTAAATCTATGAATATTTGGAAAGATAAAACGCATCAAAACTTGAGAGTTGGGGCTTGGGACGTCAGAATCAAGTAAAAATTGTACTTGCTTGTGACGTTTTGCCAATTTTAAAAGTGTCGTATCTTCGTCAATTTTGGTTTACGTAACAAAAGAAAAAATACGGGTCAATTTTTTTTTGATAATCTAACTGATGGACTAATTAGATTTTTTTAGTCAAATACCCTATTGCTGGCGCGGCACCTCTAGACCAACGAGGCAGGCAGAGATACATATAATGAAACATAATAAATTAAATCAAAAGTTAACAAAGCAATAAAGAATTGAGAATTGAGAACATAATCATAATTTGGGTGTAATGTGTCCCACGGCTGGACCTAACAGGTATCCAGATCAGATTAATGCCAAGCACAAGTACTTAGAGCTGATTTTGAACTGGAACCGTTGTATATTTTTAAAAATAATAAAAATTGTGTGTGGGTGTTTTGTGTGAAAATCTATCCCTGTTCCATATTGCGGCTGTACCCAATAAACTGCTATAGGCTATAGATAGGACCTACAACCGTCTAATACCATTGGTTGTACGTTAGGACACGTCTGCTTAAGCCTTCGGAAATCACGGGCGAAATAGTTATGTTCATGTAATGGTTAATAAAAACTTTCCCTACTTAAAAGTAAATAAACTTTTAAGTTATTTTTTGCGCTGACTCAACAGTTTACTTGATGGGTAAGTAAAACTTAAAAACGGTTGTGAGTACGTACTTTTAAAATAGCTAAGAAATAAACTTTTTAGTTAAGAGGTTATATAAAGCAGTGTTACAGTTCGTATTCATCGCTCAAGACGCGGGTTTGATTACAGTATTAGAATACATTTTGGAATTGTGTATTTTTATTGATTTACAAGAAAATACAAAAAAAAAACTCACTTAAAACTTTTCTTACAAACTCCTGTAAAATTATAAGTACCTTAATAAGGAGATTGATTGAAATTAGCGTCAGTGAATGAAAAGTTGAGGAGTAATAGATTAGCGTGATATAGAACTTGTTTTGTGGAGAGAAAACAGTCGTTACCAGAAGAGTGTTTATGAATGTGGATGAATATATGTATAAGTAAAGGTAGGCCAAAGAAAAGATGGATGGATTTTATGAAAGATGATATGGGTAAGAAGGAAGTGAGTACTGAGATGACTGCTGATAGAGGAGAAAGGAGTAAATAGGAGTAAGAATAAAAAAGGAATACATGTTGCCGACACCACTTAGGGTGGGGTAAGGGCAGGGAGGTAATGATTTGGGACCAGTCTCCCGACCAGTAACAGGCCCGAGAAGGCGGCGCGCAGTTTCCGCGCGCGCCTTTCAGGAGGACTTGGGGTTAGGCCCCACAGTAGAAGAGGTCTGCCAGGGGCTGGCGAACCGAGGCCTGCCAGGGTTGCGGTGCAAGCAGCTGCGAATCCCCGGCCAAGGGTTAGGAGAAGGAACACCGTGGGTTTTTAGTCGGTAAGAGTCCGGCATATCCCTTCGCCCTCCCCGGGCGGAAAGCATCGATGAAGATTTTCCCACGAAAAAAAAAGGAAAGGGAGACGTGAAACAAGGCGATAAATGAGGTCTATTGACTTTTTGAAAAAAACGTATAATGCTGTTATTGTAATCTGGAATGCTAATAACGTCACATCTGGTTGTATCCTGTGTGGGGACAGGCTAGAATATAAAACTTCCGCACCGCATGCTGGGAATAAACGCGTGTTGTAAGATTCAAAAAAACCCAGCACGCTTGGTGGTAGGATTAGTATGGTCCGCCTGGCTGGCTACCACCGCACATTAAAGTCCGCCGTCAAACAGAATAGAATAGGTTTTTATTTGCAAATATAGGTAATATAAAAAAAGATGTTACATTTGTGATTATACCTCAGCCATATTTCACCATTCGGTATGCAAATATTTATATTAAATCATTTACTAAATAATCCCACTGCATTACATTCTTTTGAGATTACATATATTCAATTACAATTCAGGATAATATATTTTTCTCTATAAGAAGCTCAGTTATACTGTAGTATGTTTTATTTATTAGATATTTACGTAGTTTAATCTTCAACTGTTGTGTATTTAGAGCTTTCCAACTACTTGGTAATTTATTGTAAATAATTGGAGCCATGCAGTAGACACTATTGCGCATTAATGTGGTATTACATGTTTGGTGACATAATTTGCTATTGTCGCGCCTGCTTTTTGGCATCATATCTGATTGACGTCCAAAACGACTTGGATTCTGCTTCAAAAACATAGCTACTTCTAAAATGTAGATGCAAGGAAGTGTCAAAATGTTATGCTGCTTAAAAAATGGCTTACAGCTATCGGTTTTTTGAAGCTTGACCGCAGTTTACTGTGTTCCGTCGTGTGTATGTGAGAGCCGGAGGGGTATAGAGGAATCTTTCTATATCTCTGTTACTTGGATTTGTGTGCTCCATCTTAGACCCTGTCTTCGCTTCCCATCAAACGCGACCAAGTCTAATAATAAAAAAAACAGACGCTTTTTTCTATTCTGTCCCATCCGTAAACAGTAAGCACATCGAAAATGCAAGTAAATAATATTAGCATAATATTTACGACCAATCATTCTGTTGTCAAAGTTTTACTGCCATTCAGTATATTTACTGGCTCTTGCCAAGATATTTGAATAACAACATGTCGTAAAAACAAGTAAATAGGAACAGTTGCGAACGAGGGAAAAGTTGAAAACTCATTTCTCAATGTTTATCAAATGATAACTAGTTTAGCTGTTGTAATAATATAATTTGTTGTTGGGGAACGAAAAACTGTGTTAGCTGTTTTTTTTTAATTTACTTTCTCATGCTGTTATATGTCCGGTCAAATTGTTAGTGTTCAATTTGGTAATTAACCTGTTTGTTTCCATGATATAATTTTTTTTTTTTGTTACCGCCTCCTATATACTCCAGCAACACTAAGAAAATTTGTTGCCTACCTTAGAGACAAAATAGGAAAGTCTCATGTATCGGTACACAGCAATGCTGCTTGGTGGCAGAAATAAGTATCGTGGTAGTAATTTCGCGCACAAACTCTTTCACAATGAGTTCTACTACTACTATAATTAATATAAAGGATTATATTAAGTATACAGTCTGTTTTTGGCAGTGGTTGTCATGTCTATTAGAAGATATTCAGCTGCTACGCAGACGCTACGACGTAGCTAACGTCTTGTCTACGCCAGCTACACAATCGTAGCTGACTACAGAAGCGATTCATGTTTGCTAAAATTACATTATTAATTATTTTAGTTAACAGTTTGTTCATGTTCTAACAAGACATCATAGTAAGCGCTTCAGAAGATAAAAATATACAGCATTAATTTCCCAGTACTTCATAAATTACAAAAACTCTCAACATGCAACTATAATTTATTCCATGAAAGACCAAATGTTTTTCGTTTTAATATTAACCTAGTAATAAAGTACTAGAGGCAAAGTTGATGATTCGCCTAGGTTCCTAAATTAGTTAGTTAATGGTACCTCCGGGCAGGTAGGTACCGGTCGTAGGCATTATTAAGTACTGGCCCAACATATGTAGGGACATCAATTACGGCGGTACTCTGAGGCTATTAGTTTGCTAGTTATATTTATAGGCGATTTTCGTTAGAGTCTGTCGATGAACAACAACCAATATACCTAGGTACCTACTGTTTGTGTCTAAACCGGATACATACATACATACATACACTCACGCCTTTTTCCCATGGGGGTAGGCAGAAACTGTAGAACGCCACATGCTACGATCCTTACATACTCCTTTCGCTTCGTCCACGGTCATACATCTTGTCATACACGCACGCCAGTTGAAAGTACTACGCACCTGTCCTTTTTGAAGAACATCACCAATAACATCAATGTATGTCCTTCTAGGGCGTCCTCTACTGGCGTTTCCACTGACATTCGCCTTATAAATTCCTTTTGTTAATCGCCGTTCACTCAATCTTTCAACATGCCCAAACCACCGAAGCATACCCCTTTCAATTTTTGTCACTACGTCATCTTTTAAACCGCAACTTTGTCTTATCACATCATTCCTCACTCTATCATTCAAAGTTATATCTAAACCGGATGTTTTTATAAAATACTAGAGGTCACTCACTGCCTCGCCCTCGTAGATGTCTTTGTATTTTTCGGAATAAAAGTAGCTTACTTTTCCAGGTTCCAGACTATCTTGGCCTGCGGGCGACGGGTTAGGGGACCCGTCGCCCGACCAGTAACAGGCCCGAGAAGGCGGCGCGCATGTGTTCCGTGCGCGCCTCTCAGAAGGACGTGGGGTAAGGCCCCACAGAAGGAGAGGTCCGCCAGGGGCTGGCGGACCGAGGCCTGCCGGGGTTACGGTGCATGCAGCTGCGAATCCCGTGACCCCGGCCAAGGGTCAGGAGTAGGAACACCGTGGGTTTTTAGCCGGTAAGAGTCCGGCATAACCCTTCGCCTTCCCCAGGCGAAGGGTATCCATGAGGATTTTCCCACGATAAAAAAAAAAAAAAGGTTCCAGACTATCTCTGTACCAAGTTTCATCACAATCGGTTCAGCGGTTTAGGCGTGAAAGCGTAACAGACAGACAGACTTACTTTCGCATTTATAATGTTAGTAGGGATTGCAGATACTAAAATTGTATAGTCTCGTTGGTCCAGTGGTCGTAAGCACGACTGCTGAGCGTGAGGTCTTGGGTTCGATCCCCAGGTCGGGCAAAGTGTTATTGGTTTTTTTGCCGTGTAGAATTTCTTAGTAGCAGCCTGGGAGTCTAGATTCGTGCCCGGTAGATGGCAATAGGCTCACCACCACACATGGGAGTTAAACGTAATGGCGAATTGACGGTATTATACACCTCTCCTCAACTATTCCGGGAATACAGGAGTGATGCAATGTTATAATTTTACTGTAAATTCTTCAAATTGAATTTTTCCCGAAGCAAATATTTGTAGTTTGATAATATGAACGTGAACTGTAGCATTCGTAGAAATACATAACAAGTTGAAGGAACCTCTCTCATACATAAACGCTCTTCAATTTTATTACAAGCGCTTCCCGTAAACACGAATATTTCCTAAGACCTTGAACAGTTTCAGAGAAGACGAAAACAATTCTCAATAGCTATCCATATAGCCATTATAGTCGGCGCAAGAAAATATTGGCAAAAACGTAAACACCTTTCTAATAACAAAACGCTTTTTTTTGGGTTCCGTACCCAAAGAGTAAAACGGATTTATTACTAAGACTCCGCCGTCCGTCCGTCTGTCCATCTGTCACTAGGCTGTATCTCATGAACCATGATAGATAGTTCAAACTTTCACAGATGATGTATTTCTATTGCCACTATAACAAAAAATACAAAAAAAACCGGCCAAGTGCGAGTCGGACTCGCACAAGAACGGTTCTGTACCATTATTTATAAAAACGGCAAAAAAATCATGTCTTGTATGGGAGCCCACCTTAAATATTTATTTTATTCTGTTTTTTAGTATTTGTTGTTATAGCGGCAACAGAAATACATCATCTGTGAAAATTTCAACTGTCTAACTATCACGGTTTATGAGATATAGCCTGGTGACAGACGGACAGACAGACGGACAGACGGACAGCGGAGTCTTATTAATATGGTCCCGTTTTACCCTTTGGGTACGGAACCCTGAAAACTGAATAAAATAAATATTTAAGGGAGCTCCCATACAACAAACGTGATTTTTTTGCCGTTTTTATAGATAATAGTACGGAACTCTACGACTTGCACTTGGCCGGTTTTTTATTCTTTGACTTGTACACGTGTCGCTTTTGACAATAGTCGCACCTGATGATAAACACGAACAGGCTGTAAGATGGAGCAAACGAACCCAAATAACAGAGATATAGAGGGGTTCCCCTTTACCCTTCTGGCCAGAAGGGTAAAGACACGATACACGATATAAAAACACGATAGAATTCTACAGGGTGTTAACGAATTCGTGTAATTCCTTCAAACCACGTGATCCACTGGTGACACAGATTAACCCTAAATGGGAATTTCTGAAAATCAACTGAAAAAAAAATTCAAAAAAAAATCTTGTTTTTCTATTTCAGAGTCATTTTAGAGCCTTGAGTTATCTGACTGCAAAGAGCGATATCGCGTTAGTCGTGCCTGCCAGCCGTGTCGCCGTGCTTTCATTAATTTATGCGTGGCATGGAAATGTTGACACAAAACAAAACATATTTTTTTGCAAAAAAAAAATCTTATTTTTTTACTGAATCCTTATTAGGTGGTTTAGATACGATCGGTAACAAAGCCGCATGAAAAAATAATAATTTTATTTTTTTATTTTTAATCTAGCTAAATCCCGTACGGGGCCTGTCTACATCAGTAATAGATCATGTGGTTTTAAGGAATTACACGAATTCGTTAACACCCTGTATATACAGGGTGGTTCAAAAGTCGTGGATCAAACGAAACAGGGCGATAGTTGGGGTTATTTGCAGCATTTTATGGTAGAACATATTTTTTTTACAGTAAGATTCTAAAGTTACAAATATTTTTTCATGAGACTTAAAAGATTTTGAAAAAAGTGCCAATACTCATTAATCATGGTACCCACTGTCATAAAAGCACTTTCAAGCAACTAAACACCATTTATTGTTTTAAAATAGGTACCCATTTTACTCTAATTGGCTATTTATTACAAATTTTGATATTTTTTTAAAAAACACTCTTAGTGTCATAACTTTTAAAGAGATCATGTTAGGGCTCTGCAACACAGATATTTTTTACTGCAAATAACCCCAACTATCGCCCTGTTTCGTTTGATCCGCGACTTTTGAACCACCCTGTATATACAATTCTATCGTGTCTTTATATCGTGTATCGTGTAGACAATAAACTGCCTGGTGCCGGATTTTAATGTGAGAATGCTAACTAGCCAGACGGACCGTATAGATCCTACCACCAAGTGTTAGTTAAGTCTATTGTAATACCCCACTGGCTAATCGCAATTTGCTTGACATAATTTCCAGTCACATACTGTCACACAGGCACACTAACACTGACACACACTCACACACACGAGTGCGCGCGCACTTAAATTACCCTCCTTTCATTTTGTTTTGTTTAGTTTGGACTCCTCCTTTGAAATGGAGAATTTTTCTTATTCGTTTTCTTTTAATTAAGTATTAGCATTTCAATAACCTAAAACAATTAATACTGTAACTAGTGGAAGGGCGGAAAGTCCTAACACAAGCATTTATTTTGCTTAAAAGGACATTCCTAATAGGAAAATGTAAATTTGACGACACGTTTGGTGCAGTGGCTAAGCGATTGGCTTCTGCGCCAAGGGTCGTGGGTTCGATTCCCACACGGAACAAAAATGTGTATGGCCTACAGATGGTTGTTTCGGGTCTGGGCGTTTGTTTGTGAGATTTGTGTCTGTAAACGCACCCACGATACAAGAGTAATCTTAGTGTGGGGCAACGTTTTTAAAAAAAAAAAAAAAAATTGTAAGTTATTGAAATAAACATTTATTATTATAAACATTTATTTATTATTATTAATTCTAAACTCCAGCCTTTTATCAAGAATTTTCTAACAGAAAAACCCAATAGTACTTCGCCCAATTATATCAAACTTAATAATTCACATTCGGCAAGTACTCTCGTGAATATTAATTAAACCAAGCAGGGAGACGGTTAATAAATGGTACTCAAATTAAGTAAATAAATTATTTTACAATTATATATTAATGTAGGTACTTTGTAAGCCACAATGTTTAATGTAATGCTATTATAACATTTATCTAGTACACTCACGGCATAAAGTTCCAATTAATGAACTCAAAAATACTACCATAATGGCATGCTTTATTTACGTGTATTTCTAATTTTAAAACGTTTTTTTTTTTGTTTTTACTATGGTTTTTTATTCTTTTTTTTTTATGATTCTTTGTCCACCACTAATTGAATGAGTTTAGATAAAGTAGTGTATGAAACTGCATATAACTTGGTATTAAAACACTCTTGTAATACTATTAAAAAACTCGCCTATACGGATCGGTTTTAAACTCACACTCATGTTTTAATAACCCCAATTATGGAAAAATAATATTTTATTTGTTTATTTTCATAAACTACTATTACTAAATGCAAAGAAAGTTTTAGGTCGAATAATTATGTGTGTACAATTTTTGCAAAACAATTTAGCGACGATTATAGTACTTATTTTGAGTGCCTATCCAGTCATTTCCTAGACATCCGAGCTGAGCTCACAAGCCACATAAAGTGATTTTCACAGCACTCCGTTCCTCCTGGGGCTCATAACACCTCCTTAAGCCCACCTCTCCTCATTTTTACGATCAAAGACGGACAGTTTTATTCCTCCTTACCCCAATTATGAGCCACTGCCTTACAGAAGCTTCGGAAGCTTTACTACAATGATTTTGATTTGATTGAAATGCTTACATTGCGAAAAGATTACTGGTAGTCGGCAGTAAACGATTTTATGGACGCCAGAAGATTTGTTCGCTGAAAGATAGACGGGTTTTGGGCACTTGCTAAGGTTTTTGCTTCGTGTTAAGCAAAAAATTGAAATACATTATAAAACGGTTTTGTTGGATTCGCGTTTATGGCGAAGTTGAGGAAGCGGTTAGGGGTTGACGACTTTATGGATGTGTTTACATAATTTTGGGCTTAGACGTGTCTTTAACATATACCCTTACTTATAAACGATGGTTAAAGGTTCTTTAACTAAAAGAGCTCTTGCGTTTATTATCATCTCTATTCATTGGCATAAAAATGACAAGGACAGGTATAATTTAATCGTTGTTTAAAATTGTCAATCTTTTATAAGGAAAGGGGTGTCTTTACAAGTCGTAACGGAGTTGAAGTACATAATATGACTGTCATGCTGTTATCTTTTTCTTCTCTCATGTTGACAGAAGCTATACAGCATGTAAGGGTAAACACCGTTATCACTCAAACCATGGGTAGTTTACGTGAACACAAAAACAAAGGACAGAGTAAAAGTTTACACGCACGAGAAATGAGAGGCGCGGCGGCGCTACGACGCGGCGTACACGCACTCTCTAGCAATGCAGCTGACTGACTGGTGTAGCGAACTGTGCGGGGCCGTGCGTCGGGCCACGTGGCGAGTTCCCCGCGCCCTCTCCCGTAGCTTGTGGCCCCCGCGCGTAGGGTGAAATGCTTTCGTGGAAAAAAGAAAATTTTAAATAAAAAAAAAGTTATTTTTCATTGATTTTACGTTCTACAAATGAAACCAAACCACTGGTTTCAAGGATTACAGTGCTTACCCTTACAGCCTATATATAAATATCTGAAGCCTTACAGTAAAGATTAGCAAGATTACCGTACCCTGGGCAGTCAGCCCTACTAACAACTATGCTGTATTAGTAAGGTTGACTGCCCAGGGTACGCTGGACGTATCGTCCACTTGTGAAGGCTTGTTTAATGCACCGCATGCTGTAATGATAACTATTAATGTGTTAACGGTACGGTTGGTGCAGTGGTTAAGCAATTGGCTTCTGTGCTACGGATAGTGGGTTTGAATACGTGGGCATTGAAAAAAAATCTATAACCTTAAAGTTAGTTGTTGAGATTTGTGTCTGGTAACGCACCCAAGATACAGAAAAATCTAGTGTAGCATTTCCTTCTTAAAGAAATGAAAAAGTAAATTGTCGCTTTCAGATAAGACACAGTTACTATCAGTAGGTACTCTAGCACTTTGTTTCATTTCTGCAAGCCCTGTTTTCATAAAGAAGCAGAAATATTATACAATGTGAACTTAGAAAAATGTATTCATATTTGTTTATATTTGATTTGTAAATCACAAAGCAAACTGAACGTATCAGCTGTTTACTGACGCGTGCTACTCGCAAGAGAGTAGAACAAGTTATGTAAATAGTACATCTCGTATACGAGTAAAAAGATGTTTAAACTATTGTGAACTTTGAATACAAAACACATGTAAGTATATCTAAGTCAATTTAATCAACATTTAAATTATTTAGCATGATGATGAATACTCTATGTGTGGACTTTTTCTCGTGAGCGACATAGTAAACGGAATAAAAGAGAATGAAAAAAGTAGGATAATTCACTATAATAGGTAACTATTATAAAAATACAGATTCGGGTCTAATCGCGTAAAAACTTAAAAAGGCACTAAATACCTTTTTTATCCCGACGTTTCGGCCGAATTTCACCGGCCGTGGTCACGGGTAGACTGAAGTGGCGGAGCAGTTGTCATCTTCGTGAAGCAAGGGCATTTTCATCTACCCTCACTTGTTCTTGATTTTTTATAAAGTTATCGTCGGTACTTCGACACACCACACTAACGACGTCTTTACACTCGCCTAAACCGTCCCGTTGACGATAACACTTGCTGATGACCGGATTCCATGATGTTGATAGTTTGTATCCATCTTCCCGATTGAAATTCTTGTATTTCTTAATTTCAATCGCTTCACGTACAATTCTGGGATAATAGTGACGATCGGTGGAGAGGATTTTTGGACTATGTAATTCTATCCAGTGATTGGAACCGGACTCCAGAAGATGCTCGGCTATTGCGGACTTATTTATCTGGCGGTTTTTGACTGCGGCGATATGTTCTAAGGAACAGGTTAAGACCCGTTCTGCGATCGTTCTTTTGGTCTGCCCGATATAAGAACTACCGCAACTGCAGTCAATCTTGTAGACGCCAGGTGTCTGAAGAGGAATAACATCCTTTGGAGTACGCAGTTGCCTTGATACCTTGGAGAGAGGACTGTATACAGTCTTAATGGCGTATTTCTGTAGTACTGTACCAATTTTATCCGTCACTCCTTTTAAATACGGCATGAACGCTGGCACTCTGTTTACCCCCGGTTTTTTATCTTTCCTCTTCGGACGTCGTAGGTATTTTTATAATGTGTACAAATCGCGAAAGTTTAAAAATAGGTAACTACATAATTTTTATCTATACATGTAAAAGGAGAAGCTGACTGACTGACTGACTGATCTATCAACGCACAGCCTAAACCGCTGGGGTTAGAAACTTGAAATTTTGACAGTAGGTTCCTTTTGTAACGTAGGCATCCACTAAGAAGGGATTTTTCGAAATTCAACCCCTAAGGGGTGAAATAGGGGATTTAAGTTTGTATGTAAGTTCGTCATTTTTGAAGTAAGACGCATGAAATTAAATATTAAGGTTTCTGGTTAGAAATACCTAAAGCTACACGTGTTTCAGCGTTTTTGAAAATTCAACCCCTGAAGGGGTGAAATAAGTGTTGAAAGTTTGTATGAGAAATCTGTTACGTTTGAAGTAAGAAGCATTGAATTAAAAATGTAGGCTCTTTGGTGGTGAGAAATAAATTTACACGTGTTTTTGGGTTTTTGAAAATTCTACCCGTAAGAGGTGAAATAGGGGATGAAAGATTTTTTTGATTTTTAACTGCATCTAACAATGGACTTAACGAGGGCTCAAAATTTCACGCAAGCGGAGCTGCGGGCAAAAGCTAGTTTCACATATTTTTTCTTGTGTCCTAATTATTGTATACCTGCTTAACTGGTTGCGTACCGCCCGTCGTCCCACGACGACACTTATTTGTCTTATTTATTGTGTCTATAATTACCGTGCTCGAGATTTTTGTTAGTATTTGTGAGGACATTTAATTGGCCTACTATTGTTAAAATGTGTTTCTAATAAAATTAATTGTGCTGTTTGTCTTCCTAAAAAATAATAAAAATAAATAAATAAGCAGTGATAGCCAAGCGGACGAACGCTTGCTTTTCATGCAGGATTTGATTATCACCTGCGTTAACGGTGAAGGAACCATCATAAGGAAACGTGTACAAATAAAGTTCTGAGAGGGCTATAGAAAAAAAATCTTGATGGTGTGTGTAGAACAGCGTGGTGGTATAAGGCCCAAACCCTTGTCATTCTGAGTAGCCCGTGAACAGCTGTGGAATTAAAGAAAGAACAAAAAGAAGAAAGTAAATTATTTATTGCATTCCTTGCTTACTTTTTTCTATTTCAATTGGAAACTACCAACTACAATAAAACATACCATAAAATAAAAACCAACTAATAAATCTATTTGATGCAAGAAATCCGCACTCAGAGCCAAAGCTATTTATTTCCGTCTCATAAACTCATTTCATTTTTCAACGTCTCCAAACGCATAATTTTATAGAAGGAAGAAAACCGAGACCCTTTAGACTACCTTTACATCTCTACGAACATAAATCGCGATTTAAAAAAATAAAACACCAAGCAGAACTCTGCCAAGAAAGCTTTCACCGCAAGCATTTCTGAACATGGTTTAAATCGCTCCTTTGAGATATACAACGCTAAATTACCTAAATTGAACCTTAACAAAACAAAATAGAGTTTAACTTCCTTTAACAAGTAGTCTCGTACTTCATATGACACACGCAAAGAAATCCCAACTTTATATAAAACGCAGAATGTGTATTTTCGTGAGCCTCGCGCTCCGACCCGTCCCCGCCTGTCACAGCTCCCAGCAGTGGGATTCGGCTGGCAGAACATGTCTTATAGTCAACTTGTTTATTGTCAAGAATTGGTTAAAGTAGTGACGTTTCCCGCATTCCTTTGATTCCCTTATATTTTGTATGGGAAGTTTGTAAATTGAGTTTTTGAAGTACAGTTGTGAACGAAAATGTTCGTATTAGAGAGTGACTTGGCTTGGGTTGGCTGTTTGTTCCATTTTGGCCTGTACATTAAATTTAATAAAACTAGTGCTTCGTAAAATACTGGGGCTACATTTTGTATTTAGAGATGTAATGTTAAGTTATTATAAGTCGCAAGCTACTCTACTTTTCATTTATAAATGAGCTACTAGATAAAATGAGTCTCCGCGAGTGACGATATGATAACTTATGTATCGTCACTCGTGGAGGCTTTTTGGATGTACTTGTACGTCCGGCACATCCTGGGCAGTCAGCCCTGCTGCCAACCTCGCTGAATGCCGTGCCCTGTTATGCGATAGTTATGGACTAATTATGCTACATTTTTTTATATTTTGCAAAAAGCTCCCACTGTGGAACGTTTCATCACCCTCCGCGCTTACTGTCGTAACTAGCAATTGATAATTTTTCAGCGAAATTCTGACAGAGTGACGTATCTGCTTCAAATGAATAGAAATAAATAAATAGATACCTTAGGACTTTAGGGCAACTACTAACTTAAAGAGTAAGCCGCAAGAGCAATATAAAGCCACAGCTAACGCAAGTACTATTATCAATTGATAGATACGACAGTTAGCGCAGAGGGTGTCGATTTATTTGTCCGTCAAATTAATACATCCAAAAAATGCATATCCACCTGTACCCCGACCATGTGCGCTCAACTCAAATGTATGTTTTATTTTCCACTCGAAGTTAACGTTGCACTAAAATTTTATCCTCCCAGTATCAGCGGCTCTCGGGCAATATTAAAGGTGTGCAGCTTTTAATCGGCCATTTTCCACTTTGAACAGCCACCGGCGCGGGGTATTCGCACTTTACCCGGGATATGCGCACATTAACCGAGAACTGTTGTAAGTTTTGATAATTTTGCTTTGTTTGTTGCAGTTTTGCTGCGGATGGAGAAATGTTTCTTGAAGAGTTGAAAAAACTATGTAAGTGTTTTTTTTTGCATTTTTTTGCGGTAATAGCAATTATATTTTATGAATTCTCTGCTATGAAATTATATTACAGTGCTACTTGTATTATCTTAATAGTTGTGAGTGATAATATGTACGTTTGAATTGCTGGGGAGTTTGTTGCGTCGCTTCTTCTTCCCAGCATAAAATACTAGGAAGTGGTGAAGGGTAGTTGAATTAGGGGGATGTCTATTGTTATTTTGACGTTTAAAAAGTCTTGATTTTCAGTCCAGTTTAAATAAATCAGTTTTGATTTTGACGTGAACAAACCAAATCTCGAGACAGTTTTCGGGTGGATCCGACTGCAGATCCGTATAACTTTATACTTACAACTTGTTCGAAATATCAGTCATATTATTATCATATTTATGGCGTATGAGAGCAAAATCGTTCTTCGTCGTGATCTGTGGCAGTCTTATTTTGCAGCTACGTATAATACAACAAACATCATTATAAAATAATTCTGCATTTAGAGTATAGGTTAATTCCGAAAAATAAAAATGAAACCATCCTTGATATAACCCTTTTTTGTCACGTAGGAAGATTTTTTGGAGATATTGGAGTCAGGTCTCTTGCACCGATAAAGGTACTGACCCTCACCAACTGCTTAGATTATTTAGGTTACCTAGTTGGATGACTTTCTAGCCATATACGAGTACTTATCGCCCTTCAGACTTAATTAATGGAAATTGGAACTGAGCTTGATTTCATACCCCACTTTCCTAGCTTCAACTATTTCATAATTACCCTTAAAATATCTAGTGGAACATGTAAAAATAGAAGTTCAACGTCCATTGCCCCGTATCACCGGACCATTAGCGGGCGTGTTCCTTTTGAACGAGTGATGTATGGCGCTCTTGATTTATGTTCCCCTGGACATGAAAACGTTTTGTTGTATAGCGCTTAAGGATTTCTGGTGTCCTGGTAAGTCTAGTTGAAGACGTCTGATGTCTTTTGTGCTGTTTTTCGAGGCCGCATAAGTATGTATCTCTATTTAAACTTTTGTTTATTTGTGATTTTATTCGATTAACCCTTACTCGAGAGGAGGAGCTCGTGGCTAAATAATTACAGCCGCATAGACCGATCTTCCGGGTTAAGCCACGCTTGCCGAGGTTGGTCTGTGGATGGGTGACCATTTACCATAGCGAGTCTCCTCCGTGCCTCGGAAAGTACGTAAAGCCGTTGGTCCCGGCTGTCATTTGTAGATCTTTGACAGTCGTTACTGTTGGTCAGAAGCCAGAAAGTCTGACAACCAGTCTTACCAAGAGTATCGTATTACCCAGCTACTGGGTTGTGGAGGTCTGATAGGCAGTCGCTCCATGTAAAATACTGATATTCAGCTGCATCCGGTTCGACTGGAAGCCGACCCCAACATAGTTGGGAAAAGGCTAGGCAGATATATATATATATTCGATTAACCCTTAATTAAAGTTCTTTACTCATCTTTCTGCGTGACGTCACCCTTGAGCATCATATCATCACATCCGTAACTAACTTAATGATTGTAGTTGCAGCCAATGTTCCGTGTGATGCTTTGCTTGTGGTTTGGGCCACAACACTAACTTTGTGGCTCGAGGGAAATAATGCAGCGATAGGGAAACATTTAGGTTATAATGGCAAATGATCATAACATTTTAGAATTTTATTTGAATAAGCTAGCATTCTTAGTTTCCGAGAAATTAAAGTTTATGTTGGTGACCTGGATTCATTGCTCCCGAATGTATTTCTTTTGTTTTTTTAAAGCGAGATTATTTACAAAATATTGTACATAAAACATTAATGCCATGCATTAATTTGTAAACATTTAACACTACATCAGAAACAAAAAGCTACATGTTTCTAAAGCACACATGTTGTGGTAAACACTACGTTTTTCTGGCATTTGTTTCTCGGTTTGCTGCGGTACTTCTGAGAAGCAAGCTGAAGCATCAGTTTCGCAACAGATGTTTATGGGTGTAGATGTGTGTTTTAGTTGTTTATAAATAAGAGATACTATGATAACGATAAGATTTTAAAATTTAAAATTATGATATTTGACGGAGCAAACCAAACCACTGAACCGATCATCCTGAAATTTTGCATATACTTTGTCAGGTGTACAGAAACGGATATAGGGTACTTTTTATCCCGAAAAAAAGTACTGTTCCCGAGGAAAACAACAATAACGTTCAAAGATGGCGCCACGTGTCTTTCGAATCATGATTGAATTATGTTTTTATAGAAAGTTTAGTAGTAAAGCTAGTTACTTATAAATACTTGGCGTTAACCTCACTCACGACCCCATTTTCTTGCCATTTACCTATCTCTCCACTCACTTGCACCACATTCTCGACACACTCAACATGTCCACAAGGGCAGCGACGTTAATAATTAACGCATTAATCTGCACCATACTGTTAATACGGCGCTCGATAATAAGCTCATTTGAGCCGTTCCGTTAATTAAATCATTGATCGCAAAACTATTAGCGTGTTTGTTGATGTATTACATCAATTTATACATATAGTAAACAAAACTAACATAACTTTATTATAAAGTATTCAAACATACACTATACAGGGTTAATTGAAAAACACCAACAACCTCTTGTTCTTCTTGTGTTTGTTGTTGTGTTATTGTTGTGTTGTTGTGTTGTGTTTGTACTCATCACAACACACATGTTGTGATGAGTATAATGACCCCTGTCATTGTACTCATCATTATGAACAATTTTTACTATGGGACTAAACATAAAATCGCGAAAAAAAAAACAGCTGTTCCCTACATTTTGACCAGCTAAGCAAACATAGTAAGTAGGGAACAGCAGCTGTTTTTTTTTCGCGATTCAGATTTGGGCCGATAGTGAAAGTTGTTCATAATGATGAGTACAATGACCCCTTCAGAGGTAGTTGATGTTTTTCAATTAACCCTGTATACACAATCGGCCTATTGTTATTACACTGCTGGGCACGGGCTTCTTCTGAGAATGAGAAGGGTTTAGGGGTCAGTTTACCACGCCAGCCTACTGTGGGTTAGCGGACTACATATAACATCGAGACTTTTTTGTCTATCTCTCTCTTGCAGATTTCCTCCAGATGTTTTTCTTCACCGTTAACGTATGTGATAATTATAAAGGATTATTAGTAAAATACTAACAACTTCTTAAGGGGTCATTGTACTCATCATTATGAACAACTGTTCCCTACATTTATGTTCGCATAACTCGTCAAAATGTAAGGAACAGCTGATATTTTTTTCGCGATTTCATGTTTGGTCCCATAGTAAAAGTTGTTCATAATGATGAGTACAAAGACCCCTTAAGAGGTTGTTAGTGTTTTACCAGTAACCCTGTATTGTGTTCCACACAAGAATTCGAAAACTCAGAGATGTGAGCCGGGTTCAAACTGAGACCCGCCAGACATGGAAGGCAATCATTCAACTGCGCTGAAATAAAATAGCATGAACTTTATTTTCCTCAGCAATAGTTTGGCCTATTTAAATCTACCAAATTTATCTATCTAGAGTGGGTAGGCCTCCCACAAGGTGGACCGATGATCTGGTGAAGGTCGCGAGAAACCGCTGGATGCGAGAAGCACAGGAACGGTCGATGCGGCGATGCTTGGGGGAGGCCTATGTCCAGGAGTGGATGTCTTTCGGCTGAATGATGATGATGAAATCTATCAAAATATCATGCAGAAAGACAGAGCAGAAAGAAGAAAGACAACATCAATCCTGTCTCGACTAACAACTGCAGGCGACTGACACATGACCAAGGTGGGTGACATGAAAAAGAGGAGGTCTATGTGCCCAGTAGTGGGATTGTGGAAGCTGATTATGATGACATTGATGCTGAACAAATCATATGAATATTTTCACTTTTCACTGGAAAGTTTAGTTTAGATTAGTTTCAATTTATGATTAAAAAACCTTTTTGTAGCCGCTTCTGGCTAAGCTAGTTATCATTCAAAGACACAGCCAGCTACTATCGTAAATAAATAGGTTGCCAGCGATGGTACTAAGTGTTAACCTGTTAAAGGACGAGCCTATCGCCGTTAATCAGGAACAATAACGTTCTAATCTCGGCCTACAACTGCTACTGTTTCGTACCGGCCTGCAGCAATTATGTTCCTCACATGAATGCATTGAAGCAAATATCATGTTAAGAGAATACACTATTAAGGGTTTCCATGATACTTTATGAACTTATCTTAAATCATGATGTAGGCCCAGCCCGTAGATTATAAAACAACATGAAACCCTATAACCCGTGGAGAAAAATAATGTTATACATGTATGCCGTGTGATAATCCGATAGAAAACCAAAGTGATCAACAAAGCCCACAGTAGGCAATCTAAAATGGCAATTGACCGGCCATGTTAGCCTTAGAACCGATGACAGGTCGGGTCGACGTTCTTGAGTGGAGACCGCGAATTGACAGACGCTGTGTGCGACGCCCTCGGGCAAGGTGAAGTGACGATCTTCGCAAGGCGGCGGTGGCGATGAGAGAAGCTGAGGATTGAGTTCAGCAGCGTGCACGTGCCTATTAGGTCCAGCAGTGGACTACTATGACCGAGGATGATGCGATGGCCCCGACAGAATCTCCGAAATAATCTTCTTTCAAGTGTTCCAATTGGACGTTTCTTGAAACTAACAATCAGGCAGTCGCTCGGTCTAACTACCATTGCTTTTATGTAAGACTTACTTTTTCATATACGTTGAAGAACGGACTTAAATATTTATTATTGCTCTTATTTTACTTATAAATATGAACCAATGGTCATTATGTCTTCTGCGTTTTACCTTATCTTCTATTACGACACAGTCTATGACAAAGAAGAGTTTTCACGCGAATATTTACGTAAGAATATTTAAAAGTAGTGTCGATAAAATTCACGGAAACGTTCTCGTACATAAAGTGACAGTGCCAGACATGACCAAGCGGGCCGGCGCGGCGTGCCAGAACACACTAGCGCCATCTAGTGCCAATAAAACTCCATCTTTTTTACGCCAACCGTTCCTTACGTCATCAAGACTCCGTTGATGTTCTGTAATTCTTTATACAAGACTTATTTTTTATAGTGTATCGTCGGCCGTAAAATATTTACGATTCAAGCACAATTTGCCTTCATTGTCAACACGCTCGAGTTGAACCATATGTGATATTCAATTATGGGTGCTATTAGCGTGGAATAAGGACGTTAATGGTCTGTGAAATTGGTCTATTGATCATGTATGTAGGTCGAAGCCGATTGTCCTGTCGCTACCTGTCTGGTCCGTCAGTATGTGAACGTATTGATGAACTGCATACCATTTGTACTATGTATTATGCTACAAACTAAGCTAAAGGATTAAGGATGCGTCTATTGTTGTTTTAGGCAGACTAATGAGCTTAGCTTAAAGCTAACTGTAATAATCTACTTAGGTTATTTAAACATACGTTGCTGTAATGACGTCATAAATACTACGTGATATGATTTCGGCTAAAAAGGTAAGTACAGACCTATAAACCATACCATACAGATTATTCAATTTTTTTGTTAGACATAAGGCAGTCATGAAAATTCAGTAACAGAGACATACGACGACACGTTTGGTGCAGTGGCTAAGCGATTGGCTTCTGCGCTACGGGTCGTGGGTTCGATTCCCACACGGAACAAAAATTTGTATGGCCTACAGATGGTTGTTTCGGGTCTGGGCGTTTGTGTGTGTGAGATTTGTGTTTGTAAACGCACCCACGATACAAGAGAAATCTTAGTGTGAGGCAACGTTTTTTTTTAAAACAAAAAAAATACACCCGGCTTCTGAAAAGCTACAGGCCGATTCCTATGCTTTACCGAACGTAATTGATTAAATATTTAGATTCTTGTATCTTAACCAATAATGAAGCAACGACTCCATAGCTTTGCATAAACCCTCCCATACGTCAGTAGCTATCACAAGTCTATTTATATACCCAGTTTGGCAATAAAAAATGCTTTCATTGGTAAGCAAAACGAGCCGTTTTTGGCCATAGGAATCGGGCATAAGCAACGAAAAGTTAACTATCAGCTGTCAAATAAATACCCAGTGCTTGATTGGTTGCTACAATTTTGGTTGACCAATCACATTCGTTGACATGAGAATTGACAACAGATTAAATTGATCAACTTTTCTGTAACCGGGAGTAGCACTGCAAACTGGTACAATCAATTGCTCTTGAGTTAAACGATTTCATAAAATACGAGTATACCGATAAAAAATCTGCAACAACACAACGATACGATAAATAACGTATGTGGCAACCTTGAATCTAATATCATCCCTCCTCAAGATTGCAAAGTCTCAAAGATTGCTGAAAATCCCCGAAATATTACGAATTGTTTCGTAAAAGATTAATCATTGAACTTTTCGATATGAAATTAGAAGGCCGGTCTGTCAAAGGGCGTACGCAAACTCTGTGATGTTATCGTGGCAAAGTTAAATTGATACATTTTTAACAAGTTCCCTTGGCTTGCCCGCGAGCTTTGGTTTAAGTCACGGATTTGTAGGCTTCAACTTTCAAGTGATTGTTTACTTGGTTCTTCTCTGAAGGATGTTGGACTTTTGAAGAAAATCAAGTAAGTGCATAGACTGACGGACTGGTCATAATTACCTTAACAACTAAAGAAATTAAATTTTATCTCAATGGGATAAAATTCTTATCAAAATGACAGTTGTCGTGTATTGTGTACATTCTGAAATACCCCTTATATCATTGAGATATAGTTTAATTTCTCAGTTATTCAGATCATTTTGAACAGTCTGTTCGTCTTCGTACATCGTAGTTAAGTTTTTTTTGTAGTTAATGGTTAGAATCGATTGAAGAGAAAAGGAGAAAGACAGACAGGCGATAGACGGAACCCGGAAGCATTAAGCGCTAAATCTACTAGCAAGTTAAATAGCGCAAGCTGACTTCTGCAACCGACTTGTGGACTCACCCGCAGTAAACCTAGTTCTGAAAGTTTTACCGACTTAGCTAGTCCTTGCTGGCTTCAATAACTTTAGGCATAGTTACAATTAAACACCGGATTATTTATCTCAATCTTCAAGATAATAAAACAGATAAACTCGAATCGAAATTACAAGTAAGCAACACCAGCTTCACACTTAGTTTTATTTCCACAAAACTAAAACTGGATAAACTGTTCACCCCAGAAAATGTTAAGCCAAAAATTGACCTACATCCACACACTTCGACCCTCTTAAAGTCCATAAACAGCCCCATCCAATTACAATAATCGCCAGCCAGCTTACCCTGACGAGTGTGCCCGGTACCCTTCAATAAGTTTGATAATATTTTCATATCTGCCCGCTGCCTCTTTTCCCTTAGCCCGGACGCCCAAAGAGTTTTTTCATAAGTTATAATCAAAATATTCTTCCCGTCATTCACCCCGTGACGAGGTGCCTGTTTATATTAACATAATACCGCCATATTTCCCTTCTCTCTATTGTTTATACATTATTCGTGTTTTGTATTGCGGAGTTTTTCATTTATTAGAAATGAAAACTTGGGCCCGCTGCTTATTAATTTTTTATTGTGAAGTTGACGCCACCTCAAACATCAAGACTTGGTATTAAACAAAGATTTTTATGAGCTGTATAATTTTTTGTTGTCTTTATTAATATTTATTGTATTAATTCTTGAATGGTATGGTTAACTTGAAAGTCATTAGTAGTGGAGTGCTTGCCCTCCATGCAGGTGAGCCTGAGTTTGGTACCGGCCTGCACCTTCCTTTGCCTTTTTGAATTCATGTGTGGATCACAATTTTTGACGACACGTTTGGTGCAGTGGCTAAGCGATGGACTGCTGCGCTGCGTGTCGCGGGTTCGATTCCCACACGGAGCAAAAATTTGTATGGCCTACAGATGGTTGTTTCGGGCCTGGGCGTTTGTGTATGTGAGATTTGTGTCTGTAAACGCACCCACGATACAATAGAAATCCTAGTGAGGGGCAAAGATTATCAAAAAAAAAAAAAAATCACTTGCGTTAACAGTGAAGAAAAACATTGTCAGAAAATCTGTACACCTGAAAGAGCTCTAAAATGTTCTCGATGGTGTATTTAGTCCGCCATCCTGCACTAGGCCAGCGTGGTGGACTGAACACAAAACCCTTCTCATACTGAGCATAGGTTAGTGCCCAGCTGTGGGGCAATAATAGGCTGATTATGAAGGTTTACGTAAACCTATTTTTTTCCAATAAACGCAGCTTATTATGTTACAAATGACGCCGGAATATTTAAAAATGTTGTCGCCTCTTCTCCTAAATCCATATTGGCTCCCAGAAAACAGACTAATACTCCTCGTATTCTAAAAAAAACATTTTAAAATGCCCGTCCATTAGATCCCAGGCAAAAAGTCAGGCGGTGGCACAAAGCAAGCTGGATCAAAGGATGGAGGACGCTTTCAGCCTCTGATTGCTATTTGATGTGAGATAAAAACCTGTTATCATTCGATGGCTCTATTGTTGATCTTTACATTTGGATAATGAGGTCTTCGTTTTTTCTATTGTAGAGACTTGAATTATATGAATAGATCCTAAAATGAGGTTTAGGGGAAATTAGGTTAACATGAAAGAAATAAATACGAAAGAAAGAAGATTTTTTTATTGTGTACAATAAAAAAATAACGCAAGCAAATAACATAAACATATTGAGAAGTAGTAGTAACACAAAAAGAACGTAAATACCTAAAATTTTTCGTAAAGCCTGAATTAATACTACATGCTATATACTTTATGCTTAAATATTACAGCTGTACCAACAAGGGTCCTCGTTCGGCTGCAAGACAGCTTAGGTAGTCTTGCAGCGGTTTTAACTTGATATTAATTTAATTAGACAAGTATATAGAGATCGGTAAACGATAAACGTTTTACGACAATGTGTAGCCGGCAATGGCCTGCAACTATTTACAGCATCACACTACATTGATTGAGCAATGTGTAGCTCAGTTATTGCCGATAATCAAAATTGATGTCTACTATCGCCAAGCAGCAGCCATTGAAGGGTTGCTGGCAATATTTCCGGGTAACATAGTCAAAGTTGCCCTAATATTGTCGAGTAATACGGCCATATTGCCCTAACGTTGAAGATCATACTTGCTGGTTACACTTTACCTTAAAATCGTTAACTAGCCTCTTTAGGGTAGTAAAGTAGTAGTAAAGTCTAAAATGAGATTCTAGCTTCACAGGACTGACAAAGTATTATCTCAATTTCCTGTTAAGAAACAGTATAAAACCGGAATTTAAACTTGACTGCTTCAAAGTAAAATCAACTCCGTAATAAGTCATACATTTCGAATATTCAAATTTACCTTTAGACTGTAGGTAAACAAATCTTGAACAAACCCAACACATCCCAACACAAAGTTCAAAGCGTTGTCAATCAAATGTTGAACTCAGGTAATTATCGAAACGTTCCCGGAATAGCGGCGTATACGAAAAGTAACAACAATTCTGTGTTTATAACAAGCAACAAACTTTTCGATACAAGTCGCGTTTATCGAGACAAACAGAGAGCTGAGTGAGTGAAATCGAAGGATAACTTCGTATTGTGGGGTCGAGACAAAAATTGGTTGGTACACCACTGAAACTGCGGACTTGTGTGGAGTGGGTGTGAAGGAAAATGTTGTGTTAGCAAGAATAGAGTGCTATACAGCGCAGTTCAGAATACGCTACACTATTTCGCTATATAGTAAAGCATATTGTGTCATATGTTTTAGCTATATAGCATGACGTTCACACTACGTATAGTGTGAACGTCATGCTACATAGCTACATATTAGACCGGCTTGCTTTTGCGTCAAGCGCATGCAATATTGATTGCCATTGACGCATGCAGCTTATCGTCTACACCGGTACGCCACGGTTAGGCGTCAAGATGGACGCGTCGGAACTTGTAGCTATCTGTGCGGCATATTTAGACGGATTAGCGAGCGCTAGGGGCATGTGCTTTTGTCGAACTATTGCATGTGCTATGGCGCTTCAGGCATGCGTCAGACGAAGACGCAAGATGAACGTGAAAGCGCACTGGTGTAGATATACCAATAGGATAGTCTGAACTGCGCTTAAAGCTTTCAAAAAGTGTTCTTATTGCTAGTACATTGATTTCGAGAATTAATAATACTGACTGACCGACTACAATTTTTTGTCTGTATCAATATTGTAGCATCTTTCTAGTAAATTTTTTTAGCATCAGTTTCAAATCGTCTGAGTTTTATAGTAGGTACATGACGTTTGTCATAGAACAAAGTTTTTCTCAACTAAGTAAAACTGAATCCTTTGGTTGCAAATACATTTTATTTTTTGTGCAAGAAAATAAGCCCCTTATGAACCCTTATATTTTCATTGCCCTGTCAGCATTCAAAGATAGAAGGCATCTAAAGAAATCTTATAAATTATTCTCTAAATCGCTCTAATGCGTAAAGATAAAGACACATAATTTTGATCAAAAGATAATAGTCCGGTCAAATTAGACATTTCAAAGTGCAATAATTCGCATAGAGCTGAAAATTGGTACGAATGTTTGGAACACCATTATAAATCAAATGTAAAAAGTCCCCAGCGATCCCACACTTGCAAAAAAAAATATTCAAGGTCAAAGTTCGCAAATATGGGTTTTTTGCGTTTTTTAGCCAAATGGTAAATTTTATGATAAAAATAGATCAGACAAAAATTATAGATTATGCAATTTTCGATAAGAATTGTCTACAATTTTTCTCCTTAACATCACCGATTCTGAGATATAATGGTTGAAAAAGTTGTATTCTTTATGACTGATATCGTACGAATCCTCTTCTGATGGCGATTATTAACATGTACCAGTTGTCAAGGTCAGTCGTGCTCCAATGTTGAATCACCATCAGAAGAGGATTCGTACAATATCAGTGAGGAGACATCTGATACATCGCTGTTAGACCAATTTACTTACACCCAGCAGGAAGAAGAAGAACAAGTAGAAGAAGAAGTACAAGAAGACGAACAAGAAGAAGAGGAAGCAGAATTATCAGATGATTATGAATGAGACGGATAATTTGACCTAATTTTTTAGAATTCATACGGCTTTCATCATTTCCAATAGCACCAGTTTTTATATATTTTGAATTAGTATTGAATTAAACAGGATCACAATAGATTATGGGATAGGCCTATTGGAGAAACCACGTTAAAAAAACGCGCCAAGTACACTACCTTCCAGGTGGCGTGGAAACGCATATTATAAAGAATACAACTTTTTCAACCATTATATCTCAGAAACGGTGACGTTTAGGAGAAAAATTGTAGACAGTTCTTATAGAGAATTGCATAACCTATAATTTTTGTCTGACCTATTTTTATCATAAAACTTACCGTTTGGCTAAAAAACGCAAAAAACCCATAATTGCGAACTTTGACCTTGAATATTTTTTTTTGCAAGTGTGGGATCGCTGGGGACTTTTTACATTTGATTTATAATGGTGTTCCAAACATTCGTACCAATTTTCAGCTCTATGCGAATTTCTGTTAACCTACCCCTATTTTTTGAGCTAACTTGACCGGACTAAAACGCTTGTCGCTCAAATATTCTTGATACTTATTCACGCACATTTTGGGTTTTCGAAGAAAAATGTAATTCTTTTTATGTTCTAGCGAATGTAATTTTAGATACTTAACTTGTGTCATAACTTCTAATGTAAGTATTTTTTAGATTACTTTAACAGTTTATTTACTTGAGTGAATGTGAAAATATCTGCACTGAAATAGTATTGCTGAGATTTAAAGTTGTGTAAATAAAAATTAAATGTATTGTACTTTATGTAATTGGTCGTGTTGTGTCGGTGGTTGTGTGATGAAGATATTGAAAGACGAATTAAAGCGCAGCAAAGAGTACGCTATACTATTTCGCTATATAGTAAAGCATATTGCGTCATAAGCTATAACTACATATATAGCATGACGTTCACACTATACGCTATACCGCAAGCCAGTCTACTATGCATTGCAAGTTATTTGGCGGCGATCCGTCGGGCGATGGAAGGGGTAGAAGTGAGGTGGGACGGGGACCGAAGAATCGCCCAAGTTTATCGCGTTCAGCAAGCCAATACTTTATAGCATAGCGTTGTGCAAACGTGTCTATACAAAATGTATGCCGAGCGATATCGTTTCGATACAATATTTGCTATGTGGTATATATTATAGCGTAGTCTGAACTGCGCTTAAAAATGGAATAATATATTTATCTCCAAAAATGTTCCCGTAGTCCAAAGTTCCTCTAGTCACTCAACAGAGAGATCGCCCATAAACCGGGAGGCTGCCAATAAAAAGTTAGACTCGGCTTGACGTCATGACTCCATCATACTTGTGATACGTCATCTAGATGTGTTAGTTAAGCGGTTTTGTTTATCTAGCGGACTCTGCCTACTTATTTGATGGTTGGAGTTAAATCCATAAAATAAACGCTGATTCTATCACAGTTACGCACAAACATATAAACTCAGAAGACAATGTTAGTTGGAAATACTAATCCGAAAAGGTATTAAAGTACCCATAATAATGAATAACTTTTATTCTACAACTGTCTCCAAAAGTCAATAGTTTTAAGGAAATCGTTATTCTAAGATTTTGTAAAAAAATACGTTGTAATCTATCTATCATCAGCTATCATTTGCCGTATTCACATTTAAGATAATTTTTGATGTCACGGATTAGTAAGTCTATTTTCTAAATTTGTACCTAAACCAAACCGGTATCGTGCATTCCCGTGCACGGTCCCTAGCTCTGAGTAGGACATTTTTATATATCAAAACTAACATGTCAATTGGGTAACGGCATACCTAATATACCCAAAGATTCAGACTTTGGGAGAAAGCTATGTCTAGAAGTAGATCTGTCTGTCTTAGTACAATGTGACAGGCCCGGAGTCTGAGCAGAGTGACCGGTCTGAGTTATACGGGTTTAAAACATCTCCAGAATCCTCGGTCTAACCAAATTATCCAAAAATAAACCTGCCACTAAAAGCAAGTTTCCCTACAAATAAATTCTATCATCGGCAAATTCGAGTCGATATTGGTCATACATCAGGGCGGCTATTCACCGAACCATTTCTGTCTCGCGGTAAATCTTACGGCGGCTCCGGCGCACCTCGCACCTGCCAAAATGTACATAGTACGCATGCGCACTAGAGCGCACCTATACAGGAACATTCGGACTCCCGGTTAATTATTTCTAAAATTAGTGAATTCGGCTTGTTCAGTGCTAGAAACGTGTTCATAGTAAACTATGGACGTTTGTGTACAAGTACAAAGTGGAGTACAGTGTTAATTATGTGTTTCTTTCGCTTACTGAAACATTATTACTGTCAGTAAACAAACGGTGATATTTAAAAATTGTCGGGCGGCGCGAGCCGTCGAGCCGCGCAACGAGCCCTTTCACTCGTAGCAAGATTTGCTCACTCCGTCTCGTTCGCACAGTACATTTGACTATTTACAATGATTTGCACTTCTTGCAACAGAAGAATTGATCGTGGGGAGATGCTTAAATGTGTTGGATGTAAAGCTGGATTTCACTATATTTGTTTAAATATTACTTCTGCGGAGTTCACTGAGAGGAAGACCCAATTAGAAAGCACGGTCAAGTGTGATTCCTGCTTCAACGTAACTCAGCGCGTTCGGGTAACAGATGATACACCAATACGCGATATCCGCAATAGATCTGGTTTGATGGATAAGGAACAACCGATTCAGTCTGATGATACGGAAGATACCACGTTAGTACACGATAATTTGTCCAGTATTATGGAAATCGTGAAAGGAGTTATTGCGGCAAAGCTAAATGTAATGGAAGCAAAACTTATACAAGAAATTAAGACTACAGTATCAACCTTAGCGCTAGAAAATACCAAATTGAGACAGGAGTTGATTGATTCTAATAAAAAGTGTTATAGTTTAGAAGATGAAATTAAAGCTCTTCAATTGGAAATAAAAAATATTAGGAAAGAGAAAGGCAGCAACGGTTCCGGTACTAGGTTACAGCGTCCTATGGTGAATGCTGTGCCCGCTATAACAGAAATCAAAGTCAATGACAACGGCAATTCGCCGCAGCCGCAGCAGGCGCTCCCGACACTATCACCCGTGCCGTCAGCGCCGATCGCGCCGTGCGCGCCACCTCGGCCGTCACCCGTGTCGCTGCGTGAACAACTGAATGTGAGTTATGCGGCGGTGGCCGGGAGTACAGCGGTAGCGGTAGCGGAAACTGTTGACAGCGATAAATGGACGGAAGTAAAACGTATTAAAAGAAATAACCCGATAAATAGAGGTGGAAACAAGTCGGTCGTATCTTTAAAAGCAGTTGAACGTAAGAAGTACCTTCATATTTGGAGATTGGAGAAAAGTACGACGGAAGAGAATATAAAGGAGTTTATTTATAATATACTGGGCAAGGAATCGGAAATTAGTATTGAGAAAATAATAACAAAAACTGTAAGAGACTATGCGTCGTTCAAAATTGGCGTCGCAGAGGGTAACTTTGAGAGACTGTGTGATCCAGAAATATGGCCAATAAATGTGGAATTTAGCGAATGGATTTGGTTTCGTCGCCCAACCTCAACAACCCAAGGTCAGTAGCAAATCCAGTAGAAGTCTCAACATTTTATATCAAAATGTAAGGGGACTAAGGACAAAAACATCCAAATTTCAATCTCTACTGGAATCATCGGTTGCAGATTTATTCGCAATCACGGAAACTGGATGTAATGAGTCTATTCAAAACGCTGAAATTATTCTACCTGGCTATCAGATAGTAAGATGTGACCGAGCGGATGGTCGCAAGCAGGGAGGCGTACTTTTAGTGGCCACACCGCGGTTCGAGTTGCGCCGAGTATCGATGCCGAACAATATTGTTATTGATAATCATAAGTTTGAGTTAGTTTGTGCTACTGTTCATAGACGAAATAGGTTTCTATTTACATGTTGCGTAGTATATATTCCACCACAAATTGATGAGAACGAGTA
Organism: Amphipyra tragopoginis; assembly: GCA_905220435.1. Taxonomy (NCBI): domain Eukaryota; kingdom Metazoa; phylum Arthropoda; class Insecta; order Lepidoptera; family Noctuidae; genus Amphipyra; species Amphipyra tragopoginis. The sequence continues at coordinate 812,619 of HG992003.1, read as the reverse complement.
CATGATTATGTTTAGTTTATTAGAAAAAATATGTATTAAATATAAGAATAACATAGTTATATTGGGAGATTTTAATCTGTTTTCGTGTAATAATTATGTTTGTAACTATTATGAATACTTCGTAGCCTTTTGTGAAGTCGTTCAGTGTAATGGGGTACCGAATTGCAATGGCAGACAGTTAGATCTGGTGTTGAGCGGATGCGGTGGTGTGACAGTGTGCGCGGGGGAAGAGGGGCTGCAGCCTGTGGACGCCTATCACCCGCCGCTGGCTATCGATGTAAACATCGCTGCGCCTCCCTTACTGCCGCTTCCCACAGCAGCAAGCAGTAACCAATCGAAACATCAAATACCGCTTAAACGGTGGAACTTCGACAAGGCTGACTATCAACAATTATATTATTCTATATCTATGATAGACTGGAGTGATATGTACGATATAGAGGATCCTGATCTAGCTTTAGATTTTTTTTATGAGAAGATCGACAGAGTTTTCGATGCCAGTGTGCCACTTAAAAATCAGAAATCAAAAAATAATAGATTTATTTATCCGTTGTGGTATACATCAGAAATTATTGGACAAATTATATTAAAATACAAACTGCACAAAATGTATAAAATAACTAAATCAAGTAGTGATTATGAGGCGTTCTCTCGGTGCCGGGCGAGAGTTAAGGTTGAGACTGTGCACGCTCATGACCGTTATCGGGATCGAGTACAGAGCCAGCTAGCGTCTGATCCAAAATCCTTTTGGAGTTACGTAAGATCAAAAAGAGGTAACTCAAGCCAATATAAGTTGACAATGAATGGGCGAGTACTATCGGATCACGAATGCGCCCATGAGTTTGCACGGTTTTTCCACTCTGTGTACAACCCGGAGCCGGCAGTGCTGAATGTAGCGGCAGCGAGCGCGGCTGCGGCGGCGGACAGCGCGTGGGCGCACCTTGGCCGTCTTCAGCCGTCGGAGGTGCGACGCGCGCTTGCCCGCCTGCCTCCTAAGCGTTCCGTGGGCCCGGACGGCATACCGCCTTTTATTCTCAGGGATACTCGTATGGTATTAGTAGAACCATTACTACATTTATTTAATGTCTGTATTACGGCCGAGAAATTTCCTGATCGTTGGAAGCTTACACGAGTAGTGCCGGTGCCAAAGGGCCATGGAGGTGTGGAAGCCAGCGATTACAGACCAGTGGCAGTTCTTTGTGCTCCAGCAAAGGTGTTCGAGGCGACCATTCACAGCTGCTTGTATACACAGGTGAGTGCCCATTTGTCGGACGAGCAGCATGGCTTCCGCCCTGGAAGGGGGACGTCAGGGAACTTACTGCACCTGATGACGAAATTGGTACCAGCTGTTGATGCCGGGCTGCAGGTGGATGTGGTATATTTAGATTTTAGGAAGGCGTTTGACACGGTAGATAATGATATTCTTGTCTTGAAATTAGCTGCCATGGGTTTCACGCCGCATACGCTGAATTTCTTCGCCAGCTACTTGCGAGACAGACGTCAGTTTGTAGACTGTGGTGGTTGCCTTTCGGAGCCTTACTACACGAGATCGGGAGTAAGTCAGGGAAGCAATCTAGGACCTTTCCTTTTTATTTTAATGTTAAATGATTTGCCTAAGGTAGTTAAGGACTCAACCTGCCTTCTTTTTGCTGATGACCTTAAGTTGTCTGTTGTAATTAGAGACATTGTGGATCATGGTTTGCTGCAGCGGGATATAGATAACGTAATTCAGTGGAGTAAGGAGAATAAATTAAATTTTAATATCACAAAATGCTCAGTGATATCATTCACTCGCACGCACACCCCGAGCCATTACCGGTATCTTATGGAGGGGCAACCGCTGCAACGCGTCACAGAGGTCAAAGATCTAGGCGTTTGCTTCACCATTGATTTAACTTTTCGGAAACACATTGTAAATGTTTGTAAGAAGGCATACCGGAATTTAGGGTTCGTTCTACGTCAGGCAAACGAATTTACTAATATAAGCGCTTTAAGGGCCTTGTATGAGGCTCTTGTAAAAAGCCATTTAGAATGTAATGCTGTTATTTGGAGCCCGAGTGAAGCCAAGTATAAAACAATGTTGGAGCGTATTCAGAATAAATTTATAAGATTCCTGTATCTGAAGATGTATAGGGTATATCCAGGATATCCCTCGATTTATCCAACATTGTTTGTACTTGGTATGGTAGGATACTATAAATTGGAAATGAGAAGAGAAGTAGCATTGGCCTCATATTTGTTTAAAGTGTTGAGAGGGAAAACAAATAATCCAGCTATTTTAAGGGAACTTTGGCTATGTGTGCCGGACGATTACGTGGGGCGGCGGCGGCGGCCGCAGCTGCTGATGGTAACCAGCGCGCGTACCAACTTGCTGCAACGGGCGCCGCTGACGCGAGCCATACGCACGCTCAACGCGGTAGCTGAGCAGATTGATTTGATGTCTTGTACATTGAGCGAGTTCACAAGGGCTACTTACTGGTTAACAAGTTATTGTGTAATTTAGTTGTTATTTAGTGTTTATATTCTATTGTTAAATTTAGCTTTTCTATCGCATTAGGTTTAACTACCTGTAATGATAGACGTAAGTTTGGATGTAAATAAATAAATATAAAAATAATATATAAATATAAAAACATTACTGACATTCTATACCGCCGCGGTAAAATGCAGGGGTGCCAGTGTTTACTTTAAACAGGACTTTGAAAGAAAATTCTCGATTCATACACAAACATACATAAATTGACGCCTTTTTCTTGATTCGATGCAAATAAATTGGCACTTACTTAGGACCAAAATAGGAATGGATTAGGAATGGATGTTTTTGATCTGAACAGCACTTCACGTCACCTCAAATTATTTTAGTATATTTTTCTAATCAATCCAATATTACGTAGTGCATCCACGCGCGACAGATATTATCGACTCTCAATGATTACTTAACTGAGTCGTAATTTTTAGTATGAATTTGTTGATAATAGCTAAATCGACTGCAGTGAAATTAGATTCTATAAGATTACAGCATGGCAATTGCGTAACGTAACCAACATCAACCGTGACAATTGATGTGTCAAAAACAATATTATTTGCGCAATATTAGTTGTGGAGAAGTCGGATTGTTAATACAAAAGTTGCTATGGAAATTGTTGACCTATCAAAATCGTAGCGTAGCCATTACGCAATTAGAACGCAGGTAATTAAAATCAATGTCAGTTCAGTCAAGAAAAAGAATGAATTGCTGAAGTATTTAAGGCAAAAATGTTCTCCAAGACACCATTGCTCTATTACGAGATGTTCTCTGCCAAACTGCTATATTTATTTCTCAATGATGAGTTTATTCGATGATTGTGAAAAAAGACCTAATGAAAATCTGTCCTAAAAAAAATTTATTCCAAACCAGTCTGCAAGCGAGTTTTATGGAAGTAATAAGTGCTACGTGGCAAGTTGTCGTATAACACGAGTGTAAAACCTCATTGATGTTGTAGTAACTCTATGGTTGTAGTCCATATAAGTAAGATCAAACAACAATGGACATGCTAGCGGACACGTTTATGGTGTACGTGGCTAGTGTTGTAAAGAACTCGATAGAAAAAGAGCGTAAGTTACTTATGAAAATATTTCAAGATGTATTTTAGGGCCATTCGGTATGCATTCGGCCTAAAGCTGTCGGCAATTTTATTTATGGCAATGTGTAGCCGACAAGTATGCTTGGCAATCTTAAGCGAATATGGTCCGGAAACTCGTCAATATTAGGGCAACATTGCCAATTTGCTGGGCGATAATAGACAGCTATTAATTGGGGTGCATGAAAAGAGCCTCCACGGGTGACGATACTTAAGTACGTCCGGCGCACCCTGGTCAGTCAGTCCTGCTACCAACCTTGCTGTCTGGCTAATCTTTACACCACAGCATGAGCTATTTTCGTATAGCTCGTGCTGATACGAGAGAAGAAGAACCGGTAATTATTAAGTATTGTAATGCTGTTAGTTGTTGCGTGACATTGCCAAAAATGTTGATCGTTTACTGGCGCATTGTTTATTAGATGAAAAAGGACTTCTTATTAGTACTATACAGGGTATAAACGAATTCGTGTAATTCCTTAAAACCACATGATCTAGTACTGGTGTAGAATGGGGGCCATTCGACACCAGTAGCAGTAGATCAATGTGGTTTTTTTTTTTTTTCTTGCCTTTGTCGTTTGTAATCTTATCTAAACCACATAATAAGGTTTGAGTAAAAAAATGGGCATCATTTTTTTTTGTAAAAAATAATAATTTTGTGATTCAACATTTCGATATCACGCACAAATGAATGAAAACACGGTGACACGGCTGGCAGGCACGACTAAATCAACATCGCTCTTTGCAGTCAGTTAACTCGGGGCTCTAAAATTATTCAGCAATAGAAAAGCAAGATTTTACTTTGATTTTTTTTTCAGTTGGTTTTGAAAAAAACCCATTTAGGTTTAATCTGTGTCACCAGTAGATCACGTGGTTCACACATGAAACATCATACCGAGAAAACCCAGATTCCATATACCCACTTTCTCTCAATATGTACCTAATAGGTTGGCACTCAGGTTGACGAGCCACATGTTCGTAAGTGGTTACCGTCGCCCATAAATACTTACTTACAACCCCAAGCGTGTTGCTGATGCACTGCCAACCCTAGAGACAATGTTGATACGTCTCATGGGCCTCTCATTTCACCGGCGCCCCATTAAGGGTGCTTTTCCACCAGAAATGTGCTATGCAACGTTGCTATGGATGCGTTTGATATACACCAATCATGTTCATTGGTCCACATAGCATAGCACTGGTGGAAACTGATTCAACTAAGCTACGTTTTTTATATGGAAGGATGTGTGATGTGGATGCGTGCTATGGATGGTCGCGAATGGTGTAGCTATGCCCGCCACTCCCTATGCCTTCCCTATTGTCGATACGTCGCATAGCTCGAGATACGCGCCTTCCTCGCACAGCTACATAGCTTAGCATCAATGGAAACGGTCACATAGTTTCGTAGCTTAGCTTTTACATTCTAGCAGCATAGCACATCTCTGGTGGAAAGGCACCCTAAGTCAGAACACAGCAAAGCTGCTTGGCGGTGCAAATAGGTATGGTGTCCTTTTAAACAAGGAGCTGTACTACTACAAAAAAATTGGATGACAAAGAAAAGATGAGAAGTAACCACCGAAGAAAAATATTTAGCAAATGTACCTAGTCAGCAGCCCTATTTGTTATAAATCACTTTTACCATCACCGCGCCCCGTAAACGAACACTACATAAATATTTAACACCACCGCTTGATATTCAGATCGGCCGATAAAGAAATTATGATTGGTGCATTACATTTGATATGCCATAATAATCTTTATGTTATATACCTTTAAGGGCGCTTATGTGATTTATTGTTATTGCCGTGGTTGTGATTATGTGTTCCGGGTTGTCGACGATGCTTTTTATTGGGTTTAAAGGCATCGTGATTATGACGAATCATTTTTGTTTATAAAATATGGTAAATAGGTAAAAGATGGTAAATTGAATTGCCAAAAGATTATTTATATTCTCTTTTATGGCATATTTTATGACGATAAGGGAATTCTGATTTTATATATGCAATTTTCTTTTCGTTGGATATTGTGAATTAAAAAAATATTTACCAGGAAGATATTTCCGTGGCCATCGGCAATTTTCGGTCAGTTCGATAGCCGATACTTCTCGTCTCTTTAATTATGCACCATCATGATTAAGTCCACTGAGGTATAATCTTTATTCCTACATCGTAATATATTTGGTTAATATACGCTCTGATAATTATTATAAAGTTGACGGCTTTTACGGGGTGCATGCATTAAGTAGTGGCTGCAGTGATTTATTTTATTAAAATAAAATTAATTACTTCAAAGTGTTTCATGCTTTCATTTCTTGCCTCATCCCGCAAAAGGGGGAGCCCTGTTTTCTGTCCAAGATAGGCAAAAAAATTCAGTGAAAATTCGACGTATTTGAAAATTTTGAAAGACGAATGTCGATCAACATGTGATAGCGTGTTGCTGATTTTACAAAAATATTACGACGAATATCCGCCATACGATGAAGATCATATTAATACGAAGAAGAAAGCAGTTAAGAAACGAAGATCACAGTAGACAGTTTGGGTAAAAGTAAAACCGTCATCAGCAGCGACACAGAAATGCAAATGGCCGCGTTATTTATCGACGGCATACCGAAGTTCAGCGGCGACGATAAGAAAATGTCGTCTTCGAAATGGGCGCAGGACCTGGACTATAATGCTGAAATATTTCAATGGACAGCGCAACAAAAATTGATCTTTGCACGCAGCTCCTTGGTGGGCACCGCAGCGTTAAGGCTAAAAGGTGAAAAGCATTTAAAAGCTACGATAACTTAAAGACAGCGGTTCAAAAGGAATTCGGTAATGCTGGAAATTCAAGGGAGATGCATGAAATTATGGCGGCACGTAAGAAACGTAAAGACGAATCCTGCAACCAGTACCATGTTAACTATGAAAAGCAAAAGACGATCGGAATGCGAGGATGAAGTAGTGGCTGCAGTGTTTTTTTTAATAAAATTAATTCTGGCCTCATTCCACATAAATAATAATTAACGAGAATATAGCGACATTTTTTTCAGTATTTAATCACCTGTACGTTACTCGACTACTCCACCAAATGTAAACGCGCCCTTAATGACAGGTAGGTAAGAGTAGGGGGAATTGTGGGGTGAAATAATAATGAGACATTCTTACTCCGTCGGTAGTCATCGTTTCTCGTCAGTAATTAGCAAAATTACATCCAAGTCAGTGAACCAACAACAATACACAATTATTAACGAATATTATTCAAATACAGCCGACCAAGCTTAATTATCGCTTTTCATGTTCCTAACACTAAAGGTTTCTGGCAATTATTTGGCTAAATCCAGAAATAGTACCGCCGAATACCCCCGTACAGTACGGGGGTATTTAGGGCCTGGGGGCCCCCAGTACCCAAGTAATTGTAAGTGGTGTCAGGAACGATGGCCGTCAGTTGTCGGCGATAATTAGGCTGGCAGCAGAACAATGGTAGGACGAGATGGTTGTATCGCGTGACTCGCTGCCCGACAAATGCGAACGAGGCCTAAGGTGTTTCAGACTTGCGGAGACGCGCGTAGCATTTTAAAGACAACGTTAAAAGTCTCACGTGCCTTTTATTCACCGATCTTCAGTGCATACGCGGCGTCTATCCGCAGACCATGGCCCACCTTTTGTCTTGCGCCGTATGCCCTGTTACCTAGTTAGCTTAGTTTTAGTATATGCTAAACCTGAAACTAGTTTGTTCAGAATCACTAGGAGAATCGATTGACATATTTTTACATCACAATTTTTTTTTCATACATTTCGATTTTGTTTCAGTAGGTTTCTGCCCATAACAGTTGACGGGGATAGACACCTTGAGGCTTGAGATGGTCCGCTCGGTCAGTTTCCGTGTATTAGACCCCTGCTTAGCACATCTCAGGCATTTCACAATTTACTAGTGAACTTAACGCGACATAAACTACGGTGTGACTTGGAGATTTATTAAAAAAAAAAAAACTTTAAAAAAAAGTAAAAACCGACTTCAAAGAAATACTAAAAGGAGTATAATAATTACCATAATATAAAATTAACAGTTTCAGAAGTCGGTGGCTTCTATTTGCTTCAGTGTAGAGTTGCACCGACTTCTGAAACTGTTAATTTTATATTATGGTAATTATTATACTCCTTTTAGTATTTCTTTGAAGTCGGTTTTTACTTTTTTTTTAAGTTTATTTTTTATTAAATACGTTTTAGTGTCATAATTTTAACCCCCTCCTTCATAACCCTTCTTTTTGGCTTTGATGTAGTCGGGCATAAAAAGTCCTTTCAAATGATACCTTACACGATATAATGAAAACATTCCAAAGGGGGGGGAGGGGGACACGCACCCCCTCCTCTTTTCCAGTAGTCAGTTCCCAAAAACAAATATAAACAAAGCAGTATTAGTAATTTGAAAATTTTGCTTTGATCCGATGAGGAGTTCCGTTCCATATCTCTGAAGTTCATGGTCTAATCATAACAAAATTTATATGAGACCAATCGGGAAGTATACCCTTTCGAATAAAAAAATAATTTTTCAAATCGGTTCATAAATGATGGAGATATGAGGTAACACACATAAAAAATAAAATAAAAAAAAATACAACCGAATTGAGAACCTCCTCCTTTTTGAAGTCGGTTAAAAAAAACACACACATTCAGGCAGTTCTGATGAAAATCTTGTTGGGGTGTCTTGGTTTTTGTATACACTAAAAATAACGTTGTCTAAGCGTGAGGACCAAATGACTGCGTCAGCGGATGGTGTTCTCGTGGCTGAATTCTGAGCCAAATACAAAATTTAACTAAATCATTTTATTTTGTATTTATATTTGCCATGGATACGCTGAGAAGAAGAAGTGCCTTTTATTTCATCAGCACTCATACCGTACAAACCGGAACACAGCGATGCTGGAGCAGAAATAGGTATGGTGGTAATACTTCCTCGGACGAACTATTTACAAGGAGCTTAAATGTATTTGTATCGCTTCCTCAAGCAAAACCTAAAGATCTGTAAGATTCCACCCTTTGTAGCAAAAACTATCTTTACCCGCACTTACCGTTTCGACCTTGACTGCGATCTTGGCTAAGTGACCTTTTTGTCCCTCCGATACGCCCATGGTCAGCCTGATTACATTTCCGTAATGCTTGCTATTCGATACGGGTACGTATTATCAACTATGTAGTAAAAACCGAAATACTGTTTGATAAGGATAGCAAAATGGAGGAGCTCGTGGCTAAATAATTACAGCCGCATAGACCGATCTTCCGGGTTAAGCCACGCTTGCCGAGGTTGGTCTGTGGATGGGTGATCATTTACCATAGCGAGTATCCTCCGTGCCTCGGAAAGCACGTAAAGCCGTTGGTCCCGGCTGTCATTTGTCGATCTTTGACAGTCGTTACTGTTGGTCAGAAGCCAGAAAGTCTGACAACCAGTCTTACCAAGAGTATCGTATTACCCAGTTACTGGGTTGTGGAGGTCTGATAGGCAGTCGCTCCATGTAAAATACTGATATTCAGCTGAATCCGGTTCGACTGGAAGCCAACCCCAACATAGTTGGGAAAAGGCTAGGCAGATGATGATGAAGGATAGCAAAATGTTATCTATACATATAAAAGGAGCAGCTGACTAACTGACTGATCTATCAACGCACAGCCTAAACCGCTGGGGTTAGAAAGTTGAAATTTTGACAGTAGGTTCCTTTTGTAACGTAGGCATCCACTAAGAAGGGATTTTTCGAAATTCAACCCCTAAGGGAGTTAAATAGGGGATGTAAGTTTGTGTGGAAAATCGTCACTTAACGGGTTCAAAATTTGAAGCAAGCGAAGCTGCGGGCGAAAGCTAGTAGATAATAAGAGACGCGTAATATTAAAAAAATGTTATTGAAATTCTTTCTGCCAACACTTTTACTATTAATAGTGCCTCATTTTCATTTTCCCATAATACTCATTTTTCATGGTTTGACTACACATTCATATAAAAAATACCTAAGCTTGAGTTAATTAGACGATAGGTACCACCTACGTAGACTACATTACTCCGTGCGCGCTCTTCCCCATTGTGTTAGTTAGGTATCTTGTTATATAATTAACAAAAGTTCAGGTTTTCTTTTTTGAATGTATTCTATTAACTAACTGAAGTTTCACCAGTTAATTCAAAGTAATCCTGTATAACACAAACATTGCAAACGATCCTACTCGATTTATTTAAAACTCAGTTGATCGAGGTAACATCAACGCGTTATCGATACGATCCGAAATCCGACGCAGCATTGGACACTAATCCATCAAGTGTCCGCGTCGAAAAACTTGTACCAAAATATTCAGATACAAACTGCAAAACATGCCTATAGTTTGACATTAATCTTGTACCGGGTATATTTTTAACGAAGCTTCACTTTTTCGTTTTGAGCAAAAAAATTCGTTCTGATTATTTTTAACATTTGACACTTTAACAAGTGCTATAAAAACAAACCGCCAAGTACGAAGTCCTCTTGATATCAATACAATAAAGACGAGCAATAGTAGATTGTTGCACCGAGCGCAAAGTGAGTCATTAATGCACGAGTGTTATGTTAACACGAGTGCATTAATCACTCACTTCAGCAAGGTGCGTAATCTACTTTTCTTTCAACTACCAATTTACCTACCGTGATAAAATATACCTACTCAAAATAAAAACTCAAGTTAATGAAAACAAGGTTATCCTGCGACTTTTGCGGCAAAAGGTTATTAACAATTTCATTTGCAGCTGTTTTTATACTTTCTGGATTTGAATTCATATCGCTATCTATCTATTTCCATGTTTTAAAACTTTTCTTGCTAAATAAGAAGTATCAAAGTTTTACAATGGTACAAAATGCGCGCCATTTGTTTTTTTTTTTTTCACCAATTCGGTTTTATTCAGCCGATTTTTATTTTCAGCCAGTATCTTTTGGATCTAATGCTTAAGAATGCGTACATTTAATATTAAACTTAACGGGAGACATTAAACCTCTGTGGTAAATTTATGTCTAAATAAAAAATAAAAAACTGCATTAATGAAAAACAGTGCAGTAATGAAATTTCATACAACATTTCTGCACTGTTTGCAGTGCAGTAATGAGATTTCATACAACATTTCTGCACTGTTTTGCTTCTAAGCAGAAAATACGTATTTTGTGATCGGTTTTGTAGCGATTAATGACAACATTACTACGTAGTTGAAAGAAAAATAATTTTCCTTATGGATATATTAATAGATGAAAAGGTATATGACCTACGATGTTATGCTTTGTTATGTTATATGTATTGTTAGTAAAGTAATGACACAGGATCCGTTGTTTTACGTTCGTTAAGGTAAATACAAATAGTCCGACAGTCGCGGCGTACCACTCTCTCCCGTGTGTAGACCCTCTAACATTAGTGTCGGTACATAATAACGGGTATTTTGGGTAATTCTGGAAATTACAACATGAAGTACAAAGATAATGTGTACGAGCCTACTGTTTTGTGATTTTGAGTGCTAATGGGACCCGCACTTTTTTATTCGACCTAATAATCCTTATTTACGGGCCAAGGAGTGTAATATTACTTTATGTATTTTTAAGAATATGGTCTGTGCGTGTTTGGTTCGGGCTGTTTATTTATTATTTAATCTTTCGTTTGTTTTTGGTTTAGTTAGCAAAGAAAATAGAAATGGAATACCTGTTTCAAATATAATTGGCTTTTCCCTTATCGTATGTGGTCATTGGAACTAGCGTTAACTAGTTATTACTTATACCTAGAATTATGCCAATTATGCGTGCGTCGAATTATACCAGACCTTTCGTTCTAGCGCTAGCCAAAACCATGTCAAAACTAATGGTTTGTTCAGAGTCACTCATGCAGTCTTTGAATTTAGTACCTTAGTTATATAATGTGTGTATATCGACTGCAATCGTCGGTCTAGTGGTCGTAAGTGCGACTGCTGAGCGTGAGATACTGGGTTCGATCCCCAGCTCGGACAAAGTGTTATAGGGTTTTTCCGTCTGGAATTTCTCAGTAGCAGCCCGGAGTCTGGATTTCTGCCCGGTTGATGGCAATAGCTCGCCCCCTATTACATGTGACTTAAACGTAACGGTGAAATGAGGGTGTACTATACACCTCTGCCCAACCCTTCGGGGCATACAGGCGTGATGATGTCGTGTGTGTGTATTTTGGTATTGCTACATGACGTGATTAAACTAACACATTCGGTATAATATGTTGCTTATTATCTGTCTATGTTATGTTACTTATTCGCATGTAATATGTATGTAGGGTGGCGTGGATGACCGAAATAAAATATCTTTTCGTGTTCAAATCTTCTTTTACTATTTTAAAACATTTTACATCTTCGAATCGTCTTAATCGTCTTTTGTTAGCTCGCCGCACTCCTCTTTCTCGCTCTCACACATAATGTATCTTTCACTCATCGCTGCATTCATGCACAATTACTTTTATTTAAATTATGATGCGTTCCGAATTAACATCCTAAATGTATTAGAGCGTAGTGCAATTATCGTTCAACCGATTTTTTCTGTTCATAATTTTAAAAAATCCGTCAACCCAATGTTTTTCATGGCGCCGTCAGCATAAGCGGCTAATAAGCGACACATTTACCATCACAAAAAATCCACACAGGCAACACCGCAAACATAAAAAAATTCACCACGACAACCACACGCACATTTATTAAAATTTTACCCGTTAAGTAGAAAATTAAATCGCCCTTTTCGCAATGATTACATTTGTGTGTTCCCCCGTTGAAAAAAGGCGAAACTTTTTCGTTTGGCATTCTGTGAAGTCCGGTAGTGTAACGGGCACAATTTAGCGAGTTGGGCACGGGCAGAAAGCCGCGGCATCCGGGGGTTGCTTTTGTGCTTTTTGTTTGCACCCCCAACCCTCGCATGTTGTACGTAGCTTCATCGAATTATGGATGCGTCTCTTCATTATATTTGAGCTCGTTTTGTGGACTGCGAATATAGTCTCCTAAACGATCTGAATAAAAATGAAAATAAATACTAGTCTGTATCTGTCCCACTGCAGGCAAAGGTGTCTTCTTATAAAAAGAAGGAAAGAGCATTAATCGCCACGCATGCACTCGTGAGTTGGCCATTTCAGACCATTAGGCCCAGATGTCCTCACGATGGTTTCTTTCACCATATTATGTCAGTCGTATACATGAACGGTTTAACCATGAATTATGCTGGAATGCTCCCAAATGCCGAACCTGATAGTGGGCAGCAGCAGTATCAGCGAAAGCATTCCAGGACTGCGGTCACCAGCCCGCCTGCCAAGCGTGATTGCTATGGCAAATCTCCCCCAATGAGATGTTAGTGGTGCCTTACATTAACTGAGAAACTAAACCTATATCTATTATTATGACATTAAAAAGTCACATTGGTACCTACATGGCTAGGTTTGAACACGCAACTCGGTACTTAACAGGCGGGTCCGTAACCTCTAGGCTACGACGACATTCGACTTTCAAACGATATGAAATTTAACTATAAATTGTAGCCACGTTTATTTCAATATATTTGATCGCTGTTATACATCATCCTATAGGCTTTGGATGGAGTCGACCAGGCAGGACTAACAGTCAGTTTTTTTACAAACGAACTTTACAAAAAACACAAAGTCACTTACTTACTTGAGAACAATAAATTATCTTATGCTACGAAAAAAAGGTTCATCATTTCAAAAAAAAAATGGTGTACCCATCCAATGCATTCATTTTTTGTATTCCAATGTATTCATTTCACTCGGCAGCAACTGAAGCATCCAGAAAAAGAACGATCAAAGACACAAAACATGTTTTGAGTTAATACCCATCTAGTTCATAAAACGCTAAGCTTTCCTAGCCTGAATCTGAAAAAGGCTAATAACATTGAACGTCCTGAAAAATAGCTTTTATTTTTCGGCGTAAATGTTATTAGTGATCAAAGTCTACACCGTAAAAGCTGAAAACGATCAGAGTCCTAAGACTTTGATCGTTCTTAAGACTTTTCACTAAGACGGAATATTATTATAAGTATTGTTTTAGACTGAAAAAAGGAAAATCTTATAAAAATATAATTTAATTAGATTATTTTTAAATGTCATAAACATTGTGTTACTAATTATATCAGTTGTAATTTGTTGTTAGACAGAATTAGCGTATGTCCCTTTGATTCACAATTATAAGTCTTTTAAGTTAGAAATAGATTTTTCTTTCAATTCTCATCAAGTGACTTTGATCATTATTTCTCTGGACTCTTCAACTATCATAGATATTCGTACGAGATAGCCACAATTTTTTCCAAGTTATGGAGAGATTGCAAAATGCAAAAAAACACACTCACAAGTTAAGCTTGACCGTGACAATGTTGAAACATTGCTTGACTTCTCAAAACCACCTATCTAAGGTCTTGTTTATACAGACGCGGAGTTTAGTGCAAAGCGTGGTGCGATACAAACATATGACGATGTCATATAACATAATTTCACGCCTACATTCCCCGAAGGGTTAGGCAGATGTTTACAGTACACCCCCATTTCGCCGTTATGTTTACGTCCCATGTAATAGGGTGCGAGCCTATTACCATCAACCGGGCACAAATCCAGACTCCGGGCTGCTAATGAGAAATTCCACACGGAAAAACCCAATAACACTTTGTCCGACCTGGGGATCGAACCCAGGACCTCACGCTCAGCAGTCGCCCTTGCAACCACTAGACCAATGAAGCATACGACGATGTAATAGAGCGGTTATAGAGGCGCGTTTTTTCCGCGTGTATTATACGCGGCAGAAATCGCGGCGGCTTCCGCTTTTCCATGAACTAGGTCTTAAGCGTAGTTCAGATTACGATATACTATTTCGCTATATATATAGTAAAGCATATTGCATCATAAGCTATAACTATTTCGCATGACGTTCACACTATCCGCTATATCGCAAGTCTAGACCGGCTTGCGGTATACCGTGTAGCTATGTATGGCAAGTTATTTGACGGCGATCCGACGGGCGACGGACGGGTTAGAAGAGAGGCGGGGCGGGCACCGGAGAATCGTACTACATATCTCTGAGAATCACTTAAGTTCATCACGTACAGCAAGCCAATACTTTATAGCATAGCGTAGTGTGAACGTGTCCATATAAAATGTATACTAAGCGATATCGTTGTGTTATACAATATTTGCTATATACTGTATTTATAGCGTATTCTGAAATGCGTTTTTGCGTGCCAAGTAAAATATATATATTATTAAATCAAACGGAGACGCTGTTGTTTCTACTGAAGGGTTACCTCAGAACACTGAACTTTTATTAGCTTTGATCTTATTACTCGATGCGAAAAAACGAATAAGAAGTTGACATAGCCCACATTTTCCTCACAAATACCTACATTGGTAGGAAAAATCCACGTTGAACCTCGTTATAAACGACTAGAGAGAGGAAATGGAAACTCTAAGAGAGTTGATTGATGACGTTTATTTTAACTTGTTCAATCGATCAGCTGCCGACAACTTAACATTTTGGTGGGCTTTTTTGGAATACTTTTCAAGCATCGTTTTTGATATGTCAGTTTTTACATGGTTGGTTTGGATACATTATAGGGCACAGTTCCGTTCTGCCAAGCGCGTCAGCTTCGAATCTAACTAGATGCGGCTGAAAACCAGCATTTTACACGGAGCGACTTTCATCGGACCTGCGCAACTCAGTTACTGAGGAATGCCGATATCTTAAGGTAAGACCAAGTTAGGAGTTTATAAAAAGAGCCTCCACGAGTGACGACACTTCAGTACGTCCGGCGCACTCTGGGCAGTCAGCCCCGCTACCAACCTTGCCGACTGGCTAATCTTTTTACTATGGCTTGAACAATTTTCATGTAGCTCGTGCCAACACGAGAGAAGAAGAAAATGAGAAAGAATTAAGCGCAGTTCAGACTACTCTATAATGTATAGCTTATAGCAAATATTGTTTAGCCCAGCGATATCGCTTAGCATACATTTTATATGGACACGTTCACACAAAGCTATACCTATGGGCTTGCTGTACTCGATAAACTTGAGCGATTCTCAGAGCTATATCGTACGATTCTCCAGTCCCCGCTCCGTCTCACTTCTGCCCCGTCCGTTGCCCGATGGATCGCCGTCATTAACTTGCAATACATAGCAGACCCACTTGCGATATAGCGTATAGTGTGAACGTCATGCTATACAGTTATAGCTTGTGACTGCAATATGCTTTACTATTTAGCGAAATATTATAGTGTGGTCTGAACTGCGCTATACGCCTTAGTCCGTCTTCTTGTTATCCACAACACAGAAAAATCTAGTGTTTTTTTTTTTTTAAGTAATAGCCTACAGTTATCTCCACTCCCAGTCAACTGATTCTATATGTAAATAGTGAATGTTTATGTCCACTAATCTGTTGGTTCAGACCGCTATGCTTGTATTGTGGCCTGCGGTCGATAGGACTGCGGCCTTATTAGCGGCTTAAGAAAATAAACATTAGCCTTTCAATTGGAATGTTTTATTGTTAAAAAGTCTTTCGTAGTTTTATGTGCAAGAGAATTATTAGATTTTATTGGTTTATTTGACTGCCTTGTTGGTCTAGTGGTCACAAGCGCGACGGCTGAACTGTGTGGTTCTCGGTTTGTTCCTCAGGTTGAGCAAAGTGTATTTGAGTTCTTGGAAAGAGTGGAATTTCTCAGTAGCAGCCCGGAATCTGGATTTGTGCTCTGGGGCCCAATTCTTCTAAAACAAATCTTGATAAAGCACAACCGAACCAATTTCAATTTCAAAAGCTGTCAAACTGTTTGACACACAAAACAAAACCAATCATTTTGACAGTTTTCGTAAACAAAAATTGACTGACGGTTGTGATTCGTTTGCGTTTGGCAACACTTTTGTTAGTCGAATTCGCCCCCAGTTGATGGCAATAGGCTCGCCCCCTATTACATGGGACTTAAACATAACGGCCAAATGGGGATGTACAATACACTTCTGCCAAACTCTTTTGGATATACAGGCATGATGTTATGTTAAGTTTATTGGTAAACTAGCCGTACTCCGTCCACAGAGAAAAAATATTTATATTTCTGAGAGGCTGATCAATGTTAATTCCTTCTCTGTATGAGTAATACCTTTTCGTAGCAGTGGGAATTGGAACCGTGGTGGGATTTGACCCTGTATACAGCCTTTAATTGTAGAGGTTAATATTATTATACAAGAGTGTGTGATTACTTCTACTCTTCTTCTTCTGCTTAGCTTTTTCCCAACTATCTTGGAGGCAGCTTCTAGTCTAACCAAATGCGGCTGAATACCAATATTTTACACATAGCAACTGTCATCAGAACTCCGCAACCCAATCACTGGGCAACGCCGATATCCTTAGGTTAGACCAGTTGTCAGACTTTTGGACTTCTGACTAACCGTAACCACCGTCATAGGTTGTAATGTAACAGACGGCCCTAGTATCTCCTGAGAGCACGTCTGCTACACCAGTTGTAAAGAAACAATCTCTCAAAGTCCACTCCCAGTTCAAATTCCCGATCTGTCATCGTTAAAAAAATATCCAATATAAAAATGGCCAGTAGGTAGGTAAATGACTATGAAGGTGATACTAGACGGCCCTAGGATCTCCTGAGAGCACGTCTGCTTCACCAGAATGCAACACAATATCTCTGAAAAGAACAAATAAATGTTAACAGAGGGTTAGGAGGGAGGGAAAAGAGTAAAAATAGAGGATACATAGAGATAATAGAGGCCGAATGGATATCCAAACTATACAATTCGTAGCTGAATTATTTTAGAATTTAGAGGAAAGGGAGGGGTTCAGACAAAGTTGGGCGCCAAACTGTAATGTAACAGACGGCCCTAGTATCTCCTGAGAGCACGTCTGCTACACCAGTTGTAAAGAAACAATCTCTCAAAGTCCACTCCCATTTCAAATTCCCGATCTGTCATCGTTAAAAAAATATCCAATATAAAAATGGCCAGTAGGTAGGTGAATGACTATGAAGGTGATACTACAAGGTAATAGGTATGACACCCGAGACCGACAGATTATCGTACTCTCCGAGGCACGGAGGGGTCTCGATGTTTAACGAGTCATGTGTGAATATTTTTACTACCAGTAGTTTTTTTGAAGTAGTTAGTTTTTTATACATCGCATTTTTTCAAACAATCCTTTGGCCTTCACTTGATAAAGCCCCTAATCTCTAGATAGTAGTTGGCTCCGAGTACCTACTCTCAAATAACCAACAAACTAACCAAACATCAACCCCAAACTATTTTCCTCTACTAATGACGTCAAACATTTCATCTCATCCCCCACGTAGCTACGTCATCAGCCAAATCTTTCTCCGGGGCGTATTCCCGCAGCTTATTATTTTGTGACAAGCAAACACTTCGACAGAATCGCTTTAGGGATTGTCGTATAACGTGATATTTCGGGTTTACGTGTTTGTTCGTCTCAGATCGTATTTGAGTATAGTAAATAATAGGAGATTGTGAGGTATTTTTATTCTGATGAAATGACTAAACCGTTCGCCACACCTTTTGCGGAGCGCGAGCGAGGCGTATATTCGCAAGGACAACTGGCGACACGGCCCGCCGGCGCCCTTCGCTCGCATTGTGCTTGTTTCCCACGGTGCGTGATATCCCGCACCGTGACTCACGAGCTCGCACCAACGCGCCATGGGAAGAGACTCGTCCGTGGTAACGCGGACGCGTGCGGAGCGGTGCGCCGTATCCACATCACACACACTCATAATGTAGCTTCCCACGGTGCGTGATTTTACAGATGATACCACGCATAGCCGGTGCGCGCTACCACGCACCGTGGGAAGCCAGCTTTAAATGTGACATCATTCTTCATAGTATATATAATAGGAGGAGCTCGTGGCTAAATAATTACAGCCGCATAGACCGATCTTCCGGGTTAAGCCACGCTTGCCGAGGTTGGTCTGTGGATGGGTGACCATTTACCATAGCGAGTTTCCTCCGTGCCTCGGAAAGCACGTAAAGCCGTTGGTCCCGGCTGTCATTTGTAGATCTTTGACAGTTGTCACTGTTGGTCAGAAGCCAGAAAGTCTGACAACCAGTCTTACCGAGAGTATCGTATTACCCAGTTAGTGGGTTGTGGAGGTCTGATAGGCAGTCGCTCCATGTAAAATACTGATATTCAGCTGCATCCGGTTCGACTGGAAGCCGACCCCAACATAGGTGGGAAAAGGCTAGGCAGATGATCATTCTTCATAGTAATCCCTTGCATACAAAGAACGCGGGCCCGCCGACGACATGCTCCATTCGCACCCTGCGATTGGTGTGGCGAACGCTTTAGCTCGTAGATATCCTTTAAGAAATCTTAACGGTTAAATCTCTCAGGAGATTTTGCCTGATTTAGAAAAGTTGTCCGATCACTACATACCAATTTGATTAGACGGGTTGCATTAATGTTACAGTAATAACTCTATGGTTTTCTTAAAAATCACCATGTCAAATACTCATGTGCTATTTGTTACAACAAGATTGCGTTTACCGGGTGTAAAAGAATTCGTTGCTTAAAACCATATGATGTATTAATGATATAAATTAACGCTGCATGGGACTTTGCGTGATTAAAACTTGATCAGGTTAAAATAAAAAACAAGCAAAAAAAACAGTGCAATAAAATATTAAATGTGATGAATTTCAGTGTCCACAGTGTGATTTGCAGTGGCCTATATGGAAAGCGCTCAATAGACTGCGCACCCAAGTAGGCCGATGCAAACATAACCTAGCAAAATGGGGGATCATAGATCCCTTCGACACCCAGCGCGAGTGCGGTGCTCCTGACCAGACGATGGCCCATTTGCTTCAGTGCCCAAAGTGTCCCTACACTTGCACTTTGGAGGACATGAAAAGTGCCACTGATGCCGCGATAAATGTGGCTACATATTGGGCCAAAGTACTGTAAAAAAAAGGATTATTACCAACGATTCGAAAAGAAGAAGAGAAGAAGAAGTGTCTACAGTGGTTTTATAAATGAAAAGAAACCCAGCGAGACAGCTGGCGGGCACGACTAGCGTAGTATCGCTCTATGTTGTTAGTTAACTCATGGCATTCAAATGCGTTCACGTTATGAACACCATGTCTTCTTTTTAAAATTAGCTTTTTGTTGTATCCAGAAGAATCCCATACAGGGTCAATCTCTGTCACACGTCATCCTACGTGAGCGATCTAGAAGCGACGCGAAGAGGCGCAGCGCGACGCGAAAACAACAAACAGTCGATACCTATTGAAGAGGCCTACGTGACCAAAACCACGTGGAGTGCGGTGCGGTGCGGCGCGGCGCAAAGCAAACGCGATCAGTTGGCTCGATATTTCGCGCGAACTGAATGCGGTGCCGTACAGTGCTACTGAACGGCGGCGGCGATCGGCGAGCGGTTCGCGAGCTCGTAAGACAAAGCCGCCGCTTCGGACCGCATCGCATTGAATTCGCGTGTCACCGCATCGGATCGTTTCGCAATTCGCGTCTCTTTGAACCGCCTACGTAAGACGCCGCATCACTAGTAGACCACGAAGTTTGAAGGAATTACATAAATTCAGATACACTGTAAGTATATCGTAGCCACAGGAAAAAAAGGAAAAAAAAGAAGCTAGGATTTACCCAGAAATGTCTGAATGTTTTAACATCGCTCCTACAAAAGTTATGATATTGTAGCAGAGAGTTTAGCAGGCGCTACCTAAACCGCCTGCAGTTTGAAACTAAAGTTAGGATAATATTGCCGACGGTATTTTTCACTGTAAAATATCTAGTGAATATATCAACTTCAACGTTGTAGATGCGAAAATATGATAATAACGTTGATTTTAGACAAAAAATGTAACAGCTGTTTGTCATTTTCTGAAAGTTTAAGATGATTGATGTAAAGAAAAATACTGTAAGCTGACAATCTGGCATTGTATAATGCAGTTTTTAAACTTTAAAAATATTTACCGATTCATAAATCAACCCGAGATTTCAAAAACTAGACATTTCAATACTACACCATCAAAATAATAATTTATTGTCTTATACTTGTTTGTTGTTGTTGTTGTGTTGTTGTTTGACGACACGTTTGGTGCAGTGGCTAAGCGATTGGCTTCTGCGCCACGGGTCTTGGGTTCGATTCCCACACGGAACAAAAATTTGTATGGCCTACAGATGGTTGTTTCGGGTCTGGGCGTTTGTTTGTGAGATTTGTGTCTGTAAACGCACCCACGATACAAGAGAAATCAAAGTGTGGGGCAAACTTTAAAAAAAAAAAAAATGTCTTATACTTGTCTACTTATCCGCCTTCTTACATTTAGGAAGACTACATTAGGTCACACGCAGGTTCCAATTACATGAATAATGAAAACCGGTTAAGTGCGAATTGCACTTGCGCACTGAGGGTTCCGGATCAAAAACAATGGCAACGAAAAAGTTTTGTAAATACAGACGCCAGTACATCAAGCTACTACAATCTGTCAAATTTCTTTAATAGATTTTCATCTTTATCGCGAAAGCATTAGGTTCAAGGTTGATCGGGAAAATTTGACAGTTTCGGGTAGCTTCACCTGCTGGCGTCTGTACTAGTCACAACATCTTTACTACTCTTTATTTTACTATAACTAGTATATTGTTAAGTACAGGATAAGAACAATTTTTGAGCTAAAACGTAATAGCGACCTGATAATAAAATATTTCTGATCGACTGACAGACGTACGGACAGGCAGCGTTGTCACAGAAATACGGTTCCGTTCGGTCCCTTTAGGTATGGAACTCTAAAAAACCATAAGACCCAAAAGCGTAGGTTTAAAGACGAAAACATGCGCGCTGTTAAGATTTTTCTTGTATTATAGCGTAACGCTTACGAAATGAACGCCAACGACTAGGGCTAGATACCGCTAAAACCGAATGAAACCGGATTCGTTCTATACAAAGTTCGGTCAAATAAAAATGACGATCTTTTTTTGGCCTTTCGCTTCTAAGTGTGTACGCTGCATATTACAACAAGTTCTAACAACTGTATAGCGAGCTACTCATACACCTGCCGCATGGGCAATCTAGGGTATAAAAGTGGGGATGACCCTTAATTGCCACCTTAGTTGTGATGTGTATAGACAAGCAGGGGCAATTTCAATATGTGTAGAGACAATTTCGATATTGCCGCGACCGCCGTGTGCCCTAGATTGCCCCTGCGGCAGGTGTGTGAGTAGCCCGCTTTAGCCGTATCTAGTCGTTTTCAAAACTTATTTAATGACTGACCGTGTTATTTTGACACTCGATACCTGAAATCCACTGAACTCACAACATACCCATCTTCTAAAATAGTAGTGTCTATTTCAGACTAAATCGTACAAAGTATCGAACAACAACTAAATACCTGCTCAGCACAATTGTTGTACGTTTCATCAATCGCACCGGCCGCACTTCTGTGCAGTTCTGAGCCTGCACTCTGAAGAGCTTAGAGTATGAACACCAGTCATGGAGCGCGATTGTTGTCATTGGCACCTTAAAGTGCCTTAAGATTTATTCAATTGTACTGATCAGCAAGCTACGTCTCTCTCAATCACCGTAAATATAGAAACAATAGATAAACAATAGCGGTGTCGTCCTCGAACGACGCGCGGTAGTACACGGGTTGAGACAATGAACGAGAACAATCGTCGATGCTTTACATGTTTAGGTGATTGTGTCAATCAGTACATAATTGTGGTTAAAAAACTACGTCAAAAATTTATATAATTAAGTTATAATTATAGGCGCCAACAGGTTTACTCAAATTTAACTCGTATGTCGTGTGTTTCCACGATATTTTTAATAATACAGATATACAGATCTACAAAAACCCAGTTATTCCTTCTTATTTTTTAAATTCGCATCATCGTTGATGTTAATCACCGTGACACGTAAGAATTGAAATACTGCTACGAGTACGCATTTATTTATGTAGCGTTGATTGGGAGGCCCGTGTTTAGCAGTGGAGGTAGGCTTTATAATGATGATTCGTGTATGACTCGTTCCAAATACTTCACGCTGCTTAGCTCTCTATAGTTTTCCTTATTCATACTCTAATATTCTAGTCTTTGTGCACTGGTCGGAGTCTTGTGCAATCTTGTGCGAACAAGCCATGTTTATTCGGTCGAAAATTCCGATAGCGGCGAGCCGTAAGGAATTATTTGTACGATTGTCTGTTGCTGGCCACTCGTGAGGCTAAATCAATGTGGAAAGCACACTGTTCAGGATATTAGATTTTGTTTAGAAAATGTTAAATTGAAGTTTGTCTAAGTTTTTTTCTTGTTAGAGTCTATTTAGCTCACATTCCCCAATTGCTTTTCTGTTTTGGCTTTCGTTGTATCGGTTCTTGGCGGGTACATCGACTGTGTTTAGGTAGAAATTACATTACTAAAAAAATGATAATTGAAATTTTGGTTTGAGATGTTTGTTCAGACAAAAGCAATAATAGGTATTTATTTATACTTTCGCACATAATTTGTGTAGAGGCAAACTTCATGCATCAGGCATTTTTTAGCAGCCGACCTTAGGGTGATGTGGAGAATAAACATAGTAGGTGCACCAATAACAGTTATGTGATGCGATACGATTTTCAAAATTCCTTCTAGTCACATTCTTTCTAGTGGCGTTGGTCAGACGGCCAGTATTGGGGGTTTTAGTTATTGCTTCTGATTATACCTATTAACTCGTCTGAAGCGAAATTGTTTATTTATTTATTTATACTTCTATGCATTATGATGTTACATAATGTGGACTTAATGCCATTAAGCATTATATACCAATCAAGCTTTAATTTATGAAATAAAAAAAAAACAAAGCAAACTATGAACCTTGACAATATGGGATGTACTTATCAGTCGCTTAATAAGCAGCGCAAGAAAACAAAACGCTATAAAATATCCCCTTCGCCAAGATTACGAAATTCCTATAAAAATTTCAACTAAGTAAAATAAAGCACGGTGTACACTGCCAGTAATCCGCCGACCTAAATATACGCCGCGCGTGTGTCATCACATCGAAACGACGGCTTAAAAAGGTACCAACCAGCTGATATACCCGAAGATTATATTTCTCCTAAAGAAAATATTGTACTTAGCGAGATTATGAAAGGAAAAAAATATAATTTCCGAGATTGGCACTCCACTTCAAAAGAGTAAAGATATATTTTTGCTTATTCCTGTACTAAATCGCTTTTCCTGAGTTGGTTTTAATGCGATTTTATTATGAGAAAGCAAATAAGATGTTCACGTGAGTGCTTCATATGTGGCGTATTTGATAACATTTTGCGTTTACATATTTAGGCATTTTCATTTCATTGCAAAAAATATATCAAATTTTCTTCCACATGATAAAATGTAGCCATTATGGCACCACATTTCATTATTGTTTTGCAAAATGAAATATCAATTTATAAAATCCCGGAATCGGAATTTGTTTACAGCCACTTGGTTTTTTATTTATTTTTAGATTAAATACGTATTTAGAACAGTTACTTGGTGTAGGTGGTTAGAAAAATAAAATTAGTTTTTTTTATAATATTTATTAATACTCCCTTTTTTCTTATTACAATTTATGTACAAGATACAAAAGAAACAAAATCAACCACTTCAATAATCAGTTAACGGATATTCACATGAATACCCGCTATTAAAAACTTCCCATACTTTCAACCGTACAAATAAGTCGTCGAATTACATTTAATAACATCATACTACGCTTTATTTAAAGGAACATAGCTAGGTATATTTCTGCTACCGTACTATCGCATTATTTCAGTATTAAACTACTTTACAAGTATACAAGAAGATGGAAAAAGTCAACAGTTCGAGGCATCGAGTCTAGTGGTACGCGAGCCCAAGGTACGCTGCGTAAGTAACGAGGTACGCGGGAAAATCAATTAGACACCCCGCCTTAAATAACCCCCAAATTTACTCCGCCCGTAAACCTAATAAGTCTCGTTTTACGCAGCATAAATTGAGTCTGTACGGGTCTAGATTAACATGAAAATTAAATTCTATTACCTGCGATGCAAATTCAGTTTATACATAAAAGTTTTAGTGGAAAACAGTCAATAGATTCTTAATAATTATTTGTCATTATTCCCTAATAATTACAGTTTGAAGCCTCTTATCATCAGAAAGGGATTCCTGTATTTCTAGAACGTTCCTTAGATAAAAAGGAAAAGTTTGATACAAAGGTGGAGCGCTATAGCTAGCGTAAGCATGTAAAGGCGAAGTTTCAACGTAGGCTTGTTGTGGAAGTTGCCTGTTTGGGATTCTCAACACAAACTTATTTGACACTGCAACACCCACAGGTGAATCACGTATTACACGGGGGAGGGGCAAAGTTTGCGCGATTTTGTTTGCATCAAACACAGTCTTTACGGAACACACTGCGTAATTCAAACAATCAGTGTGTACCATGCTTAAGGGTAAACGTTCAAATTATTTATGTATGATTAAGTACACAGAGTTAGAAGAATTTTATTTCTGCGAATTTTATGAAAATTTATTCTGTTCTGAAAAGTTGGAATGTATTAAGTAAGTAAGAAAGTAAGTTAAGTACTTTTAATAATCACGAAAGAACATTACTGTGTCTGGAAACATGAAAACTGTGATTTGAACAAACATAAAATAAATGCCGACTTTCCTAAATAAGTAAATACATGATACAAATAATCTAGTTTTCCACGATTCAAAACTAGCGGAATTTGCAAGCACAGAATATTTGTAACTATAAATCTTTATAAAATATCATTTGGATTTGAGATTTTAACACATTCCACCGAAACCCTCTAATTTTTAATTCTAAAGTAGAAAAATTATTTCACAATAATGATTAATAAACTCCATTTCCGATGAAAAGAGGCTTTATTTAATTTTAAATAGGTTGTTCTAAGAACAAAATAAGAAATAAACAGTTTTTCACCACTTAAGTGGTAGAACGACTAGGTACTATAATATCCAATCTTATGTATTAAACTCGTTTATTTTGTATTTACAACAATACGAAATATTTACAATGCGATCTGATATAAACTTTATTTATTCTACATTATTACGTATAGTTTACTTTATTTACAAAAAATGTTTTACATTCAGTTGTTTCTTAAATAATAATTCGTCAACAAAATTACCTATTTATATTTGTAAATAAATGAGCATTACTAAACAAAAACGAAATTAAATTTCATTTATTTTTAATAAATAATACTGCCGAGTAACATTACGATCACGAATTTATTTTTTTGCAAAAATGTCAATTATTTTTATAACAATTCCCTAAATTATGACTATTATTTAAATTTAATATTAACGCTACAATGTTACAGGGGGTTGGAGCTTTGCTGTTATATCTAATAAAAATGTTTATTTCAAAATAACATTATTACAATTCATTACACTGTTTTGTCGTCCAAAAGAGTATTTTAGCTTCTAACTAAATGAAGTAACTCAATTTGTCTGTCTGATATTTGTGCTAACAGTAAAAGAGAACTGAGAGCAACATCCGAGTCCTGTTTCAATATTGAAACTGTATTACATGGTAAAAGGATTTGTACATTTAATTACACTAATCAAATAGCTTCAGCTCAAAATTAGATTTCCGATTCCATTCCGATTTCAAATAAAAATCAAACGCTAACATTTTTACAAAATAAGTATTATTCTATTTTCGTACGTGGAATGTTATGTTTACACAGGGTAAGTAAAAAATGGAATGCATGTTAAAATTTAAATAAAGAACGCTCCGTGCCCCCGGCGACCGGCTGGCGGCTAAGCTGATCATCTGCAGACGGCGGACGATAGCAAGTAGGTGACGATCGCACAGCTCAGCTGTGACGTGAGGTAGGACGATGCTCGGTTGCTCGTTTGCATCGCTGCTGGGTGCTCACCTAAACAAAAAATAGAAGTAAATTCAATGACATCAACCTTATTCTGATCTGAAAACAGTGACGCTTCTGAAGTCTATGATTAAACTCCATTGGTGATATCGTGTTTTTTTAATGAGTTGCTTCCTTTTAAAATTTAGTCCTTAAACTTTGTTGATTTCATTATGATACCGATACTATTACTGATATTGACAACCCTACGATGAGTGTACCTACAATCAAAAGCTTATATTTACCACGTTAATTTAACATAACTATATAAATAAAGTGGATGTGTCAATTAACCATTATCATTGGCTTTAAATAACAATTTCAACCAAAATAATGTTGTGGTTAGGTACATTTCATATTATTTATTATGTTATTTACGCACTAAGGTAAGGTTAATCAATATAAATGATCACACAAACGAATACGAAAGGTTTGTTTGCGAATAAGCTGTTCAAAAGTTTCATAAAAAATAAGGTGAAATCTATCTATCCTCAGATATGACCAGCCGGCCTTACATTGTAGGTCATTTATTTGGGGTCACATATTAGAAGCTCCGTTTTCTGAATTCATGACTAAAGCAAGGTTGAAAAAATATTAAAAAAACCGGCCAAGTGCGAAGTACGAAGGGTTCCGTAAAATGTCTATAAAAACGGCAAAAAATCACGTTTGTTGTATGGGAGCCCCCTATATTTATTTTATTGTTTTTTAGTATATGTTGTTATAGCGGCAACAGAAATACATCATCTGTGAAAATTTCGACTGTCTAACTATCACGGTCCATGAGATACAGTCTGGTGACAGACGGACAGACGGTGGAGTCTTAGTAATAGGGTCCCATTTTACCCTTTGGGTACAGAACCCTAAAAACCTAAAACAAAAATCATTTTGCATGGAAATAAAAGTTATCGAATTTTGAAATTTTAACATTTGCTTTAAAATATTCATCAGTGATACCAAAGTCTACCTATATCTTATTCCTTACAGTCGGTCAACGTAGAACATTGTCGCAGAGCAATCATGCGGGGGGTTGCGGGGTGAAGCGGCGGAGATTATGTCCCGAGTAGCCATACTGCATACTTGGGACATAACCTCCGCCCCTACATTATTTTGACATTTCATAGGACCTGTCAAATGTATGGGCGTTGACCCACTGTATGTAGTAAGTAGGTACACTGTGGTGATATTTTATATGGCCTGCGGATTAGTACCTTCTTTCTGACTAACCTTGTATAAATTATATTCAACCAACTTACCATTAAGCACATGAACAGACACAGACGCAGGATGAGCGTTGTTCGGCACACAGGTATAGTTCCCGGAGTCTGTGAGGGCAGCCTTCGTCACCAGCAGTTTGCTGGTCGTGCCACCTTCAGTCTTTTCGGTCTCCAGGCTGATCCCCCCGCGAGGGGAGTCGAAATCCACTACAGAGTTGCCGTGGTACCTGATAAAACAGAGGTACCATCAAGTAGAAATATAAGCGGTACTAATCTAATTAATTGATGAACTTGTGATTTTCAAGAGTGTTATCGCTACTTAAATAATTTTAGATATTCGATTTGATATTTTGAGATAGTGAGAAGCAATCATCAACCACGCGGACGAAGTCACGGTTAAAAGGTTGTAGCATGTCTTCTTTGAAGGACACTAATTTAATGCGCGTATATGCTTTTCATAAATTTGGTTTTCTTCACGAGATGAGCAGATTTATAACAATAGACATTGTGGTTCAAAACCACGTTGACATTGAAACTGCCTCGATACTCGACCTTCTATCAAACTTCTGTCTAATAATGATTAACAATTCATATAATATAGTAGGTACCCTTACACCGCTCCCCTTTCAATACGTTTTTGCTTCGATATATTTCGTTCAGAACTTTTGAATCGATTGCTAATCGGAGCGATATCGATATTGTGAATTGGTATAAATGCTTTCATTGTTTTGTCTTATACATTTAGTACTTTATTGGATATATCGGTAGGTGCTATAGTTTTCAATGCACTAAATAAAGAACCATTCAATCATTTTGTTTTGTATGATGATAAAGTAGATTGAGGTTATTTTTTTCAGAGGTATTCACTGAGCAACGTTTAGTTTGTCACACATTCGACAAAAAGCAACACCCAAGATAAGAAACCCGGTCTCTAAAGGCTAAAGGTAGAATTCGGCCAAACAGAAACTTTGTTATTCTCACCGTCCACGTAAATATTACGAACAATAAGATTTACCATAAAATTGAGGCAGTGGAAGGCGGCGACGAGTGCACATTCACTGAACACGTCAGTGATATTGTGCTGCCTTTCTTCACGTACACATCCTGAGAACCCCATATGGTCGCCGCAGCAGCTGTAACAAATGAAAAAGAAGCTTTACTTACGTAACAATAAAGTACACAATCCAAAGACAATAACGGTACAAGCAAAACAAAATGCTTGCATATTTACAAATCGTATGCAAATAGGAATTCAGGGCTGATAGGTAAGGGGTTCAATCTCGGGTAATGAAACTAGTAACATTTAGGAGCTGCGTCGGTTTTGGGAGTTTAACAACAGAGGGTATTAAGGGCATAGAAAAAGTTCAATGAGTTTTGATGGGTAATTTCACGTGCAAAGTACTTCAACTTACACCATTTAGACCCGTCATGTAATTGTGTGTACTAACTCAGGTTTATTTTTGTAGATTTTTCCAGATAGTTACACTCACATGAGGATAAATTGAAGATTAAATATAAATAAATCACTGGTACCCAATCTGAGCTAAAATCCCTTCTAACTCGTATTTTTAAGAGCCTACTCGAACAAGACAATAATGATGATGCAACTTTAAAAGCCAAGCCGAGCCAATTCCACTTCGACTAAACCTAATTTGACTTTAAAAAGTGTTTAACTTAGCATTATGGCTTTCTCTAACTTACTCAATTCCAAACACTGGTTGACGTAACGACTAAAACGTTTATTTTTATCATGGCAACCCACCGATTTGGATGTTGGCAATAAAATTTTATTCTACTTTCTGCGGCACAGTTTTTGACAGTAATAGCTCGTCGGCCAAGTTTCGAGTTAATTTTGTTACGGCAATACTTCTTTTCTCCTTCGTTTAATTTATACGCTTTCAATCGCTAAGCGACAAAGCATTTATTTCAATTAAAACATTTACAGACACTTTTGAATTGTCAAGAAGCGACTGCTGCGGTCCTAAGTGTACATTACTATGGAGTAAATTGTTTACTCCATGGTTACTCTTTTTCAACAAATTGTTGACAACCATGCATCTTGTCATACTGTACAATACTCTAGCCGATGGAGGTCAACCCAACATGGACTACACAAACTGTATTCTACTGCATGGACGACGTCAAGTTCATGCAAATTCAAAAAGCGCTACGCCGCACTCCCAATCAATCTCCATCTAATAATATCCAAACAAAACATCTCGTGCTGTCAACGAAAACACGAACATTAAGCCGCTACGAACAGATGAAAGTATAATGAAGTACTAATGAATAAACAAATGAAAAATGTAATTAAAAATGAAGAGAAGGATACGAAACCGGTACCTGAGGAGCGGGGCGGGGCCGAGGTCGCGGGGATGAGGGACTCATCTGGAATTCACAAGACAACAGCTTAGGAGAGGGCGAGGAATACAAAACAGCATGTGACCCTACCAGAGATGCATCGAAAGAGTTGAACATAGTATTAGATTTGGTTGAATTAGCGATACAAAGAGATGGCAACGGAATGGAAATTAGTAAACTTAGGACTGACTGGCAAATTGATGTGGCAGACGACCTTGATGCGATGTTTATTATTCAAATCACAGTTTGTACAGAAGCCCAGGGACTAGAAAATGAGAGATGGCGTGATAGTATTAAAACTGTGTCTCGGATGAGATGAGTACAACTTTGGACTTTTGAAGGACTTTATTAATTTGAATAGTTCAGACCCCGCCGTGAATAGTAAAATTGTAAAGGCTAGTCGAAGAGTAAAATTTCCACGTGTACACTTACCATTATATCTAATTGTGCTAAGAAATCTAATACTATATCAATGGGTATAATTACGAATAACTTATACTTAATAAGATAAGGTGATCTTCAATTTAGGACTCGAGGAACGATGTATCTATAAGGAAATTCCTATTTATATATTATTTCTTAAGAAATAAGTACATTATGTTTTAGATGTCACCTTATACTAGGAAAAAAGAAATGATATTTATAAATTATTAAATAAGTGTCTCATTCCTAACTCGCACTCTATCATCACCATAGCAACGTCAGCGTGGGAGGATAATCGTCTTTCCGGTTTCTCGTTGGCTCCTCGATGTAAATACCTATTATGCTAAAAACTATGCTGTAAATTGCCAGACATCCTTGATGAGATTGTCCTAGATTAAAACTAAAAGAAGTTGCTTATACTAATCGGTATTCATCATCATGTTACTTAATAGTTCATGAATAATTTACTTTGCGTAACTAACTACACTAAATATATTAGGACGAAGCCATTGGTTAGCAACTAGTTTTAGATTACATTCTCCAGATACCTTCTCTATTCTAACAAGATTTAGTTATAGATATATGAATTCTGTTGCTCCCTCCCCTTTTATGCAAGCACGTAAACTCTGTGAACAACACTCATGAGCTTTGCCATCCGAGAATACTTATCCAATTTGATCCACCAGACTTTCAACTATACGTAAAACTATACAAAAATCTGTTCAGTGAGGCATTGTCGGACATTTTTCAACAATAACAAGCTCTGTAATTGGCTGTGAGGTGAATTTGAGAGGCTCGCATGATGTATCTGCCGGCGAAGCGTGCACTAACAAATTGGCTACTATGAAAACGAGGCGGGTAAAAAATTGTGCTCATTTAGGCAACAGCGGTTTCGGTAACGGAACGGATTTGTTCCGGCACATAAGTCACGATAATCGATAAATGGATGGGCTTTGAGTCCTAGACTCTGGATTTTCTAGAGTAAAATGGGCTATATTTTTCTTGTTTTGGTACGAATAAATAAGTCTTTCGTCTAGATCAAATAGAGAAAATGGATCCATTTTTTAAACAAAACGCTTGCTTTCTTGCAGCTGTAGTTGTATTATTACTATCTGAAATACCAGTATTTTTTATACAGGTCGAAATTGTAAACACTCGACAAACCGAAATGGGAGATTGTACTCATCACTATGAACAACTTTTACTATGGGACAAAACCGGAAATTGCGAAAAAAAGATCTGCTGTTCCCTACATTTTGACGAATTATGCGAACGTAAATGTAGGGAACATCTGTTTTTTTTTCGCGATTTCCGGTTTGGTCTCATAGTAAAAGTTGTTCATAATTATGAGTATAATCTCCTATTTCGGTTTGTCGAGTGTTTACAATTTCAAACTGTATAAGAGAATCGTTATTATCCTATTACTTATGAGTTCCTTTGGTTCGTCCACGGTATTTAATCAGAATTATTATGGCATAATTAATTAGATTTTATTATGATATGAATGCTTTGGCATTTAACAGTAAGTATTCTAAGAATCATAATTATATCAATGGTATCTATCTTGATATTGAATAAAGTAACATTGTAAGTTACAGTTTCCAAGGAAAATACTGATATTATAAAATCTTAATTATCTTTGTCGTTCACTTTTAAATTTCATCTTCAAGCTAGGAAATTGGGACCAAGCTTATTCCTTTTTATTAGTAAAACAGCAACTGATACAAAAACAAAATCCGCAAAGGCCTGACAAGAAAGTAAATCTAAGCTAAAAATAGAACACCCACGTTTTATAGATTTTTGGGCCCAGCAACAATACTTCAACAACAGGGTTATACCATTCCTCTTTTATAAAACAGAAATGATGAAGAATCATGATCACATTAAACAAGTTATTAATTTTCAAAGTTATTATAAAACTCATCGAAATCCGCGCACTTAAAGAAAAAATATCTTTAATCAGAAAATATTTACGCTTAACGCTCATAATCCGGGTTCCATAATTAAAAACATAAACTGTAGAGCGTCGAGCGATGCAAACACTCAGCGAATAGAGTTATTTTGTATGAGCGAGTTTTTAATGTTTCATAACGATGAAATAAAATTTAAGTGACAACAACAGCGTGTGCTCTAAACTTTCCGGGTTGTGGTTAAGTTAAAAGGGTTATGTTTTTTATAAGGTTTATATAATCTGAGTGAGGGGAAGCATGTTAAAATAAGTTTACTATCTAATCTAGGTTTTAAGAGTTCAGTCGAGTAACGTGGCTATTATTTATCATGGCTTGCCGGCTCTTCTCCATAGGAAATGACTAATTGGAACCGTGCACCTAAATTCGACTTTTCATAAGCGCTTGAATGGTTTATGAAATTGAAATGAATAAAAAATTTTGATTTTGATCAAAGCTTAAAGATTGATTGTAACGTGTGTGTCCATTATTTTTATAGCATTTTTATGCGTCATATTATATGTTCTGTTGCGGCAAAGAATAGGCCACCTCTTTTTCACCAGTGGGTGTTGTAAAAGACTACTAAGGATTCAACAATGTTCGGCGATGACCATCACCAACCCCCAAACGTGGTGATTATAGCGATTTCCACTTCAACCGTTCATTGTTGCAGTCATTGAGAGGCCCATGCTCAGCAGTGAATTTTTACGAGCTCACATGATGATGACATCGTGATGATATGCATTATCTGATAGCAACTTTCAGCAGAGCCTTTTTAAGGTACAAGTCCGAGACGGGCTGCAAACTACAGACTGCTCGCAAGTCGCCATCGGAATAGCGCCTTTAAGGTGTGTACTTTAAAGGTGCTATTCCGACAGCGACTGCAACCGCAGACCGCAGCTGCAGATCGCACCGCAAGCGATACTACTTTTGCAGTTTGCGGTCTGCAGCCCGTCTCGGACTTGTACCTTTAAAGTTAAGGTTACTCGGAAAGGGGGTACTAGTCCGCTAGCCAGTTAAAGTATCATTATTAACTGTTTAAACACAACTTGAAGCCCCAGGAATACCTGCAGTGAACTGCAGTGGCCTATCTGCAAGGCATTGAATCGACTGCGCACCCAAGTAGGCCGCTGCAAACATAATTAGGCGACCCGTCTAACATCCAGTGAGGTTGCGGAGCTCCTGATCAGACTATGTCCCACATGCTGGAGTGTCACAACTGTCTGTTCACCTGCACCCTTGACGATCTGAATAGCGTCTCAAACGTGGCAATAAACGTTGCCACCTACTGATCTCAAGTAGTACAATTTATTATTCGATGTTTCATCGATGCGAGAAGAAGAAGACTGTTTAAACCAAGTGTTTTCAAAATTATATAATTTTTATTTCAATGCAAAATTATTTTAGTTTTACTTATTTCAAAAATTCTTTAAGCTTGCTTTAGTTACAAATTTAGAAAATGGTACTTCTAATCCGTGACCCTAAAAATGACCTAAAAGTTAAACTCAGCTGATCATAGCTGAGGTCAGATAGATTTTAGCGTACCTATTGTTTAAAACATCTTTGAACAGCTATTTCTCTTAAACTATTGACTTTTGGGGAAAGTTGTAGAACAAAAGTTTTTCATTATTATAGGTACTTTAACACCCTTTCGGATTAGTATCCCCTTTCCGACTAATCTTATAGATTTGAATTATCTTTGATTTTCTCTTTGTTCGTTAGTCTATTTCAAAACTTCCCTTTGCGAATAATGACTATATTGTTTTCACGATAAGTTGATTAAAATGACACATGTCAATAAGAGATGCTAGACATGTGACTACAGTCGATTCAACTATCGATAAAATTTGTAATATTTCAGCGAGAATTTGACAAATGATTGCAATGTGATTGTATGTAGATTCCAAATACCTTGTGATTTAAGTAGGTAATTAGGATTAAGTCAATTAGCATGCACATCTTCAACAATAGACGATTACGTGCTGATGTGATAATGAATCCAGCAGGTATGGGATGTGTGATAAATGTTTATTTACTACCAATAACCAAATATAACCCAGTAGCCGGGTCACAAAAAAGGGGTTTACCTTGCGAAAGGTCCGTCAGTCCTGAATTTTGGATGTGTTTAGGTGTTTTTATGAAAAGCTGACAGACAGAGAAACAGGCAGCCAAACAGAAAGACAGACATGGGACAATAGCTCTTTTTTTGAGTCGGGAATGAAAATTAAAAAAAAATAATTGTGATTTTTATCTACTTCAAAGCGCAATATGTCGTGAACTTTTAGCCATAAAAAATACTTAAGACAAGAATTGTAGGGAATTTAATTTTCTACAAAATTGGTGTGATAAATTTTTGGCATAAAACCCATAAGGAGTTATTTAATAAAAACTCATTTTTGGGGTCTTTAATCCAAGATGGCAAAGTGCGCCGAGGTCACTCAAGGTACAAAATTTGTAATATTCTATGAACACCTATCCTTATCACATATCCAAAATTCAGGACTGGCCGACCTTTTGCAAGGCGACTGGGCCATAATGAAACTTATTTTAATTATTCAATCAACTGCGCCTATCGTCTATAATTATTACGATACTCAAAATATTCATTCAGTTAAATATAAATTTATCGAAATTATTTTATCGATACGCACGTCTCTGGGAACTGGTACCATCTGACGCAAGTTTGAAAACGCGTCGGGGTTTTTTCAAAATCATTTATGTATTATATAATTATGGCGTTAAACACATAAAACTGTATTGTTTCTATGTTTCTGATTTTAAAACAACCTTCAGGGTAACGCTTTACTAATCTTTTAAATTGATTTAATACATATTGAATTAAATTGTCATAAACAATCGTCATTACAACTTATTTTCATGTCATGAACTGACATCTGCCAAATTAATCAACTTACCGTGAAAACAATATATTCCTTTTAGGTAGTTGCATTGCTGGCGTTATCATTTACGTCATCAGCTGTGATATCATTGATTTTCACAACTTTTTATTTCATATCTACTTTATTCTCTCTATTTTAATTCCAACTTGAACAGCTTAAAAATCATTCCAAAATGAATTTTGAACGTTTTTATGTCTAAAAGTGAAATCTTTTTATAAATAAATAATGTAAAGAAAACTTTTTATATTCAGTCAAAGAGGCCACGTAAAAGTTAACTGGATCATGTTTTAGCTGTTACTGATATTAAGGACATTTTGTGATATTTTTTTCGTTTTGTTTTTATTCAGTTACGGTGCCTACTATAGAGTTACTTTTATCACGGTAATCATTTTACGAGAGGGTCTTTCTAAAGCTCGCCACACCAAATTTTATTTCTGTTATGTTCACTTTGATGATGAAAAGGCTATATAAAAAATGCCGTGTATAGAATCAGAATAAAAATCAAAAAGCTGAAACATTCAAATTTTCTCTTGTATCAGTTTATGGCACATAGTAAATATCGCCAATATTTGCAAGATAAAAGCATTTTCCTGCTACATGAACAATGAAAGAAGAATTTCCCAGTCCATTGAAATGTACAGCCAATAGAATTTTTCCCATATTTTTCCTGAATAATCTGTGTGAGTCTCGTTACGTACTTTTAGATCAATCTACCGTGTGGGTATTGATTTGAACGCACCTATGAGTTTTACTTTGACAAGCCATGTGTGTCTGTTATGAATTGAATATTATTTAATTGGCGTCCTTCGGTAATATTTGGAAAGAAAATATTTACTCATTTTTGCGGGGGTTTTTGTTTTATCCTAGAGGAAGAAGTATGTCACTGGTTTTGAATTTTCAAGTATCGTCTATGGCGATAATAGACGGAAAAGATTATAAAAGTAGATCGGCAGTAGCGTTTACTGATAATATACAAGGTTAGTCGGAAAGGGGGTACTAATCTAATTAAAAAGGGTGCTAAGGTACACATTATAATGAATAACATTTATTCTACAACTTTCTAGAAAGGGCAATAGTTCAAGAGAAATGACTGTTCAAAGATTTTATAAAAAAATCGATGCGCGAAAAAGCGATGATCAGGTATGTTTACTAACTAGCTCTTAATGGGGATGAAGCAAAATTCTTGACCACAATTTTTTATTTTAGATTTTGAAAATATAGAGTAATCTAAGAAACCGTTTTAAATAGTTTTGTTATTTTCATTGTAATTATTTTTTATTAATTATTTAAAATTCAATATCATTTCTGATCTACGACGTCATCAGTGGCATAAAATCTTTGGGGCTTTGCCTCAATTCATATTCTAAAAACTATAACAGTGATGTCAAATGTCAATAGTGTCAACTGTCAAATCAATGAAATAATAACCTCAGAATATTATGTTCCTTGCCTTTAATTCTTAACAAACAAAATACCACGTTACGCCGCTATTGCAATTAATCTCGATCGTACGCCCTTCATATTATTTACCGACCAACCAATCGCCATGAGTGATACTTTTATCAAAGCTGACTCGCGGAACCTTCCGAAAGTTGAGTTCCCGAACACGAACAAAAATTTTGTTTGGGCTATTTTTAGTGTCGTTCTTGCAGGTAGGAACAAAGCACTTCCTATATTCCATCGTTATTGCTTGACCGTCTCAATAAAACACTATTATAGTAAAAGTTGAATTTCTGTTGAGGATTGAGGTTATGTTTATTGTTTATTATTTATGACATTCACGTCACGTGACCACGTCTATCATTTTTTTTATTTACAATCGTAGGGTAGGCAAAGGCATTACTGCCATACTGCCAGCAATGACGTCATTTGGAGGATAAATTAAGGTCATTCACATATAACCCGAAATACTAATAATCCATGATTATTTTCCATTTCTAAATAGTGAGATGTGATCAGTAACCTTATTCCTCGAAATGGTTTTCATATATTAACAGATTTAAAAAAAATGCACAATGCCCATTGGGGGTCACGGATTAGAAGCTCCATTTTCTGGATTCGCAACAGCAAGGATGAAGACTTTTTGAAAAAAAAAATAAAAAAAAATCATTTTGCATGGAAATAACAGTGATCGAATTTTGAAATTTTAGTACTTTCTTCAAAACAGTCATCAGTGATACTTTAAGTGGCCTGCAGATTAGTACCCCTTTTCTGACTAACCTTGTATAAATATCAAAATTATAAAATTGTACTACATTATCGTCAAGCAATGCCTGTAGAAGGCCGT
This sequence comes from Amphipyra tragopoginis, assembly GCA_905220435.1. Classification (NCBI taxonomy): domain Eukaryota; kingdom Metazoa; phylum Arthropoda; class Insecta; order Lepidoptera; family Noctuidae; genus Amphipyra; species Amphipyra tragopoginis. The sequence continues at coordinate 774,985 of HG992003.1, read as the reverse complement.
TAGGTAATAAGGACCTTCTGTCTAATTTAAGAACTTGTCCACTTAGGGCTCATTCACACGGGTTCCGTCATTGACGATTCGTCATGACGGATGGACGTTCACATTACATACGGAATCGTACAGATTCGGGTCTAATCGCGTAAAAACTTAAAAGGCACTAAATACCTTTTTATCCCGACGTTTCGGCTGAATTAAACCGGCCGTGGTCACGGGTAGACTGAAGTTGCGGAGCAGTTGTCATCTTCGTGAAGCAAAAGTATTTTCATCTACCCTCACTCGATCTTGATTTTTATTTTATTTTATTAAGTTATCGTCGGTACTTCGACACACTTTTAAGTTTTTACGCGATTAGACCCGAATCTGTATTTTTATAATGTGTACAAATCGCGAAAGTTTAAAAACATTTATACGGAATCGTGTTTTATCACGATTCGGTAAAATATACGAATTGATGTTCACATTCGTTTCGTGATGAACTATCGAACTCGATGGATCCGTCACAAAAAAATCACGATACGTGTTTTTTGACGAACGTGTTTTTTAGAAGACGATACGTGATTTAAGACGTGTCCGATATTTTTCACGATTCGTGATGCGTGTGAACACGGGCATTTGCAAAAAGAATAGCCGCAGTCAAAAAAAAAGGAATCGTGAAAAAAGACGATACGTCAAAAAAAACGAATCGTCTTCATGTGAATGAGCACTTAGTTTGCAAATAAATGTCTTGCAGTTTTTTATCCCCAAAGGGATAAGCAGTGGGGCTTTCCTATTACAGGAATATGAAGTCCCGTGGCAAATGCCATTTTAACCGACTTCAAAAAGAAGGAGGTTCTTAATTCGTCTGAATGCTTTTTTTTTAATGTTTGTTACGCGATATCTCCTCCAATCATGATTGTATTTTAATGATTCTTTTTTTGTTTGGTAGGCCATACTTCAGAGGTGGTCCTATAAGTATAACGCTTTTTGAAAAAACAACAAAAACAAAAAAAAACATATACCTACTTAGATGACATTTTGGTGTGTTCCCTTCAGCAAAAGTTTTGATGAGGACTTTCAATCTCTGTTTTAACTGTCATCACAGAAACATTAGCCAAGGACAAAGAAGATTTTATGTATTTTTTGTTGCTTTTGACTAACAAACGCGTATATAATATTTTTTTAAGTGAAGGGACCCTAGCTTTAGGCATTTTTTGTTATGCTAAGATAACATTTTTATACCTATATGTCCGGGATTTGTTTAACAAAAATTTATCGTCTGCAATTATTTAAGGACGACATATTTCACTAAAAACCTTGACCTGTTTTGCTAAAATAAATTTTCTCATAACACAAAAAAACATCCTTTTTGAACGTAGTAATTATTTTAATTACCCAACTTAATTGATTGAACCTTGACCCGCTTTGTCACAAAGTTTTATAAGGAAACTGGCGCTTTTTATTCTCCGGATTCATAATCCGATAAAAAAACCCGCTGTTGTGTCCCTAATATAGCAGCAATTTTTGGTAGAGAGTTTTTTTAAATGATAAAGCATGGGTTTAATCACTAACCAATACTCATAAGTTTGTTGATTAAAAAGTTTGTTTTAGTTTTATTTTTTTATTTCATTCACTAAGGGCCGATTTTTCAATCGTCAGATAAATTTTATCCAATGAATAAATATGACGGATTGACATATTTTCTATAGAGAAGCTGTCAAAACGTCAAACTTATTCCCCAGATAAAAGTTATTTGACGATTGAAAAATCAGCCCTAAGTAAAATAACGGAGCGTTTCTTTAAACCCAAAACACAATATACAAAAATAAGCAATAAAATAAATAAAGGAAAAAAATATATTAAAAATTATTCGGAATGGCCTGTTTAAAACCAAAATAGTAGCATAGATGGGGTGCATGAAAAGAGCCTCCACGAGTGACGATACTTAAGTACGTCCGACGCACCCTGGGCAGTCAGCCTCGCTACCAACCCTGTTGACTGGCTAATCTTTTCACCACAGCATGTGACACGAAAGAAGAAGAGTAGCATAGATAGGTTAAATGCGATGTTGCCATGTTTTCCACATTGATAGGCAAGTGCATATTATGTACAGTAAGCGTTGCTTTTACGTATCAATTTGTTATTTCATGTGATATTTAGTGTTATTTTTTGTTTTGGCTGTTTTTTTTATTATGTACGGACGCTATAGTATTGCTGGTTAACGGGAACGCCTTTCATTAATTAACATGCTGTATATTTACATGGAGATCAACACTGTGGATATCTACTAGAACACGACACTACGGCAGCGCTGTAGCCCGGACTCGTCTACGAACGCAGTGCTGCCGCAGCACCAAATTGGTTTTTTTTTTGTGTTATCGTTATTGTCAGGACAAGGTTTGTATACAACTTGTTACAAAAATACCCCTAAAGCCGAAAAGGGATTAAAAGGTCGCTTGTAAAGAGTCGATTGGCAATATTTTAATGGACTAATCATACAATAAAATCATCACTGAAAATCAACCCTGAAAACATAAAACTAAAGAGTAGACTACCCAGAAAGTTAGTTACATTCTTACCTAATTTCCTCTGAGAGATAAATGACAACAACCATAAAATACTACTTGATTAACATTTCTTGATTTTTGGGAATAATGTAATACGTAGTATAAGTTTTTTTTTAAATCGAACTGTTTTGTTTTTAAATCTCATAATATGAAAAGTGAGTAAGCGAATGAGACAGCAGACTGTGAAAGATCTTCAATATATTGACGCAAAACATTGACAGATTATATATTTACAAAATAATCACGAAAAATAAAATATAAATATGTAAATAATAAAAAGCGATGCACAATTTTATTTTTGACTAAAGTGGGTCATCTTATTCAGTTTATTATAATATCTATACTCGACATTTATTTTATGAATAATTACTTTTGATTCGATGATGGTATGCTTGTCCCTTAAAGATTATGTTAAATTATGTACTAGAGGTCCGTTCGCCTTGCCATTTATATAAGATGCTTCCTTTGATCGTTCCTTAGACTCGGATAGAGACTTGATCGAACGTTAATTAAATTTATATTAATACGATATTAAGATTATTGCGTTTATGTTTATTGGCTTCATGTTTGATGTTAGCTGTTTTGAATCGATGGTATCTTATTGACTCCAACAAAGACCCTTATGCAAATGATTTGATTATTCGGATAAATTAACTTATTATTCATTTGTTTATTTATGCGTATGAATAAATAAATGAATAATTAGTGTTATTTATTTGTTTATACACCGTGGGCTTGATTTACCCGAAAGATTTTAACCAGACCTTTCTGATGATATTATGATTCAACAATGTTAGCAACCTGATATACCATGTTTTAATGCAAATAAATATTATGATTATTATGATTAACATAAGTCCAATTCCGTCAAATTAACTATTTTGTTTTTCGGAACAAAATAAAATCAATTAACGTTAGTACTTCCTTGTAAACAATACCTTAGGTTGAACTGGCAACGTTTATTATCATGTGAATGGCTAAAAAACTTCTCTCTTCACGAACCGCCCTGACAAAACACGAAATACTGCTAGTAGAGTATGGTTTGACCAAGGTATGACAAAAGTCGCAACGCCGTGTTCTTAGGGCTTGTTACCCTAGAGATTTTTTGAGTTGTGAATTTCCGCAAATAATGAATATCTCGTAAATAAAGCTTTATTCAACGAACTAGGTGTATCCTAGCTTTCCTTCTCTAATTAGGGATCGGAATCGATGGTTAAAATCTTTCGGGTACTTCGGGCCCATATACGCAGCTTCAAATTTATAAACATTTTCCAACATAAATGATGCAGACGTTCATATAAGAATAAGTCAGACCCTCTCATAATTCAAGGCCACGCTGGTTGTCACAGGACGCCAGCCATAAGTTAGGAGTTTGAACTTCATCATAAACAGGCAAGCCAAGCACAGCATTATGGAAATGAAACGATATGAAATGAAATTATTGATTCTGAAAATTGGATATTTAAAAATCACTTTAAAGGTATAAGTTCGTAGCCGACTGCGTACAGCAGCAGCAGACGACGTATCGTTACAACACATCGTAGCAACACGTCGCAGCGTCATGTCGCTGCGGTCATGATTTCGAACCCTACTTCAGATGGCTGCAGCAGACGACACGTCGTATTCCAGTCAGTTCTGAATGTTCCGTGAGACAAGATGTATGACCTGTTTGGGATTAGTGATCGCGATTTACTATCGTATCTTTTGTTTTTGTTAGATGCATTGTACAGTGCAGGATATTGGGCCACCTGGTTTATCAGTTTTTCTTCCTCGGAATTGGAAAAACTCATTTTTTGAGAAAGATTCAACGTGTCGTTGCTCCAGCATCGGTGGCACTACTGATCTGCGGTCGGACGACACATCGTCTGCGGTCGTATGACGCGTAGTCTAGCGACGTGTAGTCGAGCAACGTGTCGCTAGCGACTGTATTACTGAACTTCGAAGTTTAAAATACCGATGTACTGTATTCATAAAGTTTAAAATTACGAATTACGTGAGTTAGAATGTACGCTATTACGAATTACTTTATTCAGAATGTTCATCATTCCGATGTACGTTACTCCGAATGTTCACTATTACGAATTACGTCATTGAGAATGTTCATCATTCCGATGTACGGGACTCCGAAAGTTTACTATTACGAATTACGTCATTGAGAATGTTCATCATCGCGATGTACGGAACTCCGAAAGCTTACTATTACAAATTACTAAATTTCGAATGTTCATCATGGACATTCTGAGAAAGTATTTAGGTACTTTGGCATATTTAAAATTTATTAAACTACTATTTCCTATTTAGATTAAGATTTTTAATTTCTGTAGCCATACACTGTTATAGTTCATTTGTAATTATAAAATTGTATACTTATATAGCTTTACTTTTTTTAACGTTGTTAAATCATGAATTGACTTCTTACGGAAGGAGCGGAAGGGAGTGTCAGACTCTTACTGACTAAAACCCATCCGTGTTCCTCCTAATGCCCTTTGCGTTCCAAGGCCGCGGTAACTTTAGAACAAAGTCCGCAACCCTGGCAAGTTAGTACCTAGCTAGTTACACAAAATTAACATGAACTGAACTTAACATTTAATAAATTTAAATTAAGTTATCCTTACCTATCTATCCTTATATATCTATATACATAAAAGCGAAATACTATCTCAGAATCTCGATGTTGAACATTCGAAATTTAGTAATTTGTAATAGTAAGCTTTCGGAGTTCCGTACATCGCGATGATGAACATTCTCAATGACGTAATTCGTAATAGTAAACTTTCGGAGTCCCGTACATCGGAATGATGAACAATCTCAATGACGTAATTCGTAATAGTGAACATTCGGAGTAACGTACATCGGAATGATGAACATTCTGAATAAAGTAATTCGTAATAGCGTACATTCTAACTCACGTAATTCGTAATTTTAAACTTTATGAATACAGTACATCGGTATTTTAAACTTCGAAGTTCAGTAATACAGTCGTCGCTAGCTGCGGAAGGTATTTCATAGAAATACATAGAAACCAGTAGTGTCGTAGCGACACGTCGTATGCTGCTGCTGTATGCAGTCGGCTACCAACTCGTACCTTTACATGTCGATTTATTTTTTAAAGCTAGATACATAAGCGTTTTCTATCTGGCTACCTCTGAGAAGAAAGGCCTAAACAAATTCAGGGGTCAAAGTCTCTTTTAAAGACGAGACATATTTTCTATGGTAAAAAGTTGTTTGAGGACAATACAGAGCAACGTCTGGACTGGCCTTTTGAAGATAGTTCCAGAGCAGTTTGGCAGTTAGGGTACTGTGTCATTGCTTCTAATTCTTAGCATAGATAAGCCCATGTTAAATAGTGGACGTGACGTAATTACGATATAAGTTTCGTGAGACACATTTATATTAATGATTGCTTACCACTTACTCACGTGCATTTTTTCAGTTCGACTCGCGACCGTGCTGCCTTGTCAGCTCATGATTAAGGATTCCGTTTGGGTCCGAAACCAGTCGGGCAATCCCGAAAAACTGCACGTGAGTTAACCGTAAACAATCATAAATAATAATTACTTGTCAAAATGAAAAAGTAATCCATTGCAGCAATAATCATATTTTATGTCTATACGTTCATGATCTTTAGGGCTTAAGTTAATTAAATAAAGTTATAAGCTTCAGATATAATGGTCACTTTAATATTGTATTGCAGTCATATTTATTAGCTAATTTTCAAAAGTTTTGTACTCTATTAAGCTTAGTAGAAATGGTATCCTACTGTCCTAGGAGAGGGAAAATGCGATACAACGCGATAGGACAGAAAATTAAACAATCAATGTCAAGTGATACAAACATAATAATGTGAATCAGTTTATCGTGTGATGGTAATCACGACAGCGTAAGCTACTTAGAAAAAACAGTTATGCTGAACACGAAAACGACTTTAAAGCAGTATCGGCATAATCACCACACATGGCGAATGAATTGGTGATCGTGACACGTTGTTATCAGCCCAAAAGACATGATGAGAACCTTCACGAGTGACGATACTTAAGTACGTCCGTTGCTGACTGGCTAATCTTTTAACTATGGCATGAGCTATTCTCATATAGCTCGAGCTGACACGAGAAATGAAGATAAGCCCACAAGAGAATTCTGATAATCCTCGCAATTCAATAGGAACAACAAATTGATATTTTCGCGTCGCATCGCGTGGTCGCATTTGTCACTCTCCTAGGACGTTGGGTACTTATTTTCACATTTATTATAGAAAGTAAAGCCTCTCTAACACGAGTAATATCCCCTGAGTCACGTTCTCAATAACGTATTGCAATTGCTTGGCTTAAAATCTCAGCCGTTTATAAATAACCTATAATAGGCTAATAGTACGAGTCCATGAACTATGTACTTCAATTTGAGGACGATTTAATATATATATGTTTTTATTTTTGATCTTAAATTGGCGTAGTGTTGAGATAATAATAAGCTGTTTATTTGCACTGAGTTGCCTCTTTAGGGGAGAGGAATCAAAGGGAATAATAATATGAAGGGAATATAATGTGAGATAATATCGAGGGCTTCGTAACAAAGAGGCGTATAGACAAAAGTGCAATTTTACAGGAGAGGCAAAAAACTGCATGAAATCAAAATCAGTTGACGGTTACGGTATCAGTTTCTGGATAAAGTATGGGGGTTTAATTATATTATTATGAGGGCTATAATAAATTATCCTGTGTAGCAACAACGAAAATGCGGTTTTTGCGTGTACGCCCCTTTGTTATGTAGCCTTCATTATTTATACTCTTACACACAGTATCCTTCAACAAGTACTGATCAATGAGATGAGATAAAGCACTCTCGATGGCCAATATAAACATTGTACAACAATTCATTTTCCTTAGAATAACACTCCACAGATGAATGTGGATTAACTCTAAAGTAACTTAAACATTGACTTTTAAAAGTGCATTTAAAATATTTACTAACAGAAATAAAAATCATTTACGTGCACACAATTATGTAGTTAGTTCAGTACTTGTTATTGGTAGCGGGTAGTAGGTACTGGACAATTTTGACAAAGGAAGGTAGTCGACGATATGGATCAACCTACCCGATGTTATAAAGGCGGTGGTCATTCAACGAAGCGAGAGCATTCTGTGTAGATCAGCTGAAGAAGTCTGACCTTTTATATCTATCTAGCTTGTTCTTATTTCATGATCTTTTAATAATTGTGTAAAGTATTATATTGTGATCTAGTTCATGTTACTAATACTAACCCAAATACAAGTACTCTCAGTGGTGGAGAGTCCATGTTGGTTTTATTTACATTTACCTTGCTCGCAATCCTGAAATACTGATATTAGCTATAACTGTAATGATAGAAACACCCATAACGATTATGTTGTTGAGTCTTTTACATACCTAAACCTAGAAAGTAGATATATCTAGATAAAAGATATTCTTGCTCTCATCTATGAAATATAAAAATTATTCCGATAAAACTTTAACGTTATAACTCAACAACACTGAGATACAAAGACGCGCGGCGTCTCGTGTGACGTGGACAGATGTGTTCCACTTTGTACCGCGGCATTAGACCCACTACTAATATGACGAGAGATGAATGCCGGATTACGCCATCGTCACTTTTCATGCGTTGTATACGACCCGTCCGCGGACGAAAGGACCAAGGCTTTTTATTGTTTATACTTGTTATACGCGGATGGATAATGGTCTGATGCTTTTTTTTTAAGTTGATCCTTGTCTATTTCTTTTTTATTTCCAACTAGGTCCTTTATTGCATATTAGAACCACAAAACGGAGTTTTTTTTTTTTTGCGTCGCCACGTTATCTAAATAAATAAAAAGAAAAGTCCTGACTGATTGACTGACTCATCAACGCCCAGCCCAAACCCTTGGACCTAGAAAGCTGAAATTTTGCACAGAGATTCCCTTTATAATGTAGACAGGGAGTAAAGAATGATTTTTCGAAATTCAACCCCTAAGGGAGTTAAATAGGGGATGAAAGTTTGTATGGAAAATCGTCACCTAACGGGTTCAAAATTTCACGAAAGCGAAGCTGCGGGCAAAAGCTAGTAATGTATAAATGGAATTTTCGGTTTCTAATACAGATTAATACAGCCTTTTTTGCTGTAGTACTGCCCAAGTTTTATACATGTATTTATGCATATAATCCACGAACATTTTGTTGACGGAAGTTTACCGATTGAAACTAATAGGCAAGTTTTTTTTAATACCCTTGTTCAATAGTCACAAAAATAACACATTAGAAGCAAGGTAAGGAATCGCTACAGTCTCAGATTTTCAAATTTATATTTGATTTCCAACTACACAGACCCCAGGTAGGGACGACTCTATCAGCTCATAAAGGCACATGTAATTTTTCGTAAGTACCGTCAATTTTACCCTTTACTATTTTCGCTCATTTTATTTAGGTTTTCATTGCCGGCTATGATTACCCCGCTTGAAATTCGAGGGTCGTCATGACCAACCCTTCGTAAAATATGTAGGAACAATTCCAATGTGCCATTATACATTCTGTTTGAGTATAACATGTGTTTTTATAAATATAAAATAATACGGTACATTAAATTTATATATTTTTAACTCAACGTTTGTGTAATGGAAATTGTATTTATTATTGGATAACGCATTTTGATATGATGGGAATTATAGTGATTTGGTGAAGGCTAAGTGAATAATTTAATTAATGATTGTTTAATAAATAATGTAATTTAATTTCTTGAAGAAGACTAAGGATTCAAGTAATTAAATAAACAAGAGGTGAACTGTCTAACATTAACTAATTATAAAGTTCAAGTTAGTTCATTTTCGTCTTAAATGTGCCCATGATAACACACGTGTATGGCCCTGCGCAGACGGCACACTTTTTGTGCGATCGAGTCTGCGGCGCACAAAAAGTCTGCATGGCGCGCAAAAAGTCGGTCGCGGATTTTTAACAGACTCAACGCACACGACGCACATCTTCGATCATTTTGTCGGCAGAGCTGTAGGGACGTAGACGCTATGGAAATCGTGCAGAGATCGCGAAGTATTATTTTGTACATGAAGTACACAAAAAGAAGAAGAAATAGAGAATTTTGGGTACATCCTATACTTTCGGAAAGATTACTGAAGGGACAGTTCCATACTAAACATTCAATTCTGAAACAACATCCGGCAATTTTTTTCAAATTTTATAAAATGTCTGTTACTACATTTGATGAGTTGCTATTTATTTTGAGACCTGCTTTGACTCATTCAGAAACAACAATGAGGAGGTGAATTAACATAGTTACATCGACCTCTGGCGCTATGATAATAGATCGCGTGCGTTACGTCCACCCCTAGCAAATGCAGATTGCCGACTAAAGTGTGCGCCGTCTGCGTTAGCGCGCGTTGAAGCAAACGTTCAATTTTTTTCACACACTTTTTGTGCGGAGCGGCGCGCCGCGGCGCGGTGCGGTCTGCCCGAATTACACGGATTTTTTGTGCGCCGGACTTTTTGCGCGTCGTGTGCGTTACTGCATATAATTGCATAGGTTCTATTTTCACAGACTAAAAAGTGCGTCACGGATAGTCTGTCGTCTGCGCAGGGCCTAAAGGTCACAAAGAATAAAACACAATAATATAGTGTTTTTTTTTAAGATGTGTATAAAAAGATACATATAATTTATATTTATTAAAAACGAATAAACGAGATTATGAATACAGACAGAACAAGAAATACGAATTTTGTTTTGTAAAGCTGTGTGTCGGATTACCAATTATAATTGATAATTACTTTTCAAGTATTCCATCTATTTTCGCCGTCGGCAAAGGATCCATTTCCGTAAATTAATATAAAAAATACATTAATTTAAATTAATTATTAAAAGGTTTCCCGAGTGCTCGTATAAATGTAATTTAATTTTCTTTAGTAAAAATTAAATCGTTAATTGTTTTCACTTGTGTATTATTTTACTTAATTTCAAGTAGGCGGGTATTATTTAATTGAATCTAAACTTTTTACTCTAAAACTTCGTATAAAATTAACGTTTTGTTCAGTTCTAATTCTCCTTAAATTAATATTAAGTAGGTATTTTAGTCTCAGTTGCTTATTATTAAATATTATAGGGATTCGTTTTGTAATATAAACTAAGTTCGATAATAGACGAGACCTAGGCTAAAAATAAATAATAACTATTTTCAATTAAAGGGATGAATTGTTTTAATATTTAAAGGCCTCAAAAGAGCAACACAACGTTCCTAAAGACAATAGAATATTAATCTTCTAATACCTACAAGCAAAATTTCCAAATTCTATAAATAAACATAACATGAAAAAACAAGATATCAAATCTAGCTGGTTATTAAAATAATCTTTACGACGACCAGATTAACTTGACCTTTGCTAAACAATATTAAAAAGTTACCTTCTACAGTGAGAATCACAGCCATGTTGATCTTAGGTTCTGTGTTGATCTGGCACTCGTAGACCCCTGCGTCTCTTGGCTGCACGTAGTCTATTTTGAGGTCCCAGTCGTCCGAAGGTTCAGGATGCAAGACGCTGAACCTCGCATCCCCCGTGTACGTGAAGATGTGAGAAGTCAGGATATGAAGGTCCCGTTTTCTCATCCATGATACCTGGGTAACGAGAAACTGGTTGTAGTTATATGTCACATTTTTCTAAACACTCGGCTGTTAATGAGATGTTCCAAACAACGACCGAAGCTTTAATAGAATTTGCTTCCGCCTGGTAACTGGCTGGCAAATTGAGCTCATATTAAGCCTCCTGAAAAACATCATAAATCTCTAGCAGCTTTAAATTAAATCTTATAATCTCAAGCTTGGTACCAACGGAGTAAGCAACTTATAGGCCCACGAGGCGTTTAATTAAAATTCATAAATAAATAAAATAGCTGTCATTCATGTTATGTAAATACATCATTATTACCATCCTATTATTTTATATACTAGCTGTACCCACTTACTACCTATCTACCTACTACTTATCTTCAGAAAAAAATCAAAATAGTTACAAAAAGTTAAAACCATTTTCATGCATGCGGTAAACAAATGAAGAGTATGGACATACTGAGATAATTTCTTTTTTTTTTTAAATATCAAACTTTTCTTTCATAAGAACCTTCTCCTGACAATTAGGAACACAACAAAAAAAATTACCGTGATGCCAACCAAGGGAAAAAGGGGTTAATTTTATATAAATAGATAATAGTCTATTTTTCTTTATCTACATTAGCCGTATTAAATATTTTTAGAACACAAAAATCATCGAGCTCCCAGATGCTGTACCAAACGTCAATAATAACTCAATTACCAAACGTCAAATATTATTCAAAACGTCAAGCGTACTAATAACATAAATTACGAACTAAACTCCCACGGGGCTCAAAAACCGGCCAACTTGCCTCAAATACCAACATTTTCGAGTGTAGCCCAGCTTCAAGTTCTAAGTCAAACCTTACTTGACGAATATCAATTAGAAAGCAGTCCTCAGTGTGCCGCGTGTCTATTAGGCTGAAACTCGTTAACATCAATATTCAATATACCTCCCAAGGTTGATCTGGTCCCTTTTTGATTAGTCCTCATTGATTTGTGTCTGTTAATATTAATGGAATATGGAGCTTTTCTCACTTGTACCCTATTTCCTTCGATTTGCAGAAACTCGTGTTAGAGACAGAATTGTGTCTCGGTTACTAATCTGTCGGGACTCCTATGTACAGAATATTATAGATAAGGTACCTAGTAAAGACCTTTATGAGTACCTAATTCGGCACATGTCGTATTGTGTCGCATTTTGATATCATTGACGCATTATTCGGGACGTGAAGTTATTATATTCTTTACGTATTAACACAAATACTGTTGGAGGACTATAATTATTGTAAAGCTCAATAGTAAATGTATAAAAATATCTTTAACAAATTGAAACATTTATTTAGTTTCAATAAATTCACAGAATATTTCGTGATATTTTTCTGACTACCATGTAAACTGTATTAACAGTTGAGAGCGTTGACCTCCTCCGAGGAGCCGTGGAGGCTCGGGCGACTTATTTTTCCGTAACTCGCCTACATCACAAAGAGATAGGCCCGTGCCCTTTGATTAAAATTACACCGACAATAAACGTTTGAATTATATTTTTAATTCGAGAGCTCTCCAGACTGAGAAATTAGAAAATAAATTCCCCTCCCTTTTGTTGGGTTTTTGTTTTTCTACGTAATTAGAGTAAGCTGGGGGTGAGCCCGTAAGCCCGCCCTGTAATTAAGCAAGACGGAACGTCCTCAGACTGTTTACAGCCTTTAAAATAATAAAATTAAGTAACGGCTAAGCGACCGAGAGGTTTTTTTTTTCAATTCCTCTTGAGCGCTCTCAGAAATTTGATGAATTAACCTCAGCATTGAAATGGGTCAGCGGACGTCGTTTTTATTTCCGCAAAAGTGTGTAGGATATTTGTTTATTTTATTATCCTCGTCAAGGGCTAAGGAAGATTTATTCTGTTCTGCTTGCGTTATTTTCTGAGGAGGAAATGTGTAGGATTTACTATGATCATCCGGGAGTTTATGAACGTGGACGGTGCTAATGTAAATGTTTATATAAATGTTTATTTTCGCGAAATGTCAGTTAATCTTAGAATTTAATTAAGTTAGTAAGAAGTGGACCTTGTCAAATCTGATATAAAAGCCGATAAACTGATAGACTACGACGCTGAAGATCAAATTCAAAATAAAGACAGTTGAAACGTTGGAAGCAGCAGGTAAAATTAGCTCCAAGAAAAAGTGACCAATACGACATTAATGTATGAAATGCTTTTAAAATAATACACAATTGGCCAAAATATTTCCGTAGCTACTATAGGAGGAAACACGGACAATATAACAATACATAAAGGTGCACAGGCATCGCCTGCGGTGACCCAAATAGTACATTTGTGCCAAATTGCTGTTGAAGCTATTTTAACGAGTACGATCATTATGACAATATCAGTCCATTACAAGGGCTATTTAAGCGTAGATTTTCAATGAGTTCACGATTGAGAGAATGTTTATATGGAGGAAATATTTGAATGAATGGTATCAAATTCAATATTCGAAAATAAATGGTTTCTAATTGAGCTACGAAAATAAAGTGTCACTACTGGATTTCAATTTTAAAGCTTGTTTAAATCTGTATTTTCTTCAATACTTTCTACTTTTCTCTCTGGTGGATTTTTAACGATTTAACCAATCAATCTAAGAAATCTATTTCACATAATAGAAAATTATCATTTACGAAAAATTTAATTCTCGTGCACGGTTCTAGTTTGTGGTTTAAGAATAATATGTATTTATTTGTATTAAAGATGGTAACATTTAGGTGAAAAGTAAAAATATCAATACTAGTATACAAAGGGTGATTCAGCGTACACTTAAATAATTAATTAAATTATGCAAATACGTAAATTAGAAATAATCATTAAAATTATTATCATCAAAATCATCATCATATAAATTCGAACTCTAAAAATCAAAAGAATCAAGGATTAGCTCAAAACTAACGTAAATCTAACAAACATCAATAATTCACAGCAACCACACATCATACTTCCACCCAACACCAAAAGCCCATCATAACCGCATAAAACAGAAAAAAATACCCCAAAAAGGTTCGTAATCCACGAGGCCTTTTTACAAGAAAATGACGGTAGATAATCCATGCCGAACAATATATTATAATGCATCGTAGGACATGTCAGATGGCTATTTATTTTCTCGAATGGGTTGGGGATCCCTCAACCATTAATATGGCAGCCAGTGGACCGGACCTGAGGAGGGATATCGAACCAATGAGGACATCGACATTGAAAAATGATATTTCGAGAGGTTGCCAGGTGGTCCAGAGGTTTTATGGGAGCAAAGGTCATGTGAATTTTGATTTGTATGGTTCTATCGTCTGGGTTAAGTTTTAGCAGCGAATATTATTATTTTATTTATTTAGAGGACTCTTTAGCAGTATACTCTGATGTGATCTGGTGATGATTATGGTGAGATAATTTACACGAATTGAGTACTTACTCACACTAAGACTTTGCGTGTAAACATGCTGATTATGAGCTTAGTATTAGTGAAACTGCAAGTGCGAGTGAATAGAAGCCGATCTTATTTACTAAGTGACAAATACTTAGTTCGTGTAAATTATTCAAGGCGTCTGCTCTAAACATATTCGCCTCATCATCTTTTTGCTTTATAGTTGCTTTCATAGACCGTATCTTTGCATCGTTATTGATGCAAAGATACGGTCTATTAATTTGTGCGATAATCATTCTAATTGTGATGCTTGGTCAATGAAAGATTTTGAAGATGATGCTGAATAATTCAACATCATTATTTGTGATCTTCTGTAAACAGACGTCACCCTATTAGCCTTTATTGCTTTATACAGGGTGTTTGGCAGAACGTTGAACATACGAAAATTATGGATTGGTGGGGTCATATGCTACTTACTCAGCCCTAATTTATGTGGACGCCTGGATATTTTTTTTTTTTTGCTTTTTTCTAGTTTCACCACTTTCTTAATTTTTCAATCTTTAATGTTGACAGATTCTTATAAAATTATTGCTTTATTCAGATGTTAACTAGAAAAAAAGTTATGAGTCCTCAAACTTATAGAAAGACGTAAAAAATACTTAAATCTTAATTTCAACTTGCATTAAAAAAAATATCCAGAGGGCCAGGGCCAAATAAATTCCCATCGTGTTGCTGGACGAGGTGGGCAAGCTCTTCGAGAGAGTAATTGCAGACCGCCTCGTCACGCACATGACTGGGGTGGGGCCAGATCTGGCGGATAACCAGTTCGGTTTCCGCCGGGGGCGCTCCACTGTGGACGCAATCATGCGCGTGAGGGCTCAGGCGGAGGAAGCAGTCACCCGGGGCGAGGTCGTCTTGGCGGTGTCTCTCGACATCGCCAACGCCTTCAACACCTTGCCCTGGAGTTGCATAAGAGCGGCACTCGAATACCATCGGGTGCCGACCTACCTCCGCCGCATTGTCGGGGCCTACCTGACACAAAGAGCCGTCATCTACCCGGGTCGGGAAGGGTGGGGTCGGCGAGAGATGTCGTGCGGTGTTCCACAGGGATCGGTCTTGGGGCCGCTCCTGTGGAACATCGGATACGACTGGGTGCTTCGCGGTGCGTTCCTCCGCGGTGTCGGCGTGACTTGCTACGCCGACGACACGCTGGTCACGGCGCGGGGGAGGACGCATCGCGAGGCAGCCATACTAGCGACAGCTGGGGTTGCGCAGGTCGTCGCAAGGATCCGGCGGTTGGGTCTCGAGGTGGCCTTGCAGAAGTCCGAGGCCCTGTGTTTCCACGGGCCCCGGAAGGGACCACCCTCGGGATCCCACATCGTAGTGGGGGGCGTCCGCATCGGCGTCGAGTCGACGATGAAGTACCTAGGACTTGTGCTCGACGGCCGATGGAACTTTGGGCCTCACTTTCGGCAGCTGATGCCAAAATTGATGGGCACCGCGGCTGCGTTGTCGCGGCTGCTGCCCAATCTGGGGGGGCCCAACGCCTCCTGCCGGAGGCTCTACGCGGGGATCGTACGGTCCATGGCCCTATATGGGGCGCCAATATGGGCAGACACCCTGACGGCCCGCAATGTCGCAATCCTGCGGAGACCGCAGCGGGCGATGGCCGTCAGGGTGATAAGGGGGTACCGTACGATCTCCTTCGAAGCGGGGAGCCTCTTAGCCGGATCGATGCCCTGGGATCTGGAGGCGAGGGCCCTCGCGCTGAGATATCGTCAGCGCGAGGAGGCGCCTGAGCGGAGTGAGCTCCGCCAGATCCTAGTGGCCGAGTGGAGAGAACGACTTGCGCAACCCAGCGCAGGGCACGCCGCAATAGCGGCGGTAAGACCCGTTATGGAGGAGTGGCTGGAGAGGCGGCATGGCGCCCTCAGCTTCCGGCTGACGCAGGTGCTCTCGGGACATGGATGTTTCGGGAAGTACCTGTGTCGTATAGGCCGTGAGCAGACGCCCGGATGTCACCACTGCGTCGACTGCCCTGAGGACACGGAGCTGCACACGCTGCAGGCGTGCCCTGCGTGGGCGACGCGGCGCCGTGAACTAGTGGCGGCAGTCGGTGGTGACCTCTCGCTTCCGGCCGTGGTTCTGTCCATGGTCGGGAGCGAGAGTGCGTGGGAAGCCGTCACCTCCTTTTGCGAGGTGGTGATGGCAACCAAGGAGGGAGCGGAGAGGGAGAGAGAGGCGACGGCCACTCTCCCTTCCCGCGCCAGACGCACCGGGCGCCGCCGGAGGGCGCGCGACGATCTCCGGCCACCCTAGTGTGTGGCCTGCGGGCGACGGGTTAGGGGACCCGTCGCCCGACCAGTAACAGGCCCGAGAAGGCGGCGCGCATTGTTCCGTGCGCGCCTGTCAGGAGGACGTGGGGCGAGGCCCCACAGAAGGAGAGGTCCGCCAGGGGCTGGCGGACCGAGGCCTGCCGGGGTTGCGGCGCATGCAGCTGCGAATCCCGTGACCCCGGCCAAGGGTCAGGAGAAGGAACACCGTGGGTTTTTAGCCGGTAAGAGTCCGGCATAACCCTTCGCCATCCCCGGGCAAAGGGTATCCATGAGGATTTTCCCACGATAAAAAAAAAAAAAAAAAAAAAGAAAAAAAAAAAAAAAGGGCCAAATAAATTAGGGCTGAGTAAGTAGCAGATGACCCCACCTATCCACCATTTTCGTATGTTCAACGTTCTGCCAAACACCCTGTATGTGTAGTTGGAGCACATATCCCTGGTTGCGCCCAACAATCAATGCTTTTAGGATATCTTTGGTTATATTGGAAATCACGCAATTTTAATAAGAATTTGTGAAGAATTGTGGGTATCATTCTATTTTAGGTGTAAGTAAAATATTACATTGTTTCATCACGAAAACCTTTTCAAGAAAATATCCTTTCTTTGGAGCAGGTTCATTGGGAGAGACATTGATTCCTCTGTTATGGGAATCCGTGCCGTAGGAATTGTATAGCGGTTCCCTAATGTCGACATATTAGGAGGTAGGTAGCTATGAAACTTCCATAGTCACGAAAAGAGAAATAAGAAGCAAAAAAAAAACCGTTGCTCGGTCACAGATTTCAAATTCAATAACTCAACAACAATTACAGCTATAATTATGTTCATAATACATCACCATCTAAATATGTATAACACTATACATTGACGAATCCGGCTTAGTTACCATACGTATGTATAGAGCATAGTAATCAAGGTATTAATGACTAAGATAATAACCGCTTGGGTTAATATCTCGGTCGGCTGACCGGAGGGGATATAGCCGCAATCATTGGTGTAATAATTGTAATTTATGTTTCGGCTTATGTTGATTGAATACCGTCTTGTAACATGTCTTAAACGATCGTTGTAAATCTTGATTAAAGGATTCTAAGTTTTGATTTAGGTGTGCGAGTACTAGAAGTACTGCGAGGAATTGTAATTAATGCTGTAGTAAATGTCCTCAGGCTCGCAGTTTGTAATTGATATTGTGAAAGTTTGTTATTTAAAGTGGACTGGAAGAGGAATCGGGACAAGATGGGAATTTGTTGAGAGCAGTTTGTTGTCACCTGATGAACTGCTGTTTATTCTAGGTAACTACTTTGCATAAAATATATTTTTATAAAACGACTTGCAGTGAACTTTATTTCTTGACTTATGGCGCAAATTGGTTACTATAGACCAGCTATTTAAATTTTGTATAAAAATATAAACAAAGCTCCGAGAGGCGAACACATTTTGCTTTAATAATTGTTTAAAATACACATTTTTGTAAACTACTAAAGAATAAGTGTTAAGGTTTTCCAAAAATGTGTAAGTTTACATCACGCCTGTATTCCCCGAAGGGTTGGGCAGACCAATGGGGCAGTGTAAGTTTAATGAATTCTTAAAGCAGAATATTTTACGACAAAAAAGGTTTATTTTCATTTTATACAAAATTTCAACGGCCTGTCAAAATAGTAAGTATATAATTATACTTAGTGTAAGCGCTATAGCGCAACTTGATTATACTTACATATATTATATATTTGACTTATAAGTCAAGAAATAAAGTTCACGGCTAAGTAGTCGTTTTACAAATACATTTTATACAAAGTAGTTACCCAGAATAAACAACTGTTCATTACGTGACAACAAACTGATTTTACGTTTGTTTATATTTTATACCAAATTGTAATGGCCATACTCTTTATCTCTGTATCCTTTACCTTTTTCGCCCACTAAGAAACATGGGCCTCCCAATGAGCCGGATACTGGACGATCATATGGGATATTACCATAATTACCCTGCATGGTACATGGATTGTTGACCTCAATCTGCTTCTAGCATCAATGAGAAAGTTGCTACCTTTTCGCTTCAATTTTTTTTTTTTAAACTTTGCCCCTCTCTAACATTTCTCTTGTATCGTGGGTGCGTTTACAGACACAAATCTCACATACACAAACGCCCAGACCCGAAACAACCATCTGTAGACCATAAACATTTTTGTTCCGTGTGGGAATCGAACCCACGACCCGTAGCGCAGAAGCCAATTGCTTAGCCACTGCACCAAACGCGTCGTCAAACTTTAGTTTCTTTTTACGCCGCCTGGAGAGAAGGCGGCCTCTTCTTTGCTAGGAAATATGTATAAGAGCTTTTGTACCCATATTCGCAAATGAATAAATGATTTGATTTGATTTGATTTGAAACACACAGTATACATATTGTTTTAAGTACAGTGTATATTCTAATATACTCACTGTTTTACTCCTTATGCTTAGCAGCACTGCCTCCTGTTTATAAGTTGCACGTATATTAAATTATATTTACCGTTCTATTCCCTATATACACCGCCGCCTGTCCGACGACGGCGGACACATTGTCCTTATTACACATAAATAGCGCGTATATTAAAATATACTCACAGTTCTATTCCCTATATGCTTGGCGCGGCACCGCAGCACCGCCACCTGTCCGACGACGGCGGACACATTGTCCTTATTATACATAAATAGCGCGTATATTAAAATATACTCACAGTTCTATTCCCTATATGCTTGGCGCGGCACCGCAGCACCGCCACCTGTCCGACGACGGCGGACACGTTCCGAGGCGACACGTCGTCGAAGTACGGTCGCTCCGGACGCGTGCCGTCGCCGCCGCTCACGCCCGGCAACCCGCCCAGACCTGCAACAAAGAAAGAAAGAGAGTTATTTCACTTTCCGGTAGGTAGTTAGCTTTTCGTAATCTCGACTTTCAAATATCGCCCTTACAGCTGTAGGTTTTAGACACATTTTTAGTAGCTGAACAGACTTTAGTAGGTATAATTGGATTCTCTGTGGTTGAAACTTTCAGACACGATCCGGGAAATTGAAAAAGTATATTAAATTTACTATTTTTTGAAAGAAAACTTTAAGTATTGTATTATAGCCTTTCCAATGACCGCTGCATTGAACGATCGTCGCAGATTCTGCCATAATAATCACATTAAGTGTCGGGCAGATTGATTAATACTAGAGTTGTACATGTTGAAACGCAAATTCGAGCACCAGGAACGTGATTTTGCTTCTTTGTAGTATAATTTGTATATAGTCCTCTTCACCGTATCTGATAATAGCGACTAATTACTGTTAGACCAATTGTGATTCCTAGCTCTTTTGTAACTCGCAAAGCCACGCAACGACACACACTATCGAGAACTTTTCTTTGGGTCTCAGGTGTGCAGGTTTTGTCAAGATATTTTGCCTTCCCGGAAGTGACAGTCCAATATTGATCCGCACAAGAATTCGGAAAGTCAGAAGTACAGGCCGGGTTCGAATTCAGATCCTCCTGCGTGAAAGGTAAACGTTCAATCGCTGGGCTAATACCGGCTTCCCACGGTGCGTGATAGCGCGCACCGCGACACACGAGCTCGCACCGACACACCATGGGAAGAGACTCGTCTGTTGTAATGCGAACGCGTGCGGAGCGGTGCGTCGTATCCATATCACACACCCTCATAATGTGGCTTCCCACGGTGCGTGATTTTACGGATGATACCACGCACAGCCGGTGCGTGCTACCACGCACCGTGGGAAGCCAGCTTAAGACTGCTTACACTAACTTGGTACTGATAGATAAAGAATGACGTATTTATAATCTTGTATTTGATTGCAATATACTTCATTACTCAACCGTACTGCCACTCATAATAAACTTAATTAGTCTTTTTGGCAACTGCAAACATCTAAAGTCCGTAGCCGTGATAAATAAATTACAAATTTTAAATTACAGGATTTGTGTTTTTCTAATGAGTTTTTCATTAGGTACTGGGGTAGTAGAATTGCTTGTGAGTGAAGTTAAATAAAAATAACCAGTACGTTGTAAAGAATAAAGTAGATTATAAAATGTTTTGAAGAGGCCTTTCCCTACTATTTTCTGTTGTCAAATAAATATTATCCTTTCATAAGAACAGTCGCACGAGTATGATTAGTTAAGATGCAAACAATTATCCTTCGCGACAAGTTGAATGAAATCTTGAAATTAACAAATACGAGTGACGGCTCGCCACCTGAGACCAACGTGATTTGCATACTGTTTGTTTTAACTACACATGTTGGGGCCAATGTTGGGTCAGGGCTGATAACTCGTCCGTATAATTAATTTTAGAAAATATTGCTGCAGTAAAAAGTTTTTCTCAATTGAAGGCGTATACATTATACAGGATGTAAACGAATTCGTATAATTCCTTCAAACCACATGATCGTTATAGATTAACCCCGCACGGGATTTACCTTGACTAAAAATAAAAAATAAATCTTGCGTTTGGTTTAAGTTATCGTATCCACCTCACAAGGTTTCAATAAAATAAGAAAAAAAGATTTTATTTTTTGCAAAAAAAAAAATTGATTGATCTTTTCGATGCCACGCATAAATGAATGTAAGAACGGCGACGCATCTGCCAGGCACGACTAGCGCAATATCGCTTCGTGCAGTCAGTTAACTTGGGGCGCTAAAATGACTCAGAAACAGAAATCAGGTTATTTTGAAGAAAAAATCGTTTTGCTGAAACAGAAAAAAAAACCGTGCTTTGTCAATCTGTGTCACTAGTAGCAGATCACGCGGTTTGAAGGAATTACTTGAATTCGTTTATAGCCTGTATATTAATGCAAGCCGTTTACTATGTTTCGTCGTGTCACGTACCTATGTGAGAGCCAGAGGGGTGTAAGGGAATGCCTGTATATCTCTGTTACGTGGATTCGTGTGCTCTGTCTTAGATCTTGTCTGCGCTTGCCATCAAGTACGAGAAGGATCAAACGCGAGAAGACAATAAGAAAGAAAGAAAAATAATTTAAAAAAAAGTAAATATAAACTACATAATAAACTACAAACTACTGCCATCATTTATAGGTTAGAATTGTCATCATACCTAAGCATACTCCTTACCAGGTCGATAAGGGCATACCAATCTGACCAAAGTAAATAGACAGTTCAATATAATGAAAGTAGTTTTAAAACAATGTCTTCAAAAGTTTAAGCATAAATTCGAAATTTAAAACTACACGCTGCAAATAATGACATCCCTAGCCAACTCAATTTTACTAACAAAACATTGGTTGAACGTCTATCGTGTACGTGCAGCATTGGCCAAACATTGGCACCAACGTCGAGCCGTCATCCAACGTAATATGCCGCAGCCATGTTTACCGAGCTAAGACATGTCTCAAGATATATCTGCTAACACAAACATAACTTGATTATTTAAGTTAGAAACATTTATTGCGTTCGATGCTGTAGCGTTTCTTACGTAAATAAGCTTAGATAATTCAATACATTGAACGGGGAGATGTTTTTTAGGTCAGTAGGTAGATTAGGATGTCATCGTTTCTGATTCCTTAATACATACTACCTATTTAAATTTTTTTACTCATCTTACGCTGCAAATAACGTATGATTAAAAGGTAAATGGTAATTGTACGGAAAATAATGATTTAAATTAAGTTTTTTTTTTAATAACGTTTATCTTTCAACTTTCTTTGTCTCTTTTTTAATAATCAACTATGGATGTTACTTATCCGAAATAAAGACTATTTTTTATTTTATTTTTTATATAGTTTTTCCTAAGTTTCAAAAAGGAAATAGCTTTTCCTTTCGGAAGGAGTTATTCTACAAGAATTAGACACTAACCTGTTTTACTATGTCAGGTAAAAGTAATGAAAATAAAAAATTTCGAGTCTGTTCCTTAAAATTTTCGCTTTAAGCGTACTTTACGCTTTGATCATGACTTTACGTAATGTATCTTATATGATTCGCATACGATGGCATTACCTAGTGCCTACATTAAACTTAGTTTCTGAACTCACTTAACACACACACGCAAGCGTGCATGCACACATTTTCAAATAATATTATGTATGTAATGTTATATTGCAGCTTCTATTACTCTCAAGTAATGTATCAGCTTTTTTTGTACTTCGTTATTGGCGTAGCGTTTAGAGTAAAATTCTTATGTATCTATTGGCATCTGTAAAGTTACCATAAATAAATAAATAAAAATATTCATTTGCGAGCTATTCTAAAAATAAAAGATCATGCCGTTCAAGGAAATCAGCTCCTTCCGGTATTATGTGATCAGAGTATGAACACTGCTACTCATTTACTTGAAACATCCGGTTTTGCAACCGGAAGTCATAATATAGTAGTTTTATACACTGTAACTCCTCAGCATCGCAAGAAAGATTTGATTTACTTAGTATAGAACAAAATGGGCATTATCTAAACACTTTTCATTTCAAATTCAAATCCTAGCGCCGAGATTAAGAAAAGAAAAACAACATATTATTATTGGAATGTCTCGGTGAGCGCCGTTCGTTTCCGGTTACGTGACGTCACACCCGCCGAACCGGAAATAAGAACGAAGCCTTTGCCCGCCCTCTTATAAAGGAAACACGGCAGAGCACATAAAGTTGCGGTCGGGCCACTAGAATGTAGGTGAGGATTGTTACAGGATATTATATGAGGAAAATGTTTATTGGAAACTATTTTATTTGGAAATAAACGTATAAAGAAACATTTACGTGAGCTGAGTGGTTCTTCAGTGAAGGTGGTTATATATTCTGTGTCTTCCTGTAAGAGTTATAATTACTAGCTAAGAGATTATATAAAGAGGAGATGACGTAACCACATTCAATGAGACCACGTATTTTATAATGCGTTATACATTCAAGTATATTCAATAGTTTAGTGACAGGAATTTTCTTACGATTTAGTAATTTTACACAGATACAGATCTCTACGCAAAGTCATGTAAGTCTGAGACCTGTTTAAACCAAAATGATCTTTATTTACACGTGTAGAACAGATCTGGATGATATAAGTATCCATTTCGACGTTCCTTTAAAGAAACATGGGAAGAAATATATATGTAATCAGCCTATTACCACAGTCTACCTATATCTTACTCCTTACAGTCGGTCAACGTAGAACATTGTCGCAGAGCAATCGTGCGGGGGGTTGCGGGGTGAAGGGGCGGAGGTTATGTCCCGAGTAGCCATATTGCATACTTGGGACATAACCTCCGCCCCTACATAATATTGACATTTCATAGGACCTGTCAAATGTATGGGCGTTGACCCACTGTATGTAGTAAGTAGGTACACTGTGCTATTACTGTCCCTCTGCTGAAAATGTTCTCGATGATGTGTATCGTGTAAGGGCCGCGGCACACATGTAACAACCGACACTACTCCACGCGTGTTCATTGGCCAAATGAAGAAACATGGTTCCAAGAGAAGAAATGTGGCCAATGAGCACACTACAGAGTGTAAACGAATTCGTGTAATTCCTTCAAACCACATGATATATATATTAAACCCGCACGGGATTTAGCTTAATTTAAAATAAAAACATGTTTTTCTTGCGGTAAGGGTAAGTTGTCGTATCTTATCCATCTAGTAAGGATTTATTAAAAAAATAAGGAAAAAATATTTTTTTGCAAATAAATAGTTTTATATAATAGAACAATTCGATGACACGCTTAAATGAATGAAAGCACAGCAACACAGCTGGTAGCCACGACTAGCGCAATATCACTCCGTGCAGTTAGTTAACTCGGCGCGCTTAAATGACTCAGAAACAGAAAATCAGGTTACTTTTATGATTTTTGCTGAAACTGAAAAAAAAAACAGTGCTTGGTCAATTTGTGTCACTAGTAGATCACGCGGTTTGAAGGAATTACATGAATTCGTTTACACCCTGTATTGACGTCACATGGCATGGCGTATATAATAGGCATGTTGACAGCATCAATATTGCAAATCTAATTAGTCCGCCAGTTAGAGTTTTGAAAAATAATGGACAAGATTTATTTCTTTTGTTAAAACTATGAATATTTGGAAAGATAAAACGCATCAAAACTCGAGAGTAGGGGCTTGTGACGTCAAAAGCAAGTAAAAATTGTACTTGCTTGTGACGTTTTGCCAATTTTAAGAGTGTCGTATCTTCGTCAATTTTGGTTTACGTAACAAAAGAAAAAATACGGGTCAAATATTTTTTTTTAATCTAACTGACGGACTAATTAGATTTTTTCAGTCAAATACCCTATTCAGACTAGCGTGGTGGACTAAAACTTAAACACTTCTGTTTCAAAGAAAAGGCCCGTAACCAGCAGTGAGGCAGTATTGAGCTGATTATGTATGTTTAAGCTATGTAATGTGTAGAGGCGGCGGCGACTGCCACTGCTGTCCGTGCCTGCTGCCAAAACCAACCTGGTGTCAAAAACACCCCTCACCCGCACAATATGTGTACTAAACGAAGTGCATGAGAGAATTGCCATTTTTTTTTTTGCAGTCTGAGTGAATTCGCAAGAGTTTTGTTGAATTTTGTTAGTTATATTTAAATATTAATATTCTGTGTTTATTAGATTATAATATTTACACAAACAACATTTACAATAAGTTTTTAACCTAAATTAATACAATATAAATCTAAACTAAACCTAAAAAAAAAACAATAATAATTATACCCTAGACTAAATTACCAATATAAACTAGAAGAGTGCATCAAAATATTCCTCCGCATCGCTGTCGACTGGAAGCGTGCCCAGAAGGCTGGCAGCGTTGCCACGTTGTATGGCAACGCTAATTCTCTGATCGAAAAACAAGCCAGCCCTCTGGTCACTCAATTTCGAAAAGTTGTAAAACAAAAGTTGTTCAATTTCCGATACCGAGCAACCCCATAAAATTCTTAGAGTTGATTTTTTAATACCTTGTATTCATCGTAACACACTTTAAAATCGTTCGCCCGCTGTTCTCCTAGCCCCATACGATAAGTCTGCGGTGCAGCAAGAAAATGGAAATGACAGCGATGAAGTTCTTTTGTGACTCCTCTCCGTGTGTGTATCAAGGTTGAATCTTTTGTCTTGTGGCATGTCTCAGCACAGTACTGCGTATTTCTTGAACATAGAGGTAATGGACAAGGAGTACTTATGTTGAATGTGATGTCATTATTTTCAATTTTCATTTCTATTAACATCGCTATTTTATGCTTGTTTGTAAAGGTATTGGAAATGTTTGTAATTTTTTTGTTAAATGTTATTTCGTATCAACATCTACTGGTCCTCTGGACCATACTAAATGTTTAATTTTATAATGTGGCATTAAAATACCATTGGCGAATCTTTTTTCAAGTGCAAAACTCATTCAGTACAGAAAGATTATAAATTATCTAATATGTCATATAATTCAGCTATTTTAAACAGGATCAAAACATTCCAAGTATTCCATTATTAAGATTAAATTTGGCTTTGATATCCTTATCCAATTATGGTATTAACCTATTTATAAAACAAATTCTACGAAAAACCGTAAAGATTACCAACAACATGCTGGAGATAATTAGTAAATTAATTAATTTTCTTAATAGCTTACTAAATATTTGTAGTAATTTAATCACGATTTCCGGATACCATCTGATTTCACGACAGGGCTTAACTTTTAAGAAAAATAATGTTTTATATAAAAATTACTTGAATGTGAAAAGATTTGTGTTCTAATGTTTCAATTAAATAATTAGAAAAATTCAAAAACTCATACCTAAATCCAATCTAATAGATATCAGATTAAGTTCAGATGATAAGATAACAGACCTAACATAAAAAGTCCAAAAACATGATCGCTATAAGTCCAAATTAGTTTAAATATTTGCATAACGTCCACTGATTACATTGAACATAACAAAGGAAACTAGATCCAGAAGAAAAACAACTCGATCCCAAGACCAGACCATACCGAAAACGACCAAGATATAATATAAAAACACAAAATTCTACCCCGTCTGTACGACAATGACATTCAGGCCATGTCCTCGGGTGCCAAAAGAAATAAACCACACTGCGCTACATTTACAGGAGCACGCTTCGCTTCACCACGCTTCGCTCCACCGCGCTTCGCTTCAAAAATGCCCGGCACCTGAAAAGATATATTCTAAATGGATTTAAACCGAG
Source organism: Amphipyra tragopoginis (assembly GCA_905220435.1). Lineage (NCBI taxonomy): Eukaryota > Metazoa > Arthropoda > Insecta > Lepidoptera > Noctuidae > Amphipyra > Amphipyra tragopoginis. Next base: position 747,940 of record HG992003.1, on the reverse strand, counting down.
GTAGAAGCAACACTTTATATCGCTGAAAGCTGAGCAATTTTCGTGATACTAACCGTTTTCTGATATTGCATTGCGGAGTTATTGCTAAGCGTTCCGATTTGGAATGGGTGTTGGCGAATCAAATGGATGGCATTATTTTTATGCGCTTCGTGGCTAAATTCTTATATCTTTGTAGCCTTCTAAAATAACTGCTGGATATTTTATTAAAGAGCTTGAAAAGAAGAGAAGGAGAATCGAGGATTTAAAAAAATACGCGTAAACATGCGAGAAGCCACTTAGCCTAAGGCAATTTAAAGTTATTTTTTATATTATAAATGTGTTTACAAAAAGGTGAATTTGGGTGTATATTTAAGTGACAATATAAGAATAACTAGCTTTCGCCCGCAGCTTCGCTTGCGTGAAATTTTGAACCCGTTAAGTGACGGTTTTCCATACAAACTTTCATCCCCTATTTAACTCCCTTAGGGGTTGAATTTCGAAAAATCCCTTCTTAGTGGATGCTTACGTTACAAAAGGAACCTACTGTCAAAATTTCAAGTTTCTAACCCCAGCGGTTTAGGCTGTGCGTTGATAGATCAGTCAGTCAGTCAGCTTCTCCTTTTATATGTATTGATAAGATTTTAAACATAAAAGCTTAATAAATCTTCTGCATGGTAAAAATAATGATGAAGACGCTATCAAAGATTTAATACAGTTGAAATAATATGAAAATCAACTGAGAATGTCAACTCTCCACTACCTTTATTCACAAATTACATATTATGCTGATTCAATTTAAACAAAAAATAACCTAAAATAACACATACCGAATTAAATTAAACAAACAAATCATACTCGTATGTACCAATTCATTAAACATCCACACTACCAAAAACGCTCAATCAACATCCGTTTAGAAACACATATTTCAACCGGTACAACCCGAACTAGTGCTGTGCGGTACATATTTAGAATGTTCGCAGGCGATTACTGAACGCAAACCATTCGTGTCAGTTGCACGCGATTCAGCAAAAAGAGTTGCACGCGATGCAAACCGGCTCATTTGAACAGTATATTTGGATTGTTTTAGAAGGATTTAGGCCAGTTTTTGTGTACAATGTACGTAAACATTGCCTGTAAATAATTATTCTTTTGCTTGGTGGTAGTTCCGACTAGCTACCTACCACCCTCACATTAAACTCCGGCTAAAAAGTTAACTGTGTTCCCTCGTGTGTGTGTGAGATCCAAAACGGTACAGAGGAGTCCCTCTATGTCTTTGCTAATTGGATTCTTGTGCTTGATCTTAGGCCCTGTCTATGCATACTATCAAGTGCCACTAAAGTCAAAATCGACCAAGATAAAGCATTAAAAAAAACTTTGGGTTCCTATTATGGGTACTCGCAGTTGACCAATGACGTTAGGGATTCACATCCCCTCGCTCAATGGCTATGACATGATAGTTAAGTCATAATTATGGTCTACTATCTTTTTAACTTAACACTACTAAAGTTTCTTTAATAATATAATTCAATCATGATTCGAAAGACACGTGGCGCCATCTATTATCGTTAATGTTGTTTTCCTCGGAAACTGCACTTTTTTTCGGGATGAAAGGTACTCTATGTCCGTTTCTGTACACCTGACAACGTATATGAAAAATTTCAGGAATTTCGGTTCAGAGGTTTAGGCGTGAAAATGTAACAAACAAAACTTACTTTTGCATTTATAATATTAGTTAGGATTAAGATTAGGACTGCCAAGTTACTAGGCAAATCTATGTAGACCCTGACTGGTACTGTAAAGTTTAGAACCCAAACCCAATAAAATTTTGTCTGGAAAATAAATGTTGAATCTCAATTTCAGCAGGCGAGATACTAGAAGAATGAGGTGTGAAGTTAAAATGTTATAGGAATGTGATTCTTAATCCATAACTATGGAGTGCTTTAAAAGAGATAGATACTTAATTATGTCCAGCGCAATCTGGGCAGGCAGCCCCGCTACCAACCTTGCTGACTGGCTTATCTTTTCACCACGACTTGGGCTATAAAAATAAAAAAAAATAAAAATAATCTTTATTGTCGCCAGTTAATACATTCTTCTGATCTTAGAGTAATCTAACATATGCATCGTATAAATGTATTGCACAAAAGGTACTGCTACTGATTCCCAAGCTAAGCTTGAGCTTGTATTTTGGGAAACAGTGTTCAGCCGTAGGAAGTATCACTTAATAAAATACTAATACATTGGTTTGAATGTCGCTGCAGTAGACTTACAATAATCTTAGGAAAACTTTGGGTAATTCTTATTATATTTAATTTTATTTAAGTTTAACAGATGTGTGTGATCTGTGTGTTTGTGTGTGTGTGTGTTGTGTGTGTTGTATGTGTGTGTGTGTTTGGCGCTCTCCGGGCAGTCAGCCCCGCTAACAACAGCTATGGCTATTTTCAAATAGATCGTGTCGATACGAGAGAAGTGGAAGAATCCATAGCAATGTATAGATATTACAAATTACTAATCAGCTTGTAGTAGGTCAAGACAGGAACATAATATTCGTAATGGTTTTGCTGGCAGTAATGCATCAAACTGACTGACAAGAAACTGACAAGCTGCCGTATAATTACTCGTATTATACCAAATTAGACATATAACTATAATACTGCTACTATCTTATGTTTAGTTCTAATCATCCTTGGAAACCATTAGGGATATGTCTTATACATGCGTATAATCGTCGAACGAGCTAAGCAGAGTTGTAATTACGCAAGCAATATCCGTTGAAAACATGCAGGGTATAATAAAATATAATAATATTTTGTCGCAAACAAAACGGCAAGTAGACAAAACAAAAGGGGGTAAACAGAGTCGCTGTGTGTCGGTTAACAAAGACCTGAATCAGCAAGGTCCAGATAAGGACACGTGTGACAAGGATGACTTCATCAAGGTGGAGAAAAAGAAGAAGCCTCCTTGTCGAAATCAGTGCGGTACCGCGCTGGCAGGACCCAACATGCTGCTGCGTCCAGTAATACCGACGACGCTGCTGTACGTGTCTAAACTACACCACTCCATGAAGGTTGAGGAGATCGTGGAGTATGTTCGGGTGAAGACTAACTGGACTTTGAGGGCCGAGAAGCTGGAGTCGCGCCACAACACAAATATCAAGTCGTTTGTGGTGCGAGTTCCGACTCATCAAATTGAGACCTTCCTTAAAGAAGAGTTTTGGCCGAAGGGTGTCATCTATCGACGATTTCGCGGAAGGCTATGCGACACCACGTCGCCGTCACTGTAATTAGTTTATAGTTACCTATGTATTGTTTTAATTATTTATGTATTGGTTTTCTATGGGCCAAGTTGCCTGAAATAAAGGATGTATTATTATATTATATGTCCTTTATTCATTTTACTTCTTATCTATTACATTTTTAAATACATATCAACTAAAAAAAAAAATTGAAATACATTTAAATTAAAAAAAAAAAAAAAAAAAAAAAAGTGTTGGTGGCCCGGAGGTTACAGACCCGCTTGTTAAGCACCGGGTTGCGCGTTCAAACCCAGGCATGTACCAATGTGACTTTTTCAATGTTATATGTACTTTCTTAGTTAATCTAAGACACCACTGACATACGGTGAAGGAAAACATCGTGAGGAAACCTGGACTTTAATGGTCTGAAATCGCCAACCCGCAGTGAGCAAGCGTGGCGCTCAATGCTCGTTCCTTCTCTGTACGAGAAGAGGCCTTTGCCCAGCAGTGGGACAGTTACAGGCTAATATTTATTTATTTTATACATTTAAAAATATAAAAAACCGGCATCGGGAGCACGGTCCAAGTTACAGGTGGTTAGGGCTCCAGAGAAAGCAACCTCCTCACAATACGCGCCGTGTCGAGGAGGACTGCTTTCTGTATCAGGCACTTGATCCAGCCACCTAACCCGAGCCTCATGAGGTGTTGGTCGAGGCTCTTGGCCATTAGGCCATTGGCCGTATTATTTTATTATAATACTAATGGTATGAAAAGTACATTCGGGAGCAATGAATCCGGGTCACCAATGTTTTGCCTAACTTTTTCCCAACTATGTTGAGTTCAGCTTCCAGTGTAACCAGAAGCGGTTGAATACCAGTATTTTACACGGAACGACTGCCATCAGACCTCCGCAACCCATTTACTGTGCAATCCCAATATCCTTAGTTAAAACCGGTTGTCAGTCTTTCGGGCTTCTGACTACCCGTAACTACTGTCATAGGTATTCGTCTGACACCCAGGACTGATGGTTTAACGTGTTCACTGAGACATGGAGGGGTCTCGCTGTGTAACGAATGGTCACCCATCCACGAACTGACCGTGGCAAGCGCAGCTTAACCTTTCAAATCATATGACTTGCATAGTTGTTAATTAGCCCCTCCTCCTCGAATATAATACCAAGGCTGTTTCATAAACAACACTGTTATTTTCCATATTTATAAATCACGTTACCTTCTTAAGTTTAATAGCAAAGTAAAGTCATTTACAAGTGTTGCTTGCATTTGTTTCCTCAAATAAAGTCACGCGATTCCATTTGTTGAACTGGCAAGTTTTCATTTGCATAAATAGTTTCTAAATTGGTGTATCCACAAATCATCATAACAGTGTTCTTTAAAGAACTGTACAGCTAGGGTTATTCGAAAATGACTTGTAATAAAAGATAACTTCAATCACTACTTTGGCGAATCAAAAGACCGTTCACGAGTGATGATACTCAAGTACGTCCGGTGCACTCTAGGATGTCAACCTCACTACCAATCTTACTGACTGACTAATTTTTATCACTGAGCTGTGCTATATCTCGACACAAGAGAAGAAGAAAGTCCACAGCTGAACATTGAACTCTTGAAACATTCTATAAGTAGATCAAATTAAACTGGTCCTAATTCTAAAAGACAATATAACCAAACAAGATACTCTTCTCAACAAAATATCAAAGTAAAATATGTATAAAATAAGCTCCTATATCAGAACACAATTTTATTTTTTCGCCTTTTAAAAAGATCATGAATTTTATTTAGGAAAAATTCATATCGGGCACTTCATAAATAATAAGTCACTTGACTCTGTAAAGTGGCTGAATTTCAGAGCTTCGGTGACAAAGAGCCGAGGGATGGGACAAGAGGGGGTGGGCAGAGAAGCAAGGGGGAGTAATTACACTAATGAATATTAACAGGATGCTGTGTAGTGGTGTACTGAATCTAATGAAATAAGATAAAAAGTGATACTTTCCATTATAAAAATGGCAGTGGCACTTTTGAAAATTAATTTTGCTTGTCCAGTGACGTGGGTTGGTAAAAAATTAAATCTCTAAACAAAGCCTTGTAAAGGAAAATGTGGATTAAGTAAATTTAACTTTATGTTGACCTGAATATAAAAGAAACATTGTAGGGTATTTTTAACCGCTTGACGGAGTGGTTATAGCGTTTCGCCCTCTATAACATGGCCATTTAAATTTTGTATGAAAGGTAAACAAACCTTTGTTCGTTAAACATACATTCTGTTTTAAGAATCCATTAAAACTACACATTTTTTACACATTTTTTGTTAAAAATAATAAAGGAGGAAGAGTACCAATGTGTTGACGTTTTCAAAAAAGGTGTAGATCATTATGTTCAATGGATTCATCGAGCGAAATGAATGCTTCACGTTCAAAAGTTACTTTATTTATTTATCTATTTATTTATACTTCTAAGCACTAGTGCGGTACATAAGACGGATATAATGCGATTAGGCATTCTTTATCAGTCAATCTTAACAAGAAAAGCATCGAAATTGGTACAAAAAATAAATAAACATGATTTAACTATTTCATATCTTTAATTAATTTGTTTACCTTTTATACAATATTTAAACGACCGCACTATAGATCATATTTGTCGGAGATTTTGTAGACATCAATAGTTGACTACTTTGGTCTTATTTACGTATCATATTATGTTTCTTGGTGATAAACTAAACGTTTAATTTCGCTACTCTGTAGTAATAGTTACATCATCAAACCGTAAACGTCCATTTGTAAGGACATTAAAGGACTTTGTAAGGGAAATAATCACAATTCCTGTCACGTATTACAGACATATTGGTAATCGCAATTAAAACAACACTTTTTTAATCCTTTCACTTACACGCGTTTGGTTTTAGTTCACCTGATTAAAAGCGCAATTAACACAGTAAACTGCTTGGCGCTGGATCTTAATGTTAGGGTGGTAGCTAGCCAGGCGAACTCTATAGATCGTACCAAAAAGCGTGTTGGGTTTTGTTGAAGCTTCTTGTCTATTACCAGCGTGCGGTGAAGAAGTTTCATATTCTTTCCCATTCCAACACAGGCATAAGGCATCACTTAACTAAAATCGAACGCTGATTTTCGGAAGCCACCAAACCCACTTGTGGAAAACTGCGCCACACCGTTAATAACCTAAAACTAGCTCAAAATTACTCGCTGTGCACAGTGTCGAGTATTAATTTTCATGAACCATGGCTCTTTACACAATGGTGCAATGGTGTAAAAGCCGCATAAATCAGCCGTAGTGCCATTGTTGGTCGCTTGGTGTAATTATTTGTATTATTATGTTTGATGGTTAATTTCACTGAGACTACTGTTTTAGGTGCTATTTGTTTGCGGTAATGTTGTTATAACATTGAGTTATGAGAATATTGGTGTTAGAGATATAAATAATACAACATAAACGTTACATCACGCCTACAATCTTCGAAGAGATGGGCAGAGGTGTACAGTACACCCTTATTTCGTCGTTATGTTTAAGTCCCATGTAATACGGGCGAGCCTATTGCAATCAATCGGGCACTAATCCATACTCCGGGCTGCTACTGATAAATTCTAACTGGAAACCCCAATAACATTTTGCCCGACTTGGGGATCGAACCCAGAACCTCACGTTCAGCAGTCGCGCTTGCGACCAACGAGCCAGTCAAATATAAATAATGTAATGGCAAAATTGAACAGAAGAATCGGCAAAAATGTATGGAACCTGGTCCTCAAGACCAATTACGACCACACCCAATAATATGTCATTAGAAAACAATATGAATGTACTACGATAGATAATTATTATGATGACTCATTTCAAATCGCAATAAGAAAAAGTTATGGCCTTTTCGCCATAACTATTGTAGCACATAGAAATTGCTTCCTTATTACATGGTGTGGTCGTTATTGGTCTTGAGGGACACTTTGTCCGGCCTGACCAATTACAGGAGGAACGCAGTATTTTTCAACACCACAACTTTTTTCTCACTGGCATTTGAATTAAAACGCCATAATACCTAGTAGAATGAAACGGCTTTTTAATGAAATACGTGTGGTCATTACTGGTATTAAGTTCCACTTTGTCCAGTCCTCATTTATAGACTTTTTGTGTATAAAAACAACAGTGGTTCTACTATTATTACAGGATTAAATATCTGTTTAGTTTCTACGAATGATACCAAGAAAATAATAACCTAAAGGTCAACAATAACAAGATTATAGAAATCTTGGATTAGAGATTATAACAATGTTATTAGTATTATCATTGTTTGGCCTCAAGGGCTACGTTTGTGACGTGAAAATTACTCTGCCATTTCTTCGTTTTTAGATGACCTTTACGACAAACCATATATCACTGGACTCTTAAAAAATAACATCAAGTTTCAATCTTTCAACCCTAAAAGTAAATAAAAGTAATAAAACGTGCAACAAAGTACGGGACCGCGGGACGTTTGGGTTTTATTATCGATACGCGGGCCCCTAAACATGCGCGTCACGTCGCCCGTCGATACCCTTTTATGTATCGCGTTAGGGCTCAGTTTTATGGGATAGTTTAAGGAACGGTTAATTGCTGAACGGGTACGCTTTCTTTAGGTGACAGATTCGTAATGTTTTTGCCAGTATTTTCTTTTATTGGCGAAATCTAAGCTTATGCGGCAGTATTTTTGGGTTTAACGCCCAGCAATGTCGAAAGGTTCAAACCGTTTAGCAAGCATGGTTTAAGCAGTATTCCGATACATAGGTTCCTTATAGCGGTATGTTAATATGCCTATATTATTCAGCAGTGAAGGTTTGTGCGTTGATTATGGTGATGATGAACGATGAAAAGCTTTGGTTATTATATTTCACTTGCTGGGTAGCTGTAGATGTTTGCCATTAAAGAATTGAACTGAATGGGCAAAAAATGTAATTTAACGTGCAAGAAATAGAATTCAATGTGCAAAAAATATCGTTATTTGTGCAAGATTGTGGTAAAATATAATATGATAAAATAATAATATTATGTAATTGATAATTTAGATAATAATGTAAAATGTAATTAATAAGTGATTGTTTAACAGCAATATTTTAATATTTTGCATGCCATGTATTACCTGGCGGAATATTACTAACTGTTAATATTAAGCATAACCATCTGCTACTGTAACTTATATTATTCCTGCAAATAAATGATTATTATTATTAAAAAAAAAAAAAAATTGTAAATTAATGTGTTAGAAATAGAATTTAATATGCAAGAAATATAATTTATTGTGCACAAAATAGAATTTGATGTGTAAAAATTGATTCTTATTTCAAAAAATAGAAACCGATAGCTAAGAACAACAAAAAAAAATGTCTTTATATTGTGACCTTCTCTCAGAAAGACATTAATGAAAAGTAGAGTTCCTAATTCAAAGTTTTAATTTCCGTACTTTTTCTCTCGTGTTGGCGTGAGCTATCCGAAAAAGCTCACGCCGTGAAACGTGAGCTTGGTAGCCTAGCTGACTGGCCGGAGGGCGCCAAACGTCACTCCTATAAACTCTTTTAATGCAATGCTTTCAATTTCCGTTCTTCTTCTTTTCGTGTCGATTGCCTCGTATTACATTTTGTCCGACCAGTGTTGAGCAACCCGTACAGCTCCATCATTGGCCTCGTTTAGATCTTGGATGGTGCAGGTGGTTGTGCACGACGGGCAACTAAGGAGGTGACGCATGTCCTGTGATGGTGCTCCACACTGGCACTGCGTTTGGGATGGGTGAAGAATGCCCCATTTGGCCAAGTTAGTTTTACAGCGGACAACCTGGGTCCGCAATCTGTTAAGAGATTTCTAGATTGGCCACTGCAGTTCACATCCAATTTCCGTTAGATAACCTGAAATGTCCATTCCCATTTCCCTCCCACTAACAGTAGTGTCACATGAATAATATTTCAAAACATCGCTATCAATTTCTAGGCGCATATATTATAAGAAGGCATCTCAAAGGTTGCTATGGCGACGATTATTGCATTCGCCTCGCTGTCGGGTCAAAGGAAGCGTACTTCATATAGAGTCTTATAACGGTCTTCATATAGAGTCTTGGATCCTTGAAGCTTCTTTGAGGCACATTAGAAAGATGAGAGCAATTTCTTATGGAAGTGATTTTTTTTATATAATATGGTTTATTCTGAAATAATAATGAAATGATATTGAATGAAGGACTGGCTTAAGTGTGTAATATTATGTGTTAGGTACAAAGGATAAACTGAAATATTTATGGTTAGTTACGGTTTACTCATGTGCATTTTTCGGGATTGCCCGACTAGTTTCGGACCCAAACGAAGGTCTGATGAACTCGACTGATGTAAGCCGTAAACAATTATAAATTTGAATTTGAAGGTGTGTTTTTATAATTTAATCATTTTTTGGTTCAGATCAATTACTATGTGGCGGCATCTATCTCGCCACTTGCGAACTATCCTACATCGCGCAATCAAGATTTAACACGCAGATAGTATATATACAGCCTCCCAACATCAACCGTTGGGCAGTAGCCCGCCAGGCACAAGACTCCGCCTGATTGGAGGATCCTCCCTTTGGTTGGAGGAACACCACCAAGTTTCTCCACAACTACTTCACTTGACACGTGTTGCTAAGGAGTTTGCAGCACCGTTTTTGCCTCAGCTTAAACACTAGGAAGCAGTGAAAATTAGGCGTTTTTTGCCTTTGTAATATTTACTTCCAAAAGAACAAATTTTAGTCCATTCTGAGTTAATGAGTTTTTGCGTTTGAGTTTGAGGTTGTAGAATTAATGAATGAACTTGCGAATGGTAAACATTTATGCTTATTTCATTAACAGTGTAAAGGAGAATGAATTATATTACTTTTCATAACAAAACGTACATTACAAAGAAACTGCCTATTATAATTTCTGGAATGTTCGAAATTATTCACCCCAAATTATTCCCTGATTGATAGTAATAGCAGAAACTTGTAATATGTAAAGGCATGTTTATCCAAATTGTTTACTGCGTTATAAATATGTTAAACGAATGAGCATAATATCAGTGGAATTAATTAATCAGTGCTTAATTAAACAAACTGATATAATATTCAGGCCTTGTTAGTTGTTGTGTTATAACATCGTATGTTTTGATATGAGGCTATTTTATTGAGTTAAGTAATAATGTTACTGTGAGGTTATGCATTGAAAAAATAAAATTATCAATATCATTTTGAACACTATTCTAAAGGCTGTGTTACATCATAACATCATACTTGTATTCTCCAAAGGGTTGGGCAGAGGTGTATACTCGTAATACACCAACATTTTGCCATTATGTTTACGTCCCATGTAATAGGTGGCGAGCTTATTGCCATCAACCGGGTACAAATCTAAACTCCGGGATGCTGCTGAGAAAGTATACACAGAAAAAACCCAATAGTACTTTGCCCGACCTGGGGATCGAACCCAGGATTTCATGCTCAGTAGTCGTGTTTGCGACCACTAGGACCTATGAGTATTGGTGTCTTAATTAAAATCGATGTTAGAATGCAATCCATATGTTTTAAAACGAATATAACAAACAAATTACATGATCAGGAAGCCAATTCTAACAATAGAAAAGTAGATTAATCGCAACTGAACCGAAGCCGAATCTTTCTGTCAGACAGTATTCATTTACGAAAAATGTCAAAATGTTTGTCCACAAAAACAAGACGTTTGCGGTTTGGCAACCATTGTAACGAAACGTTACATGACTAATCATGTTTTATTAATTGATGTAGTTTAAAAACCTTAAATCTAAATTAATTAATTAAAAACTATCCATAAAACTAAATCTAAATAATAACAATTTTAACTAAACCAATATCTAAAAATAAAGGAACACATTTACAATAAATTAATGTTCGTTCTTAGGGTGTATCGTCGGGGCGCTTGCCAAAACCCATATGTGCACGGCGTAAAAAATCTGTCGTATGCACGAAAAATACAAAAAAAGTATATTTCGAGATAATGAAATAACACTTAAAATTTTTTTTATCACAGTATACAACAAGATGTTTTGCTAGCGTTTTGAAATTTTAAATTTCTTTTATAAACTTACTAATTATCAGATAAAACAGTCTGCTTCCTGTAAAGTTGATGAAATGCACATATGGGTTTTGGCAAGCGCAACGACGCGACGGTATGCATTTCCGAACGCGCGGCGCATCTAGTCGTGTGGGGAGTTTTTTCATAGCCTTATAAGGTCATACGTTTGCGCAGCTCAGGGCAGTCGCTACTAAGCTGAATCTGAGTGCACGTATCATTATTCCGAAATCGCGTCCCGTTGAAGCGTCCTAGCCGAGACGGACGTAATCAGTTTAAGTTAATATCTAATAGTACTTAATTAAAGTGTAGTGTTTTTCCCGATTTAGGGTGAGTTTTGAATAGCACACAAATAATTACTAACATAATATCATCTCATGTTTTACTAATTACTTTTCTGTGTACCTGTGTGTAATTCGATTTGTTCACATCGTGTTTTTAACAGCATTAAATCATAATTCAGTTCAATATGTAACCGCTATTTAGATGCAATAATTTACGAAGTTGCTAATAATGCTTCATCATGCAATTCGGTTTTCTTCTACCTTGATATAAAAAAATAAACAATAATGTAATATTTTTAAACTCTTAACGTTGCTTAATACGCTTAACGTATATTTCAAATTTAGTTTTTTTACCCGACTGTGGCGAACCCTAAAGGAGGGTAATGTTTTGCTAATTTCAATTCTTTTTTTTCTCAAGCTTGCTTTGCTTACTTTTATCCATGTAAACTCCGTTCTGATAAGTACCACCGCGACAAAGCTACTACATTAAATTGGGTACTTTCCTGTTGTCGTCAGTGCTACCTACCCCAGAACGGAATATACATAAATTTCTAATAAACTGGAACGGTGGTTTCCAGGAACTACGGCCAGGTTAATACTGCCCGATTAACCTACATCGTACAAGATTACGGCATACGGCGAAGATACATCATCCATGGCGCGCTGAGCAAGTCGCTCCGCCGCACCTTCCCGCCAAACTCGCCGTACCCTCGTGCAGCCACACTGCGTTTTCCCGCCATACTCGCCGCACCATCGTGCATCATCGGCCACCCACCATCTCCGGCCTGGGAGGACTGCTGCTGAATTTCTGCAGGGAAGTCGCTTTCACTGCAGGTGTGACAACAAACGGCCGTACACCCACGACCTTACAAATTTGTGTGCCTCCGCGAAGTCTATTTTATTTTTATTATACGTTTTATTATTGGACACACTCGTTTTTTATTTATTAGACACCGTCCTAATTATTAGGTGGCAATAAAACGGGTGGAGGTTACACCATTTTGTTGTGCCTCGTACAGACCAACCGGACGAACGCGACCGAGTGGTTGTGGACGTTTCAGCGAAGGCGAGGGAATGCGTACAAAGGCCTTTGCTTGCGTTTGGCTGTGCTCCGCAGCGGCCCAGCGTGTTGGAATATCAAAAGTTCGCTCTGTGTGGACACAACAGCGAAGGCGAGCGGGCGTTCGGTGTCCATCACCGAAAGCCATTCGTTTACCTTCATTCGATTTGTACAAGGTATTAATTAGTACAATTGGTAGGGTCATTACTCAAAATCAAAATCTTTTTTTTATTTCACATTAACCTATACTATGCTTATGAAATTAGGTGCACGGTTCCAATTAGTCGTTTCCTATGGAGAAAAACCGGTAAGAAACTCCATGGTTACTATTTTAAAAATAATGTTTTTTTTAATTTGACGACGTCTTTGGTCTAATTTTTCGAGTGTCGGACTGCTGATCACGCGGTCGTGGGTTCGATTCCCACAGGACACAAATATATGTGATGAACATAAGTGTTTATGTTGGTCCGTGTGTTTCTTATGTATTATAAGTACCTATGTAATTACAAAAAAAAATATAAGTACTATATACTTATTGTCTAGTACCTATAGTACAAGCTCTGCTTAGTTTGGGACTAGATGGTGCTGTGTAGAAAATGTCCCAAATATTTATTTATTTAATATCTTTAACAATTTCAGTGAATACAGTACTACGATTTAGGATAGTTATGACAAAACAATGTAGCCTTGATCACAGACCAGTGAGTAATGTAGTACTAAGTCTTGAGTACAAAAATTTACTAGAGATGCTACCCAGCCTACTCCACCTGCCTTATTAAGATCATCGATCATCACCAATCAGCCTCTATAGTTTATTATTAATCACTATCATCAATCAAAATAATGTTCCTTTCCAATAAAATACTGTAGTTATTTGTAAGCCCACATAATTAAAATGTGTGCCAAATTATTTTTGCGCAGTACATTAAACAAAACTTAAATGTAAATATTAAACGAACACGTTTTGTATTGAATACGTATTTACTAGCGGGTATCAGCAGCGATTGAGCCTCAGTAATTAATGTAATTAATCACGCAATACTAATAAAATATTCATGGTCTTTATAATTATTAAGTGCTTTCACCATACGTGATAATGTTTTTCATTAATTTTCAATGTCGATGCAGGGTTCAATTAAATCGTTGCAAATTATTACGGAGCTTATACCTTGATTGCTATGATGTATATGCTATAGAAGCTGAATTGATCAAAAATAAACAGTTAGAAATGACTTTTAACTATGAATTATTTATCAAACTTTAGGGAAATAAATTAATAATGATTTATGCATTATTACTAATTACTTAGGGAGTTATTACACTATCATATATACAGGGTTACAGGAAAAGTTGTACTGAATATTAAAGAACGTTATTTTTCAGGTAATTTCTGATGGATTTGATTCTGTAATATGGTATCTGAAACTTAACCGTTATGGAGATATTGAATTTTAAAGATATTTTATATGTTGTTTAGTACAACACTTGGGCCTATTCAAATAACATTTTTTTAAGATTTTAGGAACATACCAAGTAGATGTTATACCTTTTTGAATAGCTAAAGATACGTAGAAGTTTTTAAAAATATTTGCAGAATAAGTTACATACATTTATGTATGTTAAAAACACTTAGTGAAAATTATTTAATTCTAATCGTTGTCGAGCAGTCTTTTTAAGCTGTTAGTAGTAGGTTCAATTTTTGTTAATCATTTTTATTAATTGACATCTCTAACAAGATACAAAAAAAACGGATTCTAGAAACTTAATCCCAAAATGGCCAAAAAATAAAGGATTTTTTAAAAATATCTTTAAAATTCAATGTCTCCAGAACGGTTAAGTTTCGGACACCATATTACAGAATCAAATCCATCAGAAATGACCTGAATAATAACGTCCTTTAATATTCAGTACGACTTTCCCTGTAACCCTGTTTAATTATGATCATAGATCTATGAGTCATAGATAAATGAATCATTTCTCTATACAAATATATGTCTCTAGAGATCAAATAAGATATACATATATGATCCTAGATATATAAAAGTGATATCCCCCTTAGTGAGGAAATACTCAAAACTCTCATGCTTCTTGGGAAGCATATGTCAGTTGTAATTGTAAAAATATGCGTAAGTCTTGATATTAATTGATGTATGTGCGTGCATAGTTTGGACCATTAATAACAGATCTTAATAATATTTTGTTTCAACCGTAGCACCTTTACGGTAAGACGTAGCTGCGTAGCCGGTGCTAGATATAAATTCACAAGGTACCTATATCACAGCTATATATTATGGTCATAAACTGACGAGGACGTAATAAGTTTTGATATCAAGCTAACATTGTAACTTAGTGCCTACGCCGTAGCATCGTAGCGTGTAGCTACGTACGCGTAGCACCGAGTTTCCTCGTAAACGTCGAGTATTATTTGATCGTTCTTCGTTATTAAAGGGTAATGTTGTTTAGTTAACATTGATTATTTACTTTAGAAACTGAAACAAAGTATATAAGCTTAGCTAAATAGTAACTTGTGTATGTAGGAATGTTCTCGACTATAGTACCTACGTTGTAAAAGATGAAAATAGTTATTAGCCTTTGTGTATGTTTAAAGGTTAAAACTAAATTTTATGACGTGCATGGGTGAACTACTAAAGCATATTAATAATCGAATCTATAGGGTGTAAAAAGACCTATCACATAGCCGTAATCTACGCACTCTGTACATCAAACTAAACTACATTGACCAAAAATAATTGCTGGGAAACGACTTTTATTTATTGGCATAATAAAAAACGCTTTTTTTTGTAGCGCGCAATGTGTAGTTGTGGCGATGCCGCGCGTTTGCATGCGTGCAGCGGCTACACAGCTGAGCCAAGGCGGTCGTGTGCGTTTGATATTCGTTGCGTTTTTGTAACTTCAAATGCGTAATTTGTGAGGAAAAATTGAAAATTTTGATAAGGTTGTTTCGAAGAAAGTTTAGTAATATCACTTAGAATAAGTTTTTGGAAAAAATGAAACAAAAATGCATACATTGACCTTCAATATCTCCAAAACCAATGATTTCCCAGGTATGGTCTGGTAGAAAAAAATGATCCCAATGATGGGTAGAATATGTGGTTTTCGTTATCGGTCTTTTTACACCCGATATATGTATAAGACTCTTTGTAGGATTCTCTTTGAAAAAGAAGAGAATGCTTTCATCTCACATAAAATATCACGCCTTGTTCCCATGGGGTTTAGCAGAGTGGCAGAACGGCACGCGCTACATCAAAACATACTCCATTTGCACATTCAAGTATGCATCGCTTTGTTGCGAGTTCTACTGTAGGAATGTATAAAAACTAAACTATTACTTGAAGGAATACATCGTGAGGAAACCTGTACACCTGAGAGGGTTCTATAATGTTCTCAATGGTGTGTGTGGTCTACCAAACAGCACGAGGCTAGCGTGCTGAACTAAGGCCCGCACCGAGCAGTGGTATACAGCAATGGGCTGATTATTCATCACTTGTAAGGAACCTTAAGACAAACCGACGCAATCTTAACACTCCTTTTTAGGGTTCCGTATTTATTTATTTATTTTATGAAAGGTAGCTTCACAGCTGACAGTATATAAATTTAAAACTATTATACTAAACATCCAAAGGGCAAAACGGGACCCTATTACTAAGGCTCCGCTGTCCGTCCATCCGTCTGTCACCGTGATAGTTAGACAGTTGACATTTTCACAGATAATGTATTTCTGTTGCCGCTATAACAACAGATACTAAAAAACAGAATAAAATAATTATTTAAGGGTGCTCCCATACAAAAAAGGTTAATTTTTTTTTCTTCTTTTTTTGCCCATTTAATAGATAATGGTACGGAACCCTTCGTGCGCGAGTCCGACTCGCACTTGGCCGGTTTATTCTTTTTTTTAAAGAGTTTGCCCCCTCTTAATTATTCATGTATCGTCAGTGTGTTTACAGATACAAATCTCACATGCAAAAACACACAGACTCGGAACAACTATCTGTAGACAAAATATGTGTTCCGTGCGGGAATCGAATCAATGATTGGCTTTTGCGCTGCTGGAAGCACAAAAGCCAATCGTGCCGTCAGCAATATCAATAACTCCTCATCCCCTTCTGTAAATCAACACAAGTATTGACGACGTAGGTCTGCGTCCAGTGTAGCGCCTCAGAACAATGGAGGCTTCGCGGCAGACTGCCCGTAAATCTTTAGAAATGGCCGCTCGCAAGGATGGTCGCACTCACACTTGACCATTTGAAGGCTCTCTTGAATCAGGATGTTGGAAGTTGAATGGGAATCAGATGATTCATACTTCTGAGTTTAAAGGTTGTGTAGTTCAATGTGGTGTTACTAGGTATAGTTCGTCTGTTTACATTTTGTATAACGGTAAAAAAACCTTTAAGCGTGAAACATGCCTTTTTCTTTAGGAATCCGTCCATTACAAATCCAATAAAAGGACATCTTCAGAGAACCTTTACGCAAACTTTCCATTTTTTTTTGTTTTACAAAATAATGTGTTGACTGCCTGCGATGTGCGTCTGCTGAGCTTGAGATCCTGTTTATTGTTTTTTTCCGTGTGGAATTTCTCAATAGCAGCCAGGAGTCTAGATTTATGCCCGGTTGATGGCAATAGGCTCGCCCCCTATTACATGGGACGTAAATATAACGGCGAAATGTGGGTGTATTTTACACCACTGCCAACCCTTCGGGGAATACAGGCGTGAATTTATGTAAAAATGTGTGTTTTTTTAATGGATTCTGAAAGCAAAATTAATATTTCATATTCAAGGATTTTATTACGTACCAGTTTCACTCGTAACTTCACCGCAATATCATCAGTATCAGCCCATAAATATCCCACTGCTGGACGCAGGTCTCTTCTCAGGATGAGAAGGAATTAGGCTTTAATCCTCCACGCTGGCCTGGTGCGGGCTGGCGGACTACAGTCACCATCGAGAACTGTTTGGAGCTCTCTCAGATGCGCAGGTTTCTCACAATGGGAAAACATTGTGTTCAGAAACCTGCGCATCTGAGAGACACACAGGTAAAGTAAGTGATAATCAAATTATGATCCACACATGAACTCAAAAAGTCAGAGCCGCACCTCTGACTTTTCCTACTATGCTGGGATCAAACTCAGACCCAGCATAGACGACAAGCGTTCAAACGCTAGGCTATCACCGCATTATAAGACAGAGTTCCGTTTGGGTCCGAAACTAGTGGGGCAATCCCAAAAAATGCACGTGAGTAACCCATAACTAATCATAAATTTATCGTGTTCGTGCTCATTCGCGCGAAGACGATTCGCTTGTTTTTGACGTATAGTCTTTTTTCACGATTCGGTTTTTTTTTGACGGCGTCTATTCTTTTTATATGCCCCCTTTCATACGCATCATAAATCATGGAAAATATCGGACACGTCTTAAATCACGTATCCATCTTGTTCGATAGTTCATCCAAGACTAAGAATCACGAAACGAATGTGAACATCAATTCTAATATTTCGCCGAATCGTGATAAAACACAATTCCGTATGCAATGTGAACGTCCATCCGTCATGACGTATCGTGTTTTATGACGGAACCCGCGTGAATGAGCCCTTAAAGGTTTAACTAACGTACAAAAAGATTTTGTTATTGCTACCCCTCCAGCTACTCCTCTTTGATATTTGAATAAAATTAAATAGTATTATCTTAAGCTAAGGCTATATAACTTGTAGCTTTTCATGTTGTTTGAACAACAGTTGAGTTAATAAATTGCAATAGTGCACGAGTAATGAAAGCTCGCTCCTCCCTTGAAAGCATTAAGTTATGACTTTCCTTACTTTAGACTTAAAACTTAGCGGGAATATGGCGGACACTATACTTATAAACAGTAATGCTTCTTTATAACAATATTAAGGAAGAGTTCATAATAATGTTAGCCTTTCCTCCTCACTATGGAACAATTTTTCTCAAAAGAATTGTTGCTGCAGACATGCAAGTAACTGTGACCGAGATCATAAAAACGTACAATCAGCACCGTAATTGCGTCTTTTTTGCGTCGTATACATTGCAACGCAATTTTTAATATATACAAAAACCGAAACACCCCAACAAGATTTTCATCACAACTGCCTGAATGTGTGTTTTTTTTTTTAAATAAATCTCCAAGTTACACCTTAGTTTATGTCGCGTTAAGTTCCCTAGTAAAGTGTGAAATGCCTGAGATGTGCTGTGCAGGGGTTGACTAATACACAGAAACTGACCGAGCTTACCGTCTCAAGCCTCAAGGTGTCTATTCTCGTCCACTGTTATGCGTATAAACCTACTGAAAGAAAATTAAAATTGATCGGAAAAAAAAGGGAAAATATAATGTGGTATGAAAACTATGTCAATCGATTCTCCTAGTGATTCTGAACAAACTAGTTTCAAGGTTACTGTATACTAAAGCTAACCCTGTAGTTAGCAGCCGGTGCAATGGACATTGAAAATCAAAGATTCTGCGATTTTGGGAGGGTATCGTGGCTAATTAACAATCGCGCGGATCATGTGATTTGTAAGGTTAAGCTGTGCTTGCCACGGTCAGTCCGTGGATGGGTGACCATTCGTTTCACATTGAGACCTCTCTGTGCCTCAGAGAACACGTTAAACCGTCGGTCCCGGATATCGTATGAATACCTATGACAGTCATTAGGGGTAGTCAGAAGCCCAAATGTGACTGACTATCGGTGTAACATTAGGATATTGGCATTGCCCGGTAACTAAGTTGCGGAGATACTGGTATTCAATCGCATCTGGTGAGTCTGGAAACTGACTCCAACATGTTTGGGAAAACGATAGGCAGAACATTCACTTTTGGGAATGTGTTTCGCAGTGCGGGAGCAGTTCCTTTACCTTTCATCATCATTACTTTAACCATTTTATCGGTTACACTTCACGGTGTGTGCGATGGAACTAAATAATTTGATTCCGCCTGGCCCTTTCCATCATCGGACTACCAGACGTACGGCAATGCGCCATTGGTACATGGTGGACATCAAATGACATGGTGAATACAAAGCGTTTTGCGAACACTTTCATTGTTCGCACAGCTAAGGAGTAGAATTCCCTGCCGGAGTCTGTGTTTTGTGATAGCTACAACCTTGGGGTCTTTAATTCAAGAGTGAATAGGTTACTTCTAGGCAAGCGTGCTTCACCGTAGACCACATCATCAGAGCATCAGGCGAGATAGTGGACAAACGCGAGCGTATAGCAAAACAAAAAAAAAAACTGGTTCTTTATTTTGCATCAGTTTCCAGTCTAACCAGATACGGCTGAACCCAGTCTCAATATTTTAGCAGCGGTTATACATACAGCACTTGACCGCCAACGTTGCTTTAACCAACCCGTCGGTCAATTTTGCTTGTAATAATATCTCCTCAAAGTCCATAGTCACTAAACCTATATTTGTCTTTAAGCTAAGGCAACATTTAAAAAAATAGCGGGTGATGGTGCTAAGCTCGGATAAGCTCGTGAAATTATTCACATGTACCTACTCGTGCCCCGCCAGAGGGCGCTGCGATGGCGAGTGATCATTTTTCACGTAATACCCCCTCTCTCTGGTGTAATGCGGTACAGAAGTTGAGTTACCTTTCATGTATAATATTCTCCGTAATTTACGTGAATTATGTATCCGTTATTAGTCTTATTCGGTAACAGGTATACCATATTTTATACGATTAATTAATAACGTAATTATAATTACAGAAATCAAGCGTTGCGTTTTAATTAGGCATATAATCCTAAGAGAACATGACATGGCTGTTACATTTTCAATGAGAATGAGTAATTAACCGCCTTCAATTTAATTAGTATTTCAATTTTAGTATTACATTTTCTCTTCGTCGAAATATTCTCGTAGATGAATTATGTTCTTTTAAAATAATATAAATTGTAGCGTATTATAATACAAATATATGAGAAGCTCGAAACCTAATATTCCGGCTATATTTGCACAAGTATGTACGTTATGATGGCAAAACTTTTGCTCATGCAAGTCGCTGCGTGTAGCTGGATCATAATAAGTGGATGTTTACACAAATCTCTGTCTCCAAAACAAATGCCATGATAACAATATTGTCATGACCCTTATTGTTGTACCGTGTCATATCCCCTGTTAATGACACGCTGTCAATGTCGGTCGACGGCAGACTATTTGGGGCACGTGTTAATTCTTACGTGGCCTCTGTTTTGTACCCCTTAATACACCTTATCGACGGGTCCTACGTATACTAGTATAAGTGCAAAAACACGACTTTACAAAAGAGCAGTTTAAAAGTTCGAAAGCTTTTAAATTTGACATAAATCAATAGAAGTATATGAAATTTTGGAATGGACCATACCACACCATTTGAAATTTTTTAATATTTCTTTTGATTTACGTCAAATTTAAAATCTGTAGAATCTTTATACCGTTCTCCTGAAAAGTTGGGTTTTTGCACTTGTACTAGTATACGTAGGACCCGTCGTTATGTACTGGATGTATACAGGAACAGTGTGTAACGACGACACCGTGTCTATTTTCATGAGGTCTATACAATGTGGCAAGTACCTATAGGATATCTTATTTTCATTGTGTGATGAACAAAAATAACTGCCCACCGTCAAGTTCATGCGATGACCCGGGTCGTCACCTGCTTCTAGCGACTTTGAGCTCCGTTTCTTATATGAATATACAGGGTGTTAACGAATTCGTGTAATTCCTTAAAACCACATGATCTACTACTGATGTAGACAGGCCCCGCACGGGATTCAGTTTGATTAAAATAAAAAAATAAAATTATGAATTTTTCATGCGGCTTTGTACCGATCGTATCTAAACCACTTAATAAGGACTCAGTAAAAAAATAAGAATTTATTTTTTTGCAAAAAAAAATGTTTTATTTGTGCTGCCGCCCGCTAACTTTTCTAATTCATGTACGGATCAGAATTTGATTCTCATTTGCATTAACGGTGAAGGAAAACATCACGAGGTATCCTGCAAATCCATGATGGCTCAAAAAAGTTCCCGATGGTTTGTGTAGTCGTCAACCGCCCGGCTAGCATGGTGGACTACAATTTAAACACTTCTCAGTCTGAGAAGAGTTCCATCTTACTAGTGAAGTGGGACAGTAATTGATTGATTATGGGGATAAACTATACAGCATGTAAAGGTGAACACCGTTGTCACTCAAACCATGGGTAGTTGACTTAAACATAAAAATATAGGAAAGAGTAAAAAAAAATATATACGCGCGAGAAATTAGCGACGCGGCGGCGCGGTGGCGTTACGACACGGCGCACACACACTCTCTAGCAATACAGCTGAGTGACTGGGGTAGCGAACTGTGCGGGGCCGTGCGTCGGGCCACGCGGCGAGTTCCCCGCGCCCTCTCCCGTAGCTTGTTACCCCCGCGCGTAGGGTGAAATGCTTTTGTGGAAAAATAAAATTTTTATAAAAAAAGTTGTTATTTTTCATTGATTTTACGTTCTATAAATAAAAACAAACCACTGGTTTCAAAGATGACGGTGTTTATTTACCCTTACAGCCTGTATAATTGATAATAGGCTCAGTATTCTCAATGTAGACAGTAAAAATAGCATAAAACACGAGTATTTTGCACAACTGGTTCTTCATGTGTGGCGTCTGGAATTTTTAGAGACAGCACGTCCTCGAGATATGAACATTTTAGTATCCTTGCATTGCTGCTTCCCGTCCGGATACAATGTCTTAGTTCCTATACAATGGTGCTCCCACACTGAGGGTATAAAATGTTGAATAACTTTATAGAACAATATAACATTCTTAAACTTTACGTTTTATTTAGGATTTATAGTACAAACATTACAAATGCTACATACAATTTTATGCGGCGATGGCTGTTTATGAGTTTGTGGGGTGTGCTTTTTTGAGAAGGTCGGCCCTTCTAGGAGACGCAATTTACATGGATTTGTAAGGGGCTGATGCTTTTTTTGGAGGAGGTTGATTGGGACTGATATTGATTTCTCTGCTGTGAGAGTCCGTGCAGGTAGAACTGTATAGCGGTTCCCTGATATTGACATTTTGGAGGTACCTATCATATGAGGCTTGCATAGTCAGAAAAGTGTGCTAATGCCCAGAAAAAAAAATGAATAAATAAAACCGTTATAAGAATAAATGTGAAAGCGCCATGATAAGATACCAGTAGGTATCAGTAGAAAAATGTGAGGTGACTCATTATTTTCCGGACCACGCATTATCTGCTTTTACATAAATCTCCATTTATTTACGCAACATGTTACCAACAAATACAATATAACATGAGAAGACATGTTCTAGACGCGACCTTCACGTTAATTTTAGACATATAGGTGACATTATTAAGTGATGAATAAAATTAATAATTTGTTGTATTATAACTTTCGTGAGACACATTCATATTTATGATTAGTAATGGTTTACTCAGGTGCATTTTTCCGTATTGGTCGACTAATGTTGTACCCAAACTGTTTTTGTGGGGGATACAGAGATGTTATAACAATTGTAATTATCAAGAAGATAGCCAAAGTCATCGATGTGCCTATGATGTTTGCTTGGAAGAACTAACCCTGTTTCCCTGTATTACGGAATTAAGTAATGAGTATATTCTTCGATTAGTAGAATCGCATCTGATCTAAACTTATTAAGCATTGCACATTCAATAGGATACCAAGGTAAAGTGTAAAGTGCATCACCTTAACGTCGACAGGTAGAAAACACCTAAGGCGTTAAGTCCGCCTCTGTACGAATTTTGTGCTTATAGATTAAAATAAATAAATAAAGTAGATCCCTGCAATATGCGACATACTAATAAAAGCACAAACTCTTCACAATTAAGTTTACTCAAAAAATTCCGTCACGATACAACCCTCTGAAATGCACGGAAACTTCACTCCAAATACATAAAAGCCCAACTTATATTTACAACCCATTTAAATCTTTATTCCCGTAAACAAAACACAGCTTTAATCAACACCTCGGATCCTTATCCTTGGGCATAAACAACGCCTATCTTTATAGCCAATAAAACAGCTAAATAGTTTTATATCGATTCTGTGACGTCATTTGTCTCGCGCTTCGTCGCCTACCGCCAGATTAATGGTAGGGAATGTTTGTTTTTCTTTTTTCGGTTGGCAATAATTAAGAGAATTGGGGCTTTTGTTGTGGGTTTTGCTTGGTGGAACGTGTTTTATTTTTTTGTAGTTATTGGTGATGCATTTGTGAGCAGTTTGTATTAAGATATTGTTATTGATGCAGTCCATCAGTTTCAGATAATTTCTTAATAATTCCTAACCATTTTCTAATGGTTGCCGTATTCCAAAGTATGGAATGAGATGGGTTATTAAAGGTAAGCGACCGCTGCGTACGTAGCGAATGACATTTTATTTGCGCAACACACTCGTAACTGCTATGGCTTTTTACAGGTCACAATTTCCATAGCAACGTATGTATTAAGGATTCGACTTCTCTACAACTATGTACCACGCAATGAATATTGTTTTAGACACATTAACTGTCATGATTGATGTTGGTTACGTTACACAATTGTCATGCTGGTCGCATCAAACGGATCCGTAAAGTATCCGGATCCGTAAGTGCGTCCACTGTGTTTCCAGCATTGATGATGAGCAATCGAATTTTTAACATTGTCATTTAGTTATCCGATGCGTGCGTTCCGTCCGTTGCTCATAAGTGAATGCACTTGTATGACTAGCCATATAAAGAATATCTACTAAAATTTAATGCGATGCGTCCGATGCGTTCGATACGGACATGTAGTCTTTTAAATGAAATATGCCACACTCTAAATTAGAATATTATTTGGTTGTACAAAATAAATGAATAAAAAACTAATCTTCCAAAACATTTGCCCGGACTCTGTTTCGTTATTACCCAGGAAAAATCAGTATGAAAGCCATCACCTCCCCTTATCCCACTCAAGAGACTTCCCCATCAACTACTCAAGTGTCAAATCGTATCAGCTCAATCAAACAACGCTTAAAACAAAAATAAATCGCCCTCCTGTTTTTAGCCGTAACATTTAAGTATAACTTAATTTTGGCGCCATTACTGCCAAATGGGGTGGCACTTATCGGCGACAGGGGCGATAAGCTCGCGATTTTGTGTAAATAACAGTGATTACGCCCGAGGGGAACAGGTAGGTATATAAAAGTAGTGTAGGTAAATCGTAGTGATAGCCCAGTGGTTAAACGCTTGCCTTTCATACAGGAGGAAATTGGACACCGGCCCGCAATTATTAACTACCGCGACGGATCGAAATTAGTTTGCACTTGCGAAAAATATCATGTGAAAACGTTGTAATATCACCTTTTTCATCATCATCCCCTATACACTGCTCCATGCAACACCTGCTTTTACGTGGGACTCGAAAGATTTATCTTATGTGAGCTGAGCAACCTGAGCATCCACATTCTATTGAAGAACCTGCGCCCCCCTGGTACCAAAGTGAGACGTATTCCGGTACCCGATGGCAACCCCTTCTTTTCAACTTCGTCTCCTGCCCTAACTACACTTACGAGTTCGGATCCTGGCTATTCTTTACCGTCATGACTAAATACGCTCCAGCCGGTCTGTTTGCTGCCGCCGGGTTCAATCAAATGGCTGTGTGGGCCATCGGCAAGCACCGTAACTACAAGAAGGAATTCGCTGACTACCCCAAAGGACGTAAAGCTATCTTGCCTCTTATTCTATAAACATTTCATTATTGCTATGTATCTGTATTAGGTATTGAGGAGAATTGAGGAACTCGCGGCTATATAATTACAGCCGCATAGACCGATCTTCCGGGTTAAGCCACGCTTGCCGAGGTTGGTCTGTGGATGGGTGACCATTTACCATAGCGAGTTTCCTCCGTGCCTCGGAAAGCATGTAAAGCCGTTGGTCCCGGCTGTCATTTGTAGATCTTTGACAGTCGTTACTGTTGGTCAGAAGCCAGAAAGTCTGACAACCAGTCTTACCAAGAGTATCGTATTACCCAGTTACTGGGTTGTGGAGGTCTGATAGGCAGTCGCTCCATGTAAAATACTGATATTCAGCTGCATCCGGTTCGACTGGAATCCGACCCCAACATAGTTGGGAAAAGGCTAGGCAGATGATGATGATCTGTATTAGGTATTGAATGCTCAATGCGATTCTTTGTAACTGGTGTAGCAGACGTGTCCCTAGCTCAAAAGGACTTGGGGCCGTCTGCTAAATTAGAACGAATACATTAAAAAAACACCACGGTGTGTAGTCCACCAATTAAACTAAAGCCTAAATCCGCCTCATTCTGAGAAAGGGCTCTAGCCCAGCAGTGGGTCAGTAATGGACTAATTATGTTATGTTATGTATGTATATAATTATATGAAGCGTACAGCATATACAAGGTTAGTTTTAGTATATGCGAAACCTGAAACTAGTTTGTTCAGAATCACTAGGAGAATCGATTGACATATTTTTTATACCACATTTTTTTTTGTTTTTTTTTTTCATAAATTTCAATTTTGTTTCAGTAGGTTTCTACCCATAACAGTTGACGGGAATAGACACCTTGAGGCTTGAAATGGTCCGCTCGGTCAGTTTCCGTGTATTAGACAACTCCTGCAGAGCACATCTCAGGCATTTCACACTTTTTTAGCGAACTTAACGCGACATAAACTAAGGTGTAACTTGGAGATTTACTAAAAAAAACACATATTCAGGCAGTTCTGATGAAAATCTTGTTGGGGTGTCTCGGTTTTCGCATAAAGTGAAAATAACGTTGTAGAGCTCGTAATCATAATTATGAAGCACCCTATTGGCACAGGGTTTAAGCCCCTAGATTTCTATGTTAAAAGTCTCTGGTTCAACTCCTCTAGAAAGCTAAAAGTTGCATCCTTGGTACAAGGAAATGCTAGAGAGGCATGGGATTTCATATTTTTTTAAAACTTTTAATAAAGGTCTTGTTACATCTATACTTTGGTCATTAATTTTTTTTATGACAGGTAAACAAACCTTTGATCTCTCGTGAAACAATTATTTTGCTTTAAGAATCCATTAAAAATGCAAATTAAAAAACAAAAATTACTGTAAAATAAGCGTAAGGCTCTTCTAAAAACATGTACTTACCTATGTTTAACGGATTTGTAAAGCAAAATACATAAATGTTTTACGATCAAAGGTTTGTTTACCTTTTATACAACATTTAAATGGCTGGACTATAAGCTGATCGACAAGTTTTAGCTGTAGGTTGAGTTAGAAACTGGCCACTTTATCTTTACTGTGATAACATCGCACTCATGGGAGTTACCCTTGGAGGTCATAAGAAACAAGTCGATCAATCTACTTTTATGACACGCTTGGATCTACTACTTTTATGGGTAAGCAATCGACAGACTACTTTAGGTACACTGTTCTTGATTACAGACATTATAACGTAAGCCAAATTATCCTAATCCTAACTAATATTATAAATGCGAAAGTAAGTTTGTTTGTTACGTTTTCACGCCTAAACCATTGAACCGATCATCTTGAAATTTTGCATATACCTTGTCAGGTGTACAGAGACGGACGTAGGGTACCTTTCATCCCGAAAAAAAATTATGTTTCCAAGGAAAACAACAATAACGATAATAGATG
The DNA here is from genome assembly GCA_905220435.1 of Amphipyra tragopoginis. Classification (NCBI taxonomy): domain Eukaryota; kingdom Metazoa; phylum Arthropoda; class Insecta; order Lepidoptera; family Noctuidae; genus Amphipyra; species Amphipyra tragopoginis. The sequence continues at coordinate 720,636 of HG992003.1, read as the reverse complement.
GCGCCACGTGTCTTTCGAATCATGATTGAATGATATCGTAATAGAAACTTTAGTAGTGCGTTAAGAGTTCTTTGTCAAATTCTAAATTAACACGTGCGAAGGCGCGGGCGAAAGCTAGTAAAATATACCTACTTTACACATTACTGCACTGTTAAAGAAAGAAAAAAAAACTTTCAGTAATTTTAGTTGCAATAGAAATTGAACCATGGTGATTGGACTTACGGCTTCTTATCCCAAAGCATGTTCATTCCAAGTAATAAATACTTGGAATAAACATAATAATCTAACATTATTAACTCAATTTTATTTGGGACCATTCTCCATTAATTACCTGATTGTTATCCTGGGATAGTTTTCCAGGTCAGGAAAAGGTGTAATTGGTTGGGAATAAAGTACATAGTCATTTTTCATTACTAATATTACCACCACCACATATTTCAAAGTTCACCCAAATATTAAGAAAGCCACCCCATTAATCACTGAGCATACTTCTTACTGGGTTGTAATTAGCTCCGAATTACAGCCCGAGTTACAGCGATGACGTAGCAGTACGGTGACCATAATGTGTGATGGGACAAAATATTTTACTCAACTTTTATTAAATCGCGTCCAGATACGTTTCTAAGGATCCTTGACTTATTTATTAGTGATAGTAGTTTTTTAATGTTTTTTTTGGATTGGTAAGCATACATTATTTTTGGCGCAAAAAATACATTTTTACCACACTCAAAATCTCGAAACTTTAACAAGCACAGGCAATAGTGGAAAAACCAATGAAACATTTAATAACATGACCAAAACAGAAACGATGATGACGTCTTAATTAAAAAAATTAGATAGTAAACACACATCAATCTATATGTCATCCGTTTCGCGCGACAAGGACAGAAAATGCCCCATCCAAACCTTTAAAAGCATGTATTTTCTCGTTTTCATCGATTTTATTTATACTTTGACCAATCATGTCACACATACATTTTTGGTCTTTTTTAATGTAGTCATGTACCCTACTCACTCTCCTAAAAAGAATTTGTTGTAGAGCAAGGTTGGTGACCACTAACTAACCCTCTTGTACCAGTGACGATGATGTCCACCGTCCTAAGGTATTAAGGAAGGTTTAATATTCGCCGATCACGCTCACTTTAAGTGCTATTAACAGGTACAATATTTTGTTGAGTAGGCCGAGTGACTATAATAAATTATTATAAACGGATTGTTTGAAGGGTTTAGTGGAAGGTATAAATAGAACAGTCATTGTGGTGTAGCGTTACTTGGGGTTGAGGTTTTTAGTGGCAACGTTAATTTTGATTTATGAAAATCAGGTGACAAGGTTTCATTATTTTTTGCGTCTAAATATTAGTATTGTATTATTACTTTGGTAAGACACATTCATATTTATGATTATTTACGAGTTTTAGACTCAAACGAAGCCCTTAATCATGAGCTGAACACGCGGCGAGGTCGCGAGTCGAACTGAAACCGAAACTACCAACATACAACAATATCAATCTACCAACGTCACGACTAAAAATGCACTCCGACAGCGCCTATGTTATGTCTATAAAAATATATAATAAGCTGCCAGAACCCATTAGAAATATAGACAAATTTAACATTTTTATGAATAGATTAAAAACATTCCTAATTAATAAAAGCTATTATAGTGTAAATGAATACTTAAATGACAAATTATAAATGCTTAGTAAATTTATAAATATTGATAAAATGAAAATAATAATTAAAATAATTACTAAACCCTGCAATAATTCAAAATTATATAAATCTATACCAACTTATAAAACATAATACATATAAATACATATTTCAATATAATTTATTCCATTGAAACCAGCATACACGTTCTATCTAGTCGTATACGTGAATCAAATGTTCATTTTAAATGATTAGACTATTAGAAACCTTAACATAATGTGCAATATAATAATTTAGTATTAGAAGCAAACACTTAGTGCTACTTCCTCCTCTCTCCCGCATTTCTATGCTGTGCCCGACAGAGTCCAAAATTGTGACTATTACATACCCACCAACCAATGTAAATTTACCATGTACATTATGGAACGCATTAAAGAAATTGAGTATTGAGTATTGAACTAGTCGGGCCATCCCGAAAAATACACTTACACACCATAACCAATCATACATAATAGTATTGTGTTTATCAATGTAATGCAATGTTGTAGATATTCTACAATACATATTTGTTTTAAAATAATTAATTCATGTTACTATCCGTCTACTACCAACCACTTTATAATTTTTCTCATGAACACAATTCAAACACTCTTTTTTTTCTAAAGTAATACAAGGCACTTTTCCAATATCTTAGAAAAGCTGGCAACTCGAGCTAATACACTTGTTGTGCTAATGCAATGAAACAGTCATTAGTCAGCGTCGACTCAACAACTTTTTGTTCGCTAACAGTTAATCGAACAGTGATTGCTCCTTGGCTTGTTTGTTCCGAACTCATTAAAATCGTAAATTAATATCTACCCGCTCATGTTTGCCTGGTAGCTGGTACTTCAGTAGGTAATCATGAAAAAGTTTTTAATCAGTATCTTAGGAAGAGTGGGAATTATTGTAAAGTGGGATGAGATTTTTTTTCCTTTTAATCCTTACTAACGTATACATAAAGGAAGCAAGTAACCAGCGCCGACCTACCAGTGCAGGTAACCGCTACGTAAAGGAAGTGGGTAGAAGCAGGGGCTGGCATTTTTTAACAAAAATACGCCTTGCTCCAAATACAAATTCGCGCAAATACTCGTACAGCAACAAATGACGGCTTACCAGCACTGATCGGAGCAAGTCGGAACTTGTCGGCGAAGTTCGGAGCTTGTCACTGACTACCTGCGCCGACTAGCGCTGGCAGATCGGCGCCGGCAACCCGATTTCTACGTGTATACGCACTAATATTATAAATGCGAAATAACTCTGTCTGTCTGTTACTTCATCACAACTAAACTACTGAACCGATTTTGATGAAAGTTGGTACAGGGATAGCCAGAAACCTGGAAAAGGACATAGGCTACTTTTATCCCAAAAAATACGGAGTACGCGATAAAAGACAAAAACGCGGGCGAGGACGCGAGCGACCTCTACTAAATAATAAAGCAACGATCTAAATGTCAATCACAAACATTATTTGTATTAAATGCAACAATGAAAGGGAAATAAAGTCCTGTTTTAAAACCTGAGTGGTTTATAAATAGTGTTGGCAACATTGGATAAACGTGTACCACAGGTTAGAAAGAGCGGCACGCGCCTGCGCTCTAGGGTAGTAAGTAAAATAACCGCCATTGAGGAACGTCCGATATTTTTGCTATTTTCCCTTTTTATGATTAACTTTGTTGAGATAACTTAATAACTGATTGTGACTCAGTATCTATGTTTTTAAAAAGTACCTTTATTTCAAGGTATACAAGAATAGATAAACTAATCTGCTAAGTTTTTTGGATCTAATAAATGTCTTTTTTTTGCTACAGGCAGGGCGGGTATTGGCCCGTCGCTCTTGCTGATAATAATCTCATTTTCTTTTATTCTTGTAGTAAAAATAAGTAAAATTGCTTTTTTGTATTTTTAAATTAAACTTTAACAACAAACGTATCCAAAAATACTCCTAAATTGTTATTTCGTTTATAAAATCTCCTACCATCGTTGTTACAAAATACACGGAGCTGGTATAAAAAATAGCCAATAAACCATAACTCAATAGAAAACCACTCACCGAAATCATTGAAAATAACGTTCCGGTCATCCAAACTCCCCTCATATTTGGCCATTAAATAAATCTCATATTTTATGGTAAACTAACTATCAGCGTTTCCTTCTGACCTTGCAATAAAAAACTTATATAATGAACAGTCCATACCAAATAAATAGGGTGTCGCAATAACAGGGGAAATATACCGCCATCATGGATAATGTGGCCATAATTTGATGCGTTTGGGGGACAATGGCCACTTTAAGCTTTTTATTCTTCGCCATCACAGAATTATTGACGAAGTTTCGATATTATAATTTTATTATTCCCGCTTTATAGGCGTGTTTAGAGTAAATTATTGTCACTGTAGTTCTGTATTGCTGTACTTCATAATTTGTTAGTGTTCTATTGGGAAAACATGGCCATAATTTTGTTGATAGGCTGTCTGGTCGTCAGTAAGTCTACAATTGATGGTAATTTATTGTTTTTACAAGGAGATGAATAATACTGAGTATATTTCTTATTTCAATTCTTGTTCTTTATTAGGTATTTCAATTCAACTACAAAACAGGGTCGGCGCCCAAGCTAGCTAAACTATCAAGAAAGTTCTTTATGTAAGTATGTGATTTCTAATAAATCATTTCAAAGTTTTTTTTTAGTATTATCGTTTCCCCACACTACAATTTCTCTTGTATCGTGGGTACGTTTACAGACACAAATCTCACATACACAAACGCCTAGACCCGAAACAACTATCTGTAGGCCATACAAATTTTTGTTCCGTGCGGGAATGGAACCCACGACCCGTAGCGCAGAAGCCAATCGCTCAGGCACTGCACCAAACGTGTCGTCACCAAATGTGCCATGTTGTCGTATCATTTAAAACGGGTACTACACCACCCACATTACTAGCAATTAGAATACTTACATCACGTATTATATTTGAGAGTGCGTGCTGTTCAACGCGAGCTGTTGCCACCCTTGCAAGCGATTACGATATCCCTAGTTTTACGAACAACTATTATTTACCCATTATTTTTTTGTAGCCTACAACAGCTAACTCCACTTTTATGCTTCTACCCATAAATAAAGCCGGTAGTCCACCATAAATTATGCACTCCATAGCATCGCTTGCCCAAAATTATTTAAGTGTTGCTAACATCGACGCTCGTTCTCCACGTTTTGGGGAATATATTGTTAACAGCGTTATTTACGTGAAGATTTATTTTATTTGCTCGACGTTAGTGTCGCTTTATACATTGTTGTTTATAGCATTTTTTGGATTTCTATCTTTCGCTTTCGATGGAAATTGGGGCTAATGTTATAGGGTCGCGTAGTTAGGTAATGGGATTTATTGTTTGGACATTGAAGTTATTGATGACGAAATACATTTAATAATAAATGTTTATGATTGTTCTCACGTGCGTATTTTAGTATTTTCCTACTTGTTTTGGATTCGAACGGAGTGACTTAATTATGAGCTCTTCATTACTTCCCAAATCATATTTAATTTTAAATCTAGGACAGCAATCTCGAATCATGTGTACTAAACAATGTTAGTCGGAAAGGGGGTGCTAATCCGATAGGGTACTAAAGTACCCCTAATAATGATTAACTTTTGTTCTACAACTTTTACCAAAAGTCAGTAGTTTAAGAGAAATTGCTGTTTAAAGATTTCATGCAAAAATACGCTAAAACTATCTAACCTCAGCTATGATCAGCTTTGTTTAGATTTTAGGTCACTGTGACCTGAAATCTAAACAAAGTTGATCACGGAGGTCACGGATTAGAAGCACCATTTTCTGAATTCAGAACTAAAGAACGAATGAAGGTTTTTGAAAATACTAAAATATCAATCATTTTTAATCGAAATAAAATTTATCGAATTTTGTTTTAACACTTGCTTTGAAACAGTCACCAGTGACTTCTATATACTATAAGTGGTCCGCGGATTGGTCCCTTTCCGACTAACCTTATAAAAGATCGACGGAGCACAACAAGAAAATAGTCTTTCATGTAAGTCTTCAAACTTCAAGATTTATAGCCAACCTTTAGTCCCTAAGATTGTAAATAAAGACAGACAGCAAATACAGGCTGCTTCAAGTATTTACATTACGAAAATAAGTCATACTTTAAGTGTCAAGTGTGGTGGTACACACGAAGAAAACATACTCTAGGCGATTTTTCAAATATAAGATACTTTCATACGTTCAATATTTGTAATGGTTTTACTGCATTCCAATAGATATTTGAAAGCAAGCGCTAGATATAATATCAATAAAATCAAAACAACTCACTCTCGTATCATATCAAACATAAAAATAATAATTTCAAAAAGGGTTTATCTCAAGTAAAAGTTCTTTACAACAGTTCTCAGCAAGTTAAAGAATATAAAGAAATGTTCTTTTGAGACCCATAACCTTTAAAAAAGGTATATATTGTAAAGTTACAGGCAGACTGTATAAATTCAAAGAAAAACACAGCTCATTTCAAATATTAAAACGCGGGTACTCGAGTTTGGGATTCCCTGGGTAAAAAGACGCGGCAAGTTTGTTTAGTAAGAGCCTGCTGGGGTTCCGTAAGTAAATATAAAAGGAAAGAGTACAATCTAAAAACTTTTACGTTTTTTTTGTGCTAAGAAACCAATTACATTGCTTCCAAAGGTAAGCATAATGTACCTTTTTTATTTTGCCAATATTTACTAAATTAAACCGATATTCGTCTTTGGAATATTACAACACGACACAGGTAAGTATCAGTTTGAAACGGAATAAAAAATAGAACGATAAATGCGTTTAACAATAAGTCACATACTTGACTTCTCACAAATCCACCCTGTTGAGATCACAAAAGGATTACAAAAAAAGAACTTTCTACAACAAACGACAATGAGCTTACATTTCCCTCTACTGATCCCCAAAGTACTGAACAGTCAAAAAATATTTCTCACGATGTAGGTAGGTATTATGGAAAAGTTGAATTTCTCCCCCGAAGCTAATGTCCATAATCTTGGCAACTTTTAATAGGACAGTCCCGAATTTGACGGCCGTTATTCAGAAATATACTCAGGGGTGTCCCGCCATCTGTGAAACTTTATTTCATTCGAATTACGTCGTGACTTGAGTGTTTGTGCGTTACCCTGGCGTATCAAATAGGTATATTAAAACATGTATATTATACCTAATTAAAGATGCGAAAGTTGTTTTTTTCTACTTAGAGCTTACACACGAATGGCATGTTCCCAACGGCAGAGGTAACTGCAGCCGCCGAAGAGCTCTTACAAACGAGTACTCTAGTACTATTCATATACAGCATCATAGATGTGAACATTAGAAAAGTTTAATACATCAAACATTTATCTCTGCATCACTAACTGTCGAGTGGTAGGAAATACGTAAGTCCGCCTCTGTATAAATAAAAAAAAGCTTAAATATTAAATAAATAATATGGCTTTATAATAAGAACGCAAAGCAATACATAGGCAAAGACATAGGTCGAAGCTAAAAGTATTTAGTCTGTAATGTCTGTATTAACATTTTCATATCTGCATCAAAACTGAATCTCATATACAAACTTGATGTATAATATCTGTATTTTAAAATAACGTGTTAAAATTATTATAAAAATAATTTAAAATCGGTTTTTCTGTTCAGATAATTACAGAATTTAAGCTTTCACAGAGATATTGAGTTACTAATAACTACAAGAATAAAATAATATTTTCATGCTGTAATTTAAGTGTAATAATGAAGCGTTAATTTTTAGGTAGATATTGTTATAAATTATTGCAGTTCAGTACCTCTCACTAATTTAATGATATTATTTTTCAAGTGAAAGTTGTTATTTATAGACTTAAACCCCTTTATTTGTCTGTATAACTAAATGTGTATCTTTCAGTTTGTTTTAAATAAGTAGTCCTTACGGATTCAGAATAGATTTTCCTTGAAGTTGTTTTTTAACAATCTGAAATAACAATCTGCTCTGTTTTATTTACTGTTATGACACGAGGCAATGTTTTAAAAACTTTGATGTTATTGTGCTACCACAGTAAGGTAATAATCGTTATAAAACACTTTTATCACATGTGGGAAAGGGCTAGAATAAAAAAAATTCATCGCGAGCTGTAAAACGACGCGTGTTGTTAGATTCAACAAAACCTAGCACGCTTGGTGGTAGGTAGGATCTACACGGTTCGCCTGGCTAGCTCCTACCACGTGGACAGTAAAGTCGGCGCCAAGCAATTTACCGTGTATTATATAAGAGTCAGAGGGGTATATGGGAATCCCTCTGCATCTTTGCTTCCTGGATTCGTGTGCTCCATCTCAGATCATGTATGCGCTTACCATCAGATGGGACAAATGTCAAAGGGGAACAAGCATTTTTTTATTATTTTACGGATTTATGGTTATATTATAACAGCTTTTTTGCTATAAAACATGTTATAATCTTAGTGTGGGAGTACCGTTATTTATAGACTTAAACCCCTTTATTTGCTTTAGCCTTAAATAAATAACGGTACTCCCACACTAAGATTATAACATGTTTTATAGCAAAAAAGCTGTTATAATATAACCATAAATCCGTAAAATAATAAAAAAATGCTTGTTCCCCTTTGACATTTGTCCCATCTGATGGTAAGCGCATACATGATCTGAGATGGAGCACACGAATCCAGGAAGCAAAGATGCAGAGGGATTCCCATATACCCCTCTGACTCTTATATAATACACGGTAAATTGCTTGGCGCCGACTTTACTGTCCACGTGGTAGGAGCTAGCCAGGCGAACCGTGTAGATCCTACCTACCACCAAGCGTGCTAGGTTTTGTTGAATCTAACAACACGCGTCGTTTTACAGCTCGCGATGAATTTTTTTTATTCTAGCCCTTTCCCACATGTGATAAAAGTGTTTTATAACGATTATTACCTTACTGTGGTAGCACAATAACATCAAAGTTTTTAAAACATTGCCTCGTGTCATAACAGTAAATAAAACAGAGCAGATTGTTATTTCAGATTGTTAAAAAACAACTTCAAGGAAAATCTATTCTGAATCCGTAAGGACTACTTATTTAAAACAAACTGAAAGATACACATTTAGTTATACAGACATTTCCATTTTTTCCAATCCCAAAACAATGAAACTTGATCCAAACATCAAAGACCTAGTTCTTTCGTTCAGCTGTTTCAAATGGTTCTCTGGTTCTAGATAAAATAACGTTTTGATCGTGTCGAGTCTAACCTTTTTTTAAACGAATAAGTAAAATGTTATCTCTATCTTTTTAAAGAGTAGGGTGTATGACTAAACAGAAACTAAACAGAGCGATTTGAAAAATATGAAAGAGGACGCTTCGAAATGTTGTCACTACATAAACCGTAAAATGTCTATTGAGGAAGATATTTTCACAGCATGTACGGATGTCTATTTCCTTTTCTTCTTTTTTATATTCCTGTTTAGTATATTCTATCACTTGTAAATTAAATCATATTATTTATCTATTTTTGATAATATTTGTTTGCTGCACCGAACGACGTCATTACGTCGGCGCCGGCTGTCGCTGAAAACCAGCGCTGGGGCTCTGTCTTGCATAGGGTCGCAGCATAATGCTGAGCGATAGCCGTTTTACGTGGATATGTCGCATGTTTTCCTCAACCTTCTTATTTTTGGCTTTTGTGTTTATTTTCTTTTTGCGTCATGTTTACCGTAAATAAACGTATTTTCTTTCTTCCTTCTTGTTTCATTTGTCTAAGAGCTAAAAAAAACTGTAGCTAATGATAAGCCATTGTTTTTACATTGAATTTACATTAACTCATCAGGGTCCGATCAGACATAGCCCTATACTTTACACATACCTAACTACAAAATTCACTTGACTGGACTGATCAGACCCTGACTTTGTTCTGATGTTTGTGGTCAAGTAGCTAGGAAACGCCGGAGCCAGCTAGCATGGTGACTTGTATAAAGTGTTGAAAATAACCTATTTACAGAATAAATAGTTCAGTCTGTGGGGCAGTGCCGCCTAAGGAGCAGAAAATATCTGACAAGCGTTTCCTATAGTAACATCATCACGCCTGTATTCCCCAAAGGGTTGGGCAGAGAGAGTAAATCCTCGTTTTGCCGTTATGTTTAAGTCCTTTGTAATAAGGGGCGAGCCTATTGCCATCAACCGGGCACAAATCCAGACCCCGGGCTGCTACTGAGAAATTTCACAAGAAAAAATCTCACGCACTTGCCTAATGTTCCTGCCTTGGTACATCATAGATTCCACACCGAGTTTCGAAAGTAAATCGGCAGATGTTCCGTGTATCAAAAATCCGCTGCACCTAAAACCGGGAGCTGAACTCAATATAATTGGGAAAAGGATAAAAAAACAAAATCTAGTTAAACCTACCTTCCAGTCCAACATATATTATGTAGGACCCAGATCCAAACGCAAAAGAGCATAAAAATCGTTCCTATTTACGGTACAACGATTACAATAAAAAGCTATTTTCAATATAGGTCACACGTTACCGCTAGAAAGTTCTGTGAAGAGGCCGATTGATAAATGGTTTCTTTGCAAAATAAACGGGAAATACATAATAGAATCAGAAGTTGACAAACGAAAAGCGACTAAAGGACCACTTGGCCCATAATCAGCGATTCGAGGACTCCGGAAGTTGGGAAGTTAAGACTACTTTTTTTGTATGTCAATGTAAAACTTGTAGAAATCTTTCCTGAATATGTGACTTGGCTTCTGGAGTGCTACAATGAATGGAATTAGGTCATAATTGACACGTTTCACACTTGGCAAACTGATTTACCGAAACTTAGCAACATACTGACTGAACTGTATGCCAACTCCCGTGCTACGAATCTATTGTTTCGAGAACAGCAGAGCACAACCGTAATTTTGGTACAAAGCGCTCTGTAATAGCGTCCTTTACTGTCAAATGCTGCATATGACTTTGATTCCTGCAGCTACGCAGTGTTCAAAATACATAAGGTTCAAATGCAAACCTACGTTTGAGCTCATTTCAGATCTGAAATTACAAACTCATAAAATAATATGGTTTGATCAGCCCACGCTTATTTATGTTCTGTGGATAGTGAGCGTTACATTGTAATTCGAATAGGATAGCTCCTCAAATAGGGATGAGCTGCATGAAGGCTGATTATTGCGGACCATCAGTCGGAAAGGGTCAACTCAAAACTAAAGACACACGCCATACTCTAAAGCGCAGTTCAGACTACGCTATAATACATAGCTTATAGCAAATACTGCACAGCGATATCGCTCAGCATACATTCTACAGGGTGAAATTGTAAACAGTTGACAAACCGCAATGGGAGATTATACTCATCACTATGTACAACTTTTACGATGAGAACGAACCTGAAACCGCAAAAAAAAAGCTGCTTTTCCCTACATTTTGACGAGTTATGCGAACTTAAATGTAGGGAACAGCTGTTTTTTTTTTCGGGATTTCCGGTTTGGCCCCATAGTAAAAGTTGTTCATAGTGATGAGTACAATCTCCCATTTTGGTTTGTCGACTGTTTACAATTTCACCATGTATATGGACACGTTCGCACAACGCTATGCTAAAAAGTATTGGCTTGCTATACGCAATAAACTTGAGCGATTTTCAGAGCTATATCGTAGGATTCTCCGGTCCCCGCCCCGCCTTACTTCTACACCTTTCGTCGCCCGATTGATCGCTGTCAAATAACTTGCTATACATAGCAGACCGGCTTGCGATATAGCGTATAGTGTGAATGTCATGTTATACATTTTTAGCTTATGATGCAATATGCTTTACTATATAGTGAAATAGTATAGCGTAGTCAGAACTGCGCTTAAATGAAAATTGTGTGAGACTAAAAAGAAAGTTGAAAATTCTGTGACTAATTTATTATTGTTATTACAATTATTTTCTCAAATGTTCTAATCATATCCATAGCTATCAAAGATGATATTAAAAGTCCACTTAATGTAATGGATAATTGAAGGTAGAATCGATTTCACGCGCCATCTAGACGTGAATTAGTGACGGTCCACAGAGTCGTTAATTCTCTCCGTGGGATCCAATTTAGTTTACTGAATACCTACTATTAGTATCATATTGGATATTGTTGCCGACCTTTTTGTTGTGTTATGTTTTGTGTGATATATTTATGATAAAATATGTGGGTTTATTAGGTTACGAATATACTGTTCTATTAGCTAAACTTGTCACTAATATGAGACAATACTTTACATTATCTGAGAATCTATCTATTGCCTTAAGGTCATGGCACACTATACCGGCACCGCAACGGCACCGCTTCAACCCAGCAATTAACTTGTCATTCAAATTAGAGCATTAAATCGTGTGTCGTATAATATATTTTATAATGTCAATATGAAAAAGCCAACGGCGGGCAGTCAGCGTGCTTGCCGCTACCACATAACTCGCAGACAGCCCTCTGCAAGCGAGCGGACCGCGTGCTTACAGCGCACCGACTGCGTGCTTACGGCGCGTCGACTCCGAGTCGCCAGCGAATGCAAGTCCTAGTCGTGTTCAATCACAAATGCCATATAACAATGGTGTTCGCGGTGACAGCAAGCTTGCATCTCGCTGACGACGCGTAGTTAGCGCGCTGGCGGCTAGCCGTAGCCTAAATTCGAGGCAACGCCGTGCTGCAGTTGTGCAGTTGCTGTGCCGGTCTACTGTGTCATGACCTTTATTCTTTACCAGAGTCCGCTGGTAATGAGGTTGGCAAACAGACTGACGTCCAACTTCAAGAACAGTTGTTGCTGTCTCAATACACTATCAACACCAAGAGGATTGATGAGTTGCCATCCTCAGAGACAAAGTTGGAAAATCTCATGAGCCTGTAGTTTCACCGGCATAGCAATGATGCTTGCCGGTAGAAATAGAAGAAGAAAGAAAGAAAGAAAAAATATTTTTTCTTACGCCCAGACGAACGCACACGCATACTTAAAATTTAAAATAATTACTCTTAAAATTAATTAATTCTAACACAAGTTAACCGGTTAAATTTAAATATACAAGGTTAGTCAGAAAGGGGGTACTAATCCGAAAGGGTGTTAAAGTACCCATAATAATGAGTAACTTTTGTTCTACCACTTTCCCCAAAAGTCAATAGTTTAAGAGAAAAAGCTGTTCAAAAATTACAAAAAAAATATGCTAAAATCTATGTATCGTCAGCTATGATCAGCTGTGTTACATTTTAGGTCGTATTTGTTGCCACGAATTAGAAGCTCCATTTTTTGAATTCGTAACCAAATTAGGGACGAAGAATTTTTGAAAAAACTAAAATAAAAATTATTTTACAAGGAAATAAAAATTATCGAATTTTGAAATTTTAACACTTGCTTTAAAACCGTCATCAGTGATACTTTAAGTGGCCTGCGGATTAGTACCCCCTTTCTGACTAACCTTGTATAATTGCCTGGCAACCCAAACACCAAACAATTGAAAAGTAAAAATAGAACTATGACTTTTGTAATCTATCGCAAGTTTGCATATTTACCTATAGTCTGTGGTGACCTAGGCATCTTACTCTCTTATCTGTTAAAAGTACATAATTAATTGAATACTTGAATTTGCGCGTCACATGGTGCATAAGAATTTAGGTCTGGTAATAGGATTGTACCTCTGAGGGTCGAAACTCATATGCTCGACGTGTTCCCGCTCGAAAGTCTATAGGTACGAATTCTATACGATCGAAACTCGCTGATTCGAAACACGTTGGATCGATGTTGCAAGCAATCGAAAATTGCAGGATCGAATATTCGCTGGGTCGAAAAACGTTGAGCCGAATACCAAACACTCGACACCACCGGAGAGATTATAAATTGTGGAGATTAAATAGGGGGAATTATTAATCGGGCGAATAAATAATATATGGAATACTGTTAATGAGATACTTTAATACTAAACCGAGCGGCATTAAAATATATTTGCGAAAAATGAACTGAACTGGCGATAACTATGAATGATTAAAATTCGTAAAATAAGCTACTAGCAGTGGGAAACAGTTAATCTAAGCTAGCAACTAAATTCCAAGTGTCCGAATTAAATTCTAACTTGGGCGAAAAAAATACTGAGTGGGCGAAAATATACATTTCCTTACCCCGACACGGATAGATTAGGTTCGAAGGGGATGACGGGGGCTAGAGTGAGTGAGCGAAGCGAGCGAACGAAGCTCCCGTCATCCACTTCGTGTTAGGTTACTTTAAACCCTGCAGACAGAAATAGGAGCCCCGCACAGCGGGGCTCCTTCGACGCTCCTTTGGAAACCCAAACAACCTTAAAAACATACAACAATAATGTGAGCGAAATATGTTCGCATAAAAATTATTATACTGATCGTTCTGAATAACTCGTACCTCAAATTCGTAATTTTAAGTCGCCGTTTTCAATATTTGTGTTCGCCCTCAGTCTTTCGCCCACTTAGTATTTCAGTAGGTACGCCATAATCGGTATTTTTGACTCCTTTACTTTGAATTTATATTCAATCGTTTAAATACTAGCCATTAAATAGTAATTAAAGGAACTTGTGTCTACCTGATAGTAGTTTTCATATTTTCATATTTTGACATATTTTTACCAAATCTTGAATATGTGTAAAAAAGTAGGTTCACTAATGTTTCACTAAAACACTGTAGACTTTAGTTTACAAGCAACGTTTCACACTACAAACAACTTATTCCACAAACATATCATTTTATAAAATTTCATTTGACAAATACTTTGCAATTACCTACTTAACTGTGCGCTACACTCTAGGGGTATGACAGAGTTTGACCTGGAGTCGGGGTGTGCTGAGTCAGATTAACATTAAATTCGACCTATTCTTATTAATGCCGTGGTAAAAGAATGGTTTAGTAACTCAATCTTTTACACATTTTGTTAAAGAAAGTACAAACAATGCATTTTATCAAACGTATTTGTGCATGCATAAATTCCTATACTTGCTATTTAATCTCTACAATTTATAATCTCTCCGGTGGTGTCGAGTGTTTGGTATTCGGCTCAACGTTTTTCGACCCAGCGAATATTCGATCCTGCAATTTTCGATTGCTTGCAACATCGATCCAACGTGTTTCGAATCAGCGAGTTTCGATCGTATAGAATTCGGACCCATAGACTTTCGAGTGGGCACACATCGAGCATATGAGTTTCGGCCCTCAGAGGTACAATCTGGTAATAGGTAGGGTAGTAGTATTTCCCCGGCCGAGCTCTTTCACAAGGAGCCGTACTATTAATAAAATCTATGGTGGTTTTTAAGATACTTCAAGAACTACTTACCCTACAAGAGCAGTAACCCTGGTGACAATAATATGTGCACATTATAACACGTCTGTCCTAACGCGACACTTATTAAAATTAACAGCGGTGTAACGAAGGGAGCCCGCGAATATAATAGCGTGTTTTAACTTAACTGTGTCATCATTCCTGTGTTTAATTTCTTGGATATGTTTTATATTTATGGTTTGTGACACCTTTCTATTACAGGAAACAGGCTTAAAGAATTAGGATATTAAATTACTTTTGTAAAGGTAAAATTAATAGTAAAAGGGCGTACGTCTCAAGTTTCAAGTTTTTTAGCGTAAAGCAATGGTACATCTACATAGATGGTATCTTTATATTCTTCTACTAGCTTTTGCGCGCGGCTTTGCTTGCGTTCATTAAGCTCAAAAAAACTGTTAATACACTACTAGAGTTGCTATAATAATATAATTTAATCGTGATTCGAAAGACACGTGGCGCCATCTATAAACGTTATTGTTGTTTTCCTCGGGAACAGTACTTTTTTGGGGATGCAAGGTACCCTATGTCCGTTTCTGTACACCTGACAACGTATACGCAAAATTTCAGGATGATCGGTTCAGTAGTTTAGGCGTGAAAAGGTAACAAACAAAAAAAACTTACTTTCGCATTATTTTATAATATTAGTCAGGACAGGATTGAAGCATGCAAAATATTAAAAATTAATATTATAATTTAAAATACGTATTTTAGATTGTCATAATATCTAATTAAAATTATCATTCCATTTCATTTTAAATTGAATTCATAATAGGTTTCTTTAATAAATATGAAGATTAAAAAAACATGCAAATCAGATGTAGTGCTCAATGCTAGACATGCATAGACTGCATCGTCGTTCAATAATAAAGTCAAATAAAACTACACTTTTTTTTTTCAAATTAAATATTTCGTTCACCTCGCAATGAATAGAGCCTTGATGACATCGTCCAGTTTAAAAAACTATCATCTGAAATCGGACCACAAAAAAGTGCGCAACGTTTTGCTATGGAATATTGTTGAAACTGAACCATCACACAGCTCTGTGTCACAAAATAAGATGTAACTACAGAAGGCCCACTCCCAACAAAGCAAAAAACTCAACCATAATTACTAGTTGATAAAATAGGTTTAACGGAACAGGGTCGAACCACTGCAGTTGGAGATTGCGCGCACTATAACGGTATTTGTTTCGCTCCATTTCCCTTCTTATCATTCACTGAATAAAATGAAACTACTGTACCTATTTATTTTATGACTATATCGACATTGGTCTCACGTACATTATATATTTATACATAAGTCTCCGCTTCTGCGTGATTTGTAAATACCAACGTGATCCGAATTGTGTACATTATTGTGGCCCGATGTGTAATAATGGGCTCATGTATGTACGAGGTAATAATTGTAATTTAATGGGTTATTATTAATGATAATATTATGTGGGTTTGTGTAGAAAATAACGATATTTTAGTTAGTAAAATTATTTGTTATGTTAGGCGATACAGGATAAATTCCTGATTATTATTATAATACAAAATGTTTCACTTCCTATCAGTTTCTATTTTTTCTAATCCTAACCAATCATTAGCTTGATGGACGGACGACATCATCAGCATGGTAGGCCAATAAGTTGGGTATAAGACAGGAAAGAATCTCCTTCTTTTTACCCGACTGCGCGACAGCAAAGACAGGGTTATGTTTTTCACGCGTATCTATGTGTGTGGCATTCTGTATACCCTCGAAGCATCCCAACGGATGGGTGGATTTTAATGAATGAGGTGTCTTTCTATTCGTCTAAGCCGTGCAATTGTTATAGGCTAGGTTTTGTAAATCAAAATGGCGGCCGTGGTAAAAGAAAAAAGAGGGAGAAACAAAAAAGTTACGTACCGCCCGTCGTCCCAGGACGACACTTAATTGTCTTATCTATTGTGTCTATAATTACGGTGATTGAGAGTTTAAATGAGGTGTCTATAGATAGATTTGTTAAGGCCTCATTGCATACTTGTAAGTAGGTACGATACATTGATAAAACAATAATAAAAATAAGCCAATAAAAAAAAACAAAAAACCCGCCTGCATTAAAACTAACTAAAAAAATAGGAACTGAAAAGATGTAAACAATATCCGGGACGTCGAGTAATATAGTTTTGTATGAATGTCGTCACTTCTCAGAATTTGTCACTATCATCTTGATACATGTCGTATTCATGCAATTCTATGTACCTAGATATATCCATAAAAGTGTTACATTAAGTAGGTATAACACGAAATATAGAGAATTTAAAAATGCTTCCTTTACAGTGCTAACGTTAAACACTTCTATAGAAGTAACTGAAGATGGTTGCCGTGGCTGTTAGACGCAAAAATATATTCATCACATCATTCATATCGTGATTCGACAAATCACGTTTGCTATATAAAAATGCTAAGTGTGAATATATGGCAATATACCGCAAAATGGTTCGATGTGGATACAGGTTTATTAAAAATCTATACCTAGTTGTCAACTTGATAAATAAATAAAATATCGAATTACAATTAAAGTATCTTCCTCCTTTTGCTAAACTATGCTGTGCCCGATAGGGTCCATAATTGATCCCGTAATTACATTATGGAATGCTCGGGAACACCCAAATATTCCGAAATATTTTATTCCAAATTTGGATATTCCGATGTTCAAAAATCCGAATTTGATAATTCCTTAAAAATAAAATATCGATTATTAAAAAACACGAAATTTATTTTACTGAGTGTCATAAATACGATTAATTTGTTTTCCGACATTCGTAAGTACGAAGAATTAAACACCCGATGTGTTCTTGACCCGAAAAACAGCATTCCAATTCTCAATTTTCCGAAAACAATAAACATTATGACAAACAATAGACATACACATACAGACTGTAACATAAGACAAATAGTGCAGTTGGTTAGGTTAGGTTAGAACTCCCGGTGTCATCACTGCGTCCATTTTGGAGAGGACACGGCGCGGCACACGCTGGCAGAATCTACTGCATGGGAGGAGCCGCGCCGCGCCCTTGTTTCTGAGGTGGGGAGCGACCTGTCACTGCCGGCCGTGGTTCTTTCTATGGTCGGTAGTGCAAAGTCCTGGGACGCGGTGATGTCCTTCTGCGAAAGTGTCATCTCGCAGAAGGAGACTGCGGAAAGGGAGAGGGAGAGTGCAAGCACTCTTCCAGCCCGCAGAAGGCGCACCGGGCGTCGGCGGAGGGCGGATAACGCCCTCTTCCAACCCCCGTAAACGGGTCCAGGGGCGGCGGACTTGGGGACGTCCGCGTCCTCCATCCAAATGGACCAGAGGCGGTGGCGCGTAGTGTTCCACGCGCGCCTCCTAGATGACAAAGGGGGAGTCTCACTCCCCCCGCGATTGAGGTCTGCAAATGCGGGCCGGCACTAGTTGGGGGCTGCGGACGAATGTACTGCTCCCGCGGCCCCCGGCCTAAGTGTGAGATGGAACAACGGGGTGGTTTTAGTCAGTAAGAGTCTGACAGACCCCTCCGCCCACCCCAGGGCGGAGGACATCCATGAGGATGTCCACAAGGAAAAAAAAAAAAAGAAAGGTTAGTTTAGAACTGCGACAGTAACATAAAATAAAAAAGCGCGTAATCGGGGCTGTTGTTGTACAAACAAATGCATTGTTTGTACTTTCTTTAACAAAATTTAATGTTAATCCGACTTAGTACACACCGACTCCTCGTGGTCAAACTGTGTCCTACCCCTAGAGTGTTATTTAAAAGCGTGGAGCCAAAAGCTCGCGTAGGAGGTCCTGAGGGGAACGAAGCGAAGGGGCGACAAAGCGAGTCTTCTGGAGGAGCATGCTCAGAAACACCGGCCGGCAAGCTAACTTGCATAATACATGCTTGCTTGTTTGCATGATACATGCTCGCTTGCTTGCTTGAGCACTTTTTAATTTATTTTATCAAATGTCGAATTTGTCAGTTGAATTATTTGGTGAAATTAAAAAAGTACAAATTATACTTTACCATTCAGCACATTTGCAAAGTAAACCATTGCCGAACTGAATATTAATTTCTAGTTTGTAGTATTTCGTACTTTTAATTAATCGGTATTTTAATCATCGGAATTCGTATTTTTGATGTTTCGGATTATTATGGAGTCTGACTTTTTATTGTTAGATGTATAGAAACTCGGCATTTTGGTATTCGTAATTGTAAATGTTAGGCGTTTTGTAATTTAAGATTTATAAAAGTAGGTTTTATGATTAATCGGAATTGTCATATTAGGATTTTTAAACCATTCGGATTTATGAAAATCGGTATTATAAAAATCGGGATTAAGAATTTCGGAACTCAGTTTTTCGTATTAATGTAGTGTACCCGGAATGCTCAAAAGAAATTGAACTGAACTTATCAATTAAAACAGCAAATGCGAAGAAATCTGCATAATGTATTATTCCTTTGGCATGTATTTGCAGTCTGCCAACAAAGTCCGCAGCGAGGCGTTACAATTTAAACAGGCAATGCCTACTTCGAAACGACACATTTATCGTCACCGATGGAAACTTAACTCGTTTTGTGTGTCCACTCTGGATATCCGATAGGCTCACTGAACGTTTTATGTCAACGCAGTTAGTCGCAGATCCGCGCGTGCAACGACAAAATAAACGCACGTCGATCGCCCACCCCATCAATTCACAGCACAATGGCCGCTGCGACTATATACTTTTTACGTTTTGTATTGCTATCCGCACCTCGCTTGTTTTTATTTAACACCGTTTACGAACAAACTTACTGTTTGCTTTACGAAAGTTTTGATTGAATTTCGAAATTGATTTCGCAGTACGTTGTTAACATTCAGATTTAAAGTGTTTATGTACAAGAATATATTGAAACTATTTTGATTAAAAATGAAACTAAAATAGTACGTGTTGTAAATTAAACATGGATTGTTTAATAAAAGTAAATATTACATGGGTCTGGTTTGAAATATCTGTGAAATCGTTTATAAGCTTTGGCAAAATATCATTGAATTTGGCAAAAGAACTAGCTTTTATTGTATCTCTGTTGGACAAAGACCTTTTTCACAAGTTATTAGCCAAATAAAAAACATCTATCGCAATAAAAACGATTTATTAAAATTACACTCTGTATCGTTCAAATAATAGAAATACTTTCACTGGAAAAAAGTATTAAAAACATTTGTGCTAACTGAAGTATATTTCACATTATTTTGAAGATTCCCAGCTTTGTTTTTAAAAATCCGATCAAGTATATTAAATTACTCTAGGAATAAATAACAGTAGAAAGTTAAATTATATCTAAAATTAATCACAATATCTGCCTGAACGCCGAACCAATTTTCTTAAAAAATAATAAATGTGATGTCGTAACATTATTTTTCGACTTAGCTTTTTATTGGAAAATAAGATGGGACATATTGCAAACGATTTTAAGCTCGTAGCTCGAGATGAGAGCGTTATAATATTAAATGACCTATGACCTTAAAGTAATTGCTGCGAGATTCGACTGCCCTTACCAGAACCACTGGATAAGAGTAGCGCTAGGATTAGTGTAGGATTAATTTTACTAACATAGCTGTAACTAACCCAATATGAGTGAAACTCGAAATAAAGATTTTTATTATTATTTCCTTTATTCATTCCAACTTCTTATTAGTTACATTTTTAAATACATATCAACTACAAAAACATAAAATAAAAAAATATGATATACATTTAAAAATATAAAAAATAGGGGTCCACCGGCATCGGGAGCAGGGTCCAAGCTACCGGCGGTTAGGGCTCCAGAGACAGGAACCTCCTCACAATACGCGCCGTATCAAGGAGGACTGCTTTCTGTATCAGGCCCTTGATCCAGCCACCTAACGAGAGCCTCTTGAGGTGTTGGTCGAGGCTCTTGGCCATTAGGCCATTGGCTGTTACGACTATCGGCACAATGGTTGCCGAATCCACATCCCACATGTTGACAACCTCGTGTGCTAAGTCAAGATATTTGATTTGTTTATCTTTCTCAGCTTTCACGAGGTTTTCATCATGCGGGATGGTAACATCAACAATCATTGTGCGGCGTTCTGATCGGTCTATCACCACTATATCAGGCTTATTGGCGACAATAGTCCTGTCAGTGATGATAGATCGATCCCAATATAACGTGATATGACCATTTTCGAGAACTGGGTCGGGCACATACTTGTAGTACGGTACCTCCGATTCCACAAGGTTATATTTCAAAGCAAGTTGCTGATGGATAATCCTAGCCACTTGGTTATGCCTATGCAAGTACTCGCCGTTAGCAAGACGAGAACAACCGGAAATAATATGCCTGAGGGACTCGCCCGGACAGTGGCATGCCCGACATATGTCAACCGTCCCGTCCCTCACAATATACTTCCGGTAGTTATTCGTCATGATGACTTCGTCCATAATTGCACAGACAAAACCTTCGGTTTCCCCAAATAGGTCACCGAACCGTAGCCAGGACACGGACGCTTGGAAGTCTACGTCGGGCCCATGGAGGGCCCGGTAGAATCGTCCGTGTAGCTCCTTGCTCTGCCATATCTCCCTGCGGTCATTAGTACTGAGTACCACAGGCTTGCGCCAGTTCTCTTTAGCCAAGTTGAGTGGGGTGAGTCCTTTATCTACTGCGACCACATCTCGGTGCATCCCCGCGTCGGCATGTAGGAAATATTCCCTGAGGCTGCACACCTCACGATTGTGAAGGGTCTTAGCATTTAGTAAGCCTCGACCCCCACACTTTCGCGGGATGTACAGCCTCATTACTGACGATCGCGGGTGATGCATCCGATTTGCGGTCAGCAGAGACCGGACTCTCCTATCCAGAGCATCTAGTTCAGTCTGAGTCCACTTCAGTATGCCGAAGGAGTACATCAAGACCGGCATGACCCAACCGTTGAAGGCGCGCACCTTGTTGCCGCCCGACAAAAGACTTTTTAGAACTTTTTTCAGGCGGCCAAAGAAGCGCTCCCTCAACGATTGTTTCATGTCGGCCTCACTGATGCCCAGCCCCTCCGACATACCCAGGTATTTGTAGGTATCGTTTGCGGAGAGCGGTCTGAGGTGTATGGAATCCGAAAGTTGTAGTTCCTCGGATTCCATAATCCCCCCTCGTCTTACATGCATGACTGCACATTTGTCCACACCAAATTCCATCCTGATAGAATTACTGAAAGTTTCAGTTACCTTCAGTAACTCCACCAGTTGCAATTTAGTGGGGGCAAAGAGCTTTAGGTCATCCATGTAGAGAAGGTGGGATACTACCTGACCTCCTCTCCGCAGCGGATAGCCTAGCCCCGACCCCTCCAGCAATGTGCTAAGAGGGTTCAGGGCTAAACAAAACCACAGTGGGCTCAGACTGTCGCCCTGGAATATTCCCCGCTCAATCCTGATCGGTTCACCGCTCTCCCGAATCGGTCGACATCCTGGATAGCGAAGGACTGTCCTCCATTGCCCCATACATGACATCAGGAAGGCGCGTAGAGTTGCATTTATTTTATACAACTCTAGCACCCTCATGAGCCACGTATGTGGCACCGAGTCATAGGCCTTCTTATAGTCTATCCAGCATGTCGATAGATTCTTTCGCGAGCGACGAACCTGTTGGCTAATGGCCATATCAATGAGGAGTAGCTCCTTAGTACCGCGGGACCCATTCCTACATCCATTTTGAGCAGAAGACATTACCGAATTATTTTCAATATGAGTGTTAATTTTGGATCTCAAAATGGATGTAAGAAGCTTATAGACCGTCGGCAAACATGTGATCGGTCTATAATTCTTGGGTTCCGCGGTACTACCTGATTTATGGAGCAGGTGGGTAACTCCTGTCGTAAAGAACTGTGGAAGCGACCCTGACTCTAAGGACGACTGGAATTGGGTCGCCAAGCGAGCGTGTGAGCTACGTAGCCACTTTATCCAAAAGTTGTGCAGCCCATCCGGTCCTGGAGATTTCCAGTTAGGCAACGGACGGGCTGCACTGGCTACGTCTTGGGGGCTGATAAGTATTTCCCCCATTTCTTCTATTGGCTCACACGCTCGCTCAATATCCCGCATCCAATCACCCTCGGTGTGAATGACGGGGACCGACCAGATGCTGCGCCAGAATGAGTTCATGGCATCATCATCCGGTAGGCGCCCATCACTCACACCTTGGTCAGGTCGCTCCCAAGCTCTATACACCCACCTTTGGTCGCATTGAAACATGCGATTCTGAGTATATCGCTCCACGCGGCGTTTATATCTACGAATGCGACTCGCCCATGCACAAACTTTCTGCTTCAGGAAGTCGATGCGCTCTGTGACTTGGGACATATATTCTCGAGGACTGATACCAGTCCCCGAGAATGCCCGCCTCACAAAGCGCATCACTCTTGGTCGAGTATTGCCCTCCCTGAAGCAGATTAGCTTGCCGATGAGTGCCCTGGCCCCGTCGATACGACGCTCAATCCTGCACTGCCAGGCTGGTACGGCTGGTTTAGGTCGTGTAGCTCGTTCACTATTATTAAATTTGACGTTAGCTACACGACATGCCGCAACAGCCGCACAGTACAGAATCGAGTGTGTATCGCCGAGATCTTCGCTGCTCTCAAAATAGCTAGAAAGCAGCGAATCCAAGGCACACACCAGCGCCCTGTTTTTATTGTGCATGGGCAAGCGTGGTAATCGTGGCCGTAATTCGGGATTAGCTCTATACTCCCGAATCGCATCCTCCAATGCACTCCTCAATTGGTCGTTATATTGGCTACTTACTGTAACAGCCCTGTCATCCATATCCCCATCTACATAATCAGACCGCGGCGGGACTATATTGATATTAACTTCATGTACCGCGGTTTGTGAGGGGAAAGGGGTGACACGGCTGTTCTGTACCTCTAAGCGAAGCCTATCAAGTGCGGCGTCGTCCAATCTATGATTGCGTTGAATAACCCGCACCTGATCCGATAATCGTTGGGCCGAGACGTTAATGGCTGGTTCAAGTTCCTGAAACAGAGTCAGCATCCTAACACGGTACGCAGTGAGGTTAGTTCCCCCCTCTGTAGACCCGTAATATGCGCGCATGACGTTCTCGTTTATACTTTGAGTCCATTTCATGCGCTGCACACAACCACCGGTAGCGAGGACCCGGCTCGGGGCCGGGGGGCCCCTAGGTCCCAAGCTGGTCGGTGGCCGGTGTCTCCCCTGCCGACGTACAGGTCTTGGCGACGTCGGCGGAGAGAAGTACTCGTCGCTCGAGCTCGACGCGGCTGCAGCTGCCGGTGTTACTGGTGGTCCGAGTTCCGGCGGCTGCGAGGCGGAGCTGAGCGGCGAGTCCGGGGGTGGTGGGCGTGCTGCTTTGCTTCTGGCTCGAGTTAGCATATTTCTTTTACGTTACTTCCATGGTTATTTCATAATTAATTTTGAATTTCCCTTTGACATATGTCAGTTCTGTCTTGTATTTTTCTTTTCTTGTGATTAGGCATTTTTATTTCGTTTATTTAAATCTTTAAATAGTTATGGAGCTTATGGTTGACCTTTTTAGGTATTGTAAACGTTTTTCAGACTGAAATATTCAGATTAATTAAATTATATTAACGGAACGAAAAGAAATTGTTACAGCTGTCACTGAGTGTTGCCAGTGTATTATTATTATTATTATTATTATTATTATGACAAGTTTATTACCCTTAAAAAAGCCATTCAACGATGTTAATGAAGGGTAAAAATCCCCCTTTTTCACACGTTTGTAGACGGTCCATTATGCTATTGTTTTGAAACACATTCATCTTTTTAAAAATATTACAATTCTCATTGTTCATTTTGTTTATTAATTTTCGTATTTTTTATTTCTATCTTTATTTAAATCGCAGACATTGTAAATTGTGTGATTTTTTTCACAATCTCAATACTGAGGCCCAATTCTCATAAAATAAATCTTAGTCTCAAGTACTGTAATTATAGACACAATAGATAAACAATGGCACTGACGAACCGGTTCGTCGGTCGGGCCGCTAGCGGTTAATAAATCGCAACTGAATCGTTCATTCAGACAGTTTTCATTTTCAAAAGCTGTAAAATTATTTGACATAAAAAACCGGCCAAGTGCGTCTCTGACTCGCGCACGAAGGGTTCCGTACCATTATCTATAAAAACGGCAAAAAAATCACGTTTCTTGTATGGGAGCCCCCTTGAATATGTATTTTATTCTGTTTTTTAGTATTTTTTGTTATAGCGGTGTGGCGGCACCTATCTCGCCACATGCGAATTATCCTACATCGCGCAATCAAGATTTAACACGCAGATAGTATATATACAACCTCCCAACATCAACCGTTGGGCAGTAGCCCGCCAGGCACAAGACTCCGCCTGGTTGGAGGATCCTCCCTTTGGTTGGAGGATCACCACACCAAGTTTCTCCACAGCGGCAACAGAAATACATCATCTGTGAAAATTTCTACTGTCTAACTATCACGGTTCATGAGATACACCCTGATGACAGACGGATGGACGATTATCTATAAAAACGGCAAAAAAATTACGTATGTTGTATGGGATCCCTTAAATATTTATTTCATTCTGTTTTTTAGCATATGTTGTTATAGCGGCAACAGAAATACATCATCTATGAACATTTCGACTGTCTAACTATCTCGGTTCATGAGATACAGCCTGGTGACAGACGGACGGACGGACAGCGGAGCCTTAGTAATAGGGTCCTGTTTTACCCTTTGGGTACGAAACCCTAAAAAAAAAACAATCATTTTGACAGTTTTCGTAGAAAAAAACTGACTGACGCTATGACGGATGTGGTTCGTTTGCGTTTGTTGTTGATAGACTTGGCATAGCCCTTTTTACCAGTTTTTTCTTGATATTCTATACAGTATCACAATATTGATGATATTAATTATAATTTTTATCTTTTTCAAGTCACTGTTTTCTTAGAAAATTATAAACCAACTACCAATACAGGAGCAAACATAACAATATTCTACCCGTTTGTTATTCTGCCGGAGGCCCAAAACGGGGATCTTTATGTACCAATATAAATAGGCTTTTAGTAAGCAATGGGCTATTAATGTCCCATTGGCTTGCAAATGCCCCGATCGATGTTATCACCAAACGAGGGCCTTAATCACCACACCCTGTAAATTTCGGAGGTCACTCGGTGAATAAATATCGCTTTCGTTTATAGCATACTAGGCGTTAACTGCAGGTTTACTCGTCTTGAATAGAAATTAAGTGCTTGGATTTAGTTAAGAAAGTAAGGGTTTTAATTATGAACTTTAATAATGATAGCGGTTTTATGTGTCTTATATTATAATTATGAGACACAATTCAACTATAGAGCGGGGATCGGTTAGCAGCGAATTCTGTGTTTTTGTTTTACTGATTAGGTATCATTATTCTTCTTCTTCTTTCGTATCGGTACGAGCTGAATGGGAATAGCTCATGCCATGAGGAAAAGATAAGCCAATCAGCAAGGTTGATAGCGGAGCTGATTGCCTATGGTGCGCCGGACCTATTTAAGTATCGTCATTCGTGGAGGCATTAATGCACCAGAACAGCACAAGCAAATACCCTATCCTGTCTTGTCCTGTACAAATTGTATTTATATTGGTTAAATGATCATCATCATTCAGCCGATAGACGTCCACTGCTGGACATAGGCCTCCCCCAAAAGGTTTGCCGTTATCACCACGCTTGGCAAGCGGGTTGGCGATCGCAGTATGGTTAAAGTACCTACTCAGAGAACGCTGCTGCCCATCCTCTGGAGAGTTAAATGATCATAAAAACAACAAGGTACATGTTCATTAATTTTGCCATATTTTATTCAAATTTCAATAAATTTTAGCCAAATAATTGCAGAGTTATAAAGCACTAAACAAATCTTCTACCTAGCCTTTTCCAAACTATGTTGGGGCCTGGTTCCATTCTAACTGGATGCAGCTAAATACCAGTATTTTACACGAAGCGACTGCCATCAGACCTCCGCAGACCCAGTTACTGGGCAATGCCGATATCCTAAGGTTAGAGCAGTTGTCAGACTTTCGTTCTCCTGACTGCCCGTAATTAGACTGTCATAGGTATTCGTTCGACACCCGGGACAGACAGCTTAACTTGCTCTCCGAGGCACGGAGGGGCCTTGATATATAACGAACGGTCACCCATCCACGGACTGACCGCGACAAGTGCAGCTTAACCTCACAAATCATATGATCCTCGTGATTGTTAATTAACCACGAGCCTCTAAGGTGGTAAAAAATACACTTCCATATTCATAATATTCAGTTCCATACGAGTGTTGTATTCAGTCATAACATAATGGAGTTTTGCGGTATCATAATAAATTGATAGATGGAGCATTCTCAGTCTACCGGGAGCTTCGAGAAGCAATATTTTTGTGTTATACCTAGTTTCTTGGTATATTGCCTGTTTTATTTATTCTAGAAACATATTTTCGTTTTGAGATGTGTGCCTGTGAAAGTTGCCCTTGCAAATAATTATTTTTAAATTAAACTTCATCGATTTTGACATGACCGTCGTTTCGCATTTTTCGTATTTTCTCTTATACAAGGTTAGTTTTAGTATATGCGACACCTGAAACTAGTTTGTTCAGAATCACTAGGAGAATCGATTGACATATTTTTACACCATATTTTTTTTTTTTTTCATAATTTTCAATTTTGTTTCAGTAGGTTTCTACCCATAACAACTGACGGGAATAGACACCTTGAGGCTTGAAATGGTCCGCTCGGTCAGTTTCCGTGTATAAGACAACTCCTGCATAGCACATCTCAGGCATTTCACACTTTTTTAGCGAAATTAACGCGACATAAACTAAGGTGTAACTTGGAGATTTACTAAAAAAAACACATATTCAGGCAGTTCTGATGAAAATCTTGTTGGGGTGTCTCGGTTTTCGTATAAAGTAAAAATAACGTTGTATTGTTATATACATATGTATGTATACATGCGTTAATATATGTTTCAATGTGTAGCAGAATGGATGTAGATTTAATTTGATACGCAAGAAATCATGGGAGAAAGACTTTGTCCAGCATTGGGATGATACAGACTTAGGCATACGCTCTAATATACAGCACATAGCAAATATTGTACAGCACCACGATAATATCGCTTAGCATACATTTTATATGGACACGTTCACACAACGCTATACTATAAAGTATTGGCTTGCTTTACGCGATAAACTTGAGCGATTCTCAGAGCTATATCCATAGAGCGATTCTCCAGTCCCCGCCCCACCTCTTTTCTATCCCGTCCGTCGCCCGATGGATCGCCGCCAAATAACTTGCTATACATAGTAGACCGGCTTGCGATGTAGCGCATAGTGTGAACGTCATGCTATTTAGTTATAGCTTATGACGCAATATGCTTTACTATAATATAGCGAAATAGTATAGTGTAGTCTGAATTGCGCTTAACAGTAATAGTAATGCAGATAGATTGTATGCAGGATGAGAACGTACAGTTTTTATCCCAAATTTTTGGGTTTTTGTTTTTATTTTCGCGATCGAAAATTTTTCCTCATTTTCAACCTGAGCTGCATAAATATAGATAGTATATATCCACAAGAGACAACGTTAATATTGGCACCAAAAAAGCCGCTACCGTAATTGATGGCAAGTGAGAGCCGACCCTACATATCACGTGCTGAGCCCGGATAGGAATTCAATTACAGCGCTGAATTACTGCCACTGTGCGCTGCGGTTTAAACTAATAGCCGCGAGTATCATATAATACCCCATTTTTAAAAAGAACTGTTTGAATTTGGAATTGTTTAAAAAAGTAGGTACGGTACGAAATGGTCGGTAGGTACTAATAGAATCAATAGAATATACTTTATTGCATACCAAAATTGTAACACAGCTCTTATACAATATCATATTATATATTGAAGGGTACAATGGCGGTTTTATCGCTGAAAGCGATATCTACCAGACAACCTTTGGATGAACAGGAAGACAATGAATAAGACAGAGGGGGTAGTCCGTGGTGTACTGCTGCAAAATATATACTACACACAAACATAAGACACATGTAGAAGTGAGGAATGTAAGTCAGGATCATAGTAGGTGGTGTTCAATTATCTCTGCCTATCCCAGCGGGAAACAGGCGTGAGCAATCAAATCAAACCAAAAAAAAAACACATAAACCAATACAGGCGCTTACGAAAAGTCGAAAATAGGTGCACGGTTCCAATTAGTCGTTTCCTATGGAGAAGAGACGGCAAAAAACTCCATGGTTACTCTTTTAATAAAAAAGGATATCGTAAATACAATACTATGATTTAGGATAGGTGTGAGAGAACAATGTAGTCTTGACCACAGACCTGTAAGTAATGTAATACCAAGTCTTGAGTGCAAAAATTAACCAAAAAGAAAAAAAATAACACAATAAGAATAACAGTAATTTAAACAATTATGTTTATGCAAGTCCACGAAGTTCACACATTTACAAAAGATTAAATGAAGCTAAACTTTAAAAAACAATTGACATGGTTAAATGTCATCAAAACTTAGTGAAAAAAACATTGTTAAATAAGATAAAAGATATCTTGAGATTAATGATAGCAATAACAATAAAAAAATAATCATAATTGAGGATAATAGACATACACATACGTCGTTAATGAGGTTCCAGGGAAGCCACATGTGCAGAAACTAATGCCAAACATCCCTGTCGTTAACGTAGTCCTTAGTCTTGTAAAGTCTTTGTATGTATATAGGTTTGTACAATCGATCATTGGTCCATACTCCTATCGAATCGTAGTTTTTCTCATAAAAATACGTAAAACGTATTTATTTAAAACACTGTACCATACAACAACGTAGCTACCGATAACTTTGAGTTTTGACCGCGGAGCTGTAAGCCACACGACCGTCAAACCAATAAAAATTTAACTACCTACCAAGTAGGTAAGTTAGTACAAAATTTTATCTCAAGCACACCCATAAAATTACCAAAATCCGAGCTCCAACTTTACTTATTAATATTCACCAAAACAAGTGGATAGAAGTCGCGGAAAGTTGTGCGAGAGGGGATGATGTCGTCACATAACGACGCGAGTTGATAGTTGTAGTGTTATGATCCCCAAGGGGGCTATCTAGCCCGGATTGCCCGGGCAAAAACGGGTACATAGTTCAGCCATCAATAAAATATTACTGGCTTACCTATGTACTATTTTTTTGGGGAGAAAGTTGCGTACATTGTATTGTCTACACACGGTTGGGTTGTAAAGATTTCGTGTAGTAGTAGCGACGCGATAGTATACAGAAACTATTCAGGATTTTGTGAACCCTGTTGTTGCTTTTATGTCAGCAAGGTTGGTAGCGGGGCTGACTGCCCAGGGTACGCCGGACGTTGCGGCGCATGCAGCTGCGAATCCCGTGACCCCGGCCAAGGGTCAGGAGTAGGAACACCGTGGGTTTTTAGCCGGTAAGAGTCCGGCATAACCCTTCGCCTTCCCCAGGCGAAGGGTATCCATGAGGATTTTCCTACAATAAAAAAAAAAAAAAAAAACCTCCTGCGTAATCAAGTATCGTCACTCGTGAACGCTAGAAACTACTATGCCGCGTAGCCGGCATGGCGGCTTTCGAATGACTTCCAAATAGAATGTACGTAAGTTTTTAATAAAGTATAACTTTGACCAAAATACGTGCTTGTCATCTGAACATACCCCAACTCACTCAGATTTGTATAATATATCTATTATATTATTATGTATCTCTTTGGACATCACGGCTCATCTTCCATGCGGAAGACGTCCGGTCCTTTGGAAGGCATACACGGGGACACAGGTCCAACGCGCAGAGGCCCCTTTGAGAACTTTAATCTAAAATGAGGTGGGGCATCAACCGGGGACTATCCACGGCTGCACTATTGGAGTACAGTCATGGACCGTCCCAGGTGGGTGCAAAACTATTGTGAAATATGGTAAAAATAAAACTGGTCTATGGGATGGGGTGTTAAATGGACTACTTAACTTCTATTGCCGGAAGAAAACGGCGCCTGCCTTTCAACATTTAAAATTGAAACCTGTTGGCAGACGGTGACTCGCCAGCTCACTAGCTGGGCCCCCTGAAAAGCCGCCAGTACATAGGCGAAAGGGGCAACAGACGTGTGAGCGGCTAGAGGTGTAGAGAGGTGTGGCCCCGGTTTCGCCGTCGCGGGTCTAAAAGACCCGGAGTGGGTTTCCCCGCTATTACGCCTTTAGACACTTCCACCCCCGAGCATATAGCTCTGGCGGCCCCCCTCTGGCCGGCCGATTAAGGCAAGACAGAGTTGAGAGTCCTGCGGGCACTCTTGGGGTTCCACTCCAGCCAGCCAATAAAGGCAAACTGGAGACGAGGCCCTGACCGACTCTCTGAGGCAATAAGGAGGAGGATTATTATTTTGTATCTCTCTCAGTTCACGACTCATCTTCCTGGCGGAAGACGTCCGGTCCTTTGGAAGGCATACACGGGGACACAGGTCCAACGCGCAGAGGCCCCTTTGAGAACTTTAATCTAAAATGGGGTGGGGCATCAACCGGGGACTATCCACAGCTGCACTATTGGAGTACAGTCATGGACCGTCCCAGGTGGGTGCAAAACTATTGTGAAATATGGTAAAAATAAAACTGGTCTATGGGATGGGGTGTTAAATGGACTACTTAACTTCTATTGCCGGAAGAAAACGGCGTCTGCCTTTCAACATTTAAAATTGAAACCTGTTGGCAGACGGTGACTCGCCAGCTCACTAGCTGGGCCCCCTGAAAAGCCGCCAGTACATAGGCGAAGGGGGCAACAGACGTGTGAGCGGGGATTATTATTATTATTATTTATTATTATATTATAAAGAGGTAGAATTTGTTTGTTTGTTTGTTTGTATGTAGGAGGTAATCTCCGGAACTACACATCCGATTTAAAAAATTCTTTCACCAATAGGAAGCAACGTTATCCCTGAGTGCTATAGGCTATATTTTGGGATCAAAAAATTATAAATTAACGCGAGCGAAGCCGCGAGCAAAAGCTAGTATCTTATATTTGTGTGTGACTTTTACTCTCAGCTCCGTGTGATATCACTTGTCAAAATTACATTAGCATTTCTGTACCCTGACTTACTATGCTTTTGAGTACCTACATATTGCCCACCTATATATACAGCATACGTAAAATAACAAAGAGCGTATAAACCCATTAATCTACATCATTTACATTAAATTAAAATGAAAAGTACAAAAATAAGTTAAAAAAAAACGGAAAAAAAGGAAAACATTTCGGAATGGCCTGTTTAAGACCAAAATAGTAGTGTAACGGATAGGTTAAATGCGGTGTTGCCGTGTTTTCCAAAAGCGTTGCTTTAACGTATCTTTTTTTTTTGTTTTTCTTTACTTCTTTGTTTTTGTTGGGAATATTTTTTTATTATGTACGGACGCTATAGTATATAGCTGGTTAACGGAAACGCCTTCCGTTAGTTAACGTACTGTATTTATCCTTTTGTATCAATATCTTCTTCTTCTCTTGTATCAGCGCGAGCTATACGAAAATAGCTCATGCTGTGGTGAAAAGATCAGCCAGTCAGCAAGGTTGGTAGCGGGGTTGACTGCCCAGGGTGCGCCGGACGTACTTAAGTATCGTCACTCGTGAAGGCTCTTTTCATGTATCCCTATTGTACTGTATCATCCGAAATAATTCTGTGTTTTTACAAAAGAAATGCATCAGTAAATACCTACATAATCATGTTTTTATTAATTATTACTAATAGGTAATACAATTATGTAATCGATTTGCATCATTGTGTTCCAAATTAACATTATTTTGATAACATATTTTGTGTCCATTCAAATAATACATTTAATGAATAACATTTTGTTTCCGATAATGTAACGCTATACATGGTGTCACAAAAAGTAACATCAAGCGGAATTCCGGAGGTAGAGCACCCTTAGAGGTAACCACATCACCCCCATGTATGTTCCGCGATTATTTGTAGTTTTCGTGTTATCATTTCTTTTCGTGTTTTAACCAAACATGATTTTAATGACATTTTTGATCATAGATATTTTATGAAGTTTTTTTTTTTAAATTAGACGAAAAGTGAATTGAATTAAAAAACAAAACACGTCTCTGTCTCAACTGTTGAGACACTGATCAAAAATGACACAATTATCATGAAAAAAAATACAGGGTGTTAACGAATTCGTGAAATTCCTTCAAACCACGTGATCTACTGGTGACACAGATTAACCCTAAACGGGAATTTTTGAAAATCAACAGAAAAAAATAATAAAAAAAAATCTTGATTTTCTATTTTTGAGTCACTTTAGAGCTCTGACTGCAAAGAGCAATATCGCGTTAGTCGTGCCTGCCAGCCGTTTCGCCGTGCTTTCATTAATTTATGCGTGGCATCGAAATGTTCACACAAATAAAATATTTTTTTTTGCAAAAAAAAATTTTTTTTTTTTTTACTGAATCTTTATTAGGTGGTTTAGATACAATCGGTAACAAAGCAGCATGAATTTTTTTTTTTTTTTTAATCTAGCTAATTCCCGTGCGGGGCCTGTCTACGCCAGTAGTAGATCATGTGGTTTTAAGGAATTACACGAATTCGTTAACACCCTGTATAACACGAAAACTATGAAAAATCGTGGAACATACATGATGGTGATTCGGGTACCTCTAAGGGGGTATACATAAAGGAAGCAGGTAACCAGCGCCAACCTACCAGCGTTTATCTGTACTGGTCCGTGCAGGTGACCGCTACATAAAGGAAGCGGGTAGAAGCAGGGTCTGGCATTTTATAATACTGCAACAAATGACGGCCTACTAGCGCTTATCGGAGCAGGGGCCTAATTCTCCTAATATAAATTGTTGCCAAACGCAATCGAACCACAACCGTCAGTCAGTTTTTGTTTTCGAAAACTTTCAAAATGATTGATTTTGTTTTTTGTGTCAAACAATTTGATAGCTTTTGAAATTGAGAACTGTCTGAATGAACGGTTCGGCCTTGGTTCGGTTGTGATTTATCAAGATTTATTTTAGGAGAATTGGGCCCCAGGTCGAACTTGTCGGCGACGTTCGGAGCTTGTCGGCGCTGTATCGTCACACAGTATAGAGACTACCTGCGCCGCCTAACTGCGCGGACCAGCACCGACAAGCGCTGGCAGATCGGCGCCGGTAACCCTCTTGCCACGTGTACACGTGTCTAAGGATACTCTGGATTTCCGCTGGACACTATTTTTTGGGAAACCTTGAATAATAATCGGCGTATTAACATATATTTTACAAAGACTTATCAAACAGATGTCCGAATGGCAGCACCTACCGAATTTTCTCTTTATAAAGGTAGTTCGTAGTTAGCACTTGGAATACTTGGTACACTATCGGCTTACACAGACAAGAGTTGGCGAGACCATATGTTCCCGACCACATATTGTACTGCAAATCTCCAGTTTTTCATAAAAGTGCACCAAAAATGTATATTCTGCAACATGGAAGGTCAAAACAAGATAACATTCCTGCTTTGTGTTATCTACAGAGCTCTTGTTGGTTGTCAGCACTGCTACTCCGGCAGACAGCTCGATATCAAAGCTATCACCGCTGTGCGATGCTAAATATTTTAATCTCTATTCATGGAGCACAAACTTCACAGAAAATTCGGTGTTGAGAGAAAACGGTGGACCAATTTAAAGTTTATCTTAACGCCAACCCGTTTGGGAGCCCGGCTGTGTAAAACATTTAATTTCAAACTCGGTTATACAGATATTATACTAAACGGGAGATGAATTTTGTTACAAATGCGTTCGGAAAGTTGGTTCACAGTTCCAACTCTAAATTAAATGCACGTTCGAATTACTGCATCAAAATAATTAACAGAGGTAATGTTTAAGTTTTAAATGTAAATATTGTTATAAATAATTATTTCTGGTATTAACGAGTAACGTCGCGTATGTAAAAGGGAATTGCGAAATAATGTGTAAAATTCGCTTCATTAATTAATTTCAGGCTATTGTATCAAGAATGAAGTACGGGAACAATGAACATGTGCGAAATTTCGAATATCACTGGTGTATTAACTGATAAAAGCATTGCTTGTAAATTCCTTTACTTTAAAAAACGTGTTGAGTTGACTGCCTACCCCATTTTTATTTAATCGTACGAGTGTACTAACTAAATAGTAAGTCGGGCAAGCGTGCGCGTCTAAAAGTAAGATTAATTTAGCTAACCGTTTAATTATAAAGTTATTTGACGTTTTGTCTAATCTTTGCTCTTGCATCATAGGATAGTTTTTAACCATATTTCATGAACCTCTCTCTATTCTTTCTAGCATCAGACATGGATGGAAATGATACGTATCCTTATATGGCATAAACATATTCTCGAGGTCTTAAATCTCATAATATCATTACACTCAAAAAGCAATAGAAACGGAATTACCACGCAATACCAAACAAAGAAATTTCTTCACAAAATAATTTGTCAAAACCACAGCCTTTGATTCTACCTATCACGACTTCGAAAGCGCGAAAAAAGTCAACATTTCAACGTCTTAAATAAACGCAAACAGACATAAAGACTTAAAAGCGATCCCGTACAAAATCGATATGAATATATAAAAGGTAATACAAAGACTTCAAAAGGTAAAGATGAATATTTGAGAGGTTCAAACGTAGGGAATGCTGGGACGTGTGCGGGCACTTTTATTCGATATTTTCATTTTTTTTGCGAGCGACTTTGTGTGCGTAATTGACATAAATTGAGCGAGATGATAGCAGTGTGTAGGGGAGCCAGGCTTTATTGACGCGGAGAGACTGCCTCAGGCCAAACCTTAATGGTGGTGTGATGGACCGCTTATTGAAGGTGATGGGGCTTAATGGGGTTAAACCGTGTTAGGTGTAGTGGAGAATTTGTGTGCGGAGTAGTAGAAATATGTGCGTGAGGTTTTCTTTTGCGTAAACAAAAAAAATACGGTTGTAAACTAAGAGAAAAAAGAATGTTACAGAGAAATTGTTAGAGAAATGATTATAGTTTCTTGTAATAAAATTGTCTATCTCATTGTTCTTTAATATCTTATCCTCC
Organism: Amphipyra tragopoginis; assembly: GCA_905220435.1. Taxonomy (NCBI): domain Eukaryota; kingdom Metazoa; phylum Arthropoda; class Insecta; order Lepidoptera; family Noctuidae; genus Amphipyra; species Amphipyra tragopoginis. Next base: position 684,543 of record HG992003.1, on the reverse strand, counting down.
TTTTAAGTAAACAAAAAAAAAAAAACAAATTAAAGTGACGAGTAAAAAAATTTCTAGAGAAATGGTTATAGTTTTTTGTAATGAAATTGTCTATCTCATTGTTCTTTAATATCTTATTCCCTCCTTTTAAGTTAACAAATAAAAGTGACGAGTAAAAAAAATGTTAGAGAAATGATTAGTTTTTTTTTTTAATGACAATGTCTCTCTCATTGTTCTTAAATATCTTAGTCCCTCATATTTTCATGTGTTGTATGTATTCGTTGTAGTGTAAAACGTGAATCCAATTATAATTTCATTTATGTTTGACAAGTTGACCAACCACAAGTCAGAAGCCAGTACGTATTAATAACACAATTCTGTTTCTAAGTACCATCAAAGTCACACAACATAATATTTAATTCCGTCGTAATTTCAAGTATCACCTAACCGAGTGGTCTGGAACCTAAATCACTCATAGCTTTACAAAGGCTTGCAGTGGTACGGATCCCGTCTAATTCATCCTTTATGAAGTGCTCAATGTTTAGGAGTGTTTTGTGTCCTGAGCTAAGCGTTATGTCCTGACATGTTTTAGCATTAACTGGGAATGTTTAGCTCGTTCGTTTGTACTTAGTAATTTGCATTTGGAAGATTATGTTTACTTATGTGAGAGATGTTATGAGTGTTTGTGGTTGGAGATGCTTCGTGGCTATGTGACAGGTAGGTACCTAAGGTGACTGTTTTATTATCGTACAATGCCCTCTTCATTTTAAGCTTTCAAAGATAGTATTTGTTTACCTAGCAATATAAACATTTTCTATGAAAATAAATGATTTAGATTTAGAAACACTGTTGTCATATGCAATGTAACGTGTCACAAGTCTGTTTCTTAGTCATGTACCTTCATAGAAAATGTTTGTGTTGTCAGTTGCCCAGCATAATGCATTGCTTACGTTGCATACGTGGGATCAGTTTGTCTTTAACCTTCATTGTTTGTGCAAATCATAGTTTTAAAATAAATGTCTCTTTTTTAATTTCTCTTTTTTTTCTCTTTTTTTTAAAAAACGTTGCCCCACGCTAAGATTTCTCTTGTATCGTGGGTGCGTTTACAGACACAAATCTCACAAACAAACGCCCAGACCCGAAACAACCATCTGTAGGCCATACAAATTTTTGTTCCGTGTGGGAATCGAACCCACAACCCGTAGCGCAGAAGCCAATCGCTTAGCCACTGCACCAAACGCGTCGTCAAATTAATTATGTACATATCATGTCAAAGAAAAATATTACTCACTGGTCTTGTTAAACTTTCGTAAATGAAATCGAACAATGTTATTTTTCCAAACCAAATAATTTGCTTCCCGCTTGACTTTATTTAAAGAGCGAAACGTTTACAAAGAAAACTACTGACAACGAAAATGCAAACGCAAACAAGATAAACTGTCCGAACACGAAAAACACAATAAAAATACAGAAAAATCCAATAGACTTTGAACGAAAATGTACGGTACGTAAAAATTAAATATATTGCATCATTTCCTCGCAGAGATCAAATATCCCAGATATTCGCAACGCGTGGCTACCGTAATAATGTCAAAATGAAATATTTTTAATGAACGTGGCTTTGTCCGGCGGTTCGCGGACGTGTGGACACTGTGACCGGAATAATATGTTTCCATGTCTCAGCAATATTAACATTTTAAAATGGATATAATATTTTAAGTGACTTCTAAAGAACTAAAATGCTAACTTCACGAATTATTACCACGAAGCTGCGAATAGACACCTTAATATTCCTCGGGAACATTGGAAGAATTAATAATTGAACAATTGGAAGACATTCGTTTTAATTGTCCTTTTTTATCGACGGACCGATTGAGGTCCTGCGGTCAATTTCCATAGAGGTAAAATGTTATTGGATTTTATGCTAGGAAATTCTCATTTGTAGTTCCAAGCTGTTGGGAATTTTAATCGCTTTTTTCCAATTTTTAGGTACAAAATTTTGTTCCAAATTGTCAATTGTTGGTGATATTTATAAAATCCGACGTATCTATACTCTGTTTAACATAACATTAGACAAATAAGACCCATTTCAGTAAGGAAATGCTTAATTATTTTTATAATAAGCAACATATTTGAAGCAGGGATTCAACACAGTATTATGCTTTTATGAACCTTAACGGTCAACCATAGATGAGATAAAACTCTACTTGAAGAAATTTAATGGTTCAGAATCAGAATCAGAATCAGAATTTGTTTATTTGTCAAACATAGGTATTTACATTATAAAGATCTTAAAATAATATTGAGTGCGCTATGCTTTGTCAACAATGACATACAAATATGTTATTAAAAATTAATTAATTATAAAGAAAATATATTATATTTATTAAAAATTGGTAAATTAAATAAGAAACATTATTAAAAAAATTAAATTAAGGTAATTAAATTTTGCAGTTCCGGTTAATTAAAATTATCATTTAGAAACTCGTCTAATGTGTAATAGCATTTTTTAAGCAGCAGCTGGTGTAAGATAGTTTTGAACTTCTGTACTGGCATACATTTAATTGCGTCAGGTACTTTGTTATAAACTCGAGGAGCAATACCAAAGAAACTTTTCTTCATCAATGCGGTTTTACATTTCACATGGCATAATGTGTTTAGGTATTGAGCTCGCATCGGCATTTTCTTTACACTAGCCAGTTTTTGAAATAAATGGGGATTATTTTTTACAAATAATGCAGTTTCGAAGATGTACAAAGCCGGGAGAGGTAAAATATTGTATTTTTTAAAATATGGAATGCAACTGTCTGTCTTTTTTAACCCACACATCGACCGTATACATCTCTTTTGCATCTTTAATACGAGTTCCCGATTGGTTGACTGTCCCCAGAAAATAACACCATATCGCAAAACCGAGGATACCAATCCATGATACGCCGTTAACAGTGTCTCAATGTTAACTTTCTTTGACAGTTGAAATAGAAGGTACGCTGACTTGCTTAATCGTTTGCAAACTTCTTCCAGATGTGGTTTCCAAGTCAACTTGTTATCTATGGTAATGTGGAATGTATGAATTATGAAGACGATGGAACGCATGTACAGGTGTGAGTGAGAGGTGTATGAGTGTGAAAGAGAGAGGGAATAAATGATTAAGATGACGAATGAGTTGAGAGGAGAACGTTGAGTCAGTTGTGTGTCAGAAGATGAACGATGCGACGAGTTATGTGTTAGAGTTTGCTTTTATGTTTTTTTTTCCTTGTAACACAAAAATATACAATTTGTTCACGAAACCTCCATTTCATTTCGCACCCTGATCCCACAAACTTGGGGGCTCGTCCGGGATCGCTGTGAAATAAGTGGAATCAGGAATCGGACCCAGAGGTACGCCGATTCATTTTCTTGCAAGACAAGATCTACGACGACTACGAACAACGACGTTAACGAGGGTTATATTTTTCCAAATTACGAGGATTACGAGGAATCTTTACGATGACGACGGAAAAAATAACCGACAACGATTTTCACGACGTTCACGATGCGGCTGCGGTGACACAATATGGCGGCATGCTTCACCTCACCGAAAAGCTTATCAGGAGATTCAGTGCGCAAGATGAAACATACACCGTATCTATGTGGATACGTGATATTGAAGAAAATGGTGAAATATTTGAATGGAGTCCCACTCAGGTATTATTGGTGGCACGACGTTCCTTAACAGGCACGGCAGCACTATGGCTACGCGCCGAGAAAAACTATAAAACATGGGATGAGTTGAAGAGTGCCATCAGTAAAGAGTTTAGTGATACGATAGATATGAAGAAAATACATGAGATGATGAGTGCAAGACGTAAGAGAAAAGATGAATCCTGTATTGATTACATGTTGATTATGAAGGAACTAGGCAAACGTGGAAAATTGCCAGACTACGTGGCTATCAAGTATATAGTGGAAGGCATCGTAGACGACGAAGCGAATAAAATGATGCTATATGGTGTCACGACTTACACGGACCTGAAAGAAAAACTAAAGTTGTACACATTGTTCAAGAAGAATTCTGCTAAAGATAACCCACGTAGTAAGCTGCCAAACAATATACAGAATAGTGTTAATGGCAAAAGAAACTTCGCTACAATTACACGGTGTTTCAGCTGTGGGGAAAAGAATCATATGTCGGAAACTTGTCCTCATCAGTCGCAAGGGAAAAAATGTTTCCACTGCAATGGCTTCGGTCATATCTCTCCAAATTGTCCATTGAAGAAAATGGCAAGTTCGGATTTGGATTTGAAACAAACGGCAGCACATACGTCATCATCGGGCGTTCGGCAGACTTCGGCCACGCTCGGAGGACGCGAACAATTTTCGAACGTTGGCACAACTGCTGAACAACGAAGACCGGCCAATCAGATCTCGAAACAAGCATTCTTCAATTTAATGCAAGAGGGCGCCACCAGCAGCGCGAATGCAAACGAACAGAACGATGTTCAAGGCGATGTTTACATAGCGACGACCGACGTGAATACAAGCGCGAGTGATCCGTGTTACGATGTTGGCAGTATGAAACCCCAGAGCAGCGCAGCGATTGGCTATAATAACAGCGGCCATGTCGTTGACAGTTACTATAGTTACAATGTAAACAAACAAAGTGGATTGCCGAAAAATGATTTGATAAACCCTAATTATGAGTGGTTGCAAGATGTTGCATGTTTTTCTCGATCTGTTGATTGTGTAGATCACATCAATAATCCAGCTGTAGAAGAAGAAGTAACAAGGTTAGTTACAAATTATAGTCCGCAAGAAACCAAGGAAGCTGCAATAGAATTAAAAAATGTACTCAAAGATGACTTACCTGTATCTCAGCGGCCACGACGTATCTCATTTAAGGAGCAGGAGGATGGGGATCAACAAATCCAAGAATGGCTTGATGAAGGTGGTGTAGTGATAACGTCACCAGAGAAAACAGATGCTGTTGCAAAATACCCTGAGCCTCAAAACTTGAAACAACTGCACAGTTTCATAGGACTTCGTTCCGATTTCAGAAAATTTATAGCTAGGTTTGCTGAGATAGCGCAACCTATAACGAATATCCTGAAGAGAGCTGAACAGCAAATACTGGAAGTACAACAGGAAAATAGGAAGAACTATGATAAGCATAGGAAGGAAAATATGAAGTATCAGAAGAGGGAGTTAGTTGCTGCAAAACGAACTCGGCTTGGGCCAGGGCTCAAGCTCAAACCTAAATGTTTGTGAACAATTAGTCACCTTCTAAAGGAAATGTTTGTTTAAAGTTGAATTGTTCAATATCATGATGTTGTAACTTTAATGTAAGACTGAGTCTAATGTGTTATGGTGTACCTGAGGTGATTGATATGTTTATGTGTGTGTGATTGATAATATGCGAAAAGTTATGTCTGAGGGCAGACAACTATGCAGGATGACCGAGTGTGGAATGTATGAATTATGAAGACGATGGAACGCATGTACAGGTGTGAGTGAGAGGTGTATGAGTGTGAAAGAGAGAGGGAATAAATGATTAAGATGACGAATGAGTTGAGAGGAGAACGTTGAGTCAGTTGTGTGTCAGAAGATGAACGATGTACGACGAGTTATGTGTTAGAGTTTTCTTTTATGTTTTTTTTTCCTTGTAACACAAAAATATACAATTTGTTCACGAAACCTCCATTTCATTTCGCACCCTGATCCCACAGTAATACCCAAAAATTTTGCATTGCTGGCTTCGTCTATTATAGAATCATTATAGATGACATTAACTGGAGCATTTTCAAGCCGTTGGTGGAAGTGCATAATTTTGGTTTTATTTAGATTGATTACTAGATTATTATCATTAAGCCAATTAATTATTTTAGAAAGAGTATTATTAATGTCAAGTTGATAATTGTTTGGATTATTGCATTTTATAATAGCCGTACTATTTTCAAAAGACATTCGTGTCTTGGTGGGATACTTTTGTATAATGTTATAAAATTAGTGTACTTATAGGCTATTTGAAAGACCTATCTCGACCCGTTGATGTTTTAGAAGTGAAAAATCTCTCCTCAAATATCATCTGCTAAAAATCTATTCAATCAAATCTAAAAAGTAATAGAGCTTCTTGTGAAAGATTTCGTACGGGGAAATACAACCCCATAGCTATTTCTGCCGCTAAGCAGCATTGCAGTACTCCGGTTTATTTGTTACTTATGTTTATTACTTTGTTTCCAAGGTTGACCACGCATCAACAATCCTCTTGGTATTGTAGGTGTATATAGGCGAACTATCATCAGGTGGGCCGTCAAATTGTTTGCCAGTTACATAAAAAATCAAATTCAAGGTATCAAATAAAAATGTACAGCATATCATCGTGAGTTTCAGTTTCAGCGGTGTTCATGAACGATGACCTAGCATGTTCACCCTACTTAAGCATTAGGATCTTAGAAGCTTTTCACTTTGCCACTGCGTGACTATTAGCAATAAATATGATTGCTAACAGCTATAGTCTGGTCTTTAAAATTTTGTTTATTAGGTAAACAAACTTTTAATTGTGAAACATTCAACAGAATATCAAAAAAATGTTTTGCTACAGAAAATATTTCTGGACTCTAAAAGAGACTTTGACCCCTGAGTTTGTTTCGGCCTTTCTTTTCAAAGGTAGTCAGATAGGAAACGCCGACGACATCTAACTTTAAAAAAAAAACAAACCGACAGGTACAAGTGATTTTAAAAATGAAATATCCAATTTGCAGAATAAATAATTTCATTTCATTTCTATGCTCAATTAATTATTGTTTAAAAAATTTGTATTTTTTTAATGGATAATTGACTGCCTCGCCTCGTTGGTCTAGTGGTCGCAAGCGCGACTACTAAGCGTGAGTTCCTGGGTTCGATCCCCAGGTCGGGCAAAGTGTTATTGGGTTATACCGTGTGGAATTTTTTAGAAGCAGCTTGGAGTCTGGATTTGAGCCCGGTTGATGGCAATAGGCTCGCCCACATGGGACTTAAAACATAACGGCGAAATGTGGGTGTACTATACACCTCTGCCCAACCCTTCGGGGAATAAATGCGTGATATTATGTTATATTTAAGTGAGTATTTTTAATGGATTCTTATACCGTATATTATAATGTTTCACGATCATGAACTTGTGTACATTTTATTCAAAATTTAAATGGCCGGACTATATGAACATTCACCTTTTGCTGATGTGGTGTTTGCTTTTGTTTGCAGAATTTTTGAACGTTTCTTAAGTATGCTGGGGTATTGAACGCCAATGAAAAGGCACGTGGCTTAAAAAAAATTGAATCGCTCTTTGACTGATGGCTTTAAATTTATAATAAAACTAGCTGTTCCCGGCATGCGTTGCAATGCCCTTTTTCCTACTTATTACCTACCTACTACCTACCTACTACCTACCTACTACCTACCTACTACCTACCTACTACCTACCTACTACCTACCTACTACCTACCTACTACCTACCTACTACCTACCTACTACCTACCTACTACCTACCTACTACCTACCTACTACCTACCTACTACCTACCTACTACCTACCTACTACCTACCTACTACCTACCTACTACCTACCTACTACCTACCTACTACCTACCTACTACCTACCTACTACCTACCTACTACCTACCTACTACCTACCTACTACCTACCTACTACCTACCTACTACCTACCTACTACCTACCTACTACCTACCTACTACCTACCTACTACCTACCTACTACCTACCTACTACCTACCTACTACCTACCTACTACCTACCTACTACCTACCTACTACCTACCTACTACCTACCTACTACCTACCTACTACCTACCTACTACCTACCTACTACCTACCTACTACCTACCTACTACCTACCTACTACCTACCTACTACCTACCTACTACCTACCTACTACCTACCTACTACCTACCTACTACCTACCTACTACCTACCTACTACCTACCTACTACCTACCTACTACCTACCTACTACCTACCTACTACCTACCTACTACCTACCTACTACCTACCTACTACCTACCTACTACCTACCTACTACCTACCTACTACCTACCTACTACCTACCTACTACCTACCTACTACCTACCTACTACCTACCTACTACCTACCTACTACCTACCTACTACCTACCTACTACCTACCTACTACCTACCTACTACCTACCTACTACCTACCTACTACCTACCTACTACCTACCTACTACCTACCTACTACCTACCTACTACCTACCTACTACCTACCTACTACCTACCTACTACCTACCTACTACCTACCTACTACCTACCTACTACCTACCTACTACCTACCTACTACCTACCTACTACCTACCTACTACCTAAACAGATTAAGAATATGGATATACTGATATAATTTTTTTTTTTTTAAATATCAAAATGTCGAACGGGATAAAAAGTATCCTATGTCCTTCTCCTGGCTCTAAACTACCTCCCTGCCAATTTTCAGCTAAATCGGTTCAGCCGTTCTTGAGTTATAAGTGAAGTAACTAACACGACTTTCTTTTATATATATAGATGAAGAGTTCAGAAGATTTTTTATCAGACTGAAAATAAGTAGCCTACATAATATAGATGAATACATAATGGTTTTGATCCCTATTCGTATACAAAGGCCCAAAAAACGTGACAAAGGACTAGGTAACACGAAAAGGTTCACTTAATTTAAAAAAAAACCATTTGGATTGTGTTTTTATTACACTTAATTAGGAGTAAAAGGTTACATCTCGAATTTGGGGAAAATCTGAAAGTATTTTCCGTTTGCGGACAGTACGGTTGCTAGGCAACGTGACGTCATAGACAGACTCTCGAGAGCCATTGGTCAACATCAATTGCGACCGTTAACTTCTAGCAGTGTTAGAATTTCTGCAGTTTTTACAAAACCTAGATGAATTATTCGATTTTCGTAAACTTTTTCACAAACTCTTCGGAATTTGCATTCTTGTTTTAAGTCAAAATCAAACGTTTTCATTTCACATAAACCATTACAGGCGCTTGTGAAAAGTTGAATTTAGGTGCACACTTCCAATTAGTCGTTTCCTATGGAGAAGAGCCGGCAAGAAACTCCAAGGTTACTCTTTTAAAATCCGTTTTAACAATTTGAGTAAGTACAGGTATGATTTAGAACGGTTATGAGAGAGCAATGTAGACTTAAGTGCAGGAATCACACAAAAAAATATTATGAAAAATTTGGTCACTAATTAAATAGGTATCCAGACATCTAGCAAGTCTACAAAGTTCTCACATTTACAAAAGGTAAAAGGACGCTAAACTATATAAAACAACTGACATGGATAATTGTCATCAAAACACATTCCAAAAAGAATCACTGTATAATAAGATAAAGATATCTTGAGAATAACGATAGTAATAAAAAGAAAGCTAATCGTAATGAGGTTAGATAATAGACATACACATACATATTAAGTAATTATAAATCAAGAGGCAAATTCATCTTGTCAATGTTCCTGGTTTTTCGATATCCCGATAGCTTTTGACAGTGTCTGCCATGATAGTCTTTGTCAGAATGCTTCCTCTTTTTGAGATCCAACTTTTAGGACCTAACGTTGTCGAAACGAGCAATCACCAAAGTGGTCCATGTGTGTAATAGGTTGTGCTTGATCAAAGTGTGAAATAACATTCAAAACTCTAAGGCTTGTTATGTTTCCAATACTATTTGGTTCGATTATAATATGTATGATGTTAATAAAGTCTTAAGTTATGTTAATCTCTACAAGACCAGTGACAACATAAAGCTACAATTATAATACTTGGCACAAAAATTATATCAAAATAACCCTCATTTTATACTGTATTTATTTAATTATTAAAATGCTTTTAATTATCATTACAGGTTTGTAATTTAATGCAATAGCCAAGTCACACACACAAAATTAAAATTAAAGCACCAAATACAATCTCGAGATCATTGTTTGTACGCGAAGTACGCGAAGCCGACGAGATAATAATAGATTGTGTGTGAGAAAATCGAACACAAGTCTGATGCATAAAAGTGTATTTTGCATGGCACCCATTATTATTTACAATCATATACCGCGGTCAATGAAGGAGCTGAATGTAAATCTTTTTAAAAGACGTCTAAAATACTTCCTTGTCCAAAAAGCATATTATAGTATTACAGAGTTTCTAACGGAAAAGATAGATCATTCAACATAATCTTGTCATATTAATTAATATATCACTCAAACTATACATTTCCTTTTTCCTCATACAAAATTTTGTTCACAAATGTAATAATTTATCACATTTTTATATAAATAACACATATGTAATACCTACTCTGACATTCGATTTTCTTTATTGCTGACATTGTAATTTTATATTGTTTGTTAATGTGAATTTTTTATATTATATTAAATGACTGACTTTGTAATAATATGCATGACAACATAATATTGTAACTTGTACGCCCTAGTGGCAAAACATAGCGTGCATAACATAACATATGAGAACTGTATTTTTACCTATGTTTAACAAGAATAAATGATTTGATTTGATTTGTAACACAGTGTAAACAATAGTAGTTTTTCGAATTCAACCCAGTGACATGTAAATATATCAATTATATAACCACTACATAAAGAAAGCGGGTAGAAGCAGGGGCTGGCATTTTTTAACAAAAATACACCTTATTCCCTTGCAAATACAGCAACAAATAACGGCCTACCAGCGCTGATCGGAGTAGTTCGGAACTTGTTGGTGCAGTTCGGAGCTTGTCGGCGCTGGTTCGTCACACAGTATAGAGACTACCTGCGCTGACTAATTGCGCGGACCAGTACCGACAAGCGCTGGCAGATCGGCGCCGGCGACCCGCTTTCTACGTGTATACGCACTTAGTCCACTACGCTGGTTTGGTGCAGGTGTACCGAATACAAACACAGGCCTTCACCGCTTCCTAGTGTTTAGAAATGAGAAGAGTTTGGGTCTAAGTGACCACGCTGGCCTGGTGTGGGTTGATGATCTATTATTACTATTAATATTTTTTGAACTATTATTATTTTAATTATTTTGTACATTTTCTGATAATATTTTTGTGGCATTATTAATATTGTAATAATGGCTAAAATTGTGAGTGTGAGTATTATACAGGTTCAATACTTTCAGTATTTTCATAACTGTCTTGCGATTTGAGTATTGTACGGCCTACTTTCATGGTCCAAGCTGGTAGTAATGTTTGTGCGTCGGGTCGTTGAGCTCCCTAAGATAGGGTTGAGCTTCACGATGGCTGATACATGCGTGCCATCTGTTGGGATAGGTCCTGTCAAACTGCTCTGAAAATTTCCTCAAAAGGCCAGTCCAGGCATTGCACTGCATTGTTCTCACACAAATATTTGCTACAGAATATGTCTGGACTTTAAAAGAGACTTTGACTTCTGAGTTTGTTTCGGCCTTTCTTCTCAGAGGTAGTCCGATAGGAAACGCCAACGACATCTAGCTTTAAAATAACAAACCGACATGTAAAAGTGATTTTTAAATATCCAAGTTGCAGAATAGGTAACTGATTTCATTTCATTTCGAACAACTACACACACTATCGAGAACTTTTTGGAGCCCTCTCAGGTATGTAGGTTTTCTTACGATGTTTTCCTCCACCGTTAATGCAAGTGATAATCAAAATCTGATCCGCACATGAATTTCAAAAAGACAGATTTGCGGGCCGGGGTCAAACTTCAGATTCTTCTGCATGGAAGGCAAGCCATCAACCGCTATTAGGATATTACTGCTTAATATTTTACTTCAAGAGCTACCAAATGACTTTTTATTATTGCATTTACTCTTAGTCCCCCTCCTCATCCCATCCCTGTACATTTAACGAGTAGACTTCGTTCGTGAGTGGTTGGTTCTGTCTGGAGTTTTTCATCCACGTCTCCTGTTCGAGTACCCTTCGTTTAATGAAGCCAGACAAGTTTCAAGTTCTCTTTTACTTATAGGACATGTTTCAAGTTGAGTTTTGATTTAATTTAAATAGAAATATCTTTTATTTGTTGCGTTTAATAAAAGGCTTTTAAATTGGCTGGAAATAAAATTTAAAAACCTTTTTAATAGAATGGATAAAGTATACGTCTATAATCAATTTATTTGTTCTAACATATAGGTTGGTGTTCACAAACATGGTTCGTTAGTCGTCAACAAAAATATCTAAAACCACTCTAAACTAAAGCCTCGTCCACACCGGGCATATGTTGCGATATACAACACGGACATGCAACATGAGCCGAAACATTGTTGCGATACCATGTGCCGATAGAAATGTGCACGGTGTGGACGAAGCATATACTGGGGTTAAGTGACAAAGTTTTATGAAATACTGTCACAAATGATGGATTAACAATATAATAATTACCCTCTGTTGCCGACTAAGCGAATCGTAAAAAGAAGAGGCAAAACGTGAGTCTCCTAATTCCTGTAATAGGAGAACACTTTTGCTTATCCCTTCGGGTAGGCGTAAATACATGTATGTATGTTCAAATCCCAATTTATGTTTCTACAACGTCCTAAATGACGTTACCGACAATGTCGGTCGAATGTCGGTACCGACAAAAAGGTCACTAAAATGAGTTCCAAGTTATTTTATCACATCCACTGCCCGTTCAGTACATACAAATTTTGAAATCCAATTGATATTACGTATTATACAGTTCCCGAAGTCGGCAGAAGCCGTAAAATGTAATTCGAAAACTTGATCGGATCTCGAAAGTCATTTTTGTAAATCCCACAAGAACACGCTGTGAACCTTTTCAGAGGCGTTTACTAAAATAAATCGAATTCAGTTTAATTGGTAAAGTTGGCGGTTTTCTCAAGTTTCTCACGAAATTAGCGAAAATTTCACCATCGTATAATAAATTAAGAGCTGAAACTCAAACAGAACCCGCCAGCAATATCGAGTATCGCTTTGTGAGCTCACAAAAATATTTAGCGTAATTATTGGGTGAGCGCTGCGAGCGATGTGAGCTTTTTGAGTGCATCTCTTACTCTCCGTGAAAATACGAATAATGGCTCCGCATTTAAATGTTTTAATGAAAGGGAGTAATGAATGAATGTGTCTGCAAAATGAAGGAAACAGGATATCGGAAAAGATGCAGAAAAAAAACAAATAATGAATTGATAAGCTAATGTGTAAAGGATTAGAAATTTTTGGCTCCCATATTCCACTTTTATACTCTATAGTAAATTGTGGAATTCATGTATGGTATCACGTTTTTGGGCTTTATGAAAGAACTAACTAACAAAAGTAGTAACGCATAGGTCCTAAATCTTCTAATTATTGTAAAAAACTAGTTGTTAATTTTATATACCTTCAAACGCAACTCTAAATCAATTATAATTGCCCGAAAAGAAATCGATCTCTTGTCGATCAAATACAATCAAAACGTACACACATACACGTAGATACACAAGATTCATTCAAGTATGCACTCGTTTTGTATACCAACGGCACTGATCAATTGACATCAAACAGTTTGGTTGATCGTCGCCCTAACCTATATTCGATATACTGTTGACTGATTGGACCTATACCTGTGTACTCAACCCTGCAAGCAAATACACCCAAGTCATCAGCATCCCTTTGCTTGACAGAACACGCCCGTTCAACTTCGAAAATCCTTCTTCGAAATTCCGAAGTATCAACAAGAATATTCTCGATTCGCGGACTTATCTATCATCTATGCTAAACATTGTATGCCAAGTTGGTACAATCCAGTTATCCGATGTTCACATCGCGATTCATTGGTGACTCCATCAAAGTTGAAACAACGATAGCGGCAACAGATATAAATTCCATCAGCGTTGATCTGATATTGTGATTCGGAACTGGTTTTCATAACTCCATCTGTTTTATAAAAGGGTTTTGAAACTGATCAGCTATCTTGTTTCGTTGTGCTCGTTTTAGACAGGAACATTGATGAGCTTTATTTATAACAGAGAAATGATGGCAACACTACTTTAACGTCAGAACAACGACTTTATCAATGCCAAAGTTAGAGTGTCTGAACTGTTGTATCCTGTGTCGGTTTTGTAGATCGTATTATTTAGTTCAACGTAGCAGCGCTTACGGGGACAAGGTTTCCAAATCATTCTACACAGAGATTTAAGATCTCTGCGCAGTTTCTGTCTCAGACCAAATAAAAAACCAAGACAGAGCGCTGTCAACAGTGACGTGAGGCCGGTTTCGTAAACATGTGTGCACTTAGTGAGGTGTAGTTTGATTGTAGGTTGATTGAAAAATGTTGAAAATGTGTGCGTGTGTGCGTGTATGCACACAGCGGAGGTGTAGTTTTGGCATAAGGTATAAGGTATAACGGGCTGGTATCCGCAACTCCACGTCTAAGCGCGTATTTTGCGTGATGGGTGGTAAGTATAGTTACTCGATCCACCCTAACTCCTCGAAGAAGGCCAGCACACCCTTGATGTTACTGGTGATCTCTCGGAGAGTACCTGGGTTTCCGAAGTACTTGGCCCTGTATGTGGCGACCTCAGGGCAGTTTAGTAGCACGTGGGCTGCCGTCTCGTCCTCCTCCATGCATGCTCTGCACAGTGGGCTGTCTGTAACTCCAATGACAAAGAGGTGTTTGTTAAATGAACCATGGCCAGTGATGGCCGCTGTGACTGTCCGCAGTTGTAGCTTTGACAGCCGGAGGGCTTTTTTAGTGAGTCGACCGTCAATGGCGGGAAGCGCCTCCCTGGCTTGCCTGCACTCGCCATGGTTTATCCATAACTCGTTGTGTTGGTCTCTGGTGCGTTTCCTTACCAGGGTGCGTAGGTATCCGAAGGGGAGTGGTACTATGGGTTCGGGACCCACCGCATCCATGCTCGATCCCCTTCTGGCGAGCTCATCTGCTGCATCATTGCCTCGGGAACCGCTGTGTCCTTTGATCCATTGAATGGTTATATTATTGAGGTTACCCACCTGGTTCAGAGTTTGGTGACACTCGTGTACCAGCCCAGAATTAACTGTGTGGCTGCTTAGTGCTTGCAGGACTGCCATGCTGTCCGAGAGTATTCGGATTGAGTGGTCCTCAACCTTCCTGGCCATGATTGCTGACGCAGCTAGGGAGATACCCAAACACTCAGCCTGGAAGACCGTGTTATGAGCCCCCAATGGTGTGGCTATGTGTACGTTGAGGTCTTCTGAGAAGACCCCGGCACCTGTGCCTGTACCTGTTTTGGATCCATCCGTGAAGATCCGCAGCTCCGCGGGACATAAACCTTCGCATCGGTGATCTTCGTACAGTTGGATTTTGTATTTTTTGTCAAAAATGAATTGTTTGGGTATCCGGTCGTTTATAGCTCTTATAAGAGGGAACTCGCTAGCGAGTTCCTCTAGCAACGAGGTGTGTTGTGTGTTACCTTTGCTCCAGAGGTTCAGTGTTTTCAGGCGTATTGCTGCCACCGCTGCTTCCTGTTGTATAAAGAGGTGCAGCGGTGGCAGTCCCAGCATGGCTTCTAGTGCTGCAGTCGGTGTAGTCCTCATGCAGCCTGTGGTTGCCATGCAGGCAAGTCTTTGTATGCGCTGTAGTTTGTTTGATGCTGTGCTCAGCTTGGTTCTGGGCCACCACACCACAGCCCCGTAGGCGAGCATGGGGCGAATCACCGCACTGTACAGCCATAGTGTGATTTTGGGGGATAATCCCCATTTCTTACCTATCATTCTTCTGCACTGCCAGAAGGTGGTTGCTCTATTTTAGTTTGCTGTCCAGGATCACCCCGAGATACTTAACTTCATTGGACAGCTGGAGTTCCGTATTGAGCAGTTTGGGCAGTCGGAAAGAGCCTAGTGCCCGTTTTTGGGTGAACATGACTAACTCTGTTTTGGCGGGATTCACTGATAGATCATAGTCCCCGCACCAGCGTTCAACGATGCGCAGGGCTTGCTAAGTGAGGTTGCAGATGGTCCCGGTCACCTTGCCCGAGACCAGGATGGCCAGGTCATCAGCGTATCCTATTGTGTAATAGTGGTTGGCATTGAGTTTCGAAATGAGGTCATTTATTACCAGGTTCCATAGAAGGGGGGAAAGAACCCCTCCCTGGGGGCAGCCCCTGGCTGGAGTTTCGAAATGAGGTCATTTATTACCAGGTTCCATAGAAGGGGGGAAAGAACCCCTCCCTGGGGGCAGCCCCTGGCTATCATGGCTATCTGCTTCTCGCCTTCAAGGCGAACCACGCGTTTACTAAGCATGTTTGTGATCCAGTCAAGAGTCAGAGTCAGTAGTTTTGGCATGCTTCACTATATTGTTCGCAGCGTTCTGTCTTGGTTTTTTATTTGGTCTGAGGTCTCTGTAAAGTCAAACTACATTTCAGTATGTAAGTCAGTCAGACATAATTAAAATCCAGACTCATATCTAGATCCATCCATTCTTCTAGAGAATAAACAAATATATAATGACATTCCCTTAATATTTTTCTCTGAAAAAAATGAAAGGCCTGAATATTTAGCAGAATAATATCTTCAAAACGTTTTTCAATAAAGGAAATTTGTTAGTCGAGATACCGAGAGACGGGACAGTCTGGACGATTAGATGTAATTTATTTCTTATTACGTGAATACTCTTTTAGGTTAAAGGTCAACGAGATATCTCACAATAACTATAAAATGAAATATACAGAAGGACCAAATGTCATGACTTTTTATGAGCTGATCGAATAAAATATCGCTCAAGCGCATGCAAATTTTCTACAATGGATATGTGTAGTTGAATAGTTGGAACCTATCCTCTCGCTTCCGGCCGTGGTTCTGTCCATGGTCGGGAGCGAGAGTGCGTGGGAAGCCGTCACCTCCTTTTGCGAGGTGGTGATGGCGACCAAGGAGGGAGCGGAGAGGGAGAGAGAGGCGACGGCCACTCTCCCTTCCCGCGCCAGACGCACCGGGCGCCGCCGGAGGGCGCGCGACGATCTCCGGCCACCCTAGTGTGTGGCCTGCGGGCGACGGGTTAGGGGACCCGTCGCCCGACCAGTAACAGGCCCGAGAAGGCGGCGCGCATGTGTTCCGTGCGCGCCTCTCAGGAGGACGTGGGGCAAGGCCCCACAGAAGGAGAGGTCCGCCAGGGGATGGCGGACCGAGGCCTGCCGGGGTTGCGGTGCATGCAGCTGCGAATCCCGTGACCCCGGCCAAGGGTCAGGAGTAGGAACACCGTGGGTTTTTAGCCGGTAAGAGTCCGGCATAACCCTTCGCCTTCCCCAGGCGAAGGGTATCCATGAGGATTTTCCCACGATAAAAAAAAAAAAAAAAAAAAAAAAAAGTTGGAACCTATAGAGCGCGGGTGCGGAACGTCGTGAGGTGGTGTGCTGGCCTTTTTGGATTGGAATTTTAAACTTACTCTTACTGCGCGAAAGAGAATGGACCTTCTGTGTCTCCCTTTTTTGTGTTATATGTAAACAGGGGACCAAATATTGCTCTCACAGACTACGAAAGCCATCTCCAGATACAAGAGTCTCATAAATATATTAGTACATTAGCGTGCTAAATTCATATTATTATTTAGAATACACATTATATTTCACAAAGAATATTCTAGAAAATCGCTGTGAAGTAACAAGGGCCATTAGACAGACGTCAAGTCTCCACTTAAACACAATCTTGAATTGTAAATCCTCTGTCGCTTCGAATAACGACCACTACATAGTATTGGTGCACTGTTCACAATTGGATCTGAATACATTACTGCGTCTGCACCGTTTTATATTGCGGACTTTTATGGACGGGCAGAAATGCAAAGTGAAATCTAACCGGCTGGTGCCAGGTCGTAATTCGAATGTCTAACTTGGTAGGAGGGATGTTTTTTTAGTATGCGTTGGCAAGAATAATGTGTGTAATTTTTATGTAAAACTGGTTGAAACAAAAGCAGTTTCTTTATACATTTTCCATTGCGTTTTTGGGATTTTTCATTGCATTTTCGTTTATGGACCGAGCAGTAGTTAATCGAGCGAAAAGAGTTTCTGTGGGTTTTCGAGTAAATTAACCAAGAACTGAAATCATATTTTAGAAATGTCCTATACTGTAAATTACTTTCTGCGATACATTATTATGATGACAATCAAAACATTATACAAACATGAAATTCCTTCTTTTAATAGTAAAGTAGCGAAGAAATGTTATGATCAAACGAATGTTTTCAACGTAATTACAAGCTGCCAAGAAAATGGTTTCTAGTAATAAAACTACTGTAGCAAAAAATTAACGACTTTACAATATTTGATAACAACGGCTAAGTTAAATTAGTTGCGTAAGTTTCTGGCAATAAAACAATAATGATGTTTATCTTAATTATCATTTCACTCGGTAAAATAAATAAGAAAAATAGATGCGAAGCTGACAGCTTTCATGAAAAATTGAACGAGAACGTATTTATTAACCCACAATATGTTTTGTACTGAAATATTAACAATGGCTAGTTATTAACAATAGGTTAAGAATACACTGTTTGGAAGAGAGCAGTCACAAAAATTACTCTAATATTACCGAGATCTTGTAAAAGCTCTATCTAATTCTATCTGAGATTACAAATCCTAATCCTATCTTAACTATCCTAACTTCCTAATCCTAACTAATATTATAAGTGCGAAAGTAAGTTTGTTTGCTTGTTACCTTTTCACGCCTAAACCACTGAAACGATCATCCTGAAATTTTGCATATACGTTGTCAGGTGTACAGAAACGGACATAGTGTACCTTTCATCCCGAAAAAAAGTACAGTTCCCGAGAAAAACAACAATAACGTTCATATATGGCGTCACGTGTCTTTCGAATCACGATTGAATTTATTATTATTGAAACTTTAGTAGTGTGTTAAGAGTTTTTTTGAGCTTAATTAACGCGAGCCAAGCCGCGGGCAAAAGCTAGTGAACTATAAAAATAATAGTTTCCATTTTAAAGACAGCTTTAGAGTTGTAATACTTTTAACTTAAAAAAAAAGGAGGACGTTATAATGTTTTTAACTTAAAAGTCCCGCAATAAGAAATAAAATGACAAAAAGATAGCTGAATGGTAAGATAAGTTAGAACTGTGACCACTCAACGATTCACCGATCACTTTCTACCATTCGTTTAGTGTGTTCACAAATAAGTTTTTTCTCTACTGGACTGCTTACAGACGGTCTATGCGGACCGTTTTTACGTAAGCAGGCAGTTATTGGCAAAACCTGAAGGATCTCCTGCCAAGAAATAAGTGTTTTTGATCAATTATATTGCGAAACATTAATTTTGTAGTAGGAAACATTATTTTTGAAGTGTCATCAGCATCATGCAGCTGAAAGACGTCCACTGCTGGACATAGGCCTCTCCCAAAAGGGGAGGGTTTTCCATAATCGCCACGTTTGGCAGGCGGGTTGGCGATCGCAGTATGGTTGTTAAAGTACTCAGAGAACGCTGCTGCCCATCCTCTAGTGAATCCCTTAGTCGCCTTTTACGACACCCATGTGAAGAGATGGGGTAGTGCTTTTCTTTTTTTTTAGTTTACGTCCGGCATCACACGGACGTGTTTTTAAAGTGTGCCTTAAACATTTTTTGCTGTTATTTTCAATTATTTTGTAGTACTCTTAAATACATCCCAATTCTAATTAGTTCTAAACATGAAGTATGGAATACCATCACACGTTTTATAAATAAAAACACTGGTAGGTATTCCCCGCAGAGAGCATAGACCATAATATACACAAGTTACATCCAGACTTATAAAAATTGATAAATAATATCGAACCAACGACTCTTTACAATAAAGTCGACTATCCAACTCTGCACTGTTCCGTGAGAACATCACAATAGCACATCACATTCTATCATAGGCACTAACCACAGGAACGCACGCCATTACGCGGTAACGGCGCGGCGGTGGCGGCCATTTGTCGCGCGACATTATCTGCGACAGCGCCGCCGGTGTGGCCCCCCTTTATCTCTAATGTGCACTATTATGCGCCGTTTACTTAGCTATTTGTTGGGATTGCACTTGAGTGATGTTATTTGTTGCGAGTATGAAGAGGGTGTAGTGATTGTCTTGGAGTGGATTTTTTATGTAGTTTTTCCCGCTTGTCTTTTGTTTTTTTATTTTTCAATCCAAAATCAATGACCCCAATACCGTTGTATTCAGGAGATTGATCGAATGCTTATGTGATAAATTGTATTTTGCTGTTTGGCCTAAATATATTTTTAAAAAAACGCTTCTGGGTGTTTGTATATGTAGAGTTCGGATCCTTAATACGAGAAATACAGACAGGGATCGTTGAAAAACTAAATCACTTTCAAATTAATACCACTTGAAATTTCGTTAATATTTCGGTATTTGCTAAAAATACAGTAGTGAATATCCCGATGAATCGTTTAAAATTATTAATTTTTCGTTCATCAAAACGATTTCACTTATTGAAATAGCATTTCAATTCGAAATGCAAACTTCAAAATAGGAAATTCAACAGAATCCAGAGTAAAATCCGTTAATTTATGGAAAATAGCTTGCGAAAGATATTTGATAAAAGTTTTGATTATAAAATAAGATTAATTACGAAGGTTTTGGATTTATTTGGAATTGTAAAGCGATGGCTTGTTAGATGTATTTGTCCCACTCCGTTATTTATTTATAGTTATTTTGCAACGTAGTTCGATGTCTGTTTTTTTTTGTAAAATTAGCTGCCTAAGTTACTAAAACTATATACGCCTTGTATGTGTGTTCTCGTTAGTTTACGATGAAAGCATCAACGCCAAACATGTATTTACATGTTCTAAAATTGTTACGAGAAATTGTAATGATTCAAGACATTGCCTTCACCGTTTATAGAGTAATTTGAATTTCAAATCACATGTTTGTTGTTTTCAAGGCTGAACATACGAGAATAATATTTAAGACTGCTTTACTTGGAACTGTTATGCGTCATGTTATAGAGACGAAAATGCTGTTTCAGATTCAAGGAACAACGTAAAAGAATTTTTTTTTTAAAAACACTCTTTCTCTTTCTTTAAGAAATTTAATCTTTTTTGAACGATGTCCAGTTATAAGGCTTGTTTCACACATACCACAACTTCACCACATCACAACAACAACACGTGGGCGGCACTAATTCGTATGAAAATGAATAGTTAAATTCACCCAGACCACATTTTGTCGCCAAAGCTGCAGCGACACTTATCATCATCATACAGCCGAAAGTCGTCCACTCCTAGACATAAGCCTCCCCCAAAAGAGGGGCACGCGGCTTGGCGACCGCAGTATGGTTGTTAAAGTACTCAGAGAACGCTGCTTACCATCATCTAAGGAATCCCTTAGTCGCCTTTTACGACACCCACGGGAAGAGATGAGGTAGTGCTATTCTTTAAGTCCGGTACGACACGACACTATTCACACGTAACCACAGCTTGATTACTTTTTGTCGCTGCGTGGTGGTGTGGTTGTGGTATGTGTGTCTCCCTTAGCAAAAATTAAAAGACAGTAGAACATAGATTTTCTCTCAGCTTTCTAATTGACTATACTTAATACTAATAGCTACCACTAAAAGTATTACTTTTGAAAAGATTTTGTGGAGTCGAAAATATGAACTTACGATTAAAACTAAACATAACATAACACCACGCCTGTATTCCCTGAATGGTTGGGTAGGGGTGTATATAATACACCCACACAGGGGGCGAGCCTATTGCCATAGACCGGGCACAAATCCAAACTCCGGGCTGCTACTGAAAAATTCCACACGAAAAAAGCCAGTAACACTATACCCGACTTGGGGATCGAACGCAAGACCGCACGCTCAGCAGTCATGCTTACGATCACTAGTCCAACGAGGCAGTCAAAAATTAAACGTAAGATTAAAAACTAATATTTCTATAATCAAAATCATTTTGCCATAGAACAGTACCTTTACAGTACGTGTACGTACAAGCGATTACAAAATGCTTACACGATTGGGCAAAGTTAGGGCACTATATGGCAATTCGCGATGGCCGGCATAATAACAGGCGGCCATGTTCCGCTCACAAATAAGCGACGCGCTGCCGTTCCAGGCCCCTTACACGGATATAGCGAGAATGGAACAGAAAAAGTAAAGAAAGAAGTACACCGGAGCGTACTATAAATTTAGCTATACTTATGTAAGATGCGAATAATTTACAACTGAACTGAAGCCTGTAATAATAAATAGATCTTGAAAAAGATAAATAAATAAAATATCTTGTTAAAGCACACGAGGTTGTCGGTATGTGGGATTTGGGCTCAGCAGTCATTGTTCCGATATTCGTTACGCCAAGTGGCTTAATAGTCGATAGCTACGATCAACACCTTATAAGGCACACGTTAGGCGGCTGGATCAAGGGCTGGATACAGAAACGGGTAGTTCTAGACACGGCGCGTATTGTTAGAAAGTTCCTCTATCTGGGGTAGTTTGGACCCTGTTCCTGATAAGCCGGTAGGCTACTACTTTTTTT
Organism: Amphipyra tragopoginis; assembly: GCA_905220435.1. Classification (NCBI taxonomy): domain Eukaryota; kingdom Metazoa; phylum Arthropoda; class Insecta; order Lepidoptera; family Noctuidae; genus Amphipyra; species Amphipyra tragopoginis. The sequence goes on along the minus strand of HG992003.1, from coordinate 662,115 downwards.
ATATTTTTAAATGTTATTTTTTAATATTTACTTAAAATTTTACAATAAGAAGTAATGATAAATAAAGGAGATAATAATAGCTCTTATTTAAGAAGTGCTTCCTAAGTGCCGTTTTAATATTAAATGAAAAGAAAAAAGTTTTCTAGTGATATTCAGATGACGTTTACATTTTGACAGCTCAACTTGTGATGTTGCTCCTTGGCCGCCATGTTGAGCGAGGCTTGTAGACGGGCCTTAAAGATTGTGTAAGAGTCCTGAGAATCCCTTTTGTATACCTATAACTTAATTCAGTACCAAAAACTTTCATCGTTTTTCACACTGTGTATGGCTTCTATCACATTTGCGATAATAGGACGACCCTCTAGAATGTATATGGCCATTTAAATCATTGTAATTGTCACTTAGTAAAATATGATCGGCTACTGTTTACTGACACTTGTAGTTTCACTAGTACTAGATAAGCACTAATTCAGCATGTTTACACACAAGATAAGTGATAAGTACTAAATATTAGTTACAGCTAAGCACGTGTTAACTATGCATAAAGTGAATAGATAAGTCTGGAAGGCTTTTCATAAGCATTTAATGGTAGCTATTTCGGTATAAGTCGAGTTCCTATCTACCAGTTACTTGTCGGATTTTACGCTTGCAAATAGTGCATAAAAAGTAACGGCTGGCTACAACATTTCCTAACAATGTAGATTCTAGAAGGAATATCTGCATTGTTGGTAAATGTTCTCCGATATAGCCTCTTCTCAAATATGTTGGGGTCAGTTTCTACACTAAGCATATGCCTCAAATGCAGCATACACACCTACACAACGAAGATCAACGAACACCAACGAACGTTCGTCAATTGTTGAATTTGACGAAACTTTATATGGAACGAATCCGGTACCATTCCAGTTTTAGACTTAGCGAGTACCGTCTGTTGGCTAGGTGTGTAGGCTACATAAAGGTATTGAAGTTAATGTAAGTACCTATATAATGTACATTTACAACGTAATCTGATCGTAATATCGCAGCAAAATACGGTAGAAACAACAGGGTTGGCGAAGTGGCGAATCACTTTGTTGGTACGCAATGTGTTCGATTCCAGCATGGTACAAGTATTTGTATAACGTACAATAATTGTTTCGGGTCTGAGTGTTTATGATGGGAAGATTTGTGTTTATAAATACACGCACGCTACAGGAGTATAAACAGTGTGGGGAAAAGTAAAAAAAATACTTACTTCGTGTACAAAGGTTCATGAGAGCCGACAGTAATTCCTTATTATTTAAAACACTAAAGACACACACACTTAACATATAAATTACATCTCGTATTCATCACCCCATCAAAAGAACAGCGACAACTTCCAGCGTAATTGTACATCGGTGTACAATGCGCGCTTCACTCTAGAGCCCACTACTACACTAACGATTATCGTTACTGCCGCAGCAATGGAACGGCCGCTTGTTTCACAAAAAAATGTTCTCGCCAGCAATTGATTATGTTACGGATTGCATTAAGTTGATTTACTTGTTTGGAAATGTGAGAAGTTCTTTCTTGGTATACGGAAGAAAGCAAGTTGTGTATTAGACGAGTGTAATAAAAAAAATATGAAAGCAACGATGGCGTAGCGGTTGAACGCATGCCTTCCACATTGGAGGATCTAAGTCAACCAAGACCCGTTCATTCATATGCGGATCAAACTTTAATTATTACTTGCGTTAATGGCACAGTATGTATACAGGCTGTCAGGGTAAACACCGTTATCCTTGAAACCAGTGGTTTGGTTTCATTTATAGAACGTAAAATCAATGAAAGATAACAATTTTTTTTTTTTATAAAATTTTCATTTTTCCACGAAAGCATTTCACCCTACGCGCGGGGGCAACAAGATACGGGAGAGGGAGCGGGGATCTCGCCGCGTGGCCTGACGCACGGCCCCGCACAGTTCGCTAGTTCGCTACCCCAGTCAGTCAGCTGTCTCGCTAGCGAGTGCGTGTACGCCGCGTCGTAGCGCCGCCGCGTCGCTCATTTCTCGCGCGTGTATACTATTTTTTTTTTACTCTATCCTATATTTTTGTGTTCACGTCAACTACCCATGGTTTGAGTGATAACGGTGTTTACCCTTACATGCTGTATAATTTAACGCAGCACCTCTACTACCTATTATCGCCTGAATTGACATACACACGGATACGCACCGCAGCAAGACCTATAAGTGAGCTTCACAATACAGTCAGTCACGGCTGTTATAGAGTTCATACGTAAGAGAGACTCAACGATCTCACAGTTAAACTGCGTAAGCAGTTTTGTGGGGCAATGTACTTAGCGTTAAGAAATTTTAAGTAAATAAATAAATCATTCATTCATTCATTCATTCATTCAAACAGTATATTATACACAGTATACAGTGCGTGTCTGTGTGAGTGTGTCAATTCAGGTGATTCTAGATAGTTGAGGTACTACTACTGCTTTAGCTTATACAAGCTTAGTTTTAGTATATACTAAACCTGAAACTAGTTTGTTCAGAATCACTAGGAGAATCGATTGACATTATTTTTTTCTCATTTTTTTTTCATACATTTCAATTTTGTTTCAGTAGGTTTCTACCCATAACAGTTGACGAGAATTGACACCTTGAGGCTCGGTCAGTTTCGTTGTATTAGACAACACCTGCATAGCACATCTCAGGCATTTCACACTTTATTATGGAACTTAAAGCCTCGTCCCCACTAGGAACATTTGTCGAGCGACATGTGTCCCCGGAGACATCGGGCGATGTCGCCTTACATCGCCCCACGTCGCTCGATGTCACCGGGGACACATGTCGCTCGACAAATGTTCCTAGTGAGGACGAGGCTTCTATCACTACTCTTCATCGACTGTGCGACAAGGAACAGTTTCAACAATGTCGCGGCGATGTCGTCCGACGTCGCCCGACATCGCCCGATGTCACCGGGGACACATGTCGCTCGACAAATGTTCCTAGTGGGGACGAGGCTTTACGCGACATAAACTACGGTATAACTTGGAGATTTATTAAAAAAAAACCACATATTCAGGCAGTTCTGATGAAAATCTGGTTGGGGTATCTCGGTTTTTGTATATACTAAAAATAACGTTGTGTATTATTTACTGTGACCATGGCCCGCATCTCAGACTTTTCAAATTCATATGTGGATCAGACTATGATTATCACTTGCGTTAACGGTGAAGGAAAACATCATGAGGAAACCTATACTCTTGAGAGGGTTCCAAAAAGTCCTCAATCATGTGTGCAGTTCATCAACCCACACCTGGCCAGCGTGGTGGACTTAGGGCTAACCCCTTCTTATTTCTAAACACTAGGAAGTGGCGTTTCTGAGAGCTATCTTTTGTAACATTGACCTTCAAAAAGAACTAAAAAATTCTAGTCTATTTCGAATAAATTAGTTATTAAGTTGAAGTTGAATTTTAAGAAGTGGCCCTTGCCCATGTTATTTTAATAAAAAAGAACCATGCATATACAGTAGGTATATTGTATGCCTGTAGTTCAAAGCTAGTATTTGTGTTTTATACGAAGATGAGTAAACATTTTACTCAAACATAGCAGAAACGTTTCCAATGACAAACTTTGATAATATAATAAACCTCTTCCTAGAAACTATGACAGTTTCAAAGGGTCAGATCTAGGTTGCAGCATGACTGAAATTTTAAACACATTTTTTTTAAAGTTCTTGGTAACATTCTCTATTTCTTTTTGTCCTAAGCAAAAGGTTGCAGAACCTTTTATTAGTATTTCCAAGACGAAAGACTCGCCTTCGTTGCAAATAAAAATATCGAAAATACCGAGAGTTATAACCCAACCCTCTTACTCTAAATTCAGTTTTATGTAGAAGATGTATGGTTTAATTTCCGCTGGCAATATACACGAGTGACGACTTTAATGGGCTGCTTCGATTCAGAGTATTTTTACGTTATTAAGCTTGGTTTAGTACAATATTGAATTTGAAGAGGATTGCCCGAAACATTAATCTATTTTCTAGATACAATATACGGACCTTATTTGAATATTGAATTAAAAGTTTTATAATTCTACGGATAAATTCCAGAATTTTTAATTACTCTTCCCAAAACTGACTCTTGAAGCAGAGTGAAATCATAATCAATTTTATTGCCTATTTTTTTCCTTGCGCAATATAATTATGACTACGGAGGAAATTGTTTATCCACCGTGTTTAACTTTAAAAGTTATTTTTTACTTACAGCCAGCTTTATTAACGAACGTTCAACTTGCCATGCTCTTATTAGCAAACACGATAATCAGTACGTTCAAACTATGACGAGGTTGAAGCGAAACGACAGCCCTTCATAACCCTCAAAAATCAGTCACAAAACCTTGAACTGACCAAATGAAATTCCATTCGTAAAATTTATCACGGTTCACAAGACGTACTATAACAAGTTCGTATGATCGACATCGAATCGATAGCACACTCGATGGCGCGTTACTCGATGTATTCCATGTCACTCATAACCCTCGACCGTCGACGCCCGACGCCCGTCGCGTCGCATTGGTCCGCGCAACCCCGTTCGCGAATTGTATTGTCACTCCACATTTTCTGTCTATTCAAAGGGTTGAATATGTTTTGTGTCCGACATGAAATCGCTTTGTTGGAAAATCATTCGACACGTAATAACTGTAACGTTTGATTGAGCGTCAAGGTTGTTTAACGGAGAAGGGTTGTGCTTGTGACAAGTTATATATTTTATTTACCATTTCGTGTTTTTATTACGTGTATATTGTTACCTAATAACATTAGGTAACTAGGAGTAAGGAGGAGCTCGTGGCTAAATAATTACAGCCGCATAGACCGATCTTCCGGGTTAAGCCACGCTTGCCGAGGTTGGTCTGTGGATGGGTGACCATTTACCATAGCGAGTTTCCTCCGTGCCTCGGAAAGCACGTAAAGCCGTTGGTCCCGGCTGTCATTTGTAGATCTTTGACAGTCGTTACTATTGGTCAGAAGCCAGAAAGTCTGACAACCAGTCTTACCAAGAGTATCGTATTACCCAGTTACTGGGTTGTGGAGGTCTGATAGGCAGTCACTCCATGTAAAATACTGATATTCAGCTGCATCCGGTTCGACTGGAAGCCGACCCCAACATAGTTGGGAAAAGGCTAGGCAGATGATGATATTGTTACCTAATAACATTAAAAAGACAATATCAAAAAGTCAATGTTTTAGATTTTTTTAATTAGGTAGGTACTTACTTAAACAATTTTGTATGTTAATTAATTGGGTTAATTTTTTTTTGCCTAACAAACCTGATTCTAGTTTTTGCCAGAGTCCACCGGTCAATAGGATTATTAAAAATATGTGGCTGGGAAAAAACTTGAAGTTGACCTGAAAATAGGTGTGTTTGTAAAGTTGCTAGTAGTGAAACATTATCGTCACGCAACACCACCTTACTTTCAGAAATGATATTAAAAAGTACTTTCAACTCCAACCAAAAATTAATCGAATGACTCAAAATCCTTAAATCACCGCCTTCCAAACTTCCAGCTAAACAAAACTGCTTGTCAGCTAGACCGGCCGCTATGTCCCATCGGCGGGCATCAGCTGTCATCGCGACACCGCGGCCGCAGGGTTTTTGACACGACCAAATTGTGCCTGTCAGTCGCCGATAGCCGACTACTTGGCTGACAATTAACGGCTCGCGTTCGTAGAGTTATAATAAAATAACGGTTTAATAGAAGTGATTTCGACAAATATTTTATTTGGCTGGAACTTTCATAGGATTTATTTAATTGATTTTGATTTTTCAGTTTTTATTTTTTGAGGGCTACCTATATTGTCTACATAGCCCTCAAAAACCTAAAGATAAAAAAAGTATAGATACTGACTGACTATTAGGCCTTACGTAGGCTTTTCCGGGGGCCACAGAGTAGGTACAGCCTTATTTTGTGGAACCTCATTTTCACAAAAAAGTGACTGGAGTCACAATATACAGGGCGTCCCACGACTTTGCCACATGGAGGGGAAGTACCTTAAATACTGTAGATAGAAAAATTTACTGAATGAAGACTTCATTTTAATTTTAAAAACAGTACGAACTGCATTCAAAGGATTTTAAATAATCACCTGTCTGAACCGGGAATCGAACCCGCTAAATCTGAAAACAAAAAAAAACTGTAATTTTATTGTACTAATCGAAAGGTTCGGTCAGATACATTTATTTCTTCTAAATAACATATCATCTAAAATAAAAGGAACACCATGAATTTTAGCATTTAATTTAAAATTTTGTTCAAAATAATGAATAGCATTTTCTCTGACTATGTCGTGCTTAAAACAACTGTCTTTATGTACTACTTTCTGCTTTATTACTATTTCGAAGTATTATTTCAAATATTCACCATGAAAAAACAAATAAATCAACGGTAAGCGAGATTATTAAAAGAGTTACAATTTGTATACAATAAATAGGAAGAGACACATTTTGAGCATTTAATAATTTGCACAGTTAAACGTGCCTTATTATTTCAAATAAATGTTAAATTTCATGGTGTTCCTTTTATTTTAGATGCTATGTTATTTAGAAGAAATAAATGTATCTGATCGAGCCTTTCGATTAGTACAAATTTCATGAAATGGTTGCATTTCATGAAATGGCCAATATCCGCTGCCCACATCATGAAATGGCCTGGCCAGATCAATGAATAATCAGCGTTTAACGATTATGATCAGCTAAACGCACGGCTACTTCATGATATGGTCAAACATTAGTGATCATATCGTAAAATAGTTACATTATTCACCGTTAGAGGCGCTGATATCGTTTTGTTTTTGTGATGCATCATGGCGGCGGACAATTATTCTGACAAAAAAGCTAATAATAATAAGTAAAGTAGGGTGACCACGCAACGAAAATAATGGACTATTATTGGATTTCAAAATATGACTTCATGGTAACTGCGGGTGAACTTTTCATAGAATTTTATTTGTTCGATTATTTATCTGGCTAACCTGTGAAACTACAGCACAAAATATCGATGCACGTTACTGCAAACATTTACTATTTAGTATATTGTATCATTTGGGTTAGGTTAGGTTAGAACAGTGACCAATAACGCGCGAAGGCGAGCGAGCGAAGCGAGCGTGCCGCGGCAGCGGCCGCCGAGCGCCAGATCCCCTTAATTGTTGGTGAATCAAGCTATTAAACTTTAGCGGTAACGTGCATCGATATTTTGTGGGTCGAAATTCCGTAGTCTACTCCTTTGCTTGCATGGTACGTGCTTCCTTTATTTAGATTTTTTATTAAACCTTTGATATCATGGAAACCCTACATTAATGATATGGCCAAACGTGGATGGCCATATCATTAAACGTTGACGTTTTAACGATATGGCCAATTTTAGTTGGCCATTTCATGAAATACAACCATTTCATGAAATGGCCGGCCACATCATGAAGTGATCAATTCTACGATATGGCCACGACATATATATATAAGCTAAATCAATACACACAGACAAGCAATGCAACAAGACTTCTAAGTTATCATCGGAATACAATCAGTTACGGCTGTCATAGAGTACTTGACAAAGAGAGCATTATACTCAGTATACAGTACGTGTATGTGTGAGTGTGTCAATTTAAGCGATTATAGTAAATTGAGGTACTGCTTTAGCTTATATATCTACTGTGCTAAAGTCGAATTAGTAGCGGGTATTTCGAAAAATACTGAAAGTCATCATGTAAAATAGACAAAACAAGGAAACATAATTCGTTGCCTAATTAAATTACTGAAACAAACATCCATTCAGTAATACGACAACAAGCTATCGTAATTAATCTTTAATATGTCTATTCATCGTTACACGCATAACTAAACCTTATCTAAATACAATTCATAACGCGAATTACGACTTTATGGAAACTGTGATAAGGTTGAAAATGTATTGTTAATTAGGGAGTAAGGGTCGTTTGGGTGGCTGCTGGCAGGATATTAATTGTATTCGTAGTATCGGCGTTGACGGGTTATTGTTGCGGCGTCAAGGCGTTTTGTCGCGTGACGCGCCGTCAAGGCGATTTGTCGCAGGACGCGGCGTCAATGTCGAGATGTCGCCGTGTCACGTGCGTCGTCGCCTGATTTATGATTAATTGTGATGCTATAACGATCTTGTTTAGTTTTTAATGACTTAACGAAACACGGCCTTTGGTGAAGTCGTTAGTAAATAATAACTAAATGAGAAAGGGCTTCTAAATTAAGTTAGATTGATTGTTACGAAGTTGTCATTACTAACAGCATTCTTCTGTTTAGATCAACAATATTTAATTGAAAATGACACTTTTCTGAACAAACTTTTATAGGTCACAGGAAAGGTGAAATTGTTTCTTTTAGAGCAAAATTGTTGCCGTTTAGGATCCGCTTTTGAAAACTAGATGAATACAAAACTAAGGGAAGTTCAGACTACGCTATACTATTTCGCTATATAGTTAAGCATTATTGTGTGAACGTGTCCATTTAAAATGTATGCTGAGCGATATCATTCTGCTACACAATATTTGCTATAAGTTATATATTATAACGTAGTCTGAACTGCGATTTATGCGTTTTATGCATCAGGCAGAATCGTTGGATGTTATAACATTCTCATCCGAAGATGCAAATGAAGGAAAATATCACTTTAAAGTCATTAAAAAAACAAATACTTACACCAACTAAAAAGCACCTCGTTCTCTACCAATCTAAATAAAAAGCTAACGTTAAAGAAAGACACCCTGACGCTACATCCACAATAACCTTTGTTTTTCTAAACGGAAAAAAAACGAAAAGCATCGATTGCACAAAAGGTGGCAAGCTTCGCATTGTCCCCGCACTATTGTCCAACGATCTGGCTCACGGCGCCTCTCTAGCATCACTAAACAAGAAGACTACAGAAATACCATCCCATATAACGCATTATAAAATATAATAGTCTGCTCAAAAAGTAAAATCTGTCGAATGACTTTGATTATTTTTTACTTACTTTCATGAAATAGAACATAATAACGATGGCCCCACCGAATAAACGTGCAAGAGTTCTTACACGAATTTTTTTTTATTTCATTTTTCGTTTCTTTTGCCTATCCAGCACCTACTTAATTTTTTTTATGAATTTTAGACTCAAAATACGCCTATTATAATAATGAATTTCTTTATTCTAGGGAAATAATTAATTTTAAAATTATACGAATAATAGTTTATGCTATTAATACATGCGTTTTGAGTCGCCAAGTACACAAGAATAAACATTTTAAAACCTACAGACGTTTGAGAAGATTTGTGATTGTTTCCGAATTTGGGTAACGTCTTCTTACACGTTTATTCGCGTAGAAATGTATGCAAATTTTATTACCAATGTTTCATTCCACAAAATGGAAGTTTGAATATAAATAGGTTATTAAAATTAAAGTATTGCATTATCTCTTACTATAATTATTTTTTTCTAACAATTGTGTTAAAGATTCAAACATTAAGTGCATTAATTGCATATTAATTTAAGTTTATACCTAGTGACGGTAAATAAACAAATGTTTACGCGATAAATTCTATTGTAATCGAACGTAACGTTAGAAAGGGGTACGGGGGGTAAGATGCGAGTAAAATAAGGTGACTAGCTTGGAGTCAGTGGTGACCTCTCGCTTCCGGCCGTGGTTCTGTTCATGGTCGGGAGCGAGAGTGCGTGGGAAGCCGTCGCCTCCTTCTGCGAGGAGGTGATGGCGACCAAAGAGGGAGCGGAGAGCAGGAGAGAGACAGCTGCCACTCTCCCTTCCCGCACCAGACGCACCGGGCGCTGGAGGGCGCGTGCTGATCTCCGGCCACCATAGTGTGTGGCCTGCGGGTAGTACTAGTACTGGCCTGCGATCAGTAACATGCCCGAGAAGGCGGTGCGCAGTGTTCCGTGCGCGCCTCTCAGGAGGAAGGACGTGGGGCCAGGCCCCACAGAAGGAGAGGTTCGCCAGGGGCTGGGGGACCAAGGCCGAGGCAGCTGCGAATCCCGCGACCCCGGCCAAGGGTCAGGAGAAGGAACACCGTGGGTTTTTAGCCGGTAAGAGTCCGGCATACCCCTTTGCCTTCCCCGGGCGAAGGGCATCCATGAGGATTTTCCCTCGAAAAAATAAAAGGTGACTAGCTCGGAAGGACAGTCTTGTTGTGATTCTATGCGCGCTATTACATAATTTTGTTTCGCGCAATTACATTCAATTATAAATATTATAAATCTACTGCCATTGGAAAACTCCATCTCGGTCTCCAATGACAGTGAGGAGGAGGATTAGTGTTTCTAATATCGCAATTCGTTTTTTTTAATCAAGAAATTTACTTTCTTTGTAACTGTAACTGTACTTTCTGATCACGTGGACAAATACATAATTATATTGTCTTTATTCTTTATAATATCTGTATTTGATTTCATCCTTTTGAAGTCAAAGTCAAAGTTTTTTTATTTCAAACAGACTAGATTACAGGCACTTTTAAAACGTCAAAACTAGGTGCACGGTTCCAAAAGGTAGGTTGCATGGAGAAGAGCTCAAAACTCTAAGAATACTCTTTTCAAAATAATAGTTCATGACAATTCCGTGACAGTAGTGTGAAAAATAGAATGAGAATAATGCAGGTTAATGTAAGAAATAAACTCACATAAGAGTAACAAATAGAAAAATATGCCTTCTGGGATTGCCATAGCAGCTAAGGGCTAACCAGTCCCGACAGACAGCAACCGTTCACGAGCATGACGTGCACATCCGCATCGCTTAGCTCAACCATATTGCAGGGAACCCAATGACAGGATATACAACGCCACCATAAGCAGGACATTTAAGTGAGCATGACAGACTCATACTACCAGACAATGGGCAGTAATGTGATATGATTATAGGTGTATCGTTAATTGCTGCATGATGCTCAAACTTTACAGATTGGAAAATGATATTATGAAAATTATAATTATAAAACAATATCAGACTATTTAGGCAGAGTATTATACATTAAATAATAAAATTATAATGGGAATATAAAAATTTCAGTATTTGAATAAAAAATATATATGAAAATTGATCAAATAATGTACAGGTTATTATAAGTCAATAAAAAGAAGAATACTAGAAGTAAACATTAAAAATAATGTTAGGTCATACAACCAACCAGTTAGACAGGGCCAGAGGATCGCAATGTGCAGGACGGAGTTGTACGCCAGGCATCTTTATCTTCGATATAATGATTTATGTTTTAATAAGCTTTAGATATCAAAATGCTCTTAAGAAATTATTTAAAATGCTCTTAATAAATGATTTATGGTAGAACCTAACACTGTTCCCCATAAACGTCTTGCTGGTTTGTCTTAGTCTAAAGCCAGGTACTGTTATCTTGTGTTTATTGCGAGTATGTATGTTGTGAACGTCACTTTTCTTGTTATACTGGGCAATATTTTTTCGGATGTACATAGTGTTACTAAGTATATACAAAGATGGTAGGGTAAGTTTATTTATTTCCTTAAATAATTCACGAAGCGATTCACGGCAGCCTAGATTATAAATAGCTCGGATTGCTCTTTTTTGTAATATGAAAATAGTACCAACATCAGCAGCCGAACCCCACAGTAATGTGCTATAAGACATAATACTGTGAAAGTATGCAAAGTACACCAACCTAGCTGAAGCTACATCAGTCAACTGCCTAATTTTCCTGACGGCAAATGCAGCAGAACTCAGTTTGCCTGCAAGTGCCTCTATATGAGGTCCCCATTGCAATTTAGAGTCTACTGTGATGCCCAGGAAGACAGTTGAGGGAACCGGATCTAACGCTTTCTCGTCAAGTTTCACATTTGAATTAATGTACACTTGAGGTGGAGAATTTAATACTTTTCGTTTTACGAAATTATTTATATTATTATACCTTGCATTAACAAAGATGTATTACATAAATTAAAACTGATTTTATTAACACTAATATAAATGCATACGATCTTTCCAATCATATAGAAGCAGAACAATGTACTGTAAACAAGCGTGTAAATAGTTATAGCTGGGTTCAAAATAAACTTGAATTACTGAGAATAATAGTGTAACATTACAGTACATTTTATTCGTTGTGTACTATTACACGAATAAACGTGTAATGATATATTGCTGTGACCTAGTCATGCAAATTTCACAAGAGTATTAACATTAAATAGTTTTTCATGAATTTCCTGAAACTCGTTGATATTTAAAAAAAAGTAAATACACAAGTCTACAGTTTGTTTTTTTACCTATAATTCGATAATACATTATTTATACCTATTTACAATGGAATGAGCGTTATTGAAGTTTAAACGTTTTTATTTTTTCCTGAAAAGTTGTCATTTTTCTCTTACACGTTTATTCGGTGGGGCCATCGATAATATGGAATCTTTATGATTAGTTACGGTTTACTCACGTGCATTTCTCGGGATTGCCCGGTTCAACTCGCGACCTCGTCGCGTGTTCAGCTCATGATTAAGAGCTTCGTTTGGGTTCGAAACTAGTCGGACAATCCCAAAAAATGCACGTTAGTAAAGCGTAATTAATATACATTGATTAGTTTTTGAAATATTTGGCATGTTGGTAAAGATTTTTTGACTGACTTTTTTTGATAATAATAATGATTTATTATTATTTTATTTGATAAAAGAAATGATTGTAGTTACAGGTGTTATAACATAGTAGGTAAGTAATATAATTATTTTTAATAGACAACAATCTAGTGGATGAGGTTCTGTTACCCTTCATAGGTTAGGTATTAACATGTAGTAACTTTAGCCAATAGGGTATAAATAAAACAGAACAGTGTCGAATTCCTCAGTCGGAGGTTGCTTGCACTTAGCCTGGGCGATACTTCTACATCGAGGAATACGTGTTGCTGCTTTTTTTTAAATGGCACTTCTTATTTTATTATTTGGTGCGCTTGCCGTGTGAACACTGCGCTAGAGAACGATTAGCTGCAATCTATACGATCTTTGTTTGTATGCGGCCTTATTTAGTACGCGGTATACACGGAATTATGGTAGCTTGTAGTTATTAGGAACCATTTCTGGTTCCGAGTAGTGAATAGGTATGACTAATAATAGGTATTACATATTTATGTATAACGATTCGACAACCCTAAAGAACTAAGCGCATTTCAGACTACGCTATAATATTTCGCTATATAGTAAAGCATATTGCGTCATAACCTATAACTACTATATAGCATGACGTTCACACTATACGCTATATCGTAAGGCGGTCGGCCATGTAAAGCAAGTTATTTGATGGCGATCCATCGGGCGACAGACGGGGTAGAACTGTAACGGGGCGGGAACCGGAGTGTCGTTTGCGTACAGCAAGCCAATATTTTATAGCATAGCATTATGTGAACGTGTCCATATAAAATGTACGCTGAGCTATATCGCTATGCTATACAGTATTTGCTATAAGCTATATATTATAGCGTAGTTTGAACTGCGCTTCAGGCAACGTAAGGCATAAAATGAGTCCACTTAACTCGTCAGGAATAATTGTAACCGTAATTTTATGTCATATATTTTATTTTATTATGCCAAAAAACGGTTCCGTTGCAATGAATGATTGTGAGGGAATATTGCCATTATCATCACACGAGGCTTAAGAGTTGATGATAGCAGTATGTTATTATTGTTGAATGTTATTATGGTCAAGTTAAGTCGCCTTTTTGAAAAAGAAGGGGGGGGGTTTCTTTGTCGCCACCAACGTTGTTTCGTTCAACATTTCTTCAAAACCCATTTTGTGTAAAATAAAATATTTCCACACTCTTATGTAAATGCGAATGAATAACAAACTTATTCGAAACAAAGACTCTTGTTTCAAAAAGTCTAAATAATTTTCCTAAAGGCGTTCAATTTGTTAAACCCACGCATTATTTGTACAACATGACACTTTGTCGCAAAACCCAGCTAATTTATTGAATTAAACTCAATTCCAACACATTATTTTATGTCTCAAACAAAATAAATGTCTCTTATTTATTATTTGCTTATCCAGGAGTAAAGATGACACATGACATTATTAAAAACAACTTTATTTATCTACCGTAATCTGAATTAAATAGTCGTACGATTAAAAACGTTAATTCCATTAAAAAAAATCTTTTGCAAAGTTTTCACGTTTCGTGGAAATGCTTGACAAATCTTTTTGATCGTCTACAGAACATTTAACAAACACCCGCGCTAATTCCAAGTCAAACTTTTCATACAAATTCGAAATTCAAAACACCTAATTTCCTCCAGGTATACACAGCTCTAAATTCAAAGCTGCACGTGTGCACTGAATGCGTTGCAACTGCTTCTCAGTTGATGCCAAACAAAGCCACGTCGACTGCGCTCGGCACAATAAGACGCTGTGCGCCCCGCAATCAGGTCATTTCCATTCACTAAACGAACGTGGAATTAGCTGGATTTCATTGCGTTTAAATCGTTTTGATGACATCATCGCCTGTATTTGAGCAACCACCTAGTGGTTGAACGTTTGCCTCCTATGCTGGTGGGTCTAAGTTCAGTCCCGGCCCGTACATCTTACTTTAATTCAGATCAGAATTTGCTTATCACTTGCAGTAACGGTAAAGGAAAACGTAGTGGGGATCTACACACTAGAGAGGACTCCAAAAAGATCTCGTGTGTATAGTAAAGGTAATTGGAGCTAAAAAAAACCGGCTAAGTGCGAGTCCGTACGATTATCTATAAAAACGCCACAAAAATCATGTCTGTTGTATGGAAGCCCCCTTAAATATTTATTTTATTCTGTTTTTTAGTATATGTTGTTATAGCGGCAACAGAAATACATCATCTGTGAAAATTTCAACTGTCTAACTATCACGGTTCATGAGATACAGCCTGGTGACAGACGGACGGACGGACATCGGAGTCTTAGTAATAGGGTTCCGTTTTACCCTTTGGGTACAAAACCCTAAAAAATGGCGATTAACTGCGTCTCGAGTAACTTAGTGGCCCATGGTCCGTCTAAAACACATAAGATACGAGTATTAAACACGCACTGCTGAAAATGACACTTTTCAAATAAAATATTATGCAAGGTCATAATTATTGGCAGACACATCGTTTATTTTTCAAAATCAAACACAGAATAACTTTCAGGAGGATAGTGCTGCATAGTCTTCTACTCTGCTGATCAGTGAATATCTATGAGAAAAGAAACGGGATCTAATCTTTGCTGAAAATAACACGAACTAACAATTACGCAACTCTAATTTTCAGTTCCGCCGACACAACTGAAAATCGCGAAACAAGTTATCACCGCACCGCATTAGTGGAAGCAGCGCGCACTAATCACAGCGGCACAGAAGCGGCATCAATGCCGCATCTCTGCCGCATCTGTGCGGTGCGTCATCGAGCCACCTTTGTGACGTCATTGGCGCTTTGTGGCGTGACGTCATCGCTTTGTGCGCGCCCCACTTGTGAGTGCTGCTTTTCCACTAGTTCTCTATAGAAATGTTCGTGATAGTTTCTGATGGGTAGTGTCAATGAATGGAGGAGTTTCGAATTGATTGTCAGTGAGCACTGATGTACGCACGTAATACCGTTATGAATTTACTGGTCACCTGGGCTTAAATGCAAGACAACACTATACAATTATTGTACACCATTAAAATGCAAAATAAGTCATAAATTGCGTATATTATTATGATCTGTATAATGAGCAATGAAATGGAACCAGTTAAAATCAAGTTTATAATTATTATTAGGTACTTATGATATTGCACTAACTATAATAGATTTAAATTTAATAAATGTTAAATCATAATTTAACTTATAATTGCCACTTCATCACTTTATTTACAAGTAAAATAATCAACCCGATTCCTAGTATTGATGTCAACATAACCTGCTCAGAATCTCTGATAATATTTTTTTTTGAACACTCCATTCAATTTTATCGTTCACTTGTTTTTATTTATTTTTTCCGCCATTTGCAGCGCTTGCAATTTATAGGAGTCTCGGCTCCCCGAGAAAATAATTAAAACAATAAATGCGAAGAGCTCCAACGTTTCATTGAAAGCATCCATTTAATATGTTAAGTGAGTACATAGATACTTACTTATCATATTAAATTGGTGATTCCCAGTATTTTTATTAGTTTTTATTACTGGTTAGATTTTAGAGTTGCTGTAGTCAAAGCAACTCTGATTATGTAATTTTGGATCATTGTGGTCCTTGTTAGAACCCGAAACAGAATCATTTATTTGATATCAATGTAGGTATTCAGACAAGGCCTTGATACATAATATATTAGTTCCGATACATTGTACTTTTCGGCACAATGTATCGGAACTTATCTCTCGGCTTTGGTTTAGTTCACACAAACTGTATTGAGTGACCATTAGATTGAGTAACGCTTGAATGTTAGGGAACGAAACCTGCAGTAATACCCTAGCGGTTGAACGCTTGTCCGCCATGCAGAAAGGCCTAAGATAGATCCCAGTTCTATCGAATTACGTGCGGATCAGAACTTGATTATCACTTACATTAACAGTAAAGAAAAACACCGTGCAAAAACCTGCAAACTTGAGAGGACTCAAAAAGTTCTCTTGGATCTAATCCGCCAACCCTCAGCGTGGTGAACTAAGGTCTAAAACCTACTCATTCTGAGAACAGACTCGTGCCGAGCAGTGGGACAGTAATGGACCGATTATGTGTATGTGTGAACACTGGTATGGCGTGGGCATATTCACATTTCTCCCTCACTCACAGCAAATGAAATAAAATATTCCATTCAAAATCGCAGGTATTTCAACAAAAAAATAATAATTACATTCTTTGTCTCTCATTCAACTAACAAAACAATCAGTCGCCATTCCTGTCATCATAAACGAAATCCCGTCACGTCCAATACATGCCATCATATCCCTGACTTGCACTATTGTTTAAATCGGTCCTCTTATCCTGACTCCCCCATTCAATTATGAACCTTACCTCGTTACAGCAAAGTTCAGTATAGTTTGTAGTTGTTGTTCGAGTGTTTCCCTGTCAGTTTGTCGTAAACGTCATCAAATGAACGCAGGTATAGGACAGTTCGGACTTTCGGAGATGGCACTTGAAACGTTACCGTCAAAGAGTTACTATCGTATAGCGTTAATTTTAGTTCTGTTTTGAACTCCTAATCCGGTTAGCTTTAGGTAACTGTAACGGTTTTGAACACAAAAAAGAGTAGTATCCACGCAGATATAGGATCGAGTCAAGGTATTGCATTTTTATTTTATCCTCATTGCAATCTAGTTATCTAGTAAAATATGCATAGTGATTCTTTTTGTTGTTTTCTCTTAAAATAATTGTTGCACCACACTAGGAATACTTCTGCATCGCGAATTCGTTTACAGACACAAATCTCCTTAGTCACAATCACTGAAAACTGAAACATTTTTATGTAGGCCACACCAATACTCGTTCCGTGTGGGAATCGAACCCGCGATCCGTTGCACAGCAGCCAATAGTGTCATCAAAAGTGTAAAACATTTATTTTAAACTAGCTTTGGCCCGCAGCTTCGCTTGCGTGAAATTTTGAATTCGTTAAGTGACGATTTTTCATACAAACTTTCATTCACTATTTAACTCCTTTAGGGGTTGAATTTCGAAAAATCCTTCCTTATTCCTTGTCTATATTATAAAGGAAACCTCTGTACAAAATTTCAGCTTTCTAGGTCTAAAGGTTTGGGCTGAGCGTTGTTGAGTCAGTCAGTCAGTCAGGACTTTTCTTTTTATTTATAAAGATAGATAGGATACAGAATGTATCCGAATTCGTGTAATTCCTTCAAACCTCATGATCTGCTAGTGATATAAATTGACCCCGCATGGGATTAACTTTAGATTCAACAAAAAGAAAATGAAAACATGGTGTTTTTAACGTGACTCATTTTCGCGCCCCGAGTTAACTGACCGTGCAAAGCGATATCGCCCTAGTCCTGATCGTTAGCTGTGTCTCCTTTTATGTTCTATGTTAGGAGATGTGATTTTCGCACGTCCTTTAAGTGGATCATTGTACGTGGGACTCTGCTGTGTCTCCTTGCTTCCATTCATTTATGTGTGGCATGGAAATGTTCTATCACATAAAATATTTATTTAGCAATTATTTTTTTTGCTTATTTTATTTAACCATTTGATACACCGAACAACCGTTGATGTACGACAACTTACAACAATAGCAAGACAAAAAAGCAAGTTGTTTTTTTTTTTAGTCTTGCATTATTTCGTACAGGGATAAACCCGTGACAGATCACGTCGTTTTAAGGAATTATACAAATGCGTTTGTATTCTGTATCAGGTGTAACACTTTTTAAACTATATAACAGTCGAAACCAAGACGAAGGTTAAAGTTCAATCCTAATGTCCAATCAACAAATCATGAAGTAGATTATATTTCCTATATATCTATCCAAATGACATGTCTTCGGACGTACTACATGTGTGACGTCACTCGATTAGCTGGTGACTGCTGTAAGCCCGTCACGTCACTACGTCACGGCTATCGGACCGATCACTTTGATCACGCAACTGACACGTCTCTGGATTAACACTGAGACCCTCACTTGTCTCAGCTTACCTAGAAAATGTAACTGCATTTTAAATGAAGTGGTTTTTGATTCGGAAATAACAATATATTTATATAACTTTACATCACGCCTGTACTCCTCGAAGAGTTGGGCAGAGGTGTATAGTACATCCTCATGTCGCCGTTATGTTTAAGTCCCATGTAATAGGGGGGAGCCCATTGCCATTATCGGGGCACAAATCCAGACTCCAGGTTGCTACAGAGAAATTCCACACGGTAAAACCCAATGATACTTGGCCCGGTCTGGGGATTGAGCCCAAGACCTCACACTTAGCAGTCATGCTACCGACCACTATACCAACGAAGTAGTCAATATTATACATAGTTAAGTATAGCAATAATTCATGCATTTTGTGTCTCACAATTGCACCAAATAGGTGTCCAGTTCCGCTGGTTTTCATCTATAAACTACTTGTGAATCTAATTATCGTTTGCGATACGTGTGTCCAATCCACCATTTATATGCATGACCTAGTAGAAGGTAAGTAGGTTCCTACAACAAAATATCAAAAGTTTCGAGTCACCTTTTGTTGCCAGATTTTTCTACTACTCGTAACATATGCGAGAAATTCAGGTCACACTTGCTTTCCACACTGCAATATGCGTTTAAATATCTGTGTTTACCTGCCAAGTAATATCGCAGTGATTGTCACCGCCCGCATCGAGTCGTTGCTTCGCCTGTGCACCGTGCCACGCTGCCCAGTTAATTTGTGCATGAGTGTTTGTGCACCAGTTTGCACAGGCGGGCGACATGCCGGCCGCTGTTAGCGATCGTTGTGTGCAATCAATTCAGGTTATTTGGCAAATTTCCGATATTCGGAGGAGATTTTTTAATTTTAAATTGATTGGGTGTTTTGGTTGCCTCTAGCTATGCTTTTGAAACTAGTAGCTATGTGCAAATAGACTATTCTATCTGTATTTGTAGGATGACATTTGACGTTATTTTATTTTCTCCTAATGATCTTATGACTACTACTGTACCGGGCTAAGTTTATTGATTTATGGTCGATTTCTGCGAAGTACCAGTTAAAACTAAGACTGTTCTATTTTTACCCATAGTGAAGAAAAATCCATAGTTTTACATGGTAGAGGAAAATTTGCTTACAAGCCTTTATATATGCCTAGTTTGGCAACAATAAATGCTACCATTGGTAAGCAGAACGATTCGTTTTCGGCCATATATAGGAACTGAACATTAGTGTGTAGTCAAACACAGCAAAGAAAAGCAGCACTCATTAAAAGGAGTATTGCATGAACGTTAATACCTTCCACTCATTTTGCAAAAACCTTTCTAATATACATATGTATTAGTAACTATGCAAAGTAAGGCTCCACTTTGAATATGTATTATGTAAATGTGTACTAAAAATCCTACACGGCACCTACAAGTGGTAATGCGAAACACGGATTTCGTCCAAGATGCAAATAATAATAGAAACACATACGTTTCTTTCGTTTGGATACGATCTAATACAGTCGTGAAGAACCCGTTTATGACATCGCTCTTGACTGGTATCACAATAATAATTATAGATAAGGGTGCCCGAACACGGGCTACTCGTCACAGCCACAATTACTGGCCACAAGCTGCGGGCTACTTTGCACTACATTTCGGAGGAACTCGCCGCACACATGTGGAAGGTGGCGGCCATTCGAAATTTATGGAAACTACTTGTGGCCGGCAACTTGTGGCTGCGGCAAGACGCCAGGGTACTGGTGGAATGAGCTTCTAAAATAATAATAGTATCAAATAGTACCAAACAGTGACTATCTGTTGCAGAAATAAATAAAAGGATGTAAATCTAACGTTATACATTTTTGTTTCTGACTTGCTGCCAAAAATCTTTCAACTGAATAAATATTAAACATATATACATAGTAGGCATTCAGTCTGGCGACACGGCATACAAGATGAAACAAGTTTAAATTAATCCAGTGCGAAACTATTCGCGAAATTGATTCGGACACACGTAACGAGTTGAAATGTGCTTAGACCAGGCCACACAATATCGGGGCCTTGGACCCAGGCCAAGTTTTAATGAGTCCACTAGTAAATTTTACACGTTACCGAATAACTAACGAGTGAAATAATGCTAGTTGTAATTTTGCTAGAAGCATTCCTAGTTGCGAGCTCTATTCTATAGTTAACGTTAAAACGATCGCTTTTAAACTCGTATTTAGTTGACTAGTTAGTTATTCTAACTGAGTTTGTTAGTGAGTTGATTTTAAAACATATTCCGTGCGGACGAAGCCAAACTTCTTTGGAAGGCTTACAGTATACAGGTCTAACGCGCAGGACTCTAGGAACTTTGATTTAAAATAGAATAGGGCACCAACCAGGGACAGTCCAAGACTGTACTATTTGAGTACAGTCAGGCTGCCTCGGGTGCAAGACTATTGCACCATTATGATGATTAAAATTATTGGATCTGTGGAAAGTGTGTTAATTGGACTGGTTAACTTCTATTGCCGGGGGACACTCCACAGCTGCACTATTTTGATATAGTCAGACTGCCTCAGGAGGGTACAAGAGTATTGTAACATTATGGTGATTAAAATTATTGGATCTATGGAGGGGGCCTTATGTGGACTGGATAACTTCTATTGTCGGAAGACAACGGCGTCTGTCTTTTAACTTTAAAATTAAAGCATGTTGGCACACGGTGACTCGCCTACTCAGTAGATGGCCTGTCTGCAGTTTATGCTTTATCTTATTGCTTCTAAGAGCGTGCTAACTCTCCGCATTTTTTAACAGTTTCTTCTTTGTTGGTTACTATCAATGTTAGACTATAATGTTAACTAATTAGTGTCTTAAATGGTTAATGCTAATCCTGTCATACGCGTATCAGTCTGATAATATTAATTAACCCAATTATCCTTAATCGCTTCAGCATTTACACAATTAATACTAAGTGAGTTTGGGTAAGTTTCCTAACTGTTATCTTACAAACGAACTCGATTTTGGAAATGTATTTTATTATAATCTTAACAACATTCAGACTGATGTCCATAGTACTTATGACATTATGACCAACAGGCCTTAAAAATACTATCGTGACAAAACATGTCTCACATTATTTGGTCAAATCATGAATGAATTTCAATGAGAGATAATTCTTCTTCTTCTTTGCGTGTCAATGGCTCAATTAAGTAATGTTTGACCAGTGAGTGGCCAATTTAATGCCCTTACTTGTAGCCTGCATAAGGTTCTTTTGCAAACAGGTAGTGGGGCACAAATAGCAAGGCATATTTTGCGTAGGGTTTCCACGAATATACTGGTTGTTGGATGTGTCATTTAAAATTCGAGTCTCGTCACGCTCTGAAATTTCAACCATTTAAATAATAATACGTTCCTACATGAAGTATAATACACCATATTGTATGTAATCTAACTAGACATGAGTTCTGAATGTTGTCAGCCTACATATATTAATTCACCGACAATCAACGGGAGGGGTATAAAATTTACACAAGTACTAAACGTCACTAAAAGGCTCCTTCGAAATCCGGTCCCAACTCACTGTTGACATGTACCGATCTGCATACAAATTACTCACATTCACACTTCAATATCACACGAAAACAACCTGTATTACTTAAGACTAAAGCTCAAAATCCTCTGGGGAATTTTGGTGAAACTTATGTTCTGAGACCTTGTAGGTACGTCATACGTAAGTTGACAGATGTTGAGTTTGAACCGTTCCATTGTTGTTTGCTGAAGAGATTTCTCGTTAAAAGTGGAATTGGTTTTGTTGCACAAGACCAACAAAAGTGCTAGCACTAATTGGCCTAGACTTTGATTGCTTGGCCGTAGCAATTTGTAAGGATTATATTTTCTGAGCGAGGCTCCAGCATGGCTTCTATTTCAGTACTAGACGTTGATACTTGCAGAATGAACGGAATAAAAATGGCGTAAGATGGTTATTATACCGCTTCTTCTTCCTTAGTGACGGTGCGACGGTTTTATTATACTGCGTCATCTTAATTATTTTGTCAAAAGCCCATGGGGAAACATGAATTATTTATGTATATGGACACTCCCACGAAATATCCTGCATGACGTAACATACACGCTAAACCGATGTCGTATATCATAGTTTAGTTGCACATAGGTACAGTCAGACGAAATAAATCAATCAATTAGTCTAGCTGGAACTAATCTGATAAAAACGTAAACAATATTTTGTTAATTTATTTAAAAAAATAAGTATTTATAATAATATAATCTCGTGTTTTAACGAAAAAGCTACAAACGTAGAATAAAATTGATTGATCTGATTTAAATGATACTTTCGTTTTTAATAAGAGGTTTCCGGCCCTCTTTACTAGCCGACAATTTACATAATTTACTGTCAATAAATTTAATTAAATATTTTTATCCAATCACTTCCTAGTACGAAATGGTGATGACTATTAGATTTCCCTTCATATATACCACGAAACTCCCCTCAGTAAAATTAAGGCCACCAGATAGTAACCCAGTACTGCAGTAATTGAGTTTGTTTAACATCACTGTCGGACTGTTTGCATGTTCTCTACGGACGTAGCGCTCGTAGCACTCGTAGCGACGTAGGCCGTAGCGTGTAGCAGCTGTGCTACGCCGGCCCAAATATAAGTAAAGTGCGACGTACACTTGATTGATTGCAATCTTTATTGTCAATGTGTAGAAAATAGACTTTTGTTTCGTATGTGATAGGACTATTGACAGTTTTTGTTAAAATAATGAAAAAATCCACAATGTATGTACTATTTATTATTACTCGTGTTGTTGAAGACGTCATACAATACATTAAAAATTTCACAGTAATCGTTCAAATATTTTCAAATATTTGTACGGAAATAGAATCTACTCTAAATCCAAAAAACAGATAATTCGGACAACCGAATTGCTCAAAAGCAGACAATAAAAAATAAACCCAGTATTTTTAGTAGTTTAAAAATCCTGCTAACATCCTCAATCGGGTTATCCCTTTATTTGTAACAAATACAATTGGATTGAACCCAACAAATACGATACAATAAATCGTTTTGTGACAAACAAAGAGGAAATCAACACTCAATGACTCTCCACTCTGTGTTTGAAGAGAACAGACATAAGTGCCGGTGGAATAGTTGCAAATTCATTCCAATTTTGTCTGCCGTTTTCAATACCTTTGAATAATTGCTAAGCTTTTGTGCTTTTGTTTTTTTGCGGTTTTAAATTACTGCTGTTGTTAATTTATGCATTTACTTCTGAGTCTATTGGCAAAGATATGGATGAGACAGTTTCCTTGAAGAACTGCTTATAGTCGGTCATAAAGAAACCGTAGTACATAACACAGGTCACCAAATTTTGTAACAAGAAAGGTGCTTACTAATTTTGAATTACCTACCTATCCATATTCTAACACCATATTTATTTTCATTTGATCAGGTCTCATTTTTGTGTTACAACTAGGTACTACCCACAAAATTGAAGATTAACCGCTTTTAAGTTTCACGTTCACATTCAGAGTATTTATTATTTGAAGAGCCTAGTTGTGTTTTCTGTTTTCCGAGTTAAGTGATTCTTAAATTAATAATGTCAAGAACGTGTAAATATCCTGACAAGTATTATTACATTTGTGGCGTCATTACTTTTAAAACTCAGCCAAGAAATTTTACGCCATTAGTAACTTAGTTATATGAACAGTATTTTGGCTTTGCCATCGGACAACAAGACAAAGCGTGAGTTCCACACATCCGTTGTATTACATGTGTGGGTCATCTCACTGGATGGGCGAAAAGATCTCTACCTATGCCTTTTCTAAAATATAATGAAATCAAATTACAAAAAAACTATTCGTATTTGGAACATTCTAATTTTATTTCTATTATCCTTATCCTTGTTTGTAACATAACTAGACAAAAGTTTTCATGTTACTCGTACATACAAAAAGTGTTTTTTTGGTGACCAGTAATTATTTCCGATTTAAGGTGAATTCACAACTGTCTAAAATCTATAACCATGTTTATTTATTTATTTATTTATTTATACTTTCGCACAAAATCTGTACAGAGGCGGACTTAATGCCATAGGCATTTTCTACCAGTCGACCTTAGGGTGGAGCAGAGAAAACATGGTAGGTGCACTTAATAGTGTTAGAATGTGATGCGATGATAATGAATAATATTTCCACTTATAAATATAAAAATACAAATCAAATAAACCAATAAATACTAGATTTCATATTCACATGCATACATAAACATATATCAATAATCATAAACTACATATATAATGTATTAAGTAATACACATAATATATAATACCTACAAAAATATAGAAACAGATCTTTGCTGAGATGATTCTGCCAATCCTTTGTGTAAATGTTCACGTAATTTAATTTTGAAAGAATGTTTATTTATTTTTATTATTTTACTCAGTGCCTTTGACCCTAATCGCACCTGATGGTAGGGTCAGATACGTTCTATTATGGAGCACACAAATCTAAGTAACAGAGATGTAGAGGATTCCCCTGTAAACTGCTTGGCCGGCGGACTTTAATGTGAGAGTGGTAGCTAGCCAGACGGAACGTGTAGATCCTATCACCAAATGTGCTGGGTTTTGTTGAATCTGACAACACGCGTTTATTCCTAGCGTGCGGTGAGGAAGTTTTATATTCTAGCCCGTCTCCACACGGGGAAACTTCATCAATCAATTGATTAATAGGCATGTTGACAGCATCAATAAATTGCAAATCTAATAGTCCGCCAGTTAGAGTTTTGAAAAATAAGGGGCACGTATTTTATCTATGAATATTTGGATATATAAAACGCATCAAAACTACGAGAATGGGGGCTTGTGACGTCAGAAGCAAGTAAAAATTGTACTGAATTGTGACATTTTGTCAATCTTAAAAGTGTCGTATCTTCGTCAATTTTGGTTTCCGTAAGAAAAGAAAAAATACGAGTCAATTTTTTTTTCATAATCTAACTGACGGACTTATTAGTTTTTTTCAGTCAAATACCCTATTATATTTATTCCAATTTTAATTTAACATTTTGTCTTTTGCTTTTTCTTTTTTCGTGCCAACACGAGCTTTATGAGAATAGCAACGTTGGTAGCGGTGCTGACTGCCCAGGTACGCCGGCTGTACATAAATGTACCTATAAGTATGTAGTGTCTTCTCTCTCTTCTCTTAAATGTATGTTTTACGCAAAAAACATTTTGATTTGATTTGTATGTTAGTGACAGAAACTGTGACTTACTTATTATGTACAGTTTATTCATATACCACTTTAAATTATTCTTTTTCTTTTGAAACTAACTAAATCCAGTAAACACTACTCACAGAGTGTTTTTGTCTTTGATATCAGCATAATTCAATTTCTCGTATAAAAATTATAATGACACAATTTTAATCAAGCTGAATATTTTTATCGCGACTCCAATACATTAAGCTCTGGGACAGTTACAATCCGTTTCGCATGAATATTAATATATAAAATGATACATTATCTGTCTTTCCATATATACATATACGTATGGCTATATATACACTGTAGGTTTCGGCCTTTATCGTGCATTTATGTATGAATTTTTTCACGAAAATGCGGAGATTTCGTAATATATTCCGAGAGAGTTAGTAAAATATTATGTTGTTAGATATTTTTCTTTGGTCAAAGGGCCTTTTGTTTTCCAAGGATTTTTTCAATCCTTTAAATTCAGGAGGTAGTAACTACGCCCACTGCGTACTGATAAAATCAATTTAGATTCATCAATTAACGTTGATCTCAAATACGTCATTAATTAATTTTCAAGATTCACGATTTTATATTTCAAATAGGCAGAGTACATTTGCCCGGTTTTATAAAGTTGTTCCTATCGGGAAAAGCCGACAAAAAACTTCATGGATACTCTTTTTCAGTAAATAGGTATTTATTATGTTGTAATAATAATGCGACATGATCCACATCCCACATGTTGTCAACATGTGAGATGTGGATTCGGCAACCATTTTGTGCCGATAGTCGTAACGGCCAATGGCCTAATGGCCAAGAGCCTCGACCAACACCTCATGAGGCTCTCGTTAGGTGGCTGGATCAAGGGCCTGATACAGAAATTAGTCCTCCTTGACACGGCGCGTATTGTGAGGAGGTTTCTGGCTCTGGAGCCCTAACCACCGGTAGCTTGGACCCTGCTCCCGATGCCAGTGGACCCCTATTTTTATATTTTTAAATGTTTTTTTTAATTGTATGTTAAAAATGTAACTTTAAAGTTTAAAGATGAATAAAGGGAATAATAATGCGACATAAAAGATAATTTAATACTTTATTTGTATCTCCCGATGATAAGTATAAAGAATTTATAAATGAGTTTAAGATCAAAGAGCGATGGCACGGCAAAAAATTCCCTTCCTCCTACTTTAGGGAATTCACTAACCAAGTTTCTTTGATCGGTCTATACTAACCTAGTTCAAACTAGAAACCTTTCATCTAGACTAAACGTAGTTAAAGCCAAGCTAAATCGTTTAGCGAAGAATAAATTAAGGGCAGTTCAGCCAAGGAATAACTAGTTTGAACTAAATTCAAGTTTGATCGGTACATGTAAAGTACTAAAACAGAGTACACAGTTGTCCCATTATTTAAGTTGTAACTGTTTATGAACTGTTTTGACAGTCCAAATTGTTTGGTCTAATGTAGTTGTAGCTTTCAGTTAATGTTGTCAAGTTTTGGGTCTATGGTATCATGAGACTGTCACTTCTGTCTGTATTCCTCAAGGAATCGGCACTGGTACTGATAACTTACTGTTGTTTATCAGTGTTGATTTGGAAGGAGAAGGCTTGTCTTTATTGGCCACAATATTAATTATTGTTTGTTACTGAAGTGGATAATATTTTATTTGTTTACCTTATTTATGTCGAATGTTTATGAGTAAGTGTATAATAATCTACCTATGTAAAGATAGTTACGACCTATTGATGACAATTTACATACTGTTAGCGACACTACAATTTAATCGTTAAGGAGTGATTCTATCTTTACAGTTATTGCTAATATTGGTATGTCAGGATTGTGAGCAAGGTAAATGTACTAAATAAAACCAACATAGACTCTCCACCACTGAGAGTACTTGTATTTGGGTTAGTGTTAGTAACATGAACTAGATCACAATATAATACTTTAGATAATTATTACAAGATCATAAAATAAGGACAAGCTAGTCAGATATAAAAGGTCAGACTTCTTCAGCTGATCTACACAGAATACTCTAGACGAGTGTTCCGTCGTACGGTCCAAGAAGCAATCCCCCGGGCGCACCGAGCGAGCCGGTCTCCTCCCTCCAACGGGCAGTGGTGGTCCGATGTTGACGTCACGGTTAGTTAGGTGGTGGACAACAGATGGCGCTCACTCCAAGAAGTTCCCGACAATTTTTTTACAGTTTACTCACGTGCATTTCTTGGGACCGCCCGACACAAACGGAGCTCTTAATAACGAGCTGAACATGTGACAAAATATACAGGTGAGTAAAACGTAAACAGTCATAAAAATCTACTTACCTGTGATATAAAATAAAAATCTTTTATATTTACAGCAAATTCCCACTACTCGTTACTTGAAAACATAATAACCCTGAACTCGCTCCAACTTAATCCGGAACATAAAAATCTTATAAAATTTTCAACGCGAGCATCTTGGCGTAAAAAGATTGTAAAAGGAAAAGGATAAGAAAGATTCAATTATAATAATTAGCGGCTGTTGGCAGGTGTACGGTACGTATCTAGAGAGATGGAGTAGTTACTCTGTAAAGTTTTTTTTTCAGCGAAATAAGGTTATTGTTAAGCGTTATACTGCTAAAGCCTTCGCCACACCAAACGTGGGGCGCGAGTGGGGCTTTTCGTCGACGAAACCGCGTGATTTGTATTCAAGGGATTACTACGCGGGTCGTCTCAAAGATGGGCCTTTAAGCGCAGTTCAGACTACGCTATAATACATGTATATAGCAAATAGCAAATATTGTATAGCCCAACGATATCACTTAGCATACATTTTATATGGACACGTTTACACAATGCCATGCTATAAAGTATTGGCTTGCTGTACGCGATAAGGCACTTGTCCCACCGCGAACGATAAGCGAGCAGCGAGTAGAGCTAGAAGCTAGAAACTAGTTGGCGAACAGCGAGAAGCGAGTGTGTAGTTCCGATAGTTTTGTCACTGGGCGATAAGCGAGTGTGCGAGTACAACGGGAGATTACTCGCACCACTCGCAAATGACCGCTGGTTGGTCTCTCGGCGTGAGTTCTGACCGCCAAGCGAGCATCGCTGAGCGAGTATTATCTTTGATAGCTCTTGTCGCTCAGCGACAAACTAATGGAGCGAGTCCTCGCCGGCAGTGTGAACAGTCAGCGATGAACTATTAATATATGCATCTCTTTTGTTTACACGGAATGTATGTCTATTGTACGTTTCTTGGGCGAGAAAATAGAAGATAGTTAGTCGCTTCCTCGCCGGCGGTGGGACAACTGCCTAAACTTGAGCGATTCTCAGAGCTATATCGTACGATTCTCCGATTCCCCCCCAGTCTCACTTCTACCCGTACGTCGCCCGACGGATCGCCGTCAAATAACTCGCTATACATAGTAGACCGGCTTGCGATGTAGCATATAGTGTGAACGTCATGCTATATAGTTATAGCTTATGACGCAATATGCTTTACTATATAGCGAAATAGTATAGCGTATAGCGTAGTCGGAACTGCGCCTAAGTCTTGCAATTAGATAAAAGACGTTAGTATTAGCACAGTGTACCTACTTACTACATACAGTGGGTCAACGCCCATTATATTTGACAGGTCCTATGAAATGTCAAAATTATGTAGGGGCGGAGGTTATGTCTCAAGTATGCAGTATGGCTACTTGGGACATAATCTCCGCCCCTTCACCCCGCAACCCCCTGCAAAATTGCTCTGCGACAAAGTTCTACGTTGACTGACTGTAAGGAGTAAGATATAGGTAGACTGTGGTATTAGTATATTGTAGTGTTCTGTTCGATCCCGGTTTTGAATAGGTTTCTCTGTTTTGTCTGTTGTACAGGACCTGTCCCCTGATTCAGAACGATTCTATGAGTCAGTTCTCGAACAATCCTCGTTCTCGTTACGAGAATTGTAGACGGAACGAAATGACAAACCCAATTGGTCAACAACTGCATAAAATTCTGAAAGAGCTGTTTCAGGATTGCATTTTCAAAAACAAGAATCTTTGGTTTTTTGAAATCATCAAATACATGGTTTATCAATTTATAATTGATTGCGTTATTTGATTTACAGTAGGAGAAAATACCAAAAAATAATGGCATGGACAAAAACTGATCTTGCTCATGTCATACATCAGTTTGTAAACGTCCACTGCTGAACATAGACGTCCCAATGACCGCTACAATGAACGGTCAAAGGGGAACTTGCTGTAATCACCACGCTTGGCCGACGAATTGGTGATTGCAGTATGTTATTCTTCCCTTAGTGTGCGTCCTGAGTGACGGCGCACCGCGCAGGCGGAATGAACGGCGCATTAATTAAATGTTCGAAACGTTTTAATTTTAATATCGACATTATTAAAACCAAAGTAAAATAAACGAAACACTAAAAACGTACGTACATATGTACGTGTCAACTTTTCCGCGTGCACTAAAGACAGGTATCGATGGTAAAGCCGTTCCGCAATCCGCAATACGCCCGTGCGCCGTCAATTAGGACGCACACTTAGGCCCTTCGCCCACTTTAAATTCAAATAATTTTAAACCTTATAATAATTACTTTATCACTTGTATTTGCTTAGCATGCCGCGGCACTATGAAACATCCCGCGGTACGGTAATTACGAGTTCTAAAAGGTATTAATAAAGTTTAAAATTATTTGAGCTCAAAAAACTCTTTGCCGTGCCGTGTTACCAGTGGGTGCAGGGCGTTAGTCACTTTTTACACACACAAAAGGTGGCCTATTCTGTTCTGGGAACCACACGGAATTCCGGAAACAACACGGAAGCTTGCTCATGTAATTATAAATGTTATTTGATTATGTAACTCTCTTTACCGAGGTATGAAGCCAACTAAAACTACTACGTAATAAAGGCTTTAACAAAGTGGTAAGAGGTAAATATTTTTAAAAACCTACAGTTGGCCTGGAAATTAGAGCCAACGTATAAAATTCGCATTTATCGTTCCAATTTCATACAAAAGGTCCATCAAAGTAGTTAGCAACGCAGTGGTTCACGTAATTCGTTGGCATCGGCTAGCCAACGTTGAGGGGCAGGTATTTTCTTCTGGATTGTTTTATTTCTATAATGTACTAGCTTTTGCCCGCAGCTCCGCTTGCGTGAAATTTTGAACCCTCGTTAAGCCCCTTGTTAGTTGCAGTTAAAAAATCTAAAAAATCTTTTATCCCCTATTTCACCACTTACGGGTAGAATTTCCAAAAACCCTCAAACACGTGTATATTTATTTCTCACCAAGACCCTACATTTTATTTCATGCTTCTTACTTCAAAAGTAACAGATTTCTCATACAAACTTTCAACACTTAGAAGAAAAAGCTTATTGCGTCATAATTTATAACTGTTTAGCATGATGGACGTCACTGATGGACGTCACTGATGGACGGAGACCACACGCTATATCGCAAGCCGGTCTACTATGTATATCAATTTATTTAACGGCGATCTGTCGGGCGACGGACGGGATAGAAGTGAGGCGGAGCGGGGACCAGAGCATTGTACGATATAGCTCTGAGAATGGCTGAAGTTTATCGCGCACAGCAAGCCAATACTTTATAGTATAGCGTTGTATAAATGTGTCCGTATAAAATGTATGCTGAGTGATGTCGCTGTGCTATACAATACTTGCTATATGCTATAAATTATAGCGTAGTCTAAAGGGCTCTGTAATTTTGCGTTAAAAAATCTTTCGTATTTCATGTACTCCTGTCACAACGCCATTGCTTTAATAAAACAATAGCATTTCGTTGTAACAACTACGCGTATGCTCGTAAATAAACTCAAACGAGCTATTTTCTGTTATCCATTAATTAAATCATTAAACATCGAAACGTTATAATTATCGTTCTGTTTTTGAAAATAATTGGCGTCGGACCGCGCTAGATACAATTTATACCACTTTTAATTGCCTGATGGCGCGAATAACGCGGTTATAACGTTATAGTTACTATAACGGCGCACAATAACCGTTAATGTGAATCGTAACGAGTTTAACTGTTATTTTTATTGAAATTAACACTTCGCTATCTCTACAGATTATCTATATTAGTTTCTTTCTGGTAACTTTGTCTTGAATTCTGTCTTTTCTCGGTAATTACTGAATTAATTGTCTCATTAAAATGACTGCGACTAAATTGCGTAATTATTTTATTTTGTGATAATTGAATTAATGGTTTATTAAAATGACAAAGGCTTAATCCGTGTTCGTACTGTGTTGAAACAAGCTTTCATGTGAAATAAATTCATATTCTGTAAAAGTATTTATACTATTATTAAAACTCAAAGTGAACTTTGTCTGTACTATGAATATTTTTCCAAAATTTTGATTGGGGTGTACTATACTATCGATACAGAAAGAAAAACATATTTTTTTTTGGAATTATTGTCTGTCTGTCTTTCTATCCGGGCATCACTTAAAATCCCGTGGATGGATTTTGATGGAACTTTCGCTGGTGTGTTGCGTAAAGAGCGACGATTATGCTGTAACATAAACCATCACGCTATTATTCATAGGAGCCGAGCAGCGGAACATTATTTCCACATACTGCGATGTATAATCCATAAAATTCTGTTGATGGATTTTGATGCGACTTTCACTGATGTGTTGCATAAAGAGCTGCGCTTTTGCTGTTATATATAACGGTTTATTTTTTATCTGTAACTATAATTATGTATCGTGAAATTAAATTACAAAAGTCAATCGGTAGCTATAAATATTACTTATTACTTCTATGTAAATATGTCAATAATGTGTAACATATTAATTCACAAAAAATATCAATATACAATTATAATCCATTTTAGCAAGGAAATACATAGAAATAATAGGTTTTATGAACCTTAACAGTCAATCAAGATGAGCTGAAACTCAACTTGAAGAAATGGATCAAAAGATATTAGTGCCCTGGTGGGCCACTTTTGTCTATTAATATAAAAAAATAGTACATGATACATTATGTAGTTGCTGCGACAGTGTTGTTTTCCGACTTCCACGCGGACGGAGTCGCGGGCGCTGGTAGTATATTAATATAGTTCACGTCAGAATTATCCGCGTATTTAATATAAATCATTTTAATCTGTAAATACCTATAAACAACACATTTCGCAAATATTTTACTTACGAGTATTTTCGCGATATTCTCAATTGTTTATTTTATTAATGCAATACTCTGTTGTTTTTTCGTTAAGTAAAAATAAATCAGCCACAGTAATATGTTTTAAAATTATCTTTGTGATCAATAAAGCTTGTTGTACAAAACCTAGGAAGAGCTGTCACGAATTGTTCCTAACTGAAATTATACGAGAGATAGTGTGATGTCCATATTTTCCACATTATTGTTTCCAATTGCGTAAACAGCTTTTTATCATAAGCAGCTATCTTTAAAGCGATTAGAGCCGTGAAAATGGCGCTACTTCAGAAATGAAACATAATTTCTGTCAACACCACATATTGAAATTTTGTGTGTACAACATATTAGTCAAGTGTTGTAGAAATTTAAGAACACCAAAAAACAACCATCCTGCAGTCTGTTTTTTAATCTCGGAGACTAAATTGACAGGTACAAAATGTCAAACTTGTTAAATTGCGAGCATTATTTTCAAATTTGACATTTCGTGCCTGTCGATTTAGTCTCCGAGATTAAAAAACGAAGTTTAGGTTAGTTTTAGTAATTAATGCTGAAAACGGCCGTTTTTGGCACTTATTGCTAAAACTTTGAATCCAGAAGCTCTAGTGTTGATATTTGGTGTTCGAAAATTTCTACAACACTTGTAAAATATTGTACACACGTTCAATATGTTGTGTATTGACAGAAATTATGTTTTTTTTTCTGAAATGGGGTCACATTCACTGCTCTAATCACCTTTAGATAGCTTAAATAATATTACCTAATTAGGTTTCGTCATATCAGCATATTCAATCAGCTACGTAATCCAATGCTGAACATAGTCACGTCAAAGAACATTTTAGATATGACTAAGTACGTCTAGGAAACTAGCTTTCAAAGGCGGATACCAGGCTTTTTTCTGGGGGGAAGGTATTACGCCCAAACTAGCAAGGAGTGTCCACATTAGCTGTTAGTATTTTGTATTTTTGTATGTTGAGTGTAGACCGTCTGGAGATGGAGAGGGGGGACGTGCCCGTGCTCCTCACTTATATCCACCCGTACTAGTTTGTTTGAATCTGGTTTAATTTATTTTGTGGAGAAACCAGGTGTGGTGTTCCTCCAACCAAAGGGAGGATCCTCCAACCAGGCGGAGTCTTGTGCCTGGCGGGCTACTGCCCAACGGTTGTTGTTGGGAGGTTGTATATATACTATCTGCGTGTTAAATCTTGATTGCGCGATGTAGGATAGTTCGCTAGTTCGCATGTGGCGAGATAGATGCCGCCACAATTTTATTACTATTGTTTATTATTATTATATCTGCTGCTGATCGTGACTGCTGAGCGTGAGGTCTTAGGTTCGATCCCCAGGCCGGGCAAAGTGTTATTGGGTTTTTTCGTGTGAAATTTCTCGGTATCAGCCCGGAGAGAGCCCGGTTGATGGCAATAGGCTCGCCCCAGATTACATGGGACTTAAACATAACGGCGAAATGTGGAATACAGGCTTGATGTTATGTTTACATCTTTTTATCAGTTTGTAAATTAAAAAAAAAACTTTCTTCTTTAACCATCTTTTTCTTGTTCAATGTCTTTAAAAAATCAACATTGAATTCACATAATCTCCCACTTTTTGCCTTTAAGAGTGTAAAGGAGACATGGCTCCACCTAGTGATCAGCAATTGACCTACATGACGCTATGAGATAATGATTCAGTACGGCTCCCTAATGAACCCACTAATTATTTCGACGCCCATAACCGTGGATTTATTGCCCAGAGGGGTGGGGTGGGGTGTGGAGGGTGTGGGGGGTGTACATGGTCTATTGGGCAACCTGTGTAGTGTTTAGTGGGTGTCGGTATATGTGGCAGTAATAATTATGTACTGTTTGTAAATGTTCGGGAAATGTATGGAGGTCTATCTTGTTTGATGTTTATTTAGGTTACGATTTTTTTGTTTTAATGTAGTGAAGCATATAAAGACATATTATACATCGAGACCCTCGGAGAGCACGTAAAGCCATTGGTTCCTATTGTCATACGAATACCTATGACAGCCGTTACGGGTAGTCAGGAGCCCGAACGTCTGACAACCGGTCTAACCTTAGGATATCGGTATTGCCCAGTAGCTGGGTTGCGGAGGTCTGATGGCAGTCGCTCCGTGTACAATACTGGTATTCAGCTGGATCTGGTTAGACTGAAAGCTAGCCCCAACATATTTGGAAAAAGGCTAGGTAGGACAACATTATAGTTTCGTTTGTGTTTCTTCTTCTCTCGCGTCGGCACAAGCTATTTGAGAATAGTGCATACCGTGGTGAAAAGATTATCCAGTCAGCAAGGTTGATAGCAGGACTGTATTGAAATAAAATAAAAAACAGGGACATTTTTTTACACAACACCATCTAGTCCCAAACTAAGCAGAGCTTGTACTATAGGTACAAGACAATGTATATGTATCGTCCTTATGTACTTTTTTTTTGTAAATACATATATATAATATATAAGAAATATCCAGCCCAACACAAACACTTATTATTTTAAACTTTCGCGATTTGTACACATTATAAAATTATAGAATCGGGCCTACTCGCGTAAAAACTTTAAGAGGCACAAAATACCTTTTATCCCGACGTTTCGGCCGAATTGCACCGGCCGTGGTCACGGGTAGACCACCCTACTACTACTTAAAGTTTTTACGCGAGTAGACCCGATTCTATAAGTTTATAACAAACACTTATGTTCATTACATAAATATTTGTGTCCTGTGGGAATCGAACCCACGACCTCGTGATCAGCAGTCCGACACCCGAACCACTAGACCACAGACGTCGTCAATCGCGGAGGCTTTGTGTTTGTGTCAGAGTATAGTAGTTTTGAATAGTTAACTGCATTGAGTTCTCGTGTTATTACACTCATAAAACTTCCATCAGTTTTCCTTCATATAAAATATATGAAGTAGGTTAGTAAATACAGACCATACTTACGAAACACGGCACTAAAAATTTACTAGTATTTTTACCTTTACTGTGAACTCTAAAATATAGTCGAGAGCTCCCGCAGGAAACGCCTCGCGTTAATTTGGCCAAAATAAACACAAAACGACATAGGTTTAATTACGACAAAACCCAGTGGTTTGGCACAAAAACTGTACAAATTAGCACGTGAAGTATGTACTGTATTTTTTGGATGTCCGAGGTGAAATTTGAATGTATGGGAGGAAGTTATAAAAATAATAAGGTAAGTATAGTCCGGCAATTTAAATTTTGTATAAAGGTAAACAAACCTTTGAGCGTGAAAAGTTCTTTTTGCTTTAAGAATCCATTAAAAATACACGTTTTTATAAGAGAAAAATAATTGAAGTATAAGGCTGCTTTTCCACCAGAGATGTATTCTACGAATGTGTTTAAAACCACAGTAGACACAATACATGTTTGTAAATTAATCGATTCTATTGGTGGATTTTCACACATCTCTGGTGGAAAAGTAGCATAAGTATTAGGGTGCCTTTCCACCAGAGATGTGCTATGCAGCTATACTGCGAGAATGTAAAAGCTAAGCTACGAAACTATGTGACCGTTTCCACTGATGCTAAGCTATACAGCTGTGCGAGGAAGATGTGCTCGGTGACAAACGCGCGCCTACTGTAGGTACACTGCGCTGCACATAGCTACACCACTCGCGATCGTCCATAGCACGCATCCTTCCATATAAAAAACGTAGCTTAGTTGAATCAGTTTCCACCAGTGCTGTGCTATGTGGACCAATGAATATGATTGGTTGATATCAAACGCATCCATAGCAACGTTGCATAGCACATCTCGGGTGGAAAAGCACCCTTAAGGCGTCATAAAATGTTATATAACGTTATAAAACACTATAAATATACGTATGTAACATTTTATAACCTAAATGTGGAAACACCATAAAAACTTATAACTAAAAACCAAAAAACTAAACTAATAGAAAGATTCACATATTTTGATTACGTTTTAAATGTTTCGTTAAATCACTCCATTTCTTCCACACCAAATAAAAACGTTAATACCCATTGACGTACATCCCCGTCAATCCAAAACCTCCTTGTAAATATTTTATAAACTACACAAAACTTGCCAACTTCAACTCAATCACGCAGAAAACTTCCCTTCTCGAACGCACCCGACACTAAGTGAAGAATTACCTCCGCTAACTTGTTTGGTAGTTAAAAAGGGTGTGTTTTCACTACACCCGAACTTTCCCGAAGTTGACTGAGGTCGGGAAAAGTCGGCTTTGCGTTACCTGCCAACCGCGACTTGGGTGCACTTTAGAATCTCCGTCTTGACAAAAATTGCACTTTTATATTTTGAAATTTGTTTTTCCTTACTTTAGACGAGACAGGTGTTATTTTATGTTAACTACGTAAGATTTTAAAGCGATTATACAGGCTGTAAACGAATTCGTGTAATGTAATTCCTTCCAACCGCGTGATCTACTTGTGACACTGATTGACCATGCATTGGGTTCTTTCAGAATCAACAAAAAAAGTTTTCATAAAACGAAACATGGTATTTTGTATCTGAGTAATTTTAGCGTCCCGAGTTAACTGACTGCGTGGAGCGATATCGCTCCAGTCATGCCCATCAGCTATGTCACCGTGCTTTCATTAATTTTTGTATGGCATCAAAATTTTCTACCACAAAAAAAGAAATGGGGAAAAAAAAAGTTTATTTTTATTTTCAATCAATCTAAATCCCGTGCAGGGTTTATCTATAGTATTCATATCAATCAATCAATCAATCAATATTTATTTGTGAACATAGGTCATACAAAAAGGTCTTAAAAATATACATGTAGTATCTCTATGTTCTACCAATGGAAATTGGTGTACAAATAGTTTGTAAGTATGAAGAATATACAAAACAAATATGAATTTATTAAATGTACTAGAAATATCCAAAACGTTACACAAAACACAGTTTATCAATTTTATCATTTAAAAATAACTCAACTGAGTAATATGTTTTATGTATTAAAAATGAAATCAATTTGCGTTTAAAAATACGGATATCCTGTTCATTTTTTACAGTTTTAGGTAGTTTATTATAAATTTTTGGAGCCATTGCGAAAATACTGTTCTTGTATAATGTGGTTTTAGATCGTATCACATGTAACTGGTCACAACGACGCTGACTAGTTACTTGGTCGAATTTATTTAAATTATTTTTGACGAACATAGCTGTTTCGTAAATGTATAGTGAGGGCATCGTTAATATTTTCATATTTTTGAAGTACGTGTAGCAACTGTCGGTAGTTTGTAGATTACAGATAGCTCTAATGCACCTTTTTTGACATTTAAATACCATTTCTTTACCCGTTGCGTTCCCCCAAAACAGAATACCGTACCTCAATGTTGATGCTACTAGACCATGATATGCTGTTAACACTGTTATAGCTCATGTGGTTTGAAGGAATTACACGAATTCTTTTACACTCTGTATGTTTGCGCGGGTATAGGTATGTGTTCTCGATGGTGTGTATAATCTGCCAATCCGTACCAGAGGGCCAATTTTCTAACCAATTATAACTAACAGCATCATTGATCAATCGCAACCGAACCAAAACCGAACCATTCATTCAAACAGTTTTCGTTTTCAAAAGCTGTCAAGTTGTTTGACACAAAAAACAAAACCAATCATTTTGACAGTTTTCGTAAGGCCTGAACTCCACCAAAGCGGAGACGAGACGAGCGGAGCGAAGATGTGTTTTAAAATAAAATACCAATAGAATTTCATTATTTACATATCGCGTCTCCACTCAGCTTAAGTGGATACCAGTGAGCGGAGATGTATCAAATTTGTATGGCGCGATGGAAGCGGTGATGTGAGCTGTTCCTCGCTGAGATTGAGCTGAGCCACGGTACAAGGCAGAGATGTGAGCTTTGCCTCGCAAGCTGACGACGGCGCGCAGCGGAGACGGGGTGTGTCCGGCGTGCAGTGAACGGTTTCGTGTCAGATTGCACTAAACTGTGCGTTCATATCCAACGCTCGCTGCACGCAGCTCAGTTCCGCTCTAGTCAGCGCACATCTCCACCCTAGCCAGCACA
The DNA here is from genome assembly GCA_905220435.1 of Amphipyra tragopoginis. Classification (NCBI taxonomy): domain Eukaryota; kingdom Metazoa; phylum Arthropoda; class Insecta; order Lepidoptera; family Noctuidae; genus Amphipyra; species Amphipyra tragopoginis. The sequence goes on along the minus strand of HG992003.1, from coordinate 623,089 downwards.
CATCTCCGCTACAGTCTAGCCAGTACGCATCTCCGCACAGTTTCGGTGGATACACCCTAGCTGAAAAATATCTCTTCTGCTTCAGATATCTCCGCACATCTCCGCTTTGGTGGAGTCCGGGCCTAAACAAAAACTGGATGACGGTTGTTGTTCGTTTGCGTTTGGCAGCATTTTTTGTAGTCGAATTGGTCGTCTGGCCAGCGTGGTGGACTAAACCTTACTCAATCTGAGAAGATCCCGGTGCCCAACAGTGGGACAGTTATTTGCTGATGATGCTATTCATGTTTCAACGTCTATTTTTGTACTTACTTTTATGAAACTTTATCACAAAACGAAAAAATCCTTTTAATATTATTTTATTGCGCGACACACAAAAGTTATGTCGAAAATAAAAACGCTTCCGGACACAACGTCCAACAAAATACATTACAGCATTACGTCACAGCTTAAGAGCGCATAATTGCTGCATTTAACTCCTTTATAGCACTTGGCACAACGCGTACTTTAATCAAATTACGTAGCATCATACCACTCGTTAATTTATCGTGCGACCCCCCACAGTCACCATAATTGGTCCCCATACATCAACGCTAGAATGAAATCCAAATTTACAAAGTGCTACAATTTGTTATATTCACTAATGCACTTACAGTATTAATTAAATTAATGAGTTTTGTGTGTTTAATTAATTACGTGCGTTTAGTGAAATAAAGTCTGTAATGTTGTTAATTCGATCATAGTATGTATTTAATTATTTGTTTATTAATCAGTTGTATTCTGTGGTGGATGTATCGATCATCCGTAATAATGGAGCAAGGCACCGCTTAACAACCTTTTTGTAAACATGCATAACAACATACCGTCGCTGTCAGTTCAAAAGGACGTATGACAAAACAGTGGGTTTTCAGGACACATAAAAAACTTTTTTTTTTTAAATTTGGATTCAAAGGTTTATATTCAGTGACAAGCTTGCTTAATTTAAAGCTTGTCACTGAATATAAACCTTTGATCCAAATTTTAAAAAATAAACAGTTTTTTGTGTCTCCTGAAAACCTACTGTTTTGTCATACGTCCTTTTGAACTGACAGCGACGATACGTAATCACGTAATCACTTGACACGTTTGGTGCAGTAGCTAAGCGATTGGCTTCTGCGCTACGGGTCGTGGGTTCGACACACGGAATAAAATTTGTATGGCCTACAGATGGTTGTTTCGGGTCTAGGCGTTTATGTATGTGAGATTTGTGTCTGTAAACGCACCCACGATACAAGAGAAATCTTAGAGTGGGGCAACTTTATTATATAGGTATATAAAAAACGGCTCCCCACTGGCCCACTCTTGGGCATGGGCTTCTTCTCAGAGTGAGTGGGGTTTAATCCTTAGGACACCACACTGGCCTGGGGCGGGTTGGCGGACCAGACATATCATAGAGAACTTCTTGTTTTGAAGCGGTCTCAGGTGTGCAGATTTCCTTACGATGTCTTCCTTCACCACTAACGCAAGTGATCATCAAATTCTGCAGGGGAATTGCGTATCACATTCGTAATTTCAATAGCTTTCATTTTGATAGTACAACAGTATTCATTGCATGGTACATAGTTGTGGAGACGTCGGATTGTTATTACATACGTTGCTATGGAAATTGTTGACCTGTCAAAATGAATGCCATGGCGATTACGAGTGTTTTGCGTAATTAAAATGCTGATCTGCATACAACTTTGAAAAGTCAGAGCGGGTCATGTGGGCCGGGATTGAATTCAGACTCTCCTACGTGGAAGGCAAGCGTCGAACCGGCTATGCTATCAATACTGTACAATATTAAATTATCTATTTTCATTTTGTCGAACTTGTTTACCAATAACAGTAAGTTTGAAGGAAATTCGATCTATTAAATCTACTGAGAGTATACAAACTTTAAGTTTAACAAAGTTTTTACTGATATAGTTGCTAATCTTTGTAAATAATGTTAAAGGCAATTAGATGTGTTTGCTGATCAACTTACGTAAATTTCAAAGTTTAGTTAAGAAAAGACGGCCTCTGTCTTATTACAAATCATTTACGACATCACTTTCATACAATATTTCCAAGTTGACATAACCTTGAATTGTAACCACATAGATTACAACCCTAATGCCATTCAAAACCGGTTATACCCCGATTTCCCTATCCCCAAACATTATCCTCATTAGTTTATCCCCCCATTTCCCCCCATTGCCATCATTCAGTCGTCGGAAATCGCGACAAAGGATCTTATGTTAAACTTATCCGAGAGTGGGCGTGGCCAACAGTTACTTTCAATTGCCAACGGGCTATATTTATGTGTGCAGCACAAAATAAATTCAGTATAAGTGGTATTTGCGAGAACGTCTTCCGCTCTCGACAGAATGAAGTTATATTGTGGACCGCTTGCCTTCTAAAAGGCTAAGAAGTTTAGTTTGCTTTACTTTTTTATTCTTTGACTTGGTCGCGTTTTAACTTAGTCGTACCTGATGGTAAGCAGACATGGTCTAAGCTGGACGGTGCATGCAGTTGCGAATCCCGCGACCTCGGCCAAGGGTAAGGAAATACCCCTTCGCCTTCCCCGGGCGAAGGGCATTCATGAGGATTTTCCCACGAAAAAAAAAAAAAGTTTCTAAGATGGAGGTCACGAATCCAAGTAACAGAAATATAGACAGATTCCCCTATACCCCTTTGGCTCTCACATACAAATCAAATAAAAAAAAAAACACATAAACCAATACAGCGGCGCTTATGAAAAGTCGAATTTAGGTGCACGGTTCCAATTAGTCGTTTCCTATGGAGAAGAGTCGGCAAGAAACTTTACAATTTCAGTGAATACAGTAGGTACACACGGCTGGTTACAATAAACCGCTTGGCTTTAATGTGAGGCTTATAGTTGATGGTTTAAGCGCGTGAATTTGGTTTTGAGTTTTTAGGCAATAGTTTTCTCAATCCGTAACTGGCTTATTATTAAGGCTTACAAGACATAATAATATGTTTTTGCCCAAAAAGAAAAGATTTCTAAGTTACAAGTCTGGGCTTGAGATTTTCTAACCAAGGAAAGATCACTTTGCCGGTCAAATAATGTCTATATTTATGTTTATCCAAATGTCATCACAGGAGTCAGGAGTGTGCCAGATGACCTCAACTTTTAAGAAAACAGTACCCTACAAAATCTACATACCTACAACATTAAAATTTAATTAAGAACTCCACATCTGTAACAGGACTAAAGCAAACACCGTAGTAAAAACCACACTAAAATTCACTCACAGATTCCAAAGTTAGACTAAACACACAGATGGACACGGAACACGGATGCAGAACTTTGTTTTATAATTATTATGGTGATGAAGTAATAGTGGAAAGTGAACAGAACTAGTTTGTAGTTACACAATGTGGGTGTGACGTTATGACATTAAATTATACCACAGTGACCGTACACAAAATAAAACTGTTATTTTCAAGCATGTTTTTTTCATAAGATTTCTCAAATACACTTTTTCCTCTACGTGAAAAGACGTTGAAGAGGAAATTTATGTCAGATAAATCTGTTCTGCACGTGTTAACAAAGATAATTTTGGTTGGAACAGGTCACAGACTTAAATAACTTCGCGTAGAGATCTCGATATTATGTGTAAAATTATTTAATCGCAGGAAAATTCCTGTTAGTATACTATTAAATTACTTGATTGATTTTTGTGTACGATTGTAGTACATAATAATATAATACGTGATTTCATTTAATGTCATTATGTCATCCCCACTTTATGTGCGATGAAGTTTATCATCACCATTGACATTTATATTTAACAGTCTATATAAGCTATTGACATTTGAGTACAAATATAATATTACGTTTTTGTGCCAAAGGGGCACTGCGTAGATACTACAGAACACCACATGGAGGCCACGCCTCTGAATAAACAAATTCATGCAGTAATTTGATGGCTTCTTAAACGTCTTTGATGTCTATAAATAAATTAAAAAGATTGACAACAACAAAAAATAAGTCAACTTTCTTTTTAAAGCCCGCTTGGTTATGAACTTTTTATATCAAGAGAAAAATTGACAAAATATTTCGGTACACAATACATTAAAAATAAAATGTAATAACTTTATAAGAAATAAGAATTTTTAATAAAAATGTTAACACAATCGTTGGTACTTAGTAAACAATTTCCATATGGGGGAACTTTGCATCATTTCAACGTAATAGGTTGTAGCGATGTAAAGGCGGTAACAGACGAGATACGGCCAGGTTCCCGCTCGGGCTTTTTATTAAATTGCTTTAGCACACCCGGTCCTCGCGAATCCAGCCTTCTTACACTAAATGTATTGGATCAGAAGGTGCACTCGTAACAAAAATATCGCTAGCCTATTGTCCCACGTTCGCGACGAATGCGACACAACTCGACTCAATGTGAGATGACGTAAACAAATGTGGTCTATACCGCGGACTCATTCATGACAATGATCACTTATTTGAAATAGCAACTTTTGATATTTCTGCATTGCATTGAATTGCAACGCGCCGCTTTGTCAAATTACTCACCTAAGACAGTGGGTCAAGGGACTTCTGCGATTAGAGAATTTTCCATCATTTTCCCTATTCCCGTGCTAGTGTTAACGTATAAAATAAATGAGTTTTCTTTCTTCTATTGTTTCACATCACACGATGTCAAGAGCAGGACTTCTGCACATTCTTCTATTGTTGTTGTTCTCCACAAACACGCGTGATTTCGTTTAGTGTTTCTGCAGCAACTTGCTGACTTGTGTTATTGAATTTTTTATAAATACCTTTCAAAGTACAAAGAAGTTTGTTGAGTTTGAAATAATGTCGCGTTCTTCGTAACTCGGTGAGAATGTTGCTACTGTTTTGGTCTGTTTATGATGTCGTATGGTATATTTACATTTAAACAAATAAGGCTTCTAAAAATTAAGGTTTTATACTATACGTAGAACGGAAAATGTTAATGGCCTAGTCATAGAAATAACCATCAACAACTCTAATTTTATATTTCAGAAACGATTTTTCACAAAAGATTTTCTACCTCGGGTTTTTTTATCGCAAAGCAACACTTATTTAGTGCCGCCGCGATAACTATGTCAGCCAACACATTCGTCACTTCGCATACATTTCTTGTATTCGCGCTATCGCATAACATAAATATTCGCTAAAGCTCTGTAAGTTTCCTCAACATTAAAGATATAAATAGCAAAACTATTTTAAACTAGGAATTTATTTCACGAAATCCTCTTAATAAAATACAGTACACGCTTGTTGCTCAAAATATACCAGAATTTGTCCACTTATATGGCGAGAACAGGGTGTCATCCTTTAAGCCAGATTTTCCGTTTTGATACCAACAAAATAAGAACGTGCAGAAGTGCCATTTCTAACAACGTCGATATAAAACTAACAAATAAATGTTAGTGTATTTTATTTATAATATTTATCTTATTCAATAATTTATGTAATTATAGTCCGCCAACCCTCGCCAGGCCAGCGTGGTGGACAAAGCATTAAAGGCTCATTCACACGGGTTCCGTCATTAACGATTCGTCATAAAACACGATACGTCATGACGGATGGACATTCACATTGCATACGGAATCGTGTTTTATCACGATTCGGCAAAATATCCGAATTGATGTTCACATTCGTTTCGTGATTCTTAGTCTTGGATGAACTATCGAACACGATGGATCCGTCACAAAAAAAATAACGATTCGTGTTTTTTGACGAACGCGTTTTTTTAGAGACGATACGTGATTTAAGACGTGTCCGACATTTTTCACAATTCGTGATGCATGTGAACACGGGCATTTAAAAAGAATAGCCGCAGTAAAAAAAAACGAATCGTGAAAAAAGACAATACTTAAAAAAAACGAATCGTCTTCGTGTGAATGAGCACTAACACCTCTCATTCTGGGAAAAAAAAAACAGTACTCAGCAGTGGGACAGTATGGGCTAATTATACTATTGCAAATATGTTATAGTACTGTAACATAACAGTTATTATTATGTACGATTGTACAAGACTACCCAAGGCTGCCCGTTATATCACTCCATTCTTCCAGTCCAACCAAACGTTGTCTGGAAGCGATCGCCTTACGCGATATCACCGGCCTTTGTGGATTTTTTGTGTAGGTTGTTTTTTCCGGTTTTGGTACCTGTTGTATGTACAATAAAGATTAAATATATTAATAAATAACCATAACAGTGCCCGTATGCCAATGTGTATAATTTGATTTTGACAATACAAGAATATTCATTGCGGTACATGGAGAAGTCGGATTTTTAATATTATATACGTTGCTATTATTATTGTTGACCTTTCAAAATCAAAGCCATAGCGATTACAAGTGTTTTACGCAATCAGTATGCAGTAACAGTTATGCGTGGAAGAGCTTGTGTTTAAAGAGAGGTTCTTCTGTATAATATATCATTATTTTTTGTTGTATAACCCTCACAATATATCCTTTCACGCGCTTACACTTACAGGAAACGAGTTTTTAAATGCGTTGAATTTTTTACGCAAATGTTACGCGAGATATTACGGACTAAACAATATAGGTGCGTACCTTCGGGAGCTTAGCACCAGCGGTAATGAAAAATTAATTATTTAGCCAGGCGATGATTAAGGAGGTTCTATGGCGAATAATAAAGTGCTTTATGGTATGGCGACAGAAACATTAAAACGACTTTCATACATAGGATGTTTGATGATGATGAGATGCTGCATGCTCATCAAAAATCGCTATTTAAAAAACCATAATAAAGAAACACAAAAAAAAACGAATCAAAACGACTTCTGGAAGGCCAAATAAAATAACACACTTTTTGATTTGGTTCTGTTAGCTGGCCACAAGAAGTCAATTCTACTATTAAAATTATTGACAAACGAAACTAAACTAAACATTTTTACAGTTTTTGTAAACGAAAATTGTCAAAATATTTGTTTCGGTTGTGGTTCGTTTGAATTTTGTACACTTTTTTTTTTGTGTAATGATGACCTAGTTTTGTTAATAGAATTGGATCGCTGGCACACGATCGCCAAACAATCGATTAATATTTACTTTTCATCATCATCATCATTCAGCCGAAAGACGTCCACTGCTGGACATAGTCCTCCCCCAAGCATCGCCACATCGACCGGTCCTGTGCTTCTCGCATCCTGCGGTTTCCCGCGGCCTTCACCAGATCATCGGTCCACCTTGTTAGGCCTACCCACGCTGCGTCTTCCGGTACGCGGTCGCCACTCCAGAACCTTTCGGCCCCATCGGCCATCCGTTCTGCGAGCAATGTGCCCCGCCCACTGCCACTTAAGTTTGGCAATTCTTCGAGCTTTGTCGGCTACCTTGGTTCTCCTGCGGATCACATCATATTTACTTTTACTTTATCATAATCAGCCCATACTGTCTCACTGCTGGGCACGCACCTCTTCTCTGAATATGAAGTGTTTAGTCCTAGTCCATCATGCTAGCCTGGTGCAGATTGAACACATCATCTAGAACTTCTTGACCCTCTCGGCTTCCTCACGTTGTTTTTTATTCATCGTTAACGCAAGTGATAATCAATTTCTGATTTGCACATGAATTCGAAAAGTCAGAGGTGCAAGTGGGGATCGAATCATACCCTTCTGCATGGAAAAAAAGCGTTCAAACACTAGTCAACCGTTCAACCGTTCAATTGCTCTCTGGCTAGAATATTCCTTCCCAATTCATAAACTGGTAAACAAGACTCGATACTTTGATATACACATACTAGACTGTCAGAACGGGGTCAGCTGTCCGACTATTGCAACTGTTCGCCTGCGCCGGTATACCTATTTGTACGTCTTGCTCCAACCTTCAGAAATATCTAGCCCACCGAGCGGAGATAGGAACACGAATTTGTACGCGAAATTGTATTTGGAGGAACTAAATTTAGATGTTATTTCTTTTATTCACACTATGGGTAACTTAAGAAGAAAATAAAATGACAGCAACAAAATGTGATTTTTCGCGACAATATGGGTTACACCGTTTTTGCACTACAAACTCAATGACGGGACAATGTCGTTTTCTCATATTTTAGAGTAATACAGCAATTTCAGTTAATTTAACCAATGATTAGGTAAGCGGGCGATTACCCTAGCTCTTCAATGACCCACCTTTTGTCTAAAACCAAGATAATAACGTGTGTGTAACAATAGTGTGCTATCTGTATCGCATTAATTTTTATTCGTCTTTTACAAGGAGAATATAGGTAGGCTCCAGTCTTTTAATTCCCACATATGCTTACGCCTGTAATCTTGAAGAGGTAAGCAATAGTGTTCTCCTACTACAGGCATATGTACACCAACGTTTCACCTTTGGTGTTTAGTTTCATGTGGTGGCGAGCCTATTGCCATTTCCCAGACACAATTAACTATTGTTGCGTTACAACTTTCGTGAGTCACATTCATATTTGTGATTAGTTACGGTTTATTCACGTGCATTTTTCGGGATTGCCCGACTAGTAACAGTTCAACTCATGATTAAGGGCTCCGTTTGGAACCAATACTAGTCGGGCAATCCCGACAAATGCACGTGAGTAAACATTAACAATTAATTATGGTGCCAGGTTCATCGCTTCTTACAACTCACTTGCCCAGCGATGGAGAATAATGTAATTCCCACTTTAATACAAAAACATAATACACACTAATAGAACATAAAAAACACCTTCACTCGACCTTTCTGTATAAATAGTACCGATAAATCTCAGCAACTAATTAAATATCTCACACAAATAACCACGACTCTATTCTAAAATGTTTTTATCTTAAATGCTCACTTTTTATTTTCTCGACATTTTTATTAGTAGGGTCAAGTGTTGTACCTATGGACGGTTTTACCTATGGACACTACCAATATTTCAAAAACCAAACGGCGTAAATTCGTAGTTAGAACGCATTCGTAAACTTTTTTTGACGAATGGCAACACTGACTAACTGTCATTAAGCTGTCAGTGATAAATCTGTTGTTATGTGCTGTTAAACATTTTTATTTGAAAAAAGTAAGTTTTTTTGTACATTTTCAAGGTGTTTTTCTGTAAAATAACTTAAACTAGAAGTATAATTGTAGATGATTTACAGAACTTCGTTGTTTTTCATTGAAATAAGGACCATTCTGCGATTCTGTTAATGCTCTGTAGAAAGATTTAACCCTTTCTAGGTTATGTCGTATTATTTGTACCTGTGGACGGGGGAATGAATGTACCTGTGGACTGTCCATAGGTACATAATATGGGTTGCACCTGTGGACAGTAATTTACACAGACAAATTACTACATTTGTTTTGGTTTTTTTTCAGTGCCTCGTAGTAAAACCGGAGTGAAACGGGATAAAATATGTCCAGACACTCTCTCCGAAGCAGTTATAGAAGTTAAAAGTGGATGTTTAGATCGTAGGGTGTCTGAAAAATACAAAATACCAAAATATACCATTTTGAAATATTTTCAACTCAACAAATATTATCATGAGATCATTATCTCAATGAAAAAACTATAGATTAATTATTAGATAGATTTATCGTTATATTATTGAAGAATGACGTAAAAAAGGTGTTTCAAGAGCATGAAGAAATTATGTTACGTGAATATTTAGAAAAAGCAGCCTACAGGCATATGGGTCTAGATTCCAAACAAGTCCGGGAACTTGTCTACCAGTTTTCTGTGCAAAAAATAAATAAAATACTCTTAAAAGCTGGCATCAATACAAAATGGCTGGTATATGATGGTTTCGATGTTATCGACAACTTTTTCCAGAATTATCGCTACGAAAACCTGTTTTTTTTTGCAATATTAAATGCTTGTCTACAGGTACATTACCGTCCATAAGTACATTTGTGCTGTCCATAGGTACATTTGTACGTTGTACCTAGGGACAAAATAAGGGTTTTTGAAAATCTTTAATTTTCTGAGCAATTATTTCCGCCATCGCATTGGAGACTGATAATTATTAAGAGTTGATTAGTTACTAAGCCGTACGATAAATAATTTCATGATAAAAGTATGAGGTTTTTTTTTCAAAAAATACTTTTTTGTTAAATTCTGGAAATCGTCCACGGGTAGAGCACATGCCCCTACTTGTTGTGTCTCTCATGGACGCTGGAGCCCCGTTGACCTCTGGTCGAATGTTCCCAGACAAAAAACAAAAGGAAAAAAAAAACCCTTTTGTTTTAACAACCTAGGCCTGGAGACCGACTAATTTTAATTCTAGATCAAGCGTTGATAAAATATAATTATATCTATGTTTTAGAATATAACACTAACACTTCACGTGACCAGAGGGCTGGCTTGTTTTTCGGCCAGAGAATTAGCGTTGCCATACAACGTGGCAACGCTGCCAGCCTTCTAGACACGTTACCAGTGGACAGCGATGCGGAGGAATACTTTGATGCAATCTTTTAGTTTATATTGATAGTTTAGTCTACGATATAATTTTTCTTTGTTTTTACTTTGGAATTAGTTTGTAGTTAATATAAAGTACCTAAATGTAAATAAATGGAGGGTTGTTATAATTCACCTATGTGTTTAGTTGTAATTATGTTTATTTAGAGTCTAAAAGGTAATATTATTTATTTGTTGACATGTCGTCATAGTGACAAATTATTGTATTTTGACACTAATAAGTTTATTAGTGGATTTAAATTAACGGGTGAAACTATGTTTCTTCCCAAAAAATGTAAACAACAGATCGCTACACTGATAGCTTACAATATTAACACTGTTATAGGAAGTATAACAAAGACTAGGTTAGTTAGGTTAAGTGAGGAGTCAGTATCATTTGGTTGTCCTAATGATACTAAGATAGATAATTTAAACTAGCTCAGCCGACAATAGAGAAGCAGAAGGATAATATTCTACTTTATCATCAGAACATTAATCGCTTCTCTGGCAAAATTTTAGATGTAGAACTTTTAGTGGATAAGTATCTTATTGATGTCTTATGTTTTTGTGAGACATGGTTGAAACCAGACAAAATGCAATTCAATGTGAATAATTTTACGGTTGCCAGTGCGTTCAATAGATTGTCAGCTGAGGGCGGTGGTACTCTGATTCTATGTAAAAATAGTCTTAAATTTAAAGAAAGGAAAGATATCACCTCATGTTCTGTTGATCGCTTATGCGAGGTAGCATGTGCAGAAATAGAAAATCGTATTATAATAAGTGTGTACAGACCGCCGGGGTCAAACTTTTCTTCTTTTTTAATTACTATGGAAGATATTTTAGGAAAAGCTTTTAGGAACAATAAATTGATTTTTGTTTGTGGTGATTTTAATATTGATATTTTAGTGGACTCACCCGACAAGAGTAAACTCTTAGCATTATTTAATTCTTTTAATTTAAAACATATTATAAATCAACCCACTAGAATTACTGCCTCTACCAGGACATGTATAGATAACATTTTTACAAATAGTGTAGTAATCAACACATGCGTAATTAGTGGCGTTAGATCTGACCACATGGGTCAAATTGTAAACTTTAAAATAAATAAACAGTTATTAACAACTAAAAATATTAAAATTAGATTAATGACTAAAAATAAATTGCAATCATTGCAGGATAATATTGAAACTCAATTGTGTCTTACTCGTTTTACATCAGATGACCCTGACCAAAATTATAATAAGTTATTTCATATAATATGCCAAGAATTCAATAAATCGTGCCCTTTAAAGAATATTAAATTTAACAATAAATGTAGCTTCAATGAATGGGCCACAAAAGGTATAAGAAAAAGTAGAGATGTCCTTTATGATTTATACTATGAAAAGTCTTTTAGTTCTGATAAATCTTTTCATGATTATGTCAGAAACTATTCAAAATTATTTAAGAAGGTATGTACTTTTGCTAAATCAAAATTAATCAGTAGTAAAATAAGTAAATCTAAAAATAAAATAAAAGCGGTATGGAAAGTTATAAACACTGAAACTGGTCAAGTGAATCCTAGGGATCCTGAAATATCTTTGAAAATTGAAAATAAAACTTTATCGGAAAAGGTAGAAGTTGCTAATGCATTTGAATTATTTTTTTCAAATATCCCAATTGAAGTCACGAAGTCACTTGACTCGTCACCATCAGCAGCAGAATCGTTGTTGAAACAATTCTTTTCTAAAGATATTCCAAATTTCGAGTTTAAACATGTTACACCATTTGCAGTTGTAAAAACGTTTAAAAGCTTAAATATTAAAAACACTGAAGACCTATGGGGTATTTCTATTAAAGTACTTGAATCCATTATTGCTTGTATAGCCCCGACTCTTGCAAAAATATTTAATCTTAGTATAGATAGCGGTAATTTCCCTGATCTGATGAAACACAGCAAAGTTATCCCAATTTTTAAATCAGGCTGTAAGCATAATCCCTCTAATTATAGACCTGTTTCAGTTCTTCCATCAATAAGTAAGATTTTTGAAAAAAATATGCTTGAACAGATGTTGTCACATTTTAATAAAAATAGGATTTTACACGATCGACAGTTTGGCTTCACGAAGGGTAGATCGACTACAGACGCAGGTGCGAAGTTAGTCACTCATATCTTGGAGGCTTGGGAAGGGTCACAGGATGCTGTTGGCATCTTCTGTGATCTTTCCAAGGCTTTTGATTGCGTGGATCATAAAACGCTCATTTGTAAGTTGAATCACTACGGTATTCGTGGACGTCCGCTGGAACTGGTGTTATCCTATCTTTCCAAAAGACAACAAAAAGTAGGCATATCTGGCATAACATCTTCAGGGTCTCTAGTAAAAATGGGTGTGCCACAGGGCTCAATTCTGGGCCCCTTTCTGTTTCTGGCTTATATTAATGATCTCCCTTACATGATGTCAGCACTATCTGATATAATTTTGTTTGCGGACGACACTTCCCTTATTTTTAAAATCAATAGGAAAGACATAGATCTTTTAAATGTAAATAGTAGTTTATCCGCTCTTTCTAAATGGTTTGCTGCAAATAATCTTTTATTGAATGCCACTAAAACGAAATGTTTAAAGTTCTCGTTGCCAAACGTTCCTCATGTAGGAGTAAACATAACGCTTGACGGCAGTAAACTGGACATAGTAGATGAAACGGTATTTCTAGGCATAACAATAGATTCCAAATTACAGTGGGGAGCTCATATAACTGCCCTTTCTAGTAGGTTAAGTTCTGCTGCTTTTGCAGTCAGAAGAATTAGACAGCTAACTGACATACCTACTGCCCGACTTGTTTATTTTGCGTACTTCCACAGCATTATGTCATATGGTATTCTGCTGTGGGGGGCAGCGGCCGATCGCGACTCGATATTTATATTACAGAAGAGGGCAGTCCGCGCGATCTATAATATGGGTCCTCGGGAGTCGCTTAGAGATTTCTTTAAAGAGATTAATATTCTGACGATGCCTTCCCTTTACATTTTTGAAAATATTATGTTTGTACGTAAAAATCTGCCAATGTATAATGTTAAAAGCGACGTTCATAATATAAATACTAGGAACAAACATAAATTAGTAGTCCCTAAATTTAGATTATCCAAAACGAATAAGTCATTCCTAGGAAATTGTGTTAGATTTTATAACAAGCTTCCCAAAACAATTACGGATCTCACCGATGGCAAATTTAAATCATTCGTTAAATCAGTTCTCATTAAAAAGGCATACTATAAGATAAACGACTATGTTGACGATAGGGACGTGTGGCGCTAATTCTTTTCTGCACATGTGGCTTCCCTGGAAACCATTAGTTTTTATGTGTTTGTTTAGATAAGTATCTATATTATTTAGATACGATTTTGATTTATCTCAATTCATACAGAATTGATTTATATACCTACTTATGTACTATTTTCATTTTTACTTTTCCTATAGGTGCATAATTTTATTATTGTAAAAAATATTATGATTTTCTTTGTATAGAGTCAATTAATTTATTCACTTGACAGACATATCTGTGTTGCTGGGGAGTTTGTTGCGCCGTTTCTTCTTCACAGCAAAAACACTAGGAAGCGGTGAAGGGAGGGCTTTTTGGGGGATGTCTATATTGTAAAATCGACGTTCAAAAAGAACTAAGTCATTCTAGTCTATTTTGAATAAATGAGTTTTTGAGTTTTAGTTTTTGAGTAAAGACTGCCAATGGCATTAAGTTCGCCTTGTGTACCACCAATGTACATAAAGTTTAAATAAATAAAAAAATAAAGAGTATTCAATTAATGTATTACTTTACTACTGCCTCGTTGGTCTAGCGCGACTGCTGAGTGTGAGGTCCTGGGTTTGATCCCCAGGTCAGGCAAAGTGTTATTGGGGTTTCCGTGTGGAATTTCTCAGTAGCAGTCCGGAGTCTGGATTTGTGCTCGGTCGATGACAATAGGCTCGCCCCCTATTACATGGGATGTAAACATAACGGCGAAATGTGGGTGTACTATACACCTCTGCCAACCCTTCAGGGAATACAAGCGTGAGTTTATTACATTACTTTAAAAAATAACCTTTCCCGGAATAGTGCAAAGAAAATCGTACTGCTTGTTATGTTAATTATGATATTATAACTATTATGTTATATGTCAGGAAATTGAGGTCACAGTTCTCAAGACAATATATTTATTCTATTTATGTTTACACTCAAAAAAGGTTTGTGTTTTTGCTTAACTTTGTAAATTTTGTAATACATACAAGTCTGTTTCGGTATTTTACTGTATCTAATAACAATCCGACTGACGTTGAATAAATAGTTATGATTAGTATCTAATAATTATATCCAAGCGATTAAACTCAATATTTGCACTCAATTAATTTAAAATCATTACTACCAACGGACAGCAAACACATCCGCATTAAAACACGAGTAGTACCACCCTAACAAAATAGTTTAAACTTCCATCTATGTAAGCACACAGTAAGCAAAGTAAACAATAGAAATCTGTTTATGTGTGTAAACGTTCGGTCTGTTTACATATTAAATAACGTTTTGGCAAATATCGCGCTTCCATCTCCGGGACTATAGCGTTGTGCCAAATATTTCGAGGCACCGTGTATGCGCATAATTTTACGTGTTTTTGTCGACAACCATATAATACGTTAGTATGGAAACGTAAAGTCACATCACTAATTTGACTGATACGAATGATTTATCAGCTGATTATTATCAGTAATTTAATATTCTAGATGTTTCCATACTGTTGATAGTTATCTAACGATAATGATAATACAAAAATGAATTTAAAGCGCAGTTCAGACTACGCTATACTATTTCGCTATATAGTAAAGCATATTGCGTCATAAGCTATAACTATATAGCATGACCTTCACACTATAAGCTATATCGCAAGCTGGTCTAATATGTATAACAGGTTATTTGACGGCGGCCCGTCGGGCCACGGACGGGGTAGAAGTGAGGCGGGGTGGGGACCGGAGAATCGTACGATATAGCTCTGAGAATCGCTCCAGTTTATCGCGTACAGCAAAGCCAATACTTTATAGTATAGCGTTGTGTGAACGTGTCCATATAAAATGTATGCTGAGGGATGTCGTTGTGCTATACAATATTTGCTATATGCTATAATATTCAGACTACGGTTTAATATATTATATTATACCGTAGTCTGAACTGCGCTTAAGTTCAAATTTCAAATAATTTCTAGCATTAAGCCGAACGCAATGAATAAAAAAATATATAAAATTGGAATAACATTGTGAAATAGTCGAGGTTTGTTTAAGTTTTCCGAGAGATTTTTAACCGCCCGAGAACCAAAAGCGCTCTAAACTATTTAAAACGTTGGCTTACGACAAAACAGAAATAAATAGCGAAAACCATTTTATTTTACCGCTTCATTCTAATCTCACGTACGAAATTATTTTCTATTTTGTTCAATCTGCAAAATAAAGACATCTTTCGACGAGTAGCTCTATAATCTGTTTAGCGCTTACTTAACATTCTACGCACTTTCTGAGAAGGTTACGGGCTATTAAGTTGTTCGCGAGTGATGGGCTAAGAACATGTCATTACTCAGCCACTATTGCCTACCACGACCTTATTTCTTGTACGTGATTTCAACAAGCTTTTACGTACCTCCAGTAGGCATAGCTCAGAGTTAATAGTTCGGAAATAAGGGCACACGAAACCATCAAAGTATCCTTTTTCTCTAAGAAAACTTTACTGAGAAAACAGACATCTGGCGTCCACTCTATATTTTCCTTTCATTCGAACGTATCGTTTGAAAACATAATTTGGAATTTTGATTAAATCGAGTTCTACAAAAAACACAAAGTGAAACACTGTGCACATCTGTGTCTGTTGTTGAAAAAGTCCGTATATTATTACGTTATGTTGGTACGTTCATCCTTCTATGGCGCGCTCCGTATTCCATTTATTAAATTACTTTTACTTGGTATGAATGACTGAGTAAACAAGTATATTTTTTCGCTTTGTCGATTTTTACGCGGCGTTCGTAGAATCTGATTTTACAGTTTCAATATTCCAAGCGTATTTTTTCGAAACAGAAATGCGAGCATGTTTTTGTTGGTAGCGAGATGGTCCAGAGAAACTTATTTGTGATAAAATATGCGGAGATTCTAAAGTAGGTACGTTAAAATTTTACAGAACGCTGTCTACTCAGTAAATAGAGTATTTTATTTAGTACTTTATTTCGCAGACTGTTGGTGTTGATTTTTTTTATTCTTTTGCTCAGACACAGCGTTTTAATTTAGACCTCAATTTTTTGAATTGCGGTTTACGCTTCGGGGCTTTGAAAGCCCCATCAAAATCCATTTGGTAGTTTTTGCGTCATGCAACAAATGGCAGACGAGGTGGACAAAAACATGGTGGCTTTCGGTTCAAACCACATCATATAAACCGAGTGCTCTTCAAATGTCTGCATTATTATATTAACTACGTTAAAACCATGTCCTTTCATATATAAATCGAAAATTCTAAAAATAGTGTTCGGAGCTTTGTCTTTGAGCATTTTTATAAATGCATCGATTTCATGAGTTAGTTAGTACGCAATTGGCGAGCAACCGAATCAAATCAAATCAAACCATCGTTTAGTATTAATTAACCAATTTATACCATTTCAGTATTTTATAACCATAATTATATTTCTTATAAACCTTAATTTCAATCTTTCAATCTTCTCAAATCATAAATACTAAAAAAGTGTTTGCTTCGTTCGTGGCGAACAGATCTTTTTACAAATAGAGTAGACAAAAATAATCTAGATAATACTTTCGTTCACTTAATATTGTTGACGACGCTTGACATTCGATTATTTTTCGCTTATTTTTATTACAGCGTCAATAGTATTTTACAAATAAACGTTTCGTAATAGACATGTTATTAGAGACACGTCAGGGGTTGTCAACACGGTCCAGCAATATTGTCACTGTAAGCTGCGTTACGATAAATTATGTAATAGGATTTGCGCTAAGCTCTACATTAAGATTCTATTACGTCATAGATGATGCTACAAATAAATACATACGAATCTAAGTATAGGCAGGTAATCGGCAATCGATAGGCAATAGTAGGAAATGTGCTAGGTTAGCTCATGCGTTATATCTCTTCAAATTAGATTTCATGTTTGGCAACTTATTTTTTTATTTATTTATTTTACTGAAAATGCGAATAAGCAAAATGGTTTTTTTCTCTTCTCAGATAT
This sequence comes from Amphipyra tragopoginis, assembly GCA_905220435.1. Lineage (NCBI taxonomy): Eukaryota > Metazoa > Arthropoda > Insecta > Lepidoptera > Noctuidae > Amphipyra > Amphipyra tragopoginis. The sequence continues at coordinate 605,423 of HG992003.1, read as the reverse complement.
GATCAGCTGTATTTAAATTTTAAAGAAAGGACGAAGAATTTTTGAAAAAAACTAAAATTTATACAATAATGCCTCGAAAAAAAAACGAATTTTGAAATTTTAACACTTGCGTTAAAACAGTCACCAGTGATGCTTTAGGTGGCCTGCGGATTAGTACCCTCTTTCTGACTAATCTTGTATAGTAAAACATATTGCGTCATAAGCTATAACTATACAGCATGACGTTCACACTATACGCTATTTCGCTAGCCGGTCTACTATGTATAGCAAGTTATTTGACAGCGGTCCATCGGGCGATGGACGGGGTAGAAGTGAGGCGGGGCAGGGATCGGAGAATCGTACTATATAACTCTGAAAATCGCTGAAGAGTATCGCGTACAGCAAGCCAATAATTTATAGCATAGCGTTGTGTGAACGTGTCCATATAAAGTGTATGCTGAGCGATATCGGTGTGCTATACAATATTTGCCATAAGCTATACATATGTATATTATAGCGTAGTCTGAACTGCGCTTCATAGTACATGAGACGTTACTAAATTGTTTTCAAGCTGTATAGCTAGCAGTTTGTCACGCTTTCTGTTATTCTCAGTACTACAAGGAAATTAATATAACACCGACCCCCTATATAATAGTCGTGTAAGCACTTAGCTCATAAACCCATGCCTGACTGTAGGGGGCTAATGTATCCAATGTTTAGTGTTAGTGTGAGAACGGGGTAGTTAGCTTTCGATCTAGTTAATTAAGTCGGTAGTCACGCCAGGCGGACGTGTCACGACATAGATTGGTAAGAAAGGTTCACTTGGTATAATGCTCGTTAAAATAACACACACACGTCTTCTTGTATTAGGACGGGCTAGAAAACTTTCGAATAGATTCGAGTTAAGATTAAAAAAAAAACAGAATGCTTGATAGTAGGATCTATACGGGCCGCCGGACTCGCATTTAAGTTCGACGCCAAGCAGTTAATAGTGTTCTGTCGCGTATATACAGGGCTACTGGTAATTCGACGTATTCCTTGCACCACGTTATAGGGGGGCTAATATGCAACAAATTTAACCCCACATATGTTCTACGAAATTCAATGGATTTCGAGATTTTGCAATTTTTATATTATTTTTAATAATACCCAGAATTCCTTCTTAAACACTATTTATCTCTAAAATATCAAATTGATCGGCTTTGATTATGATATTAGCTTGTAGCTGATACTTTTACGAAGCTTTCTGCGTATTTAACTGTTCTTAATGACCATCCAATTGAAAGTAATCATTAAAAGTTAAATAAGTGTATTAGAAAATCATCGAGGTACACGATAAAGAATGATGTTTATCTCAAAAATTTACTATGGCACTAAGTGTACAAAATGCAAGACAAACATCCTTATTTAATCAGCTATCCAACGAGGCAAAGATGTTCAAAAAATATTTTGAAACTAATGTAAAAATGTCTTATAATACTGACAAAGGCGATTTCTGAAAAATCTCTACAAGCACGCAGGTGGCCCGTTAAGTGCAATTGATTGCATAATCCTCGCGTAGAGATTAAACAGCAGTCTGTCGGGCACCAGCTGTCCTCTAAATGTCAGGATTAGATTAGGTCAGGTCGTTAGGTTATGTTTGGTCAGGGTTAGGTAGGTTAGGTTAGGACCTAAGTGTGCGAGGGAGCACCGGGGTGGTTTTAGTCGGTAAGAGTCTGACAGACCCCTCTGCCCACCCCCAGGACGGAGGACATCCATGAGGATATCCAGTAGGCAAAAAAAATATGGCCAGGTTAGGTCACGGTTAGGTTTAGGTTAGGTCACAACTTCGATGCCCTGGGATCTAGAGGCAAGGGCCCCCGCGCTGAGATATCTGCACCTGCGTCATCTGGAAGCTGAGGTTGCCATGCCGCCTCTCCAGCAACTCTTCCATTACGGGTCTTACCGCCACTAATGCGGCGTGCCCTGCGTTGGGTTGCGCAAGTCGTTCCCTCCACAGCCGCTAGGATCTGGCGGAGACCACTCCGCTCAAGCGCCGCCTCGCTTTGGCGATATCTCAGCGCGAGGGCCCTCGCCTCCAGATCCCAGGGCATCGAAGTTGTGACCTAACCTAAACCTAACAGTGACCTAACCTAACGACCTAACCTGACCATTTTTTTTTGCCTTCTGTATATCCTCATGGATGTCCTCCGTCCTGGGGGTGGGCAGAGGGGTCAGTCAGACTCTTACTGACTAAAACCACCCCCGTGTTCCCTCGCACACTTAGGCCCTAACCTAACCTACCTAACCCTGACCAAACATAACCCAACGACCTGACCTAATCTAATCCTGACATTTAGAGGACAGTTGGTGCTCGACAGACTGCTGTTTAATCTCTACGCGAGGATCATGCAATGAATTGCACTTAACGGGCCACCTGCGTGCTTGTGGAGATTTTTCAGAAATCGCCTTTGTCAGTATTATAAGACATTTTTACATTAGTTTCAAAATATTTTTTGAACGTCTATAACTCGTTGGATAGCTGATTAAATAAGGATGTTTGTCTTGCATTATGTAAACTTAGTGTCATAGTAAATTTTTGAGATAAACATCATTCTTTATCGTGTACCTCGATGATTTTCTAATACACTTAATTAACTTTTAATGATTACTTTCAATTGGATGGTCATTAAGAACAGTTAAATACGCAGAAAGCTTCGTAAAAGTATCAGCTACAAGCTAATATCATAATCAAAGCCGATCAATTTGATATTTTAGAGATAAATAGTGTTTAAGAAGGAATTCTGGGTATTATTAAAAATAATATAAAAAATGCAAAATCTCGAAATCCATTGAATTTCGTAGAACATATGTGGGGTTAAATTTGTTGCATATTAGCCCCCCTATAACGTGATGCAAGGAATACGTCGAATTACCAGTAGCCCTGTATAAGCACCAGAGGGGCTTATGAGAATGTCTTTATATCCTTGTGTTTCTGCATGTTTCCTCACCATGTCTTCCTTCGCGGTTAACGCAAGTGATAATAAAATTCTGATCGGCACATGAATTCGAAAATTCAGATGTGCAGGCCGGATTTGAAAATTCAGAGGTGCGGGCCGGATTTGAAAATTCAATGGTGCGGACCGGATTTGAAAATTCAGAGGTGTGGCCGGATTTGAAAATTCAGAGGTGCGGGCCGGATTTGAACTCAGACTCTCCTGCATGGGAGGCAACCGTTCAACCGCTTGTTTATCACCGCTTAATATTGCACCATGCACGTTTTCTTATTAAAACCACAGACTGTATTATTTCATCCGTACTATGTCGACTATTTATGTGAGTTCGCAAGTTGTAAAACTTTGACCCATTGGCATTCTGTACATTTTTATATTGTGTCTGCACGGCTGGTCTCCTTCACCTTCGATTGAATTAATCCACCTAATATGTTAGAGGTTATATTTTTAGATAGAGCCGACAGGCTCGGCACGTGGAGTAAATTAATAGGTTCTTTGACTTTCTCCTCGAAAACAACTAATAAAATTATTATCTATGCTGGTCGTGTTAATAACTATTGCGTAAATAATATTTTTTTTATAGCACAGCTAAAGTTTTAGAACACTACTTACTGATTCTGTGCCATTAAGCAATCCATGCGCTCAACGACCGGAAATTTTAAAACCCTTCTAATAAAACATTCAGGACAGTTAAAACGTTACTATTACCGAACATTGGCAAAATATAACAGAGACGGAAACTGAAGAGTAGGCGTCAATAATTAAACTAGGAGTGGGCTGAAGTTTTTGAAAGAAAATAAATGTAATTTAACTGTCACGCCGGCAACCCCCGAGGGCAGTATTAGGATCAGTTATTTATTGATACTATTCCTCACTATTGGATTTGTGCACGGTTGATGGCAATAGACTCAGCCCCTATTACATGGGACTTAAAACATAACGGCGAAATAAGGGTGTACTATACACCTCTGAAAACCCTTTGGGGAATACAGTCGTGATGTTATGATGATGTTATTCCTCACTAGCTATGGGCGTAGTAATAATATCAGCCTGTTACCCACTGTAGGACAAACGTCTCTTATGGAACAAGCATTAATCATAAACCTTGCTCACTGCGTGATGGCAATTTCAGACCATTAAGTGCAGGCTTTCTCACCATGTTTTTCTTCACCACTGACATACGTCAGGGCGTCTTCGATTAACATAGAATTTATACATATAACGTTGAAAAAATTACATTAGTTCAGGCCAGGTTTTGAACTCGCTACCTGGTGCTCAACAAGCGGGTCCATAACCACAGAGCCACCACGGTAATAGTTAAGTTACAATGATTGGAGATCATCACAGGAGAAGGCAAAGTGGCAGCACAAACAAGGAGAGGCCTATAATATATCTACAATGGGTCGACTCAGGCTATTGATGATAGTCAGAAAAACCAAAGGAAGGCGTCAAAAAAAAATACTAAAATGCTCTTTTAATAACATAAATAAACCTTTCCTAAGTACCTATAATTGGTGCGGTACAGTGGATACAGTACTACGATATAAGTTATGCGCCTTGGCAATATTCGTGTTTCCGAATTTGTACAAATTATGCGACGCGGTCAATGGTTCTTAGTGTCTTTATCTATACATATAAAAGGAGAAGCTGACTGACTGACTGACTGATCTATCAACGCACAGCCTAAACCGCTGGGGTTAGAACGTTGAAATTTTGACAGTAGGTTCCTTTTGTAACGTAGGCATCCACTAAGAAGGGATTTTTTGAAATTCAACCCCTAAGAGAGTAAAATAGGGAATGAAAGTTTGTATGGAAAATCATCACTTAACGGGTTCAAAATTTCACGTAAGCGAAGCTGTGGGCGAAAGCTAGTAATATTATATAACTCCGGCATCGTCCTCATTGGATCGATACCGGATAGGTCAGTTAATTGGTTGTATAATTCGTACAAATTCGGAAACACGAAGATTGCCGAGGTGCATAATTTATGTCGTAGCACTGTACTTAGTGACTAGATCAAATAAGGTACTTACTTTACTTTATCTTCGATTCTGTATTAATCCTACACAAACTTACAGCAATGTACAAGATGAGCTAACTAAATATGGACACTAAAACAACTTAGGTGCTCAAACTGCTTAAACAGATTCAGAATACCCTAACAACAACCCAGCCGTACTTACAGGCAGTACCTAGGCTTGAGGGAGTGTGTCCTCTCATTGGTCACTAAGCAAGATTGAAAACATGAGTCAGCTCCGTATGGTCCCAAACAAACAAGCCAGGTGGCCCAATCGATTATTGAGCGCCTTAATGTGAGAACAACTATTGGGCTTTAAGCACATTGTGGCGTAACACGTGTCACTAACTTCCTGTATTCATTTTATGTAGGTACGGAAATTGTATTAGTTTTGCATTATTTGCATTTCTAAATAATAATTTGATATAACTTAAAAACATTGAGTTCCCAATGTAGCTTCATTTAGATTTTGGGCATGAAATGTAACTTTGAATACCTCTAATTTATTGACACTGTTGTGAAATCTTATAATAGTGAAATAAAATTATCTTGTTTAAAATTATGTTTGAATCTACTTATATAATATGATATTAAGGGTCTGTTTGACAATCGTTAGTTAACTCTTAATTGAGAGATGAATGTGGCGGTCCGACAGTTAATCTATAGAAAATTAGTCAAACCGCCATATTTATTTCCCAGATAGTTATCTTAACAATGTCAAACAGGCCATAAGGCATTGAACAATAAAATGATAACTTCGCTCCGCAGCAAGATGAGATTGGCACGGTTACATATCTACCGTACCATTCTCGTTGAGTGACTTTAGCTAAACAATGCATACACGTTACGATACAGTGTGCGAATAGCCTTAAGCTCGCTGACTCACCACACTGTTGGCGACTAATGGCGTGGAACGTGGGGCTATATAATAGCGTGCCATGGTTTTAGTGTAAACGTTGTTGAATGAATACTCCCCTTTATAAGTTTTGATAGTATACCGTCAAATTAAGACAGTTTGTGTGATTAGTCGGAGTATAAACATTAATTTTATAATTCGAAATGATTCGAGGATACTGTCTGCAGTATGGAAGTAATACCATTGTAATTGGACGACACGTTTGGTGCAGTGGCTATGGGATTGGCTTCTGCGCCACGGGTCGTGGGTTCGATTCCCACACGGAGCATAAATTTGTATGGCCTATAGATGGCTGTTTCGGGTCTGGGCGTTTGTTTGTGAGATTTGTGTCTGTAAACGCACCCACGATACGAGAGAAATCTTAGTGTGGGGCAACGTTTAAAAAAAAAAAAAAAGAATACCAAGTGTTTATTAGCAAGAACAGTAAACAAAGTTCTTTTTTCTGACTATTTATTATTCGTTTATAGAGTTGCACAAGTCAAGCAAAAATAGTTAATAGATTAAATCAGTATTTTGGTGTTATTGACTTCGTATAACCACCTAAGTTATTGTCATCAAACAGGCCGTTAGCCCGACGTTATTTCGGTTTCTTATTAAATTTTCCAGACAGCTTGACTTTCAAAGAGCAGCATTCAATAATTAAAATGAAGCACACTTTAATATCAGCTGACTTCAACTGTGGAACATCAATTTGTTAATTATTTTTCACCTTTTGATGTTGATAGAAACATACCCTTTTCATTCATGTGTGAAATTTCGTTTCACAATTGTTCGTTCAATTAAATTGAAACACTTAAGAGTTAATTGAATGAAAAATAATTGTTATACGCGTTCAGTTTACATAGTGAGTCTAAAGTTTATGTTTACCAAAGGATATTATTATTTTCGGTCCTCAAAGAACACAAGAGTTTTAATGATAAATCTCCTAAAGGTGGAATTCAAACGACGCTGTGTGTTTGGAATTAGCAGAGTAACAAAAGTAAGATTATTGAGCAATAATACCAAACAGCAGCATCAGAAACAGTATTTATTTGGATAATTTCCATTAATTACATCAAACGTTTGAATACGCTTTTCCTCACGAATTATTTTCCAAATGAATTCCTACTCGAATATTTTCTATAGACGTTCTATTTCCAGAAGGAGTCCAGTAATTTCGCTAAAAAACAATTTCCTTAGATCCACTGAGTGGTATTTTATAAATAGACTGATAACTTCACATACGGAACGCCGCGAGATGAACTCAAACAGGTCGTGTACAGGACAGGCCCTTTGATCTCCACTGACCCTCCTCTCAGCAGCCCACTTCAACGATATTATCTTTTTTTTTATCCCAACGAAGATTTACAACGCAAATGAATACTAAAAATTCTTGCCGAAAAAATATTTTATCAATTTTGAACGCTTTATCGTGTTCCTAGATTATTTTAAGAGATTGTTAATCTGAGTTCTGTAAAGTAATTGATTTTGTCTCTAAGTAATCTTTGTGTAGATCAACAATGGTTCATCCTTTTTCTTTTAAGACTTAACAAAATTGAGAAATTTTGTATTTAACACTGTGGGGGGTTTTTTTTAACATTCTTCATAACGTTTCTGATTACGCTGTTGCTTGCGTTAAATTAATGTTTATTTAAACAACTAACTAAAATTGATCCATGGCAAGCTTTTTTTGGAGCCGGCTTCAAGTCTATCCAGCATTTGCACCCACTCTAACAAAACAATCAAATCCATTATTTGAAAACTTACAAATGTATCTTTAATGAAAACATCTAAAACTAGATATTCTCTAACTCTCAGTACATTCTCAAACACTTTCCTGTGTTCATATTCTGCAACTTCAACCGCAATTCAAATCGTGTTCATATCGATCCCTCTGCGGTTTTCCCGACTTGCAAAATGTTCACCCATTACCAATGCTGCCTCGCCGAATAATTTTCTAAGCAAAAAAGCTAATCCCGGCCACATTTTCCCTTACCTTTTGTTTCTACCGATATTCATACGTTGTTTGCCTGCGTGATGTACTGTAAAGTAAAACGAGTGTAGTATTCGTTCAATCGTCCATTTTATTCGGTGCGTGAGGAATTTATAAAATCCTTTTTTTGTTTTTTTTTTTTTGGTCTTTTTTTTCCACGCTGTATTATTATTATTCGATTTGGTTGTTTAACTAGGTTTTAATTTTGGATTGGCAATTTCAGGATTCCAAACAAATGTACAGTTTATATTAAAATTCTGTGAAATAATTGTTTCAATCCAGACAATTCCGTCGAAAACTAAATTGTAAATTACATTATTGAAACTATGTTGAATACCTATCTAGTTCTACATAGTTACCTAGATTCACAACTTATTCACAATACTATGACCTGAAATGGGTAATCAGATTTTACCCCAACAGTTCCACTAGATAGTTATTTGGACAGTAGAAACATGACTAACTGTCTAGAATCTCTCAAAGTTGAGTTAAGTCCATATGCATTTGCTTTAGTAGAATACGTAAGTTAAGAATATTCTAAGAATAAACTTAAAACAGTTGGACAATTTTGCTCATAAACATATCCAAGTATGCGCTTATTTTGTTATTCTGGGAAGAAATGGAACTGTTGTTTAGCAGAAATCAAATTTAAAAACAGACTTTTTGCTTTTTTCCATTTAATTTTACCATGAATAATTCGCTAGAATTATTTGTGCGTATTAATTAAAAACAACTCCATCGATTATTACTAATCAGCGTGCTTAAAAAATAACCTTAGTATTTATTCACGTTACTAGGAATCTGAATCATTAGTAGAATTCCCAAAACCTAGATGAAAATACCCAAAGTTTATAAAGAAATGTGTTACTCGAAATCTAATTCGGATTTTCCCTTATTATTCTAATCTCGCTAAACATTTTACTTCGCTCTATCTAATCCCCGTGCAAAATATCGCATTACCGGAAAGGAAGCCATTTTGTTTTCGCTGTTCCTAATTAGTGCTGATGTAGATTTTTTGCTTTTTATTTTCGTGAAATAACTTTGCTAAAAACAGTAGTAAGATTGTATGTTGGTTGTAGGAATTAAATCCTAGAAACTTGAATTCAAGATAGCGTTGTTTAGAAACATCACTCGATTGGTTCTCCAACGTAGAAGAACTAATTCGCTTGGTGAGAGGCGCTGGCGGTGAACCTACAGTAGCGGACTATAAATGTAGTGTACGACCCATTCTACGACAGTAAAAAGCTTCCTTTTTGTATCGCTGCGTAGAGTCCTCGCTTTTATTCCCTTTGTTTCCAATTCCGCAGTTCCGAATAAAAAATGTTTCCTGCACCCCAAAATCGCTGTAGCTCGCATACTTACCATATTCTCAATAAAAAATCACTCTGAACAGGTTTTACACGATTCATTCCATTCGATTGGCGCCGAATGAAGAACGAACGGTATCTAGCTCGTATCCATTCACTCGTGCGGAGATTCCGCGGGACACTCCAATGTCGGGATTGATCCGCTCCGATTGATATTGCTCTGTGTCAAGGAATATTTTTTGCTCGTCCTGTTCATCGTTTATGATTGATACGTATCGCACATATGATTTGTTGCGAAACGTGAATCAAAGATTCGCGGAAAAGTAAATTATTTTTGATTTGATACGTATACGTATGTTTTACTATCGTTTTTTGTTTCTGGTTTGTATGTTTTGTTTGGATTTTTAGTTTTAAATTTTATTTTGATATTTTTAAACGTACAATGACTCGCACCTATACTTATTCAATTTCTGAATTTAATAGACTATTAAGGCCGGCCGCAAAGTATAAGAAATCTCATGCGTGCCAATGTGCGGCCGGTCTAAGTCGTGCCTTAAAAGTAGGAGCCAGACGATTGCGTCTGCTTCAACAAATTATTTTTTTGGTTTCTTTTCTTATTAAAATTACGCCAAAATGTGTACGACACAGAGTAAGAAACTTTCAATGCATCTTGAAGCTAACTGATTTTTACGTGTACGATTTTGACGTGCGAAGGTATACTGTGGTCAAACTATACTTTTAAATATTATAAGTATTAATATCATGAACGTATAGCAAAATGTTTTTGCTTGTCAATAATCATTATCAAATCATTGAGAAATGGAAGTTATGAATATTAATCACAAAATTAGTAGTCATGTACAACATTTAATTAGGTTTGGTAGTTACGTAGTAAGTACCATTAATAAGATTTTTTATATTCCTATTGAAGTATTAACGAACTACGATATTAACTAGGCTTCTAATGAAATACATTTTCATAACACCGAAATTTAACTCTTGCAGCGACCTTCAATTCCACCTTTGATGTCCAAGAAAATGTATCATAGTATTACCTACACTGTAGTACATAACGAGAATTCTCTGAAACTTGTCTTAAATTATTCATACTCACTATAACAGGTACTTTTGTCTCGCTACGTAATTAACTTTGTATCGTACGAGTAATATCACCTCGGTCTTGTCATACTTTATATTAATACACTAAAACTCGCGAATTCTCGCACCTTTTTACTACAAACTTTATAACATGCTCCCGTTTACTAGAATTTTATGTTAAACCTCTGCTCCACAACGAATCCTTTTTTTCCATCTCATTCTGAACGCGCAATAGAACGTGTTTTTTGAGATATTTCCATTCTGGATAGTGGGGTCTTTGTTTTATTTCCCGAATAGAATAAGTTATGGCCGGGATTTAAGGGAATATTTTAGCGAGATTCTCAGCGAATATCGCAAGTTTCTTTATCTGTTAAACTTGCAGCTATTTTTGTTAAAAACTTCCAAGAGTTGAAATATTTATTATACAAAAGCTCAAAGTTATCATTTTAGTTTTCTTATCTCGAAATATAAATGAGTTTTTAAGTAATTAATTTGGTAGATACAGTCGCTATACAAAATTAACTACAGTGTATTAATTACTGATAAAAACTCTTTTATAGACTCTATCAAATGTAATGAGAAACATAGATCGACGTGCTTCGAAAATATTACGAGATAATTAAAAACGTGAACAAAATAATAAAGTCGTCTACACATTTATTGAAAGTAGGTACACTGCGTCTCTTAATCAAATCTAAGTTAGAGTGAACACATTCTGAATTAGTCCTTAAAAGTAAGTTTAATGTAAAGGTTCCACGAAACCGTTCTTTATATTTTTAAATTAACTTGATTTGGGAAAACGCTGTTTCAAGATCGATATCTTATTTTTTTAATGAATTCGAAAATAAAAATAGTTACACTAAATATTTGTCGTTGCAGTTTTTATGTACACTTATAATTACACTTACCTCCACTGGGTATTGAAGCTGTAGTAGCGACGCAGAAGCAGTGCAGTAGTAATGAGAGCAGCATCTTGGTCGTCATGGCAACGCGGATCACATTCATGTTCGCCTCATCATCGCTGACACCGGACCCCAGACTGGCCGCTCATTTTGTCTTCACCTTCATTATGAAACGCGGGCAGTTACATCACTGGATTGAGTTGGGGTCTGAAACAAATAAATAAATACTTGATTAATTGGAGATTTTAATATAGAAAAGTTCAGTTGGTGAAGCAAAAGAAATATTGTTAAGATTTAAGACGTAAACAATTACTTAGGTTTTTTTATTAAATGGAAGAGAATACATCATCATCTGCCTAGCCTTTTCCCAACTATGTTGGGGTCGGCTTCCAGTCGAACCGGATGCAGCTGAATATCAGTATTTTACATGGAGCGACTGCCTATCAGACCTCCACAACCCAGTAACTGGGTAATACGATACTCTTGGTAAGACTGGTTGTCAGACTTTCTGGCTTCTGACCAACAGTAACGACTGTCAAAGATCTACAAATGACAGCCGGGACCAACGGCTTTACGTGCTTTCCGAGGCACGGAGGAAACTCGCTATGGTAAATGGTCACCCATCCACAGACCAACCTCTGCAAGCGTGGCTTAACCCGGAAGATCGGTCTATGCGGCTGTAATTATTTAGCCACGAGAAGAATGGAAGAAAATACATTAGTACATATTTTCGTTTATTTTTTCATAGGAAAACTTTAAGAAATATTGCTGAAATATTGGTAAGAAATATTGCTGAAATATTGGTTACAAGTACACCGTAGAAAACAGTATAAAACAAAACACGATATGACAGTTAACTCTAAAGCAATAGTGGTTCCGCCGACATTCACTTTCGACATTGGCAGAATTGTCAACATCGGCACTCATTGCCATTAAGAAAAATAGAATAGAATAGACTGCAATGTCAGAATCTTCCACGTGCACTAAACCCATTAACCTCTATCTTCCCGCCGCCTGAGTGACATAAACAAAGGGTATTAGTTTCAGAGCTGCAGCAACAATGTAATAATCAAGTCATTACGTCATTAATTGCGAGCAATCCCGGGGTTAAGCGTGGCAACACTGGCAACTCGCCGCTGACCGCAGACTGATCGTTTCGACCAACTTGATGCTAACCAGGGTTAATTAATGACGTTATGTGTAGCATTCCTATGATGTAACATGATGTATTTCACGGTAAAATCATTCCAAATATTGCATTAGTATAAAAGAAAGGCTGCTAAAAGTTCAGGTAAGGCTTAGTCATTTTAATATGATATCACTGGAGGAACGTAGAGGCTTGTGTGATCAGCTGTTTTTCTACAAAATCATCCATCATTTGATGAATGTGCCAGAGTTATTGTCAGAAATTAATATAACAGTACCTAGACGCACCATAATAAGATCTACACGCAAGATAAATACCTTCAGTACATCCTCATCTAAAACCAACCTTGGTCGCACTGCCCCTATGAATCGATTGATGGCTAATTTTAACAAAATCGGCACCTGTAGAAACATTGATATCTTCTCAGATACATTTTCCCAGTTTCACAAAAAACTACAGATTCCCTAGCAACGAATTTTTCCCATTTTCTGTATGTTTGCTATTTTTTCCATTTATCATTTTATTTTATCATTAAAAAAAATTATTATTATTTTGAATTGCACTCATTAACAACCCTCATTAATTTTTATTTGAATAATTGTATTCTTCGTTATTGTGTTTGTTTTATTCTTCATTGTCATTGCAGTGTATTTAGCTTAACGACTTAATATGTAAGTGCTGTGTACTCCTATAAGTGACAAATTCACCATAATCCAAAAACGAATGTTCGCCTAATTATATATACATATGTTATAGTGGATAAGTCGTTGGAGTTCCTTTAAATAAATAAATAAAAAAACAAATGCAATTTTGACAAAAAAAAAATTGGCAAAACGGCCGGCTCTATAGATAAATCAATATCAATATAAGATAACGAAAAAGAAAAGAAAAATCTACGCCAAAGCGTTCTATTCCGTTCACCTATTATACCCATTTTTTTTCAGACGTTAACAAAAGTTATCCAGTATATTGTTCAGATAGGAGATCAAGTATTAAGCTAATGCACAAATAAATTCGTCTATTCATTGCATCATATCGTAATAACAAATAAAAAAAATCTCTATCCTTTTATGGATGCTTGTAATTATTTATTGATTTATAATCATTCCATCCTTTCTAGGAAATTAAGACCGCATAGAAGCACACAGTTACACTCATATTTGAATAAACTCATTTCTATTCTGTTTTTCAGTGAACTTCGTATAAGAGAGAGCTTATCCCAAAAGAGCAAACTAAAATAAACCTCGATTGGCCTCACTCGGTCTATAGAAAGTCTAACTTTTCTACCTTCCTTTTTGTTCGGCTTTCGACACTGCACTGCTAGCACCTATCAATAGAAGATAAAATTTTATATAGGTAAGCTTAGATTTGAAATGAACTGGGAAAAAATTACGTTCTCTAAAACTAGGACGTCGTGTAATGTGAAAAACAAACGTTGCTGCAGAGATTTATAATTAAAGAGTACTGATTTGGCACTGGATGCCAAAAGTTTTTCAGGAGATAATCTTTGTGACACGACACACATAGTGTTGATAGCCAAAAACTAGTGGTCCTGATAAATAAACACTACGTTATTAGTAACGATACTCCAGTACAAAAAAAAACTATTTATACATATAATGTGATGTTTTTCAATAAATACAAAAAAGACTTTTTGATGTAAATATTTATGTTTTAACAAAATTTTCTTATATTTATCTATGTACACCCATTTTTGAACAATTTACAAATGTATAATGTAAAAATATAATTACCTTTAATAAGCAGAATATTTGCCCTAATTAATCACAAGGTACACTTGACTTGAACTCAAGTGACCGCATAGCAACAGAATTAATAGTTAGACATTAATTGTGTTCAATAAGTTTATTTATTTATTCAATATCACATACATTTAGTTAGTATAATTTAATCAAATTAACATAATGTTATGATGCAAGTATTAGATATTTATGAAAATCCTCTTTCTTACACGAAGTGGATAACCATGAGGAATTAATTATTATCAATATAATATAATACGATCAAAATGGTATCTTCCGCCCTAGCGTTCATAGTTAAGTACTTTCCACCCTAGCGTTCATATTTAAGTACTTTCCTAGCGTGCACAGTTAAGTAGGTACTTACTGGTTCGATATCTCATTCCAGAAATTACCAATTACTAAACCAAAATTTGCCCTGCAGTGGGATGACCATGGCTAAATAATAATAATAATAATAATGCCACTGTCCCGGTGAATCTATCCGACATATTGTCTCTGGTTGTTCTCGTCTTGCTAACGGTGAGTATTTGCACAGGCACAACCTCGTAGCTAGGATTATCCACCAGCAACTTGCTCTGAAATATAACCTTGTGGACACAGAGGTACCATACTACAAGTATGTGCCCGACCCAGTTCTCGAGAATGGTCATGTCACACTGTATTGGGATCGATCTATCATCACTGATAGGACTATTGTTGCCAATAAGCCTGACATCGTGGTGATAGATCGATTAGAACGCCGCACGGTGATTGTTGACATCGCTGTTCCGCATGACGAGAACCTCGTGAAAGCCGAAAATGATAAAAAAATCAAATATCTTGATTTGGCACACGAGGTTGTCGACATGTGGGATGTTGACTCAGCAGTCATTGTGCCGATAGTCGTTACAGCCAATGGCTTAATAGCCAAGAGCCTCGACCAACATCTGATGAGGCTCTCGTTAGGCGGCTGGATCAAGGGTTTGATTCAGAGAGCGGTACTTCTGGACACGGCGCGTATCGTTAGGAAGTTCCTCTCTCTGGAGCCCTGACCGCCGGCAGCTTGGACCCTGTTCCCGATGCCGGTGGGCTACTATTTTTTATATTTTTAAATGTTTTTTTTTTATAATGAAATATTTAAAAATGTAATTTATATGTATTTAAATGAATAAACGAAATAATAATAATAAGTATAGAAAAGTATAATAAACTAAAGGACAAAGTTGACACATGTCAACTATAAACGAAAATGATGATGAAGTTATGACGAACAAATAGCGAAAAAAAAATAATGCTCACTCGAGCCAGAACCAGAGAAGCACGCCCACCACCCCCGGACTCGCCGCTCAGCTCCGCCTCGCAGCCGCCGGAATCCAGCCCCACCGTGAGTGCTGTGACACCGGCCGCCGCAGTTGCGTCGAGCTCGAGCGACGAGTACTTCTCTCCGCCGACGTCGCCAACACCTGTACGTCGGCAGGGGAGACGCCGGCCGCCGAATAGCTTGGGACCTAGGGGCCCCCCGGCCCCGAGCCGGGTCCTCGCTACCGGTGGTTGTGTGCAGCGCATGAAATGGACTCAAAGTATAAACGAGAACGTCATGCGCGCATATTACGGGTCTACAGAGGGGGGAACTAACCTCACTGCGTACCGTGTTAGGATGCTGACTCTGTTTCAGGAACTTGAACCAGCCATTAACGTCTCGGCCCAACGATTATCGGATCAGGTGCGCGTTATCCAACGCAATCATAGATTGGACGACGCCGCACTTGATAGGCTTCGCTTAGAGGTACAGAGCAGCCGTGTCACCCCTGTCCCCTCACAAACCGCGGTACACCATATTAATATCAATGTAGTCCCGCCGCGGTCCGATTGTGTAGATGGGGATGTGGATGACAGGGCTGTTACAGTAAGTAGCCAATACAACGACCGATTGAGGAGTGCATTGGAGGATGCGATTCGGGAGTATAGAGCTAATCCCGAATTACGGCCACGATTACCACGCTTGCCTATGCACAATAAAAACAGGGCGCTGGTGTGTGCCTTGGATTCGATGCTTTCTAGCTATTTTGAGAGCAGCGAAGATCTCGTCGATACACACTCAATCCTGTACTGTGCGGCAGTTGCGGCATGTCGTGTAGCCAACGTCAAATTTAATAATAGTGAACGAGCTACACGACCTAAACCAGCCATACCAGCTTGGCAGTGCAGGATTGAGTGTCGTATCGACGGGGCCAGGGCACTCATCGGCAAGCTAATCTGCTTCAGGGAGGGCAATACTCGACCAAGAGTGATGCGCTTTGTGAGGCGGGCATTCTCGGGGACTGGTATCAGTCCTCGAGAATATATGTCCCAAGTCACAGAGCGCATCGACTTCCTGAAGCAGAAAGTTTGTGCATGGGCAAGCCGTATTCGTAGGTATAAACGCCGCGTGGAGCGATATGCTCAGAATCGCATGTTCCAATGCGACCAAAGGTGGGTGTATAGAGCTTGGGAGCGACCTGACCAAGGAGTGAGTGATGGGCGCCTGCCGGATGATGATGCCATGAGCTCATTCTGGCGCAGCATCTGGTCGGTCCCCGTCACTCACACCGAGGGTGACTGGACGCGGGATATTGAGCGAGCGTGTGAGCCAATAGAAGAAATGGGGGAAATTTTAATTAGCCCCCAAGACGTAGCCAGTGCGGCCCGTCCGCTGCCTAACTGGAAATCTCCAGGGCCGGATGGGCTGCACAACTTTTGGATAAAATGGCTACGTAGCTCACACGCTCGCTTGGCGTCCCAATTCCAGTCGTCCTTAGAGTCTGGGTCGCTTCCACAGTTCCTTACAACAGGAGTTTACCCACCTGCTCCATAAATCAGGTAGTACCGCGGAACCCAAGAACTATAGACCGATCACATGTTTGCCGACGGTCTATAAGCTTCTTACGTCCATTTTGAGAACCAAAATTAACACTCATGTAGAAAATAATTCGATAATGTCCCCTTCTCAAAATGGATGTAGGAATGGGTCCCGCGGTACTAAGGAGCTACTCCTCATTGATATGGCCATTAGCCAACAGGTTCGTCGCTCCCGAAAGAATCTGTCGACATGCTGGATAGATTACAAGAAGGCCTACGACTCGGTGCCACATACATGGCTCATGAGGGTGCTAGAGCTGTATAAAATAAACACAACTTTACGCACCTTCTTGACGTCATGTATGAGGCAGTGGAGGACGGTCCTTCGCTATCCAGGGTGTCGACCGATTCTGGGGAGCGGTGAACCGATTAGTATTGAGCGGGGAATATTCCAGGGCGACAGTCTGAGCCCACTATGGTTTTGTTTAGCCTTGAACCCTCTTAGCACATTGCTGGAGGGGTCAGGGCTAGGCTATCCACTGCGGAGAGGAGGCCAGGTAGTATCCCACCTTCTCTACATGGATGACCTAAAGCTCTTTGCCCCCACCAAATTGCAACTGGTGGAGTTACTGAAGGTAACTGAAACTTTCAGTAATTCTATCAGGATGGAATTTGGTGTGGACAAATGTGCAGTCATGCATGTTAGACGAGGGGGGATTATGGAATCCGAGGGACTACAACTATCGGATTCCATACACCTCAGGTCGCTCTCCGCAAACGACACCTACAAATACCTAGGTATGTCAGAGGGGCTGGGCATCAGTGAGGCCGACATGAAACAATCGTTGAGGGAGCGTTTCTTTGGCCGCCTGAAAAAAGTTTTAAAAAGTCTTTTGTCGGGCGGAAACAAGGTGCGCGCCTTCAACGGGTGGGTCATGCCGGTCTTGATGTACTCCTTCGGCATACTGAAGTGGACTCAGACTGAACTAGATGCTCTGGATAGGAGAGCCCGGACTCTGCTGACCGCAAATCGGATGCATCACCCGCGATCGTTAGTAATGAGGCTGTACATCCCGCGAAAGTGTGGGGGTCGAGGCTTATTAAATGCTAAGACCCTCCACAATCGTGAGGTGTGCAGCCTCAGGGAATATTTCCTACATGCCGACGCGGGGATGCACCGAGATGTGGTCGCAGTAGATAAAGGACTCACCCCACTCAATTTGGCTAAAGAGAACTGGCGCAAGCCTGTGGTACTCAGTACTAATGACCGCAGGGAGGTATGGCAGAGCAAGGAGCTACACGGACGATTCTACCGGGCCCTCCATGGGCCCGACGTAGACTTCCTAGCGTCCGTGTCCTGGCTACGGTTCGGTGACCTATTTGGGGAAACCGAAGGTTTTGTCTGTGCGATTATGGATGAAGTTATCATGACGAATAACTACCGGAAGTATATTGTGAAGGACGGGACGGTTGACATATGTCGGGCATGCCACTGTCCGGGCGAGTCCCTAAGGCATATTATTTCCGGTTGTTCTCGTCTTGCTAACGGCGAGTACTTGCATAGACATAACCAAGTGGCCAGGATTATCCATCAGCAACTTGCTTTGAAATATAACCTTGTGGAATCGGAGGTACCGTACTACAAGTATGTGCCCGACCCAGTTCTCGAAAATGGTCATATCACGTTGTATTGGGATCGATCTATCATCACTGACAGGACTATTGTCGCCAATAAACCTGATATAGTGGTGATAGATCGATCAGAACGCCGCACGATGATTGTTGATGTTACCATCCCGCATGATGAAAACCTCGTGAAAGCTGAGAAAGACAAACAAATCAAATATCTTGACTTAGCGCACGAGGTAGTCAACATGTGGGATGTGGATTCGGCAACCATTGTGCCGATAGTCGTAACGGCCAATGGCCTAATGGCCAAGAGCCTCGACCAACACCTCAAGAGGCTCTCGTTAGGTGGCTGGATCAAGGGCCTGATACAGAAAGCAGTCCTCCTCGATACGGCGCGTATTGTGAGGAGGTTCCTGTCTCTGGAGCCCTAACCACCGGTAGCTTGGACCCTGCTCCCGATGCCGGTGGACCTCTATTTTTATATTTTTAAATGTATTTCTTTCTTTTTTTCGTTTTTATAGAATTATATTTAAAAATGTAAACGTAAGAATGAAAATGAATAAAGGCGATAATAATAATAAACCAAAATAATAGGGACTCGAAATAATGGTGGGAACTAAGACCTCTCGCGTACCTCCAATTTAGTGTAACAAAGTAAAGAGATCAATTAATTAACAGTTCTAATAGATAAGTAGTGGTCTGGTTTCAAGATTGATGGGTTTTCACGGAATTTTGGAGCTAAAGAAAAGACATCAAGAGTTTTAGAAGTAGTTCCCCGAAATAGATGTTGCCCTGTTGTTTCTATTAACAAGTACCAGGCAATAATGAAATGCAGAAGGACAATGAAAAATACGGAACTGAAATACCGTCAGGTTATAACTAAAGCCTACTAAACGGAATCTAGATACCAGTAATTCCCATAAAATGTTACTACCTAATATCAGAATAATTAGAGTACTTTCAAAAGCAAAATCTTTAATGTCGTCGTAAACTGTTAAAGCTTACAGCGAGTTTGTGTCACACAAAAGAATATCCAGAACACAAAGACGATCGTAAAACAATGAAACGTCCATTCGTACATTCGAAACAGAACATTACCTGCCCATAACATTATCGGCGCCATAAAGATCCTCGTTGTACCAAATACGTATAGCAAATGCTCGCAATTTACTTTATTGCAGTCTACGTATCACGACCAGAACTTCGTGACCTGTCAGCACGCGTACTCCCGCCCGTTTCTTCTCAACGTAATCTGGGTTCAAGGAGGCAGGGTAGGTCAATGTAATTTGGTTGTAGATATAGGTTTCGTGAGTTCGTTCCGCGACAATTTTTTTCAAGCCAAATTCGGTGCACGAGATCTCTATTTGTCAAACATGCCCCGGGGGGCGCGTTGGTGCCATGCAGAGTGTCGCCATTGCGCGGCATGTAAACGAGGACTGTGCGATGGTGTGGCGTTACCATAAATTTTGTGAATGTAACGCGTAATAACATTATAATAATATATCGTCCGCTTAATTTTCAAAGCTGCAATTATTAAGTTGCATTTTAGCACTCGATTTAAAACGACTACATTTGGCTTCACGGGTATCATGTCAAAATTTTAGCACATACTTATTTATATTGTCGCTTTACACAATATTTTCGCGAAATATACAAACATTTTACTAAATACTTGAACATACAATTTTTTATTGTAACATACTTTATATTCATAATGTATAAAAATCGATAAAAATCAACTTTCGTAAAGTTCACATTCCAAACCGCGATAAAGAAAATAATAAGGCTTGATATTACGCAAAATACTGCATGAATTTTATCTAATAGCTTCTCCAATTTCACAAATATAATTTCAACGTCGAAAAACGCCCGACGTTTTGCTAAAAATATTATTTTCCAGCAAAACTTAGAAGTACGTCTGCTCGCGGAATTTAAAAACACTGACATTACCCGTTCTAGAAACTTGAGTAAGAACAAAATACACGGTTTCATCTGTAAAATAATTTGTTTCCGGCAGCCAGCGGACGTTTTTTATCCGCCACTCGCTCCACTAATTAGTAAATGAATGTTTTAGTGGAAAGAGTTTGAACCAAAGTCTTCTTACGTTAAGTTTCATTAGTACAAGGATAATTAAAAGTTCTTGACCTTGCTCAACTGAGTCGATTAGTTGTAACTTGTAACGTCTCAGAGTTATATAATTTCAAAGTTTGGGTGAACACTCAAATTCGTGGACGAGCTGTTTTGGAAATTGCTCAAATATTACCCTACTCAAAGAAGTAATTACAAATAAACTTTATTTTTTTAATTTATCTACGTAATACAACGTTTTTGTACAAACAGATCGCATTTATCTGAATGCCAAGTTTTATTTTGGTCAATATCATCATAATTATTATACAAATCAATCATTTGCGGTATTCATCTAATCCAACTGAAATACAAACTAAAATTTTTGTCACAATTTTCTTTCGACACCCCTATAATCTAATATTAATTTCCGCCAGCTTTCAGTCGATTATCGAGAGGATACACATCTTAAAAGCTTTTATGATCTAAGTCAAGTTACCGTCTTAGTGTAAGGGCATTAATATGTCAAACTCCAATGGCGGCAGCGGCGCAGTCCTTTGTCGCAGCGGAATAATTAACATAGTTTACGATCAATTCAGAATTCATCCATAACGCACACACCCCGAATCGTTTTCCGACTAAACACAGTGTCTGTTTACGACGAACATTCTGAGTAAGATAATAGAAGACTAACCTCCGGTTTCTGATTTGAGAATTCGTGATAAGCAGTACTTAAGTTATATTTGAGTACGGAGTTGTCAAAAAATGCTTTAAAATCCGTAATTTTTTTGACAACTCCGTACTCAAATGTTAATTAAGTACTGCTTATCCTAGAATTCTCAATTCAGAAATCGGAGGTAAGACGAACTTTGTTGGGAGACATACTCTGTATTTTGTAGAAAACTATGTCGTACCGTACCGACGCGTCTCTTATGAATATTACCTGTATTTTATTAAAACTTACCTTATATATTTTATGAAAAAGATTCTTACAAGAAAAGCTTTTAATGAAACCTACTTATTCGTAATGTAACCTTAAATTTAAGATGATATTTATGTGGCCATTATCTCATAATTTCGTTGCGTTAACGTACTTCAAATTCTATGTGAACATTATGTTACTTTTATCCTAGTAAAAAAAATTTTTTTATGGCCGTACTCCAAACGATATTATTATATATCGTTTGACATCAATCAATAGGTAAATCACTAGCAAGCCAAGCGAAATAATAACGCAATCAGCTGACATTGAAGTGACCACAGTTGAGGCTGAAACTAATACCATAATTCTGTAGCGCAGCTACATTGATGACCGTCGGGGCGAATTGTGCGATGACCTCCTCAATCCCTGCCTAATCTCTATCCAGATTACAATCCGACCGGCCTATTTGTACATTAAGTGGGCCTCACCCATTAGTTTGAAGAGGCTCGTGATTAAATCGATCCGTGAGTGAGTTTGGCACTAATCTGACGATAAATTTATTTTGCTCACAAACTTGTTGCAAACACGTATAAATTGTTTAAGTATATTTGGAGACATAGCTCACTTAATAACTTTTCATATGATAAAACATGATGGGACTTTGTTATGAAAATTGTTAATGTGCGAAATAATAACAAGAGCAATTTTCACGGTAGTAAAAAAGGTTTTCTTCGCCAAATAAAATGTAAACTTCATAAGGAGCGTAATGCTATTGATCGTAATATGTATTTCTCAAAAAATGAGCGTTGCTAGAATATTTGTAAATCATACCAATACCATACCAATCAAATCATGAAGGGATTAGACATTTTTGTACATTCATGGATGACGATGTTAATTTCTGTTTAAGGGGCAAATCCATATAATGACGACAGATCTGGTTGAGGGACACGCTTTGTAGGTTGTCATTACTCCTACAGAAAAATATAATTTAACTTAACTATGACGTAGGACACAGGCCCACATGTTTTGCAGCTGTGCTTTTGCCACGATACCAATGTGGCAAGTCAAATCACATTGCGAAGCTTAATATCCCAACACGGTTGGCGCTGAGTCGGACGCGTGCCAAAGCCAGATTATTGTTAGTCGCCAGTGGGTCTTTGCACCAATCGCCACTTGGCACCAGCCCCGTGCACACGACTGTTCTTTATTTTCATCTGTCAACACGAATTTATAAAGTTCGTAACTATAATAGTAAAGCCGTATTTTACCAATGTATGTTGCTAGCACACGTATTTTTTCATTTCTAAGTACAAGAATGAATAATTTAGTAAGACAGAGTTACGAGGATAAATAATAATAATTTCTTCTCTACATATGCCTTAGACACGTGGCGCCGTCAGAAGAAATAAAAAAACATGAATGTCATGTTTTACTATTACAGTAATTAAAAGTCACACCAAACGTGTGAATAAAACCATTAAAGCAACAAGAACACTTCACTTTAGCGGTGTCCTAGCGTTCATTAAAGGGTGGAGTACCTCAAGGCAGCGTAATGGGGCCGCTACTTCTCCCCCTTGTTATCTCATACGATGCCTCCTTTGTGCGACCGTATTGTATACACTGTTACTTGTATCTGTCCTGTTAGTTCCGAGCTCCACCTGCAGCGATCGTTAGGGCCACACGGTTACCGCATTGTTTGTATTGTACAATTAGTTTAACTGAACTGTTTTGAGTTTGTAAGTTTAGTGGTACTTCGTCTGTTTCTGTTACAGATTTGATTTTGTAATGTTGTTGTTAGCTGTTCATGTGTAGTGTTTGCCAATGTTTGGTTGTATGAGTAATGTATATCTCTTAGTACCTTACTAATCCCGTTAATTAGTGTCCAGAAGATTTTTATTTTCTTTTCTTTGACGTGATGTTATAATATTATATTTCATAGAAAATAAACATTGCTTTCCACATTTCTACAGAACAACACAATTCTTTGTGAAAAGGAAATGTTGCCACATTTCAGTTCAGCTTAACTAGAATTGTTTTCTTTTTCAGTAATTGGGTCCTAACAAATACCTTTTAGAAGATCATACACATGCGCCTGCGTTTAGAATATGAAATGAAACAATTATTCTGGTAAAAATTGTTTCAATATTGATTTGATCCCAGCATACGGAGCGACAGGGCATTAATCCGTGCACGATATACGCAGAAAACACGGAATAAATCTCACCGCTATCGGAAATTCCATCAGCATTTCATACATTTAACATCTGTTTCCATTTCATTGACCGATGCTGCAAAGAGCATTATTTCCAACCAATGCAGACGAGCATTAACACTGTACAGATAAAATAAATAATTTCCAAGGCGCGATAGAAAAGATGATGTCAATAATTTATTATTTTCGTTTCCTTTTAAAACGATGCCATTAGCGTTCCGTTGAGTGCTCCCCTCTCGTGCTCGAATATTCCGCTTCTAAAAGGAATTTTCTAGAACAACCTCACCGTTACCGTGAGGATGTCTAAATTTTATCTTGCATTAAGTAAATCGGGCTTTTTGCGAGTAGCGCTTATCAAATTTCTCTGTCTGCCACAAATGGCGAAGATAAATGTATGTTTGATCGGATATCAAATTTTTGGTTCCAAGTCTAGAAGTCTTTCTTTTGTCGCTGGCGTGAGTAATGATGATGAGTATAGCAATTTTCTCAACATTTTTTCGTATTATTTTGAAGTCTTATTGGCAAAACAGCTCCAACGAGTCACAAAATTCTTGCGACAACTCTGTGGGACACATTTATACAGAATCAGCTAGAAAACACTTTACGATTGACTTCTTGGACTGCGTTCAAAAGCACGTTTTAAATAAAACTGTGATACTTGCAGAACTCTTTGACTGAAAAAATGGTATAAGAAAAGGTTTATAAGTAAGAAATTTGTTCAAGCCACTCAAAAGGCCTATATCTGTCGTAACTGCATTATCCGATGGAGGCTCACCCACTGAAAGAGAATCCAAAGTGGCTCTAATGAGACCAACACAAAGGCTATCAAGTTGTACAGTGAAAAGGTCGCGGTGACGTAACCGCTCTGTAGTGCTTCTTATAAAACGTCGATTACCGTTCAAGCGTTCCCATTGTACTAAACCCTAAAATGGCCCGAGGCTGTCGGTAGTGCGTGGGACCATTATCGCTGGCTCTTTTTGTCCCCTCGTCCCTTTTTTGCTCACAGTCCCGTGTAAGACAGATACGGAATGGGTAATAATTGGAGTTAAAACCTTTTTTGTTGGTGTCGTTTTGGATTTTAATGCGATTTCAGTCCTTTTAACTCGTTCCCTTGATTTCATTTTACAAGTCATTGGCTTGTATCAATAAAACTGTTGTAATGTATGGTGTACGAACAATTACATTCCTTTACGTTTGGTTCAATGTGATTCGTCCTTTTGAAATCGTAAAATTATTGAATAAATTATTATCGCTTTTGGGCTTTAAAACGAAATGAATGCTTTTATTATAACGATGATTTTATGTGTCTATTCACTTAAATTACATAATAATTTTATCTCTACGCTCGTTCACTAGTCGTAAACTTTGTGATTTTTCTAAATTGAATTTTCATCGATGCTGTTACCAGCTCAGCTTCATTTTGTACGAAATGAAATTTGTTTGATGAAGTTAGGAGAAAAAAATATCGCAGGCAATCTAAACGAAAACAGAGTTAGAAAAATAAAACGTGATTTGGAACGCACAAAATTTTCTAAAGCAGATAATTCTCCGCATTTTATGGCTGGAGATTTAACTAAAATGCACAGATATCCAGGCATGTTTATCTAAAAAAAGATCAACAAAAAGAATATTTGGAATGTGATCTCGGCCTTATCTGCTCCGTTTGTAAATGAAGTAAGGCCCATTGTAAAACAGGATTAAATAGATTCAGCTAAATTTCGCTGAGAACCGTTTTCCCTTACGTTTTTATCCGGCCGAGTTTTGTAAAGAAATATGTGTAAATAGTAGTAGGGTGCACCTCATTACTGCGAGACCCGGCGTGGGTGGGATGAACGTGAAATTAATTTACGACTTAATACAACGGTGCTGTTGTACGTACAGTTTTGGTTGAAGTGTGAGACGAACAGCGAACGTACAACGTGCACAGCGGGAGAGTCTTGTAGCCTAATGAATCAAGAAAACTGTCTCGCACGGTGAAGGGCGTACACTCGTAAAATGTTTTTCTTGCCAATAAAACGGTAAGCACGCCAGCAATTTGTAAGATTTGATTTGGAGGTAGATACTTCGTGTAAGAAGCTTCTTGCTCCTTTTTATAAGATAATGGAAGAATAGGTTCTCGTAACAATATTTATTTTCAGAGGTACTGGAGCAGATATTACAAGCAATAGAGTTATTTAAAGAAGATCTCTTTGTTCATGTAGTTATAGTTTTAGATACATCTATATACATATAATAAAACAGTAAAAAAACTGTGTCTGTACATTGAATATATTTAAAAAAAAATGATTGAGGGGGGTTTAGAAACAGTAATAGAGCACGAATCCAAAAAAAAAAGTCTGTCTGTTTGTCTGTTTGTCTGTTTGTTTGTACACGCTAATCTTCGGAACTACTGGACGGATTTGAATGTTTTTGTTTTTGTTGTATAGGTATTAAATCTGGGCAACACATAGGCTATAATTTATCTTGGAAACTTGAACACCTGATGCAGAACCGCAACAGACCAGCTAAACTATAAGAGATACAAAAATGGTACCATAGCAGAAATTGTTCCACGTGATGAGCATTTTCTGTTGAGAGAATAAATTTGAAGATCTGGAACACCTGATGTGGAACACCAAGAGCCCAGCTACACTATAACATATTTAGGAATGACGTCTTAGCAAGAATTGTTCAGCCTGATGAGCACTCTCTGTTGACGTATAAAAACTGAAGATCTGGAACACCTGTTGTGGAATTCCAAGCGCCCAGCCACACTATAACATATTTAGGAATGACGTCTTAGCAAGAATTGTTCAGCCTGATGAGCACTCTCTGTTGACGTATAAAAACTGAAGATCTGGAACACCTGTTGTGGAATTCCAAGCGCCCAGCCACACTATAACATATTTAGGAATGACGTTTTAGCAAAAGTTGTTCAATCTGATGAGCACTCTCTGTTGACTTATAGAATCGAAGATCTGGAACACCTGTTGTGGAACTCCAAGAGCCCACCTACACTATAACACATATAGGAATGACGTCTTAGCAAAAGTTGTTCGGTCTGATGGGCATTTCCTTGACTTATAAAAATCGAAGATCAGAAACATCTGATATGGAAATAAAAGCTATCACTAATTTCACTGTATAATTATAAAACAACATAAGCTGGGAGTACCTCCACGCGGTGACGGCGGTAACAGTTAAGGACTAATTTTGGATGACGATGGTATATCATTGTTTGACTCTACTGGCCAAAACTCCCATTTATTTTGTTATTTTATCGAATAAATATGCCTTCCGGCTTAGGTTATTTGAGTGTTTAATTTCCTTTTCCATTTATCTTCGTGACACGGTAGTCTACCCGGTAACGCAGGGGAGCAGTCACTTAGATTTTAATTGATCAGGTATCTTCACAATAAAACTATAACCATGCCTAGAAAGAGGTCAAATCTTTTCCAATGTTCCAAAGGAGCTAAAAGATTGAGGATCATAAGATCCCAAGAATCTACCGAAGAGCGTCAGGAGAGACTTGATGCTGTTCGGGAACATCAGGCTGCAACTCGCTCCGTGGAAACCTCTTCGGATCGCGAAGCACGCCTGCGTTCTCAGCGTATTTACGCATCTACATCCAGGTCTCTAGAGACCAGTGAAGAATATGATGCGCGACTGACCGCTGATCGTGAACATCATGCATTGTCTCGCGAGTTGGAGACGTTGACGGAAAGAGAATTACGCTTGAGTTCGAAGCGTATCTACGCATCGACTTCTAGGTCTCTAGATACAAGTGGGGAACGTGATGCGCGACTGACCGCTGATCGTGAATGTCACGCATCGTCTCGCGAGTCGGAGACGTTCACGGATAGAGAATTGCGCTTGAATTCCAAGCGTATCTACGCATTGACTTCTAGGTCTCTAGAGACAAGTGGGGATCGTGATGCGCGACTGACCGCTGAACGTGAACGTCACGCATTGTCTCGCGAGTCGGAGACGTTCACGGATAGAGAATTGTGCTTGAGTTCCAAGCGTATCTACGCATTGACTTTTAGGTCTCTAGAGACAAGTGGGGAACGTGATGCGCGACTGACCGCTGATCGTGAACGTCACGCATTGTCTCGCGAGTCGGGGACGTTCACGGATAGAGAATTGCGCTTGAGTTCTCAGCGTATCTACGCATTGACTTCTAGCAGGTCTCTAGAGAGACAAGTGGGGAACGTGATGCGCGACTGTCCGCTGATTGTGAGCGACATGCATTGTCTCGCGAATCGGAGACGTTTACCGATACAGAATCACGCTTCAGTTCTCAGCGTATTCGTACATCTAAGTACTTACAGGTCTTTTGAAACGAGTGATGAACGGGATGTGCGACTAACTTCTGATCGAGATTATCATACATTGTCCCGAACACGCACACAACAAAATATTCATAATCAGTTAGAAAATGAGAGAGAAAGAATTGCTGGAATACGGCATGAAGAGACGGAAGAAGAGCGCAACGAACGTTTGAATTCTGATCGACATCGACATTATCTGATTCTCTCTCGACAGAATGTCGATATCATCTGAAGAATTGGATGTGGACCAGCTAAAGTAGGTATAAGAGATATAAAAATGGTGCCATAGCAAAAATTATTCCACGTGAAGAGCATTTTCTGCTGTGAGAATAAATTTGAACATTTGGAACACCTGTTGTGGAACTCCAAAGCCCAGCGACACTATAACATATATAGGAATGACGTCTTAGCAAAAGTTGTTTAGTCTTATGGGCATTTCCTGCTGACTTACAAAAATGAAAGATCTGGAACGTCTCGAATCGTTTCGCGCATCCCTTTGTTTTTCTGTCCCCGGGCTCTTAGAATTCAACATTAGACGTTTCAGATCTTCGATTTTGACGACTCCGTTGTCGCTGGCATAAGCAACAGGATCCGCGTACGAAGTCGCGGGCAGAAGCTAGTCATTAATATGTATATAATATTTTTCAGCATATTTTGTACTTTTTGCAATAAACTCACGAAATTGATGATGTGAACCTCCTAAGATTTTAAAACCCTTTTAGTATTTCTGCATGTATTCAGGTTCCGGGTGGTGCCGGATATACAGAATAACACTACTCCATCTCTTCCCATTGGTTTCGTAAAAGGTGACTAAGGGATTTACTAGAGGATGGACAGCAGCGTTCTCTGAGTACTTTAACAACCATACTGCGATCGCCAACCCGCCTGCCAAGCGTGGTGATTATGACAACCCCCCCCCCCATCCTCCCCCAACATGGATAGTGGCGACGCTTGGGGGAGGCCTATGTCCAACAGTGGACGTCTTTCGACTGAATGATGATGATGATTTTTCACCATATTTTAGACTTTTTGCCATAAACTCACGAATTTGGTACTGCGATCTTGATTTGTACAGGTTACAGTTAAGCTCCAATAAAATAAAAAGCTATTCTGGCACATATTCTTTCGTACACCACCATTACAGGCATTGCCCAGCAATATTTAGTGGCGATACTTATCGCAAATCCCATCGCTTACCACTTGCGCCATAATATCTTTCATCTCGGATAAACAAGTCAGCGAATCTTGGAATTTCTTAAAGCCTCCTGTTAAATAAAGTTTAGAGCCTTTCCAACGTTTGGGCGGCGATTTTGAATTTAATTTTTCGGCTTAGCTTTCTTTACCCATCAAAAGAAAAGTAATGGCTCATTTTGTATTATAATTTTTTGACACAATGTACCCACAGAAAATGATTTCGAGGCAAGTGTTTGAAAAATTTTTGAAAAGATACCACTTATATTTAGATTACCGGTATTCAATTTTATATTTGGGAATTTGGAAATCGTAAGACTTCTTTTCATTTGATTACATTAGATTAGCAGTCTAACACTGAGTTGCAAGAAAGATATCATTAGGTGATCATTAACTAATCCGTCATTAAGAATAATGTTTCCATTAAATTAATGGCTATTGCTTGAACACTAATTAGGTCGTAGTTCGTTCTTCATTTACTAATTATCATATATTGAAATCATGGGGAGTTAAACACATCAAAAATTAATTTTAATGGATAGTTAATCATTCCATTAAATCTAGCTTCTTGCAATGGACAGAAGAGGTTAATGGAGCATTAACATTCTAATGAGAGCATTAAAATTTAATGGACCTTTCTTGCAACTGAATATTTTTGTCAACTACTATAAATAGGTACTGCAAAGTACAAAATAACAGATGGTACGAATAACAGACTGTTTTGTAGAGAATCGCATAATCTATTATTTTGTATAAAACTGTGATAAGAATAACGCTTACCGTTAAAGAGATATTTACGAATAACAGTCTTTTTTGACGTTTGACATTAAATAACTTTTTTACCAGAAGTGGAATCGATGAGGACTTTTGACATTTCATTTGTAATGATGTATTTAATAAGGTCTGTACTAATTTGCAGCTCTACATATGCGAATTATTCCGAATTTGAATGTCTATTTTGATTGGACTATAACATTGTAGTGGCTGGCAACGTAGTGTAGGTCAATCGCGGCTACGTTTCGGAGAAGACTGTTGGCTTATCAGAATACTTTACTTCTATGAAAATGGCGAAACTTTACAGGATTTCTATGTATTATGAAAAGAGTACATTCGAATAAATCAATACCCGTGTACTTTGGTTAATTAGAACACAAGATCCCTAACTAATACCACAGTCTACCTATATCTTACTCCTTACAGTCGGTCAGCGTAGAACATTGTCTCAGAGCAATTGTGCGGGGGGTTCGGTGTGAAGGGGCGGAGGTTATGTCCCGAGTAGCCATACTGCGTACTTGGGACATAACCTCCGCCCCTACATAATTTTGACATTTCATAGGACCTGTCAAATGTATGGGCGTTGACCCACTGTATGTAGTAAGTAGGTACACTGTGCTAATACAATAGTGAAGAGCGCGCAAGTAGTAAATACATGATAAAACCAACACCACTCCAGCACCATACTTGACTGTTCCTATTATAACCAAAGCCCTCGTCTTTTGTTTCACAAATGTCATTAAGTCGTTTATTCATCTTTTTAATGTTATTAATGGATGTTATTATGGGAATAGACTGCTAAGGAGGTTCTGAAAGAAGATTCTGAAAGTTATGCCCACAGAACTTATAATAAGAGAATAGAAATGGTATCAATTGTTTTTCCTTCGGGAACCGATGTCGCCGCTTTTTTACCTCTAACTCATACATAGAAAAAACTAGAACCATAACTACGCAATTACGCACACAATTACTTGTACATTTACTACTTACAATTATGAACCTTAAGACTAAGAAAGAGCGTTGAATAAACACCTACCGCATATTATACTCACACATATATAATTATTTTACATTTACGCTAGTACTTGACGCAAGATAAAATGTTATCGATTGTTACAATTTGCAGATGCAGTCGCTAGGGGATTTCTAATATTAAAGGATTTATTTTATTTGGTGTGGATGGAAATTAGTCCATGAAGAAGTTTGATACATAATTATAATTAGTGACGATTTACATCATAGTCCAATAGTATTAGAATGTGACATGTTTGGCTGTGTCTATGGAATTGCGTGTGTTGAAGAATGATGTAAGATGTGTGTATGTGTATCTGTAGAATGTGTTAGATATCCTTTACGAAAATCAGTATTATAAGTTTCAATTGTACTGTGTATTATCTTGCACTGTGTGTTAATTTATTTTGTGTTCTTTGATGAAAGATATATTTAAAAAAAACTTTTTAATTTTATTTTTAATATTATTTACATTTTTTTTCAACCTATGTTGTCCCACTTCTGGGCAAAGGTCTCCCCCATAGCCTTCCACTCATCTCTATGCATTGCCTTCTCTGGCCAATCTCCCATAAACGACTCTAAATCATCACGCCAGCGTTTCCCAGGCCTCCCTCGGCGACGACGCCCGTCTTCCGGCACCCACTGGTTATATTAAAAATAAAGTTATAGAAGTCTTGATTAACAAATCACAAAATTATTTACAAAAATTGTCAAAATACCTAGAGTTGCTTACTAAAAATAATGCTTTAATATCTATTTGCTGTTTTGGGTTGCTTAAAAATACTTATTTATTACCCTGTGAAGTGAAGGTATTTGTTTAAAAGTTGCCTTTTTGATATTTTTGGCGTTGAATTTTTCATAAGGTAATGTAGGCGGATATCTATACAACGTGTTACATAATTCCGCTTAAAAAAGAAAATGTTAATCAAGTAGTCTTTTATGGTTGTTCATTGTTGTCATTTACCTTTCGGGGTGTATGAAAAGAGCCTCCACGAGTGACGATACTTAAGTACGTCCGGCACACCCTGGGCAGTCAGCCTCGCTATCAACTTTGCTGCCTGGCTAATCTTTACACCACAGCATGAGCTATACGAAAATAGCTATATATAAATAAAGAAGAAGATTTACCTCTCAGAGGAAATTAGGTAAGAATGTAAATAACTTTCTGGGTAGTCTACTCATTATTTTTATGTTTTCAGGATAGCTTTTCAGTGATGATTTTATTTTATGATTCGTCAAATATTTTTTTTGCGTCTTGCTTTTCTATTAAAATATTGCCAATAGACTCTTTACAAGGGACCTTTTAATCCCCTTTCGGCTTTAGGGGTATTTTTGTAACACGTTGTATACCATTCCATTACACATTTTGTTAATAGAATTACATGATTGTCCATGGGCACTTGGTCAAATTGGTGAAAATAAATTTCTTTAAAAATGTTGATACCTACGAATTTCTAAATTTCTTCCTATTTGCGCATCATCATTCTACCGAATGACGTCCACTGCTGGCTGGACATAGGCGTCTCCCAAACAATGTTGGAGGGGGGGGGGGGTTTCATAATCGCCACGCTTGGCAGGCGGGTTGGCGATCGCAGTATGGTTGTTAAAGTATTCAGAGAACGCTGCTACCCATCCTCTACTGAATCCCTTAGTCGTCTTTTACAACACCCACGGGAAGAGATGGGGTAGTGCTATTCTTTACGCCCGTTACCACACGGACGTAAAGAATAGAATAGTTTGGGCATCAATTGTAGTATTTTTAAATCCATTTAAATTTTTTGACGTGACTTGTTGACTTTAGATTTGGATTAAAATAAATTATGAAATGAAATGACACCGAAAACGGAATAAGAAAATCAAATAATATTATCACTGGAATTTTAACAAATCAAAATTTCTTGACTACTGTGGATATATCGATAACTGGGAAACACTGATATCACAGCACTAACTCACGTCTGCCAACAGCGGCCGTACTATGGCATAGTTGTGGGTGAGAAAATATCGTTTATTGTTTTAATCCATTGCGGTGTCTCAATCGTAGCTTACTTTGAGTTCCGAACTTAAACAAGCAATGTATATCGAATTACTTGGCAGTAACAACATTCGGCGCTGTTTTTAAGTTTGTCCGCAAAATTGTTGTTTTTATTAATATTATGTTATTTTTTAAATTACGGTATTCACAAGTGGAATGTAATCCTTTTAGAAGCACAGTCACCCTTTCCTGAACAATTTCCACAGATGGATACGCTACAATAACCCATTTTATTGAACAGTTGTCATGACGGCGCGGCGGTTCGTTTCAGACTGAGCCCGGTAAATCAAACATCTGGCTTTTCAGCCAGATAGGCGCCTCGCGCTTTTAGCTGAAGTAACATTTATATTCCTCTTATTATAAGTTCTGTGGTTATGCCAGTGAATGTTGAACGAATCTGAGTGCAAGGGAGAGTATGTACTGTGGCGTGTGGTACGTGACGACGACGTGTTGTTATAGAAACGGTGGTCGTCTGTTTTTTTTTATAAATATTTACTGACGAAATTGTAATTTTTTGTCAATCCCACATTAATATATACCTATACATATAAAGCATAAAATAAATATACAAAATTATAAAAAAAACAAGCTTTAGCCCGCGGCTTCGCTCGCGTTAAAAAACTTTTAACACACTACTAAAGTTTCTATAATAAGTAATATAATTCAATCATTATTCGAAAGACACGTGGCGCCATCTATTAACGTTATTGTTGTTTTCCTCGGGAACAGTACTTTTTTTCGGGATGAAAGGACCCCATGTCCGTTTCTGTATACCTGACAACGTATATGCAAAATTTCAGGATGATCGGTTGAGTGGTTTAGGCGTGAAAAGGTAACAAACAAACAAAGTTACTTTCGCATTTATAAGTAATACTAGTTAAGATGTAGCCCACTGGCATCGTGAACAGGGACAGACACTTCTTCAGAGAGAGAAACCTCCTAACGCTCATGCCACTAACCTATTTACGCGCCGTGACCAGGAGTACCGCCTTCTGTATCAAGCCCTTGACCTTGCCCAACGAGAGCCTTCTTCAAATGTTGGTCCGGTTAATCGAGGCTCTTGGCTATAAGGCCATTGGCCGTAACGACTATCGGTACAATGACTGTTGAGTTAACATCCTACATGTCGACCACCCCGTGTGCCAAGTCAACATATATAATTTATTTAGCCATAACCACGCGTATCACTTCCCAATAATTTTCATTTGTAATCGCATTGCGGCGGCGAGCAAACTTATTAGCGAACACAAATTTACTAAAACGTTGGAGGCCGTCTACGTTCACTGGTAGAGGTGGGACTGTGATTGCTATCACCGTCACTATTAGTTTAGTTGAGAGCTCCGAGTTCTGCTCGCTCAAAGAAAACTTTTACAAGGGTTAGTCTAACTTAAGGTTTGTTTAACTCTCTTATGACGATTATTAGAACCCCTATGTTTAGAAATGTAGAAACTAATATTTAACTGTCGCAATTTTAATGTTTTTTTGATAAGCTCTACACGTCAATGAGCTTACTAATCGGATTATGTAGTATGCTTTCTGTATTTACATTATACTACGAACCAGATTCAAAATTCCGTCCTTATTATAACATTCAACGAAACTACCATTACTAAACAGTCAACCAAATCCCACTGCCAACCCTATTCGCAGTGTGACGCAGGTCCAGTGGCAGCGCACACCGCACGACAGCGCTGCGGTCGCCGCGGCCGCTCCGTTTCTGTACTTACGTAAACGTAACCGAGTTTATACTGCACCGAGTACGGTAGATGATAATGCTCAGTTGAGAATTAAGGCTTTATTTGGATGTAGATCAAAATTTATGAACAATTTGCGAATGGAAAGGATACAAATAGGCACATTTCTTAAAGTAATCGTTGAAGTAATAAGCTTTGTGTAAATTACTGTAGCATGGCATCTACACAATATTATGAAGCTTACTAAAGAATTAAACACTGAAAGCTAAACAATACGTTTCCTTCAAAACTAATACTGTTATAACGTCACGGAGCATGTATTTTCAGGTCACACAGTTTACAAGCGACTTGGAAAGCGATAGTTAGTAACGTGTTATTACTAAAGACTTATCAAGATCTAGAGCATCACGTAACGTACCTACACGTAATTTCAACTGTAACCTACACCCCGTATGGCCTTCAAAGATAAAACATCTTATGACTAAAGTTATGCCAGTTACGTGAACCCGATAATTCCCGGCTGCGATCGAGACGCAGCCTCTCAAGTGCCGAGTCGCGGTGTTGCGGTAAGAACCCGTACAATCTGTCGTGCGCGCCAACTCGGTCGGTAATGTGCGCCCGATCTTATGTCTAGGGTTGCCTCGAGACATTTTCTTGCTATGTTCGGTACGCGAATGATTACACGAGCTTTAATTATTAACAAAACATTAGTGTGTGTTTGTAGCTGACTGGTTTCCGTAATTTCCTGGATATAGGGAAATGTTTCGGAATTAATGGGTTGGTACACAGCTATATGGCTATATGTTAGTGAAAATAGTATCGTTCTATTTCTGAATATGGATGAACTATTGTTAATCAAGCAGTAGTACAGTCGTTATTAATGGACTATTGCAATAGAACCAAAAGTCTATCATTAAGAAAAACACTCTCGTTGGTCTAGTGGTCGCGCTTGCGACTGCTGAGCTTGAGGTCCTGGGTTCGATCCCCAGGTCGGGCAAAGTGTCACTGGGTTTTTTCGTGTGGAATTTCTCAGTAGCAGCCCGGAGTCTGAATTTGTGCCCGGTTGATGGCAATAGGCTCGCCCCCTATTACATGAGACTTAAACATAACGGCGAAATGCGGGTGTATTATCCACCTTTGCCCAACCCTTCGGGGAAACAGGTGCGATGTTATGTATGTATGTAAGAAAACCACTGTCATGATACTGGTACTTTACTGATTATCATTAAATTCATAATGTTCAGTCAATCACTGAGTAGTCCGTAGGGGGATATGGATTAAGAATACAATTCCCCTTCGTCGCTAGGCAACCAAGTCGTAATAGGCGACGAAACTGGTACCATAATTGTGCCCGGAACTAGAGGTGATACGTGGGTGTATAGACTCCTAGCACGAATATTTTGACGTATAGTAACGTAAACGTATCGTTAATGTGAGTGAATTTTAAATCGAAAATACAACTATTCTATAGCATTTTAGTTTTTTATGCGACAAGCACAATTTGTATCATACACAGATATGAATAAAGTTTTCAATTCGATTAAATATTATGTGCAAAACGAGTATTTCCAATTCAAAATTCACTCGCGTTAACGTTACTTTTACGTTACCATACGTCACAAAATTCGTGCTAGGCCTACTGTAATAAGAGAACACTAATTCTACTTACCCCTTCAGGGATTACGAGCGTGAGTATACGTATGTATGTGTTATAATGTTCAGCTAACACAACAATCAAAAATCAACATTAAAGAGCAAATATTTTGAACACCTAATACAAATAACTCTTTATAATACTTGACACACAATATCCATCCACCTGACGCCTTACACCGCATAAACAATATCAGGAGCTCACGGCGCATAATAATTTAGACGTCGTCGTCGCGTCCACGTGGCCGGAATAGCGGTGCAGCCACACAATACGCCAAGCCACGGTACAAACACGGTTCGAATTCAGGTCAGCACTGGGAAATATTTGAAAGGATTCGTCGGAAAGGTCTTGTGTAATCTATACTGAAAAACTCGATATGAAAAAATAATAAAAATATATTGTGATAACGTGGATACAAGTTGTAGTTTTGTGTGTAATTACCCGAAAAGGAGGGTATATGATTTTTAGCCGACTACGGCGAAGCAAAAGGGAGGGTATATGATTTTGACCGGTATGTATGTTCATCTGTTCCCTACTACCTTCGAAAGTACTCATCCTAATTTAACAAATGAGGTATCGTTGAAAGCGTTGCAAACTATTCAATATTTATTATTAAATAAGCAACTTACACGTAATATATTTTAATGTATTTAATACATATTCATAGTATTAAATACATTAAAGTATATTAAGCGAGAGCGAAATAGACACCGCAACGGCTCTGGATCGACATAAATGGAAAAGGCAGACAAGGAAAGCAGACCCCAGATAATGGGACAAGGCAAAGGAAGAAGAATACCTACATATTCGTAGTGATGTTCAGAGGATAGCCGTGGTCCGTGGTCGTGGTCGTCCTAACAAAACAATACATTCTAACAGTAGTAAACGATCATAAGATTTAGGGCAAATTATGAATTTTCGGACTTCACTTAATTAAATGGGGTGCATGAAAAGAGCCTCCACAGGTGACGATGCTTAAGTACGTCCGGCGCTCCCTGGACAGTCAGCCCCGCTACCAACCTTACTGACTGGCTAATCTTTTCACCACAGCATGAGCTATTTTCGTATAGCTCGTGCTGACACGAAAGAAGAAGACTTAATTAAAACCGAACATGGTATTGGTAAAAAAGTACAATGCAGAAAGAAGGGATAACTAAAACTTTTAATCGTAAAAGTACACACATCAAAAGTGTCTAGGGATCAACATATATTTTTGCAATAACTTTTCTCCTGATTGATATTAATTAAAATTTTCTTTAAGGATTCATCAAATAAAGTGTTTTCGTTTGTCACAGTAACGATAAACCAAGTCACCTTTGCATTAATAAAGAAATTTGCCATTTTCCTAATAAAGGGATTTTTGACATTTGAACCACTAACACAAAAGTTCGAAAAAAAGACTGAAATAACAGTTTTCTTTAAAATTTTATTGGGTAACTTAAACAATTAATAATCCGTGTTTCTACCGCGAACACTAACAACACAAGAACATCGGTTTGGCATACTCAAAATGAGTTCATCCAAATCACGCTGTGGAATGGCCGCCCATGTTCGTTGCAACAACAAAAAAAGGTCTTCTTGCGACTGGATACCCTCCATATTCGGCAGAGCTCTTCTCTGTAGCATATCCCATGCATGCTCAATCGGGTTCAAGTCTGGCGGCTGAGCAGGCCAGGGCAGGACATTGATGTTAGCTGCGGCGAGAGTCTGTCTTACAACTCTTGCGGTGTGCGGTCGTGCATTATCATGCATTAACTGAAATAAGGGACCGATTTGCGCTTGTAGAGGAACGATGACGTCTGATACAATCGTCTCAGCATAAATTTGAGCGTTGAGGTTGCCTCTGATCCAAATCAACTCAGTTCTTCCGCCGATCCAAATACCCGCCCATACCATGATGGTTCCACCACTATAAGGATGGACTTCCTGGCAGGATTTTAATCGCTGTTGGCGTCCAGGGGTTCTCCAGTGTCGTATACGTCTTGTATCCGGTCTCATACCAAAACGAGACTCATCAGAAAAGCACACGAAACGCCATTGTTCTTCTGCCCAATTTCTGTGTCCAAGAGCCCATTGATATCGAATCCTACGATTGTGCATTGCTATAGGTGGTACCCGTAGCGGTCTTCGAGAATGAAGGTTCACTTCATGCAAGCGGTTTCTGACTGTTTGGTCGCTAATTAAGTTCCCTGAAGAGTGATGAAGCCTCACGGCTAACATCGTGGCGGTTATTGTTGGAGCTCTTCGAGTTAAGATTTGAATGTATCGGTCTTGTCTCCGTGTGGTGCAGCGATACCGTCCTCCATGGCGCTCAGCCACGGTACCAGTGCTTCGGTAACGTGTCCAAAGTCGACTGATAACACTCTGACTTGTATTCAGAGCTAAAGCCACAGTACGTTGCCGGGAACCAGCTTCTATCATTCCCACGGCTCTGAGCATTTCTTCCCTGCTTAAATGACGTCGCCGCTCCATAATAACGTTGGTTTTAATCAGTAGTAGGGAAACAGTAGCACTAATAATGTCTTCAATGCGTTGTATGTTTTTATAGGGAAAATATTGACAGCTGATTTTCATCTTTTACTCGAATTTGATTCACAGTTCCTGATTCAAATTATGAAATGCACCAAAAAGGATCCATATAAATTTATAAAATCATAAATTTATTACAAAGCCACATCTCAATCTCAAGAAATCCGCATAAAAATGCTTGATCCCTAGACACTTTTGATGTGTGTAGTATCAGTAATCATTTAAATTCAATATCTGATAAGAATACTAATTCAGGCCTAAAGGGGCAAAAAATATCAAACACTAAAATCTTAAATTACGTCGTCTACAAATTCTTACTTATTTTTTTATGAGACCGCTAAAATGTAACGTCTCTTAATTCATCACGACAAAGTCTTGTTAAGGCGTCATTCCTAATATTATTACATGCCCTCGTATATTTTTCTAATTCAACACAAAGGTGACACTACAATCCCGGATAAGAATAGCGTTTGTGAAAGCGCCTTAATTCGGATGCCTTCATATAAAGGTATGATTTAGTGCCCGGGAACACTATTTATCACCTCAACTCGCAGCTCCGGATAACCGGGAACTCAGAATGGTCCAACTTGAGAGTTGAGTTACCGTCGTAATTAAAATGCATGCTACACTGTTCCGTATAAATTATCATATGATTATTAACTTTTTGTTTTAATGACGGAAAACTCTTTATAGGGTCGTAACTTTACGGGATTCTAATGGGTTTTGTTTTATGTCGCCTCTGGGAGAACCGGACTTTATTGTCTGTACTATAACGAAAATAAGTAATAATCGCTGTCCTTTTGCAAGAATTCCAGTGTAATAAATCTGTGGCAGAAAATAGCTACATAGGTCAGACAGAATTATTCTCTGGCGACTTTGTTAACGACGCCTACAGGACTGAACAACGCAATATTTTCACTCCAACTCCTAGAATTTTGTTACAATTCTGTTGTTCACCCAGAGGCATTTGAATAATCTTTTTACAAAACAAATTGAAGACACGACAAAGAGGAATTCTAATTCAATTGTAATTTGTCGATATTCCTTTGGGAAGCACTGAAGCGTTCGATAAGGAACAAATCGTAACGATCACCAAAGGCTCACCTACAATTAAATAAAATAAAAACAAAGCGGAGTGTAGTCCCGTGCCGTCGAACAGTTCTCGTTAAATCGTCACGGTTCATAATCCCGGGTTATCGGGATTGATTGGCAATCTCTTTAAACGCGTGCACAGCTATTGTAAGCAACAAATTGTTCCGCTCTTCGCGCAACAATAATTGCTTTATTTTTCACGGTTAAAAAAACAACACTTAAAATAATATGAATAACGTGTATTTTTCTTTTGAACGATCTAAGTCATCCGCTGAAGAGTTTTTAGGATGTAAGATGATATACGTGTATTTATTTCAGTTTTATGTAGAGTCAGGCGATGTATTTTTTTTGGATACACAAATGTCAATTACAAAATTATTAGGTATACCTTATTTGACTTTTATATGTATGTGTCGATTACAATATTTTAATTTATCTTGCAATTTAAAAAATATAATTATAATGGTAACAGAGGCACAAAGTATTTTTTTAATTAAAAGAGCAGTTATCTTTTAAATCCAAACTCGTTAATAAATAATCCCAACATTTTTGCTATGGGCTGGCAGAAATACATTGACTTTGATATGACTTTGTAACTTGCTTCGTTTATCGGTGCCATCTAGTCTTAAAGAAACATTACAATTGATTTAAACCATTTATTTGCCACACACAAAAGATATAAAACAATAATAGAAACAAGGAATCCAGCTCAGTATTCGCTGTGCGCACAGCACAGCACTGATTTAAAAAAAAAATAAAAAAAAAAATAAGATAAAAATATAAAAAAACAAAAAAACATACACAATCATCTCATTAACACAGCAACAATCACAATGGTACAGAAATAAATGTGAATCGACCCACAGTTGACTTACTTATAAGTGTCTGTAACAGATTTCTATACGTATTTACAGAAATAAAAATCATTTATCATTTTATTTCGTACTGTTTTAGTTTTTGTCTATAGTTTATACATTCTGCCTAACTAAACCTTTTCTTTTTCTGTCTTTGCCACGTGGTGTAGTTACAATGGATCTTTTGTAGGTAAATAAAGCATTCGTGTTTCCTCATTTCTGTGAACTATGTGATCCCATCAATGTTTCTTTGTGTATCTTTATAATATTGTATAACACTGGCTTTGCCCCTGTAAATCAATTCCGGATAGGTCACTTATTTGGTCCACAATTCGTTTTTTTTGTTTTTATAGGGCTAGGCTTGTGAAATATAAGGGCGTCGAATGCTGCGCCTGCAGTGAAAGGTAGCCAGAGGAGTACCTTGGTGGTTTTAGTTGGTAGGAGTCTGACATAAAAACAATAAAAACATTCCCTAGGCAGAGACGGAGGGCGTCCATGATATCATCATCATCTGCCTAGCCTTTTCCCAACTATGTTGGAGTCGGCTTCCAGTCGAACCGGATGCAGCTGAATATCAGTATTTTACATGGAGCGACTGCCTATCAGACCTCCACAACCCAGTAACTGGGTAATACGATACTCTTGGTAAGACTGGTTGTCAATCTTTCTGGCTTCTGACCAACAGTAACGCCTGTCAAAGATCTACAAATGACAGCCGGGACCAACGGCTTTACGTGCTTTCCGAGGCACGGAGGAAACTCGCTATGGTAAATGGTCACCCATCCACAGACCAACCTCGGCAAGCGTGGCTTAACCCGGAAGATCGGTCTATGCGGCTGTAATTATTTAGCCACGAGCTCCTCCATGAAGGATATCACAACGTAAATTAAAAATGTGAGGAAATCTACTTAGGGAGGTATAAAGAAATTACACTATACGGGATAAATTAAGTTCTACGTACGCTACACCCTTGCGTTTGCACCACACACTGCCGCGTTAAGACGCGTTTTAGCTGCGTCAAATTACGGATGATTGATGCGCCAGCGTCCGCTGCCAAAACGGCGGCCATAGCGCTTTATGGTACATGTAATCACGCACTCTTATTGGCTGCGTGATTTGTAGTGGCAGCCTATTAGCGGAAATGTTAGGATAGTTGCACTGTTGGGTATTTAGAGTGGTTAGAGTGTTATTTGAGGAAGGGGCTCGGGATTTATTAACAACCGAGTGAATCATATGATGCTCCTGATCTCCTCAATGAGCTGATTCGTCTTTATGCTCCTTGTAACTATCTTTGCAGCCGGAAGCATCGTCTTTTAGCAGTGCCTTTTTTTTATCGTGAGAAAATCCTCATGGATACCCTTCGCCTGGGGAAGGCGAAGGGTTATGCCAGACTCTTACCGCCTAAAAACCCACGGTGTTCCTTCTCCTGACCCTTGGCCGGGGTCACGGGATTTGCAGCTGCATGCGCCGCAACCCCGGCAGGCCTCGGTCCGCCAGCCCCTGGCGGACCTCTCTTCTGTGGGGCCTTACACCGCGTCCTCCTGAGAGGCGCGCACGGAACACCATGCGCGCCGCCTTCTCGGGCCTGTTACTGGTCGGGCGACGGGTCCCCTAACCCGTCGCCCGCAGGCCACACTACTAGCCGTGCCTGCATGCCGCACAGTGACTCACGCATCATCCCTGTCCCTCGCGTTCTGTCTGCGCTTAATAGTCTAATGGAAGCCAACCCGAACGTTGATCTATTTGCGGACGATTTTAAAAGTGTTATGTGCGTATGTCTGAGCTTCTGCGAAAGCAAGACGATTTGACATAATGCTTCTAATTGTATTGTTAATGTAATTGGCTTATTGAATCCGTATTAGCATAAATAAATAATGAATCATATGATTTGCAAGGTTAAGCTGCATTTGCCGCGGTCGGTCTGTTGATGGGTGACCGTTCGCTACTCATCGAGACCCCTCCGTGCCTCGGAGAGCACGTTAAGCCGTCGGTCCCGGGTGTCATGTGAATACCTATGACAGTCGTTACGGGTTGTCAGAAGCCCGAAAGTCTGGCAACCGGTCTATCCATAGAAGGCATTGCCCAGTAACTGGGTTGCGGGGGTTTGATGGCAGTCGCTCCATGTAAAATACTGGTACTCAGCCACATCTGATTAGATTAGAAGCTGGCCCCAACATAGTTGGGAAAAGGCTAGGCAGAGTGTTTTGATGCGATTTTGTTTAGTAGGTGTTGCTGTTTGGTATTCAATTTACTGGGAATTGAAGTCTGGAATTTCTGCTAGAACAGAATTGAACTTGAGAGGAGTATGTAGTATGACAAGTCCAAAAGTTGATTATATTCTCTCTTTAGTCACGGCTCATCTTCCGTGCGGAAGATGTCCGGTCCTTTGGAAGGCATACGGGGGACACAGGTCCAACGCACAGAGGCCCCTTTGAGAACTTTAATCTAATATGGGGTGGGGCACCAACCGGGGACTATCTGGGCCGCACTATTGGAGTACATTCATGGACCGTCGCAAGTGGGTGCAAAACTATTGTAAAATATGTTAAAAAAAATATCTGGTCTATAGAAAGGGGTGTTTAGTGGACCGGATAACCTCAATTGCTGGAAGAAAACGGCGTCTGCCTTTCAAGTTTAAATTTGAAATATGTTGGCAGACGGTGATGAAATTAATTATTACACTGGTCTTAATAATACAATTCCTTTACGTTCTAAATACATAACAAAAATAACATCATGC
This sequence comes from Amphipyra tragopoginis, assembly GCA_905220435.1. Classification (NCBI taxonomy): domain Eukaryota; kingdom Metazoa; phylum Arthropoda; class Insecta; order Lepidoptera; family Noctuidae; genus Amphipyra; species Amphipyra tragopoginis. The sequence goes on along the minus strand of HG992003.1, from coordinate 561,795 downwards.
CTGTATTCGAGGTTGGGCAGAAGGTGTGTACACCCACATTTCGCCGTTATGTTCTAAGTCCCATGTAAGGGAGAGCCTATTGCCATCAACCGGGCATAAATCCAAACTCCGGGCTGCTACTGAGAAATTCGACACGGGAAAACCCAATAACACTTTGCCCGACCTGGGGATTGAACCCAGGATCTCACGTTCAGCAGTCGCGCTTGCAACCGCTAGACCAACGAGTCTAAAGACTCCACTTTTTAATTTAAGACTCACCTTGTTATGCTTTATACGTAAATTGAACGACGTGTAATATTCCTAGATACCACTCACGATACGTTATATCAGTCAGAACAAATGAACGTATGCAATTTAAAATGTCATATTTTTCCATTTCACGGAATGAATATGCATGGCGGGTTTTAATAAAATGTCTTCCTGCCTTTAAATCATGCCATGACAACAATGAAGCATTTCGTACTGTATTCAAACAAGACGCGGCCACAAATTGTATTTACCTATTGCTCGTTGTTCATAGAATTTGTAGGTGTAAATTGTAGATTGGCTAATCCAAATTAAATCCAAAATTAACGTAGAACTTAACTGGCAACTAACTGGAACTATAACTTACTAAAATTAACGCAATGATTTACTGGAACAGCCGTTGTTTGTGGAAATCCACTGTCATAGCAACACCTGAGTTCGCACTGTTTAAATGTTTTGGTGCATGAAATATTTTGGGTGCGTTCTACATAGGCTATCAATAAAAAAATAACATAGGTACAGTCGAGTTCATTAATATATTGGCCCTTCCAGGCTTCAAAAATATATGAACGTTAATAAAGTTCATAATATTGTGACAACTCTAAGCATCATTAAATTGTGGTCAAGATTTAGATTCATTAATATGTGACTGTTTTTTCTCAGTCTTGTGCCTTTGGTACTATTTGTAGTTAATAAATAAATAAAAAAAAAAACATTACACTCCCTTTTTGGGCAGTCGTGTAATTAGGGAAATTTTTTAAAATTTTGCTTTTTTTTTTCTCTTCACATAACAAACATTCCTTAGCAAAATTTGATCCTTATCAACAACAATATCAATTGGTGCAATAATAGAGGATGCTAGTATTTCTTTCCCCAAAAACAAAGGGTACCATTACCGGATAAAGCTCCTATTTAAAAAATCTAACAAGCAGTTCTTGTTTTCACTAAAATCACGACTCATTTGACAACTTTTGTCTATTCCTAATAATTTCGGAGTTGTCCCTGCACTCTTATCTCACAAACTCAACCTGTATATTATTATGTATTATAGTTGTACGCGGCGCGGTAGCCCTATAATTTTATGTAATAACATTTATTTTATGTAATCCTCCATTCAAAATAACAACAAGCAAAAAACATCGCGTATATGTTAACTCAATACCTACATACCAGCCTGTACATAAACAAGGCGATCACTTGGCTCCGTTTAATTCCGTCGTACAAACAGCCGCGGCGCGAGTTTATTTGCAGCCGCGCGATATTGCGCCGACAAGCGCGTTTTATCGCGCGATCCCACCAAATTTGTCTTCGGGATTCATTCTCTACGATATTGGACCGCGGTTTATCGCATCGCCGAATTTACGTACGTTCGCCTGTTTATACGAACACCTACGTTTATATTTATCCGTTTTTATTTCTGCATCGATGTTCTAATGGAATGTTTTCTGTTTATTGATTGTAGTAAACGTTTGACTTGCGTTTATGTGCGGTGCTTCCAGGTAGACGTTATTAAAAAATATAAAAACGAAGCAGTCTTTTTATTATGTCCGTATAAAAATATCTGCTCGGGTAAGTCACAATGCGCAATATTTTAGGCAGATGCCCGAAGTGATTGCCCATTGCTTAAGATATTACAAAAACACCATAAACTTTGTGGAATAATTTATCCGGTACATGAATTTTAGTATACCAACCAAGAAATAATGAATTAGATATGGAACAGTACCTTATTACGCACATTTCAGTAGTTTATTCATACATAAAACCGCTGTTATTCACAAATACTGAACCGAAATAATAGTCATAGAAAAATAGGCATAAAAGTACATTGTGTGGATATAGCGGGCATTCTTATTAAATTTAAAGAATATAGGGAAAATTATGTTGTGTGCTCTGCCTTATTCAGACTTGTTATCAGTTCAAGATAATAATTATATTCATCACTTGAACAACATAATGTATATGTTGACATGCCGTCATAGTGACAAATTATTGTATTTTGACACTAACAAGTTTGTTAGTGGTTTTAAATTGTCCCAGGAAGCAATGTTTCTTCCTAGTAAATGCAGGCATCTGATTGCTACATTGATAGCGTATAATATTAACTCTGTTATAGCAAATATAACACAGACTAGGTTAAGTAGCGACTCAGTATTGTCCAGTTTTTCTAACAATACTGCGATAGATTGTTTAAACTTTTAGAGCCGACAATAGAGAAGCATAACGATGATGTTCTGCTATACCACCAGAATATTAATCGTTTCTCTAGCAAGATATTAGATATAGAATTATTAGTAGACAGATATTGCATTGATATTTTATGTTTTTGTGAAACATGGCTGAAACCAGATCAAATGCATTTTAATGTAAATAACTTTTTGGTTGCCAGTGCGTTCAATAGACTATCCGCTGTGGGAGGTGGTACTTTAATTTTATGTAATAATAGTTTAAAATTTAAAGAGCGAAAAGACATTACTTCATTATCTATTGATCGCTTATGTGAGGTAGCATGTGCGGAAATAGAAAATCGTGTTGTAATATGTGTGTACAGACCGCCGGGCTCAAACTTTTCTTCTTTTTTAATTGCTATGGAAGAGATTTTAGGAAAAGCTTTTAGGAACAATAAATTAATTTTTGTTTGTGGTGATTTTAATGTTGATATTTTAGTGGACTCACCCGACAAGAGTAAACTCTTAGCATTATTTAATTCTTTTAATTTAAAACATATTATAAATCAACCCACTAGAATTACTGCCGCTACCAGTACATGTATAGATAATATTTTTACAAATAGTGTAGTAAACAACACATCCGTGATTAGTGGCGTCAGATCTGACCACATGGGTCAAATTGTTAACTTTAAAATAAATAAACAGTTATTATCAACCAAAAATATTAAAATTAGATTAATGACTAAAAATAAATTGCAATCATTGCAGGATAATATTGAAACTCAATTGTGTCTTACTCGTTTTACATCAGATGACTCTGACCTAAATTATAATAAGTTATTTCATATAATATGCCAAGAATTTAATAAATCGTGCCCTTTAAAGAATATTAAATTTAACAATAAATGTAGCTTTAATGAATGGGCCACAAAAGGTATAAGAAAAAGTAGAGATGTGCTTTATGACTTATATTATGAAAAGTCTTTTAATTCTGATAAATCTTTTCATGATTATGTCAGAAACTATTCAAAATTATTTAAGAAGGTATGTAATTTTGCAAAATCAAAATTAATCAGTAGTAAAATAAGTAAATCTAAAAATAAAATAAAAGCGGTATGGAAAGTTATAAACACTGAAACTGGTCAAATGAATACTAGGGATCCTGAAATATCTTTGAAAATTGAAAATAAAACTTTATCGGAAAAGGTAGAAGTTGCTAATGCATTTGAATTATTTTTTTCAAATATCCCAATCGAAGTCACGAAGTCTCTTGACTCGTCACCATCAGCAGCAGAATCGTTGTTGAATCAATTTTTTTCTAAAGATATTCCAAATTTCGAGTTTAAACATGTTACACCATTTGCAGTTGTAAAAACTTTTAAAAGCTTAAATGTTAAAAACACTGAAGACCTGTGGGGTATTTCTATTAAGGTACTTGAATCCATTATTGGTTGTATAGCCCCGACTCTTGCAAAAATATTTAATCTTAGTATAGATAGCGGTAATTTCCCTGATCTGATGAAACACAGCAAAGTTATCCCAATTTTTAAATCAGGCTGCAAGCATAATCCCTCTAATTATAGACCTGTTTCAGTGCTTCCATCATTAAGTAAGATCTTTGAAAAAATTATGCTTGAACAGATGTTGTCTCATTTTAATAAAAATAGGATTTTACACGATCGACAGTTTGGCTTCACGAAAGGTAGATCGACGACAGATGCGGGTGCGAAATTAGTCACTCATATCTTGGAGGCTTGGGAAGGGTCACAGGATGCTGTTGGCATCTTCTGTGATCTTTCCAAGGCTTTTGATTGCGTGGATCATAAAACGCTCATTTGTAAGTTAAGTCACTACGGGATTCGTGGACGTCCTCTGGAACTGGTGTTATCGTATCTTTCCAAAAGACAGCAAAAAGTAGGCATATCTGGCATAACATCTTCAGGGTCTCTAGTAAAAATGGGCGTGCCACAGGGCTCGATTCTGGGCCCCTTTCTATTCCTTGCTTATATTAATGATCTTCCTTACATGATGTCGGCACTATCTGACATAATTTTGTTCGCGGACGACACTTCCCTTATTTTTAAAATCAATAGGAAAGACATAGATCTTTTAAATGTAAATAGTAGTTTATCCGCTCTATCGAAATGGTTTGCGGCAAATAATCTTTTATTAAATGCGACTAAAACGAAATGTCTGAAGTTCTCATTGCCAAACGTTCCCCATGTAGGAGTAAACATAACGCTTGACGACAGTAAACTGGATATAGTAGATCAAACTGTATTTCTAGGCATAACAATAGATTCCAAATTACAGTGGGGAGCTCATATAACTGCCCTTTCTAGTAGGTTAAGTTCTGCTGCTTTTGCAGTCAGAAGAATTAGACAGCTAACTGACATACCTACTGCCCGACTTGTTTATTTTGCGTACTTCCACAGCATTATGTCTTATGGTATTCTGCTGTGGGGGGCAGCGGCCGATCGCGACTCGATATTTATATTACAGAAGAGGGCAATCCGCGCGATCTATAATATGGGCCCTCGGGAGTCCCTTAGAGATTTCTTTAAAGAGATTAATATTCTGACGATGCCTTCCCTTTACATTTTTGAAAACATTATGTTTGTACGTAAAAATCTGCCAATGTATAGTGTAAAAAGCGACGTTCATAATATAAATACTAGGAACAAACACAAATTAGTAGTCCCTAAATTTAGATTATCCAAAACGAATAAGTCATTCCTAGGAAACTGTGTTCGATTTTATAACAAGCTTCCCAAATCAATTACGGATCTCACTGAGGGCAAATTTAAATCTCACGTTAAATCAGTTCTCATTAAAAACGCATACTATAAGATAAACGACTATGTTGACGATAGGGACGTGTGGCGCTAGTTCTTTTCTGCACATGTGGCTTCCCTGGTAACCAATAGTTTTTAGATGTAGGTTTATGATGTATCTATATTAGTTAGATACGATTATGATTTAACACAATTCATACAGAATTGATTTATATACTTTATTTTTAATTTGTTTTTACCTGTACTTGCATAATTTTATTATTGTAAAAAATATGATGATTTTTGTTGTATAGAGTCAATCAATTTATTCACTTGACAGACATATCTGTGTTGCTGGGGAGTTTGTTGCGCCGTTTCTTCTTCACAGCAAAAACACTAGGAAGCGGTGAAGGGAGGGCTTTTTGTGGGATGTCTATAATATTGTAAAACTAACGTTCAAAAAGAACTAAGTAATTCTAGTCTATTTTGAATAAATGAGTTTTGAGTTTGAGTTGAGTTTAGAATTTCATACTTATTCAAACATGCGCGTCGTGCACAGAATAGGATTAGATATGTAGCAGCCATTTGTATAAGTTGTCGGGGAAGTGGAATGCTGTGTACGAAGCGAACCGCTCCGGTTTGGGAGACATATTTTTAGTATTTATTGATAGAGTAAAATGTTTTGATCGCTTTAATGTGGAGGTACCTTTATTATACTTTACTGATGACGATTTTTTGCAAGGAGAATTTATTAAATAATTTTTCTACGCTTCATTATAAACTAAAAAAAAAAATGCAAGTATAATAATCATCAAATAGGTACAATGGGCGTCCTTATCACACCCGGTGATTTCTTCCAGGTAACTTTAGGATGGAATAGAGTGAACTGGAAAAGATATTTATTTGTGCGGTTTGTAGTGTGTTGTGAATAATGTGTAGTCAGTTTATAAGCCCGTATACGAACACACGTTTACGGACTGATATGATGAAATTAATACCTACAGAGGCAGTGCGGTTGGATGTGGGCCTCCCAATGACCAGTTCAATGGAAATCAACATATTCACCACGCGTGGCAGACGGATTTGTGGTTGTAGTTTTTATTAATTATAAGATAGGAGAATTTATCTATGCGTCCTCTTAGCATTATCCCTTAAGGTCAGGATACACGGCGACACTTTACACTTGACACTCACTGTCGACACCGAATCTCGTAGTGTGTAAATCGCCGTTACACTAAGTTGTGCGTGGTTTCGGGTTTAATTTCAGTGTTGCGACTGCCTTGTGTCAAATGTCAGTGTCACCGTGTATACGTACCTTTAAGGTGCAATTCCGTGCATCGCGGCCGATCGCAGCCACGCGCGATCGATCGCGTGCGGCTGACGCGCGCGGCTGATGCAACAATAGTCATGTCTGTAATATACTGACAAAGTCTGTCGTTAGCCGCACGCGTCTGTCGCATACTTCGGAAGCGATGCCATACATTTTCATACTCTGACTATTGACGCATCTGACGCGCGCGTCAGCCGCACGCGACAGATCGCGCGCGGCTGCGATCGGCTGCGATGCACGGAATTGTACCTTTAGCCACTTTTTATGACATCCACTGATGAGGAAAGCATGGCCGGCAACCATGTAGAACGCATGCATCCATCACTACCCAGCTTGCTTGGCTACCTAACACCTTCACATTAAAGTCAAACAGTTTACTCTGTTCCGTCGTGTGTATGTAAAAGCCAGAGGGGTAGAGGGGAATCCCTCTATATCTCAGCTACTTGGATTCGTGTGCTCGATCTTAGCTCTTGTCTTCGCTTACCGTCAGGTGCGACTGCGGCCAAATGCAATCAAGTCAATAATTTAAAAAAACTAATTAAGTATAAAACAATGTTCCCCGCCGCGTCTGTCTGTATGTGCGGGATTTGCTCTGTAACTGCTGACTGGACTTTTTTCCGGTTTTCCCAATTACATATCTTGATTCTCGAAGGTTTTATGTGTATAATTTGTCATGTTTATGATTTGTCTAAATAATAGCAATTTTTGTCAAGAAAAAAATATAATGTTTGATGAAAACTGATGAAAAAAACCTCAAGCAATTAACTTAATGACGTTATAACGAAACATACTCGTAACAAGATAAGTATACTCAGTTCTTTCTAAATACTTGTGTACTTGTGTACAATGTGAGAACATAGCCTCATTAGCAGAACAGCTAATTATGAAGCTTACATGTCTGAAGTTTGTACGCCACGCCTCGATCATCTCATTATAACTTAAGTAAGTTAGCACAATAAGCTATGTACGTCGTTTTGTTTTAAGATACATTGGAGCGAGAACACTCTTAAGTTACACTTGTTCAGACAAGCTGTAGATGGGTATATTTTCTGGTTCATCAAAAGGCGATTTCTCCACATTTTTCTTCTACCAGACGTTATTAATGACTTGATAAGCTTCTCTTTCTTCTTTAATTGCAGTTCGTAGTGCTTCAAGACATCCAGACTACGCTTTTTTGGATGGCGCAACAACAAGTCCGATCACGATCCACCAAGCTCTCCCGTCGAAGAGCCGTTTGTCTCTTCAGACTCCGCAGTCACACCGATAATTCAGCCCTCATCAAGCTGTCTCCCTTACAATCTCCCGCCAGTATCACCCTAAGCCGTGGTCCGAGTCCCGTTAGGAGTAGCCTTTAGTCGTGTTGTTGCTAGTAATCATGATGTTAGTGTAGTATAAGTTAGCTTAGGTTAAGTATTTTACTTCCCCGTCATTGGCTGGAAACCCTTCAGGTCTCGCCAATAACTACCCGGTTACCTAGAAACGGTTCGCAACGACGACCGTCTAGAAGCAGACCAATAGAAAAAAATCTATAACAAGTTTTTTCTTTGGACAATCAGAATTTATATTTATTACTGGCTTTTGCCCGCAGCTTCGCTTGCGTGAAATTTAGAACCCGTTAAGTGACGATTTTCCATACAAACTTTCATCCCCTATTTAACTCCCTTAGGGGTTGAATTTCAAAGAGAGGAGAGGAGCTCGTGGCTAAATAATTACAGCCGCATAGACCGATCTTCCGGGTTAAGCCACGCTTGCCGAGGTTGGTCTGTGGATGGGTGACCATTTACCATAGCGAGTTTCCTCCGTGCCTCGGAAAGCACGTAAAGCCGTTGGTCCCGGCTGTCATTTGTAGATCTTTGACAGTCGTTACTGTTGGTCAGAAGCCAGAAAGTCTGACAACCAGTCTTACCAAGAGTATCGTATTACCCAGTTACTGGGTTGTGGAGGTCTGATAGGCAGTCGCTCCATGTAAAATACTGATATTCAGCTGCATCCGGTTCGACTGGAAGCCGACCCAAACATAGTTGGGAAAAGGCTAGGCAGATGATGAGGGGTTGAATTTCAAAAAATCCTGCCCTATTCCTTGTCTACATTATAAAGGAAACCTCTGTGCAAAATTTCAGCTTTCTAGATCCAAGGGTTTGGGCTGATCGTTGATGAGTCAGTCAGTCAGTCAAGACTTTTCTTTTTATTTTAGATGAATCGTTTAAGTGGCATGTGTACCGTTCCATCCCATAAATTAGTAAAACCTTAAGATTTCAGATTTGTTATATCGGCTTTTGTGCATGAATTTCATGTTTGTAGGTAACGCCAAACACCAAGTACCAAATAACCGAGCCAGACGTACAGTTTTAAAATTTATTTCCGCGTTAAGGAGAAGCGTCGCTTGGAAACCCACACGAGTTCTTATCGTATGAGACGGCTGAGAACGACGTTAAGTAGCCGCACCTGTCACGTGGAGTGTAAGCTACCGGTACAGACTGGGTCAAGTGGCTCTGCTTACCTCGCCTTTATGAACTTGACAATACAAAGTCCTACCACACTTGCTACGGGTCTTTGTGGCCATATCGAGAAAAGTGGTATTTGCTAAACTATATCTAAATAGTATAAATTCAAGTTGCTTCTCGTGTCTGTCTGTTTGTCTGCTTACTTTTTCTAAAGTATTCAATGGATTTTCATGGGAATTTCATCTTAATTTAGGTCATTCTTTCCGGTTTTAAGCTATAAAATGTACCCGAGCGAAGTAGGGGCGGGTCGCTAGTTATGAATAACTCAATAATATTTAGTTATGTGATTCTAAGAAAAAAATACACTGCCCCATTTTACTGATAACTCAAAAAACAGTTTTTTATGTTCGGTCTTAGAACGCGTCATAGTATACGCTCTACAATTTAATGTCATTACGTCGTCCCCACTTTGTATAGTAAACGCGTTAGGAAAACCCACATCAAACGCCTGTCAACTAAAATCAGCCTTGACACACACTTTCAAAGTGAAATATGTAATACATTCAAATTTTCCGACAACACCAAAGCCTATAAAATACGACACACCAATACCAAAACCAATACAATAACATTAAGTAAATAAAATCGCGCTCCAATAACCAAGGCTCGCGTAGATTATTCGGCAGGCGACAAAACCGTACATAGTCTTCTAAATAGTGGGCCATTGATTCGGACCCTGGCAGACCTTAATAAACAGTCCCCGCTCCCTTCTAATTAAGCGCCTGATTGTAATTGAAAGGGTCCATTCTCTGATATTTGAACAACAATTCTTGAAAGGGATTAAGATGGGCTTTGCGTGTAGGTCTTTTTGTGTCCGACTGTATTGTGATCGGCCCGACAAGTTTACGGTGAAGGTCGAGCGCTGCGTACTTGGATACATTGTGGCTGATTTGATCTGATGTTCGCGCAAGTATCTTTTCTATTGATCAACGTATGTTATCCACATTGATAAATTACAAGAGTTCTGCTAAACATCTTTTAGAAGATCCATTTTTAGAAATCTTTTTGTTGATTTATTCTCGGCGGTATGTCGGGATTGATTTGCGTAACAAATGTGAACGGAAACAATGTATAAAGGAAGGGAACACATTACAGCCCGACATCAAATTATATTACAAGCAATGAGAGAAGCTACGACGGGAGCGGTAAAATGCTAAATTGGAAGACAAGATGTAAAACGATTCCAATGCTGAGCTGAGAATAAAAGAACACTATTGTATGTTACACTGCTGAATCTGAGCTTTCCTTTACACCACTAAAATGAACGGTTGTGCGACAATATTCCCATGCAACCACCACGCCTGACAAACTTGCTGGTGAAAGCAGTATTTTGTTACTAGCGCACTCGATTATAAATAACAGTCTGTAAATTGCAATGTCCTCTTCTCATACGGCTAGGGAACGAGCATTGATCACCACGTTTGTTCACTGCGGATTGGCGATTTCTAACTCTATTAAGACCAGGTTTCCTCACGATTTTCAAATGCATTTTCGCTGTCAACAATCAGCGGTGTTGGTGTTGCATGTTGGGAAAATTAGTCCTAATGCTGCCACAACACAGCATTATGCTGAGTGATGAACTATTCACATGCGAATGCGACGCATTTCTATATTTTTAGTCTGCTAATAGTTTAATTTAAGGTGTAATAAACACGGTGCTTGTTAAGTATTTTTAATTACGTAACTGTTGCACCTTTTAGCATTATGTTATGTAATGGTGCCGATTTGCATATTGAATAAATTGATTTTCTTTCTTTCTTCTTTATTTTTTTACTTCACCGATGTCAACGGTGTCTTAAATTAACTAAAAAAAGAACATAATATGACATTGTAAAATACATTACAACATAATCGTTTACGGGTGATTCAATCATTACAGTTATAGTTAATATCGGTATGTCAGGATTGCGAGCAAGGTAAATGTAGTAAATAAAACCAACATAGACTCTCCACCACTGAGAGTACTTGTATTTGGTTTAGTGTTAGTAACATGACTAGATCATAATATAATACTTTACACAATTATTACAAGTTACAAGATCATAAAATAAGGACAAGTTAGACAGATATAAAAGGTCAGACTTCTTCAGCTGTTCAGCACAGAATGCTCCGCTTCGTCGAATGACCACCGCCTTTATAACATCGGGTAGGTTGATCCATATCGACGACTTCCTTTGTCAACATTGCCCAGTGCTACCCGCTACCGATAACAACATTAAAAAGTTACATTCAGTAACCCTTGAATACAAGAATCATTATTACCATAGGCAATACATTACTAAACCAACGAATGCGTATAACTTTGACTGATGCCACGTCACATAAAGTTAAATCCACTCGAAGTTCTATTCATCTGAAAGGGAACAGCTCACAAAGATTTGTAAGTAGAATTAATTTGGTAAGATAACACCGGTGCCGTCCTCGGGTTGACGAGCAGGGCGAGTATGATTTATGGCGGGGTTGAGTTTCAAGTTGTCGAGTTATGTCAGCCGTTGTATGCAAGTGTCGCCAGTTTAATTTGACTAACGTGTTAGTTGTAATTCTGAATGTAGTATGGAAACCTTGGGAAATATTGGGATTTGGATTCTTACACGTTTGCTTTGCTCAGAATACTACGTATAGTTATTAGGGAGTACAGTAATAATTGTATCTTTTCATTTTAAACAACATTATTTTAATAAATTACCTTTAAGGGTCAAAATACACGTCCGATAGTTGCTTCCGGAAGCCGGATCCGACTATCTGATCGGATTCATGAAATACACGTACGATCCTCGTGTCCGATTTTTTCTGGACGACGACGACGCCCGGACGATGCTTACGATTCTGACATCCGATCCGATAGTCTGATCGTACGTGTAATTCATGTTAAAACAAATGTATGACGCGGAGGCCTTCAGATAGTCTGGTCAGACTATCGGAACCGACTATCGAAGGCAAGTATCGGACGTGTATTTGGGCTCTAAGAGGTTCGTGACTCGTAAAGGGAATTGATAACCAATCTCGCGGATCGTTCGATCTGTGAGGTTAAGCTGCACTTGCCGCGGTCGGTCCGTGGATGGGTGACCCTACGTTACACATAGAGACCCCTCCGTGCCTCGGAGAGTCTGTCCCGGTTTTTATATGAATAAATCTATGACAGTTATTACGGGTAGTCAGAAGCACGATAAAGTCTGACAACCGGTCTAACCTTAGGATGTCGGGATTGCCCAGTAACTGTTTTGCGGTGTTCTGATGGCGTTCGCTTCTGGTAAAATTATGATATTCAGCTTGTAGGATAACTTTTTCATCATTATCTTCATACGTCATTTCACCTTCTTTCTATTTGTATTAGGTCAACCTTTTTTTTATCACAGGCCACATCGTTTTAGATTATTATATTCGAAATTGGAAAGCACTCGAAAAATAAAAAGAAGGAAAGTTGCCTTTGCGGGTCATTCTAGAGGCGACCAGGAAAGTGAGCGGACTGGTGTTAACTTGAAGGGGACTGTATTACTGAGCCTCCGGCACTCCGACTTACTTGAGGGAGTCGCCGCACTGCTGACCTTCCAGCACTCCGCCTAGTCACTGTACTACTGAGCTCCCAGTCACCCAAATATCGCTCAGAGAAGTTTCGTGTATCCATTCCAATTTTTTACGTGTGCTTTTACGCAGAGAAGTTTAAAAAAAAAGGTTTAATATTAATAGAAAGAAGGTGGAATGACGTATGAAGATGATGATGAAAAAGTTATCTCACAAGCTGCATCTGGGTAGTCTGGAAGTCGACCCCAACATAGTTGAGAAGGAGGCTAAAAGGAAGATTGAATCAATTCCTTCAGTCGTGATGGATGGTTTCGCTAGCCCATTTTTAACCGACTTCAAAAAAAGGAGGAGGTTCTCAATTCGGTCGGTATTTTTTTATTTTTTATTTATTTATGTACACCGATTGCTCCGAGGTTTCTGGTCCGATTAGTGTGATTCTTTTTTTGTTCGATGCAGTATACTTGCCATTTGGTCCCATAAAAATTTCATGCAATTTGGTTCAGCAATTTTTATTTTGTGAGCATTTTTTTGATTACTGCTATGTGGATAATGTAATTATTTTATGTGTCTTCTGGCATAACTCCGTCATTTATAGACGGATTTGCAAAGTTCTTTTTTTGTTTGAAAGAGTATTATTCCGGAATGGTCTTATTTAAATTTGGTGAAGATTTGATGAAGACCCTCGGAGATTGACTATGGAACTCTCCAATGGATAACAGCAAATTACCCGAGATTGCTGTAATTGCATATTTGTGTATTGTTCATGCCACTTAAAATAGAAAAATAAAATAACGTTAAAAAAAAGTAAAAACCGACTTAAAAAAAAACTAAAAGGAGTAAAATAATTACCATTTATAAAACTAACAGTTTCAGAAGTCGGTGCCTTCAATTAGGTTCAGTGTAAAATTGCACCGACTTCTAAAACTGTTAGTTTTATAATATGGTAATTATTGTATCTTTCTCTGCAATATTCTACAAGGTGATCCAACTGCGATCTCCAATCCAAATGGAAAACGTAATTTTAGCATAGGAAGTAATGGGTGTTGGAGTGTCCATAAATCGATCGATGGCGAAGCCTATAAATATACATATGGAATGAGAATCTGGGAATGACATATTGTAATTTTATTCTGTTTAAGGCTTGTTTCACACGTACCACAGTTACACCACAACCACAACAACAACATGGGTGAGCACTAATTCGTATGAAAATGAATAGTTTAATTCACATGGATCACATTTTGTCGCCAAAGCTGCATTGACACTATTCACACGTAACCACTGTTTGACCACTTTTATCACTGCAATGTGGTGTGGTTATAGTACTTGTGAATTCTCCCTAAGAGAAAACTATTAGAATATACTTTATTGTACACCAAAATTGTAACACAGCTCTTATACAATATCATATTGAAGGGTACAATGGCGGTCTTATCGCTGTTAGCGATATCTACCAGACAACCTTTGGATGAACAGGAAAACAATGAATAAGATAGGGGGATAGTCCGTGGTGTACTGCTGGAAAATATATACTACACACAATACATAGACATCATACTTATACATAAAAATTATATATATATTGTTTATATACATATGTTATATTATAATTAAGCAATAGCGAAAGACAAGGTACTTTACTTAGGTAAATAACGAAAGAATTCGAAACGCAAGTCGCCTAATGTCTGCGCGATGACGGTTATTAAAATTCGTTGTCATGAACTCATTGGATACAAAACTCATCTTCAATATGTAAGTAGGTATAATAAAAACGTACCATATTAATATTTGCCCTATAAATAAACTCGCAAACAATTGTTCGCGCCGAATTATTTGATTATATCCTGGTACTCTCGATCCAAGGATATTAACTGAGGGGGATTAAAACAAAGGGGTTGAGCTACAGGTGCGTAGGAGCACAATATAAGAACGTCCAGAAGACCCACTCCTAATAACACGTGATAAGGGTCCCACACATATAAATTGCTATAGTAAAAACTGTGTTGAACCACTGCAGTTGCAGCGCTTTCGCGATATTTTTGTTTTATATCAGAATAAAAGACAAAAAGAATGAAAATTGTATACAGCCAAGGACACAATGACAGCATAAACAATAAAATATATATATTTTATGCTGTCGAGCATGCCCGTGACGAGGGACAACAATTCAGCATATACTAGGCGTCAAATACCCAGCGCTGATTTTCAATTGGGTACCCTTGCAGTAACATATGGACGTAATCACGTTATTGAAGTGAGCTTGGTTATGTAGATCCTTCCAAAAAAATGACTAGGATAGACTCATTCTTAGCGACGTGTCAAGAGCAACACACTGCGATTACGAATAATTATCCGATAGCAGTGATTACAGCAATATTCTTCCAAAACTGTTAATTGAATCGATCAATCTTCAGAAGTGGACGTCCATGGAAGCTGATATACTAATGCCTCCGTCTACGTCTCCATGTGCGCCATCTTTGTAGTGAATCTTCTGCGGCTATCTGCTGTATGTCAAGGGTTGAGTGGAGGGGGTGGTTTGTTATAAATGTGCGCGTTTTATGCGGGCCGGCCCGAATCAATCGCTGCGAGGTCGCAGAGCGGTCGCTTCTTCACACAGAATGGAAGTATGGAAGTTATGTGTGCAACTGTACTACATGTAACTATCACGCATATGTTTTGTGAAGGTAGACAGTGTGTAAAGCTAGAAACAGCTTGACAATGATGATAGTCGGTCGGATGTAATGCATGATCTAATTCCCCCCTGCCCCTTTTTCTATCAGACGGCCAGAAGCACGAAAAAGCGCCATCGATTCATGGTTGATATAAAAACCCGAACGAAGCGCTTTGATTCCACTTTTGTTGTGAAAACCGCCAAACAGTGGAATGCGCTGCCCGAGCAGGTGTTTCCCGACAGCTACAATTTGGGTGTCTTGAAGTCACGAGTGAATCGGTTTCTTCTGGGCAAGCGTGATCCATCGTAGACCGCATCATCGCTTTACATCAGGTGAGATGGCGATCAAACGCAGGCCTAGAAACAAATATAAAAAAAATGTGAGCGCAAGCCATCGTTACTTACCTCCAAGGCCAAATAATAAACACCTCGCACTGATATTTGAGTATGTACTGTAAGAAGAACCGCAACTCTACAAAGTAAAAGGCTGACGTTCTATTTAATTAAGTTCATTTAAGTTTTTTTCCTATCTGAATATTACCAGACGATAGTACTTAAGTATGTCCGGCGCATCCTGGGCAGCCAGCCCCGCTACCAACATCGCTTACGGCCTAATATTTTCAACACGGCACGAGCTATTCTCTTATAGCTCTTACCGACACAAAAAAATCATAAAATTTTCAAAAACTTCAACTAGCAGCCAAGCCTTGCGGATTTAAAGCGAGCCGAATAAAGCTGTAAAAGTAACTATAGCTTAAAACTAAAGCAACACTAAGTATACCACTTCAAGTCGTGTTTTGCAATAACTAATTAGGTTTAAAGTATGGAGAAGAAGTTGTCGCACGTACGCTTCGCTTACTTTGCGCTAACTACCCGCTAACACACGGCTAGAAGCTCTTAGCTAAATTACTGGAAGATAAACGCGGTTTACGATATTATAAAAATATTATAGAACCGTTATACCGGGCCTTAATGCCGTGTGGTCTCGCTTAGTAAAGTACTGAGTGACGTCAGAACTACGCTGTTGTATCGGAGATGCCGCAGTGTATTTATAGTGGTACTTGTATTAGTATTATTTGTTCTCGTAATTTTGCGAAAATCTTCTTAAGGGTTAATAAGAGCGAAGTAATCGCAACTTGCTTTGTTATTATAGGAATTGGTTAACTATACCGAGTTCATAATTACACAAATATTACTTTTAGTCAAAAGTGGACTCCAGTCGCAATAAAGCGCAGTTCAGATTACGCTATACTATTTCGCTTTATAGTAAAGTAGGTATATTGCGTCTTAAGCTATAATTATATAGCATGACGTTCACCCTATACGCTATATAGTAACCCGGTCTGCTATGTATAACAAGTTATTTCACGGCGATCAATCGGGCGACGGACGGGGTAAAAATAAGGCGGGGCGGAGATCGGCGAATCGTACGATATAGCTCTAAAAATCACTGAAGTTTGTCGTGTACAGCAAGCCAATACTTTATAGCATAGCGTTGTGTGAACGTGTCCATATAAATTGTATGCTGAGCGATATCGCTGTGCTATACAGTATTTGCTATAAGCTGTATATTGCAGCGTAGTCTGAACTGCGTTTAAGTCGACAAATCGTTTGGATGAAGAACACTCAAGCTTTTGAGACTTTATCAGAAAACAAAACATCGATAAAACTCACATGAGCACACTCCCTAAGTAATAGAATAACATTCCTTATCTCTACTACATACATATATGTATATATATAGTAAATAAATGCCATCGGACCGATCCTAACACCATACGTCCCCATAACCGATGACCCGCATTCTTCTACGAATTACTTTTCGATCCCATGCTTATATATCTCCCATATATATACTCCTACATATTGAACATGTATATATTATGTCCGTATACGTAGGTATATGGTAAATATTTGATAGCTTCATTAATTCGTATCATCTGGACGTCTACGCGAAGTTCAAGGAACCAATATCATCAAATATGTATAGATTAAGACCAATATTACCAACTATAGCAGATATACCGTACCTATGTGGTTAATATTCGAAATGTAATATGGTTTCCAAGAAATTAGGAAAACTTCTGTAAATTTGTACTTTTCTTGGTATTTCCCGATTTTAATTCATTGCCTGAAGATCTTTCTGACTTCGGTGATATGAAACAAAGCGCTAATTAATCGCAGTTTATATTAAAATCTACTATAAATTACAAGAAAAACATAGGTTATCTTTCACACCCACATCCTAATTTGAATGCCATTCACCTTCAGCCACAACGTTCAATAAATAGCCTTATAACAAAAGAATAACCGGATTAAATACCAGCCAATTATCTTCACAGAAACCCTACTCGTTCGCCGTCTATTTACAAGTATTATAACAAAGAACGAACAATCATCTCCATGTCATAAGGATCCGACCGCTGACCGCACTTGACTCACTGCTACACACCCGATTTATACCTACCCACATTAAAACACAACCAACTTAACTAGGCCTCTTCACTTACATTGTCAATCCCCCCGCTCCTGCTCATTTCCGTAGAGAAAAGGGGTGCGGTAGATAAAATTATAGTGGTCACACATAGAGTATGTAAGGTTCTGCAGGATTTTCCCTTTTCGCTTTCACTCAATAATCCCAACAAAAGGAATACTTGAAGGGTCCACCCAATGGGTTTTTGGCAAGTAGAAAATGTATACGCTATACAAATAATTGTAAATATTGGCGTGGGATGAAATTTATTTTATTCCTTACCTCTATTTTCTATTTGGTAGACCTCAGGAAAGGTCTGTAATTCATGGGCGGATAAAGAAATAGCGAAGAGATTTAGACCGTTTAAGTTGGGCTAGCCTGACGCTCGCGAATGGCGCAACTTTTAAGTACTTGTAGAATGTCGCCATAACTTTGATACGGGAAAATCTGAGGATGTTTAATCTTGTAATTTTTTTAAAACGTTTCTTTTGTATCAAAATGATTTAAATAAAGGTTTTTATTTCGTATTCGACAGCAACTAGAAATATCTTGTCGTAAGAAATAACAATTTCATTTCACATCCAAACATTATTAGAATATTATTTGGTATACTAAAGTACTCAGACCTTGGCACCATGACAGGGCAACGTTAACAAGAATACTTTACTCTGTTCAAAGAAAGAGGAGTCCTGTCATACCGGTCATTTCGTAAATTGTAGCGGTAGGGAGACTGATACCAAAAAAACGTAAACGACATCATCAAAAACCGTAAAATAGATAAAATAAGGAAGATTTGGTTAAAAAAAACTTCCTACGATGACGTTAGGTAGAAAAACGTCAGGACCTTACGTTGAAAATGGTATAACAAATCGGCATGTATTTAACGCGGCGACAAACTAATCTGATTTAGAGTTTTAAAAATAATTAAAATGGGTAGCAAAAATAATAGGTTGGCAGCTACAGTGAAGTAGCATTTTAAGCAGGCAGGGGGTTTTAAAAATAATTAAAATGGGTAGCAAAATAATAGGTTGGCAGCTACAGTGAAGTAGCATTTTAAGCAGGCAGGGGGTTTTAAAAATAATTAAAATGGGTAGCAAAAATAATAGGTTGGCAGCTACAGTGAAGTAGCATTTTAAGCAGGCAGGGGGTTTTAAAAATAATTAAAATGGGTAGCAAAATAATAGGTTGGCAGCTACAGTGAAGTAGCATTTTAAGCAGGCAGGGGGTTTTAAAAATAATTAAAATGGGTAGCAAAATAATAGGTTGGCAGCTACAGTGAAGTAGCATTTTAAGCAGGCAGGGGGTTTTAAAAATAATTAAAATGGGTAGCAAAATAATAGGTTGGCAGCTACAGTGAAGTAGCATTTTAAGCAGGCAGGGGGTTTTAAAAACAATTAAAATGGGTAGCAAAATAATAGGTTGGCAGCTACAGTGAAGTAGCATTTTAAGCAGGCAGGGGGTTTTAAAAATAAGTAAAATGGGTAGCAAAAATAATAGGTTGGCAGCTACAGTGAAGTAGCATTTTAAGCAGGCAGGGGGTTTTAAAAATAAGTAAAATGGGTGGCAAAAATAATAGGTTGGCAGCTACAGTGAAGTAGCATTTTAAGCAGGCAGGGGGTTTTAAAAATAATTAAAATGGGTAGCAAAAATAATAGGTTGGCAGCTATAGTGAAGGAGCTTAAGTCGACGGAGCCCCGCTGCGCGGGGCTCCTATTTCTGTCTGCAGGGTTTAAAGTAACCTAACACGAACCTTCGAACCTAACCTATCCATGTCGGGATTCCCCTTAACCACCCTGCTAACATTATTAGTCGCCAAGTCATTATATTAGTCGCCAAGTCATTATTTATAGCTCCTCGCCTCATTTTATTAGTTGCAAACACTTAGTCGCCTTTTAAGTTATTAGTCACCTGGAAAATAATAAGCCTAACAAATCTTGTATCAATTACAAACATATTTTATTTTCTACACACGAGTCTATTGACTGTGTTCGTACAATAGTTAATCTTCAAATAAATTATTGTCTATTGCTAACGTATGGCTTCTATTTTAGCTTTAGCTTATACAACTTTATTTTTAAAACCGAGAAACCCCAACAAGATTTTCATCAGAACTGCCTGAATGTGTTTTTTTTTATAAATCTCCAAGTTACACTTTAGTTTATGTCGCGTTAAGTTCCTTAGTAAAGTGTGAAATGCCTGAGATGTGCCATGCAGGGGTTGTCTAATATACGGAAACTGACCGAGCGGACCGTCTCAAGCCTCGGTGTCTATTCTCGTCCACTGTTATGCGTAGAAAATTGAAATTTATGAAAAAAAAAAGGAAAAATATAATGTGGTGTAAAAACTATGTCAATCGATTCTCCTGGTGATTCTGAACAAACTAGTTTCAGGTTTAGTGTATACTAAAACTTGTATATTACCTAACCTTTATCTTATTCTTACGCATAGGATTAATGACATGACAATCAATTTAACTTCATGTATTTCTATATTAAATAAATTGTAGTGCAATTTGTGATCATTAGTAAAATATGATAACGTCGTGGTTAGACTGTGGTTTGATAAGGGTTTGTCAAGAACTATTTAGTATAATTAGCCTCTTGTACAGCTAAGGGCTCATTCACACGGGTTCCGTTATTGACGATTGTTCATAAAACACGATACGTCATGACGGAAGGACGTTCACATTGCATACGGAATCGTGTTTCATCACGATTCGGCAAAATATCCGAATTAGTGTTCACATTCCTTTCGTGATTCTTAGTCTTGGATGAACTATCGAACACGACGGATCCGTCACAAAAAAATCACGAACGTGTTTTTTAAAAAACGATACGTGATTTAAGACGTGTCCGACATTTTTCACGATTCGTGATGCGTGTGAACACGGGCACGTAAAAAGGACAGCCGCCGTCAAAAAAAAACCGAATCGTCTTCGTGTGAATGAGCTCTAAGACCGTCATACGAACAACATCGTGGAATTTGCGTCTAAGATTTAGTTTTAAGACTTCAGACAGCATCTAGTTAACTGTCACTACACCACCTCCAAACCATCATCTAACTCAATGTCACGTAAAGAGATAACGTCTAAAACTCCACTACATGCTAAAATTCTCGCCCGGATGATCCGGATAAATTAAACAGCATCAAAATCATTAACAGAGGTCCGGTATTTTGCGTATTTCATTAACCCGGATAATACCGTCGTAAGATAACGTTACGTGCTTATTCGCGGTATATGAATTTATGTGCGGTTCCTGTTAATGTTCCCGTGAATAATGATGTAAGTGGTGTTGCCACTTAAGAGATTAGTATTGACTGATGTTATTGGTAATTTGTTGGCGTGGTGTTTGTTGATTGGTTTATTTTTGTTCTGATCTAGATCTTTGTAGATATAGACTAAGGACCATCGTTTTTAGAAAAGGTTATCACATAATTTCATGTTTGGATTTATATGTACCTTAGTTTTAAGTTTATTTATTTTGAAGTGTGTTTTGTACATCAGCTTTGGCGTAGAAATAAATGCTTTAATTTTCTTTATTTCTTTTGTTCTGGTCTCGCTTCTACAAGTGAGATAAAAAACAGGTTACGTATGGTTAGTTGATTTAACTTAATAATTGGCTAACATACTTGGTTAGATACACCTTAGGCACATCGTGAGATATAATCAAAAACTTGGTTTACCATGAGGATGAGAAATCTTGATAGCTAATTAAGCCTATTAGTGTTAAGGAAATTTTATATCATGTTAAAACATAGAATTAGCGAAGTCATCATTTTTTGCGTCAGAAGTATAAGAATATTTATTTGATGTACATTATAGGTACATATGTACTTAACATGACATATTTATTTTATAGAACATGTAACATGAATAACGCAAACACTCCAATTAGAATATTCAATTAAAATCATAATACCTACTCTGAAAATTTATTTTTATGTGCTTATATTGTTTACAGAAAATAGGATTATTTTTCATTGTTAACTGCATTCAAAATTCAGACTTATGCCCTTGACATGAGGTTTAATTTTCTTTATGTAAATTGAAAGACTGAAACATAAAAAGCAGGTTTAAAAAAGCCATTAAAAGTGGCTGAAATCAATTTAGTAGCCGATTCATAACAAACTACTTTCAGGGTTTGCGTTTATTATGTTACACGTTGTAGATACCTAACTGATTGAAAAGTAAGACATTTTTAATTCTTCACTGTAAAAATCTAGGAAGAGAGACAGACTTGGCACAGTATCATAGCAAGGTTTTGTATAAGTTTCCGTCTCAGTTTCTTTTCGACTGTCATCGTACATTACGGAACAAAACGGTAAATCACTGTAATACCCGTTATACCTATAATAGCTGTAATATATTCTACTGTAACGAATAGTTTTGTCCGTTTCAGGAAAAATGATTGCTATAGAAACGCATAATTTTAAGAGATGATATAGACAAAGCTACAATTCTTTAAAGGAAATTCGTTTCCTTGAACGAATGAATCCTTGTTAAGTCTTGTGTATGTCTATAGAACTTTTCGTTGGTGGCGTATTCATGAAAGTAAAATCACTTGTGTACCTATTAATAAGTTCAACGTCATTATTAGCAAAAAGCACCATTTCAACCTGGACATCAAGTAGATATGAAATAACGTTATATGACGCGTCGCCTTTAAGGCTAGAGGCACATTGAGCGTATGTTTCGCGCTACATACAAATTATCTAGGGCGGGCTCACCACGCGTATTTTACATCATTACGCCGAGCATAATAGGGCCTAGAAGTTTCGGGTGCGCGCATTATTGCGCAAGATACGCTCAGTGTGTTTTGGCTCTAAGAATACACATATTATACAAGGTTAGTCAGAAAGGGTATTGAAGTACCCATAATAACGAGTAACTTTTGTTCTACCACTTTCCCCAAAAGTCGATAGTTTAAGAGAAATAGCTGTTCAAAAATTACATAAAAAATATGCTAAAATCCTCAGCTATAATCAGCTGTGATTACATTTTATGTCATATTTGGGGTCACAAATTAGAATCTCCATTTTCTGAATTCGATCTAAAGAAGGGACGAAGAATTTTTGAAAAACCTAAAATAAAAATTATTTTACATGGAAATAAAAATTATCGAATTTTGAAATTTTAACACTTGCTTTATAACCGTCATCAGTGATACTTTAAGTAGCCTGCGGATTAGTACCCCCTTTCTGACTAACCTTGTATAGAATACAGTTATTCCACCTTCAAATAACTAAAGGTTTCGGTAGTGTTGTTGAAGTCTAGTTACTAGTGATAGCCTAGCTGTTAAACGCTTGCTTTCCATGCAGGGTCTAAGTTCAGAAAGCGGATCACAATTTGATTATAGCTTGTGTTAACGGCGAAGGAAAATACTGTGAGGAAACCAGCACAAGTGAGAGGGCTTCGATGAAAAGCTTTCTATTGTTTGTGTAGTCCGCCAATCCGCACCAGTCCAGCGTGGTGAACTGAGGTCTAAAGCGCAGTTCCGACTACGCTATACTATTTCGTCATATACAAGGTTAGTCGGAAAGGGGGTACCAATCCGAAAGCCACTTAAAGTATCACTGATGACTGTTTTAAAGCAAGTGTTAAAATTTCAAAATTCGATATTTTTTATTTCCACGTAAAATTATTTTATTTTAGTTTTTTTCGAAAATTCTTCATCCCTGCTTTAGTTAGGTACGAATTCAGAAAATGGAGCTTCTAATTCGTGACCCCAAATATGACCTAAAATGTAAACACAGCTGATCATAGCTGAGAATAGATAGATTTTAGCGTATTTTTTATGTAATTTTTGAACAGCTATTTTTCTTAAACTATTGACTTTTGGGGAAAGAGCTAGAACAAAAGTTTTATCCATTATTATGGGTTCTTTAACATCCTTTCGGATTAGTACCCCTTTCCGACTAACCTTGTATATAGTAGAGCATATTGCGTCATAAGCTATAACTATACAGCATGACGTTCACATTATACGCTATATCGCAAGCCGGTCTACTATGTTTAGCAAATTATTTGACGGTGATCCGTCGCGCGACGGACGGGGTAAAAGTGAGGCGGGGCGGGGACCGCAAAATCATGCGATATAATTCTGAGAATTGCTCAAGTTTATCGAGCACAGCAAGCCAATACCTTTGTGAACGTGTCCAAATAGTGTATGCTGAGCGATATCGCTGTGCTATACAATATTTGCTGAATGCTATATATTATAGCGTAGTCTGAACGGGCCTTTAATCCTGTTAATTCTGAAAAGATGCCCGTGCAAAGCAGCGGGTCAGTAATATAATGATTCTGCGTTTAAAACCTCAAGCACGGTAATTATAGACACAATAGATGAGACAATTAAGTGTCATCCTGGGACGACGGGCGGTACGCAACCGGTTAAGACACACATATACGAAATACCTTGCCTTCAAAGAAGTGTAGGTTTTATCAGATTTGTACCTTTGTACATCCACAGTTTGCCAGTAACAGCCTTCATAAAACACACACAAACACATTTTTAGAGAAATTGTGACGGTGCAGCGGTGGCGACTAGCGGGGTGCGCCTATAAAAGGGCCGGCACGCTGCACTCCGGCCTCTCTCGCGCCTCAGCAGCTGCCCAGTTAAGTTACTGTCTACCTACACCTGAAGACCCTGGACTCCTCGTATCGTAGTCTAAGAACCACGCCCGACGCGAACTAGTCTAATTTTGTAACTATTATTAAAATATATTATTGTATGGTTAAAAGTGTTTTCCTTAATATTCTTATATTCTGATTTTATGTGCACCTGCTCGTTAAGGGTTGACTCCTCAAGCCACCCTTAACCCGCTAAGCGCGACAAAATTTCAGAAAATTTAAAAGTAATATGCAGATAAAACTGTTTCAAAATTTTAAAACCACAGTAAACAATCAGAACATTCAAGTACCTAGCACTAGAATTATTAAAAATTAAGCAAATTTTATTAACTTACTAATTGAAATTACGGCATTAAGTGTGCCTTACCACTAATTTTTAATGGCATAATATTTATTTAATTCTACATTTTAATATGCTTTTCGACTAGAATCGTTTACCTGTCTTACGTACTTATAGAAAAATATTAATAGCCAGGCAAATTGGTTGGTTGTGTAACAAGCAATTTATTCCCATTTTCGATATCAAAATAATTTATGCTTCAAAATTTTAGAGGTCACCTTTCTATTTCTGTATTCTGAATATTTTCATCAAAGGTTGTAATATATTCGATAGGTATGAAACCTCAAAGAAAACTGCTTGTGAACCTAATGGATAGGTAATATTAAAAAAGGTAATATTTGTATCTCTTGATAAAAATATTTTAGGTATTTATATTTTGCTTATGATGAAGGGCTCCTGTCACAAGCTAGCTGAACAACTATTGGGTAAAATAAAATAAAAATATTAGTTGTAGCTGTCCCACTGTTGGGCAAAGGCCTCTTCTCATACAGAGAAGGATTGAGCGTTGATCGCACGCTTACTTACTGCTGGTAGGCGATTTCAGACCATAATTAAGTCCAGGTTTCCTCACGATGTTTTTCTTCACCGTATGTCAGTGGCGTCTTAGATTAAATAAGAAAGTACATATGACATTGAAAAAGTTGCATTGGTTTGAATCCGCAACCCGGTGCTTATCAAGCGGGTCTGTAATCTCCGGACCATCACGACATTCACACATCAAAAAAAGTTTGCGATCAACTAACATAAGCTGATATAATTTTTTAAATTGAACTTTATCAAGAAAAAATCTTTGTTGTGTGTTTTCTTTAAATAGAAATAAGTACCCAGTTTGAAATTAAAAAATAAAACTATATCTTATTTTTTATAAAAAAACGTAACAAAAAAGATTTCGATTTTTCAAAGTGATCGCAAACTTTTTTTGACGTGTGTATACGCCACTACTGGGTATAAACACTTAATAAAAATATTTTTACCTTTATTGACTGCCTCGTTGGTCTAGTGGTCGCAAGCGCGACTGCTGAGCGTGAGGTCTTGGGTTCGATCCCCAGGTCGGACAAAGTGTTATTGGGGTTTTTCCGTGTGTTTTCTCAGTAGCAGCCCGGAGTCTGGATTTGTGCCCGGTTGATGGCAATAGGCTCGCCACCTATTACATGGGACTTAAACATGACGGCGAAATGTGGGTGTTATTATACACCTCTGCGCAACCTTTCGGAGAATACAGGCGTGATTTTATGTTATGGAAATATATTTTTAATTCGCCTATTTTGGGCTAGTATTTAGGCAAAGCAAAAATATAGAAGAGTCATACAAAATTCTTGATATCTTTATTCTATGTCTGTTCACGTGTGTAGCTACATTGATACAACTAAAATCGCTTTCGTTTATAGTGTAGCGTGAATATTAATAGGTATGTTTTAATTGCTTATGTGTCGCAGTTTGTTTCACTGTTGTGTGTAAAACCAGCCTCAATTTCAAACTAATAAAGCCTACGGGAGGTCTACACAGACAATGACGATGGCCGCCGCTGCACGAAGCTAATATGGCGTGTAATAAAGCCTATTTAACAACACCAATCAATATTTTCCAGAAACGTATTGATTTTAGCATTATTTTACTACCAGGCACCTATGAGACTTCTACAGGGTGTAAAAAGACCCATCACATAGCCGAAATCTACGCACTCTGTACATCAAACTGAATTACATTGACCAAAAATAATTGCTGGGAAACGACTTTTATTTTTTGGCATGAAAAAAAACGTTTTTTTTTGTAGCGCGCAAATTATGGTTGTGGCGATGCCGCGCGTTTGCATGCGTGCAGCGGCCACACAGCCGAGCCAAGGCGATCGTGTGCGTTTGATATTCATTGCGTTTTTGTAACTTCAAATACGTAATTTGTTAGGAAAAATTGAAATTTTTGATAATGTTTGTATGGAAGAAAGTTTAGTATTATGTCTTGGAAATCGTTTTTGGAAAAAACTAAAAAAAAAATGTGTACTTTGACCTTGAATATCTCCAAAACCAATGATTTCCCAGGTATGGTCTGTTCGAAAAAAATGATCCCAATGATAGGTAGAATACGTGGTTTTCGTTATCGTTAAGGGTATTTTTACACCCGATATAGTGACAAAAAGAAGCTTCGAAAAAAATAGAAAAAAATAACTTCTTTATTATTACTTGTTTATTTGTATTGTTTTAATATGGGTATTAAGTGTGTGTATTATGGGTACCTATACTTTTTGTATTTCCACTTTTCTCTAGTAAAAACACTACGGCACCGCTCACAACCAATTTCTATCTTCAAAACATCACCCGTATACTGATAAACCTTCAGGCAGGCCTACACTGACATGACGATGGCGGCTGCACGGGCCTAATGTGGCGTGTAATAGAGGCCGCCCCGGACCCACACTCTACTGGGCACAGCGGGCCGACGCGCACAACTACCCACTTACACGTGTAAGCTAAATTATGTGCCTTCAGGGGATATCTACTGATTGAATGAAGTTTCGCAGACATCTCTTTTTAATAAGAGTTTTTCAAGAAAAGAAATCAAAAAGCTCCGATTTCCAAATTAAATTGGCAGCTACAACTTGAATGACTAGTAAATAGCTCAAATTAACTCACTAAATCTGGCTTAGTTATAATTAATTGCAACCTTTTTATATTCTGATAAACTTATTAAAGCCTTAATTCTGTTCAAATGCGTAAGCTTTGATAATGTCAGGTACTATATTTTAGGTTCGATTCAATTAGTAATTTATTCTCATCTGATCCAATTAACCTCTAAAACAGGCACGTGGATCTGAAGGTCAGTACAAATTATATTCCCCAAAAACCTCACTTAAGCCTGAACGGAAGTAATTAAATAATAAAGTCCGGAACTTAGGCGTGCTATAAGAGTTCACGCGCGACCACCGTCCGTCGGACGAAGTAATCCGCGATCATCCCGTCCGCCACGGTTTTACGTGTCTCACTGCGGAACCCAACACCTAGGATTTACTGAAGTATGCATTAAAAGCACTTTCGAGAAATGTACATTAAAAGCAGATGGATGGAATATGTGTGTATATACTATGACGTGTGTGTATATGTTACGGCTAATAGCCGAAGTGCGGCTATACCTAGTTTTAGCCGGGTACAACTAGGTGCAGCCGGCCACATGCGGTTAGACTTAAATCTATCCTACTTCTCTTCGGTTAGAACTAGGTTTAGCCTTCATCATAGCGGCTAGAACTAGGTGCAGCCGCACACCGATGGTTAAGGGTAACCCCGACACGGATAGGTTAGGTTCGAAGGGGATGACGGGGGTTAGAGTGAGCGAGCGAAGCGAGCGAACGAAGCCCCCGTCATCCCCTTCGTGTTAGGTTACTTTAAACCCTGCAAACAGAAATAGGGGCCCCGCACAGCGGGGCTCCGTCGACTTAAGCTCCACCTAGTTCTAACCAACTGCTACTGGTTGCACCTAGTTGTACCCGGCTAAAACTAGGTGTAGCCGCACTTCGGCTATTAGCCGTAACATATACATATAATATATGTATACACACACGTCATGGTGACTTGCCGCACGGCTAAAATCGGCCCGTGTTAACCCCCCATACATAACATAACGTAACATCACGCCTGTATTGCTCAAAGGGTTGGGCAGAGGTGTATAGTACACATTCGTTTCACCGTTATGTCGTATCTAATAGGGGTTTTACATGAGTCGATTTTAGCCGCTCGGCTAGGCCGCACGGTGAAAATCGATCGTCTAAATGACAATTCGACTAGGCTGCAAGTGACTAAAATAGCAAGTCCCAAAATTGGATGCAATCCGACATTTGCCGTGCGGCGACAAGCCGCATGTGGCGGGTGACTAAAATCGACCGTGTAAATAGTCAGTTGCAGGCGATCGCCCGTCGCATGAGGTGTGTTTTACGCTGTGTTCTTTCGCTAGAAATGAACAAGTCGCATGCGATTTTTGTCGACCGTTGTAAATGGATTCGTTTCGATTTTTACAAGCGATGCGACTGGTGACTTGCCGCACGGCTAAAATCGACCCGTATTAACCCTCCACTATGGTTAAGTTCCTCGTAACAGAGGGCGAGCCTATTGCCACCAACCAGGCACAAATCCAGACTCCGGGCCTACTGAAAAATTCCACACGGCAAAACCTGATAACATTTTGCCCGACCTGGGGATCAACCCTAGGACCTCACGCTCAGCAATCGTGCTTGCGACTATCTAATATCACTAACAATATTGTATTGATTGAAGGATTACTCGTACAATAGCTATACCAGTGCCGGTAGACTACGCAGTATTCACACGGAATATGGAATAACAGAAATTCAAGATACACTCTGTATATAAAATGTTCCACTTATTACGTAACCATACTAAAACCCAGTAGGTATAGTAATATTATATAATTGTGTACTAATAAAAGCCATTAGTATAAAATGTAATCAGATACATAACTCCTGCCAATGAATTCACAGCTATCATAATTAGCTAATCCTGTGGTACCAATTGTATTATTGTGGAATTACTGGAATACGTTATAATTGACTAACAATTTATGAAATAATATCAGGTCGTAATACTATTAAATTTCGTTAAAATATACAATACTAGCTGTACTCGTACCCGGCATGCGTTGCAATGCACTTTTTCCTACTTACCTACTACCTACCTTCAGAAACAAAATCAAAATAATATAGTAACAAAAAGTCAAAACCATTTTCATGCTTGCGGTAAACAAATGAAAAATATGGACATACTGAGATAATTTCGTTTTTTTTTAAATATCAAAATTTACTATCATATGAACCTTCTCCTAAAGATTACAAAAAAACAAAAAAAAATTTAGCGAAGTCGGTCCAGCCTCTCACGCGTGATGCCGTGAATAAGGGAAATAGGTATTCATTTTTATATATATAGATGATCGAGGAAACTAAAGTAGACCTCGTAAAAGCTGACCTCAGCCATTGATGCGGAAACCGTCGGGAGTAATGTTCTGCGTAGCTTTTTCCCAACCACGTTGGGGTCAGTTTCCAGTTTAAACAAATGCCGCTGAATACCAGCTTTTTACACGGAGCGACTGCCATCAGACCTCCGCAACCCAGTTACTGATACCGATATGCAAAGATTAGACCGGTTTTCGGACCGGACTTTCGGGCTCCTGACTGGATAGAAATACCAACGCCAATTGAAATACCAATTGGAATACCAATGACAGTTGTTACGGATGTAACAACTGTCATTGGTATTCGTTTGACACCCGGGACCGACGGCTTAACGTGGTCTCCGTGGCACGAAGGGGTCTCGATATATAACGAATGGTCACCCATTGCAAATCATATGATCCGGGCGATTGTTAATTAGCCACGAAATATTAAGGACTAGCTTTCACGTTAAAATAAGCTCAAAAAAAAACTCTTAACACACTACTAAAGTTTCTATAATAATATAATTCAATCGTGATTCGAAAGACACGTGGCGCCATCTATGAACGTTATTGTTGTTATCCTCGGGAGCAGTACTTTTTTTCGGGATGAAATGTACCCTATGTCCGTTTCTGTACACCTGACAACGTATATGCAAAATTTCAGGATGATCGGTTCTGTGATTTAGGCGTGAAAAGGTAACAAACAAACTTACTGTCGCATATTTTATATACTTGGGAGCAAATAAATCGAGCCACTTCTATTTTTCATGTAGGTATAATTGTTATTATTTTTGGTATTATGGAACAGATCAATTCTAAACATATATCGCCTAAAAGGTTATTTCATAACCTTTACAATGAGGGTAGTTTTTTGTATTTTGAATGATATAATTCATGAAACCAAAACTAATAACCAAGACACGTAAAAAAAGTGGCTCGATTTCTTTGCTCCCAAGTGTAATATTAAAATAATAAAAAAATAGTTAGGATAGTTAGGATTAGTAAAAGGCACTGAAATTGAATTTCATTTCTTATACTGCTGATGATAAAGTATCATCCCAATTATTTACTTTGTCTATTTACCAAGTAGGGGTAGTTAGTATACATCAACTACATGATAGTGTAGTGGTACACTGCCTCGTGAGCCTGTGTAGTGGGGTGTTACGCCATAGACATGAGAGCTAAGACCTAGAGTGTGGGCGTACATCACTAGCACTCGCATAGGCCGATGTTGCTGAACTCATGTGAACACTAGAGGTAGGTAAAGGTGTATTTTGCACCCATAATTTATCGGTGACTGTTCTACGTAGCACTGTATGTATGAATGCATAATATTCTCTCAATAATAGTTCCCAAGTGAGTTATATCTAACATACTTACTGTATCAATGCCAGATTGTCGTGTGTATTGTGCATTGTCTTAAAAGAGTATCAATAGAGTTTCCTGCCGGCTCTTCTCCGTAAGACTTGCTTTTAATAACTGAGGAACTTAATTGTTGACGTTTCATTATGTAGAAAACTTATTCAACACTGGAGGTCACTCGCGGCTTTGCCTCCGTGGATATTGTTTATCGCGTATTCCGTATTTTACGGCAAAAAAGTAACCTATGTCCTTTTCCATGTTCCAGACTATCTCTGTACCAAGTTTCATCAAAATCGGTTCAGCGGTTTAGGCGTGAAAGCGTAACAAACAGACAGACAGACAGTTGCTTTCGCATTTATAACATTAGTAGGGAGAAAAACTTCGAACTTCGAATACCAATGTTATAAATGTAAATTCTCATAAAAACCACACCAACACACACGTATAAATCTTTTCAACAAAATAGTAACACGTACGGTAAGTAGGTCTGCCGTACGTTGACTAAAAGGCAGTTAAGCCACAGTTGGTCGAATTTGAGGTTTTGATGCCATTTTATAGAGTTGAAAATTCTCTATCGTCCTGTCTTGGAATTGTTTTTATATCTGTTGTAGTTGCGAAGTTACACATAACAAAAAGGCAGTTAAGTACACATTTTTACTTGCCTTCATACGCTAAACAGCAGCTAAGCAGCAAAACTACGCAAAATAGAGGTTAACCACCTTTAACTGCCCGCATCAAATATCAAACATTGTTATTATACTTAACTAAAAAGACGTTCTTAAATAAAATAGACAAAAATGCAGTAAATGGACTTTAACGTCTTTTTATGAATTCTGTCATATTGCTAGGAGTATATAATTACTTATCTCAAAGGCAGTTTAACGAAAATACTACACTTAAAGGCAATTATGGACGGTTAGCTGCTTTCTGAAAAAGTATTCGCTGTTAACGAATTTACATAAAAACTTGTCTAAAAAGCAGTCACCCCCTTTATGACTTTTGATTTTTCTGACAGTTTCTAAGCTAAAAGGCAGTTGGCTAGCTTTGCTAAACAAAAAAGCAGTTTTCTACGCTCGCGTTAGACAAACGCTCGTCGGCGAACAACCTATAGGGGCATGCTATACGCTCAATATTTATCACGATATTTTAATCGGGATACTGGATTGTGATATTTTTTGGGAGATTAGATCAATGTATTGATTGTTTAAGCTCTCAATAAATAGCCATCCAGGATGGCGATCCAAATATCGTGATAAATATTGAGCGAGTAGCATTCGCCTTACGGTTGTGCAGGTGTGACACGATTAGCATAGTCCCGCCAAAAAAGAACAATGTCCGTTAGTAATGGATAAGAATTATATATTTTGTAGTTAATATTAATGTGAAATACCTAATTATAATGAATAAGTTCATAGCTACTTCGGCTAACATCATACTTAACCAATTATTGGGTAAAATACTTAATTGACAGGATTTCTATTGAGGTGGTTTGGTTTGTTTCGGGCAGTAAATCTGGTTCCGAAAATACCTATAATCCATAATATCTATGTATTTTAGATGAAACTAGCTACAGCTTGCCTAGTAAGTTCGCTTAGAATCAGGGGCGGATTTCCCTATACCTAGGCCAGGTATGCCCTGGGCCTGGGGCGTCAAAATGTAGGGGGAGGCAACATTTCATAGGCAGCCAACGTAACAAATCCGCGCCTACTTAGAATACATATCTACTGTCCG
This sequence comes from Amphipyra tragopoginis, assembly GCA_905220435.1. Taxonomy (NCBI): domain Eukaryota; kingdom Metazoa; phylum Arthropoda; class Insecta; order Lepidoptera; family Noctuidae; genus Amphipyra; species Amphipyra tragopoginis. Next base: position 529,108 of record HG992003.1, on the reverse strand, counting down.
CGAGCGAGTTAATTTTTATCGTGGCCTGATAGGGGATTAAGGAAAGGACTTCTCACCGCCTCCGACCGTCACAACTTGTGCAATTGTCCTCTGTCAAATGCTATTCATGATTATCTGCCCCGTGTTCTAACAAGTTCTTCCAGGCACTCTTTTCCTGCGCCTCCTCAAACCAGCGCTCGAGGTACGCGTTCAGGTCAACTAGTCACCTTTTTCTGGGCTGGTTTTAGCGGCGCCGTCCATCTTCAGGCACCCATTGTGTCCAGTGGTCGTTATGCATGCGACTGACGTGACGTGACCCGCCCGATTCCATTTGAGCCTGGTAGTCTTTCTGCTTACATCTATTACCCCCGTTTTGGAGCGCAAAATGGTGTTCCGTACTCTGTCTGTTCTTTTACGCCTAGAATGCTGCGCTATTATTATATTATATTGCTCTTTGGTATATTATGTAACACGGTGAGCGACCAGAGGGGCTAATAACGTCACATTTGGTGAGTTATATTTTATTTCATATTCGTTATCATAACTGCAAGTACACTCCACACCCAGTCGCAACTGTAAACTACGCAACTACCAAATGCAGCTTGAAGGCAATTAGGATGTAGTCAGTGCAACTGCGTGACAACTGGACACATTTTTAGACAAATATTATTTGATATTTACTACGATCTCAAATTGTGAACTCAATGTGTACACGATGGACTGTCCCCATGATCTATTTTTCACATCTCCCTGGTTAAACCAAAGGTTTTCTAGAAGATATCGCCATTAGCGATAACACTGTTCCTTATTGTTTATTGCTATTGTCATGGTTTACAATAAAGCATATTCTGTCTATATCTAAGTTTCGACTGGATGTGCAGTCTACTTGCAGCTATGATTCCGAATATGAAACGAAATATTTTTCACCAAATGTGACGTTATTGCCACCCCTGGTCTGAGCACCGTAGGTTAGGATGGGCAGGTTACATATATATATCGATGAGATTGCAATTTCCATGCGTTTTCGATTCGGCGATCGATTTCCCTTTCCAGGTAGGTTTTCGAAAGAAACTGACTGGCTCAATTTAATGTATTTCGTACCCATCTACGTCGACCCTATGCTTAGTGCTGTTGGTCATTATTTTAGTTTTAGACCGATTCATCGCGAGCCCTACCGAGCTGATCTAATTAAGGGTTTGGCCCGGAAGATTGTTGACACAACATCTTCAAAATGGCTAATAATCTGACACACCCATCGGTTTTGCCTCATGACTTATTTTGACAAGAAGGCTTGGAAGGTGGCCCAGGGTGGTGATCGGCACTCCGCATTGACTAGTGGTAGACCCATCTTGTTTGAGATCGTATGACTCGATATGGAAAGTAGAACTAGGATCAACAGCCACATTACAACGTAGGGATTTTTTAAGTTGATATTGAAGAGTTATTATTAAAGTTTTTAAAAGTAAGGTGCTTTAACAAGTTACCAATAATCGCTATTTTGTTTAAGAATTTCTTTAGAAGAAAATGATATTTTATGTTTATAAGCAAAATAATTATAATTAAAAAAAATAAACAAATTTGATTTCTTTCATTTAAAAAAAGGTTCGGCTTAGCCGCAATTTTGTTCTAAATAAAAAATTATTACCCCGTGAATTCTACGCTACAAAGCAGTTTACTTTATGCGAGTTTCATTTAACCGCCTTTTAGAGAAGTAATAGTTTTTAAAAACAATAACATGCATTCTTTAAAAAAAACCATTAGTATTACTACACTTAAAGGCCTTAAAGTAACTTTAACGGCCTTTTTACTAAGTACATGACAAGACCAATTAATAAATATTTATTTTCTAAAAAGCAGCAAAGACACAAAACTGCCTTTAAGCTAAGTTTTAGATTAAAACTATGCATAAAAATCATTTATACTGGAAGTTGTTGATAATTCCTACGCTACAAAGCGGCTAAGGTATGGTTAGCGACCTTTTAGTATCGTATTACTCATTTAACATAATTACAAAATGCTTAACTAAAAAGTAAAAATGAATTTTGTGAAAAAACTGAAAGAGATAGATAACTGAAATATACTGAAAATGATAGAGCAATCAATATTGTACCTATTTCAATTAACAATTTTGTCATAATGACTTCTCTCTTTCTCTTCTTCATAAAGACAACGATTCCCACCTTTTTCGCTTATAACTCAAAAGTAGACTTTTGGACTTAGCCGCCTTTTAGATAACGTACGGCAGAGGTGCACAATAGTCACAATAATTCTACACAAGCGACGTGACGTTAAAACGAACACTCGGCAAAATTAAACATACATACATTGTGAGCTCAAAAGTATACAATAAAAATAAACATGGAATATAAGAGGAAATGAAAAGCGTTTCTGCCGTAAGCGAGCGTCGCTAATCGCTTAGCTTATGGCTCCGCCGGCCTTAATGTTGCATTTTGTTTTGAGCATGCAACAACTGATCTTTTGTTTTTCTTTGTATAAAATAAAGCAAGTTTCGGTTTTGAAAGTGTAAGATTTATTTACATCTTAGTAAACTTTATAATGAAAAGGTATATATTGTGATTATTTGAGGTATCGTAGCACGTTTTTTAACAAAATGTTACCCCTCTCACTTGTCTCCTAATATCATTTAACAAACACAAATTTGACACACATAAACGGCCAATTATATTATCTGGTCATAATAAGAGTACATTTTTTTCTTGCGGAGTCGGTCCTTCGATTCTTAGCTCCGTGTATTTGTAGAGTACTAGTAGTTCCTCTTGTACGTTAGGTGAGTCCTGTCGTTTCTCTACAAAACGTTACCATGCAAAGAATATCAAATATTTATAAAATGCAAAACATGGTTAATTCAAATTCAAATTATTTATTTCAGACATGAGTCCATAGAGTTAGTATAACAAAATTACTTAAAGACTAGTGTTAGTAATTCAAATAATAAGGGCCCTTAACTGGTGTGGATCCTTATCCAATGGCGCAGCAGAGGGGAGTCCCACCGATCTCGGAACACGCTCAGGAGACTATTAGTGGCGGTGCGCAGCCGGCCGGCCATGGATGCAGTCTTTTTTCTTATTATGGCGTAAAAATCATCTGTGCGCGCCTCCGCAAACATACCGGACGCACTACAACGCCACGACAGCCCCAACAGTATCCTGAACGCGTTATTGTATTGGACACGCAGATCGCTGTATGTCCTCTGCGTAAAACTAGTCCAAAGACTGCACGTGTAAAAAGACTGGCAGAAAGCTTTAAAAAGCGTTACCTTCACTTGATTTGTACAACGTGCAAATCTTCGAACCAGCATGTTACATCGAACAGCCAGCGACCTGCGCTCCCTTAATGCTTTACGGTTTTTGATGATGTTATTAACGTTTTTTCGATAACAGTCTCCTTACGGCTATAATTTACGAATGAAATGATGATGTATAGTTGGGAGTCAAAAAAAATTTTTCATTAACCGCTTCTCTATAGAGGTTAAGGAATGAAGTTGTATTTTATTGTGTTGAACACAATAACTATTACAAGTGAAGGAAAACAATACAACTGTCTTACATTATAAATATAAAAGGGCTCGAGCGGTGCTACCACATAACACCATTACCTATTCATAACAAATCATCAATATGAACCCACGTCGTTATCTATTTATTGCTATCTATTTAGTAAAAGAATAATAAATGAGACTAATACATTACAATCAACAGGTTAATATTTCATACCTGTGTATCGATCATCAGTCTATGGAATAATAATCGTATTGTATGGTATCTATAATAAAAGAGAGCTACATATTTCTGCTAAACTAAACAAATTGTTTGATTGGAAAGTCATGATGGGTGACGCGTATGTTTACGGTTTGGACGCACAATAAAGATACGCGCAATAGGTTAAATTTGTGCAAAAAACAAAAAAGGTGTCACTGGAAGAAGTTTTTACACATTTTTGATCCGTGTGGTGCCGGATGTAAAGAATAGCACTACCCCATCTCTTCCCGTGGGTGTTGTAAAAGGCGACTAAGGGATTCTCTAGAGAATGGGCAGCAGCGTTCTCTGAGTACTTTAACAACCATACTGCGATCGCCAACCCGCCTGCCAAGCGTGGTGATTCCGGCAAACCCTCCTTTTTGGGGGAGGCCTATGTCCAGCAGTGGACGTCTTTCGGCTGAATGATGATGATGAGAGGAAGTTTTTACATAGTGTTTCTTCTTCACAGCATATAGGTACACTAGGAAGCGGGAAGGGGGACCATTTTGGGGGCTGTCTTTTGTAACATTGATGTTCAAAAAGAACTTAGTAATTCCAGTCTATTTTGAATAAATTAGTTTTGAGTTTGAGTGACTTTTGAGTCGTTTGAGTTTTTATTTTATTAGGTTGGCAAACTATTCGACGATCTACCCGATGGAAAGTGGTTACCGCCGCCTATATCCTAACATCCTAACAAATATTATAAATGCGAAAGTAAGTTTGTTTGTTTGTTACCTTTTCACACCTAAACCACTGAACCGATCATTCTGAGATTTTGCTACGTTGTCAGGTATACAGAACCGGACAAAGGGGACCATTTATCCCGAAAAAAGTACTGTTTCCGAGGACAACAACAATAACGTTAATAGATGACGCCACGTGTCTTTCGAATCATGAGTGAAAGTAGTGTGTTAAGAGTTGATTGTCAAATTCTAAATTAACGCGAGCGCGAAAGTTAGTAGACCTATACGTAAAAGCAACAGGATCGCTGAGACGTTACCAACCTTAGAGAAGAAGTTGGAAATTGACATGTGCCTGTAACTTCATCAGCTCCCACACCTTTCAAATCGGAACACAGCAATGCTGCTTGTGGTTTAAGAACTTTATTTCCTCAATTTGCTTGGCAACAGAAGTAGGTATGGGAGTAGTATATCCCCGGACGAGCTCTTTGATAAGGAGCTCTACTGCTAGAGACGGATCCATTAATTCAGGGTTATCAAAAGAATAATTAGTAGATATCGTGAGGATAAATAAATGAGATCATCCCACCTGTGTCTAATTAACTTTCTTCAACCAACAAAGCTGCTTTCCATAAGACTTACAAAGTTTGTACAGAAGTTACCTTATGTAAAATCAGAGCTCGCAGTACCCTGCTTAAGAAGCTTGCTAAGTAATTAGAAATGAGCATACGGAAAGGTATACTAAACTAGGTATTCAGTTTCAATCATGGTTAACATGTGAGTAATGTGTAAATGTTTTTAGTATACTCGTATTTAATTAATCCAAGACGACACGTTTGGTGCAGCGGCTGAGCAATTAGCTACAGCGCTACGAGTCGTGGGTTCAAAAAAAACAAATTTGTATGGCCTACAGATAGTTGTTTCGGGTCTGGACGTTTGTGTATATGAGATTTGTGTCTCTAAACGCACCTACGATACAGGAGAAATCCTAGATAGGGGCAAAATTTAAAAAAAAGAATCTGTTTCATTTATTTTCTTAACAATTTCCATTTTTTAACAAAAAAAAACATTTCTAAATACTAAAAATGTTAGCCCTCCGGTATCGCGTACGCGTATTGTCCAGGAGTACACCCGGATACATCGTCAAGATATTAGTTTCCAGTATAAACTGACGTCTTATTGTACGGAAAATATATACAATGTGAGATCAGCTCATACTGGAAATGTATGACTTGGTATAGCCGTGTGGACCTTATTGAATTAATAATAATCCAAGTTTATCATTCACGAGGTCACTCTTCATTTTCATGAGGTTTGCATTTATTTACTTCAGTGCTTTGAACCTTCTGTCATTTATTTTCATTTTGTACTTTTGTTGACATTTTTTCGTTCTCTATTAATATTCAAACGACGCGTCATCAGTATGGAAATGATTTTTTGCATGTTGATATTTGTTCATTAATATTTAGTTATTCAGTACACTAACTATTCTGTAGCGAATAAAAGTAAAACAAATGGAAATTGAGGCGCAAACAAACAACTAGTGGAACATAATTTCCAATATAAAAAGTTTGGAGTTTTGCTTATTTAACTCGCGACGGGGGAATCAATATTTTGGTGAAGTTATTTAATCCGCCTTCTGTTCCTAGTATGGAAAATTGAAGCATATTTCTAGGGAACAGTGTTTTTGCCGTCTGTTACGTAAATTAACTGAAATTACATAACTGTTTTGACACCCTTCTTTGAATTGTTAAATTAGTATTTACAAAACATGTACTTAATCAATACCACGTTGTATCTGAATATCTTGACACTGAATGAAACTGTCTAAGCTTGGTGGCTGATTATTCTTTGGTCCTGTTGTTCTTGATGTTGACCAGCACTCAGGCTGGAACCACAGACCAGCCGATCACCATAGCGATGGCAAGGAGGATCATCTCGCCTTTAGTAACTTTGTTCCTTGCTGGTGTAGTGAGCTCATGTTTCTTTGCTGTACATTATTTAATATAATCTTAATTATTCATTACTCATTTCTAATTATACAAGCTTAGTTTTAGTATATACTAAACCTGAAACTAGTTTGTTCAGAATCACTAGGAGAATCGATTGACATATTTTTACACCATTTTTTTTTTTTTAATATCAATTTTATTTCAGTAGGTTTTTACCTATAACAGTTGACGGGAATAGACACCTTGAGGCTTGAGATGGTCCGCTCGGTCAGTTTCCGTGTATTAGACAAACCCTGCATAGCACATCTCAGGCATTTCACACTTTACTAGGGCACTTAACGCGACATAAACTAAGGTGTAACTTGGAGATTTATTTAAAAAAAAAACACATATTTTGGCAGTTCTTATGAAAATCTTGTTGGGGTGTCTCGGTTTTTGTATATAGGTACTAAAAATAACTTTGTATACTTTCTATATGGATCAAAGTAATCTTAGATTACCATAAAATAAATACTGACTCGCTGTCTTAACCATGAATGCAATTATTAAGCATCTGTTCTCTAAACAAACAATCAAAAGATAATTACAATTTGAAAACACCCCAAAAAAATGTTAATAACTCAAATGAAATGAGTAAATCGAGGCACTCTGTACACGCGTGATAGGTCCCAGTCACGTCTTATACGTGGCGCATTACACACGACTTGCGCCATAAATAAAACAAACCCTATTATAAACGTGTACCGCCTACATATGGAACTGATACACACATGTAATGGAGTTCATATGAAAGTCGGATGGACTTTTGAAAGGTCTTGAATTGAGGATTATTGTCATTTGAACATATGTTTAGCAATGAAGAGTTATAATGGGAATAGAGTTTCGTGTCCTTTCACTTACTGGCCTACGAACGGTCACAGACAAGAAGGAGGCTGTGGTGAGATAGTGCCTCCATACCTACCCCCGTTTGTTCTGCCTGAATATGAGTTGCCTTGGCTGACTTGGAAATCACTAAGCAGACTTCGGACTCCGGTTGGTCGAAGCAAAGAAAACCGGTTCAGGTGGGGATTCATAGACAGTTCCAACCTGGAGTTCAAATCAGCACATGCTGAGTTGGTGATCCTTTCCGCATGGACATGCTCGACAGCATAACGTGTATGTTTAATTCTTTTTATGTTCTTACTAGCTTTCGCCCGCAGCTTCGCTTGCGTGAAATTTTGAACCCGTTAAGTGATGATTTTCCATACAAACTTTCATCCCCTATTTAACTCCCTTAAGGGTTGAATTTCGAAAAATCCCTTCTTAGTGGAGGCCTACGTTACAAAAGGAACCTACTGTCAAAATTTCAACTTTCTAACCCCAGCGGTTTAGGCTGTGCGTTGATAGATAGATCAGTCAGTCAGTCAGCTTCTCCTTTTATATGTATAGATAGCTTTCGCCCGCAGCTTCGCTTGCGTGAAATTTTGAACCCGTTAAGTGATGATTTTCCATACAAAATTTCATCCCCTATTTAACTCCCTTAAGGGTTGAATTTCGAAAAATCCCTTCTTAGTGGATGCCTACGTTACAAAAGGAACCTACTGTCAAAATTTCAACTTTCTAACCCCAGCGGTTTAGGCTGTGCGTTGATAGATAGATCAGTCAGTCAGTCAGTCAGCTTCTCCTTTTATATGTATAGATAGCTTTTGCCCGCAGCTTCGCTTGCGTGAAATTTTGAACTAACGTTAAGCCTCTTTTTAGTGTAGTTATAAAATTCAAAAAGTCTATCTTTTAATATTTACTTTGAAGAGTGTTTGTGCCGAATTTCAAGTCAATAACCCCATGGAATAAGGATTTCCATATGAACGTTAACAACCCATTTCACCCGTTTAGAGGTGTAATTTCCAAAAACCCTTCCTTAATGCCTACGTTATTAGAGGTACTTACTTATAATCAAAAGTTCAAGTTTCTAACCTGGGGTAAGAAACTTGAAATTTTGAATTTTTCGGTTTAGGCTTTGCGTTTATATGTCGATCAGTCACCCAGTCAGTCAATTTCTCCCCTGCTTCTTACTTCAAAAGTACCTGATTTTTCGTACAAACTTTCAACCTTTATCATTTCACCGCCAGTGTCGGATTAAGACAGCGCGGGGCCCGTAGCAAATATGAAAGGGGGCCTTTGAGTTATTTATTAATTTTACTGTTATAAAACAGTAGTATTACACTGATTTTGTATTAGTTCAAAGCGATCGAGCGATCGTCAAAACATAAATAATAACACAAAAGCATGTAAAAACTAAGAAACTAACTCGAAATAAAAAGGCCGGTAAAAAATCAAAGTTAAAAAAATACACGCCTGAAAAGTATAAAGGGGTTCGAACATTTTTCTATGGAAGCTGGCATAGGCCCCTGCCGCCATTTTCATTTTTTTTCCAAGTTGCGGCGCACGATGAGACTAACATATATGGGTACGTAGAGGACACTCAAACAAACAAAAAATATTCAGAGATATAGTGCCCTAAAGTGTCACGTTGCCGAGATATTAGGACTCAAAGATTTTTTTTCAAGATTATCTCGATACAATATCTCGGTAACGTGACACTTTAGGGCACCATATCTCTGAATATTTTTTATTTGTTTGAGTGTCTTCTACCCATATTTACCAGTCACAAAATGCGCTGCAAAAAAAAATCTTTAAGTCAAAATATCTCGGCAACGTGACACTTTAGGGCACCACCCTGATATTTTTTGTTTGTCTAAGTGTCCTCTACCCATATGTAACAGCAGCGCGAGCGAAGCGAGCGCGAATTTTTTTCGCATTTTTGGCGAAAGCATGATGTCATTTTAAGTGCATTTATGGCTTTTGGCTAAATTCTCAAATGCTCAATTTTAAGTTGCTGTTAAGTGTAGTGCTGTCACTTTCGTTGGACTCTCGTGATAAGTTTCACTCAAAAAATTACGCTCAGGCAGAGATGAGTGGGTTTAAATATGCGGGGCCCCCTTTCGCGCGGGGCCCGCAGCAATTGCTACTCTTGCTACTTGGCACTGCTTTCACCCCCTCAAGGGTAGAATTTCCAATAACTCTTTCTTATTGGATGCCTTCGTCATAAAAGGAACCTACGGTCCAGATTTCATGTTTCCAGCTTAATTGGTTTAGGCTCTGCATTAATGAATGAGTGATCTTTCGCTTTTATATATTTAGAAATCCCCTATTTCAACCCTTAGGGGTTGAATGTACAAAAACGCTCATACTTGTACATTTATTTCTAACCAGAAACTCTATTATTTGATTTCGTGCTTTTAACTTCCATAATACCCTCACTTCCTATTTCACCCCCTAGCGGTAGAATTCACAAAAACGTTCAAACACGTGTATATGTCACGTGTATAATCTAGCCAGAAACGCTATTATCTGATTTTATGCTTTTAACTTCGTAGAAAATATTATCCTCTATTTCACCCCTTAGGAGTAGAATTTCTAAAAACCCTGAAATGTATGTGTACAAAAGGAACCGACTGTCCAAATATCATGTTTCAGTCAGTACCTTTCTCTTTATATTAGAAGAAGACAAACAATTATCCAATACGACTCGCGCGCCACCTATTGTACGTTGAAGGACTATGTCAGAAACTTTCGCGTGAGTAACAACAACGATACAAAGTTTCAACTCAATCGGATGAACGATGAATATTTTTATTTAAAATAAAATTATCCGATACGATTCGCGCGCAACCTCTTGTACGTTAATAATACTATATCACAAACTCTGGCGCTAGTGCCAACATCAACTGAACGAAGTTTCAACTCAGTCGGATGAACGATGTGAATTTTTATTTAAAACCATCCGATACGACTCGCGCACCACCTCATATTACGGTGAAGGTACATACTATGCCAGAAAATCTCGCACAAGTGTCAACAATAAAAAAAACTTTCATCCTCTATTCCACCTTCTAGGGACAGATTTTTCAAAAACCCTGAAACACGTGTATTTTCTTTTTTTCGTTTTCCTTTTTTTTGTAAAAACGTTGCCCCAAACTAAGATTTCTCTTGTATCGTGGGTGCGTTTACAGACACAAATCTCACAAACAAACGCCCAGCAGACCCGGAACAACCATCTGTAGGTCACCGCAACCCGATGGATGTGGCATTTGCGTTGAGCGAGATATACTCCGGCATATACTCGTCCAAATCGTCGCTGTCGAGCGTTCACTCCCTGAGAGTGGAAAGGTTTTCAGGTGCGCAAATACCGAACACCGCCCAAAACACCCTATTCCTGGTTCATACGCAGGAGGAGAAAGCTTCTCTAATCAACCAGGGATACGGGTCCGGCGAAGGGTCGCGCACATTAACCATACACGAGGCTCAGGGTTTGACGTACGACAGCGTAGTCATCATAAACACGAAGTCCAGGAGGCACCGGATTCATGACAGCGTCCCCCACGCGGTAGTGGCGGCATCGAGGCACACAGCCAGCTGCGTCTACTACACCGACGACGCCGATGACGCCACGGGACGCCTAATAAAGCGAGCGATGGATGCGCCAACCAAAACGGTCGTCGAATACAATCTAAAGACGGCCATGCAGCATCGGGACGCAGCAGTCATGAAAGCACTACTGGAGGTAGCCAAATCCCTGGTCAGCAAAACCCCCCCCACAAACACCCCACAACCCACCCAAACACCCACCCGAAGCCCCAGTAACCCATAAACCCATAGCAATGTATAACCATAGAATTAACAATATAAAAAATGTAATAGCTGTAAAAACAAGTAGAATATAAATTAACTTAGTCTCTAGGAGATACATAGAATATAATTTATTATAATCTATGTATCTCCTAGAGAAAATGCATTGTATAAGAAACATTAGTGTAACATTCATAGTAAACGTGTAAAATTAGCAACATTCCAAAACAAATGTACATGTGAAATGTCAGAGAATAGTAATAATAATATAGAAAAAAAAAAAAAAAAAAAAAAAAAAAAAAAAAAAAAAAAAAAAAAATATAAACAAATATAAATATATGTGATGGACTCACATAGCCTTAAGATAGAGTAAGTAGCTTAAGTACCTATCCACAATGTCATGCGGAAGCACTAGCGTATAAAATAAAAGAAACATGTAAACAAATAGATTAAATGATAAAAAAAGGCGCGGACGAAATGTCCGCGGTATTAATAACTCATTAAAAAAAAAAAAAAAAAAAAAAAAACCATCTGTAGGCCATACAAATTTTTGTTCCGTGTGGGAATCGAACTCACGACCCGTAGCGCAGAAGCCAATCGCTTAGCCACTGCACCAAACGTGTCGTCAATATATGTATGTTTTATGCTTCTTACTTCAAGAGTACCAGACTTCTTATACAAACTTTCATCCGCTATTTTACCCCCTTAGGGGTTTAATTTACAAAAACGCTCATACTTGTACATTTCTTTCTAACCATCAACTCTATTATTTGATTTCATGCTTTTATCTTACATCAAACTTTCACCTCCCATTTCACCCCCTAGGGGTAGAATATATAAAAACGTTCAAAAACATGTATTTATACCCAACCAGAAAGCCTATTATTTGATTTCATGCTTTTAACTTCGTAGAAACTTTTATCCTCTATTTCACCCCTTAGGGGTAGAATTTCCAAAAACCCTTAAACACGTGTATGTTTATTTCTGACCAGTAAATCTTAATATTGAATTCCATGTTTCTTACTTCAAAAGTACCAGATTTCTCATACAAACTTACAATAGTTATTTCACCCCCTTAGGGGTTGAATTTCCAAAAACCCTGAAACATGTGTACGTTTATTTCTGACCAGTAACCTAAATATTGAATTTCATGCTTCTTACTTCAAAAGTACCAGATTTTTCATACAAACTTACAACACTTATTTCACCCCTTAGGGGTTGAATTTCCAAAAACGCTCAAACACGTGTACATTTACTCCTAACCAGAAACCTTAATATTTAATTTCATGCTTCTAACTTCAAAAGTGACGGACTTGCATACAAACGATAATCACCCTTTTCACCCCTTTAGGGGTTGAATTTCGAGAAATCCCTTCTTAGTGGATGTTTTCGTCACGTAAGGAATCTACTGTCCAAATTTCATATTTCTAGCTTTAGTGGTTTAGGCTCTGCGTTGATGAATCAAATGTCAGTCAGTACAAGTCTCTTTATATATAAGAAGACTAGCTTTCGCCCGCAGCTTCGCTTGCGTGAAATTTTGAACCCGTTAAGTGATGATTTTCCATACAAACTTTCATCCCCTATTTAACTCCCTTAAGGGTTGAATTTCGAAAAATCCCTTCTTAGTGGAGGCCTACGTTACAAAAGGAACCTACTGTCAAAATTTCAACTTTCTAACCCCAGCGGTTTAGGCTGTGCGTTGATAGATAGATCAGTCAGTCAGTCAGCTTATCCTTTTATATGTATAGATAGCTTTCGCCCGCAGCTTCGCTTGCGTGAAATTTTGAACCCGTTAAGTGATGATTTTCCATACAAACTTTCATCCCCTATTTAACTCCCTTAGGGGTTGAATTTCGAAAAATCCCTTCTTAGTGGATGCCTACGTTACAAAAGGAACCTACTGTCAAAATTTCAACTTTCTAACCCCAGCGGTTTAGGCTGTGCGTTGATAGATAGATCAGTCAGTCAGTCAGTCAGCTTCTCCTTTTATATGTATAGATAGCTTTTGCCCGCAGCTTCGCTTGCGTGAAATTTTGAACTAACGTTAAGCCTCTTTTTAGTGTAGTTATAAAATTCAAAAAGTCTATCTTTTAATATTTACTTTGAAGAGTGTTTGTGCCGAATTTCAAGTCAATAACCCCATGGAATAAGGATTTCCATATGAACGTTAACAACCCATTTCACCCGTTTAGAGGTGTAATTTCCAAAAACCCTTCCTTAATGCCTACGTTATTAGAGGTACTTACTTATAATCAAAAGTTCAAGTTTCTAACCTGGGGTAAGAAACTTGAAATTTTGAATTTTTCGGTTTAGGCTTTGCGTTTATATGTCGATCAGTCACCCAGTCAGTCAATTTCTCCCCTGCTTCTTACTTCAAAAGTACCTGATTTTTCGTACAAACTTTCAACCTTTATCATTTCACCGCCAGTGTCGGATTAAGACAGCGCGGGGCCCGTAGCAAATATGAAAGGGGGCCTTTGAGTTATTTATTAATTTTACTGTTATAAAACAGTAGTATTACACTGATTTTGTATTAGTTCAAAGCGATCGAGCGATCGTCAAAACATAAATAATAACACAAAAGCATGTAAAAACTAAGAAACTAACTCGAAATAAAAAGGCCGGTAAAAAATCAAAGTTAAAAAAATACACGCCTGAAAAGTATAAAGGGGTTCGAACATTTTTCTATGGAAGCTGGCATAGGCCCCTGCCGCCATTTTCATTTTTTTTCCAAGTTGCGGCGCACGATGAGACTAACATATATGGGTACGTAGAGGACACTCAAACAAACAAAAAATATTCAGAGATATAGTGCCCTAAAGTGTCACGTTGCCGAGATATTAGGACTCAAAGATTTTTTTTCAAGATTATCTCGATACAATATCTCGGTAACGTGACACTTTAGGGCACCATATCTCTGAATATTTTTTATTTGTTTGAGTGTCTTCTACCCATATTTACCAGTCACAAAATGCGCTGCAAAAAAAAATCTTTAAGTCAAAATATCTCGGCAACGTGACACTTTAGGGCACCACCCTGATATTTTTTGTTTGTCTAAGTGTCCTCTACCCATATGTAACAGCAGCGCGAGCGAAGCGAGCGCGAATTTTTTTCGCATTTTTGGCGATAGCATGATGTCATTTTAAGTGCATTTATGGCTTTTGGCTAAATTCTCAAATGCTCAATTTTAAGTTGCTGTTAAGTGTAGTGCTGTCACTTTCGTTGGACTCTCGTGATAAGTTTCACTCAAAAAATTACGCTCAGGCAGAGATGAGTGGGTTTAAATATGCGGGGCCCCCTTTCGCGCGGGGCCCGCAGCAATTGCTACTCTTGCTACTTGGCACTGCTTTCACCCCCTCAAGGGTAGAATTTCCAATAACTCTTTCTTATTGGATGCCTTCGTCATAAAAGGAACCTACGGTCCAGATTTCATGTTTCCAGCTTAATTGGTTTAGGCTCTGCATTAATGAATGAGTGATCTTTCGCTTTTATATATTTAGAAATCCCCTATTTCAACCCTTAGGGGTTGAATGTACAAAAACGCTCATACTTGTACATTTATTTCTAACCAGAAACTCTATTATTTGATTTCGTGCTTTTAACTTCCATAATACCCTCACTTCCTATTTCACCCCCTAGCGGTAGAATTCACAAAAACGTTCAAACACGTGTATATGTCACGTGTATAATCTAGCCAGAAACGCTATTATCTGATTTTATGCTTTTAACTTCGTAGAAAATATTATCCTCTATTTCACCCCTTAGGAGTAGAATTTCTAAAAACCCTGAAATGTATGTGTACAAAAGGAACCGACTGTCCAAATATCATGTTTCAGTCAGTACCTTTCTCTTTATATTAGAAGAAGACAAACAATTATCCAATACGACTCGCGCGCCACCTATTGTACGTTGAAGGACTATGTCAGAAACTTTCGCGTGAGTAACAACAACGATACAAAGTTTCAACTCAATCGGATGAACGATGAATATTTTTATTTAAAATAAAATTATCCGATACGATTCGCGCGCAACCTCTTGTACGTTAATAATACTATATCACAAACTCTGGCGCTAGTGCCAACATCAACTGAACGAAGTTTCAACTCAGTCGGATGAACGATGTGAATTTTTATTTAAAACCATCCGATACGACTCGCGCACCACCTCATATTACGGTGAAGGTACATACTATGCCAGAAAATCTCGCACAAGTGTCAACAATAAAAAAAACTTTCATCCTCTATTCCACCTTCTAGGGACAGATTTTTCAAAAACCCTGAAACACGTGTATTTTCTTTTTTTCGTTTTCCTTTTTTTTGTAAAAACGTTGCCCCACACTAAGATTTCTCTTGTATCGTGGGTGCGTTTACAGACACAAATCTCACAAACAAACGCCCAGCAGACCCGGAACAACCATCTGTAGGCCATACAAATTTTTGTTCCGTGTGGGAATCGAACTCACGACCCGTAGCGCAGAAGCCAATCGCTTAGCCACTGCACCAAACGTGTCGTCAATATATGTATGTTTTATGCTTCTTACTTCAAGAGTACCAGACTTCTTATACAAACTTTCATCCGCTATTTTACCCCCTTAGGGGTTTAATTTACAAAAACGCTCATACTTGTACATTTCTTTCTAACCATCAACTCTATTATTTGATTTCATGCTTTTATCTTACATCAAACTTTCACCTCCCATTTCACCCCCTAGGGGTAGAATATATAAAAACGTTCAAAAACATGTATTTATACCCAACCAGAAAGCCTATTATTTGATTTCATGCTTTTAACTTCGTAGAAACTTTTATCCTCTATTTCACCCCTTAGGGGTAGAATTTCCAAAAACCCTTAAACACGTGTATGTTTATTTCTGACCAGTAAATCTTAATATTGAATTCCATGTTTCTTACTTCAAAAGTACCAGATTTCTCATACAAACTTACAATAGTTATTTCACCCCCTTAGGGGTTGAATTTCCAAAAACCCTGAAACATGTGTACGTTTATTTCTGACCAGTAACCTAAATATTGAATTTCATGCTTCTTACTTCAAAAGTACCAGATTTTTCATACAAACTTACAACACTTATTTCACCCCTTAGGGGTTGAATTTCCAAAAACGCTCAAACACGTGTACATTTACTCCTAACCAGAAACCTTAATATTTAATTTCATGCTTCTAACTTCAAAAGTGACGGACTTGCATACAAACGATAATCACCCTTTTCACCCCTTTAGGGGTTGAATTTCGAGAAATCCCTTCTTAGTGGATGTTTTCGTCACGTAAGGAATCTACTGTCCAAATTTCATATTTCTAGCTTTAGTGGTTTAGGCTCTGCGTTGATGAATCAAATGTCAGTCAGTACAAGTCTCTTTATTTATAAGATTGTTTATGCTGTCATTGTCTCCTTGGCTGAATAAAATTTATTTTCTATCTTTTCGTTCTTTCTTTCAAATACGGTGCTGTTTTACAAACGATGAAACACATTTAGTCATGTCCTATACGTTCTGCACCTGCACGTAAGAGGAACTTGTGGACGGTGCTAATAATGCAATACTCGTTGCTGAGTACTAGGTTGAAACAATTTTGAATGCCATAAACACTATTATATATACGCATACGCTAAAAAAAATACGAATCTCATTTAGCTAATCTAAAGCGCCTCATCCACAATACAGCAATAGAACTAGAGGACTTGGAGATTAGTCTATATTCTCTCGCATTTCTACACACATAGGGATTGAATCCAAGTCCCCATCAACCGAGTCTATTGTAGACTACATAGACTGTAGTGATGCCCTAGCTATGATAGTCTCGGTACTATCTACATGTCGTAGATTGCTCTACGAGAGATACCCTACGTGATTTGAATCTAGCGTGGACGAGAAGCTTTAGTAAAAAAAGTAGTAATAACCGCTTAATATAAAGGGCTTCTTAGCTTAGGTCTTTGTACTTATGATTACAGTAAAGATTACTCCCTAATTCCTCCCCCATTTTATACAAAACAAACAACCCACCGTATCGTAATAAAAACGGTAAACATTAATTACTTATTATTTACCGAAATTCTATCGTTTGAGCAAATTCCAAGCTCCTTACTCAAATAAGATTAATAATTATTTACAAAAGCAACTTTGTCGGATTGTTTCAGTAGATATTCACAGAGGAACTCACAAAATAAGATTACAGGCTCTCGAAGTCAAGAATGAGAAATATTGAGTCAAATGCATTCCGATTTACATTTCGTTTCACTCTGATTTTTCGAAGATGAAATATTTGACCTAGTTTCGGATCCTTGCACCCTTTTTAACTTACTTATTTCATTTGTTCAGGTAATTGATTAAATCCATACATACACGGTTGTTTTTGAACCTCCACCGCAGCTTACCCTAAAACAAAGAAAGCCGATAATTAATAAACACCGCTTATACACATAAACACAATTCTAAAGTACCCAAACAGATTAATACATAATACACTGACACAAACTTTAACCAATAGGCATACATTACTGAAATAAGTTGTGCAGTAGATAGGAACTAAATAACTGTAGTTAACAAGTATATAAAGTAGGTGGTTATCGCACAATGGGCGGTTCAGTCGTTAGTGATATAGGTGCGGCCCGTGCTGAAAATGTGGCCCGATAAGGTAAGGTAGCGACCACAGTGGGCGGCGGAGCGGGATAGGAGATAAGTTTAGTTGTATTGAACACGACAGTTTTATATCTTTACGATAAGGAGCTGGATGTTTCGTGACTATTACTGATTTTAACAATTTTTTTTTAAATACTAATATTAAAATGTGGATACCCAACAAAATTATTTTCAAACATTAACTAAATAATACGTTTGGGACCATCATCATCATCATAAACTAAGCCTATCGCAGTCCACTGCTGGACATAGGCATCTCTCAAACTACGTCACAACACTCGGTCCCCCGCCTTCCGCATCGAACCAATTATTGATAAGTATCATCAACATTATTCTATAATCTAAATGTAAAGCTTTCAAGCATGACCTAACTTGTCAAGTCTAATAGGTTATTTTTCTTTGCCTATCAATCGAACATCAACCAGTGCCAGTAATAAGATCGAAAAACATAAACTTCTAAAAATAAATATGAAAGATTGTGACGATGATTGATGGATGAATGTTTGTTACTCAATCACGCATAAACGACAGAACGGATTTAGATGAAATTTTGCACACAGATAGATCATGTCTTGTATTAATAAATAAGATACTTTTGAATTCGGGTACATGAAGTAGTTCTTGTAGTCATCATATCAGCCTATTGCCGTCCACTGCTGAACGTAGGCCTCCCCCAAAAATCGCCAACCGTCCCGGTCTTGGGCAGCCCGCATCCTTCCGCTGCCAGCCACTTTTTTCAAATCGTCGGTCCATCGTGCCTCAAGGCGCCCCACACTAAATTTGCCCAAACGCGGTCTCCACTTTAACACGTGTCTGCTCCATCTATCATCTGTTCGTCTGCAGATATGGCCGGCCCACTTCCACTGTAGCGTGCTAATTCTACGCGCAATGTCGGTGACTTTAGTTCTCTGGCGAATGACTTCATTGCGAATTCTATCCACCAGAGAAACCCCGAGCATCGCTCTCTCCATAGCACGCTGAGCAACCTTAAATTTGTAGACCAGGCCCACGGTGAGTGTCCACGTTTCGGCTCCGTAAGTCATTACGGGTAGTACGTACTGGTTAAAGACCCTGGTCTTAAGAGATTGTGGGATCGACGATTTAAAGATATCACGTAGTTTCCCGAATGCCGCCCAGCCCAAGCGTATTCTTCTGGTCGCCTCCGTCTCGAAGTTGTGCCGCCCCAGTTGTATAGTTTGGCCAAGGTATATAATATAAAGGTTTAATAAAGGTTTCCTGTAGTAAGCGAGTGAAATCGTGGGCAGCAACTAGTTAATTATTTTCCCCGCTACACGCTCCGCTCCTCACGGTGTTCTAAATTCGTTCGGGATTTCCCAGCGATATCTAAAACCGAGGCTGGCAATTAGGATAGTTTGCGACCGCTCCATTGCCAAATGATCTGTGAGTTTTAACTATGTGCCGATACTGGCGATACCGGCGGGAGTTCCCGTCATTACCTACTGCCATATAAAGTTAGTAAACATATTTACATAGCGTAATACTGTTGCGAGTTTCCAACTGATTGGAACCAATTTTGTTTGGGTAACTTTTACTTTTTGAGTTTCGGTCTCGCTCTGATTAACTTTGTTATTTTCGGTGTATTAGTTATATGTATTTTTGACTTGCTACTTCACCCAAGTTTTCTTTTCCAATTCTATTTAATTTATTTATTTTGTGATCACGGTAAAATTACAGATGTTTTACATAAAAAAATGATCCCAACTATGTCCTGCCAGAAAACATACAAAATAATCAGTGACACAATTTAAAAAAACGCAAAATTTTAAAAATACCCTCACAATTTCATAGCAAAACTAGTAAATCAACAAAGTGAAATGTCACTTGAACAAGTACGGTTTCATTTCGTTGAAGCAATAATCACCGAAAAGTACTAAATGCCCCTATACACGGTTAGTCGGAAAGGGGGTACTAATCCGAAGCCCATTTATAGTATCGCTGATGACTGTTTGAAAGCAAGTGTTTAAATTTAGAAATTCGATAAAAAAAAAACCAAATAAAATGATTTTTATTGTAGTTTTTTCAAAAAACAATCATTCCTGCTTTAGTTACAAATTCAGAAAATGGTGCTTCTAATTCATGACCCCAAATATGACCTAAAATTTTAATACAGCTGATCATAACTAGGGATAGATAGATTTTAGAGATTTTTTTTTGAGATTTTTGAACAACTGTTTCTCTTAAACTATTGAGTTTTGGGAAAAGTTGTAGAACAAAAGTTATTCATTATTATGTGTACTTTAAACACCCTTTCAGATTAGTACCCCCTTTCTGACTAACCTTGTATAGGGTTACTACAAATTAACCGGCGGAACTTCACAGAATTACTGTTGTAGGTATCATTAAAAGAGCACATTCAAAATAAATAAATACCTGAACTTTAGTTAATTCCGTATATAACTAAAGACACCTAACTAACAATAGTGAAGAGGGCTTATACTAAGTATCTTGTCTCATTTAATGTGTTCTATTAACGATAGTTTTAGTTTAGTTAAAGTTTCCCCAGTTATTTCGAAGTACATTGTATAGTAGTCCTGCTTCAGGTTTCCAGCAATCTCTCTGCTAAGTTGCAGACAAATCGGTTTGTTAGTTTTTAGCCATCAAGACTTTACAGATAGTAAAAAAAAACGTCACTTCAAAGTGAGTAGGTATACCTTTTAACGACCAAGCTTGGTAGACGAATTGATGATCGGAGTACGAGTTCTTTTTTCTTTTTTAAAACGTTTCCCCACTCGTTTGTGGGTTTACAAACACAAATCTCACAAATGTCCAAACCCAGAACGATTATCTGTCAAAGAAATATTTGTTCCATACGGGAATCGAACCTCTAGCTTAGAACGCCAATCCCTCAGTCACTGACTCACGTCAAACGTGTCATCAATACTTAAAATAAATGATAGTTATTGCCCATACTTCGTGTTTTATTATCCATGGTAGCTTCTTACGAAACCTTCCTGTCCGTGACGTGACGTATTGACCACGTGGTCAATTACTTGACAAATGAGAATGAGGAAAAAACTAAGATTTGTCAGCCGATTGAGACCGGCTTAAGTTATAAGACAATGAGGAACACTGGAATGACAATTCTCAATGCAGATGTAAGTTAACAATCTCCCGCTACTAGGCTTGATATTCATGTGTAACGCAAAGTTTACGCGAGCTTAGCAACTAATGCTTAGTACTTGTTACTTAAACTAAAACCGTGTAAACATGTGAAACTGGAAATGCGAGTGTATACAACCTTATTTTTACTTTATACGAAAACCGAGACACCCCAATAAGATTTTCATCAGAACTGAGTGAATATGTGTTTTTTTTTAGTAAATCTCCAAGTTACACCTTAGTTTATGTCGTGTTAAGTTCCCTAAAAAAGTATGAAATGCCTGAGATGTGCTATGCAGGGGTTGTCTAATACACGGAAACTGACCGAGAGGACCGTCTCAAGCCTCAAGGTGTCTATTCCCGTCAACTGTTATGGGTAGAAAACTACTGAAACAAAATTGAAATTTACGAAAAAAAAAAATGCTGTAAAAAATATGTCAATCGATTCTCCTAATGATTCTGAACAAACTAGTTTCAGGTTTAGTATATACTAAAACTAAGCTTGTATAATATGCTGATCCTACTACTAAGCTACGAGTAAGTACTATACGATAAGCACTTATGACAAGTACTGTTCTGCTTAGCCTTTTCCCAACTATATTAGGGTCAGCTTCCAGTCTAACCAGATGCAGCTGAATACCAGTATTTTACACGGAGCGATGGCCACTAGACCTCCGCAATTGTGCAATGCCAATATCCTAAGGTAGGACCGGTTGTCAGACCCAGTTACTGGGCAATGCTGATATACATATACTTATGATAAGTATGTACTTACTGCAGTCGTATAAAATTTGCATAAGTAGAATTTGAACTTATGGCCACTCGGTCACCAAACGATTGCGTGTAATTAAATCACGCGTCTCTAAAACCACAATAAATTATACCTACTATTTATAGAAAAGCTGTGCTACACCGTAATAGGACAATAATTCAACGACGATCAAATGGGATGATGTTACAAAATTACCGAAAGCTCTGACACTTAGCTCTATAATGATCAAATAAAGACTGACATCAACTACACCTTTTTTCCGCATCCTCAGATCAGTGGACTGAATGCCATCATTAAATAGTTAGTCCTTTATCATGCGGAGTTCCCTCTAATTACGCCTTTCCTTCTATTCGGGATCTCGCTCCGTGTAACGCTAAAAACCGTTATATTGTACGTCACGGGCGCAAGGGTCGGAAAATTGAGGTCATACGCAACTCGTCTTCAGGTCAATTAAACCCCCCAGCGGATGTGGTGATAACCCAAGTGGGGTGATGTAGCGGAGTGTATGTGAAATTATAAGGTACAGTTTGTGGATTGGGTTTTCACATTTAATTTTAATATCATGTTTTCTTATGAAGATGATCATTAAAAAGTAAAAATCGTCTTCAGAAAAAACTAAAAAGAGTAAAATAATTACCTTATTATAAAACTAACAGTTTCAGAAGTCGGTGCAATATTACACTGAACCAAATTGAAGGCACCGACATCTGAAACTGTTAATTTTATATTAAGGTTACTCTTTTAGTTTTTTTTTTTGAAGGCGTTATTTACTTTTTTATGTTATTTTTTATTTTAAGTGGCATAAACAATACACAAACATACAATTACAGCAATACCAGGTAATTTGCGTGTTATCAATTGAAGAGTTCCATTGTCAATCTCCGAGGGTCTTCATCAGATCTTCACCAAATTGTATAATAAATAGGACCACTTAGGGGGAATACTCTTTCAAATAAAACAAAAATTTTACAAATCCGTCCATAAGACGGAGTTATGCCCGAACATACTCGTACATAAAAAAAAACACCTGAACCACAAAAATTTCTAGGCACAATTTTTGTGTAATTACTAGTATGCGAAGCTTTTCTGTGTATAAAGGACAAATTGGAGTGATTCTTTTTGAATTGGCTGGAGACTCTTCAGGTCTCGCCAATAACTGCCCGAGTAGAAGGGGACCCCTACAGCAAAGATCATCAACAGCAGCCCAATAGAAAGAAAAAAAAACTGTTTTTGAAAAAAAAACCGCATTTGATATGTCAATTTTTTTTACGCAATTATAGTACCTAACATATTGGTACCATTTTACTCGCAAAGTTTTATGCTTTAGACCATCGGTAACCGTTCAGTGTACACTATGTACAGTCATGTAGCGTCAGCGTATAAAGCGCGCGCGTGGAGAGCCGCTTTGTTAATTTTTGATGAATCAGATAGGTTAGAGTAGTTTGTTGCCTTTAATAATAGACCGTTTTACGCGCTGACATCGCAATTTATGTTAGGATTCCACCAAAACACCGCTTTACTGGTCTCGTGTTAAATTTTTAAACTATTGCACAATAAACGAGACACGAAATAAAGAGGTGTACTAAAACAGAGGATTACCATGGATTAACCTAGTTTCTTGGGCGTACTTTCGCAAGTCAAAGAGAGGATCGTAACTTTGGCAACATCAAAGAGGACTTAAAATTTCCTCAACCGAGATTCTTTATTATGAACGGTACGACCTGAATACCGGGAATTCCCAATAGATTCTTTTTCTGGTGAGTTTCACAAAACAAGTGGAAACTAGTGTCGGCGTCAGCAATGATTAATGAAGTCGCTGAGTTATCTGTGCTGACCGAGGCTGTACGACAAAAAATCATTAGTCTCGGGCGCATCTCGGGTCTCGTCGGGAAAATCATTACGTAGGGACAAAAAATCATTAACCGTGAAGCGTTGGGCAAAAAGTAATGTTTCATTAATGGCGTGCTCTCAAGTCCGCGGCCAGAGCGGTACGGGTCAATATTGATTGACTAACCTATTTATATCTTCGTTAGACGGATTTTTCTTAGAACCGTGTGAATACGAAAGGTAAGAGAATTATTGAATAAACGGTATTTCTATTTCTTAGCATTTAGGATAGAAAATATGTACTTCTTCTTCTATCGTGTCGGAACGAGCTATACAAGAATAGCTCATGCTGTGGTGAAAAGATTAGCCAGTCAGCAAGGATGGTAGCGGGGCTGACTGCCCAGGGTTCGCCAGACGTACTGATGTATCGTCACTCGTTGAGGCTCTTTTCATGCACCCTAAAATGTACTAAGAACGTTGTTCGCACGTGATATTCTTAGTATTAACGTTGTACTTATATTTTACTTTTACAATGACATACAACATTTAGACACATGTCGTCATGACGGTTTTCCATTGAAGAACTTGGCAGAGGTATACTGAGATTGGGGTGCATGAAAAGAGCCTCCACGAGTGACGATACTTAAGTACGTCTGGCGCACCCTGGGCAGTCAGCCTCGCTACCAACCTTGCTGACTGGCTAATCTTTACACCACAGCATGAGCTATTTTCGTATAGCTCGTGATGACACGAGAGAAGAAGAAGAAGACTGAGATACAACTCAAGTACCCCTTTGAAAGTATCAGTTCCCATTTGACATGTGGAAAGCCAAGAGAAAGGGAAATAAATGACTGATGACTACACTTTATCCGATCTAGAAAATCAGCCTAGAATATTTTATTTTCATCAAAACCAATAAAGCAGTACCTACATAGAAATATTATATTATTATTATACCTATACTTTTTTACCCTTTTTTTTTTTTTTTTTTTTTTTTTTTTTCGTGGGAAAATCCTCATGGATGCCCTTCGCCCGGGGAGAGCGAAGGGGTATGCCGGACTCTTACCGGCTAAAAACCCACGGTGTTCCTTCTCCTGACCCTTGGCTGGGGTCGCGGGATTCGCAACTGCATGCACCGCGACCCCCGCAGGCCTCGGTCCGCCAGCCCCTGGCGGACCTCTGCTTCTGTGGGGCCTTGCCCCACGTCCTCCTGAGAGGCGCGCACGGAACACTGCGCGCCGCCTTCTCGGGCCTGTTACTGGTCGGGCGGCGGGTCCCCCAACCCGCCGACCGCAGGCCACACACTACGGTGGCCGGAGATCGTCGCGCGCCCTCCGGCGCCCGGTGCGTCTGGCGCGGGAAGGGAGAGTGGCAGCTGCCTCTCTCTCCCTCTCCGCTCCCTCCTTGGTCGCCATCACCTCCTCGCAGAAGGAGGCGACGGCTTCCCACGCACTCTCGCTCCCGACCATGGACAGAACCACGGCCGGAAGCGAGAGGTCACCACCGACCGCCGCAACTAGGTCGCGGCGTTGCGTCGCCCACGCAGGACACGCCTGCAGCGTGTGCAGCGACGTGTCCTCGGGGCAGTCGACGCAGTGGTGACAACCGGACGTCTGCTCCCGGCCTATGCGACACAGGTACTTCCCGAAACAACCATGTCCCGAGAGTACCTGCGTCAGCCGGAAGCTGAGGGCGCCATGCCGCCTCTCCAGCCACTCCTCCATTACGGGCCTTACCGCCGCTATCGCGGCGTGCCCTGCGCTGGGTTGCGCAAGTCGCTCCTTCCATTCTGCCACTAGGATCTGGCGGAGCTCGCTCCGCTCAGGCGTCTCCTCGCGCTGACGATATCGCAGCGCGAGGGCCCTCGCCTCCAGATCCCAGGGCACGGATCCGGCTAAGAGGCTCGCCGCCTCGAAAGAGATCGTACGGTGTCCCCTTATCACCCTGACGGCCATCGCGCGCTGCGGTCTCCGCAGGATTGCGACGTTGCGGGCCGTCAGATACTTTTTTACCCTAAGATGAGTCCTAACAGCCGGGCATTTCGTAAATTGTAGCCGTAAGAAGACTGCAATCAAAAAAAACGTAAACGACATCATCAAAAACCGTAAAATAGCTATATTATGCATGTTTTGTTTTTTAAAAATATTTGATACTCTTTGTATGGTAACGTGTTGTAGAGAAACGTCAGGAATTAACTTGCGGTGAAAAAGGTAATCTTTCTGAACCTTAACCCAATTTTTACGCACATCCACTCCTAATTTTCCTACAATAAGTCGTAATGACAGCACTCATACACCGAATCTGACAATGGAAGTGATGTCGGTAGATTTTCCGCGCGAGTTCAAATACGCGTCAGATGCACGCGCGTCAATGTCCGCTGTCGCTTCCACATTCAAATAATTACGCACCATTGTGCGGCCCTCGTTACTGTATCACGTTGTACTATCATTAGGGCAAACGCAAATGATCGATTTTTGGACCATCCCTACTAATATTATATATAAATGCGAAAGTAACTCTGTCTGTCTGTCTGTCTGTTACGCTTTCACGTTTAAACTCTTCTTCTTCTTCCTGCCCTTATCCCATGTTACTTGGGGTCGGCGCAACACGTTTTCTTCTTCCATTCCGTCCTGTCAACCGTCATGATATCACTGACTCCCTTCTCTTTCATATCATTCTTCACACCATCCATCCATCTTTTCTTTGACCTCCCTCTTCCTCTCCATCCATCCACATTTATATTCATAACTCTTTTCGTCACATGCGGTTCATCTCTCCTCTTCACATGCCCATACCAAGACAAACGGTTCCCTTTCAACTTTTCTGTGAATGGCGCTACTTTCAAACTTCCTCTAATATACTCGTTCCTGACCTTATCCATTCTGGTCACTCCACACATCCATCTCAACATTCTCATCTCCGCTACATGCAATCTTTTTTCATCCGTCTTCTTCACGGCCCAACATTCCGATCCATACAGTACGACAGGTCTTATCATGGACTTCACGCTTTCACGTTTAAACTGCTGAACCTATTTGATGGAATGTGGTACAGAGATAAGTCTGGAACTTACAGAAAGACATAAGCTACTTTTACGCCGAAAAACGCGGAATACGCGATAAACGACATCCACGCGGGGGTAGCTGCGGGCAACCTCTAGTAGCATTGTGGCGGCATCTATCTCGCCACATGCGAACTATCCTACATCGCGCAATCAAGATTTAACACGCAGATAGTATATAGACAACCTCCCAACATCAACCGTTGGGCAGTAGCCCGCCAGGCACAAGACTCCGCCTGGTTGGAGGAACCTCCCTTTGCTTGGAGGAACACCACACCTGGTTCCTCCACAGCATTATAATATCTGTGACTGCCATACATAATCAGCCTATTACTATCCCACTGCTGGGCACGGGGCTCTTCTCAGAATGAGAAGGATTTAGGCCTTAGTCTACCACACTGCCCTGAAGCGGGTTGGTGGACTACACACATCATCGAGAACTTTATGGCGACCACTCAGGTGTGCAGGTATCCTCATGATGTTTCCCTTCACCATTAACGCAGGTGATAATCAAATTATGATCGCACATGATTTCGAAAAGTCAGAGGTGCAGGATGGTTTCGAACTCCGATCCTCCTGCATGGAAGGCAACTGTTCAACCGCTAGGCTATCACTACTTTTTGCCTGCCTTAAGCACTGTTTAGGCGAATTAAGTAGAAAATCTCATTTACACGTATATTACCGACGAGCTCACTTCAGTAATTTTTCAATTAAGTTCACTAAATCGCCAACTTAACCTGCTACTTAACTTATGTGTGCGTAAACCTTTACGAGTGTATAGATCGCTAGCGCGTAGTCCAGCGTGAGCTTCTAGGTTCGTATCCCGTAAAGTCTTATTCCAGATTAGACAAAGTGTCATTTAATATTACTTTTAAGAAAAAACTTTAAGAAGCGTTCTGGATTTAAAGCTTCTCTAACTGGGCATTGAGTTCAATACCGTGGTCAATAAGATGTTGTTTAAGCATGCCTGGCCAGGCACTGGTGGTTTAAAATGTGCACATCGATTATTTTCTATTCTGGGTAAGCAATAGAATAGAAAATAATCGATGTGCTACCATTTCATTTTTTATTTAAAAACTTTCCCCGGTCTATGATTTCTCCTGTATCGTGGGTGCATTTACAGACAATTCTTCGCACATGCACAGAGCAGATCCGGAACAACTATCTGTAGGCCATACAAATATTTGTTCCGTGCGGGAATCGAACCTGCGACCCGCTGTGCACAAGCCAATCGCTCAGCCACTGCACCAAACGTGTCGCTGAATTGGTGGAGTATTGGCTCTTCGATCATCAAAACTTGCCTTTTATAGTGAATATGGGCACTGCCTTGCTTTTTGGAAGCGGCTTACATACAGTAATAAACTGGTTAGATACATACGACTGTATAGACTCACAAGGGTGGCACAGCCGATCTCATAGCCTCTGTAAGTAATAAACAAGTGATGACGTCACACGTGCGCTTAACACGTCTCAATCAATATACTGGTGGTACTTAAATTATCATGCGCAAGTTTATGTGAAAAAAATGCTGGAATGAGATGACTGCTTGTAAATTCATCAAATTCACTGGACCAGCGTGCTGACTCTTTGACTGGTCTTTTCGACCACTTTTAGAGTTGTATCATACAACTAAGGGTTGCCACCCGTACTCTATTATAGAGTATTGTACTCTATTTCACGCAAGCGTACTTTATAATCTACGACAGTAATAAAGTGCGCTAAAATACTCTTTACCTGACACTATTCTCATTTGATTCTCGTCTGAGTTTGGACTTTTTTTGGCATACTTTAATTACTCTATGGTATCCAGAAACGATGATAAATATGTTTTAAACTAAAAAAATAAAAGTACTCTTTTTTATTCATCGTACTTTATTTTTGCTATCCTAAAACACAAATGTACTTTTAATTTGCCAAAAAAAGGTGGCAACCCCTGTATGACCAACTATAAACTTTGTTAGACTGGGTATGTACAGTCACCATCAGATATATAGAAGCAGTTCAGGTACTCAAATAATTCTACACTCTCAAAAAGACAATAACATCTGCACAACAATAGCGTTCAAATTATTGTTAGCATCCAATGTATCAATATCATCTGAACACTTGCAATTCAAATATTTCTATGCAAACAAATCATCTTGTCAACTGAGGTAGTCAAATGTAACTAAGCAACCAAAGTGTTCAAAAATATGTAAACAATAACCATTTCTCAATACATTGCTCAGTGATACTAAGGCCTGTTACAAACCTAGCCGTTTTAGGGCGGTTACAGACCTTGGTGTTTTATGCTCGTTTTTAACCGACTTCAAAAAGGAGGAGGTTCTCAACTCGGTTGTAATTTTTTTTTTATATTTCTTACCTCAGAACTCCGTCATTTATGAACCGATTTGAAAAATTCTTTTTTGTTTGAGAGGGTATAGGTACTTTCCGTTTAGTCCCTTATAAATGTTGTTATGATTGGACCATGAACTTCAGAGATATGGAACAGAACTCTTCCCCCGCCCACCACTTTCCGGAATCTTTGAATTATGTCGTGTAAGGTATAGCATGAAAGGGCTTATTATACCCGACTACGTCAAAGTCAAAAATAAGGATTATGAAGAGAGAGGGAGAGAGTATGGAGGAGAGAGAGTTTAATATACGGCACTAAAACGTATTTAATAAAAAATAAACTTATAAAAAAGTAAAAACCGACTTCAAAAAAAACTATATGGAGTAAAATAATTACCATAAGATAAAAATAACAGTTTCAGAAGACGGTGCAATTCTACACTGAAAAAAATTGTAGCCACCGATTTCTGAAACTGTTGATTTTATGTTTTTTGTAGTCGGTTTTTACTTTTTTTTTAAGTTTTTGCATGCGCGCATTCAAGCGCGTTACATTTTGCGCTTCAAAAAAACCGAACGCACGTATATGCTACTGTTCGCTTTGCCAGTGGGTCTCTCTGTTGCAATATGGATTCGACCGCCGCGCCATATCGCTGTAAGGTGTACAGTGTCCTGCGACATTATTAAGATTAAAATGCAGGCATTGCAATTAAAGGCAGGCGGTGAGCCACTAAAAAATGTAACGCGTATGGCTTTCTATACCAGCGCACGCACTAGCGGTTCTTTTTAAAATGACTTTTAAAACGTATCGTGCTAGATTTTGGGTAAAGGTATATTCGATGCGATTCGATGATAACTGACTACTAAAATCAGACTACAGTGCATGTTCATAGATAAGCTGTACGGTGCTTTTAGCATTTGAAAAAAAAGGGGTGCATGAAAAGAGTCTCCACGAGTGACGATACTTCAGTACGTCCGGCGCACCCTGGGCAGTCAGCCTCGCTACCATCCTTGCTGACTGGCTAATCTTTTCACCACGGCATGAGCTATTCTTGTATAGCTCGTGCCGACACGATAGAAAAAGAAGCATTTGAAACCGCATGTTGTGTAAAATCATATAGAAACTCAGTGCGTGCTTAGTCGGGCTGATTTTACATCGTCAGATATCTTTTAACCGAGTAATTAAACTTTAAATTAACTTCCGGGTTAAGCCACGCTTGTCGAGGTTGGTCTGTGGATGGGTGACCATTTACCATAGCGAGTTTCCTCCGTGCCTCGGAAAGCACGTAAAGCCGTTGGTCCCGGCTGTCATTTGTAGATCTTTGACAGTCGTTACTGTTGGTCAGAAGCCAGAAAGTCTGACAACCAGTCTTACCAAGAGTATCGTATTAACCAGTTACTGGGTTGTGGAGGTCTGATAGGCAGTCGCTCCATGTAAAATACTGATATTCAGCTGCATCCGGTTCGACTGGAAGCCGACCCCAACATAGTTGGGAAAAGGCTAGGCAGATGATGATGATGATACTAGAAAATGCAGCAAATAAAAATGTCAGTTTCATTCAAATTAATTGTTTCGAATTTAATGGCTTTCGCGTGGAATAAATACTCGTTTCAATTTCCTTACGATGTTTTCCTATAACTTGACTATCAGATTATATTATAAACAAAAGACACGTCAATGACGTCACGCACGAAATGAAAGGGATATAGCTATATAAAGAAAAAATGCTGTAATGACACAATAGTACACATTGTATCTATTTTTGAACTTTTAATTTATGACTCTAAGTACAATCAAATACAATTCATTTTACGTTGCTATCCTGACTTTCTGAATAACGTGTTGCTTAGTTACCTTTGAATGTTTAGCTTGTTTACTTACCATAGACCTTTAGTTTGTAAATAAATATTTGACATTGTGACTGCTCAGATATATTTGGAGTTTATGATGCTCAAAACAATTTGAACAGTTGTTGCATAGATGTTTTTGGTGTCTCGAATGTGTTTAATTATTTGGACACCTGAGTTGTTCATCTACTTCTGATGCTGACTGTACATACAAAATAAATATAAATTATGTAGACGCTGTTAATGACAAATAAATAAGTGTAGGTATTGTCCAGCTTTCATGCTCGTTTTTCAATTGACCTATGTCTACTTCCATAGATAGATATAAAAATAACGAGTCTCGGAGTTCTATTCGTCGCACGTGGACTTCGAAGAACATGTTAATTGATAGGTACCTGAGATCACTAGTCAAACGGGTATTAGTTTAAATTAATTCCAATATACGTTAAGTAGAAAATAATTAAATATTAAAACAACGTGGTTCCATGAAGCTCGTGTTCTGAAAACTATTTAGCAAATTTCACCAACACTCGCTAATTCGGCCAGTGTAGGCGGTCCACGTGAGGTCCATACATCAGGACGGGGTGAAACGGGGTGCGCCGCGGTGAGGAAGAGGTGAAGCGGGGTGTGGCGGGGTGAGCCCGCTTGCAACACGTGCCCGACTCAAATTAATCATTCCTATGTCGTATTAGCTACCTGCCCTGTGCGATACCTCCGACATTTTAATTATATCAAGGTCTCTCTTTTTTTCAGAAATTAATTACAGGTATAATTAATGAGGGAAATGTAAAAATGGGTAAGTAAGTTAATTGCGATGTGATTAGGTTAATTACTTGGGATAATTTGGATAGGGGAGGAAATTCTTTGCCTTTATCTCGACGTCCTTACTTTATCGAAAAGCCTGTGGAAAGCATAAGAAGCGGTGACCGGATATTGCGGAAGAAACTAACTGAAAAGGGCCTAGTTACACATAAAAAGGCAATTAGTTGTAATATGACTACAAGCCAAAAATATTTCGTACAAGATATCAGATTTCACCATAAAATATGTTTACATAAACCATTTGATGTAACAGTGCCAACTCCCTATCTTTAGTAACCCATTTTCTTTCCGCTTTCTTTCCTCCACAACTCGAGATAAGCTGATACTCTATTACACTTGCGTCCTACTTCGTGGCAAAATAACTTTAAACTTTTTAAGGTCTGAGTAACTGCAAAGCTGTGTAATATAATGTTGCTACGTTAAATAGTCGGTGTTACGAGGGCGTGGCAGGGCGGTACCCGACTCCGCGATTCGGTGGATTTATATGAAGAGCCGGTTACAAATCTTCGGTGAGCCGCAGTCGAAATACAGTTCACTTTGTACTGGATTTACGTTTATTAAGCGAGTTTAAGATGCGATACGTACGCTCGCAATCTGGCGAACAAAGCGCCTGTTAGGAAATGGAAGATGTAGGAGTGATTAGATCACTGTCTTTGTGTATATTATTTAGGGGAGGAATGGATTCTTCCCCGTGTGGGATTGAGTGTGGAAAAGCTGTTTGAAGTATAAAAGTAGTTGACGCTATTTATTTATTTAAAAATCAGAACGACATAAAGCCAATTACACTGATAGTTACACATAACATAAGTACTGAAATCTATACATATAATAAAACAGTAAAAAATCTGTGTCTGTACATTGAAAATATTAAAAAAACAATAGTTGAGGGGGGTTTAGAAACAGTAATAGAGCACGAATCCAAAAAAAAAAGTCTGTCTGTTTGTCTGTTTGTCTGTGTGTCTGTTTGTTTGTACACGCTAATCTTCGGAACTACTGGACGGATTTGAATGATTTTTCTTTTGTTGTATAGGTATTAAATCTGGGCAACATATAGGCTATAATTTTTTTTGGAAACTTGAACACCTGATGCAGAACCGCAACAGACCAGCTAAACTATAAGAGATACAAAAATGGGACCATAGCAAAAATTATTTCACGTGATGAGCATTTTCTGATGAGAGAATAGATTTGAAGATCTGGAACACCTGATGTGAAACTCCACGAGCCCAGCTACACTATAACATATATCAGAATGACGTCTTAGCAAGAGTTGTTCAGCCTGATGAGCACTCTCTGTTGCCGTATAAAAAATTAAGATCTGGAACACCTGTTGTGGAATTCCAAGCGCCCAGCTACACCATAACACATATAGGAATGACGTCTTAGCAAAAGTTGTTCGGTCTGATGGGCATTTCCTGTTGACTTATAAAAATCGAAGATCAGAAACATCTGATGTGGAAATCAAAGTTATCACTAATTTCACCGTATAATTATAAAATAACATAAGCTTGGAGTACCTCCACGCGGTGAAGGCGGTAACAGTTTAGGACTGATTTTCGATGACGATGGTATATTATTGAAAATTTGACTCTACTGGCCAAAACTCGCATTTTTTTTTTTATTTTATCGAATAAATATGCCTTCGAGCTTATGTTATTTGAGTGTTTAATTTCCTTTTCCATTTATCTTCGTGACACGGTAGCCTACCCGGTAACGCAGGGGAGCAGTCACTTAGATTATTAGAAAATTCATGGTTATGCGAACGCGCCATATTGACCCCAAAAAATGATCAAGCTGCAAAAATTAATCAAAAAATTTTGGCGGATATTGTAGGGGATGAAGTGGTTTACACTTCTTTCGACAGTGTTGTCGATCAGGAAGACGCCACTAATTACCCAGTTTAGTTTCTCAATTCACTTACAGCGAGTGGTCTCCCTGCTCATAAAATAAGACTTAAAGTCGGTGTTCCCATAATGCTAATGCGAAATTTAACTCCGCCAAAACTGTGCAACGGAACCCGTCTTATTGTCAACGCTTTACAACGTAATATAATTGTTGATACAATCCTCACTGGGTGTGGTGCCGGTGAGGCTGTGTTCATACCGCGCATACCACTCATCCCCAACAATTTCCCCTTTCAATTTAAGCGCACACAGTTCCCTGTGACTACGAGTACATGTTTTGCCATGACAATAAACAAGTCACAAGGGCAGACGCTTAAAGCCGTTGGTGTTGACCTGACAACCAGCTGTTTTTCTCATGGCCAACTTTATGTTGCTTTTTCAAGGGTCAGCAACGCTTCCGGTATTTATATATTAGCTCCTGAAGGAAAAACCCCAAATGTAGTTTATAAAGATTTTTTTTTAAAGTTATTTGCAATACTAGCTTTCGCCCGCAGCTTCACTTGCGTGAAATTTTGAACCCGTTAAGTGACGATTTTCCATACAAACTATCATCCCCTATTTAACTCCCTTAGGGGTTGAATTTCGAAAGATCTCTTCTTAGTGGATGCCTACGTTACAAAAGGAACCTACTGTCAAAATTTCAACTTTCTAACCCCAGCGATTTAGGCTGTGCGTTGATAGATCAGTCAGTCAGTCAGTCAGCTTCTCCTTTTACATGTATAGATTATTGTTAATTCAGTGTACCCTTGGGATCCGCTGCGGAATTATGGGAAGAAAAGTTTTTTTTGTTGTAGGTATAGGTATTAAGTCTGGGCAACATATAGGCTATAATTTATTTTGGAAAATGGAACACCTGATGCAGAACCGTAACAGACCAGCTAAAGTGTAAGAGATATAAAAATGGTGCCATAGCAAAAATGATTCCACGTGAAGAGCATTTTCTGCTGTGAGAATAAATTTGAAGATCTGGAATACCTGTTGTGGAACTCCAAAGGCCATCAATACTATAACATGTATTATAGGAATGACGTCTTAGTAAAAGTTGTTTAGTCTGATGGGCATTTCCTGTTAACTTACAAAAATGAAAGATCTGGAACGTCTTGAATCGTCTCGCGCATCCCGTTGTTTACCCGTCCCCAGGCTCTTAGAATTCGACATCAGACGTTTCAGATCTTCGATTTTGACGACCCCGTTGTCGCTGGCATAAGGAACAGGATCCGCGTACGAAGTCGCGGGCAGAAGCTAGTTAATTAATATAATAGATAATAGAATCTAAAATATTAACCCTCTCACTCAGTCTTCTCGCAATACACCAAGCATTCCAACAATATCATCTTCCATTCATCAGCAAATAGATCCAGTGAAGGATTCGATTCCAGGAGAGCGTTGAGTGCATTCAGCATCCTTGGAATGGGTGACATAGATCGCGCAATCGTGCGACAACGCGGCTGCGCAAAAAAATTATGGCGTCTTGCCCGGCAATAGTTGTCGGGTACAAAAAAGACACACAGCTCACCATGCAAATTAGGTGCGTCAATGGCTCCGTGTAAAATTTTGCAAGCAGTTACAAGTTGTTCGAAGGCTCGCCTGACTTGGAGCTATGTTGGGGAATGCATCGAAAGAGCCTCCATGAATGACTATACTTAAGTATCTACGTCCGGCGCACCCTAGGTAGTCAGCCCTGCTACCAATCTTGCTGACTATCTAATCTTTAGCCACGGCATGAGCTATTCTCATAACTCGCGTTTTATAAATAGGAAACTTTTCGGTCACCTTCTCGCTCGTTATAACAAACAACTTTTGTTCTAGAACGTTGGAAAAATCGAATAAAAATCAGCTTCGAGTTTTAAAAAACTTCCAGTCAATATTTATAAAAAAATCAAGACAAAGTAAAATAACACAGTTAAGTAGGTGGAAACTATTTTTATGATGCTGCGAGGAGAAAACTTGTCGGTACTAGGCCACCTACTTTATGAATTTCACAGTAAGTACTTGTAAACTTGTCTACACTTATTGATTTAAGACTTATTTTATTTCTCACAATGGTTTCCTCTTTCGATTTGTAGCTGGTAGTAATAGTGTGCGTGACTTTTACAAAATACACACATATAAAGAACTTGTCAATGTAGAATTTCCGTCGCCATCCCAAACTACTAGAACACTTCACTAAATAATAATACACAAAACTTTAAGTAACAAACAAGACAGTAACAAAATCTAATTCAAATTCCAAGGACTAGAAAGCCAACGTTAACGTGAAGACAGACGAGGAAGAATAGGGAAGAAGAAAGAATTGATGTCGCCTAGTAATTGACGCCATTGAAGTTTTGCACAAAATGTTGGCAACTTCTGAGTTACTGGCGGAGATAAAAAATGGTCCTTTCGGTATAAACAAGTCAAGTTGATACTAAAAAGACCAAAATGGTAGAATGAGAAGAGTTAGCTGATTTATTAATTAAAAAGTCAAAGCATTTATTTCAATTAGACAATTTACACGCACTTTTGAAATGTCGAGAAAAAAAAAATACTGCCGCATTCCAAAGTGTAGATTCCTATGGAGAAGAACGGGCAATAAACTCCATGGTTACTCTTTTTCATCAAATATTTACAAAAAAATTGATTACATTGTAAATAATAAAATATGTAAGGTTAAAGATCTTTATTTTCTCAAAAGAATAACAAATTCACTTACAGAGAAAACATAAACTTATTAAGTGTAACAATACGCCATCAAGCGTAACTTAAGTAACTTAAGTGTGAGAACAATGTAAGATATGCTATACTATTTAAGAGTACCTACAATTCATTTTCCATGGCAGATTAGAGATGACCAGTCCCAACTGACGGCGCCCGTTCACGAACATGACGCATGTATCAGCATCGCTCAGCTCAACCATTTCGTAGAGAACCGAACGATCCAACACACACTTTAAGACACACAATTTAAGATTAAGGTTTAAGTCCTTGCCTTCATTGACAAGGCAGCACAAGTGGTTTCAATGTTCCTGGGCTCCACTAAAAAAAGATACATTATAAAATACTAACTACAGCCTAGGTAACAATCGGTAGAGCAACCCAGTTTAAGTTCAAGTGACGCCAATAAATGTTGGGAAACTTTTGTCTTATTAGTCGCGGTGAAAAAAAACTCCTTTTTGGTGTAAACAAGTTTCGAGTGGCGAAGGAGGAAGGTAAACTTCAAAAGGTTTTTTTTCGTCCTTTATCTATTGGTGATAAACTCAGTACTCGAATCGCTAGTTCCTTTGATACTGGATTGGGTAAACATTCACAAGACTTGTGTAATTTTAACAGGTGAACAATTTCCATAGCAACAAGTATTAACAATCCGACTTCTCCACAACGATACACCACGCAATGAGTATTGTTGAAATGAAAGCTATTGTGATTATGATTACGTTACGCAACTAGAGAGCTGTGCTTATAATGTATAATCAATTATAACTTAACCCAGTAAGTCTTCTGTATGCTAGCTATACTGTATAAAGGGCCTTAGAGAGCTTTAGGGATTGAATTCAGGACAGGGTTTTAATAAGTAAAACATGAAAATGTTTTAAAACTAATTTAAACTTCATTTCAGCGTAGGTATTCTCATTGTGTAATTTCATGACCCGGTTACAAATGTAGTGTTGTATTTAGAACAAGAACTCGCTCCCGGCGACGAAGGCTTCCTGCCTTCCTGTACACGACTTACATCCGTGACGTCACTCGCTTCCATTTACAAACTGTTCAAATTGTTCTAAATAGGCCAAGTCTCTGTTTGTTCGCTAAGTGCTCTCAGCTTTATTGTTATTTAAATTCAATAAAAACTTTCTTACTCCCAACTGTCAGTGGGCGAAACATTCAATTTTCATCAACTCATCGATTAGAAGCCACGTTAACTCAAAGTTAAACGAAAAATTAACAAGTACAGGGTTCATTAACGTCTGTCTTTTGTAAAGTTCATGGAGTTTAGTAAGAAGAGGAAAATGTTGTGAAACTCTTGCCGACGTCGAGTTCGCCTTCGTAGGCAACTGCTTTGATTGTTTAGCGATAAATCGGAAGGCATTTTGGAGAATAACTCAACTAATTTTCCTTCCGAAGTTATAACGTAAATTGTAATGAAGAAAATGACGCCGGTGTTTCATACATCTTAATTTAAATACTAAAAGTTGGCATGTAGTCATGTTCATGGCAGGCTCCTGTATTCTTCGACAAGTTTATACACATTTTAGGCATTCGTGTTACTATTGCGTGTTCCTCATTTTAATCCTTCTCGCATACATAAAAAGGGAGGCCAATCGAAAGAAAGGGACAACATGCAAACAAAAAAATACGACCATAAAACAAAGGATGATTGAAACGAATCAGAAAAGATTGCATGTAGAGAGGACAGAGAATGTGGCCCTAAAATATTGCGGAGGGTCGAAGTG
Organism: Amphipyra tragopoginis; assembly: GCA_905220435.1. Classification (NCBI taxonomy): domain Eukaryota; kingdom Metazoa; phylum Arthropoda; class Insecta; order Lepidoptera; family Noctuidae; genus Amphipyra; species Amphipyra tragopoginis. The sequence continues at coordinate 491,306 of HG992003.1, read as the reverse complement.
AAAGTTGTCAAATCTGGAAATACAAAAGCGCGGGTTATAAAAAGTTAACTCGACGACACTCGAGTTCATATGGAGAAAGTTAGTGGAACACTTTAGCAAATGTGCCGATTTCGACACCCCGGCCCCGCGCCACCGAAATAACAAAAAAGTTTTTGACTTATTGGCGCATGAGGGTCCCGCTTCGGCGTAAACATGTTGGATGTTTTTTAGGCGGCATTTAGGCCAACTAGTTTATAAGTTACAGACGTTTACGGAATAAAATCAGGCCAACCGTAAAGTAGTTGTTTGCATACCCAGTAATATACTCATAACTTTGTGGATACTTATTGAAAATCAGCCAATTATTCCACATCACAAATTTTACGGTCATCTGTCCAAACTTCAGGGACACACTAAAACAAACTCGTGGAATTTCTCGCATGTGTCTATAAATGAATTTCACTGAGTTTTAGTGCCCTGCTGATTTAATAAACTTGTTTTGACAAGTATTATTCTAAAACTGAATAGTATATGCGTACAAGGATAAACTACCATAAAAGTTTAAATGGACCAAATAATTTTCACGATTTTATTACTTTAAATTCATAATTTTAGGCTCTGAATCTAATATGTGCGTAAACAGTTATAAGAAGGTTGTCAATGGATAAAAGATTTGCAAAAAATATTTTCGTGATTACCTATGATGACAAATACCATTCAAAAAGTTTTATCATGCGGAAATAAGAACTAATGTAAACGGGAAGTACAAGTAGGACTTATCGCATAGTATGGCATATTGTTCACCGTCCCACAATCGTTTTGTATCGATTAACGTAAACGAGCTATTCAACGAGCACTACAATACACGAGCAAGCCGACCTCTATTTACTAAGGAGCCACATTATCAATCCTATTACCTTCAGCTTGAATGAACTCCTTTGGCGGTTCTATTATCCTTTTGTAGTCAACGTCATCCTATAATTCCTGAACTTCAAACAACGTTTCAGTTTCCGCATACTTGTTAATTAGCGGACTAATTGAAACATTTTTAACAACGCCCAGTTTAACTTGATTAAGCTCTGAAAATTCCTCGTTGACTGAACTTTGAGATCCATTGTCCTATCTGAAAAGTTTTGCTCTGTATAGAAGAATCTACAGAGACTGCCCTAGCTCCATATTGAGTGAACTGTCTGATATTATGAAAGTTTCTAACTCCTTAATCGCTAATACTGCGAGTATTTCTACTGAGGAATTCAAGCTACCGTTTCTGTTCCTGATTGTGGCTTTTGTAAATGTTACAATAACTTAAATCTTTTTGCGAATTTGGCCTAGATTTAGCTTGCAGAAATATTCAGGAGTCTTGCCAAAATGTAAAAATATTGCAAGATAATGCTAAGTTACTGAAAATTATCGCCTTGGATATCGTAGCGGAGTCTAATAGAGAAATAGTATTCATTGTTAGAAGCAGTTAGTCCGCAACCAATCACTTGTATTAGGTAGTAACAGAGACGTGCAGATAGCGTTGTTTTATTGCCGTCGTTAAAGAACTTTGTTCGGAACAGCTTGTATTCAAACGTGTATCAAGATTTTGTACCGTAAAACGTCTGTAAATAGAGAATATTTGAGCACACTGCTTCTGAATAAGAGACTTGCAAATCCGTTTTCAATTACCGCATAAAAGCTCTGAATGCTTTTCATGCATCTCTAAATAAAATAAGTTTTCTCTAGTGCGAGCCAAGCAGTCTTTATAATATGGCATTAAAGACCGTAAATGTTCGTTACTGAAGGCGGGCCACGCCCAACCGCTGAAACGTAAGATCTTAGAACGTTGAGCTGCTAAGTTGATGTTCGATGTGTCGATGTTCCTACTTGTTATCACCATCAGCCTAGTAAATTGGGTTTTGGTCTAGTCAGATGGGGCTGAATACTAATAATACTATATACACATGGAGCAACCATTATCACATTAGCGGTATTAGCCTAGATTCAGTTATAAGATTTTTGTTCCAAATTTTTGACTATCATGGATGACATCGGAAACCAACAGCTTTCTCCAAGATAGGGAGTGGTTATGATGTGTTAATAGCAGCCACCCATCCAAACATAGTCTGACCCATGATTCCATGCGATAGCACTTTCGACATGAGCCAAACCAGTGCTAATTCATCAGATTTGTGTTTTTGCTATTCTGTGAGACCCGAAAAACATACAGCCATTTTGGCAACGATTTTAAAAATAGCTCTCTACAATACCAATTCAAGTAAAACAATCCACAGCCCCTACCAAGCAGTCACACTTTCGTATCTAATTGAAATCGCCAGCCGCCGCCATCTTCCCGTATTTAGCTAAAATGGCTATTTAACAATTCGCCTTCGCCGGCGCCGACGATCATCAATCATGCGAGCGATTAACGGGAGGGAAGGCGATAACTCACGACGAAAGCCAATCGTTTAGCCGTGGTAGGGGTAACTGGTAACTGCAAGGGCCGGTATGATTCATGCGATCCTGAACATAATTTAGTGGACGAAAATATGGTCCAGTTTGCTAGTTTTCGTGAAGTATGTTGTTTATTTTTCTTGTGTTGGTATTTGGGAAACTTGAAGCCAATATCTGCTTAAGAGGTTGGCGGAAGTTTAATGTAGTGTATCCACTTTTCGCCCATCATAGATATAAAGTACCTACTGTAAAACGAGATTATTTACCGAACAAAATTTCTTAACAAAAAAAAAACAAAAATGTTCTTGGTGGTATTTAGGGAATTAAATTTATGTTTTATTGCGCCGCATCTCAGAAAAAAAGACCATAGCTACTTAAATGAATATAATTCATAACAAACTATAACTTTTGAATAATCGACACAGTCCACATCAATCACCCACACATAACAAATCACAATCGATGCAACATCATTACGCGAGTGACAACGAGTTTGTCGCAACACGTTTGACATGAACCCGCGCCCTCTAGTGGCTGCCGCTGACACCCATTGTTCGCTGACGGAACAAACACATTTCATTCGCGCCGAGTGTGCCGTGATGCTGCGTGATCTCTGCTAAATTATCTTTTCAATTATGGGCTAGATTTGTGAGGGCGATAGTTTTGAAAGGAGGTTTTTGTTATGTTTATGCGGGTATGACGTAGTTGGTATTTATACTGCCCGATAGGATACAAGATGTACTGAACCTACTGAAATTACGCGAGTGACAACGAGTTTGTCGCAACACGTTTGACATGAACCCGCGCCCTCTAGTGGCTGCCGCTGACACCCATTGTTCGCTGACGGAACAAACACATTTCATTCGCGCCGAGTGTGCCGTGATGCTGCGTGATCTCTGCTAAATTATCTTTTCAATTATGGGCTAGATTTGTGAGGGCGATAGTTTTGAAAGGAGGTTTTTGTTATGTTTATGCGGGTATGACGTAGTTGGTATTTATACTGCCCGATAGGATACAAGATGTACTGAACCTACTGAAACTTTTCAAATATGAGCGTCCTCCTGTGTATTAATAATGGCATGCCGTAATCACCAAGCTAATTGCTAAGAGCAATATTGTTGCTAAGAGCAATATTGTTGCTAAGAGCAATATTGTTGCTAAGAGCAATATTGTTGCTAAGAGCTTGCCAAGAGAAATATTGTTGACAAGAGCAATATTGTTGCTAAAAGCAATATTGTTGCTAAAACCAGGCCTGCTTCCGAATTGCGTATCATATTCGTAATTTCAATAGCTTTCATTTTGACAATTACATAGTTGTGGAGAAGTCGGATTGTTAATAACATACGTTGCTATGGAAATTGTTGACCTGTCAAAATCAAAGCCATAGCGATTATGAGTGGTTTGCGTAATAAGGATACTGATAAGTAGATATTAAGGCAGTATTAATTAACTCTCAACATGGCGGCCTGAGAACAAGCTCCCAGGAGGCGCTGCCTGTGAGTAGAATTTCATACATTAATTTAACCATTTCTTTTATGTGCATCTGAATTCAAATCAAAAGACACTTAGGAATGAGATCTCAAATAAGAATGAGAATCATTTATTAATACGAGCCTAGATGTTCTAACAACCAAGATAAATGATTAAACAAAAAGCCAATAATACTTTAAAGATCGATTTATCTTAATTCTCTCTTATTATACTTCAAAACTTATTAGAACACCCTAATTCCAAACCTCTGCTACCTAATACCAAACCTAATTATTCGTTGCACGTCAACTTATTGTTATTTACCAGAGTTTGGAACAACAAAGTTAAGAAAAAGGCTGCCCTTAATACCGTGTGGGGAGTATATCGCCTTTGCATACTCGTGCCTCAAAGAGTGGGAAAATTGAGTATGAAAGAACGGAAATTAAAGTAACAGGACTTTGTGAACGAAACAGACGTGCCGCGGATGAGGGAAGGGTGGACGCGGTATTAGAAAGATTGGTTTAAAAAGATCCACTGAAGTGACTGTGCACACTATCTATAATAAAAGTGGTAGTTGAAAATTACAATTTAGGTGCTTGATATGAGATTCATAATGTTGATCTTCATTATAGATTACTCTGTCAAATCACAATGAGATCTGAGATTAATTCGTATTTGTAATAAATATAACTTCAAAAATAATCTAATAACAGTTTCTGTCCTCTCAATTTTTGGTAAATCTAGTTGACGTGATTAGTTTTACCACGGTGCCCATTTGTCACTTATAATTTTTAGATCTTGCCTTAAATTCAAGTACAAGAAATAGCGATAAGTTTGCCCTTATCATAAGATAGGTACGTCATCGGGGAGTTGTAGGTTCACCTTCAACCCCGTTTAACCCTTTCGAAATCGTAACAGTTTCGTTATGTCCCCTATTTGTGCATCCTCAGGAAATTAAATTATTTACTGTTTCCTTTGATAAAAATATCCGGGATACAAACACAGTGACCTTTGACACAGTTTCACCTTTTATCAGTTGTAGGTCCGAGTGTTGTGGCGCCAGTTGGGAGTGAATTAAGTCCAGTGGTGGATTGCGAAAGGTTGAGCTCGTTGATTGATAGATTGAAGGACTTTAGTAGACTATCTCTCCGTACAAAAATATTTCATTATGAACCACGAAGCTTCGTGTTATGAACTTATTCTTCAACAACTCAAACACTTATATGCGGTAAAGTGCGGACGTTTTCTGGGGCTGTTTTTATTGGTTGAGGTGCAAATAGTAGGTACCTCCTAATTGGTTTTTGTCTATTTTTTTTTTATATCAGTCTTTCTTCTGCTAGGCTTCCTCGTTCACCCAAACGATCAAATCCTGTACTAAACAATAAACCACATCCATACCTATTTAACCTGGCTGTTTAACCTCTCTTCCCCTAAAAATCACTTCCTGCTTAAGTTCTTGCATCATTGGCATGCCATCAGTCCACCAGACATCAGATTACGAAGACGAGCGTGGAGCGACACATGCTGTCGTCAGAAAGGGGGAGGGATGATAGAGGGAGGTGGGAAGTAGCATTCAGTGGGAAAGTAAAGAAGGTTTAATCCTTAACTACGATAGGGAACTAAAATGTCGCCATTGTAATAATTATGTAAGACGAAATAACACAGGTATACAATGTTTCTGTAATCATTGGATATAGAAGAATGATACAGATAATACATTATCTATTGAAACGAAATTATAATCTAATAGTAACAATTATAATCGTTCCATTTGTTTTTAATGCTACAATTAATAACGTTGTCTATGCCGATTTGTCAGCTTCAAACTACTGCAGTTGTGGATTGCAACCGTTTCTGAAATTTATCGTTAGGTTCGCTTTCTTTTCGCGGTTTGTAATGAATGGATCTTCTATCCTTAGTTTAGTATGTAGTCTAGGATATAGAGTGCACCCAAGTTAAACAGTGTCAAGGTTTAAGTTAGCACGATAAGTTAGCGAGATAGCGGTATAGACGATTTTATTACGTCCCCTACCCTTTGCCGTCCCTAGCTCTTAGTATTAGCTCTTTGTAGTTCTATGTTTTGAGCTGATTCGATTCAGTTATTTTTTGAGGGATTTGCTACAGTTAAACGTTTTATTTTGTGTTCATTTACTTTTTTGCTGTGTAGTTTCCTGACTATTGTCTCCTCCAGTGACGTTACTTCTGTCAACCTTACTGATTAGCTAATGTTTTCATCACGGCATGAGCTATTCTCATGTAGCTGACTGCTGACTCAAGAGAAGAAGGAAAAGTTAGGAATAGGCTCCTCTGTTTCTATGAATATGGTGAAGTGCAACAGAGGCATAATGTCAACACGGGCAGTATTATCATCCCAGAGCACTGATGACAGTATATTAGATTTTGCTGATCAGTTTCATTGGTTCGTTGACATGAAATGACAAGGAAGTATAATACACACTAGTGTGGCGGCATCTATCTCGCCACATGCGAACTATCCTACATCGCGCAATCAAGATTTAACACGCAAATAGTATATATACAACCTCCCAACATCAACCGTTGGGCAGTAGCCCGCCAGGTACAAGACTCCGCCTGGTTGGAGGATCCTCCTTTTGGTTGGAGGAACACCACACCTAGTTTCTCCACACTAGCACTAGCGATCACTTAAACCTCGTATTTTCAATTCGCCGCTTGAGGACCTCCGCTGCTGCAGCTGCAAAGGCCTTCAAGCGGCGAAAATATAATAACTTTATTAGTAATTATATTTTCGAGCCGTTTGGAGTCAAAACACTTGGGCCGTGGGGTCCGAGGGCCCAACTCTTATACAAAGATATTGCAAGAAGGCTGGTCGACACGTCCCGTGACCCGAAGGCTGGCCTCTACTTTGGTCAAAGGATAAGCATTGCCATACAACGTGGCAATTCTGCCAGCCTTCTGGGCACGATACCAGTCGACAGCGATGCGGAGGAATATTTTGATGCCCTATTTTAGTTTATAGTTTTTAATAGGATATAATCTTCTTTATTTGTATATACTTTTATTTATAATTATGTAAATAATGTTTGTGTAAATATTGTATGATAAATGAATAAATAATTGGCGTAAGAGACAAGTAAAGAATTTATCCCTTACGCCAATTGAAATTTCCAACGACGAAATAAAACAAGAAACATCATTGTCAATCTACATTATGAAGAAAATTGATGTGAAATAAGATTATCGATTCAGTTTTCCGTAAGTCTTTTTCCTTATTTTTTCAATACTGCCCATAAACAGATAAGAGTACCTATCATTAAATAATATTATATTATTTTCTTATATCAAAACACAACATCCAAGGAACAAACACGGCATACAATAGCGTAATCCGAGAGCTTTCAATCATATCAATCATGTGCTCGATCGGAACCGAACCCTTGACTGGAGGCGTTACGCGAGTTTTCAACACTACATAGTAGGGTATCAACACGGAAGTCAGATTTTGATATATAACTTTTATATATGTGCGCAAACAAAAGTATCTAACTCGTTTTTAATAGCTCTGAAACGGTGGAAATTACCCAAGTAACAAAAGCTTCTATAACCAGGGTGTTATAACACTAAATAGTGATATAGTAGGCCTATAGTGGTAACCATTGTGACTGCTTGTACTATAAAGGTTTTTAAAAGAGCGTTTTGGTTCTATAAGATTAAAGAGCATTTATGTTCTATAATTTAGCTCTTAGAACGCTTACAGGACCATACAAAAGAATCTTTAAAGTGTTGCACTGTAATAGATATGAAAAAAGCGATTATGGTACTATTTAGTACTATAGACGACCTTTCTGACACTTTTATGTATCTATTTTGCACTAATAATGCGTAAAAATAACTTTTACAGTACTAGTATTGTAGAAGTATCGAAAACATTATTACAGTATCAATCTGCACTATAAAAGTACCTAACACAACCATTACGTAACCTTTTAGCTCCTTAAAAGCTCCCTCAACATCGCTATGGCGCTAATTCTGTAAAAGTCATGAAAACTCTTCTATAGTACTAAACAGTACCATAGCGACTCCTAATGTAATTGCTAAATAACGTAAATTCTAAATAGCTCTATAAGTGAGTTTGTGTTACTGCTACGGTACTAAAGCGTGACATAAAAGCACTAAAATTAATAATTAATGGACTAATTCATTTTCGTTGAAATAACGGCTGCTGTTTTCTGCCATGATAGCACATTAGCAGCACGGCTGGAGCCAATGTGTACTATAGCAGCCATAGTTGGGACAAGTCCTTATTTTATTAATTAAAATTTAATTAAAACACGAAAATTATGAGGGCGCATTGTTAAATTTGAAATCAGCATAATTGTTTTATCGATACAATTATTTTCGCAAGTGCAAGTTATGGCAGAATTACTATCCATGAATGTTTTGAAGTTGTCCTTTTTATTACATGTTACGTTAAGCAACAATTTCCGATATATTTTCACAACACGAACAAAATGTGTGATAAAAAAGATCACTGGAATCGTTTACGGTGCATAATAGCACTATAAAGATGTTTTGGTTACTTTTATAGTGCAAATTTGTGACATAAACGATGCAGAAACACTATTTTAGTACTAAAAAGCGTTTCTCGACACTTTTACTTTTCAACTATAGAGCTGATTTATCACCGTGAGAGCCTGTATGTAATATTTATAGAATAAATCAGTGATAAAACTAGGGCCTATTTGGGGTTCTGTAAACGTTTACAACACCATTATAGTACTAATCATAAACACTAATTAGCACGCTCCAAAACGTTCTCAGGACTTTTATAGTATCAAATTTTGTTACTTGGGTAGTGTTTATGATTAGTACTATAATGGTGTTGTAAACGTTTACAGAACCCCAAATAGGCCCTAGTTTTATCACTGATTTATTCTATAAATATTACATACAGGCTCTCACGGTGATAAATCAGCTCTATAGTTGAAAAGTAAAAGTGTCGAGAAACGCTTTTTAGTACTAAAATAGTGTTTCTGCATCGTTTATGTCACAAATTTGCACTATAAAAGTAACCAAAACATCTTTATAGTGCTATTATGCACCGTAAACGATTCCAGTGATCTTTTTTATCACACATTTTGTTCGTGTTGTGAAAATATATCGGAAATTGTTGCTTAACGTAACATGTAATAAAAAGGACAACTTCAAAACATTCATGGATAGTAATTCTGCCATAACTTGCACTTGCGAAAATAATTGTATCGATAAAACAATTATGCTGATTTCAAATTTGACAATGCGCCCTCATAATTTTCGTGTTTTAATTAAATTTTAATTAATAAAATAAGGACTTGTCCCAACTATGGCTGCTATAGTACACATTGGCTCCAGCCGTGCTGCTAATGTGCTATCATGGCAGAAAACAGCAGCCGTTATTTCAACGAAAATGAATTAGTCCATTAATTATTAATTTTAGTGCTTTTATGTCACGCTTTAGTACCGTAGCAGTAACACAAACTCACTTATAGAGCTATTTAGAATTTACGTTATTTAGCAATTACATTAGGAGTCGCTATGGTACTGTTAAGTACTATAGAAGAGTTTTCATGACTTTTACAGAATTAGCGCCATAGCGATGTTGAGGGAGCTTTTAAGGAGCTAAAAGGTTACGTAATGGTTGTGTTAGGTACTTTTATAGTGCAGATTGATACTGTAATAATGTTTTCGATACTTCTACAATACTAGTACTGTAAAAGTTATTTTTACGCATTATTAGTGCAAAATAGATACCTACATAAAAGTGTCAGAAAGGTCGTCTATAGTACTAAATAGTACCATAATCGCTTTTTTCATATCTATTACAGTGCAACACTTTAAAGATTCTTTTGTATGGTCCTGTAAGCGTTCTAAGAGCTAAATTATAGAACTTAAATGCTCTTTAATCTTATAGAACCAAAACGCTCTTTTAAAAACCTTTATAGTACAAGCAGTCACAATGGTTACCACTATAGGCCTACTATATCACTATTTAGTGTTATAACACCCTGGTTATAGAAGCTTTTGTTACTTGGGATAATTAGCACGCTCCAAAACGTTCTCAGGACTTTTATAGTATCAAATTTTGTTACTTGGGTATGCTATACGATAGCTTCTAAATTTTTTTAATGAGTACTACTATACAACGTTATTTTTACTTTATACGAAAACCGAGACACCCCAACAAGATTTTCATCAGAACTGCCTGAATATGTGTTTTTTTTTTAGTAAATCTCCAAGTTACACCTTAGTTTATGTCGCGTTAAGTTCCCTAAAAAAGTATGAAATGCCTGAGATGTGCTATGTAGGAGTGGTCTAATACACGGAAACTGACCGAGCGGACCATTTCAAGCCTCAAGGTGTCTATTCCCGTCAATTGTTATGGGTAGAAACCTACTGAAACAAATTTGAAATTTAAGTAAAAAAAAAAAAAACAAAAAAAAATGTGGTGTAAAAAATATGTCAATCGATTCTCCTAGTGATTCTGAACAAACTAGTTTCAGGTTTCGCATATACTAAAACTAACCTCGTATATTCTGCGCTGTAGACTTATGCCTGGTTGTTAGGTGCAAAAACGGCTCGTTTTACTTATCAATGGTTTTTTATGCTACGCTAATTTTACTTGTGATAGCTACTAACGTATGGGAGGATCAACAATGCAAAGCTGGGGTCTTTGCTTCATTATTGGTAAAGATACAAGAATCTAAATATTCAACCAATAACGGTCGGTAAAGCATAGGAATTAGTCATTAGATAGTGTATACAGTATAAGCCTTACTTGACCGTATGTAGTTTTACCTAGTAGTTTTCAAAATTGGGTACATACACAAAAATCCGGTATTTAAAACTTTTCTAAACATCAATCTCATCAATATGCACCCTCTTACTTCTTCAACTCATATTCACCCAGGTCTGGGTACAGCTGATAGTTCTTATGGGATTTAGCTCAATCTCGGCCCTTAACTGTCTTAATCCATTTATTTTTTACGTGGATATCTGACCTGTGTGTACCTTGCAACTGACCAAGGATATCCCAACGACACATTCCAATTTGCCATTCTAAATAATTCGAAAGCGATGCGAGAGGATTTGTGCTTCGGTCACAACCCGGTTAAGAGACAAGACTTATAGGATTAGCCCACGCCCAGTAGTACGGCAGATTAAGTAGAGTGTCTGTTATTTATATTTAGGTAGTACTCCCGGTTTCTATGTAAAAATGTCCTAAATTCCCAAATAGTATCTACAAAAAATATTTTAGTTATGTAAGCAATCGCCGAGAGTTTTTCGAGACCGTTTTCTTCGGTGTATTTATCTAAGTAACTTAGTATGTTTAACCTTGTATCCCTTGGACTAGATGTACCTAGTTTGGCGAATAGCCTCCTTTATTATGTCAAAAGTATGTACTTTACTGAAGCCAATACTTCTAAAATACGTTGGCAGTACCTAAATATTTGGATGTTGATTACATCTATCTTAACCTTAAAGCTTTATATTTCAATGAATGTTCAATTTGGAAAATTGAATTGCATTTATTAATATTGAATGTTTACAAATCAGTACTTGCTGGATCAAATGAAACTTAACTGTCATTAATTAAACAAAGGGTCAACACAAGTGGGACGGTTTCAAAGATAATCTAACTCATGCCCCTACTCTGTAACTACAACGACTCGTACTCGAAACGGTTATTTTGATCCTCTTGCTATACATTGCTAGCTATGTACGAGAGCCCGTGTAGATGTGTCTTGTTTACTCGGAAATGGACTTTGTTACGGATAACTTTATTAGTGGGAAGTTTAGTTTTAATGGAGGGCAGTAGTCTTGTTGTGCATGCTTTAACATCTCCGTTGTAATATAAACTCTGATACATTTGAATAAGGTCGACACTTAGTTAAACAAGTTAACTCTTTACTGGATTACTGAGCAATTTGGGGCGCTTATGCAAGTATGTGTGCGGTAATACTGCTTACCTTTAAGATGTAAGCCTTGATGATAACAATAAGTATCATATAAAGTAAATGTGGAGGTACGAAGTATCTCTTATATCTCCTTTAAGTGTAAGCCGAATTTAGTAGAATAGGAGATAGGTCTAGAGGAAATAGAGGTCAGAATAGCGGAAATAATGGGTGCTTCCATTTAAAGGGATTGCCGGCCAGGTACACAAGTGAATTTAAGGTATTTGAAGATTTAGGGCTGTCACGGGAGAGTACGATGTTAAAATCTATATTGCTGGAAATGTTTCACAATTTTTCAGAATAGAATTTGATCGGAATCCTAATGATCCTCGAACGTAGGCTATAAACTGCTATAATGAAGAAATTACAAATTAAATTTACAACTTATAGTACCTGCGCGTCATGCTCGGTAGGTAAATTGATGACATCGACATTCACAATATTGAATTTAGTGATACAGTCTAGTAAAACGTAAACAAATCTTTGATGTTGGAATTTATATTTTGCTTTAAGAAACCATTAAACATACACATTTTTAGAAAACCTAATACTTCTCCAATCGCATAAAAAATAAATGAAAATATTTTTTCCATGATCAAAGTTTTGTTTACCTTATATGCAAATTAAAAATGGCCGAGCAATACACAAGTTGTGATTCCTCTGTACTACTCTGCTCTAATGACACAAAGGGATAGTGATAGTCAATTCATAGATACATGCATCGATGACAACGACATAGTCACGCAAACGTTACAATGTTCCACGAATAGCTTGCCTGACATGTCCGAAGATGAAGATGACCAAACAAAGGCCTTGAAAGATCAAATTCAAAATCTAGTATCGCAGTTGAAGGGAGCACACAAAGAAATAGAAATATTAACGTTGGAAAATAGTAAAATTAAGGAAACCAATGAAGAATTAAAGAAAAAAAATGATTTGTACAAAAGAATTAGCCAAAGCCCAGCTAAACTAAAATTGCCCACACCAAAGAAAAAAACAAACAAAATTACAAAAGCAAAACAGACTGAAACATCAGTAGCTGTGGAAAATTTACCAAAAGTCTTATCAGACAAAAGTATCACGACCGAAACTGGACGAACACCTACCCCCGTCAAGAAGAAAATATGCATACTGAGCACCAACAGGAAGAACAAACTTTTATCAGTGGCAGAAAATACATTTGATAAAAAGTTTGATTTATGTCATTACAGTAAACCGAATGGAGACACAGAGCAACTGCTTACTGGCATAGAAACAAAGTTATGTGAATTTTCTATGAATGATTACTGCATAATATTAATAGGGGAAGAAGATTTCTCAACAACTAATGATTACCACAAGATAATTCCCTACATACGAAAAATACTACAAAATATTAAACATACAAACATAATTATCTGTTTCCCCACTTACAAGCTTGGCTACAACTTTAATATATACAATTGGAGGATAGAAACATTTAATAATATATTATTGCAAGATGTGTTAACCCACAAACATGCATATTACATAGACTCCAACTTGAATTTAACAACCAATTACAGCATGTTTCATAAATATTCAGGCGAAATAAATAACGCAGGACTCAGAACAATTTTTGACAGTTTAAATAAATTAATTATAGACATTGAATGCTGGGACACGAAAAGTACATTAGGCGAAAATGAAATAAATACAGAGAAGCTGACAAATTTTTTTCGTGACCAATAGTATGTATGTTATGCACCAGAATATTGCCGGTTTATTAAACAAATCCGACCTAGTCACAGTATGTCTAGATGAGTTATCGGAAAAGGGTGTAAATGTCGATATATTATGTATCACTGAACATTTCATTATGGCAGGATACGAATCCTATTTGACCGTACCCAATTATCAACTAGCGGCGTCGTTCTGTAGAAAGGAAAGCAAGAGAGGTGGAGCATGTATCCTGGTAAAGAATGGACACAAGTTCATAGAATTGAAGAAGATAGCCAACATATCACAAATCGGAGTATTTGAATGCTGCGCCATAGAGCTACCTATCTATAAGACTGTTATTGCATGTGTGTATAGAGTTCCCAAGTTAACTAACTTTAATGTATGCATGGATAAATTAAAAATTCTCCTTATAGAGCTCACTAAAAAACGCCATCAAAATATTATAATTGCAGGGGATTTCAATGTCGACGTCTTAAAAAGGAACCTTCAAACTACTGAATTCGAATGTCTTTTATTAAATTACAATTTAAAATTGGCAGTTAACCAACCTACACGTATGAAAAGTCAAACTTGTATTGATAATATTGCACATAATTTTCATAGAACATGTAAGGCAGAAGTGCTAGAACTTGCACTATCGGACCACACAGCACAGTTAATTAAGTTTCCGATACAAAAAAAATGTAGCATTAAATACTGGCATGTAACAAGACGTGACTACTGTAATGAAAATATGACAAAATTTAAAAATTACTTAAATAATTTATCATTTTCTGAAATTTACGAAGCACATGATGCTAATGTAGCGTATAAATCTTTTCTTGACATATTTTCATTATTTTATAAATTATGCTTTCCTGAAATAAATACTGTAATTAATACTATAAAAAAGCCGAAATGGATATCACAGGGCATTAAATTATGTAGTAAAAAGAAAAGGCATCTTTTATGGCAATTCAGACTAAAACCAAATCAAATTAATAAATTGAAACTGACCAAGTATTCTAAACTATTTAAAAAAATTGTAAAACTCACTCAGCGGGCACAAAATAACTACACAATAAATACTTCAGATAATAAATCGAAAGCAACTTGGAAAATAATAAATAGCTCTAAGTTTAACATCCCAAAGAACTGTATTGACAAAATTCAAGTAAACAATGACATTATCACTGACCCAAAGGGCATAGCAGATTCATTCAATAACTATTTCATTGACAAGATTAATCCGATATTAACTTCTAAGAAAAAAGTTCCTTCAATAATACAAAACAGAAAAGACTCTTTTTTTCTGACCCCATGCTTGCCCGTTGAAGTGTTTAGAATTATTAACGCCTTAAAAAATACAAACAGTGTAGGATACGATGGTCTATCAACTAAAGTTATAAAATCAGTAGCGGGAGAAATATCTACACATTTAAGCTATATAATAAATCTTTGCATAGAGACTGGTATTTTCCCAGAAGCACTCAAAATATCTACAGTTAGACCATTATTTAAAAAGGAAAATAAAGAGCTAATGCAATTCTATAGACCAATATCACTCATTAGTATAATCTCAAAAATATTTGAAAAATATTTATACAAACAATTGTATACGTATTTAGAAACACATAAAATACTAGCTAACGAACAAAAAGGGTTCAGAAATGGTAAAACTATAAACTTGGCAATATATGATTTTCTACATAATGTTATACAAAAAGTAGATACGAATATACCTGTATGTACAATATTCTGTGACATGACACAGGCTTTTGACTATGTTCGCCACGATATCCTAATTGAGAAACTAGAAGCATATGGCATTAGGGGCAATGTCTCAGATCTCATTCAATCATATATAAGCAACAGAAAACAGTTTACAGAAATATCGGCAATAAATAAAAGCACTAAACACGAAGAAATTTATAAATCAACAGAACGTATAGTTAAATTTGGCGTACCTCAAGGTAGTGTCCTAGGCCCACTCTTGTTTATATTGTACATTAATGACCTACCTAAAGTAATCGACCACCCAATAACACTATTTGCCGATGATAGTACCATTACAATCTCATGTAAAAATAGAGACACATATGAAGCTGACATTAATAATTCTATAGCAACAATGATAAAATGGTTGGAAAACAACAATCTAAAGATTAATCTTGAAAAAACTAACATTTTGCATTTCACCCAAAGATCAACCATTCCAAACGTTAATGTGCACTATCGTAATATAAATATCAATAAAGTTGACACAGCCAAATTTCTTGGAGTAACAATAGACAGTAAACTAGACTGGAAATCACATACAGAAGCTTTAAGCAAAAAAATAAGTAATTCCACATACGCACTGTATAAATTAGCCCCACTGTTAAATGTCAATGCGCTGCTAACTGCTTATCACGGTTTAGTGTCCTCTAACTTAAGATACGGAGTCATCTTTTGGGGCAATTCAACAAATAAAGAAATAATTTTTAAGACCCAAAAAAGGTGCCTTAGAACTATGTTTGGACTTCATGTTACTGACAGCTGTAAACCTTATTTTAAAAAATATAAAATATTAACTCTTCCATCCATGTATATTTTAGAGACTGTCATGTTTGTTAAATTAAACCCAAATCTATTTCCCCGATTGTCCGATAAAGTAATTAGAAATAGACGGGACAATAACAAACTTTGTATTCATAGTTCCAGGACTGCACTATTACGTAAAAGTATATTCTGTATGGCTCCGATAATTTATAATAAGATGCCAAAAGATTGGAAGGAATTTACAACCGTAAAACTAAGAAATAAGTTAAAAAGTCTCTTATTACAAAAAGTATATTATAGCATTGATGAATTTCTGACTGATAAAATATAACTCCGTCCTAACTGTTCTATGTGAATCATTGGCATTTTATTATCCAGATGATTATTTTAATTTTTGTGTTAAAAAACGAATTTGACATTTCTATTAGCCTATGATACTTTTTGTCGATATTTGTATAATATATATTCACATTTAATTTCGACTGTTGATTTGTTTCAATTTCAAAAATTGTTCATTGATAGATTCTTCAATAATAGTGATAGTTATTATAGTGATAGTCAATAAAATCAATGTACCTATTATTATTATTAAATTCACCTATATTTGTACGCCGTAAAGGCAAGACATGACTGATACTTATTCTGTAATTTTAACATCTTGCATGCTCTGTATGTATACTCATGTTTTGGGCAAATAAATGATCTTGTATCTTGTATCTTGTATCTTGTATAGAACACAGTACCCAAAACAAAAGATAGTTAGGTACCCGATACTTTTCTTTTTCATTTGCAAATTGGGATAGATTTTTCCTGTTGAGCCCCGTACACAAACTTTTCAGTCGCTCATATTCCAGCCTTATTAGTTTTAATCCTAAAAGCATATAGGATGTTATGTTTGTTTATATATACCAAAATATCCACCAAAAAACCTGGAGATATCGAATGAAAGCATGTTTTTCGTGAGCTTAGTCATTTTAAATTTCCGGATGAAACTTGGGACGAAAATGGTGGCTACTTTGTTTTTTTGTTGATATTTACGTAAAGATTACACGGTGAAATGAAATTTGTTTTAAGGAAAATGCGCGGCCATTTTTTATTACTATATGACCTTTACAGTTAGGAAAACTGTGCAGCGCGTAGAAGGCTTTTTATCACATAAATTAAAAAAAACTAAAATGACTGCCTCTTTGATCTAGCGGTCGCTAACGCGACTGTTGAGCGTCAAGTCCTGGGTTCGATCCCCAAGTTGGGCAAATTGTTATTGGATTTTTCCGTGTGGAATTTCTCAGTAGCAGCCCGGAGTCTGGATTTGTGTCCGATTCATGGCAATAGGCTCGCCCCCTTTATCATGGGACTTAAACATAACGGTGAAATGAGAGTGTACTATACTTTTCTGCCAACGCTTCGAGGAATATAGGCGTGATGTTACATTAATAACAATATAATTAGTGTAGAAACGTTTTCCAGCGTTTTTGAATGATATATAACTAGTCGGGCAATCCCGAAAAATGCACGTGAGTAAACCGTAACTAATCATAAATATGAATGATATGTTGATAAACTAGGTGGTTTGACTGTTTGCTATTAAAACAACCGAAATGTTTGATATGAGCTAGCCGCTGCTAATGCCTGATAGGTTGGGCAGCTGGTACCTGATGATATGCACGGCGTTTTAACTAACTGATAGAATAAAACAATCATGCTGCTTGAGTGCGCTTGATACACTACAAATATATAATTTGTTAATAGCTATGAAACTGTAAATTTTTGTTGCTAAGATTTGTATACAGACAGGCCAGTCAGAGCTGGAGCTGAGCATATAAAAATGTATGAGTGGCTCAAACAATTATCTTTTTTTACTATATATGACTTGTGTCGCGTAAGGGTTATGCCGGACTCTTACCGGCTAAAAACCCACGGTGTTCCTTCCCCTAACCCTTGGCTGGGGTTGCGGAATACGCAGCTGCATGCACCGTGACCACGGCAGGCCTCGGTCCGCCAGCCCCTGGCGGACCTCTCCTTCTGTGGGGCCTTGCCCCACGTCTTCCTGAGATGCGCGCCTGGAACACTGCGCGCCGCCTTCTCGGACCTGTTAGGGCTTGCGCAGACGAGGGACAGTGGCGGACAAAATGTCCGCGGTGCACTCGTATTAGTACTACTATAAGGTTGTCATTAGGTTGCACTTTGTCCGCGTATACCGCCAGACGACATGGGGTGCAACCTTATAGTGTAGTACTAATAAGAGTGCACCGCGGACATTTTGTCCACCACTGTCCCTCGTCTGCGCAAGCCCCTTACTGGTCGGGCGACGGGTGTCGCGTCTGACCCTAGTCGCACCTGATAGTAAGTGCAAACAGGGTCTAAGATGAAGCACACGAATCCAAGTAACAGAAATAAAGAGGGAAACCCCTATACCCCTCTGGCTCTCACATACACACGACGGAACACAGTAAACTGCTTGACTTTAATGTGAGGGTGGTAGCTAGCCAGGCGTACCATAAAAATCCTACCATCAAGCTTGTTGGATTTTGTTGAATTTTACAATATGCTTCTATTCCTAGCGTAGTAAGGAAGTTTTATATTCTAGCCCGTCCCCACGCGGGAAAAAACACAGCCTAAGAGCCTTCTACAGAATTATTTTTCTCCTTCTATGTGACAGGATATTCCACTTCTAGCACATTATAGAACACGGCATTTCACTTTGGCATATCGAGAAAAACTTACAGTGTTCTCTTTGGAGAGTTGTCGCAAATCTACGGAAATTAGGTCGGGGACACTCAAGCCGCTGGCCGGCTCGTCTGTACGAGATTATGAGGGATGACCGCGGCTTAGTGAGAACGCACCCTAATATATCACTGTAGCAGGGAATTTTGGTAATTGTTTTCGTTTGTAAAGATTTGTATAAATTACGTTTGTACTGTCCGAAATCATCTAGGGGCAACCGCGACTAAGTCAAAGAATACAAAAAAAACATATATTTAGTATTTTTTATCGTTCGTATCGTTTTATATACATAATTATGGGACCAATAAAACCCAAATTAATAAAAATATTATAGAAGTAGAGTTGAAGGCATATACAAGCTTAGTTTAAGTATATACTAAACCTGAAACTAGTTTGTTCAGTATCACTAGGAGAATCGATTGACATATTTTTTACAACACTTTTTTTTTCATAAGTTTCTATTTTGATTCAGTAGTTTTCTACCCATAACAGTTGACGGGAATAAACACCTTGAGGCTTGAGACGGTCCTCTCGGTCAGTTTCCGTGTATTAGACAACCCCTGCATAGCACATCTCAGGCATTTCACACTTTTTTAGGGAACTTAACGCGACTTGGAATTTACTAAAAAAAAAACACATATTCAGGCAGTTCTGATGAAAATCTTGTTGGGGTGTCTCGTTTTTTGTATAAAGTAAAACTAAGGTTGTATAACATGCATTATCCTTACTAATATTATAAACGCCAAAGTAACTCTGTCTGTCTGTAACTTCATCACAACTAAACTACAGAACCGATTTTGATGCAATTTGGTACAGAGATACTCTGGAACCCAGAAAAGGACATAGGATACTTTTATCCCGAAAAACGTGGAGGACGCGATAAACGAAATCCACGAGGGCGAAGGCGTGAGCAACCTCTAGTACCTCGTATTTCCTACCTGTAGTTCTTTAATAAAGTCATTAAAGATCCAAGCAATACAAAAACATGTTTGTACTTGTAATGTTACCATCTGAAGTCACGCATGTACTTATTTTTGGTTGTAATGAACCCAAAAATAAATAACGTATGTACTTAGGTGTTTTTATCGTACTCTAGCTCCGACCTCAATTTGTAAATGTTAATTGAGCGAAACAGTTTCTGTGGGCTAGCAAGCGGGCGCAACATAAAACAATCTTATTAAAGTACTTTTATCGTAACATAATCTCGACGAAATCTAGTTTTAATAAGCACTTCGTCCCGTGAAGTACCTATCATTAGCCCAAAAAATGGTATTTATATTTTGTATCATTAACAAGACGCTTATCATGATGGCTTTTGTTTTATAAAGAACCGCTCACTCAGGATACATACACAGTAGATATACTATAAGCTAACGCAGTACTTCAACTTACTATTAATCGCCTGAATTGACACACTCACACAGACACGCACTGTATATTAAGTATAATGCACTCTTTGTCAAGTACCTACTCTATGATGGCCGTAACTGACTGTATTCCGATTATCACTTAGACTTGTTGCAGTGCGTGTCTGTGTGAGCGTGTCAATTCAGACGATTGTAGGTATTTGAAATACTGTTTTAGATTAAATATGTCGCAGAATCAACACAGAAGCACAACTATTAGAATGACTATTGATTATTGTTAATGTAGTAGAACGCCATCTATTATCGTTTGTCGGAAACGTCAAGCAGTGTGCTTGGGTGAGGTCGGTGCGGGGCGTGGCATGTCTTGTTTGACGGTTGTCAGCAAGCTGTCAGCTATCGGCTGTCGGCTGTCAGCTGTCGGCTGTCAGCTGTCATTTTTTTCGACATTGGATGCATTTGATTTGAGTGAAGTTACTTTGGAATTTGGAATGAGACACGAGGGAGAGAATAAATAGAGGACTATAATCAGTGTTGTGACTATTATTTCCTGCCTAGACCATGTCGAACTTGGACTCTGATGACGAGGTACCCCAATGGGTGAACTACCCTCGTTATATATATACTGTGATACGGGCAAGCGTTCTGCGCTCGGTGGCGAATTGGCTGGCGACGCTGCGTTAGCCAATTAAAATACAGAAAGCTTGCCCACAGTCTGTGTGAGCGAGTTATTAAATGGATTGAAAACAGTTTAGTCATTTTGAACGGTAAAATTCTAGAAAGTATATTTCAATATACACTCATGGAATTCCCGTCGCTTGACTCCGTTTGAAGTTGGAGACGAGTCGATTGACGATTGATACCGATTATGAGTGTGTCATAGCGGCCCAGCTCGAGTGATACTGTCGCGATTTTGAGTACTAATAGAGTAATCGAATACTTGTATACGTGTGTGTGTTTCGTCGTTTTCGATATTTGGTAGGTATATAATTAATATGGGTTACGAACGAATGGTATATTTGATCCGTGCATTAATGATTTAACAGGATCTACTGGAAAAGTTCGTATCATTTTCCTAGTTTAATTATTAGGAATCTAAAGAGTACCATACTTGTGCCCGGAAAATGACAATAGGTTCATCTAGAAGGCGAAACGTGAATACCTGAAAGGAGGTGAAAGGACAACACTTCTACTTACCCTTTCAAGGATTACAGGCGTGTGAGTGCATTGCATGTATGTATGAATAAAGAATAAAACAATGCCTTTTATCAGAACGTGGTTTCTAGTCTGATTGTTCGCAGATCGATAACCGTTTGACCCGGTATACCTCTTTGGGAATACTCCTTCCCCTGTTCCCTGTCGGTTGGAATTAACTAAATAATACCCAACTACATAGGTACTATGGAAGAGATAAGACGGTTCATCTTTATTAGTAGGTACACCCTTTGGCTGGCAGTGGACTATAATCTTATAGATAACAAAATAAGGAATCATTAAATGATTCTAAGTTTAACTTTTACCTATTTTGTTTGTTCGAGGAAAATAAAATAATTTACTTAGTCAAAGGTCTTCAGCTACCATATTTTTACCTTTCCCTTGAAAATTCTAAGCTGTGCCAACTCCGTACATTAATAGACAGTATTTGTAAAGATGGCAACGGCATAAATATTATAGAACGGTTGCGAGCCAATCGAATAAGTCCACGGTGACCTATTTCCTCTAGTTGACTTTTGCAAGTTCTCGCTAAACTCGCAACTAACTGGTCGGTATTTTCTTTGATTTTTAGCCTGTCAAAGTTGAAAAGAATAAACTAGGTTTTAAAACAAAGATTAAAAGTTTTTTATTTCGAATAGATACAATACATGCACAGAAGTCGAGAATTTAGTTGCATGGTTTCAAAAGGTAGGAACTCTATAGATAGGTCCTCTTTTCAAATAATATGCATGTCGGCGTCAGAGATGGGTAAGCAGCGTCATCGTTGACTCCCGAGTCCCTGGGAACTGGGTTCATGGTGTAGGTCTGAGGCAAATAAATCCACCAGTGTACCAATCACAAACTTTTTTACATTACGAATCAAATTAATTAAAATTAACAATATACCTATTCGGCAATAGGTGAACCGACGGTCTCGTTTTGTGCGTCCGCCCCGTTCGATAGCTCGATACAGAATGACGCCAAAAACGATTCCGCTCTCGTTCAGTCACTCGTTCAACTCATTCCAGTCAATCGTGTGACGTCACGGCGTTCACTCACCACCGGTACAGTAGTAATCAATTGAGTTACTCTAATCAAAAATTATTGAAATCGTCGACATACATATAACGAGGGTAGTTCACTCATTGGGGGTACCTCGTCATCAGAGTCCGAGTTCGACTTGGTGTAGGTAGGAAATAATAGTCACAACACTGATTATAGTCCTCTATTTATTCACTCTCGATAACAAAATAATAAAATCTCTAATGATCAAACCGATGGAAATAGATTAAAGTACGGAAACGCGGTAAGTTCGGTGCAGGCTGGCAAAACGACCTCTCGCCCTCGTGTCCAAAAAGTACTCTGTGCTCGTGTCTCACTCCAAAGTGACTTCACTCAAATCAAATGCATCCAATGTCAAAAATAATGACAGCTGACAGCCGACAGCTGACAGCTGACAGCTTGCTGACAACCGTCAAACAAGACATGCCACGCTCCGCACCGACCTCACCCAAGCACACTGCTTGACGTTTCCGACAAACGATAATAGATGGCGTCCTACTACAATAACAATAATCAATAGTCATTCTAATAGTTGTGCTTCTGTGTTGATTCTGCGACACATATATTACAATCTAATAGCAAATCAATGTTTTGCTGAAGACTGTTCAGGTCTCGTCAATTACGTAGTTCACAAGAACCATCTACAAGCAGTCCAATAGAAAAAAAACCGGCCAAGTGCGAGTCGGACTCGTGCACGAAGAATTCCGTACCATTATCTATAAAAACGGCACAAAAATACGTTTGTTGTATGGGAGCCCCCTTAAATATTAATTTTATTCTCTTTTTAGTATTTTTTGTTATAGCGGCAACAGAAATACATCATCTGTGAAAATTTCAACTGTCTAACTATCACAGTTCATGAGATACAGCCTGGTGACAGACGGACGGACGGACAGCGGAGTCTTAGTAATAGGGTCCCGTTTTACCCTATGGGTACAGAACTCTAATAAAGGATATCAAAGTACCAATAAGTAAGGAGTTTGTGAGAGGGAGAGTAATTTACAGGTAATGTTAGTATTTCCCACAGGCGCCAGTAGAGGATACCAATGTCACCGATGACGGAAATAAGTCCTGTGTATTACGTCATAGGACGCGAGCCTATTGTCATTTTTAGGGCATGGTTACTACCGGCCTGTCTATATCTCCACGTCACGACGTCGTCAACGTGGAACGGTGCGGTGACGTGGCACGGTGCGTTGACGTAACGTGCTTACGTTACCGTATCGTAACACGTTCCGCCAAAGTAGTCAGTCGCCGTCTATGTGCTCTAATGCTTTAAACCCATACCTTACTATTTCTCTTATTAAAATTCAGGATCTACATTGTCAACGATAAATCTAACAATGATCCTGACGTGCATTTTTACGATACGGTAACGTAAATTTGCACGTTACGTCAACGCACCATGCCACGTCACCGCACCGTTCCACGTTGACGACGTCGTGATGTGGAGATGTAGACTCGCTCTACCTCTGGACTCGGGACTGATACCAAGAATTATTTAAACAAAAATTAAATGTAGTAACACTTTGCCCGACCTAGTAATTGAACCCAAATCCTTTCGTTTGCCAGCCGCGCTTTCTACCATTAAACAAAGGAGGCAAATAAGTTAACTTGGAAGTCTGAATAATTAGTAAAATAATTGTTGAGTAGTCCTTTGAGGCTTGAGAGGTGCTAGATAATGTGTCTGTCTATCATTCAGCCTTTCAGTCGGACCCTGGCAAAGCCAGGATTAACAAGGCCAGGCAAAAGCAGTCCTTTGAGAGCTCCTACACAGCTAAATCTTATTTTGAATACCTACCTATGTTCCTACCTAAACATGTAAGCACCCAGATAATAGATATTCTATTGTTCAGTTAATTCACAAAACCGGTCGGCTTACAACGGACAGTAATAACAAGACTTATGTCACGGATTGCGTATGACAGATTCGACAAAATCTGTGGTATTATTATGTCTTGTCACGGCGTGGAATACACACGTTAGAGCGATTACGCACTGCATCCGATACGAATCCGTGAAAATACGGATATAAAAAACTCGGACCGAATTCGGATATTGCTTTACGCACTGCATCCGATCCGAATCCGTGAAAATACCGATCTAGAGTAAAAATCTCGGACCGAATTCCGATGTTGCTTACGCACTATTCCGATCTCTGATCCAAATTCAAACAATTCAGGGGCTATCTTTGGCATATCCATTTAACGTCCAATTTGAATCCGAGGTAGTGCGAAAGCATTCATACAAACATTGCTACGGCTACTTCGGTCCGTCAATATTTCTTCCGAATTGGAGACTCACAGATGACGGATAGAAATCGGACGACGGATGCCGGATGTAGTGCGTAAACTACCATACAAATAGTTCTGTGGCTACTTCGGAACGTATTTTCTCGGATTCGGATCGGATGCCGTGCGTAATCGCTCTTACGCAGTACACGTGTTACTTTGTAGCAAACAATTAGGTAGCACGTTTAAACGAAAATAGCATGCTAAAAATACACACTCTAACAAGTAACAAACAAGCATGCTTTTCAATCCCTACTAATATTATAAATGCGAAAATAACTCTGTCTGTCTGTTCTTTTTTTTTGTTACTTTACTTTGTCACGTTTGACCCTCGTCTCACCTGATGGTAAGCGCAGACAGGGTCTAAGATGGAGCACATGAATCCAAGTAACATAGATATAAAGGGATTCCTCTACACCCCTCTGGCTCTCACATACACACGGCGGAACACAGTAAACTGCTTGGCGCCGGATTTTAATGTGAGGATGGTAGCTAGCCAGGCGGACCGTAAAGATCCTACCGCCAAGCAATGTGATGTGATGCTTTCACGCCTAAACCAATTTTGATGAAACTTGGTACAGAGATAGTCTGGAACCTGGAGAAGGATATAGGCTACGTTTATCCCGAAAAATACGGAATACGCGATAAACGACTACTAGCTTATATATTCCTGGTCTAACAGATAATCAAAGGACTTTTCAACTAGAAACCTTTACAAAGTCCGACATGGCTGTAAATGAACGTGGACAGCGGCGCTTCCTCTGAAGGAATCTGTCAAAAACCTATCTGTTTTGCCACTTTTAATAAGATCCATGTCAGAGTGTACTCAAAAATACAAAGTCAACGTCGTCCCTTTTTGAAATTGTTATTTTATCCAAATTTTATTTCAGGCGTTTCTTTTCTCGCCCTGCGGAAATACAATCATGACGATACTTTCCTGCTCAAAACTCAAAAAACAGCAAAAATACGGTTTTCCTGTACGACTCTCTTCACAGACAACAGAGGAAATCTATTTGGGGATGAGGAAATACAATAATTTTATATTTGTCACCCGCCATCGGTCCATACTTGAAAATGATCGCACTTGGCACACAAATTATATGAAGAAAGATGTTATTTGCAAAAAACCCATTTATAATGAAATGACTATACATTAAATACATACGAATAATTAATTATTATCTCTCTCTAGAGAATAGATCATTCCGTAGCGTCCAGAGTACGCTGGACGTACTCAAGTATGATCGCTTGTGGAGGTGTTTGTAAGCAGTCTAAATAAAATACATCCATTTAAAAAACTGCTATAAATTAGTTTATTATTATTCGTTTTTCGGTACATTTTCTGATCAATCCGTGAAACTTAACCAGAAGTCATGGTTAGCTACGCATAGACTACAGTACTCTTGTGTCTAAAAAAAGGTTGAGAAAACATTTTTAAATTAATTTATACAAATAATACAATGTACTCTTTATTGTACACAAAACAAACAAGAATTGATATTAATTGTCTGTAGCTTCCTTCCGCGAAAATAAGTAAAATGGAGTGAGTGTCAGTTCATATTTCTGAAGCATTCAAGGGTATAAATAAATCATGATCTGCCTAGCCTTTTCCCAACTATGTTGGGGTCGGCTTCCAGTCGATCCGGATGCAGTTGAATATCAGTATTTTACATGGAGCGACTGCCTATCAGACCTCCACAACCCAGTAACTGGGTAATACGATACTCTTGGTAAGACTGGTTGTCAGACTTTCTGGCTTCTGACCAACAGTAACGACTGTCAAAGATCTACAAATGACAGCCGGGACCAACGGCTTCACGTGCTTTCCGAGGCACGGCAAAGGTATAAAAGGCAAGGGTATAAATAAATACGATACCATTAGTTAGCAGACATAGGTACCTAGTTAACTTTGAAAGGTAGAGAAAAAAAATATCAGGAATATGCATAGAAAAGCTTTTTTTTTAAAAAAAACCTTAATTTTTTCTAGACAGATGAAACTTATTGGTGTGATTTTTTTTTTTGGTTTTTCATCTGTAATTTTACCGTCGGCCATCATCGTGACTGGACTCGACTCAATTAACAGCAGAAATAAGTGGTCAAATAGATCCGTCTACGGTCACAAACATTTGGATTGATCTAACCTGAAGATAAAGGTACGCTTTATGTGGGTGGGCCGCCGTATGTCGTAATTTTACGTTTTACCTATCATTTCTCCAAATGCGTCTTTAATGCACCCCAAATTGATTATTATAAAAGCAGAAATGAGTTTGTCTGTCTGTTTGTTATTCATTCACGAGAAAACGAATAAAGTAATTTTGTAACTTAGCACACAGGTAGCCTCAAACTAGGAGATGCGTATACTAATATAATACTACACTCAGGATCCATGAATCCCGGTCACCAACATAAACCTTAGTATCTCAGAAACTAAAAATGCTAGCATGTTCAAATAAAAGTATTTTATAGACTATAGAAGATTTATTAATTTTATATGAGTATTATTATCACCATCTCGGCTGTCCCATTTCAAAATCTAGTAAGGGACACTTTTTACAAAAATCGTTTTATTGCATAATCTTGCTAACCTAGAAAGTCTCTACCAAATACAAAAACACCAGCGTTGAATACTCACATAATAAGCAGATATATTTAAGCATTGATACCTAGTAAGTGCCATTCACTGCCTCTGATCATTTTAAAACCTAGTAAGTTTCTTTAACCACATGGTTTTACCTAACATAAATACTTTTCAAAGGCTGACCAATTTAACGTTGATGCGCTCTCCTGTAAAATTTCGTTTTGAGCCCTTACTAGGTTTTTAAATAGGCAGCCGATCTCGTTTAAAAATATATTAAACATTTTGGTCGTAAGTACGTAGGTACATTTCTATCAACGACACTGAAAATTCTAAACGTAAACACACATTAAATCATTTCAAGCATTCTCTTCAACCAGTGTATCAGCAGAGACTCGTAGTAGCTCGTTCCTAATCAAAATGCTCGTCTGTCACACGTCAAGCTTGAAGTTAATATTCAAAGGCCTCTAGAGGTAAGGGAGGCTGTGTGTAGCCTATTATAACATGCTGTTTGTTTCTTTCTTAAGATGATTGTATAATAATTGTATAATAATCTGAAGTAGCAAGAATAACGTGGGAACTAAATAAATGTGACACGTTTTTTTTTCTCTCGATCCTTTAATAAATAAAAAAAATTACAACGCAATATGCTTTACAATATAGCGAAATAGTACGCTATACTATTTCGCTATATCGTACAACATATTGCGTCATAAGCTATAACTATATAGCATGACGTTCACACTATACGCTACATGGCAAATCGGTGTACTATGTATAACAAGTTATTTGACGGCGACCCGTCGGGCGACGGATGGGGTAGAAGCGAGGTGGGGCGGGGACCGGAGAATCCTACGATATAGCTCTAAGAATCTCTCCTGTTTACCGCTTACATCAAGCCAATACTTTATAGCATAGCCTAGTGTGAACGTGTCCATATAAAATGTATGCTGAGCGATATTGTTGTGCTATACAATATTTGCTTTAAGCAATATATTATAGCGTACTCTGAACTGCGCTTAATGGTAGAGCTGAAAATAAATAAAGCCGTTTTTTTTTCAAAAAACCTTTTTTTCAACATAACCTTAGAATGTGCTTTTATATTTTTCCCGTGTGAGGATCGGCTGGAATTTGAAATTTCCTCAACATACACTGGGAATAGACATGTATTGTTAGATACCACAAAATACAGAACGCTTGGTGTTGGCTATATATATTCTGACTGGCTTCCGACCACCTGCATTAAAGTCCGGCGCAAATCAGTTTACTGTATTCCGTCGTGTGTATGTGAGAGCCAGAGGGATGTAAAGAGTCCCTCTATATCATTGCTTTTGTTTTTTTTAATAATCAAAAAAAATATCCAAATAACTAACATAAAAGGTTTCACAAAGTGATCCTAATAAAATCTCTGCACAATGCGACTTAATGAAATCATTTAGTGTTATAACTGCAACACGTTTCACTGCCACGCCACAACATACCCACAAAACTATATTAGTGTACAATGCTTGCTCGCACTCTGATAGCATTGATGTTATTATAATGTAGCGAACTTATTTGCCTGTTTTGATTTCTAATATTTTCTAAAATTCAAGCCAATCATATCCACTGTCTGAACAACTATCTGTAGGCCATGCAAATATTTGTTCCGTGCGGGAATTGAACCCGCGATCCGTAGCACAGAAAGCCAATCGCTTAGCCAATTGACCAAACGTGTCATCAATCGTGTGACTACAACACAAATAAGAGTGATTTCACACCAACATCTGAGTTTAATACCAGTTAATGTATATTAGTTAAAATATACACATTTACTATGATTAATAACGCAGTCAAGAATGTTCTGAAACACTCGTTTAATTTAATCAAAGCTTGTTTAGAAAATCATAGAGCAGAGAAGTTTTTAATGGTAAAGTTCTAACATTGTTTATAATAAACATCTAAATACAATTTTCTTTTAGGAAGTGATATTAGCGGTTAGAAAAGTCTAATGTTTATACAAGCTTAGTTTTAGTATATACTAAACCTGAAGCTAGTTTGTTCAGAATCACTAGGAGAATCGATTGACATAATTTTTTACACCACTTTTTTTTCATAAATTTTAATTTTGTTTCAGTATTTTTCTACCCATAACAGTTGACGGGAATAGACACCTTGAGGCTTGAGACGGTCCTCTCGGTCAAATTCCGTGTATTAGACAACCCCTGCACAGCACATCTCAGGCATTTCACACTTTTTTAGCGAACTTAACGCGACCTAAACTAAGGTGTAACTTGGAGATTTACTAAAAAAAACACATATTCAGGCAGTTCAGATGAAAATCTTTTTGGGGTGTCTCGGTTTTCGTATAAAGTAGAAATAAGGTTGTATACCTTCATGATACATTGTTTCATTGTTGTTCAACATTTATACGTGTTCTGCCTACCCTTATCCCAACTATGTTGAGATCAGCTTCTTATTTAATCAGATGCGGCTGAGTACCAGCATTCTACATGGAACGACTGCCATCAGCTCTCCGCGACCCAGTTACTGAGCAATGCCGATATTCTAAGGCCAGGCTTCGCGACAGCGTTGTACTGACACCAAATCAATTTACACATCAATTTACACTAGGTAAGTATCGGGTCAGCTGACTTGTCTCGAATTTGGAGTCAGTTACTTACCCTGTGTAAATGAGGCCTAACATTAGACTGGTTATCAGACTTTTGGGCTTCTAACTATCCGTAACGACTGTCGTAGGATATGATTCGTGTGACACCCGGGACTGATGGTTTAACGTGCTATTCGAGGCACGGAGGAGTCTCGACGTCTAACGAATGGTCACTCGACTATGGACTGATCGCGACAAGCGCAGCTTAACATTGTACTTAAATCATTTTATCCAGGAGTCCCTCGTACACATACATAACATAATCAGCCCATTACTGTCCCACTGCTGGGCAAGAGCCTCTGTTAACGCCCAGCACTAGGGGTGCAGGGCGCGTCGCCATGCTCCCTACTCCCCGAACACCGCGGCTATAAAAGCGCGTGCGCCACGGTTAGAGATAATTCAGTCACACCGATAATTCAGCTCTCATCAAGCTGTCTCCCCCCCCCTAAGTCCCCGCCAGCAACGCCCTAAGCCGAGGTCCGAGTCCCACTAGGAGTCGCCTTTGGTGCTGTTGTTGCAGGTAGTCATGATGTTAGTGTAGTACAAGTAGTTAGCTTAGGTTAAGTATTTTACTTCTCCCCCCCCCCCCCATTGGCTGGAGACCCTTCAAGTCTCGCCAATAACTGCCTGGTTACGTAGAAACCGTCCCCTAGGACGACCTACAGCAGTCAAATAGATAAAAAAAAACAGGTTAGAGATTTTTACCATATTGTATTATACTAGCTTATGCCCGCAGCTCCGCTTGCGTGAAATTTTGAGCCCTTGTTAAGCCTCTTGTTAGGTGCAGTTAAAAATCTAAAAAATCTTTCATCCCCTATTTCACCACTTACAGGTAGAATTTCCAAAAACCCTCAAACACGTGTATATTTATTTCTCACCAAGAGCCTACACTCTTAATTCCATGATTACTACTTCAAAAGAAACAGATTTCTCATACAAACTTTCAACACTTATTTCACCCCCTTAGGGGTTAAATTTTCAAAAACGCTGAAACACGTGTAGCTTTATTTCTAACCAGAAACCTTAATATTTAATTTCATGCATCTTCAAAAATGACGGACTTGCATACAAACGTTAATCACCCTTTTCACCCCCTTAGGGGTTGAATTTCGAGAAATCCCTTCTTAGTGGATGTTTTCGTCATGTAAGGAACCTACTGTCCAAATTTCATACTTCTAGCTTTAGTGGTTTAGGCTCTGCGTTGATGAATCAAATGTCAGTCAGTACCAGTCTCTTTATATATAAGAAGAAGATAAGATTCGTATAATTATCGCATTTAAAGGAAAATTGTAAAAGTCAAAATAAAATGTATATTATCCACAAGCGTATCGAGAGTTCTAATTTCAGCTTCTATCTACACAGACCTAACACACACAAATAGTCTAAACCTAGACAGCCTCTTCTCAGAATGAAGGGTACAGGCCTTTAAGTCCACCACGCTTACCTAGTGCAGGTTGGCAGACTACACACACAATCGAGAACTTTTTGTAGCCCTCTCAGGTGAGCAGGTTTCCTCACGATGTTTTTCTTCATCGTTAATGCTACGTGTGTAGTATTTGTTGTTGTGTTGTTAAACACGTTACACGAAAAGTTTTTTCGTGTATAAGGCATAATACAGTCTTAGTGTGGTTGCTAGTTGTTATTTTTATCTTAATAACCAGGCTAGTGTAATTATTTATTCCGTTGAAATATTTTAATTATCATAACAGATTGTTGCAGTAGTGCAACTCCTTTGCATATTTTTATCATAGATTTTTTGTTCGTTTCTTTTGTGGCTTTGTGGAATTAAATTAAAGGATATATTAATATTAATTTTATTTAAATATTCAGACAACTTGGCGACATCTATTTCATATCGATAACTAGTGCATGAAAAGAGCCTCCACGAGTGACGATACATAAGTATGTCCGGCGCACCCTGGGCAGTCAGCCTCGCTACCAACCTTGCTGACTGGCTAATCTTTTCACCACGGCATGAGCTATTCTCATATAGCTCGTGCCGACACGATAGAAGAAGAATCACAAATCGAAATGAAAATATTAAAATCTGTTATAACTTTTAATTGGATAAATATCGAAGTTCAAACGATGTTTAAGCAAAGCTTAAACAAAACACGTGACAACTCAAAATCAAAATTTTTTATTTCACATAAACCAATACAGGCGCTAATGAAAAGTCGAATTTAGATGCACGGTTCCAATTAGTCGTTTCCTATGGAGAAGAGTCGGCAAGAAACTCCATGGTTACTCTTTTAAAAAAAGTATATCTTTAACAACTTCAGTAAATACATTACTATGATTTAGGATAGGTATGAGAGAACAATGTAGTCTTGACCACAGACCTGTGAGTAATGTAATAACAAGTCTTGAGTACAAAAATTAACCAAAAAGAAAAAAAAACACTATGAATAATAGTAATTTACACAATTATAATATATGCATAGACAAGTCCACGAAGTTCTCACATTTACAAAAGATAAAATGAAGCTAAACTATAACTCTCTACTCTTAATCATATAATCCGAAGTACAAATACGTGTGCTTATTATGTAAGAACCAAAACATTACGATACAAACCAATCGGTGAATATGTCAGAGTTGCTCCAGAAATTGATTAACTGCTCGAAACATCAGCTACCATACATAATAAACCGCACGCACTTGTATAAAAACAAAATAAAAAGGAAATAATAAGAGTACAGTGCGCCAACCATTACCGAACTCACCCGTTACTCTGCTGACTCTGGGGGAATATTTTTTCAGTGCTATGTATACAGAATTATCATATACTTTATTATCTTATGTATGAGTTTCGCAAGAAAACACAAGTTTATTAACATTTGGAAAGAGAACGGTTTTAACGAGCGAGTTTGTTATCGTTGAGTTGAAAACGTTTTTGTAACGAGTTTTATAGTAATAAGCCCCGTGTGTTGGTTGTTTTAAGCTGGGTACACACGCGCTGATTAAAGGCGAAAACACTTATTATACTTGACGTGTTGTCGCTTTGTGCTGGAAATATTTAAAACAGAATAACACAAACACTATTTTAACAGAACTAGCGTAGTTCAGCTTTAATAAGTTGTATTTTAACTAAGAATCCTTGTGCATTGATATAAATACTAGCTTTTGCCCGCAACTTCACTTGCGTGAAATTTTTAACCCGTTAAGTGACGATTTTCCATACAAACTTTCATCCCCTATTTAATTCCCTTAGGGTTGAATTTTGAAAAATCCTTCCTTATTCTTTGTCTACATTAGAAAGGAACCCCTGTGCAAAATTTCAGCTTTCTAGGTCCAAGGGTTTGGGCTGGGCGTTGATGAGTCAGTCAGTCAGTCAGGACTTTTCTTTTTATTTATATAGGTAGATAGAAGACAAACTTTTAAAAGAGTAACGCAAATGCATGCTGATCGTATGATTTCCAAGCACATGCGATTTTATGCACAAATTATAATTAAATATTATATGAATGAAACGTATACACTTAGCCTTTGAACGCCAACAGACGTTCGTCATTAGTTAATTTGACCAAACTTTGCTTACAATGAATCCGGTTTAATTCGGATGTAAGCTGGTATGAACCCAGTTCGTTGGTTTGGTGTGTAAGTACGTAATTTAACAGGCAATTATAATAGTATACTGCCTCGTTGTTCTAGCGGTTGCTGAGCGTGAGGTCTTGGGTTCGATCCCCAGGTCGGGCAAAGTGTTATTGGGTTTTCCGTGTGGAATTTTTCAGTAGCAGCCCGGAGTCTGGATTTCTGCCCTGTCAATGGCAATAGGCCACCTATTAAATGGGACGTAAACATAACTGCGAAATGTGGGTGTACTATACACCTCTGCCAACCCTTCGGGGAATACAGGCGTGAGTTTATTATTATTATTATAATATTATAGTTTCGTGTTAATTCCGTTCAATCCAGCTCCCATACTTTATTATTTGGCATAAACGCCATAAAAAACCGTTTTTCCTCATTAGTCGCGACATTCTATAGCGAAAGCCAACGTTCAATAATGGATGACTTCCGGCTTATAAAAATGATGATGAATGGTGTTTTTCGATATTTCTTTCAAGCTTTTATGAAGAACCCACTCTTGGTTACACCCATTATATTTGACCGTAATGTACCTACTTAACGTTAGGTGTGGTAACGTAGGTGTGGTTAGCAGTATTCACCAATACTTAATAATAGCATGTTAATTTATCCGCTTATGGCAGTTTTGGCTTCAACTTTTAAGTCAAACAGTGTTTTGGTCCACGTGCAAGTGCTAGTCACCGCCTGAGGTATGGGAGCGGCAGGAGGGGGGGTGCGCGCGGCCAGTAAGACAAAACTTACTCGCAGAGCGCGCCTACAGTCTTGGATCCTCTTCCTGCCGCTCTCTTACCTCAATAGGCATGTTGACAGCATCAATAAATTGCAAATCTAATTAGTCCGCCAGTTAGAGTTTCGAAAAATAATGGACACGTATTTTTTCTTTTGTTAAATCTATGAATATTTGGAAAGATAAAACGCCTCAAAACCCGAGAGTGGGGGCTTGTGACGTCAGAAGCAAGTAAAAATTGTAGGTACATGCTTGTGACGTTTTGCCAATATTTTAAAAGCGTCTCATCTTCGTCAATTTTGGTAGACGTAACAAAAAAAAAAAATACGGGTCAAGTATTTTGTGATAATCTAACTGACGGACTAATTAGATTTTTTCAGTCAAATACCCTATAGGTGACGAGAACTTACACACGGACTATAGTAATAAGGTTTTTTCTTACAAAAATGGTTATTTTAGCCGACGGCTAAAAATGCTATTCGATGACGATACGGCTTCTCCCATTATGGGATAGGATGTGAAAACGTCATCAAACTGCAGGTGTACGACACTGTAGGTGTTCCACGCGCCACTGAAAAGGACGTAGGGTAAGGCCGCATCAAAGGAGGGGTCCGCCAGCTGCTGGGGTTGCGATGAATGCACTAGCGGATCCCGTGACCCTGACCGTAGGTCCTCAAAGGAATACCGTGGTGGTTTTAGCAAGTAAGATTCCGACATAACCTTATCCGAGTGGTGGGTATTCATAAACATTTCACCACGTATAAAAAAGCTGTACGATAGTTCACCTTTGGCATATTTGACGTTTCACAGTATAGTTAAAGTCTATTACGATTTGTTTTGGCGTTTTCTTCATGTGTACTAAGCTTTAACATAATTCAAAGAGTTACTGTTACTGAATCGTAATGTTAATATAAGAGAGTTTTAAAGTTAGAAGCTTGGAGCTCAACTCAACGCGATGTACTTCATCTCTTAGCTACAACTCTTCAGAAGATCCAACGTTTACGTTTTGTTCTCAACTCTTCATATAATACTCATGTGTCATGTTGCAGACTTTTATTTAATTATAGTTGTTTTGAAACTTGACTGGATTTGTTTACAGTTGTGACGTATTAAGTTACTACTTATATTAGCTATTGATTATTGTCTGTGGAGTAAACATTATATGATAGTAACTACCTATTTTGCAAAATCCTAGAAGAGATAGGTAGCAACATAGCAACCTACTTACCAAAACTACTAACATCAAAAAAGACTTAATATTTCATGTACTGCCTCCATAACTATAGATTTTTCTCTTAAATCTCGTGTAAATTATACCTCCAACGAAACGTGCTTTATTTACTCTTTCACACATATTTTTTATATTCCACACTCATGCTTTAATTTTATCACCGATAAATTAATTTTAACAGCTATGATGGAACTTCGGATAATAATTTAAAATTGATAAAATGTGAATTTTACGGAAAATAATTAATGATGATAGCATGAGAATATTATTTAAACATTGACAATCATGAGGGAGGCCTTTTCCCAGCAGTGGGATATTACAGTAACTTATAATTAAAAATAATATTGTTATTGAAAGTGTAAAGTAAATGGCAGCCGGTTTCATCGCATTAATACAAATTGAAATCAAAAACCTTTTGTTAAATAAGTACTTAAGTGACTTTATGATTGTCTTCAAGCAAAGATCAAAGAAATCACTCCAGGTGAAAACAGTTGATGATCGAAGTCGTAACAAATTTCCAATATGGGGTGGTCCCAGTGCCCACTGCCCGCTGGCCGTCGAATTTCCAGTTTTCAGCACTTTTAAATCCAATTTCGCGAGTTGGAATTTATGGAGTTTGGAGGTTACCTGTCGGTTGGATGTCGATTTTATTCCAGGCTATTGTTCTGGGTGTCCAATTCAATTTTATACTGTGACCACCTTTTAAATTGTGTTCTTGGGCTCTGAGTGGTGTTCTTTGTAGGATAAGATTTATGTGACGTAGTAGACAAAATGTGTAGGTACATACAACTATTGTAGAGAAGAGTTGATTTAAACTGCACAGTTGGTTAGATAAATTATGAAAATATTGTCATTGTGAGATGTTATCTCTTGTATGTAAAAAGAGTAATAGACTCAACCATTTATTAATTGTCTGCTAATTATGTATGAAATATGTATTAAAGTTTGGTTAAACATATCAAAATACCGTGCCTAAAATTGCCTTTTACTGTCATATGAACACACAACAACATAACATTAAATTCAAATACTGCATACTTCTATAATCATTTTAATTGGGAAATATTTTAGCGTTCTAAAAGCAATTTCAATTGCGGTGTCTATTTGATACAAAATATGTCCAACAAAGAGTTATTTCAACACGCAAATTTTAATATTACCTTAATAAATAAAAAAACCCTACATAGTGCAATTGAATTAAACTTTGAACCCTTTTTACAGCAAATAAGCATTTAGAAGAATTTTTGCATTTTAATAACCGTAGAACGGGGTTACTTTAATATATTTTTTGAGCTTCATGTGTGTCTTATTTATTTTCGCTTGTAGCTGCTACATCAAAAATATTTCATAAAGACTGAATTAACTGAGATATATAAAATCAATAGACTAGATAAAAAAAAACTACAGAAAATGGTTTTCGATAAAAAAGGAGAAATATTCCTTATCAAAGTCGGACCGTAGGCTTTCACTTTTATGATCCCTGTTTTGTCATGCAGTGTCAAAGTAGCTCAAATTAAGACTCGAATTTTGTTCATAATCAGGGGTGTGATTTAGTATTTTTTATCTTTGCCATCTAACTTCGCAGACACCTCTATACCGTATGGTAAAATAGGAAAACTGTCAATGTTGCCTATACAGTTACGTTAAAATGCATTCATTTTCAGAGAGATATATGACCAAATGCAATATTTTTAGTAACTATCAATGTCGTCCCTTGATATCAAAGTAACCCCAACCGCTGGTACTTAATTCATTTGTCACTGTCATATTATTATACCACAATTTATGTTAAACTAAATTGAAATCGATTAGGTACTTAAAATAAAGTTGAAAAAAAATAATAAAATCGCTTACAAAGAAAACATAATCCACATAAGATTAGTGGAATGCTAGTTTATTCCAATATGTGCCATTGCAACAGCATTTATCCCACTAATACAGTATGAAAGCAAATCGCAGGTTACAAACGACCGGATCGAAGTGGAACTAACGATAATACCGGATTACGAGCACACTCCACCACCCCACTACTTGCGCCACCTCACTACATATAATTATGAATTTATTTAATTAATATTCCTCAAGGATTACTTCAGAGCTTTAGTATTTTGTTGCGTGGCAATTTTATTTAAATCACGGTTTATAGGTTAAGAAAATGAAGTTCTTAAGGTTGCATTGTTGCATTTGAAATGTAGCATTTCGCTTGGAATGTTATGCTATTTGTGGGTTAGTTTAGTATTTGTAATAAATAGTGAATTGAAATTGGACCATATTTTTAAATGGAAAGACTCAGCTTTTGGCTAACACTGTTTGAAAAGCATGGTTTTCTTTGTACTAAGGAGTTTATTGAACAGTTTTTAAGAAAATGCATTTATATTCATGATTATACTCTGTTCACACAAAGATGAGCCTGACAGCTCGGTCATTTAGTAAATTGTAGCCGCAAGGAGACTGTTATCGAAAATCCATAAACGACATCATTAAAAACCGTAAAATAGCTATAATACCATGTTTTTTTTTTTTATATTTGATATTCTTCGTATGGTAAGTTTTGTAAAGAAACGTCAGGAATCAACTTACAGTGAAAAGGGTACAGTTACGGTTTACTCACGTACGTGTTTTTCAGGATAGCCTAGATTGACTAGCGATCTCGCCGTTTGTTTAGCTCATGATTAAGGACTCCGTTTGGGTCCGAAACTAGTCGGGCAATCCCGAAAAATGCACATGAGTAAACCGTACCTAATCATAAATATGAATGCATTTTATATGCGTTCCCGTATGATAAAAATACTATGCTTCCACAACAATAAATTCAAACATTTTAGGTATTCATATGTTGAATCCAACATTCTATGACCATTTACATGTCGAGTGCACACCAAACCGATTAGATGATCGATGCTCAACAACTTGATTTGTGAGGTTTTATTCGATTTTGTTACGATTGCGTAAACACTCTATACATACGTATGTATGATCGGAATGTCTACCTAGACATATCGATCTTTCACGATCATTCGAGAGTAAATACACGAATGCGTTAGCTATTTCTTATCATATGAAAAAAACAAAAGTTTTAATTAAAAGTAATATATTGGCTTTACTTTGCTTTCTTTTTAAGGTTTTCAATATTGTGTGGGTATGTTATAGATCAGGTACTAGAGTGGACCATGTTGTATTATTATATAAAACTAACAATTAAACAAATACATTCAAATCTCTTTGCTGCCATAAAAAGTATGTTTCAGAGAAGTATTCAGGATAAAAAATATTTTTTAAGACAGGACAAGAAAACAAAAACACATTCTTTAAATTAAAAAAAGAATAAAATAAACCAAAGGAGGTGATTACAAAAACACACACCCCCTTATTACAAAAGATGGTCTAAGAAAAACCTAGGTTTTAATATAGCCCTGTCTCTTTTTGTTATATGACTTATGAAAGTGATGGATATATTTTAAACCTGGGTTTACCTTAGTTTTGGTTTAAACCATCTTTTGTACTAAGGCCCATATGGTTTTATACTACAGACCAACCAAAACCCGAGAATCCTTACACTAAGAGTATTATAGGACAAATAAATGTGTGGTCACACCATTACATATAATTCTCTATATTTTCCATGTTTACATCTGGAGTAATTACTGCCACATAACATTATATGTACGTCTGTTATTTACCGATTCACAGAAACCAACATGGATCCTAATGGACTTATTTGCATTAAACAACATGTTACCACCATGCACGTCCTTTGAATAATGATAATGATGCTACTCCATGCGTAATTAGTAGCTAACTAACACAAATTACATTGTCAAGATAAACTCGTACATTATTATCTTCTCTTTTGATGTGTAAACAGGTTTAACTCGCAAAACTTTCTTGCTAACTGATTTTCTATATAATAACTGAGCTAGCCACTAATTCGACTGGGGCTGGATCGGGCCGGACCGGGCCGTGGCCAGTGGGCCTTAATTAATGTCTAGAGGTCAACTCTCGCGCCGCTCTTCGATGTTTAACAGACTCGTTAGTTATATTGTAGGATTACGTTACAGTGAGATAGTGTAGTAATTAAGGTTAAGAGTCGAGACGTGAAGGCTTGCTGACTTCTGAAGCGGATAGTTTGTAAAATAGTGATGAAGCAGAACGCTTTCCGTGAAGAGGATCACGAGTTTGATTCCCATAGCTGGGCTAATGTTGTGTGTGTGAGATTAGTGTCTGTTAACGCACCCATGATACAAGAGATAGTCTGGGAAATTTAATATTAAATTTTAAAAAAAATCTATATTTACTACATAGTTTGTTAGCAGTCTAGTCCTGTAGACTTATTAGTTTATTTTTAGAACATTATTCAAGCGTTACAAGAATTATCAACACCTTATCCAATTAAGCATCTACAACAATATTATTCGATAAAATATTGAGTTCTAAATAACTGTAAATTACTGTGTTGACAAGCAAAACGAACTACATATAAAAGTCAGTTATATTTATAACGTACATTAATATCTAACTCTTACTAAACCTTGCCTGACCGCCATCGATCGAGGGTCCTCAAAGCCATTCAATAACCTCGGCTACTTGACCGCCCAATTGAGAGACTTTTTAATTTTTTCTCTCGATAAACATAACTCCAGTGCGAGGCGAGGCTATAACTCATAAAGGCATGCTCTGTTCCATAAATTACTCGAGGGCCGTTCGATAGAATATCGACAGGCCAACGTGACCACACTGCAGTGTGCCTTATTCCGAACCCGATCCATATCGAGAACCGACAACGGACTGATGAGTTCATTGTTACGATAAAGGCATTTTAGAGTTGGAATAGTAGGTTTATTAAGGCATTTACGAACGAAGGAATAGTTTCACAGCTGCTCAGAATGTATTGTTAGAATAAAATAGAATAATTTATTCAGTTATAGCAGCATTAACATCTTGTATAACACAAAAGACATTTCACTAGAAACTTCAGAGAAGATAATGCCGACAGAAACTAAGGGTTAGATCTTTTTTGATCCTATTATTTCTTCAGGTTTTAAGTAATTACAAAATAAACTATAAAAACTCCGTTTCATTTAAAAGAAACGACAAAAGCAGTAGGTACTAACGAACAAAAAAGAATTGCTAAGCAGAAAGAAAGATGTTCTTATAAAATTCGCTGCAGAGATAATTAAAAGAGTCTCAAAAGGAGGTCGGGACTTGCAATAGTTTCAACGTTTTCAATGGGAGCGTGTAATTTTTCATAGTGTCGGTGGTGATAAATCAGTGCACACGGCGGCCATATTTCATAGCCGGTCAGTTCTCAAGCGATCCAATAAATTGCGGCGGGCCGTGCGGGCGGCGTGATTGCTGCGAGCTTGGAATCTAAGCCGTCATGGACACCGCCCCGCCCCTGTCCCGCTGGCAGGAGACTTCATTATTATTCAATTATAGCTTAGTTTTAAGAGAATTTAATATCAGAACTAATGTAATAAGATCAATAGTCCGTCCCCTATATTTGAAACTGTAACAATTTTCATTACCAAAGTCAAATTCTTGAACATCATAAACAGTCCAGTAACAACTATACTTCACAATGTCACAATGTCGGTCACAGTCTTAAGACATGGCAACACAGATTTATCTTATCGACAAAGTGGTAACAAGAACGGTTCTTGTTCCGCCTGAATTCCATCCTAGGATTTAGCTAAATGTGCGTAAGAATTCTTGTTGAAGCCTAGGATAAGAACTGTGTGCGATAAATAACGCTAGACTGGCGCCTTATCACTCTGAGTCCCGATCGAACAAACTATTCAGTAATTTTATCCCTTCAAGGAATAATCCTTGAGAATTCCTAGATCGAGATCTTGATGGTACCAATAATATGATATTTTTATTGTAAGTCTTTATAGTAATTGTGTACAACATTTCTCAAGTGCCGTTTCTGCGCCCTCTTACATAGTAAAAGTATAAAGATTATACGTTGTTCAACAAAAGCAAAGTTCTTACATTCAGTGCATACAATAAAGGTACCTATCGTTTCAAATTGTGTTTAAGCAAAATTAATTTATCATTAATGGTACAATGTGTAGTATCTATGAATTCCAGAATAAAGTCTCAAATGTACCATACGAATCGCCTTAAATATAATAACTTCTACCTCCAAATACAACAAAGGTCAATTAAACCAATCCTGGTATTCTTTTCCTCTATCTAATGACGCGAACCCTATCCGTAAAGCGTTGTCTCTCAATATATCGTCGGTCTATTGCCTCCTCATTTTTCCTCACATTCTTCGGGTACATACCGGTTCATATTTATTTCATACAAACTTTACTCACAGTTCCATGTTATTATTTATTACTTTACCCTTCGAATTTATTTTATTCACAAATGTGATTAATTTCTTGTTTTAAAATACTAACATGCCTCGTCCAGAACAATATAAACGCAGTACATAACGCACAATTTCAAGTTTTAGATTTATTCTTTTATCTTGTATCTATAATATAAAAATGAATCGCAAAATGTGTTGGTAAGCGCATAACTCAACAACGCCTGGACCAATTTCCCTATTTTTTTTTTTGTTTTGTTCGTAATTGTCAGGAGAAGGTTCTTATGAAAAAAAATTTTGATAAAAAAAAAAAAAAAAACTAATTATCGGTAGGTAGTAGGTAGGTAGTAGGTAGGTAGTAGGTAGGTAGTAGGTAGGTAGTAGGTAGGTAGTAGGTAGGTAGTAGGTAGGTAGTAGGTAGGTAGTAGGTAGGTAGTAGGTAGGTAGTAGGTAGGTAGTAGGTAGGTAGTAGGTAGGTAGTAGGTAGGTAGTAGGTAGGTAGTAGGTAGGTAGTAGGTAGGTAGTAGGTAGGTAGTAGGTAGGTAGTAGGTAGGTAGTAGGTAGGTAGTAGGTAGGTAGTAGGTAGGTAGTAGGTAGGTAGTAGGTAGGTAGTAGGTAGGTAGTAGGTAGGTAGTAGGTAGGTAGTAGGTAGGTAGTAGGTAGGTAGTAGGTAGGTAGTAGGTAGGTAGTAGGTAGGTAGTAGGTAGGTAGTAGGTAGGTAGTAGGTAGGTAGTAGGTAGGTAGTAGGTAGGTAGTAGGTAGGTAGTAGGTAGGTAGTAGGTAGGTAGTAGGTAGGTAGTAGGTAGGTAGTAGGTAGGTAGTAGGTAGGTAGTAGGTAGGTAGTAGGTAGGTAGTAGGTAGGTAGTAGGTAGGTAGTAGGTAGGTAGTAGGTAGGTAGTAGGTAGGTAGTAGGTAGGTAGTAGGTAGGTAGTAGGTAGGTAGTAGGTAGGTAGTAGGTAGGTAGTAGGTAGTAGGTAGGTAGTAGGTAGGAAAAAGTGCATTGCAACGCATGCGGGTACAGCTAGTACTAAAATAAATATTTACCAGTACAACGGTTCGCGTACAATCGCATCGAGCTCAACAAATAAAACCAGTTTTGCATCACAATATTCGGCGTGGCCATTGTTTAAATTCTATTCTCTCTTTAGATATTGACCTCCACGTAGCGAATTGTAAAACCTGAGCTGAGATAAATTACGTTTTTGAAATCAGCTCCGCTCCGATCCCGGTTAGATTTCACAATAGATACTTTATCTTAGCCATTGGCTCATTTATAAAAACGTCAAATAATCTCTCGCAGTTACAGAAAGCCTATTGAAAAGGGTCCTGCCGAGCCTCGTGAGATACGCTTGTTTATGAGCGGAGGTTTGCGACGTGGACCGCGATTGGCTTTTCCATAGCTCACTGGACCCACTAGTATTGTGCACATACTCCTTGCTGCTACATTAGAGACACAATAAAATTTCGGAGAACAAAGATGGGTATAAGGCATTCTCATCCCTATAAGGGTTCTTCGTGAAATTAGTTGTCGAAATTCTCAGTATAAAGTTTTGTATCCCGAATCATTGTGCGCCCGTCGCTCTGTTCGCCACTTCAAAGGAGTTCGGTTTTATCCTTTTCTTTATTTCAATATATTCTTCAGTTTCGAGCTGAGATGAAAGATAGAATTAAGGCAGCCTTTGTTGTACTCACTTTCCCGGGAATCCATAGAAATCAGCATCGAGCAGCGAACATGTTTCTCTTTATTTATTGATTCTTTGTCTTTGAGCGTCACTCGAATATTGTATGTGTTTCCTTATATCTGCTACAACAAGATCGAAGGTGTTTTGTTTCCCTTTAAGATAAGATAAAAGATTTGATTGTTAATTGTTAACGTCGTCACAGACGTGTTTATGTTGATCACATTCTCTCTCGATTCTTGAGAAACAATTTGTTTTGTGTCAGTGTTGTGAGCGATATTTGTTTGACATTATTTGAGAAAGATTGATGTGTGTATGTCTTCTTATGACATGTTGTCATCGTTTGCCGAGGGTGTGAAATCGGCAATGTTTATGTTACGAGGATGGGCAGTAGTATCTAACTTATATTCAATGTCTTAATGTTTTTCATCAATATTTCTAAACGAAAGCGTACAAACAACGTGTGTTTTAGCGAAATTTTAGTATTTTTATACTTAAATACTGATTACATTTATAAAATACTCCACATTCGAGTATTTGTATATGTTGCAGATACTATGTTACCAATATTTATAGATTTCCATTACAATTCTTTCGTTAATTTACTATAACTTCGCTTTGTCGGTAGTCATGGCTGTACAACCAATTCCATCCAACTTGGCATAAAGAGAGCCTATGAGTCAATGGGCTATACTTATTAGATGAACAAATATTTATCAAAAAACACATGCATGCTACTACCCATCCATGTCTATCTAGCCGAGGTTTATGAAGTTCTTTGACAATTATTTAAAGTAAGAATGCATGCAGTCTAACTCTTGCCTCAGGTCATAAGGGCAAACACATAATACATAATAGTATTACGTCGATTCCCAATCCGCTTTACTAAATCCCTCCAGAAACGTTCGCAGTTGCGATGCAATGTGGAGACTGATACCCAGTAATGAACAGTTATCGGCTGCGAATGAGCAGGATCACGTAAGCTCTAGATAATGAAACGATTTCAGTTCACGAAGTGCTTACAATATCCGGAAAAAGATGTCGATAGTAACAAAATATGAAGCCCATTGGATAAATACATTTG
Organism: Amphipyra tragopoginis; assembly: GCA_905220435.1. Taxonomy (NCBI): domain Eukaryota; kingdom Metazoa; phylum Arthropoda; class Insecta; order Lepidoptera; family Noctuidae; genus Amphipyra; species Amphipyra tragopoginis. Next base: position 446,742 of record HG992003.1, on the reverse strand, counting down.
AAACATCAGGAACGGTATTTATTGCGTCCTTGTTTGACCTATTAAACGAATATAATAAAGCCACAAACGCATAACAGACCCTTTATCTGCTCCGTCAATCTCATCGAGGACCTTTCGAATGAGTATGTCAATGTTTTCCGTACCCTTTTCTATGATATTTTCCCTCGCAATAATACGATGTATACGAACTGAAATGACCCATCCACCAATCATGGAGCTTGTACAAACAAAGCATGGTTCCCGATTCCGCACCGTAGCAGCAGTATTTAATATTAATACTGAATATTGTATCGGTGATCTCGAATCCCGAAGTGACAACTTTTTTGTTTTGTTGACTTATTCCTCTTCGCGCGCGGTGACAGATTGCTTCGCGTAACGCCGAAAATTGCTTTTTGTTTCTTTAATAATACTCATGACAAGTATATTTCGAGAGATTTTGATGAATTGACGCTGATTGTGCGGTATTTTTAACGAGGGAAACAACTTAATGATTGTTTAAAATTGTCTTCATGAGATGAGACAAGCGAAGCTTTGGAAGTAGGTATAATTAGACTCAAGTATGCTTCACTGGTGCGAAGGACACAGACATCGTGCAAATTGAAAAAAAAACTGTACCGTTGACCTCGTAATCTGAAAATCTTTTTAAAGCAATGACATTTTAACGAAGGTCCCTTAAGTATTGTCGAAAAAAAAGAATATTAAATTACAAGCTATTTTCTAAAATGGAGATAATGAACCGAAGAAATACGAATCTCTTTGTTCGCAAAGTGATCCTTACTTAATTAATTCCTTGGGGTATATGGAAAAAAGTTTGTTAAGTTCAGAAGCAAATAATGCTGCCTGTACTCGGGGGACACTCGACGCTACTTATAATTTGTTCCCAAGTTTTCTGTTCACATAATTTCGTCAGTGGCTGCCGCCTTTTCAATTGAACACAATGCTCTAAAAACAATTTGAAGATCGTCGCCGAGTCCCTCCAAAATTAAGACGAAGAATTTGGACATAAGACTTGACCTATTTATTTAACTGAGACTGATGTCAGTTACGCAACGGTTCAATAAACGTTTGTAATATTAAACGTCTGTCATCTGTAACTGACGACATGCTTGTATTTATTTCCGTCAAGCCGCCACGCGATCCTTTTTCTGAAATTGCCTAAAGTTTGTTTATTGATAATAAACATTTGTTCGGCCCACTGGCCCAGTAAGTTTGCCCTATCAATCATCCGCAATGTATCGTAAACTTATAGAGAAAGTACTTACCTATTCTGTGAAGTTCCGATCGAGAGGGAAAATATCACGTGCCACTTCACTTGTATTGTTACTTATTATAACAACTTTACCACTATGTTACTTTTGTTTTCACTGATTTGTTTGTTTTAATCAATTTACGTTCTTGAAAAAAATCCGCTGTATAACTTTTTTTCTTAAATCTTTGTTATGTAAACACAAAACACTTGAACTTTTAATTAGTGTAGATCCATCACTTAACACTGGCCTCACAGTGGTACTTATGATAAGGCTTAATTTGACAGGCGGTGATAACACGCCGACATCGCGGTATAGATTGATGGCGCCCAACGTGGGACCGAGCCGAATGAGGCACAGCGCGGACGTGCGTGCGCTCCGCCGACCGGCTAGACACTGCCGGGTGCGCACGCCTGAGCCCGGCCATCCCCCCTCCCCGCGCGCGCCCACACCCCCTCACAGACCCCGCTGCAATTCGGCACACAAAAAAAATCACATCAGAAAAGAAACCTTTCTCTGTCAGTGAGCTTCAATGGTCGTTCTCTCACCCCTTAGGACTTAAGTGCTGGTTGTTCAGTTATTAGTTATCTTACTTTTATTGGTCTCTAATGACTCCTTCTCAATTATTTATGAACGGCGCGTGCACGGGTGTTAATTTATTTTTAGAAATAAATGCTATGTAGATTTTGTTTCCGAGTTGCGGGTAGATGAAAAATTTGCGTTTTTTTCCACGTTCCGTTACACTCGAACATCAAACAAAGCGGGCTCAAAGCGTTTTTCTTATATTCATACATTATTTCTCATCTCACCGTTTATGAAACTTATTACCATGTATTCTTTTATTTACCTTTTTCTTTACTTGTGATCCAAATAAAAAGAACAGAGTTATACTACATTGAGGAGTCTCAATCCCAAACTCAAAGAAAATGAAATTTTAAGGACGAAATGTCAACGAATTTTCTTTGATTAAGTTTTCAATCCCTAGTCCTTTTGAAAAGTCTCAAAACCTTTATAAACTAACTCTGAACGACTATCAACTCTTTTCTGTTCTTGAACATCCAAGACCATTGCGAGGTGCTAGTTGAGTCCTTGAAGCAAAAGTGAGCCAACAAGACGCTTAGTGAGAAGTTATGCGTTGCTCTGGTGAGGGCACTTTTGGGGCGCTGCGGTTAAACTATTGTGTGAATGCAAAAACAGAATGTGGTTTTGGTGAGACTGGAGAATGTTATAAAAACAAATTGCTTGAAATATTTGCAGTCTGAAAAATTTATACTTTTAAATCCTTTACCATCTCTCTCATAAAGGTCCACAGACTAACGATGAACACTTGGTCCTCCCCATCCAGAATTCATGCTACAGTTTGCTGTTTTGGTTTTCGATACATTTGACATCCCACAATACACTTACACCTTTGATTGTAATCCAGTGCAGGTCTCTTCTAAAAGGACATCGACAGACACACAATCTCGTTGGATATCACAGTATCAGTTCCTTTGTTATAGTTATCTTCGTGATTGTGATGCCAAGTCGCGACCTCAGCAGACAGACAGCGGTAAGTTTTTACGTTGATTATTAATTTTGTATTGGTGGGTTTCTAAGAGTTGATAATAAAATGTAATATTGAAGAATCAATACATTTTAAAGGGTGTAGGAAGCCAAGTCCACGTTCAATCGCTTTTATACTATGAAAAGAACTTGGCTTGTTATTAGGCGCACTTCAGACTACGCCATAATATATAGCATATAGTAAACATTTTATAGCACAAAGATATCGCTTTGTATACATTTTTAAGGACACGTACACACAATGCTATGCTATAAAGTATTGGTTTGCTGAACGCGATAAACTTGAGCGATTTTCAGCGCTACATCGTACGATGCTCCGGTCTCCACCCTGCCTCACTTCTACCCCGTCCGTCGCCCGATGGATAGCCGTCAAATAACTTGTTATACATAGTAGACCGGCTTGTGATATAGCGTATGATCGTGATGCTATGTAGTTATATCTAATGACGCAATATGCTCTAAGTAAATAGCGAAATAGCATAGCACATTGCCAAATAAGGTCTTGCTTCGGTTTTAACAAGCACTTATATGAACACAATACAAATGATCAATTAATCGGTTCACTACTTACGTAATATTATGATAATTTCCCAACAATACATGCCAGTATGAACATTGTTCTACATGACTTCAAACGATAGTGCAGCTCAACCCACGCCCCGGGGAGTTTTTCGAGGAAAAGAGCATCACAATACGTATTCTAAATAGTAATGGATCACAATTGAAAGGCATGATATCGTTTATTTCATGTTCCTGTATTAAATGCATCATTGGTGTTATGATAGTACAACTGGTTGCAGAATTTGTGTTCTTTTTTTTTAGTCTACCCCGCTCTACGATTCATTCTGTACCATGGGTTACACAGCTCACATGCACAAATGCTCAGACCCGAAACAACTAAACAACTGTAGGCCATACAATTTTTTGTTCCGTGCGGGAATCGAACCCGGTGTCGTCAAAGTTGACATGTCGTATCACCAAACGTGTTGTCGTTAAGTTTGACTCTCAGGTAGGATAAAAAGTTTAAAGGTCTTTTGTCTGAGTACCTTGGAAGTATTATTTACAGCCATGCCAAGGTTGTCTGGCAGAAATTACCTAGTGCGTAAACCATTTATACATCTCTATTTTTAACAGTGGCGAAGGCTCCATACAACTCTATTCCTATCGGCTTCCCTTTCGAAATATGTTAAATACTAGGATCTATTATTTTCAATTATCATTTAAACAAATAATTGGTCCGACTTACCTTTTACGAAAATTCACCCTTCGCCACTGATTTTTAAAATAACGTATCTTGTTTGTTTTGTGTACAATAAGGAATATTGTATCGTATTGTATCTAGGATATGAATATCATAATTAATGTAAGATGGCATTGTCACCTGTATCATAGCATATTAATATTCTATCATTGACTTGGCAATGGTATTTGTGGGGTTGTATAAATGAATTATCTTTACACCATAATTGTGCCCGAAAAAGGGCTATTGACTCGCCACCTATTACATGAAACCTAATACCAGAGACGTAACCTAGGTCTACAGACTCCTGAAATAAAAGAACACTTCTGCTTATCCCCTGAGGATTACAGACGTGAATATGTGTATGTCTTTCATCAGCAGCTAAGCCCGTGAATGTCTTCTCTTGAAGATGTTCTTTTACGTTCGAGTCGTAATGAAATATTGACATAATAAACACGGCTGGCAAACGGATCGGAGTTCGCAAGTTGTCATTATTAGCTAAGAAGACAATTGTATTGATAATACCTTCCTGCACACATAAAAGGTGAACTTTCCTTTCCCAAAACCCCGGTCATTGACTTTATCAGCAAAAAGATATACCATTTTTGTCCATAAACACATCCACCCCATTCCTCCCATAACTGGGAGTGGCTGTTCACATAATTATCCGGCGGACAGTTTTATTCCTTTGATCTTGAAACAAAAAATAACTTAAGAGATTATTACTGCGCGGACCGTTAAAGCCGACTAAGAAAAGAATGGGCTACTACTAATAATTTATTGAATCAAGCCTTACTTTGTGGAGAGCCGTTTTCAAAATAATGGCGGAGGGGAGGGCTTCGTCCCCTCCGGCTCTCCACCGATTAACAAATCAAACAAGTGACTCTCGATCGGAGAGATTGACAAATCCATTCTCTTGACGTTTATTCTCTGGGCTTTGTTGATGCAGGGGACTGATAAATCTTTAATATTGTCGAAAAACTGTTAATGCTAGGGTATACTTCGATAATGCTTAAAGTAGTTCCAGGATTTGTTGATATGTAGTATATATTTGGGGTCCTGTGGGTTCGATTCCCACAGGACACAAATATTCATGTGATGAACATAAATGTTTGTGTTGGTCTGGGTGTTTCTTATGTATTATAAGTATGTATTTACACAAAAAAAAATTTTATAAGTATTATATCCATTGTCTAGTACCCATAGTACAAGCTCTGCTTAGTTTGGGACTAGATGGTGCTGTGTAGAAAATGTCCCAAAAAATATTATATATTATTATATTATATTTTATTTTAACAGTAGTGCAATAAGTGTTCTGCTTTATTGTGTTATTTATTTATTTGCTATAAACAAATATTTACAAATCGTATCTTCACACTATTATCCACAGTTAATTTAATAAAAGAATCGGATTGTAGTTCGGGAAATGAAGTTATCAGAGAATAATATATGTACATGTTAACAGTAGTAGGTTTATAATGATGATAATAAACAAAAACATGCAACGGATGATGTTCCTATAATATGGTAACCTGTTCAACATCTTATAAGTTTTCATGCATATAGAGACGACACGAACGGTTTGTGGTCTAATATTAATTTGATGACTTTGGCGCCGTAGCGGAGCAAATAACATTCTACGCTACGGGTCGCGCGTTCGATACCACTACAGATAGTTCCTCAGGGTCTGAACGTTTGTACATGTGAAGATTTTTTGTCTGTAAACGTATTCACGACACAGGAGAAATCCTAGTTTGATGTAATGTTCATTTATTAAAGGAAAGGATGCAGCTTACTATGGCTTCTTATTATGGTTAGAGATACTTTTTAAAACTTTTTTAAACGTTTTACTAGTGCAAGATTTGTTTTAAAGAAAGTCAGGCGGTAGCAGTTCTGTGTGATGAATAACATAACAAACAGTCGAACATTCGCGCTCTTCCTCCATGTCCAGTACAAACAAAATACATTCAATTTGACCGCGAAAACCACAGAATATAACATGCAATGTAAATATTTAATAATCACACCCAATATCATTAATTTAAACCACTGTAAAAATTGAGGGAGATTTTTATTAACTCATCTTTGCGAATTATATTCAACATTCCAATTAATTCTTTTTAAACTGTAGCATTGTTTGTTCTGAATTTTATTACACAATTTCAGTAAAAAGATAAAATCCATTATTTTAATAATCTCCAATTCATTTCAGTACCTATCTAAAAGATCTCTGTGTCTTGAATCCGTGTTCATATTTTCAAAAGATTGGGATGTTTAGATTTTTAAAGTCATTACAATTGAAGAGTTATTTGTGAAAGAGGGATAATATTTTGTATTTTAATTTGACGACACGATTGGCGCAGGGAACAAGTATTTGTATGACTTATAGATAACTGTTTCAGATTTGGGTGTTTTTGTATGTAAAGATATCCAAACTAACATTATAAATGCGAAAGTAAGTTTATTTGTTACCTTTTCACGCATAAACCACTAAACCGATCATCCTGAAATTTTGCATATACGTTTTCAGGTGTACAGAAACGGACATAGGATACCTTTCATCCGGAAAAAAAGTACTGTCCCCGAGGAAAACAGCAATTATGATAATAGATGGCGCCACGTGTCTTTCGAATCATGATTGAGTTATTATTATAAAAGCTTTATTCATGTGTTAAGAGTGTTTTTAATTATTAATTACCGCGAGCAAAGCCGCAGGCTAAAGCTAGTGTGTCTATAAAAACACCCACAATACAAGAGTATCAAGTGTCGAGAAACGTTTTAAAAATAAAAACAAAAATAAAGATCTTCAATAACATGGTTACTATGGGCAAAGTCAGTCATTTTTTTAAATTTCACGTTGACCATTTTGTAGGCGCTTGAAAAAGGTCATGACTAGGTACAATAACTCTTTTTTGGCAATACGCCCAACATTGAAGTGAGATGATATTGATGATATGATAAATTGGTTGGCACAAAATGCCATAATACCGCAAGTTATTATATCACAAACCTCTATAGACCGATTTTTTATTTAAATAATCTTCGAACACAAAAATATGTGTAAGCAATATCTAAATTGCTTCAGGTAATACCGTATATTGTACATCATAAATAAATAATCGCTTCACATTCATGGCCTCCTAGTACGCCCCGTCATGTGGCTGCCATTACATACACAAATCACATGCACAAACATAAATGTAGACTTGGAACAAATATCTGGGAACACACAAATATTTGTCCCGTTTTGTGAATGTACGATTCGAACATAGACATCACGCCTGTATTTGTCGAAGGGTTGGGCAGAGATGTATAGTACACGATTAATTCGCCGTTACTTTTAAATCCAATGTAATAGGGGGCGAGCCTATTGCCATCAACGGGGCACAAATCCAGACTCCGGGCTGCTACTAAGAAATTCTACGCGGAAAAATCCAATAGCACTTTGTCCAACCTGGGGATCGAATCCAAGACCAACGAGGCAGTCAGTCGAAGATAGATGTTTTCCTATTTTCACTTGATACAAGTCATACTTGTCACATATTAAGATTGGGCAAACATAATATTTAATCTAAACCGATGTATTGATCACTGCATAAGGTCATATGATCTGGGGCCAAGCCTAAAATACCCAATTACACTTTACGCCACCGTGGAATGGAACCCAGGACCCAGTGAAATCAAAATCCGAAGCCGCATTTTCTACCTCTATACCATTGAGGCAATATCATAACATTGATAGATATAAACCCGCAAAACAGTTTTCATGAAAAAGTACTCATATAGATAGATTCATTGGGAAATAACCGTCGAGTACGGAAGCTACGTATCGTAGAGCTCTCGTAGCCCGTAGCGCGCTACGGCGTAGCTGATATAAATGTTCAAACGGGAAGCTACAAAAGAGTTCGCTGCACCAACACGCGATTTCAAAGAAAACCTTCAGAACACTAATATTTCAGAGCGAGAGCCGCGCCACCTCACTTATCTTCGATTCTTGCTTTTTCTATAGTGATAGTCTCGTAAACCAAAATAGACTCTATTTTCTTGTTGACTTAAGTCCAAAACATTTTCGCAGCAACATTGTTTGATTCTGTTGCTTATTCAAGCGATTCAAATTGAACTTTACTGCACAGTGTTTAGCGTAACATTTTGTTTGCTGTACGAATGGTATCAATTTCTCACCTACACAATTCGGTATCGGCTCTTTTCACACGCCTTTGTTCCTAATGTTCATTACGTATTCTCTCTACTGATATCGAGGTTAGATATAAATTTTATAGGTTTTATTGTGGGGTCGTGTCTATTGTGCGAAGGGATTTGTTTTTCGGCTCCGTCGCGTTAAGTACAGAGGCTCAACAGAATGAATACTTTATACTGTGTTTACGTTTTCGCGAGCGATTTGAGCAAAGGCTTAAGAGCCGAATTGATTTGCACGACTCAGTGACAAACGCTTTGTTGTCGTGTAGCAAATCTGTGTATTTATTTTTTGACAAATTTCATTTTGATTGTCATACAATATTTACTGTTACGAAATGGTGTGCAAATTATTCGGTGAACAGGAAGGAAAATGTATAAATTCTAAAACGTTTTCTGCTTTTTTTGTGACAAATATAATGGAATACTGCCTCATATATATTTATTTTTGTTGCCCGTTTTTATGGTCACATGATTATAAATGTTATTTTGCGTTTTACTAAAATCCTTATACATACCTTGTTTCTATTCACGCTGTCTACCTAATAATCTAATAAATACAAATAATGATTAATATATTTTACAATAACACGAGGCAGTACGAATAAGCACTTTGAACCGGTTCACCATATTATGATGTCGTCCGGAGAAACGAACACACCATTCCATTGGGACGCCCTTAATTTTTATGTGATGTGTACCTCATGAGGAAGTAGAAAATATAAGCATTATTGGGATTAACTGCTTCGTTGGTGAAGTGCTCGCAAGCACGACTGCTGAGCGTGAGGTCTTGGGTTCGATCCCTAGGTCGGGCAAAGTGGTGTTGGGTTTTGCCGTGTGAAATTTACAAAGTAGCAACCCGGAATCTGGATGTGTGCCCGGTTGATGGCAATAGGCTCACCCCCTATGACATGGGACTTAAACATAGCGGCGAAATGCAGTTAGAACTGTATACTTCTGCCCAACTCTTTGCGGCATACAAGCGTGATTTTATGTTATGGATTAACTGTTTGTTTGTTAAAATTCAACACGAAATTCTGGTTCATATTTTTTTTGTTAAATTTATGTTATTTTAATTGCTTAGGTTAGAACTGAAATTGTAAAAGTATGCCTAAGAATTAACCGTTAGAAGTATGCTGAGTTCAAATTGACTCACAATTATTTTTGCTAAATAGGCCCCTAAACTATGAATATTATTGCGCAAACAATATTGAATAAAAATATTGTGAGTTTCCTTGTTTGCCCCAGTTTTCTTTCAATATAATTCACAGATTGTCAATAATATTGAACAATTTAAAATATAGCACAATACTATTGATAGTTCGGGTCCCATTTTTGTGTTACACTACCAAATACTGCCATTGTAAAGCAATAAGATTCGTTTTTATATACAGGAACTGAGCTTAAAATAATATTAGCACTAAAGCAAAAAGGTCTTTATTGTGTGAACATTTCAGTACTAGAAACATCCTATTCAGACCACAAGCATGTCTATGAGTAAGGCCCCTTTGACATACATACAGCGTCCCTATTACAAGGCTCCATTGAAACCCTCTAGGCACAGAACTAAAAAGATAAATAAGACCACGAAGTAATCCGCTAAACCAAAATGGTTTCGTGGATAATTTCACAGCTATTCATTTATAATAAGAACTGTATTCAACTCAAGCCGACTTGAAATCCACAACACCACACACGCATAAACCGCTCTTCAAACTAAGTAATAGTGGTGGTTCAAGCGAGCAAACTGTGATGTAACAGTTTCATTGAGCGACGGATGAGGGATTGCTGTCAATTTCTCCTAGCCACCGATCAATGGAACTATAACAGTTTGCACAGCCAATTCGTGTTACACCATGCGTGTGATTCTTAACGAAGTTGGGAGAGTGTTGGGCAATTAGTGTTGAAGTACGGCTGGCCAGTGGTATAATATTTATATATACTTGACCTCAATCAAATAACAAATTGAGTTACTTTATGATAATGGACATTTTATTTACTTCTTTCTCGTATTTTCAGGTAAGCAACAGTACGTTTAGTAAAAAGTGGAAAAGCATCTACAAGCAAATCATACATATTACTAGAACAACGCGTGTACTTAATTGAAGGTTAGTCTGTTGTTATTTATTGAACCAGAAGTCCGACTGACTAGCTACAACTCTAACGCAGTTTATTGTGTTTTGTTGTGTGTATGTAAGAGCCAGAAGGGTATAGGGGAACCCCTCCATGTATTTACTAGTTAGATTCGTGTGCGATCCTAGAGCATGCTATTTTTTTATTTATTTTTTAAAGATGGGAAATCACTAATGACTTCTTCCTCTCTGGGCGGAGCGGAAGGGAGTATCAGACTCTTACTGAAAAAAACATCCGTTTTCCTCTTATGTAATGCCGTTTGCGTTCCAGGGCCGCGGTAACTCTTTCTAACAAATTCCGTAACCCTGGCAGGCACTGGCCCTAGCGGGCCCCGTCTACTATGCTGACATCTCTTTGAGGCGCGCGTGGAACACAACGCGCCGTCGACCCGGGCCTGGTTCTGATCGGACGGCGAGCCACCTAACGCTAGGCGTCCGCAGGCCCGCGCCTATGGTGGCCGGGAATCGCTCTGTGACTCCCGACGCTCGGTGCGTCTTCTTCTGTTTCAGCGGCTGGGGCGTGAGGTTTGCCTCTCCCTCACGCGGCCCGCCTCATTCTTCTTTAGCATTACTGCTTCGCAGAAGGAGGTGATTGCTTCCTATGCCCCCTCGATCCCAGACAATCCTAGACCCTATCTACGCTTACCATCATGGTGCGACTATAGTCCGACAAGGTCCTGCGCAATCGTCCTACGGAGCGACAGACGTAGTCAGTAGGACGCGGTACTCTACATGTTAACGGGGGTGGGTGGTCTATCGGGGAAGGGAAACGGGCGCGTTGCGCCACATAATTATTGAAATAATAGTTACTAGGTGCTACCGCGTCCCCCCTAACTTCTGTCGCCCCGTAGGACGGTTACGCATGAACTTGTCGGACTATAGGATCCAACGCAACCAAATTGAGGAATTAAAATAAAAGACCATTTCTCATAAGTTATGAATCAACAATAATCATAGAAATCTGTTAAAAATCAGCACCATCAACCTGATGTCTATCATAATGCAGCTGTAGTTTGCTCCTTCAGTCAAAGAATCAGACAAAACATATTAATATCTCCGATTTTCTCTCGATCTCTTCTCTTTTTTGAATGTTATTTCTGAGGTTTCGCTAAGTAGCCGAAGAAATTAATTTTCTTTCTTGAAGATCCTTTCTAAATATTGGCTAAGCTGATAAGGTGCTAATACAGCCTATCTCTGATCATCGGATAGGCTCAGTATAATCGGTTCATCTCGCAGCGTCGTCGCGGTCGTTTCAGCTCATGGTCGTTATTTTTATCGCGTCACGCATGTGATGGGCGTCGTATTGAAAGTAAATAGTTAATTTTGTTTGTTTTACGTACTCTCGCTGATAGCATCGCCGGGACGGAGCACAGTGTCGGTGGTCTGCATGATGTTGCGTGAACATTTTTATTGGTGGTTATTTCTTTGAAATAATTTTCCGTACCTATATCGGGTATAAAAAGACCCTTAACGATAACGAAAACCACATATTCTACCCATCATTGGAATCATTTTTTTCTACCAGACCATACCTGGGAAACCATTGGTTTTGGAGATATTGAAGGTCAAAGTATAGATTTTTTTTTTAGTTTTTTCCAAAAACGTATTCTAAGTGATAATACTAAACTTTCTTCCAAACAACCTTATCAAAATTTTCAATTTTTCCTCACAAATTACGCATTTGAAGTTACAAAAACGCAATGAATATCAAACGCATACGACCGCCATGGCTCAGCTGTGTGGCCGCTGCACGCATGCAAACGCGCGGCATCGCCACAACCACACATTGCGCGCTACAAAAAAAATGTTTTTTTTTTATGCCAAAAAATAAAAGTCTTTTCCCAGCAATTATTTTTGGTCAATGTAGTTTAGTTTGATGTACAGAGTGCGTAGATTTCGGCTATGTGATGGGTCATTTTACATCCTGTATGTATAACAATTTCACACTCGTTTTAACTTCTAGAATTAGTACAGATTGACATAACTCTCTCTTGAAAGGTAGGTACGATTAAAAGTAGAAAAATACACTTTAATTTTCTCTTTTTAGGGTTCTGTATCATAATGGTAAAAAGGAACCTATGACGTGCGACTTCGTCCGTCCGTCTATCTGCAACAGCCGCTTATTTCAGGAACTACTTGTGCTAACGACTTGTTTGGAACAATGCATGTCCATCTATAACGCAAGTGAAAAAATTGTTTCTTTTCATCGCTTTTTAGACCGAAGGGTAGACTTGAAATTTTAAAATAGGGTTACTAGGTTGAATGTGAAATGTTTGAATAATACCCCTTCCTCCCTATCTCTGAAGTTTACACAGCGAAAAATCTGGAATAAATCGAGTTGATAAAGGTTTATGTAAATATTACAGGAAAAATAAAACGATATCTGTAACTAGCACAGTTTTTTATTAACCATTAAACAACCATATTAAAAAATCATTTACATATAAATTTAGTTGTGCAGTTCTAAAAAATGAAAACCGGCCAAGTGCGTGTCGGGCCACGCGCAATAATAGGGTTCCGCAGTTGCACAATAATCCACATTATTGTGCAACTGCTACTAACAAGAGAGCTTAGTAATTTTTCAATGGAATTTGTACGTTTACTTTTCCGGTTGGTCGACTATTACTCGTAAACTTGTAAAGCCTACTTAGCTGTGATAGTTTTCCTTTTAACTTCGTTGTACATACTACTACCGTGATTTTTTTCTCATAACCAAAACTAACCGTTTCACCGCAGGGGGGGGGATACTTGACTCTAACAAAAATTAGCACTTTAAAGCTTAATATTTCAGAAACGGATCACTTAATCAAAAAATTGCTTTCACAAACTCATAATATTTTTGAAAGACCTATCCAACAACACTCCACACCATTGGGTAGACGAGAAAAAAAAACATCCCACTTTAGGTGTACAGGAGGTCCCATAAAAAAAAACATGATTTTATTGTACCACTGTCGGCGTGATAGATATATATATCCATGCCAAATTATAGTTTTCTAGTACTAAGAGTCTCTGAGCTAAGCAGTGGACGGACAGATGGATAGACGGATGGACATGGCGAAACCATAAGGGTTCCTTGTTAATCCGGAACCCTAAAAATAGGACCTTACAAAATATTAAACCCTTGGTGCGCTAGTCTGACTCGCACTTAGTGGGTTTGTTGACAAAATTGTGGGACAGTTATGGAATTAGCTGATAATTATGTTCATCATCATCTAATTTCATAAATTAACATCTCATTCGTTAAAAACTATTACTATAATGTCTTTGTTTACAGTACTTAATACCGTCTGCAAGGCCCCCACAACAAAACAGTCTAAACTTCCAGCCAGGAAGTCATCCAATTCAAAATTTACAGCACACTTCATAATCGGAGTTGAAACTAAAACCGTATATTTGGGGAGCGATTCAATACCAACTAACAACATAAAATTTACTTCCCCATCTTAAGATAGTACACTTTGTGAGAGACAAGTTGGAGGCTTAGTTGAACTTCTAAATGGACTTTGGTGTGCCAGTGTACCACTGACACAGTACTTTGGTACCGATGGGCCGAAATTCGGAGTCCGAAATACGAAATTCGAATTTCTAGTCAGATCTCGTGCGGTTATGTGGCTAGAAATGGTTTGATTCAATTATTTTTAATTGTCTCTGTTGGAGCTGTGTCGTTTGTTCGTTTCAAAGGCATTTTTTGGTTTAAAGTGAATTAAATAGGTGTTTATATTGATTGGAACTCAAAGGTATTTCATATCAGTCTGTCAACGTCTTCTGATGATGCTTCTCCTCATAAACTACCACCATGAACAGACGTGAAGGATCGTTGCCATAATCACCAGAATTAGCACACGGATTGGAGATCGCAGTATGATGTTATATGCCGTATAACACAAACAGCTCATTACTGTCCCACTGCTAGGCAAGAGTCTATTCTCTCTACACTGTTGCACTGGTAAGGATTTAGGACACAGTCCTCCCCGCTTGGCTGTCCCATTTCAAAACCTAGTAAGGGACACTTTTTACAAAAATCGTTTTATTGCATAATCGTGCTAACGTAGAAAGTCTCTACCAAATACAAAAACACCAGCGTTGAAAACTCACTTTTGAAGAAGATATATTTAAGCATCGATACCTAGTAAGTGCCATTCACTGCCTCTGATCATTTTAAAACCTAGTAAGTCACTTTAACCACGTGGTTTTACCTAACATAAATACTTTTCAAAGGCTTTTTTTTCGATTTTTTCGGTTTTGAAATGGGACAGCCGTGCTGTTCTGGTGCGGTTTGGCAGAATACACAAACTATTGACAACTTCTTGAAGCCCTCGCACGTGTGCAGGTTTCCTCACGATGATTTCCTTTGCCGTTAACGCAAGTGATGATAAAATTCTGCTCGATACATGAATTCGAAAACTCAGAATTGTCGGTCAGGATTGAACTCAGACCGTCCTGCATGCAAGCCAAGCATACACTATTACTGCTTGTATGCAGTATAATCTTTAGATAGGTAGACCCTTAGCCATCTTTTTGTTCCTAGAACCCACTGTTATTCTCATATAATAAAAATAACATTAACCTTTATATCTGACCAAGTAGTTCAAGAGCGCTCAGACGTTGAATGTACATTATTTTTCCGCAGCATTCTGAAACAAAGAAACTTATCTTTTTCATAATACACGCCAACCGCACTTTCTTTCTGAGTTTCTTTTCAGCATTTCAGCAGCTAATTTCCGTTGCCTGTTAATTCTTATGAGTATTATGATAAAGATGACGTCGGAGTAGTAGTAGTAGAGTGCAAAAAACTTAAAAGCATGTTATTTGTGTTTCTACTGTTGAAATTGTTTTCTTACGGATTTAAGAATTACTAATGTGCTGCTCTATGCTATAAGCGGGGCTCGGGGTTAGTTAACAACCGCGCGGATCATACCATATGTGAGGTTAAGCTGCCTTTGCTGCGGTTGTTCCGTGGATGGGACCGTTAGTTTCACATTGAGACCCCTCCGTGCCTCGTAGAGCACGTTAAACCGTCGGTCTCGGGTTTCATTCGAATACTGACAGTCGTTAAGGGTAGTCAGAAAGCCGGAAAGACTCAAGAACCGGTCTAACTTTAGGATATCGGCATTGCCCAGTAACTGGGTTGTGGAGGTCTGATGGCAGTCGCTTTGTGTAAAATACTGGTATTCAGCCGTATCTGATTTAACTGGAAGCTAACCCCAACATAGCTGGGAAAAGGCTAGGAGAAAGAATGTGCTGCTCTATGCAGTTTCGCTAAACGTCCACTATTGAACATAGGCCTCCGAAAGATAGCCACGATGAATGGTCTTCTTCTATCATGTCGGCACGAGTATTCAAGAATAGCTCATGCCGATGCCGTGGTGAAAATGTTAGCCAGTCAGCGAGGATGGTAGCGAGGCTGACTGCCCAGGGTGCGCTGGACGTACTGAAGTACGTCGTCGTATGTTTACGATGAATGGTAAAAGGGGAAATTAACATAATCACCACGCTTGGCAGACTGGTGACAGCAGTAGACAAGAAAAAGTTGCTACCCATCTTCTTGACAAAATTACTTAGTACCAGAGATGACTCTGTTTATTATATTATTATTATTTATAATTTCGATTTGACAATTTAACCGTTTCTTATAATTCACACTTTAGGAATTGATTAATCTTTGTCGACCTTCACAAATTCTACGTATTCTTAAAGCTAAATAAAGAGAGATTTACATTCCTCCGGTTTCTGAATTGAGAATTCTAGGATAAGCAGTACCTACTTAAGTAACATTTGAGTACGAAGTTGTCAAAAAAATGACGGATTTAAAGCATTTTTTTGACAACTCCGTACTCAAATACTACTTAATTATTGCTTATCCCGAATTCTCAATTCAGAAACCGGAGGATTATTTCCAGGGTTTCAGATCAAGATCTCTTTAAAATCAAACACACTTAAGTCACAATAGACTGTCCCTTCTCCATAACAAAACGAACACGAAACTACAGATCAAATGTCACAAATATCGACCGACACATTTCCAACCAGCTGGCAAGTACTCGCACAAGTCAGTTCTGTTCAGAATATAACATGTTTAGGCAGGTCCAGATAACGCGATGCAGTGTTAACGGGGCCAGGTGAGGGAGGTGGGAGACGATTGAAACTCGATACTTCTCGGGCTGAGGGCCAGGGAATCCGCGGATCTCGAAGAATATTTCTATGGGTTTATTAATTTTGTTAGTCTTTTGTAAAAATGACATAATCATGAGAACACTAAAGGACATAGTGGAATAATTTGAATTTTTATTTATTTAAAGGCATTCCGCTGTCTTTATCAGAAGAGGCCATCATATGCGTGGGTTTGCGGGCGAGGAGAAGCAAGTAAATGAAAGTCTTTATTATCAATCACGAGTCTATACTTCGACAAATACAAATAATAAGGATATCAAAAATAAACGACGTTCCACCGAGTACGTGAGGCGCGAGCGCACATACATCCAATCACTTTAATTACAGTAATTACGATTACCACTAATATCAATACCGGTTTTACGATCGATAGCTCTGACGTTACATGTCTAGCTTTAGGCGGGCCGCCACCCCAGTCCTCGGTGATATGTCAAGTTGACATTGACAGCTGTCATCAGACAGATGTCATTCGTCCAGAAAATCAATTAAGGTTTGAGTCGTCAAGCCAATGCTCTCGACGCGCTGTCATATTTATTTTTATTTGTATATACATTGAACATTGGACAGAAAGGTGAAGTAAGAAAATAAAGAACAAAAGTGTATGATCGGGTAACGGTGTTTAATTGAATAACTAGAAAAGGGTTTCTCAAATGAAGACTGTACTGCCTCACATGTGGTGGTTGACCCAAAATCGCACCACCTGGCGACCGCAAGTGCCCGTAAAACACAACTTGGTATTTTGGGTCAAGATACTCAGCAATAAGGAATACTGGCAAAAAGGAAATATAATAAGACGTTCTTTTTGGGTTATTCTGTAACAATGTAATCTCTTAACTTTAGCCTGTTACTAGCCTAATCTAGAGACCGTTTCCAAATCATTTTGATAAATGTTAACTCTAACAATCCTTACAGAAGCGTCTTTGACATAGTGAACTAGTAATTATTACCTACCTGTGACAACTTCATACCTGTAGCACAAAAAAATAAATCGTACTATGCGTCAAAAACCAAGTACGAAATGTTCCGCTCATGCGATAGATAGTTCCCAACGAGTTGTGTGTCCGCGCTTTTATCACATTTCGGTTGGGTCACTCTCTAACATCGGACTTGGTTTTCTTTTGTATTCACTTCGGAGGCAAAGCGGCGCGTAAGCTTGTTTTCATACGTAAAGCGTGGAGTGTACACGAAACCTGTAGTTTTATGGCCCTAAATAATCTGTGTGGGTGAGTCGCGCAGATATTAACCGCGGCTGCTCCCTGACTTGCTACGAGTACCTCCGTTGCAGTGCCACTACTGCACTAGTGCTCGCAATCACTTTATTACTTATTATTTTGTTTTAGAAATAGACAATACTTCAAAATAACATTGAGAAAGAAGAGAAATGTAATCATTGCAGATTATGTAACATCCCTGATGTTTTTTTTTTTCGCAAATCAACTGAAACAGTTCTATGGTTTAGTGGTAGCAAACTACTTGCGGACTTTGATGGTCTGAGTTCGATTTTTAAGTTTCTATTGGTACATCATAATACCGTCCTCAACGATATGTGTCAAATGTACTCAAGACCGTACGCCATTCAGTTGCTCGTTTAAAAGCCTAGGAGTGATGGTGAATAATATTTTGGAAGATCTTTTTAGTTTTAAGTTCTTTTATAACTTGCAGTGTTGAGTCAACCTTGCTGCTTTCGTTTTTCGCCTTCACATCAACTTTTTGGTTTGTCTTCTGGTTGAATATTGACAAAAAATATTCCAATATCGAACATAAAAATAAACCTACATTACCATTGCAATTTGTCGCGTCAAGCGGCACATATCTTTACAAATCGATGACTTATTCGTGCTCGTGTGCCGCTATAATAAACGATATTGCTATCGTTCTATTTGCCCGAGTATTTGCCTGTTCGAGGCCTCGTTACCTAGCGATCACCATTCATGTGTGACTTATAATTTTTACACGAAAAATGTATAGGGATGTTGTCGCCGTTGCCATGGCGACCGAGGAGGGTCGACGTACTCTGTGCCAATGTTTATTACGTGATATTAGAAGTACGTATGCTGCTGGGAGATTGTCACGTTCCTAAATTAAAAACCTGTATAGAATTTTTAGGGGATATTTTTAATGGAAAAACGCGAGTCAATTTTATTTTGTTATGCTTACCTATTGCAAAAAGCACAACCCAGTAGGTAACTCATGTTGAACCTTACTGAAGTTAAACAACTCCTAGCATAAGATTGAAGTTTTCAAAAGTACTTTTTTGTGAAAATGGTAACAGATTGCAAGCTCAGGATGCCCAAGATCTAAGATTCTTAAAATTTGAATAGCTAAGCGAAGATGCCTCTAACATATTGCAGGAATATACATAAAATCAAGTTTTATCCTAAAAGTTGAGAGGTCAGAAGCTTGAAAATTCCTTTGAGGACCAGAATTTGGAAAATTATGTTTGAAAGAACTATTCCTAGAGACGAGATTAAAGTTACTTTAAATAAAATGAATGCTGTATAACCCACAGAATAGACGCCGATAGTACGTAGCTTCAAGTATTTGGGGAGCCCAAATCAAATGATTTCCTTCGACAGAATTGACACGAACCTTCGTCTATACTTGAGTAGGTACTTGTAACAATAGATCCTATGTATGTTTTAGATTACATAAAGGCCGCTAGGCTCCCAAATTGTATTAAATGCCTAACATAGGAGAGGTTCAGTAATTACCGTATGTTAGACCGTCTGGTCACAAACACGGGTGCTAATATTGAGATCCTGGATTCCAGTACCACGTCAAGCAGTGTCGTTTGGGTTTTCAGTTCAAAAATGCTCAGCAACAGCTCCAAGATTTGTTATGACGGCTAGTAAAAGGTGATAAGCGCAGTTCAGACTACGCTATACTTTTTCGCTATAGCGTAAAGTATATTGCGTCATAAGCTATAGCTATATAGCATGACGTTCACACTATATGCTTCTTCTTCTTCTTCTGTCGTGTCAGCACGAGCTATATGAAAATAGCTCATGCTGTGGTGAAAAGATTAGCCAGTCAGCAAGGATGGTAGCGAGGCTGACTGCCCAGGGTGCGCCGGACATACTGAAGTATCTTCACTCGTGGAGGCTCTTTTCATGCACAAGCTAGTCTGCCATATATAGCAAATTATTTAAAGGCGATCTATTGGGCGACGGACGGGGTAGAAGTGAGGCGGGACGGGGACCGGAGAATCGTACGATATTGCTCTGAAAATCGCTCAAGTTTATCGCATACAGCAAGCCAATACTTTAGCGTAGCGTTGTTTGAACGTGTCCATATAAAATATGTTGAGCGATAACGCTGTGCCATACAATATTTACTACAAGCTATTTATTATAGCGTAGTCTGAACTGCGCTATATGCTCATCCTTGAATACATAATTATAAGCTATCACCGAACTGTGCATAGTATGCCGACACCAACCCAACGGTAACCAACGTCGACGATCGCAAAACCATCCGTCCCATACATTGGCGTTCGTTGGCTTGGTGTGTATGCACCATTACACTCATGTACCTTCTCCTTCGAAGAAAACAACCTCAACAGCTATTTATATTATTTAAACATGCCTTTCCAACGAGAAATTAATTAATTACAGTATATATATGTTGTAGGTATATTATGTTGTAGGTATATGTCGGCGGTATTGTTTCGCTCCGTGGGGCTGTTCGATGCCAGTTAAAAGTTTTCCCGCGGTTTCTCTCTCTGCGATCATAGCAACATTATGCAATTAAATAGGTTCGTCTGTCTGTACTGGTAAATACTAGTTCGAGTTGTGATTAACTGTCAGATCCAGTTTGAACCAGTTGTAACTGGATTAATGTAGTTATAACTAGACCGAACTCGATGGTAAACACGTCGATGCTGCTGTTGTGTTTGTGTTACTAAAATCTGTTAATATTGTTAACACAGTTTTTTGCATACCACTGTAAGTTTAAAAGAGGAAATAATAACAAAAGAAAGCCTTAATTTCATGGAAATACTTGCTTTTTCTCAATTTCTCTATGGAAAATCTGTCAATCTACTTTCCCAGATGAGGGATATCCGACGATTGCGAAACAGACCCTTAGCTTAATAATAAACCGTTTCTATATGTAAGTTCACATACTTTGAATTCAATTCTAGACTTATAAGTCTACAATTCCTTTTCTTCTATTCTCTTATATTAAAGTATATTCTGTACCTTTCACAAATCAAAACCTAACCGACTCATTTTATTCCAACCCCAACCCCACAATAGGCAAACAATTAATAAACACTAAGTCAGTTAGCCGTGTTGGACTGTGGGTATAAAAAGGTGCGTGGAGTAACCCGTGTGTGTATAAAAAGTCGCGGACGTAGAGCGCGGTGTGACGGCGCCTCTAATTGAATAACTTCCGTCCGCGAGCCCACGTGAGGGGAATGTTGCGGGGCAGGGAGAGGCGGGGAAGATGCCTCTAATATGCCGATTTGTGGATAATGCTAAGATTTTATAAACTTGTATTACTGCTATACAAGTTTAGTTTTAGCATACACTAAACCTGAAACTAGTTTATTCAGAATCACCAGGAGAATC
Source organism: Amphipyra tragopoginis (assembly GCA_905220435.1). Taxonomy (NCBI): domain Eukaryota; kingdom Metazoa; phylum Arthropoda; class Insecta; order Lepidoptera; family Noctuidae; genus Amphipyra; species Amphipyra tragopoginis. Next base: position 425,618 of record HG992003.1, on the reverse strand, counting down.
GATTGACATGGTTTTTACACCACATTATATTATTCCTTTTTTTTCATAAATTTAAATTCTCTTTCAATAGGTTTCTACACATAACAGTGGACAGGAATAGACACCTTGAGGCTTGAGACGGTCCGCTCGGTCAGTTTTCGTGTATTAGGCAACCCCTGCATAGCACATCTCAGGCATTACACACTTTACTAGGAACTTAACGCGACATAAACTAAGGTGTAACTTGGAGATTTATTAAAAAAAACACATTCAGGCAGTTCTGATGAAAATCTTGTTAGGGTGTCTCGGCTTTTGTATAAACTAAAAATAAAGTTGTATACTTATATATAAAATTGGGCCATGGCGGTTTTTTTTACCTGTTTGTTATCTAAACTTTCTAAAGTATAATAAAATTAATTTCTGCTGTGTAAAAAAGGTTTTTAAGGCTCCACGAGTAACAATATTTAGGTATGCAACGATATTTAAGTAAGTATGTCCAGCGCACCCTGGGTAATCAGCCTCACGACCAATCTTGCTATCTGGCTTATCGTTTCAACACGGTTATAGCTCATCTATTCTCGTATGGCTCTTCTCCATAGGAAACGACTATTAGGAACCGTGCACCTAAATTCGAATTTTCATAGGCGCCTGTAATAGTTCATGTGAAACGAAAAAAAACATGCCTTTGATTTTAAGATGGAATCAGGCGTTACTTTGCGGAAATCCATGACATACAAAAATGCAAATAGAATACGAGTATCTTTATATAGCTTTAATTCCGCTGAACAAGATCGCTAGTTTGGATGCAGTATGCAGCACCACCCTCCGGCCCACAAATATATGCACATGCAGAAAGAGTGAAAAAATAATGCAACTTGCAATCAAACCAATACACGACACGTGTTTCGCCCCTGCACGGGGCATCCTCAGGATATGTTGACTCCTCGACCGCTAGGACACGAATAACTTTATTATATTTAACTTTATTTATAGACTTTGATTTTGTATAACTCGTGCACAGGTATGGGAATTTGTAATAAAAAATCACCATTTTATAACTACGATATGACACGAAGGACGTACCCTCATTGATGAATAGATCACAGACTCTTATACGATGGCGTCTCGTATTTCAGTAACTCTCATACCGGCCTGATGCATAACTTACTAAGGGGATTCGAACTTAGATTACACTAACAAGGATATACCAATGAAAGTGCAGAAGTTTGTCGGTGAAGTGTTGATGATGTTACAGAGTGTCATATTCGCAATGGCGAAAAAACTCTTCAAATAAAGATAAAAAAAAAAGTGTTGATGAGTAAGATGTGTAAGATGACTTCACATTAAAAACTTAGCAAGTAGGCACCACGTGAAAAATACCTGTTTATACAGGTGATTTATAATGAATTGTGTAAATAATAGCATCATGTGGAAGGTAGTACCTATTGGATTTTCATGTATGGAATATGGCAAGTACGATAAAACAAAAGGGAGGAAATATTTTCATTGTTCTCAAAACAATTGTGCAACAACTTTTAATGGTGGAACCTGTGATAATATTATCTTATTTTTGATATCATATTATCGTTTGATAAAAAAGTGTGCACCTACCATGTTTTCTCTGCATCACCCTAAGGTCGACTTGTAGAAAATGCCTAAGACATTAAGTCCGCCTCTGTACTAATTTTGTGCTAGAATAAAATAAATAAATAATAGCAAATAATAATAAAAATAACGAATCCGCCTGATCTATTTTTAAAATTAATCTTTAATTGACTTCAGTACTGATCGACACATAATTTTCATCTCATGTAAGTGCGTATATACGTAGAAAGCGGGTTGCCGGTGACGATCTGCCAGCGCTCGTTGGTGCTGGACCGCGCAGTTAGTCGGCGCAGGTAGTCTCTATACTGTGTGGCGAACCAGCACCGACAAGCTCCGAACGTCGCCGACAAGTTTCGACCTGCTCCGATCAGCGCTGGTAAGCCGTCATTTGTTCTGTATTAGCGCGAATCTGCGTTTGGAACAAGGCGTATTTTTGTTAAAAAATGCCAGCGAAATGAAATGAAATTAGGAATTAGAAAGTAGGACGGCGCTGGTTACCTGCTTCCTATATGTATACGCCCTTACACCTTACATTTTTATTTCTCGACACAAGACTATCCTGCACCGCTATAATCTTGGAGTTTTATAATACATTTATGTGGTAGAGATTGCAAACTTCCGGAAAGGATACCAGAGTTATGGGGCATGAAATGGAAAAGATAAGGTTATCAATATGTACGTGTTGTGGGATACACACTTGACTCCACACGTCATGCGAAGCTATAATACGAACTGTTATACACAAAAACTATTGGTGTATTTTTATTGTTGGATTGTGGAATTATTTTAATGTTATTTTTCATATAATTTTTCATGAATAAATAGATCTAGTGGCAAGAATAGGTTAATTTAGGGGGTATTTTACTAAACTATCATTAACTGTTCATTAAACTAATTTGGTCTCCAAACTTTTCAATAGCTAACATTTGCATTTCACTACAAGTCAATAGTTACAAGATTATTGAACACTCACCCCTATATTACAAAAGATGGTCAAAAAAAACCTAGATTTTAAAATAGCCCTGTCTCTTTTTGTTATATGACATAAGAAAGTGATGGGTATATTTTAAACTTGGGTTTACCTTAGTCTTGGTTTAAACCATCTTTTGTAATAAGGGGGATAAAGTGTCACATTTAGGCCCGGTGCAGACGACAGACTTTTTGTCCGACGGACTGCCGCGGACCGGAATTGACGTGGTTGGTAGTCTTTGCCGGTCGCGAAATTTAACAACGGACTCAACGCACACGACGGTAACTGTCTGTAGTTGTCGTTAGAACTCTAGTGTCTGCGATGGCAACAACTACCAGCTACTTTCATTCTTGTCCGTGGTAGTCCGCCGGACTAAAAGTCCGTCGACTGCGCTGGGCCTTATAGGTCACATTTAGCTTATCTAAGGGGGATATTACAGTATCATATCTATGATCATAAACATATGAAAATGTAATATAGACATATGAATCATTTCGCCATCCAAAGATATGACTCTAGAGGTCATTATAAGAGATATTATGATCCTATATACAGGGTTACAGGGAAAATCGTACTGAATATTAAAGAACGTTATTTTTCAGGTCATTTCTGATGGATTTGATTCTGTAATACTCGTATGGTATTCGAAACTTAACCGTTTTGGAGATATTGAATTTTAAAGATATTTGTTATGTTGTGTAGTTCACACTTGGGCACATAACTAGTAGATGTTATACCTTTTTGAATAGCTAAAGAGACGTAAAAGTTTTTAAAATTATTTTCAGAATAAGTTCCACACATTTTTTTTTAAAAAGCGCATCTATGTTAAAAAACACTCAGTAAAAATTCTTTAATTCTAACCGTTGTCGAGCAGTTTTTTTAAGCTGTTAGTAGTAGGTTCAGTTTTTGTTAATCATTTTTGTTAATTGACATCTCTAACAAGATACATAAAAAACGGACCCTAGGAGCTCAAAAATAAAGGATTTTTGAAAAATATCTCCAAAATTTACTATTTCCATAACAGTTAAGTTTCGGACACCATATTACAGAATCAAATCCATCAGAAATGACCTGAATAATAACGTCCTTTAATATTCAGTACGACTTTCCATGTAACCCTGTATAATTGTGATAGTGAAATAGCAACCTAATAAATAATTACGAACTACATTATTGATCGATTGGTGAAATACCCCCTTAGTCTTGTTTTTCTAAATTTATTAAACCTAAGAATATGTTACGTTATTTTTTTTATCGATGACTTGAGCAAAAATATCCCTCATTATACCGGTACTTTTGACAAAGTAAACATACAGGCCTTTCTTACCCGACAGCAAAAACAAGTATGTTTTAACCCTATCAGTTCTAATATCAGCACATCAAAACTTTGCGAGACGTATGATTCCTACTATAAACATTATTGGCAGCTACACACGGCGAGGACAAACTTCTAAGTATTCAAATTATATTAACTGTCTTTGTCTTTTTGCCGTCCGTCGGATCCAATCTACATATTTGGTTGGAAACTTCAATAAGTTGCATTTTGATGGCGCCCCACAGATGGCGCTGCCTGCATAGTTCCCGACGTTCACGTAAAATATAATAATGTAGTTCGTTATACTGAGGTAGTTCGTAATCGAGTGAAGTTGTAAGAGTTGCTTTAGAAACTACGTTAAAGGTACATAAATAATATTAGATATCATATCGTCCTTTTCTAGTTCTAGAGGAGCTCGTGGCTAAATAATTACAGCCGCATAGACCGATCTTCCGGGTTAAGCCACGCTTGCCGAGGTTGTTCTGTGGATGGGTGACCATTTACCATAGCGAGTTTCCTCCGTGCCTCAGAAAGCACGTAAAGCCGTTGGTCCCGACTGTCATTTGTAGATCTTTGACAGTCGTTACTGTTGGTCAGAAGCCAGAAAGTCTGACAACCAGTCTTACCAAGAGTATCGTATTACCCAGTTACTGGGTTGTGGAGGTCTGATAGGCAGTCGCTCCATGTAAAATACTGATATTCAGCTGCATCCGGTTCGACTGGAAGCCGACCCCAACATAGTTGGGAAAAGGCTAGGCAGATGATGATGATGATCGTCCATTTCTAGTTACAGAATGACATCATAATATTAACCCACACATAAAATCTGATACATACATCCGATGCGATGCGTCTGATGCTGCGTAAACATCAAACTAATGGACGCCAACGAACAGGGCTCGATACCGGTAAAAACCGAATGAAACCGGATGCGTTCTATACAAAATTTAATTTAACAAATGACGAACGTTCGTTGGCTTTCTTTAGTTAGATGTATACTATATACGCTGTATCACGCGAATGACGTCCATATTTTCATATAAATAAAGATGATTATTTCATTTTGATGTTGGAGATTTTTTTTACACATTCGCTTTCATGTTTGTCTGCTCTAATGGTGACTGGTACACATGGGTCTCGTCATACTAGACTACGAAGAACGGTCCTCAGATACGTGCTATAATGATCATTATTGGAATAGGTATACGGAATATGTTGTTATAAACACACAGGTTTTAGTAGTAGTAGAGCATCTTGGGAAGAGTCCGAGGAAGTACTGCCTATACTTATTTCTGCCGCCAAGTAGCATTGCCATGTTCTGATTTGGAGGGTTCCGGTGTAATAAATGTCTCATACGATTTTCCAACTTTGTCTTTAAGGATGGCAACGCGTTAGCTATCCTCTTGGTACAGGTGTATACAGGCGGCAGTAATCACTTCCCATCAGATGGGCCGTCGCCGCGTCGCCGTCGGCGTGTTTACCAAACTATTATATTGAAATAAAAATAAAGAATGGAATGTGATAAATGACAATAGAACCTTGTCATATAAGACGATATATGGGAGTAAGGGCCGAGTCACACCGGAATGGCAGCGGCCGGCGGCGATGCCAGCGGCCCCCGGAGTTGCCGCTGGCGGCCTTGCGTGACCTCCAGACCCCGCGCGCCTAGTCTCCTCTCGACTAGTTTAGTTTCTACATTCGGCAAGGAAACTCGTGTGTTTGGAGTGAACATGATGGAATTGGTTAGGCACTTATTGCGGAAGAAGAAAGAAACAAACAAAGGAAAAAAAGAAAAAGGGAGGCCGCTGGCAGCCCCGGGCAGAACCACCGAAAAGATGCGCGTGGCGCGCGGCCGCTCGCGTCACTGCAGGCGGCCTTTTCAAGCTTTTCAAGCGATACTGGTCTTTTAAGTATGTAGATAAAGTTTTTAAAATTATTTCACACTGAAAGTGCTCGCCGCGTCGCTACCGGCCGCTGCTATTCCAATGTGACTCGGCCCTAACCCCCTACCCACCGTGTTTTCCCGGAATCCATCTCATCATATTACTGGCGACAGATTAGAAAGTCTACGACAGGCTTATCAGGAATCACGATACCTACGGACTTTGAGAACAAACAAAGCCTAGATAGACCAACAAATAAGGAAAATCGAGACTGGCCTCCGATAATAGGTTTTGATTTAGAATACCCAAGTCCTATTAAATCCCACAGCCTAGAGTGGCAAGGTGTGAAGTGGTTTACTGTTTGCCAGTATCAAAATTAATCTTTCATGCGTCTGTTACTAAGCGTCATTCTGCCCTGCCTAGGATCTTCGATGTATGTTTGATGACCTTAAACACTACTGTCTACACTACTACTCTCCTCGTCTGTCGTCGGATTATAAATTCTAGGAAGAGCTGGGCAGTGCTACCTACACGGTGGTCCCCCGAAGTTCTGTGTAGGTGCCTATACTTCATTTTATACAAAGTGGAGTTGACATTATGACAATAAATGATACCACGTGTTTTATGATATGTTCTAGTACCATACACAAAAAATCAGTTACTTCCAAGCACATTTTTTGTCGCATGATTTTTCAATTTGACTCATTCATGTAGATGAAGGGACGTTGAAGTGGAAACTACCTATCAGTGGTGAAGGCTCCATACTGGAATTCACGCATCACACTTGAGCAAAGTAAGCATTTTTTGGTCCGGCTTCCCTTTCATGAAAATTCACCCTTCGCCACTGCTACCTATATCTGTTTTACACGTGTAAATAAAGATAATTTTAGTTTAAACGGGTCATAGATTTACATAACTTCGCGTAGAGATCTTGATATTCGTAAAATGATTAAATCGTATGAAAATCCCTGTGACTAAACTATTGTACATGATTGATTATTTGTGTTCGGTCGTAAAACTCATCATAGAATACGTGGTATCATTTAATGTAGTAACGTCATCCCTACTTTGTATAACATTAGACAAAAGTGGCCCACCATGGCACGAATATCTTTTGAACCAATTTTTCGAGTTTCTGCTCATTTTTATTGACTGTTAAAGTTTATGAAGCATCATACTGCGTTAAATCCATGCTGAAAACAAACATGTTCCTTATTTCTACACATTTCCTGGCTAAAATGGTCTTATTTTTCTAATGTTATAGGTACATGGTATTAAATAAAGTATAGCTTATTTTCGTTCTTCTCATCAATAAAGTAATTTTGCCTGTCCTAAAAATTGCTCTCAAAACCAAAAATATCCGCTACACTTAACCATAAAAAATACATTTTCAGTCCCATAAGATGCTCTGTGGCAAAAGCCGGAATTAGTAACGCCCGGCAGAAGTAGACCCACTGCCACTAATCCAAAATAAGACCAAAATTTCACCTCCCCCTTATTATATAACAAAACAACATCGCGCCGTTTATTCCTCGCACCGATCCAGGATCCCACATTACGTCTCCCCGCTGTATAAAACGGCAATAAATAAGTGAAAACTTGTAAAGTACCCGGCAACCGTGCAGAACTTCACCAAACTTATTTAATAACTCTCTGACCATTGAATACCGGTCGCCATGGCGACGACATCATTCATACTTAATTAAATTGTTATAACAAACAATTTATAAACAGGTTGAAACAAAGAGTTTTTATTCGCAATATTGTTTTCGCGCGAGGAGGGAAGAATAAAGCTGGCTGCCATTCTTATTTTTTATGAGACTTTATTGTCTCCCTACAGGGTAAAGGTCTCCCTTCGTTTCATATACTCTTCCAGGTCTTTTGCTATTTGTGACTTATGATGTAGTAAGAGTCCAGCACATCCTGACATCTTCTTGTGGGCCTTCCGCGCTGTGGTCTTTGGAGATAAGTTTAATTTTAACTTGGCAGCCGTATGACACACGTTTGCAAAAGTTTGAGAATGCAGTTGAAGGGTATTTTAGGGGTCAAACTTTGGTACTGATTATATTCTCAAAACTATACAATCATTATTCATATACGCTTATCGTGACGTTTGCGTTTGTATGAGTGCAACAAGATTTTCGTAAGATTTCGACAAATCGGATTGACTTAATTTTTTCGGTATCCACTCTCAAAGAAAGCTCGTCCTGTTCTGAGAACTATCGCAGTTTTAAATATAAATATTATAATACTTTTTAAGACCAAGATTATTTTATGGCAGGCTCAATTAAGATTGCTTAAACAACACTATAAGTCTAATAATTGTGAGGTCTTCGGTTCCATTTCCAATAGTGATGTTTTTCTGAAAGAAAATTAACACTATGCTTTATAGTGATGTCTAGATCATATTCTAGTATATAAGGTACTTATCATAGAGTGATTTATATAAAGGACAAGGTAATATAGCCAGGAGTTTAGAATTGTCTTTCTCCTAATAATGTTACTACTACTAAAATAATTAAATGCCCCGGAAGTCTTTCTTGTTTTTGTTTTTTTTTTTTGTATCACGCCTTTTACGTTGATACCTCCAAAGCCCCTCAAAGGCCCAATACGTCTTTTGTAGGGTGGAAAGGGAAAACAACAATGATTAGTCTGTTATGTAGATTATAATAAGAAAGTGGAGTGTGTTTGCATGTTCGTTAGTTACTCAATTATGTCCCCTTCTAGGGGAGTTGGGCGAAACTTTACACAAAGTATATTAACGGCACGGAAGATGACGTGCCGTTGTTACTATTTTGTTTGCTCTCCAAATAAGTAGGTTGGGAACTAGAAAATATAATTATGGACTCCGCACTATTCTGAACGAAAAATCCACAATTATTTGCAATTTTTGTCACTGGAGCTCAATTTTATCCTACGAGTAAACAGCTCATCTACTACGCATATCGATGTAGCTAGAATTATGTGATGGTTTTTAATATTCCTAATGTAATTAATACAGTATTGATCAATTTTATCTGACGTAATTTCATAAGTATATTGAACCTATTGTTTTCTATCTGAGATGAACCCAATAGCTGTTCTTCTTCTGTTTAAAAATTGTATTTCGAGATTCGTGCATCTCTGGGTAATTCCAACCGTCAGCAAAGGTTTTGATTGCGTTAGCTATTTTTCGTCCTTCAATTCAAATTCCGACCCAGATACTTTAAACGCCGTGAATAAAAGCTATGAGAGTATTTAATTTAAAATCAAAGCTTTACAGTAAATACTACAGAGTTTTATTCTCAGATTTATAAAGGTAACGAAGAGTCATTCGCTTTGGGAGTCTATTGCTAAAAGTAAGTTAAGTAGCGTCCATTCGCAAGTGCATATCAAATAGATGAAACCGTTTTAAGCCAATAAAGGTCATTAAAACCCACTTGTTACTAAAAAATCCTGAGTCAGCATTAAGGTGCATTGACTTTACAAATAAATTGGACTATTTAATAAGAGGATTGTGTCTGATCGCCTTAAGAGTTGTATATACAAGGTTAGTCGGAAAGAGGGTACTAATCTGCAGACCACTTAAAGTATCACTGATGACTGTTTTAAAGCAAGTGTTAAAATTACAAAATTCGATAATTTTTATTTCCATGAAAAATATTTTTTATATTAGTTTTTTTTTAAATTCTTCGTCCCTACTTTAGTTACGAATTCAGTAAATAGAACTTCTAATTCGTGACCCCAAATTTGACCTAAAATGTAAACACAGCTGATCATAGTTGAGGATAAATAGATTTTAGCAAATTTATGTAATTTTTGAACAGCTATTTCTCTGAAAGCATTGACTTTTGGGGAAAGTGGTAGAACAAAAGTTACTCATTATTATGGGTACTTTAACACCCTTTCGGATTAGTACCCCCTTTCTGACTAACCTTGTATATATTGAGATTGTACCTACATGTTTCATCGCAGATCCACAGTTTGGTGATGCTGAAATTCTATACTCCAGCTATATTGATGTTTATGGCCACAAGATTGTATATAATCAGAAAACAAAACCCAAACGATTTATAAAATAGAACTTAATTTATCGCTACCAAAATAATACTTGATTTATCCCTGTATCTAAAGTCTTCTCAAAATAAAAGAAACACAGTCTGCAATAACGAGTGATTCCAAAAATCACGGTCCATTCTCGATTCTGAGCTTAGAGTACAATTGGCGAGCTCCGCTTGCATCAGTCGAACCGACTCGTACCCAATAAACAAGGAGCGCGACTCTCAAGCTATTCGATCAAATTAAAGCGCAATTGTCACCTCGTATAGCGTGTACTATTCAGCTACAGTACAATAACGTACAGTAGGACCAATCTATACAACTTGCGATACAGAATTTTCAAATAGAATATCCGCTTGGAAATTTTATTCTTATTATATCAAATATCTTACAATATTTATTATTGCTATCTCAGAGTAATCTTCTTATGAGATATCTTCTTGGGTAAACACAAAAGTTTTAAAACAATTATAACTATTTAATTTATAAAGTTAGAAAAGTAGAGTTAATTATTAAACAAACTAGTAGAGGATAATATATGATATACCTACGTAAGGGTGCCTTTTCACCAGAAAAATGAAAAAAATGAAATGAAAAAGTGTTTATTCACAGAAATAATTATTTACAAGATATATTTACCTCTGCCAAACTGCAAAGCAGTTTGTTGGCAGACGCAGCTCCTTTTTTTTCTACTAATTAATGATTATAAGAGAGAATTATTAAGAGATGTGCTATGTAACGTTGCTATAGATGCGTTTGATATCCACCAATCATATTCATTAGTCCACATAGCATAGCACTGGTAGAAACTGATTCAACTAAGCTACGTTTTTTATATGGAAGAATGCGTGCTGTGGATGCGAGCTATGGATGGTCGCGAGTGATGTAGCTATGTGCAGAGCAGTGTACCAACATTAAGCGTATATAGCACATCTTACTCGCTTCGCTACATAGCTTAGCATCATAGCACATAGCACATCTCTGGTGGAAAGGCACCCTAAATCGGGGTTTCGTCTTTAACCATTGCAGCATTAGAAACACGGTTCGGCAATATTTTCATTTGGGTTAACATCTTAAGTACATGTGCCTATTATTACATATTACACGTTGTGAACCTTCTATACCCATCCGCTCTGCGATGCGCATCTCTCCATCTGTAAGCTGCTCTGTCAGTCGAGCGCTGCCGAATTATTCATAATCGGATTTATAAGTCGTTTGTATTGCTTCTTGAGAAAACGCGTGTGTGCACCAAGCTTAACCGTTGCACTATCATAAAGTACATGATTTGGACTTACAATAGTATAAGTACGTATGTTACTAGGGCAAACATGTTTATAGTGGCTAACACAATAGAATGGTAGGTTACATACCTAGTGTTTCGTTTTTATTTTGATATCAAAAAGAACAAGTTGCTTTTAAATTTTCTGCGCCTAAATGTTTTCTATTAGGCTTGACTTAGACGTGCTAATTATGAACCACACCTCGACCACAAAGCAAGGTTACTAGTTGGCCTATAATAAAAAATAAACGTAAAAAAAAAGTAAAAACCGACTTCAAAGAAAAACTAAAAGGAGTAAAATAATTACCATAATATAAAAATTAACAGTTTCAGAAGTCGGTGCAACTATACACTGAAACAAATAGCAGCCACCGACTTCTGAAACTGTTAATTTTATATTATGGTAATTATTTTACTCCTTTTAGTTTTTCTTTGAAGTCGGTTTTTACTTTTTTTTTAAAGTTTATTTTTTATTAAATACGTTTTAGTGCCATAAATTTAACCCCCTCCTCTTCATAACCCTTCTTTTTGGCTTTGACGTAGTCGGGTATAAAAAGCCCTTCCGAATGATACCTTACACGATATAATGAAAACATTCCAAAGGGGGGGGGGGGGGGGGGCGCACCCCCTCCTCTTTTCCAGTAGTCAGTTCCCAACAACAAATATAAACAAAGCAATTTTAGTAATTTGAGAAAAAAATAATTTTTCAAATCGGTTCATAATTGACGGAGATATGAGGTAACAAATATAAAAAATTAAAAAAAATACAACCGAATTGAGAACCTCCTCCATTTTGAAGTCGGTTAAAAAGAGTACAAATCTATAGTTTCACAAAGACTGTAAGGTGCCGGATTATCTTTAATCGACGATTGCGGTCGCTCACAACTACAGCTTAAGTGCCACGCCAGTCGACCACAGGCTGATCGCTACCAATCAATTAGCCACACATCACTTTTTGTTTCTATCTAAGCGGTAGCAAACTACAAAACTGCAATATTTGATTTGTAATTTTGTGATCATTTAAAACCTCATGGTACCTACATCATATACGTGATTCGCATTATTATAATTACCTTAATTGTGTAGCGAAGACGCAGCATCTGTTTCAGGATATGAGGCTCGTCTTTCAGACGGGACTACTCTTATTTATTTTTACAGTTTTCAGAGTTTATGAAACAAGGAGTCCATTAATACGCGTATTAATAACTTTGTGGTAATACTGTGGTTTGTTACTGTTGCGTCTGAGTCCAGCCTTATTTCGTAGTAGATTGTAATTTCTCCCGCGGGCGTATTTAAATAAAGAAATTACTAACATTACTCGCTTTTAAGTAAGATAAATCCATTACAAGTGGTAATTATCTTTTAGTCCAGAATACAAAATGATAATATTAAGATATAAACACAGTTATAAATTATACTAAGCACTTAAGATTTGGAGTTTCAGCCGCTGGCTGTTGTAAATGAATAATAAAATTACTTAATCGTATCTTGTATTTTATAAAGAAAGTCTAGAATCGTAATGACTTATTTAGGTAGCAGAAAAAACAAATAATAAATTATTGTTATTTTTTAACACAGTTACGAAACAATTCTTAGTTTAAAAAATTACATATTAAACAAATGATAACTTTGCTATAACGCAAATGATCACACTATCTGCGTTCTTTATCCATGATATTTCTTATCAACAACAATCGCCACATAATCTCCAAATATCCACAGCTGCATCAATCCTACCATTTTAGTCCTTAGTGATATTTTAATAGTACGTAAATTTCAATTTACGTACTATTAAAATCGGTACCTGTCTCGGATGAATAGAGGAATATACTGACATGAATGTATCTATTCATCCGAGACAGGAGTTTAGCTTACCACACAATATCCTACCGTTGTGATTCTTGGAAGACAGAATCTCCAAACACATACAAAGAGCCGAGCGTCTCGCAGGAAACTGATTAAAGTGTCCGAGAACCTGTACTGATACTGCATAATTGGTGAATTTGACGAAAGTGCGGCTGCCAAGCGTGGTCCTGTCTTCGATTCTCGGTTTGGGCGATGTTTCAGTAGGTGTTTGTGGTCCGAAAAATTCTTAGTATCAGATGGCTAATTCTACTAACAAAAACGTTAATCAATCGCAACCGAATCGACGCCGAACTGTTCATTCAAATAGTTTTCGTTTACAAAAGTTGTCAAATGGTTTGACAACAATAACAAAACCAAACATTTTGACAGTCTTCGTAAACGTAAACTGTCTGACGGTTGAGGTTCGTTTGCGGTTTGGCAACAATTCAGTTATTATAATTGGCCCGCAGTTCAGGCTCAGGAGTTATGTTCGACGGATAATAATAGGCTCACTATTGCATGCGACTGAATACCTTCACCAGTGAAATGCGAATAAGCAGTCAGAAGCAAGAATATCTGCCTACCGACAGTTTTAAAACCGCCTATAATAGCCATCTGACGCAAGCCAAGATAATAAATTATGACTATGTAGTAAGGCCATCCGATCAATACATAGGCACATATTTATCTGTTCGATCCTTAATCAGATTGCTATCGTCTGTAATTTTAAAACGTTCCGTTTATTCATTTAATACACATATAATTTACATTTTTAAGCATTTCTATAACAAAAAAATAAATAAATAATAATATAATATATTATATATAGTAGCTCACCGGCATCGGGAACAGGGTCCAAGTTAGGTCTCCTGAGAAAGGAACCTCGCTCACTATATGCGTGCCGTGAAGAAGTACCTACTCCTTTTTGCATCAAACCCTTGATCCAGTTTCCTAACGAGAGCCTTATGAGGTGTTGATCGAGGCTCTTGGCTATAAGGCCATTCGCCGTAACGACTATCAGGACAATGACTGCTGAGTCCACATCTCACATGCCGACATTTTATTTGTTTTATTTAAAACATTATTATTAATTTTACAACAGTCGGCCTTTATCGACCTTTTCGGATAATAAAGGCTTGATTTAACCTGTACTGAAATCTGTTAGCTCAGAGTGTACAGAGCCCAACTAAAATCCCTTACGATTATTAAATCCAATACACTAGCTATCTCTGTATAGCCGGACTGGCCGGCTGTGAACCTGGCCAACTTATTTAATAACTAGTGCTTAATCCCGCGCCGTCGCTTCCCCCTAATCCCCGGTTTTATTCCCCGGCACTGTTCCCCGACTTACTAAGATACGTTTATTAATTAGTGCTGAATCGATAATACTTGCGAATTATTTATAAAGGAAACTATTTTTCTGAAACTTTCAGCTCAGTAAATTGTTAGGCGACAACGCATTGAAGATTTGGATAAACGGACACTTTTTGAAGTCGTATTATTATGGTTTATTTTTAATCACCATCCAACTTTTTTCTAGGCATTAGATAACAGTATGAATCTATTTCTGAAATCGAAATTGGTAGGTCTTTTCAGAAAAAAATAATTTCCCGAAAGAGTTATCAATTTAGCGTGGTTACTAAGTCAAACGTTAAATACTACGCTTGTCGCGTATGTACTGAATGAGAGAAAGGGGTTTTCTTACCATTAAAACCATATTGGACTGTGGTTGAACAAACTGAGCATTCCGATTCGCTCCTGTGCGCCCTATTGTAAGGCCGGCCTTGTATCAGTGTGAATGGGAGTCTGAATTTGTGCCCGGTTGATGGCCATAGGCTAGCCCCGTTTTATAATATAATAATAAACGTTGTTGTTCTCGTCTTGCTAATGGCGAGTACTTGCATAGGCATAATTAAGTGGTCAGGATTGTTCATCAGCAACTTGTTTTGAAATATAACCTTGTGGAATCCGAGGTACCGTATTACAAGTATGTGCCCGACCCAGTTCTCGAAAATGGTCATATCACGTTGTATTGCGATCGATCTATCATCACTGACAGGACTATTGCCGCACAATAAACCTGATACAGTGCTGATAGATCGATCAGAACGCCGCACAATGATTGTTGATGTTACCATCCCGCATGATGGAAACCTCGTGAAAGCTGAATAAGATAAACAAATTAAATATCTCGACTTAGCACACGAAGTTGTCAACATGTGGGATGTGGACTCGGCAACCTCGGTGGTTTGTGCCGATAGTCGTTACGGCCAATGGCCTGATGGCCAAGAGCCTCGACTAACACCTCACGAGGCTCTCGTTAGGTGGCTGGATCAAGGGCCTCAAATCAAATCAAATCAAATCAACATTTTTTTATTTCACATAAACCAATACAGGCGCTTATGAAAAGCCTGATACAGAAAACAGTCCTCCTTGACACGACGCGTATTGTAAGGAGGTTCCTGTCTCTGGAGCCCTAACCACCGGTAGCTTGGACCCTGCTCCCGATGCCGGTGGACCTCGATTTTCATATTTTTAAATGTATTTTTTTTATAGATGTATATTTAAAAATGTAGAAATAAGAAAGAAGATGAATAAACGTTTTACTTTCAGGCTACTTTGGCCCATAGATATATACGAGTACCTTACAAATTAAGATATCTTAACCTAACATACATCATTCACCACTACAGGCCGTTATGTTTAAGTTCCATATGTTAGTCCCCGCACTAAAAATGAGGGTGTATCATGCACCTTTGCCCAACACTTCGGAGAATACAGGCGTGATGTTACGCTATGTTAGATAAAATACTCAATAATATTGTTTATCTCTATTTCCAGGCCAGACATTACAAGACATGCAATATTTATTTTACAATTTAATATTCCAACTTCAATCCTCCAAAAGTCACACCCCAAAAGATTAATTTTTTCGCTGCTGTAGACAGTGAAGTGTTCAATTTCTTCGACAAGACGAGAGTTATCAAATTTGAGGGGAGCCGTCTGGCACCTTTTACCCTGCAGTCTGGCAGGGTGGCAGGTTGGCGAATGTGCAATTAATATGTTGCGACAGCGACGAGGATTTTGTAGTTATTCATATTGGTTACGCCAAAGTACAGACGACGACTTGTGTAGGTAGATACTGAATGGACGTTGTTTTAATTTACACTACGCTTTATGAAATATGGGTATGGGTAATTACTATTCATAAGTCATCATAAGTTAGTGACACCGAGACACCGACTTACTAAAACAAGCAAGTGTACTCGTATTTTCGGTGTAAAAGTATTTAATGCCCCCCCTGAGTCCATTCGCCGTAGTAAGAACTTGCTCATTTTTAAAAACAAAGCTAAGTCCTTCTTCATTGCCATGGCTTCTTCAGCGTCGAAGAATTTATTCCAAAAGTACAATTAGGTACCTCTTATATACCTAGGTTAAATAACGAATGTAATTTTATTGATTGACTGGTTATAATTTATGTTATGTTATATTTGAATTGTGATTGATTTTGTGACATGTAACTGTTACTATTACCAATAAATTATAGTATCGTGTTAGGTACTATTTATCAGATAGAACACTCATCAAACAGACTCAAACAATGTAGTTATAATGAAGCTATCAAAATAATTCGCAATCATGCCCCCAATTTTATTATAAAACGATCAATATCACACCGAACACTGTAAACAACCCCATAACTCTATCAAACATTGATCTCCAACGCAACGCCGAAATATGCGTGTCTATACGCAATATTTGTTAGAAAACACCCCCAAATTATGTTCCAAATTTAAATAATTCCCGATTAAGCGCTGCGCGGGGATGCAGTAATTTCAAAATAGCCCCGAGCCAACGAACAGGGAAACAAAATTAATTTCATGGACATTTAACCTACTTCAAAGAGGATACACTTAATACAACGTGTTTTACATATTTATTGTGAGGACAAAATGTGGTAATTAAATCAATGAAGTCATTAGGTTCAGTAAAAAGGTCTTGTTTTGCGTGTAAGAAATAAATTGTTTAAAATAACTCACACGATTTAATTTCAGCGGGAATGATGTTGGTTCACCGACTGTTATATGAATAAAATGTAAGAACAACATAAAGATTTTTATCAACGAAAAAAATCCGTTCGTCTATATTTAACTTTATGATTAAGTCTAGGGACATCTCATTCTATTAGAGTACATTTTCCTTATGTTTAGCAAACAGGACAATAGATCCACCTGTAGGAAACTGGTTACCGCCGCTTATGTGAGTAAACTTGCGACAAAGTTGAAGAATCTAACGTGATTTTTAACCGACTTCAAAAAAAGGAGGAGGTTCTCAATTCGGTCGGTATTTTTTTATTTTTTTTATTTATTTATGTACACCGATTACTCCGAGGTTTCTAGTCCGATTAGTGTGATTCTTTTTTTTTCGATGCAGTATACTTGCCATTTAGTCCCATAAAAAATTCATCCTATTTGGTTCAGTACTTTTTATTTAGTGAGGATTTTTTTTGATTATTGCTATGTGGATGATGTAATTATTTTTATGCATGTTCGGGCATAACTCCGTCGTTTATAGATTTTTTTTTTGTTTGAAAGAGTATTCTTCCAAAATGGTTCCATTTAAATTTGGGGAAGATCTGATGAAGACCCTCGGAGATTGACAATGGAACTTTTCAATGGATAACAGCCAATTACCCGAGATTGCTGTAATTGCATGTTTGTGTACTGTTAATGCCACTACAAATCGAAAAATAAAATAACTTTAAAAAAAAGTAAAAACCGACTTCAAAAAAAACTAAATAGAGTAAAATAATTACCGTATAATAAAACTAACAGTTTCAGAAGTCGGTGCCTTCAATTAAGTTCAGTGTAAAATTGCACCGACTTCTAAAACTGTTAATTTTATAATATGGTAATTAGTTTACTCTATTTAGTTTTTTTTTGAAGTCGGTTTTTATTTTTTAAAAGTTATTTTTCAATTAAAGCATAGCAAAATTCGGTTTTTGCGTTGGTAAAAATCTCATCAGCCTGGGTTTAGAATTGAGTTGCTCGGTCATTGGAAAACAGAAGAAGATAGGTAATTATAAATGTTTATGCTGCGCCTTGCACTATCTCTCCACAATCTAAATAGTCGCGGAAGTCCAACACAAAGTACAAACTTCCCGGTAAGCGAGTTGTCACGATCTCCCCGGCCCCCCCGCTCCCCCGGTCAGCGTGAGACATAAGTATTTAGTTATTAATTCGTCGGGGTATCTGCGCTATCGGGCGCTCGCAGGCCGCGGCTATAAATCATTAATAAAGCAAAGAACAACTCGGCGACGCAGTTTAATTGCCCAACAGTTGCCGACGGTAATTAGTTGCGGAACGGAATTATGCTCAGGTGGACGGTTATTGGTTCGTTTATTTAATGGTGGTAATAGAGTCGTAATCCTGATTGGTTGGGCTTTGCAAAGTAGATGTTTTGAGTTGTGAAATGTATACTGAATAGAACAAAGATTATGTAGGGATTGATTAAGATAGGTATTAACTATGAGTAGGGCTATAAAACACGATCGATTTTGTGTGGGGAAACAGTTTGGTCCGTAGTTATTTCGTCCAAAACCTATGCACACAAACCATCTGATGAAACTATCAACAAATAAAGATTGTTCCATAGCACAATTTAAATTAGTAATTGATCGTCAATATTATATGTAAGTAATTTTTACTTATTTTTATAGTGGGTAAACAACCATAGCAATTTCCATTAAAATAATAAACATTTTTCACATAGAACACAAAACGAAGTATAAAAAATACCATTTTTAAAACGTCAATGAATAAAATATAATCTGTCGCATCGGCACTTTGCTCTCTACTAGTGCATGGTGTATAAAAACGTCGTGACGTAATAATGCTCGTTAATGTCCGCCCGTGACGTCACCAATTAAAAGTGGCGGTTGATGCTCGCTTTGTGAAATCTGTTCTCCATACCCAAGCAAGGAGAGATATTGGATATGAGCTGTGTATTTTGTAAGTTGTCTCGTGTAGTGCCGGACTTAAAGAATAGCATTACCCCATCTCTTTCTGTGGGTGTCGTAAAAGGCGACTAAGGGATTCTCTAGAGGATGGGAAGCAGCGTTATCTGAGTACTATAACAACTATACTGCGATCGCCAACCCGCCGCCGTCGTGGCGATTATGGCAACCCCCCCCCCTTCTTTTGGGGGAAGCCTATGTCCAGCAGTGGACGTCTTTCGGCTGAATGATGATGATTTTGTAAGAACAAGAACGTCTTAAGTCCAAAAGACGGATTTTTCAGAAAACGCCTTTGAAACTTTTGAATTAAAGCATTTTCTGAATAATCCGGTTTTCGGACTTAACACATTCTTGTCGCAAACAAGCGTTATATTCTTGTACCTTCGCGTCCTAGCCTTTTCCCAACTATGTTAGGGTCGGCTCTTAGTCTTATCAGACGCGGCTCAATATCATTGTAATACATCCATCAGACCTCCATAACTCTGGGCAATATCGCCAGGTCCGACATCCTATGCTAAGACCAGTTGCTGGACTATATGGTTGTGACTGACATAGCTATTTTTATGACAACCGGGACCGATGGTTTCACGTGCTCAACAAGGCACGGAATGGTTACGATTCCAGGGACTGACCACGGCAAGCGTAGCTCAATCTCAGATTGTACGAAAATCCCTAATATATTTATTGCTTTTCAAAATATTCTGCGCTAAAATTCGTTTATTCATTTTCAATACACCAATTTTACATTTTTAAAGTACAACATTAAAAAAACATTTAAAAATAAGGGTAAAAAAACGTTTTAAGAAACGGGTAAAAAAAACATTTAAAAAAAGGGGGAAGAAGTACAAGATTTAAAAAACATATTTAATAATAGTAGCCCACCGGCATAGGAAACATGGTCCAAGCTACCAGTGCAGTGGTCAGAACCTCAGAGAGAGGAACTTACTAACAATACGCGCTGTGTCAAGAAGTACACCTTACTGTATCAGGCCCAAGATCCAGCCGCCCAACGAGAGCCTCTTTAGGTGTTGGTCGAGGCTCTTGGCTATTAAGCCATTCGCCGTATCTACTATCGGCACAATTACTGCTGAATCAACATCCCATATGTCAACATCCTCGTGTGCCAAGTCTTGATATTTAATTTATTTATCTTTCTCAGCTTTCACGAGGTTCTCGTCATGCGAAACAGTGATATTAACAATCATTGTGAGACGCTCTGATCGATCTATTACCACTATATCAGGCTTATTGGCTACAATAGTCCTGTCAGTGATGATAGATCGATTCCAGTACAATGTGACATGACCATTCTCGAGAACTGGGTCGGGCACATACTTGTAGTATGGTACTTCTGCGTCCACAAGGTTGTATTTAAGAGTAAGTTGCTGATGGATAATCCTAGCTACGAGGTTGTGTCTGTGCAAATACTCACCGTTAGCAAGATGAGACAACCAGAGATAATGTTTCGGATAGATTCACCGGGACAGTGGCATACCGTCCGTTATAATATTTTAACACTTTTTCATTTGCTCTAACCCTTTTTAAAGCACCTAAAAGCATGTTTTCGACTTGTTGGTTGAAAGTATTCACACTGTTTTATAGTGATCCATAAAATATCCACCAATTTTGTCATATGTGACTTACCGGTTTTCTTCAATCAGTCTACTGACAGTAGCCACATTTTCTGCAATGTCCGTGGTTAACCTTCAAAAATCTTGTCATTAAAGAAAAACGTGACAGAACAGACAACCACGATTTTTACCGTACCAACGCATCACATAGCTCAAATGTGGTGCTTCAACGTAACAGCATTTGAAGGCACTCTTGCGGCAATAGAGAACTTTAGACATCGTTAAAAATCATCGCTCTAAAATCTTTTACGTTCAATTTATTTTCAGTGCGCGCAAGGTGAAATTCAATTAGTCATAAAATATTTTGAGACGCGGTTTCTCGCCAAAAACTCTTGCATTTTATTCCAAAAACTCTTACAAATAAATTTCTATACAGGGTGTTAACGAATTCATGTAATTCCTTCAAACCGCGTGATCTACTGGTGACACAGATTGATCAAGCACTGTTTTTTTTTTCAGATTAAGCAAAAAAATATATTTTTAAAGCAAGCTTTTCTCTTTCTTTTTCATTTTAGCTCCCTGGGTTAACTGACTGCACGGAGCGATATCACGTTAATCGTGCCCGCCAGCATCGTCGCCGTGCTTTCATTCATTTATGAGTGGCATCGAATCTTCGACAAAAAAATGCTACATTTTGTAAGAAAAATGTTGCTTATTTGTTTGTTGAATCCTAATTAGGTGGTTTAGATACGATCACTAGTATTATACCTGTAGCAAGAAACAAAAGTTTTTTTTTTTGTTTGTATTTAATCAAGCTAAATCCCGTGCGGGTTTAATCTGTATCAGCAGTGCAATTCTGTAAGAATCTCACCTCGATCGCGACTGTCAATTAGACACTTGTCTTGTCGTGACGCAGCGTGGATAACAAAACTACGCATTATTGATTATCCTGTCGATTATCTGTGTATTATTTGCTTCTATTTATCCAAACTGTGACATTATGGATATCGAGCTAACCGTCGATATTGAGGTGGGTTTCTTACAGAATGACACTACAGTAATAGATCATGTGGTTTTAAAGAATTAAACGAATTTGTTTATACCGTGTAATATTTTTTAAATATAACATTCTGAATTCAAATATTTATGAGTGGCCAGACGTGCAAAACTTTTAGTTTAGCCTACGTAACTTATTAACTAAAGCCCCATATCTATCACGCAATTACTGAACCTCCTAATTTATTAGTAACTAGCTGTGCCCGCGACTTCGTCCGCGTGGAAGTCGAAAAACAACACTGTGTCGAAACTACTAAACAATGATGTGTTCACCATTTTTTAAATCTTATATCATGAATAACCTCATCATTATTTGTGCACAATACAGCATAATGCAGAATATGGAGTTCAACTGTCAACATTAGTTCTATTTTTAGTCGTAAGGTGGCGTTGCAAGTAACTAAATTACGTGTGTTATTTTACTTCTTGAACACTTTAAATTCATATTAGAATTTAGAAACCTACAGTTACCTCTCTCGCTGAAACAAGATACTGTATCGTTTTATTTAAACATACTGTTATATATCCGTATTGTTATATATTTAGATAACAGTTCATAATATTCAGTCGAATTAACTACTTGTTGTGCTTTTTGAAATTCTTACATTTACCTATGCACAAAGGTACATTATTCAAGATATTCTAAGTACGTGATAAGTAAGCGAATACCTACCATTTTAATAAAATAATTTGATTTCATACAATTTTTAATTTCAACTCGCCTTTAAAGCGAAATAGGCTTTTAAATAAGTTTAATTGGCACTCGTACGTATTAAAATCACTATTAAGTTCAATATACTATTAACAGCTTAAAACGTTTTTCGTTTTTTTCATGACTGTAGATAGGTAATGTGCTAAAAGTAAGCCGATTGAAGTTGGAAAAAAAAATTGTCGTGCAATTTATAAATTGTGAACGATGTACGTTTAATACAAGGCTCGCGTCGGGCAGCTCGTCGAGGAGGTGCTCCTTAATGAGCGAAGTTTGAGCTCCTTTGTGTAGGCGCAAGCCTTATTCTGATGATGAACGAATGTTTTACGTCAATGGTTAACTGTATTTTGTTTTATGAATGTTTTTGATTAGATTGGATTTGATTCGTAAGAATAAAAAACACAAAGAGTTCACCACCTTCACTGGTGAGCGAAAATTGAGGCTACCCCCAACGGTTAATAGTTCGTTAGCAATATTTAATTTTATTAATAATCATGATGACCTATGTATTTCACCAATAATCATAGATCATCGATGTGTTTTCATTAATAATCATGATGACCTATGTATTTCACCAATAATCATAGATCATCTATGTGTTTTCATTAATAATCATAATGACGTATGTATTTTTAGTATACTTTAAACAAGGTTAGTCGGAAAGAGGGTACTAATCCACAGGCCACTTAAAGTATCACTTATAACTGTCTTAAAGCAAGTGTTAAAATTCCAAAATGCAGTAAAAAAATAATCCATGCAAAATTATTTTTATTTTAGTTTTTTCAAAAATTCTTTATCCATTCTTTAGTAACAAATTCAGAAAAAGGGTACTTCATTCATGACCCCCAACATGACCTAAAATGTAAACACAGCTGATCATGGTCTAGGGAAAGATAAATTTTAGTGTTTTTTTTTTTAAGATCTTTGATTACCTGATTCTCTTAAACTACACTTGGAAGCAAAGAAATCGAGCCACTCCTTTTTTCACGTGTCCTGGTTATTAGTTTTGGTTTCATGAATTATATAATTCAAAATACAAAAAACTACCCTCATTGTAAAGGTTATCAAATAACCTTATAGGTAAGATATGTTTAGAACTGATCTGTTCCGTAATACCAAAAATAATAATAATTATACCTACGTGAAAAATAGAAGTGGCTCGATTTATTTGTTCCCAAGTATATTAACTTTTGGAAAAAGTTGTAGAACAAAATTTATTCATTATTCTTGATACTGTGGAGAAACTATGGTGTGGTGTTCCTCCAACCAAAGAGAGTATCCGCGATGTAGGATAGTTCGCATGTGGCGAGATAGATGCCGCCACAATACTTTAACACCCTTTCGGATTAGTACCCCCATTCCGACTAACCTTGTATATATTTTTATCCAATACTTTGAAGTTGAATCATACTGCATCGATTAATTACTTAAATAACAATTACCCATGCATATTTGTCCGATACATTCCTCCGTACAATAGTTGGCACGTCATCGTCTCCCGGTCACAGAATACGGCCGCCGCGCGAACATTTCTATTGACTTTTATTGTGTCTTGCACGGTACGCGTGAATTTAGCCCAGTTTTGTTTGCTTGTTTTATTTAGCGCTAAACTTCGCGATGTTGGCGCTGTTCTATACTAAAGTAAGTCCTCCTAATGTATTTATATTTGTTCATTATGCACATATAGTTATCCTTCTATGTTTTACTCATAAGGGAAAATTAAGGAAGTTATAATGAGCGTAAAGAGAATCAGAACAATACCAGTCGATCCATACAAAGAACAAAGCAAGATGTCTTAACTGAAGACCTCGGAACAACCAAAGAAATTAAACTATCAGTAGTAGTGTAATACACTTAGTAACTACGTTACATGAGCTATTTATAAAGCAGAACGTTCCGCGTTAAGATAAGTAAGTTACTTTAGCCTATGTATCACGCTAAGTAACAGGATACTCGTTACTCGTCACACAAAAGACGGAGCGAGAGCGGTTTGTCGCGAAACTTATACAGGATTTTAAAAAGTAAAATTTCTTAGATACACACAACCTGCTGCTATGTGAATTCTTCTTCTTCTGTCGTATCGACTCGAGCTATACAGGAATAGCTCATAACATGGTAAAAAGATTAACCAGTCAGCAAAGTTCGTAGCGAGGATGACTGCCCAGTATTCGCCGGACGTACTTAAGTATCGTCACTCGTGGAGGCTTTTTCAATTTGTGAATGATAAATATACACGCTCGTATACTCGTAAACCGCTACGGTAGAGATTTTTAGTAGCTCATGATTTAATTATGAAAGACCTTGTGTGTGTTGTGATGTATAAAACGAATGGTAGGAAATGAAAAAAGATACACACAGACTATGCGTCCGCTCCCGCCCTGCTTAAAAGGTCTGACGCGTTCTTCACTAAACTTTTACTAAAAATAAATAAATATTAGCCTGTAACTGTCCCACTACAGGGCAAAGGCCTCTTCTCATACAGAGAAGGAACGAGCATTGATCACCACGCTTGCTCACTGCGGGTTGGCGATTTGAGACTATTAAGTCCAGGTTTCCTCACGATGTTTTCCTTCACAGTACGTTAGTGGCGTCTAAGATTAACTAAAAAAGTACAAAATATAACATTAAAAAAGTCACATTGGTACATGCCTAAGATTGAATTCGTAACCCGGTGCTTAACAAGCGGGTCTGTAAACCTCCGGGCCACCACGACTTATACCTAATAAATAATTTCAAAATTATCACAAAAGTCAAAAAGCCCTTGAAAGAAGCTGTTATTAAAATAGATTGCGCCCGAAAGAGAAAATCAAATTAATTTTATTGCACGGCTCAACTAAGTAATTAAGTGGTCTATTAGTTCGTGATCCTTAGTTTTAAATCTTTGTTGAAGGAGTTCATGAGGCTTCATTGAAAATTGATGCAAGACAATAATTTATTTTCAATATGGTGACATTTAGCGTTAGTCTTGTGGATCCTACCAAAGAATATCCATAATACCACTTTTCCTCTTGCGTATCAAGAGAATTGGCGGGACCATTATCATGTGGGCTAATAACATCAAGCGTTATGATTATGGTAATATTTCATAGAAGTGGGGTGCATTGAATAACCTCCACGAGTACATCCGGATTATTCTGAGCAGTCAGCCCGCTACCAATCTTGCTGACTGGCTAATCTTTTCACCATATCATGATGTAATTTCATATAGCTCGATGTACGTATTTGTTTACGTCCAAAAATACATTCTTGGGGTTTTTTTTTGCAAAAAATCTGTCGGAGTAGTGAGGATTATCAGAAAAGAAATTTACCGACTACTCCATCTTCTTCGTATCAATATATTTCGAGTGCAGCTACGTCTCACTGTATGTCTTTATGCATTCACAATACTGTGTACCCAACGTCGCAGCTACGGAAAACAAATACTTACAGGGCGACGGCATAATTAATGTAGGTTTTAACGGATACTACACCCAAATGGGCTTTCAATAAATGTATTTTTTGTATGGCAATACGGACTCTAGGAATATACCAACACCTACATAATTTTGTTGGCATATTCCTGGAGTCCGGAAAATAAAAAGAAGTAAAAGTTTAAACATTTTCTGAATCGATAGTGACCCCCCGAAGTAATATAATTAAAGTAGCAACTGTTTATTAGAAACGACTAGTCCTAAGTGTAATTTGGAAGGTAATTTTCTTAAAAACAGTCGGTGCGTCACGCGGGAGCGCTACTTTTTGTAGAAGGCTACAAACTAAGGTGTTTTTAAATGACTGACCTTCGATGCAAGTTACAAGATCTAGCGTTTTCTAAGATATGCCTAAGTGTTTTATAATTGCGGAAAGATAATGAGACAATGTGTTTGGAAGTGTGTATAAAACAATACTCCAACGTGTGACTCTCGAGTGTACACTTGATGAAATTGACTTCAGAGGAATAAGGCAGAAACCATCTTTGGCATAGGTACTTACCTTATCCTACTGACATACCTACACTATGTGCCACGATACTTGCAAACTAATGGATCTAGCTCATTTTATCTTCCCATAGAATCGACTAAGAAATCATACAAAGAAGTTTTTTTTCCTATTGTACTGCTGTAGATGATCATTGGGGACCCCTTCTACGTAACCGAGTAGTTATTGGCGAGACCTGTAGGGTCTCCAGCCAATGGGGGGGAAGTAAAATACTTAACCTAAGCCAACTACTTGTACTACACTAACATCATGACTACCTGCAATAATAGCACTAAGGACGACCCATAGTGGGAATCGGACCTCGGCTTAGGGCGCTGCTCTCGTGGGCTTGGAGCGGGGAGACAGCTTGATGAGGGCTGAATTATTGGTGTGACTGCGGAGTCTGAAGAGACAACCATCTCTACGACGGGAGAGCTTGGTGGATTTTGACCGGCGTACAAAGAAGATGGGCAGGAACCACCCACCTATATGCTTAATTCAAATACTGTGATTACCATATCCGTTTGTCAAGATTATGGAAATATCAGCGATATTTTCGATTAGATGAAAATGAACGAGTCATCATCGTACATCACACGTCTATGTATTACCGATTCCAATGGTCTGTTAACCCCGCTAGTTGCTCATCACTTGCGCCACGGTACCCGGTGTGCGGCCATGAGCCCAGGTGCGAAAGTTGTCCGCTTGTTTGACACTTTGCTGAATTTATTCCGGCGAGTAGGCGAGCCGACGTTTAAATTGCCGGCGGTGATATAGGGCGCGTCTCATTGCGGCGCCGACGCCCGTCCCGGACCGGTCACGAGTAGACTGTAGCTTTATTAGCTAATATTAGTAGAGGAGGTACCATGTAAACGAGACTGTGGACTTGAAAGTTCCAAGTTGCAATCACGGGTTGGAAAATTACTTTTTTAGAGTGTCTGTGCATGAAAGATTTATGTCTGTAAACTTATCCAGGATACAGGAGAAATCTTAATGTCTCCACACGTAGTTTTTTTTTTATAAAAAGCGTCCTTCATGGAAAAATATTGGCAGTCAGCTAGTCTCAACTAGCTCTCAATATTATTAATGTCGATGAACTATACTTAAATCTAAAACATTCACTTTTCTTAATACGGTTCAAGCCGGCAAGAAATACAAAAGAGAAACAAAGTGAAATTTTAGGAAAACTGTTTTAATAAATTATTATTTTTGTTATCTCTAAAAATATTAATTCGCGTAGTGAAAATATAATTGCAGTTCATAAAAGCGTAGCCTTGTGCTACGATTTTCGTAGTAAGTACTGGCTACGACGGTGCTACGACCTGTAAAATCACTGCATTATAATACATATTAATAATTCAGTGTATCACAATTTTATCTTAATTAAGCTAAAAAATATGAAACATTTTCATATCTTATACATGATTAACTATACTTACTAATAAAGGTGAATATTGGTGATAGTGAGCAGTGATTATTAATTTCAGGGCTCACAGTTTGATTCTCTGAAAATCTTAATTCTAACGCATAATAAGAATCATGCACGACATAATTAATGTCAAAATTTAATTCATTTTTATCACATGTAAAGATTGTACTACTTACCGTTCGCGTCCTAAAAAAATGGCAAAAAAACAGCAGCCTAACACTCTGCACGGAAATATATTTGGAATTTAAAAATTGTGACGTACTGAATTTTATTACTTTTTGATAGTACCAACTTAATGTAATAATCTTATTTCACTGCCATGTCAATTGCGAAGTCTGCCAAGCAGCACATAATAAACGAATTAAAACGTTATTATAGGGACAATCCAGAGCTCTAACTAACCGTTAAGAGAACGTGTCGGATATATCCAGTCTGGACTATTCTGTCACAAAACATACTTACAACACTACATACTCGTCGACTAGCGAACGCACACATAAACAACCCTCATTTATACAAAATTCGAAGTGGAATTCGGAAGAGTCCCCTTTATTCCCTGTTAATTTCCAACGAAACGTCAGTTGTGTATGTGTGCGTCCGTTTCCCGAAGTATGTAGGGAGTTGGTGTCTGTGTTACATGTTATCTGTGATACACTACCGTACTGGGACGCGTTACCACGTCCCGTCGAGCAGACTGCTCGTCTAGACGATGCATTATTAGATTCATGCCCTGTTGCTGCACGTCACTTTTACATAATAACATGTCTTTTAACTATTACGAAATATTGAGAGAGGATTTTGAGGTGAAATTGAACGTGTATTGTTTTGCATATTAATTCCCGAGCTTATTTAAATATAGAATTAAAACGGTAAATTCACCTGGTTTTATTTTTTATTAATTTTGACAGGGATCGCGTAAATATTTAACACCACGTTACAGGCAATTAACCAGTATCAAAAACTACCCAGCTGTTAAAACAAACGTGATCATTTTATTTAATTTTAACATCAACAAGCATATAGCTAAAAAATACAGCATTTTTGTAGACATGCGTTTCGAGATAGAAACGCTCCGCGGGTGCTAGCCGCCCCATAATACTTGTTTAACACTAGTTTCCGACGCTGCCGGCCAGGTGCGCTCAACCGTAGCCCGCAACAACGGCTTCACACGCGCCGCGAAATAGAAGCAAAGGCGAGGGATACAATTGTGAGTAAAAATTAGATAGACCAAAGCGATGAAAACTTATTCGTAAAACAAACTTTCGCATATTTTCTTAGAGTATCGCGACCCCCGGCGACTAAACATATTTTATTCAAAATTGAGAAAAAAACTCTGGAAGAGAGTGGAAGAATAATTACACAAAATATACTTTAAAGCGGTCAGCCGACCCTTGCATATTGATTTATCTATCACAATAAGATATCGTAATCAACATTAACTCAAATTGTCACGCGAATGACGGACACAAAGCAATGTAGACTGACAATGAGTATGCAATTTTTTAGGCACAATGTAGCCAATGACACAGAAAAAAGCCGTTGTTAAAATAAACTAGTTTGCTGCTTATATACATTCATGTAATACATTATACAGATATTTAACGAAATGCAAAAACAAACTTATCATTTGAGCGAGGGGACTGTACAACATGCAACCACGAAGTTGTTAAACAGTAATTATCCACGTTGCACAAATGTCGTGGATGCCAATCATATTAAATGTTATATGTAACAAGTACGAGTTTGCGAAAAGTTTTGCCTAACAAACATTATAATTAGAGAGCTTTTGTTACTTTTATTTAATTCTTGACCTCAGTTATAATAATGTTGTCAGAATTTAATTCTAAGGATTAGAGCGATAGGCAACTGAGAATTTTCTGGTCATTACACCTTTGAGAATACGGAAAACAAAAACAAAAATATCTTTGGCATGGTTCACTGTCACCGTTTCCCGCTGATCGCTCATCGCTTGCCCCGCTGTCCGTCGGCATGCTCCCCAGAGGAGCGGCGCACTGAACTTAGTTAAGATTGTTTAGATTAATCCTGTCGGACTGCCGGCGCGCCGCCGCCGAGAGACGACACACGATTATGCGATGCAACATGCGCGTTCACAAGATTTTCCCAGCTGTATGGAGAGTAGAGATTTAAGTAGCTCTTTTGGTGCTTACGTATGACATACAGAGTGGTGAAAGTTTAGTATCTGGTGTTTTGACGTCGTAAATGATGTTTGATGGTTTCATGTTATTTTTATTTATGATTAATTACGGTTTACTCACGTGCATTTTTCGGGATTGCCCGACTAGTTTCGGACCCAAACGGAGCCCTTAATCATGAGCTGATCACGCGGCGAGGTCGCGAGTCGAACTGACGCTGCACCGCGCCGCGTAGCGTTGCGCTCGCGATGAGAGGGGCGCGCTCTGTTTCGGTATTGCTCGTGCGTCTTCGTCACTTGTCGTGTCCGTGTTGTTTGAGGAAAGAGTGCCGGTGCATGCCGCACTAACTGTGTCACACTCCAGACTTATCTCACTTTTATATGAAGTAGACTTCAGAGCTGGTTTCCAGGCAGGAGGCAGTGTCCAACCACCATCTCTATTAAAATTCGGGTGACGGCTGATTTCATGTTATTTTAATTGCAATTTATAACAATCGTGGGTGCGTAAAGGCATTGCATTTTTTAAGATATCTACTAACTATTATATACAAATTAATCAATAAACTAGTGATACCAGCGTTACCAGAATGGTACAAATGGTGTAGAATGTCTTTCTTTTGATTTTTTTAAGATTTAAGAAGAGTCAACTTAACGCAATTTATACGATTACATCCTGAAATTGCAATAACTTTTTATTTAACCGTCCATTCTAGGCACACTTCAGAAATGTCGTTCGTTAGCTAATTGAGGTCATACATGCAACAGCCGTTAAACCAACGTTAAACACCATTATTATGTTATAATTAAACATTAGGTATTTGCAGAGGAGCTCGGTGCGACTGGTGTGCAATTTATTGCAAGTTGACACAGATATTACGCTATCTCTGCATATAACTCCCACAATCTGACTACCGTTTCATTTGCAACTGATAACTTTCTGCATAATTTATACTTATGGAGGCGAAGGCTGACCGCACACGAGTCTCTACATTGCTCGAGATAATGTTGATCACTGTTTGTTTTTTGCTGCAGGCCGTACACCAAACGGTAACTGCAGCTACAAACAAGCAACGATCAACCTGTGTGTCGAGCAACTTATTGGCCCATCTGCGGTCAGCCTAAACGTCATTGTATTCCGGTGTAATTGTTGATCCTTCTAGAAAGCTTCATACGAAGAGTTTTTTTTTAAGTTGCCGATTCATCGTGTTTTAGTGAGACAAAAAGAAAGTGAAGAGAAAGCAATTGAGTACCTAAAGCAAACTCGACTAATATTCGTAAATAATTTTCAAAATTTTCCAGTTTAATATGTTCATTTATTAGCTTAAAATAAAATATCTACATATTACTCTGTTGTTGGAATTTTAGTTACAAGTTTTAAATGACTAAAATCATCACAAATTCACAACTAAATAATAATTCAGGGTACCTATATGAAAACGGTGAACGTGGTCAGGTCGAGGACGGTCGCGGCGCGGACGAACTTACCGGCGGCGGAATTGAAGTTGTTCCTGCGCACTCCCGACCCACCTGTCACCTGGGTTGAGGTACATAGCTTACTATCACAATTTATGAGTATTTGCAAGTTGGGACGTTATTTGCTTTGATATTGTTTTGAAGGTATACTTCTACGCCAATGTAAGGTAAAATACTAGACTCAAAGTGCTAGTCTCAAAAACCATAATTGGTTCGACTAAATTATAATTTATTTCACTAATTCATTAAATTATTTATAAAACATGGCGTATCTTGGATGAAGCACAATTCAGACTACGCTATACTATTTCGCTATATAGTAAAACATATTGCGTTATAAGCTAAAACTACATTATACTTTATAGCATAGCGTTGTGTGAATCTGTCCATATAAAATGTATGCTGAGCGATATCACTGTGCTATACAATATTTGCTATGAACCGCAGTTTAAACTACGCTATACTATTTTGCTATATAGTATAACATATTACGTCATAAGCTATAACTATATAGCATGACGATATCGCTCAGTAAACATTTTAAATGGATACGTTCACAAAACGCTATGCTTAAAGTAAATATAATAGTTGTAGCTTATAACGCAATATGCTTTACTATAGCGAAATAGTATAGCGCAGTGCTGTTACCCAGAAATACACTTTGAATGACTGTTTTCAGCAGTCAAATTTTATTGAAGAATTGGGGAAATTTTAATTCATAGGTACAATCCTATTATCATGATTCAAGGTCCTAAAATAAATATTGTCTGATTCTAAACAAATCACTCAATTTTCTATTAAATCTTAGATAAATAGCTAGGTAATACATGCACATAATAGCTTTGGTATATTATATTGGTCTCGAGTCAATTTGAGTGTTCTACCCGGTATCCGCTGCTGTGCCATAAAACCCGGCTCGCAGGTCGGCAGTAGATAGTACCACTGTGTCCACAAAGATTGGCCTAGTTCCCGAAGCTCGCACTTCAGTTCGAAATATATCTAATCAATAGGGATGATTGTTGACGTACTATTAAAATAAAAGCTAACAGGAAGCACATAGCTAAAGAGGTTGGACAACTTTTAAGGGCAGTTCAGACTACGCTATAATATATAGGGTGTAAACGAATTCGCGTAATTTCTTCAAACCACATGATCTATCAATGGTATAGATTAACCCCGCACGGGATTTAGATTGATTAAAAATTTAAAAAACTTTTTTTTCCCAAATATTTTTTTATGTCATACCTAGAACATTTCAATGCCATGCATAAATGAATGAAGGCACGACGACACAGCTGACGGGTACGACTAACGCGATATCGCTCCACGCAGTCAGTTAACTTGGGACGCTAAAATTACTCAGATACAGAATACCGTGCTTCATTTTTTGAAAACTCTTTTTTGTTGACTCTGAATAAAACCTATGCAGGGTCAATCAGTGTCACCAGTAGATCACGCGGTTTGAAGGAATTACATGAATTCGTTAACACTCTGTATAGCTTATAGCAAATATTATATAGCACAACGATATCGCTCAGCACACATTTTGTATGGGCAAACACAACGCTTTACTATAAAATATTACCTTGCTGTACTTACGCGATAAACTTGAGCGATTCTCAGAGCAATATCGTACGATTCTCTGGTCCCCGCCCCGCCTCATTTCTACTACGTCTGTCGCCCAACGGATCGCCGTCAAAAAACTTGCTATACATAGTAGATCGGCTTGCGACATAGCGTATAGTGTCAACGTTATGCTATATGATTATAGCTTATGACGCAATACGCTTTACTAATATAGCGAAATAGTAGCGTAGTCTGAACTGTGCTTTAAGAAAGTCATCACAATCATCCAAAAGTTGAGAATACAGGCGTTTTAAACTCTAATAATTATGATTGTGCAAAAACAAACTATATCACTGTCGTCAAGCAATTGAGACAAGAATTAAAATCAATTGGAAACTATTATAATGTTAAACAACCCAGCATGGTGGAGCTATTAAAAAAATGGTAAGGTTTTTGGAATATTTCGAATATGTAATGTATTTTATGGTATTTACATCGACAGATTGTCTATACAATTTATTTGCTCCTGTATCGTTCGAGCACTAATATTGATATACAAAGATTGATACACCTCATTTTCTCCGTCTATGGAGCCAAAATAAACATTGCATGTTCTAGACTCTTTACTAAAAATATTTAGTAACCACATTACGTAAGTTTTTTTAAGTTCTTTAGAGCTTAACTCAAAAATGAGTGTTCTATGAAAAAACCTTTTAGTTTTAAATTCATAGTATTTGTAATTTTTGCATTCCATGGACTGTCTTTTCAAGATACACAAAGCCTGATTATAAATATCTTTAGCTATGTCTACACCAGTGCGCTTTCATGTTCATCTTGCGTCTTCGTCTGAAACATGCGTGAAGCGCCGTAGCGCATGCCTTAATACTAGTTCGACAAAAACGCATGCCCCTAGCGCAGGTTAATCCGTCTATTGTATGTCGACTGACGACTGACCGAGGCGCACCGGTGTAGACGATAAGCTGCATGCGTCTTAAGGCAATCAATATTGCATGCGCTTGACGCAAGAGGAATTGAAAGTAGAAAGCGCAAGATGAACATGAAAGCGCACTGGTGTAGACATACCATTTGGCATCACATTAATGTTATCTGCATAGTATTTCAAAGAGGTACTATGACAAATGACGGTCGTGTTTCGTCATGTGTCACGTCCTCGTGTCGACACGGTCACTGGGGCCTAATTCTCCTAAAATAAATCTTGATAAATCTTAACCAAACCAAGGCCGAACGGTTCATTCAGACAGTTCTCAATTTCAAAAGCTATTAAATTGTTTGACACAAAAAACAAAATCAATCATTTTGAAAGTTTTCGAAAACAAAAACTGACTGGCGGTTGTGGTTCGATTGCGTTTGGCAACAATTTATTTTAGGAGAATTGGGCCCCTGATCTCTACAGCTTGATAGCTGCTTAGCTCGCAGTGATTAAGTCACATTTATAAAATACTAGAGGTCGCTTGCGCCCTCGCCGGCGTCCGATCGCCGACGTCCGCCCTCGTCGATGCCGTTTAGCACGTATTCCATATTTTTCTCTTTTCCAGGTTCCAGACTATCTCTGTACCTAGTTTTATCAAAATCGGTTCAGCGGTTTGAGCATGAAAGCGTTACAGACAGACAGAGTTACTTTCGCATTTATTATATTAGTAGGGATTAGAGTGAAAAATGTAATTATCTCTACTAGTTGTCATGTTTAATATATCATTCTGAGTAGTTATTTGTAGGCTATTGCCTGAAAATACGATTCGAACAAGCTACAGTACTCTTTTATGAACGCTTGTACACTAGATCCGACCCGAATGTCATAGATTTGCTGCCGTATATCCTCGAATCGTATTTTCTCAGATCCGTCGCAGTACATTAGCACTCTAACGCGCTCCAGTTTTTGCCCCTAATTACCTAATAATAATTTTTGAGTTTAACTTATTAGTTATGATAATATTTTTTTAGTCTACAGTAACTGCACAACTCAACATAAAAAGTAAGTTTAAAAACTTAAACCCGACTACTGAAAAATCTCACTCTAAAAAAGAATGAAACAAGAAAATATTATCATCTGAAATTGTTATGTGCAAACTAGTCAATATTTATCGTCTATTATATAATCAACTTAAACGTTATATATTTTAATGTATTTAATACTTATTCATAGCGATGTTCAGAGGATAGCTGTGGCACATGAATATTTATTCATGTGGCTGTGGTCTGTGGTCATATGCTACCTACCCTAAC
Source organism: Amphipyra tragopoginis (assembly GCA_905220435.1). Classification (NCBI taxonomy): domain Eukaryota; kingdom Metazoa; phylum Arthropoda; class Insecta; order Lepidoptera; family Noctuidae; genus Amphipyra; species Amphipyra tragopoginis. Next base: position 390,534 of record HG992003.1, on the reverse strand, counting down.
AAAACAGTTCATTCTAACAGTAGTAAGCGAACATAAGCCTTAGGGCAAAGTGTCACATAGCCTATAACCAGCGGACGATCAAGAAACGCTTCCAACGATACCTTATTTGTCAAATTATGATAAGTAGTTTGGAAGTTATGAGGGAACAGATGAACATACATACCGGTCAAAGTCATAACCCTCCTTTTTGCTTCGCCGTAGTCGAGTAAAAAGGTACTCACAGAATAGCTTACAAAATAATGTACAGTAAAAGATGTCAAACGCCTGACAGTTGACACAGAACGTACAAAACAGATGCGGGTGGAATCACACCGAAACGACATGACTACATAAAATACACACAGCTACCAATGTGCACGTTGGTACTACTGACTGCTGATGACACACTAATGTCCCAATTTCTTTGTATAGCTGTGTCACTGTGTTTAACTGTTTATGGTGCGCTGTGTCACTAGCAAAACGTAGGGAGTGGTGCGCAAAATGAGGCCGACAAATATACATTTCTACCCGTTAATGCAATTCGGAATGTAGTTTTTTTTTTTTTTTTTTATATATTTTTTTCTTAAAGATTAGGCTATTTACAGAAACCAGTTTTAAATATTTTTATCGACTACAGTTATTTTTAATAAATTTTTTTTTGTTTTGCTTGTCATCCTAACTCTGTGACGTTACTGAATAGTTTTGATGTTGATTTCTTTGACATCATTTAGTTAGAGAGTTAGTTTTTAGCTTTGAGGTTAAAAAGTTGATACATTGATATTCAGAAACTTGTATTTATATTGAAGACTCTGAACCGAACGTTTTTAGCCCATTCCGCTGAATCTGTGACGAAATTTAGAAGTCGAATAGATGTCAAGCTTATCGTGTATTTATTTAAAAATAAACACCACCTTATAAATTTCAAGAGCTGAAAAAAGTAAAATAAGGTTTATAAAACAAAAGTTTCGAAATGGTTTTGGAATCACCACAGACACATTTACACACAGAATTTAGAGCGCAAAAAAAGCAGCGACATTATTCCAGGCCAGGCAAGAAATTGTGCTGTGTGTTAAGACTGGACCTCCAATCTCTTCTCGTGATAATCTCGAGGTAGATGTGTGATAGGTAGGGGAAGGTTGCGATCATTGGACTAGCTCTTTCATTGGACCACCAAGGTATTTCCAAAACTGTGCAAGCTAGCAACACCCAAACTAGTCGAAACGAGTCCTTGGAGACTTAGTTGCACCCCTCTCTTACCTCAGTGACGTTGCGGCACATGGCCAGGAGAGACACGTGTGGTTGTGTTTACGGGGTGGTCAAAATCTAATAATTTCACTCAGTACAATTTGACGTAAGTATCATTGTATTCATATTTGTCTGCTTGCACTATTATGAAATATTGGACAGTTTATTTGAGATTCCATGAGTGTTATTCAATTTTGTCTAATCATGACCATTTATATTTTAGTTTAGTTTTTCTTAACCAGTACCTTGTTGCTATCAATGGACCTCAAGAGAGTTCCACCGTTGGACCGGTCCAATCATAGCAACTTTTTATTGTATTTTTTTTGTCATAATAATGGGAGTAGGTCCTGAGTATTTCACTAATTGTGTATTAAGTATTTCACTTATTATATTTCATTAAAACCATAGAAAAATCATTCATCATCATCATTCAGCCGAAACACGTCCACTGCTGGACATAGGCCTCCCCCAAGCATCGCCACATCAACCGGTCCCGTGCCTCTCGCATCCAACGGATTCCTGCGACCTTCACCAGAAAAATCATTATAAATTTAAAATTCCAGAATGTCGCTGACAAAAAGAAAGCTTTTTGTCATAATTTAGTAATATAGATAATTAATTATAATTAGTTGCCTCGATTGGACCTGTAGAACAAATTTCTCGAAGTCCATTGATGGCAACTTGGTGGTTCAATCAAGGTGCCCATGGTCCAAAGAAGGCAACAGCCCAAAATTTAGTTTTCTTCGTTTATTTCAAAAAGTGTTAGCCCGAATTGTTTGTGCGTTTGATTATTATAAATAAAGGTCCTATGAAATAAAAATAATAAACTGCTTTCGCTTTAACACTTATACTTTTTTAGATATGAGGTCGTAAAGTTATGTGGTCCATTCATAGCAACCTTCCCCTATGTTGGGTATCTGAAAATTATCAATACACATTACATTATTCTCCCATAAAACTGTTTTTACCACTCAAAGTTCTTTTCAACATAAATTAATAAAGTGAATATGAAGTTGAGTTGATAAGTAACAGCATTATAAACGTTTATTTCAGCTTATCAAGGGATTTCAGCACTTTACTAATTCAAGCGCAGAAACATCGCGAAATATTCAAGAAGTACTGAAAGATAAATCGCAACCTTCGCTAAAGGTTTCATAAGGTTCACTAACATTAGTTCATATTCTGACCTCACAACCACAGCCTTGCATTAACTATAGCCTGAAAATATTAATGATTACCGCAACGAGAACAGGACGTGAGATAAAAATAAAAAAAAAAACTGCTAATTATTAAGAAATAATTTACATAATCACCAAGTTGCATTGATCCCGAAGAATTACCTCCGGTTTCTGAATTGAGAATTCTAGGATAAACAGTACTTAACCGGTTGTGTACCGCCCGTCGTCCCAGGACGACACTTAATTGTCTTATCTATTGTGTCTATAATTATGGTGATTGAGAGTTTAAATAACTTTTGAGTACGGAGTTGTCAAAAAAATTACGGATTTTATTAAAGCATTTTTTTGACAACTCAAATACTACTTAAGTATTGCTTATCCCGAATTCTCAATTCAGAAACCGGAGGTAATTTTTATGTTAAGTTTCGTACATCCGCATTAATCGATAATCCCCAATATGTGATGGGAGGCGAACTTAGTTCAATTTATTTGACCTCCGCATTATCTTAAACAACTGATTGTCTATGTATAATTTTTTTATTACAATCACTTTACTCTAGGCAAGCAACATTTGACCGCAAAGTTACAAAATTAAGACTTTCAGAATACAAAAAAAGCTCACTCAGCCTTAAAATAATTACAATTTATGTAGTCCAAGCTTAACTTCACAAAAACGCTTAACGACCAAAAAAACAAGGAAGAACCTACTCCTGGCAAAGATTTACCTGTACAATTAGTCAAATGATGGCAGGAGCTGGCGAGCAAACAAATTAAGAAGCAGGTAGGAGCGGCCGTTTAAAACGGTTATATTTATCGCGAGAGCTATGCCGCGCACGTACCACAACACAAGTTCAGAGTTGCGGTCACTGCGACGCACTAGGTTGGAACCACATCGCGGTTCTTTGAAAACGAGACTTTAGAATGAAATAAAAGAATCTATGTCTAGTGTTCTTTTTGTTTATGTATCTTTGATACAATAGCGAAATAGTCCGTGAAAAACGTCCACTTCATAAAAATAGCTATTGTTAATACATGGGTATAGACCTACAAACACAAACCCCCTTATTACAAACGATGGTCTAAGAAAAACCCTGGTTTTAGGGTAGCCCCGTCTCTTTTTGTTATATGACATAAGAAAGTGATGGGTAAATTTTAAACCTGGGTTTACCTTAGTCTTGGTTTAAACCATCTTTTGTAATAAGGCCCAAAGAGAATTTTCAAACGGTCTAAATCCTGCGACTCCAATCGAAGTTAGTATGAAATGTGAACACTTTGTTTCTGGCTGACATTCGGTTCTAGGAATAGCTTCATACAGGAACCGTTTCCTAGAATTTAAAAAGGATTTATATTTATTCGTTATTGTTTGTACAATCCAATAATTTCCGAATTACGTAAAGTTGACTTACTTACTTACCGCTAGACTACTATGTTTTTTAACAAATGATGACAACCCACTTTCCACAGTGTAGTTAATCGTGTGTATAAACACAACATCAAAAAATATTCGTCAAAAAAGCGAAACGAAAAAAAATCGCAACAATTTTCCTGTTGAGTGCGTCGTTCACCCCCAGTGAAAGTTCCCCAGCAGTACAGACGGTCGTTTCCATACTTTTGCTCGAGATTACCTCTTGGGCCGTGACAGCATTATTTTGGGCGACTTGTCCCGCCTCTAGAGTAGCTCATAAAAGTATTTCTGTACTATTTTCTCTCAAATGACTAGTTTATTTTGATAGTCTTTTGTATTCGTTTTGTGCTGTTAGATACATATTTTGTATTATGCATCGTGCGTATACGTGTATAGTGACGATCATACGATGGTCTGTGAATTAGGACTATGTACATTAGTCATCACAAGGTGATTGTTACCACGGGATGCAGATGTACGCAGACTCACTTCTCCATATAATTTTCAAAACATCCCGTCACCGGCCTGACATGAATTGAGTAATTTCTCGACAGTACGTTCCTACCTCATATAAAACTTAGTTCTATTTATTACCAAAACTTCGCCCACGCGTATCCGGGAGGCATGAAGTCAAAAAGTTTCTGTTAAACTTTCACAATACGTGTCTTATCCACATAAACAGCTCGTTCATTATTACACAAAACAGCAACATTTAAATTAAAATTAAACAAATAATATCGTCAGGTGTAACATTAGGCCAAACCTCGAGAAGGAGTCATCCGGCATTCCGGTCACGGGCGCCACGGCAAACACGTGCAAGCCCGGACCGCATCCGTGCCGTGCCCGAGCCGAGCCGAACAGAGCCGAACCGGTAAGCTCGTGACTTTACCAACTTCGCTAGCCCCACCTCGAAGCAGTTTATTTTTATAGATCGCCGTGAAACTTCCATCCCTGTCAGAAAGGTGAAAAATCAAAGTTTATATAAAAAAGTCGGTGAAAGTATGTAAGATAATGCAAACTGCAAAAGTTTGGTTGTTAGGTTCCCTTCAGACATGCAACGTATTCAAATTAGTTTCTAAAAGTACTTGTAAAGGATCCGTCGGTTGGTTGGTATAAAAATGAAGGTTGTATACGTACGTAGGTAGTAAGGATATGTACGTCTTGTTGTGAAAGTCCTATAGAATAGATAAGTTGTCAAATAACTTGAAAAAAGATCTATAACCAATACCAGCTAAACATCACGAAATATCACTAGCAAAGTATCTCGTATAAAAACCTTCACAGACATTTTTGTAACTCAATATCATTATTCCTACGACAGTTACGTCATAAACGTCACCGAAAATAATCAATTTATTTCCTTCCACGTATAGCCAGCTATTTAATCATAAGCACATATGTATATACATCTATACAGTACAGACACGAGACACATACCCCAACGTAAACACGACGAGACTGCAAAACGAACCGGAAAAACTATTTTGCGACACCTCGATCACACGGGAGTATCCTCGACGCCCCCCAATAACCGCTATATCGAATCATAACCTAACAACCAAATGAACAAGACCTTCACTTTTTGTACGACAAGTTATAGATGCCATAAGAAATCAGAGGCCAAGTTAAACCGGTGACTCAAATCTCAACTTGACTCTAGGGAGTGCGCGACCAATGCGATCCCGGCGTCGGGAATCTTATCCCGCGATTGGATCCCGCGACTGTAATGAGCCCGGGAATAAATACCGGCGGTAATATTCCCGAACAGATTGCTGAAGAAAATTACATTGTGAACGCCTTGAGGACTGGCCGTAAACATGTTTTGGTTATTTATAGGGCTCCCGGCGGGCGCGCGCGTACGTGCGCCTGATTGTTACGGGTATTGGGATGTGCTTGCAGATTGCTATTAATATCATCAGGATTTGATGATAGGTATGTTATCAAAAAAATACTACTTACAATAATCGAAAATATGTTAATCACATATGGATAAATCTATACATATAAAAGGAGAAGCTGACTGACTGACTGACTGATCTATCAACGCACAGCCTAAACCGCTGGGGTTAGAAAGTTGAAATTTTGACAGTAGGTTCCTTTTGTAACGTAGGCATCCACTAAGAAGGGATTTTTCGAAATTCAACCCCTAAGGGAGTTAAATAGGGGATGAAAGTTTATATGGAAAATCGTCACTTAACGGGTTCAAAATTTCACGCAAGCGAAGCTGCGGGCGAAAGCTAGTTATCTATAAATGAACAGAGGGATTCGATAACGAATCAAATAAACGAATGAATTAATTATTATTTGCTCGTTTGATTTGTTTAAATAGTAAATCTATATTTTGTATCTATATACACACAGTATTGATTGTGTTGTGGGTATTAACTTTATTAGGAAAATTATCCCTACGCTGCCCATTCTGACTGGAGACCTACCGACATCTAACAACGCACTGCGATACTCACGGTCTGATCTAACTGATTTTCTTGTTCTTTTTTTCTGATTAATTTCGTTGCGGGTTTCAAGACAGTTCAATCATTTTCTCGGTACACGCTAAGTTTCATTGTTATGGCGATTTTCTAGTAGATTGCCATAGTAGATAGATAGATAGATAGATATACTTTATTGTACACTAAAAGAAATAAAACAGTAGGAATACACATGATTAAGAACAGTGCAAATGGCGGTCTTATCGCTTAAAGCGATTGTAGCTTTCAGGAGTTGCAGTGGTTGGGAAAATGTGGCGAGTTTGTTCGAATGAAAATATTCAAGGTCTGAAAAGAGAGTATCCACTTTCAAAATTAAAACCTATTATTCTAAGTATCAAACACATTTTTGCACTACTAGCTCGTTAAAAAATAAAACAAATGAACGAGCAATTTCATTAATTTTACAGCTGATATCTGATTTGTTCAATTCGATTCGAACGCGATCGGCAATGGGCTTTGGTTGGTAACAAACGCGTTGAATCTCCAACGTCTAACTAGCTTATTGTAAAGATAATCTGGTAATTTAAGGAATTTGCAAACTGTATTAGCTACCTTAGTATTCATGAAAGTAAGGGACATGAATTAGATAGGTTGACTATAAAGTGCTGATGATAAGGACCAATCAGTTAACTATTGCTAATTATGAGTAGAATTCGACTCGCGACCTCGCCGCGTGATCAGCTCATGATTAAGGGCTCCGTTTGGGTCCGAAACTAGTCGGGCAATCCCGAAAAATGCACGTGAGTAAACCGTAATTAATCATAAATATAATTATGAGTAGAAATGAATAAAAAACTTCACAAAGAATCCGCTGCCTGCTTGCTTAGTAATAAAATAAACCAGTCGGTAAGACTTAACAGGGCTAAAACACCTTTATGTATGGAGTTTGATGTTACGATTTTAGTTTCAAGTATTCAAGTGTCTAAATTTTTTACTAGGAACGTTTATGTTTAGGTAAATGTGTTAAGAGTCACGCGATACCTCGCAGTCAGGCAGTACCCAGACTTTCATTAACCATTCACCGCTTCACTCTTTCAACGATACACATGACGTAGCGATAGTGTCTTCTTTTTGTGCAGGCCGTGGATTCGATTCCCGCATCGTCACAAAAATCTGTATGCTCTGCAAATATTTGTTCCGAGCTGGATGTTTGTGCCTGTTATTTATGTTAGCAATGTCAACCACGACAGACGGAATTCTAAAGGATTGAGTGCGAACCGTTTGTTTACACATTTTTATAGAATCTACTATAATTGATGTGGAGCTTTGTGATTTCATCAAGTATAAGTAAATTTACATCAATAAGTATTTGATGTATTTATTCTTTAACATTTGTTTTCAATATAAAAGATTATGTGAAGCGGATAGGTATAACCATATTAGAATGGGCTATTAACAGCAAACCTACGTTTATAAAACCATCACGGAATAAATCGAATTATTTGATCAGATTATAGCAATCGTCTCTCAAGACCGTTCAGAGTTACAATACATTTAAAGAACTTCCACATGTGTTGATACTGAAGCACATCCGTCGCATCCTGTGCGTTCAGCCCTTCTACCAAACTCACTGATTAACTAATCTTTGTACAACGGCATTATGAGTTATTCTCGTATAGCTCGTGCCGACACGAGTGAAGCAAAAGAAGATTTGTGGCACGTTGAACGATGAGCGATCATAACCTGAAATATCGACATAAATATTTATAAAAATAATTCCCAATAATATTGTTTCCAAAGCTCGAGTTGCCAACTATTGGAACAAAGGGAAAAGGTAAATAATTCACGAGGTGAGGGAAAAATCGGGAAGACGTGCTCAAGTTTGTTCAGCGCCAACTTTAGACCTACAACTATTTATTTATTGTGCTAGTGGGCTTTACGACTTACCAACAACAACATTAACTTATTACCTCTTAAAGACTTTATTATGTAGAGCATAAGGTTGAAAATTGGCTCTGTCAGGTGAATGGGGAGGTTGTAAGTGGTGTTAGTAAGTTCTCGACCCGCGCACCTCCGGAGTTGTCTACAAACACAAATAAACATATTTTGTTAAGTAAAGGTAGCGTTGTTAACGCGCCGTGATTTGTTGTAATATTTATTGTTTAATTCAAGTTTCTTTTTAGTTGAGAACTTCGCAAGCCTCCCCTCGTATTCGCGAAAACAAATTGAACAACTATATACAAATAGAAATTAGATTTTGAATGTCTACGAAATTAAATTGATGTTTTTGTTGAGAATTCTTGCTTAAGAAATTAGTTCCGAAGTCGTATTTAATATAACAATTTTGTTGTGTATAAATATACAACATGATAATTTTATTGGAAGTTTCACAAAAGATGTCAAAGTACGCAATAAGTGAAACGCGGAGCTCTTGTTTTCAATTACCTATTATATAATTTAGACATTAGGTTGACTCACCAGGGCACGAATATCTTTTGAACCATTTCTACAAATAGAGTTTCAGGTCATTTTGATTGACCATTAAGGTTCATAAAAGCATTATAACGTATTGAGTTTCTACTGGAAGCAAACACGTTGTTTATTTCTATACTTTTCCTTGCGAAAATTGACATTATTTATCTTATGTTATCTGAAATAGAGTATAGGTATTCTAAATATAAACATGCCTAGTTAGCTCTAGATTAATTTGTTACTCTTGTTAATTAACATAAGGTTGTTAATTCAAGAATTAACTTAAGCTTCTAACTAGTAATAGTAATGTTTCTAGTTATCAAACTTTTTAATCTCGAAAGGGTTTTAATTTTCAGTACCAGGGGGGTTAATTCATTTGTAAGTATTTAGATTTTTTATTAGAAATAGAAATAACATTATGTTCAGTCATTCAGACGTAGTACAAATAGTAGAATATAATATATCACGTACTAAAGTCGATAGTCACAAAGTTTCATGTAATCAGCGGTGCTGTACCGTGAGGCCCGCAGGCGTGTGGCGCGCTCTGTCGGTGAACTTGCTGAACTTGTCCGGCCCACATCCGACTCACTTTTGTCTAGAGGGAAGACTGTTGTGCTTGAATTTGTCATTAATTGGCGTTAGAAGTGTGCTGGCTGATGGATCATGAGTGTACATCAAGAATATTCTTATTGATAACAATATAGTTAAATAGTCCTCTCTTATCTGTCAATAATCGATTCGATAAGCATTTTGTGTCATTGTGCAGGACTTTATTTTTTCTACTATTTTTGTCAAACGTGGTTATCAAAACATTTTAGGATGAAAATGCACGTGTACAACTTAAAGTAAAATTATTTCATTCAGTTAATTATAATTTATCCTACATGAACACAAATACTTCAACCAAATGTTGTCTTTACCTTCATATAATAATTCACTATGTAGTACCCTCATTATGTGGATTGTTCTAATCATGATCAACATGTTGAACATGACCCACATTACCTTGTTTGCAGAGTTGTATAGTCGGCGCATGAGTATGCAATCTGGTTACAGCGGTTTGTCTTTCTTATTGAACACGATTGCGTCTTAATATTCCGGGCCCGCGGCATGGTTTGGTTTATGATACAAAAGATGATGCAGAATGCTTACACCAAACAGTTGTAATGTTTCAGTAAGTAGTTTTACTTTATTTTATTTATAATTTTCGGAAAACTTACAGCTAGGCAGACACAATAGATCATTTGTTAATATGTTAACTGCCAAGCTATAGACACAATAGAAAATCTATTGTCTGAGGTCACCGGTGACCGCGTTGACAGTGAACATGTTAATAACGTTCGTAAACAAACGGTTTCAATAGTTACTAGGTAGAAGACAGTGTTAAATTCTCGATTTTAATTTACGTATATGTTACCGGCAATGTGTATAATGCAGCTATTCTATACAATGCCTAGGCAATGTATAGAATGCCTGGGGCCTTCAGGCAATGTATGAAATATTATGAATATTATTGTCCATTACATACTTTGCCTAGGTAATGTATACATTTCCTAGGGATTGTATAGAATACCTGCTGGTCCACCGGCAATGTGTGAAGTAAATAGATTTGGTCATTCATTTGGGGCACCCCGACACGGATAGGTTAGGTTCGAAGGGGATGACGGGGGCTAGAGTGAGCGAGCGAAGCGAGCGAACGAAGCCCCCGTCATCCCCTTCGTGTTACGTTACTTTAAACCCTGCAGACAGAAATATGAGCCCCGCTCAGCGAGGCTCCGTCGACTCTCCTTTGGAAACCCAAACAACCTTCCAAACATCCCCTTAAGTTTTTCATTTGTTTTTATTGTGCCTCGCGTGGAGTTTACTGCCTGCTTGCACGTCTTCCCCTTCGCCGCTCTCGTCTTTTTCACACATTACCGGCTGCGCATTCGGTATTGTATAGAATGCCTAGGCAAAGTATAAAATAAATAATATTTCATACATTACCTGAACGTTTTAGGCATTCTATACATTGCCTAGGCATTGTATAGAATACCGGATTACACAGATTGCCGGTAACATATACAATTCAAAAACTATGTTAGGTTGTTAAAGAAGTGGTTGCAAAGATTTTTTTACTGCATCTTATTGGTTAAAATTAATACGCTTGTTTCTTTACCAAAAATGAAGTAAAGAACTCATAGCTTTGCATATTAGCCTCCTATACTTACGTTAGTTGCTATCATAGGTAAAATGAGCTTATGAGTTATTTATATGCACAGTTTGGTAATGAAAAATGCTACCATTGCTGCCTTGGTAAGTAAAACAATTCGTTTTGGCTAAAGGAACCGAGCATATTTTTTTGTTTTATTGTTTAGAAAGGTCTCTTATTTTACAAAGTAGTTTTAATTAGGTGAGTATCTAGCAAATTCTCTCGTAATTTTGTAATAGAAAACTTCATTAATGTCAGTTCCGCTTTAAGTATCCTACAGACTTCTGTTAATTACACCTACTTAAAAAAGTTATTTCAATTAAGAACGTATAATTATTTTTCACTATTAAATAAGCTACTTTGTGTTCGCGATTTTCGTGTTCGAAACTGCGTACACCGTTTTACGTACCCAAATAAATAGTTTCAATTTAGTATAAATCGCTGTCGCTTACGTTTTGTGCCATTTTATACTAAATGATCGCAGAGCGTTCGCGATCCCGGATTTATTCCCGTTTAGGCCGGAATTTGTTTTACTTACGTCAACACACGACATATTTATAGTTTTAAACTAGCCGACATACCTGTATCGTTCCACGTAAAATATTATTAACGTTTGTGGAACTAAAATATTAAAACGCGCGTGGAAGTTTTAAAAATAATAACAAGCTACCAGTTTTGATTTTGAAACACGACTATAAGATGAAATAATCTACACTATAGTAATTTTATAGCCTAGAACTTGCCTGTAAGATGAATTGAAAACGAATGTGTCACATCATAAACGAACTTGCTACAATCGACTACACTCATATGTCAATTAATGTAAATGTAAAAATGGACACGTTTGGTGCAGTGGCTAAGCAATTGGCTTCTGCGCTATGGGTCGTGGGTTCGATTCCCACACGGAACAAAAATTTGTATGGCCTACAGATGGTTGTTCCGGGTCTGGGCGTTTGTTTGTGAGATTTGTGTCTGTAAACGCACCCACGACACAAGAGAAATCTTAGTGAGGGGCAATGTATTTAAAAAAAAAAAAAAACAAAAAAAAATGTGATGCAAAATCAATGCTCATTCTCCGTTTCAACAAGAGCGTAATTTATTCATTACTAGAGGTCGCCAGCGGCTTCGCCCGCGTGGATGTTGTTTATCGCGTATTCTGCGTTTTTCTCTACTATAATATGCATGTATTATACATTATAAACCTTCCTCTTGAATCACTGTATCTATTAAAAAAAACCGCATCAAAATCCGTTGCGTAGTTTTAAAGATCTAAGCATACATAGGGACAGACAGCGGGAAGCGACTTTGTTTTATACTATGTAGTGATTATTATCATCCATTTCTGTTCCAAACTGTGTCAAGATCATCTTCTAGCACCAAGTTACGTATCTTAAAAAGCTAGTTTTACAATGTTAATGTTCTGTTTATTTCAACTGTTTACATTTTATTTTCACACATATTCTTCTCCACCACCTGTACCGTATTGTTATTCCAGTGTATCCTCACAGCAGTCGTTTGCTGCGCGGCACTGCTCGGCTTTGAATGCATATTATATGAAGCGCCGGTTCGTACGAATCTCTGCGACGTCACAGTGTAGCTACATCGCCGGTGTCGCCTTACCTCGTAATAGGAAACGTACCTCACGTATTTAGGGAAATGGTAAAGAGACCCACTTGTAAGCTCCTTGGTATTATTATGTAAAAGGTTTTTTGTTGTTACTTTAAAGTCGTTGGATGTAAGTTGGTATAATTTAAGGCTGTTGAACGTTGCGTCCCGAGTCTACCTATGAATCCTTGATATGAGGTGACTTTATGTAACCAATAGGATGCATATTTTTGTTGGCATAACCTATACCTACAGCATAGTACATTTTCAATATAGGGATTGTGACGAATACCACGGAGATTTCATCACTTTTCCATTAGCCGAAATTTCTACCATGTTTTTTTTTATTAACATGATTATAAAAAAAAAATTTGGCACTCTATTCTTTAAAAAAGATAAACAGAACTATTTAAAAAATACCAAATGACCTCGTCAAAATAGCCGATTTCCACATAACAACCACCACTTAGTAGCGTTACAAAAAGTGGCGAGAAGCTGGATTACAACTAAAGTTATTGGTACAGAAGTACCATTCTAAATAACACTTGATAACAAGCTCACGCAAACAAAGACACCGAAAGAAACTTAATTTCCACTAAAGAGCGTCCAATACATAGAGTATTTGACTGAAAAAATCTAATTAGTCCGTCAGTTAGATTATCAAAAAATATTTGACCCGTATTTTTTCTTTTGTTACGTAAACCATAATTGACAAAGATACGACACTTTTAAAATTGGCAAAACGTCACAAGAAAGTACAACTTTTACTTGCTTCTGACGTCACAAGCCCCCACTCTCGAGTTTTGATGCGTTTTATCTTTCCGAATATTCATAGATTTAATAAAAAAAAAAATACGTGTCCATTATTTTTCAAAACTCTAACTGGCGGACTAATTAGATTTGCAATTTATTGATGCTGTCAACATGCCTATTATAGACTCTTCAGACTCGAGACTGTTTCGTTAAGATTTAGTCGTCGTCATCATCATATCACCATATAAAACGTTATCATCGTCAAGCATCTATGTAATATGATCTCCTAATAGATCGCTGCAATAAATGCTCGTGAGGAAATAAAACTGTAACACTAAACTTCAGTAGTAGTAGAGCTCGTTGTAAATGCGTTTTTCTGATGAAGTACTACCACTATATCCAGTTCTGCCGCCAAGCAGCATTGCTATGTTCCAGTTTGAGGGTTAAATGATGCCTGTGAAATTATAGTCATGTGACACTTTTCAACTTTGTCTCTAGGGTTGGCACCGCCTCTTCAATCCTCTTGATGTATAGATGGCGATATCCACTTACCATCAGGTGGACCATGGGACTGTATGCCAATACATTTTATGCAGAGTGTAAACGAGTTTGTTTAATTCCTTAAAACCACATGATTTAATACTGGTGTAGATGAACATCGGACGCGATTCATACAGAACAAAACAAAAAAAAATATTTTCTTTCGTTTGTGATAAGTGATAGTATCTAAACCACCCAATTAGGATTCAATCAAAAAATAAGCAAAACAAAAACTTGCAATTAGTTTTTAATATTCATCTCAACATTTTGACGCTGCGCAGAAATAAATGAAAGCACGGCGACACAGCTGACGGGTACGACATTCGTTAACACCCTGTAAACATATTACGTTTTTTAACTCTGCATGCAGATTGTCGACCACTGTATTTTATTTATTACATATTGTGGAAGTCATCTCTTACGGTAAGACACTATTAATGTATAAGCTCAGTATCACGCTCAGGAGTTCTGAGCCTTCTGCACGTCTTTATTTGATTCTATGGACGGTCAGTCGGGGACGGAGGATGGGTACAAAGCAAACGGCGCTGATAGATGATGATAGATACAGCGCTGTGCACACACCAATGTTTGCACTAGCGACACCGTCACCAACTCCTCCCAGGATTTGGAATTGACGGAATCAAAGTAATGATCCGCTAGTTATAGAAGTTAATAGAAGGATATTTTTCCAAAGTTATTCAAGGTAATTGTAAAATTTGTCTCACTGAGCTATTGGTTCTAAGCGAGGCTTGAGGTTCTGAGTTCAATTCAAAGGCAGGAGAAAGTTTCAATTTCACTGCAGTTTTGCTGTTAGGATTTTTTAATAGAAGCTCAGAGAGTGGCTATCAGCCCCTTGGATAGTATATGACAATACTTTACGAGTAGTTTGCTGAATCTGTAAATTATTAGCCATGAATGTTGTTCTCCTCATAATATTTAAACGAATATTATCCTTCAAGCCAAGAAGTCATTCCGAAAACGTAAAAGTCGTATAGCCTTAAAGGCATAAAGTCAAAACACTGTTTCAGAAGTCGATACGAGAATGAACGTAAGCTATTAACATTGTTATTGCGAACAGTACGGAGAGGCGATTTGTGCAAAGGTGAACGTTACCGGCACATTTCTAAAGCCTTTATACATAGTGTTCGTGTAATATATTGTGCCTATGGAAAAAATATAGTGCCGCGGTGTGTGGGGTGCCACGGATAGCGGGAGATTATTTAAGATTTTCAGAAATTTCAACGAGATTTCCGGAAAGATAAAGCTTTTGATAATGTTATTGCATGATAAATGATGTTCTAGCAAAATTAAGGCCTTAATAATGTGGCTATATACTTCTATATTTAATCTTCTTTCCCATCTCTTCCCATGCGTGTCATAAAAGGCGGCTAAGGGATTCACTAGAGGATGGGCATCAGCGTTCTCTGAGTACTTTACCAACCATACTGCGATCGCCGACCCGCCTGCCTAGCGTGGCGATTATGGCAAACCCACTTTTGGGGGAGGCCTGAATGATGATGATACTTATACAAAAATTCCTTTAAGCAACGGCCCCAAAAGTTTTACTTAATTACCTTACATGGAAACGACTCAAGAAATAATATCGAAACATAAAAAACAAACAAAATACACTCCTACAAACAACAACTTAAAAAGAAAAAGCTGACTAATTTCCTCAACTTTTTCTCAAAATCCGTCTCGTCACTCCCGCTACAAGTGACACCCCACTCCAATATCGAACCAGCTCGCTTTTTAACACTTTTAATGGCGTGAAAGGCCCACTATCGTCGGTCGTTAATCCACTATGAATACGCATTTCAGAGCGGTGGGTTTTCGCCTCTGCTCTCCCCTCGCGCAGACGGACTTCACCCCCGCTGTGGTCTGGTTACCAGGTGATGTAGTGACGTCATTATTGAAATATTTGAATGTACGGATTCGAATGTGACAATAATATATTTTTGATTGTTCTTTTTGTGGTCGGACTACTTTTGTTTAGGCTTCTCGATGTAACACAGGAAAAACTAGCTTATGAAAAAGGAAAAAGTGGGCTGCTCACCGTCCACCAATGACGTCGTTAAAAGTAGATCCAAAGGCCGGTATTCTGTTTACAAGTTTTAAGTTACATTGAAGATTTTACCATAATTATTGAAAAGCTAAAGTTTCCTTTCACTGAATTTGAGATTGTACTTAGAACCTCAAAATCTTTTTAAAACTATTGTCTACTTTGCGTCAGTTCCTAGAAAAACGTTACTCATGTTATGATAACCAAACCTAAACCTTCCTGGCTGATATACTTAGTGGTAGCATCTGCGATGGAAACGGCTCGTCATTTAAATACTTTGGCACCCTCAGATGAAAGGATGCGAAATTTAACAGAACAAAACTACAACATAAGAGCATCACACTCATAACAACACATAATAAGCAACTTGCACTACAATAGTCGCTATGGTACTAATAAACTCCAATGGCTTTCTTTGTTTCACAGTGAGCGAAACTAAGTCAGAATCAAAAAAATACTACAAACTATCAGCTTAAGGCGCCCCGTAGTGTGCCTCGAGCTTCAGCTTAACGTTGCTGAAACTAGAGAACTAAATCTGGCATGAATTGAAATAGTACAGCTAAATGAGACACGCTCCAAGCAATGTATTTAGTTATTTGAAGGCTGTTCTTGGCGTCACCAGTTTATCCACGCTGGTGACGCCCGTCACCGCTGTCACTCGCCTGGTTAGAAGATGCTCCTCTTTTGTTTGAAGAACATCGTCTCTCGCACGTCCACCGTTACGATGACACACGCTTTAGCTAGATAACTTTTTTGGGAACTACAGTGGTCCTGCTCTATGTATATTGTCTAATAACAAGACGACGCACGTCCATGGCATCGCTAACTAAATTGTTGCAGTTGTACATACAACCAGGACTTTTTTTTTAAATCTATGGATACAATATTACAATTTGACGACACGTTTGGTGCAGAGGCTGAACAATTGGCTTCTGCGCTACGGTCGTGTGTTCGATTGCCACACGGATCAAAAATTTGTATGGCCTACAGATGGTTGTTTCGGGTCTGGGCGTTTGTATATGTGAGATTTGTGTCTGTAAACGCACCCACGATATAAGAGTAAAAATAGCGTGGGGCAACGTTTAAAAAAAAACTGTTATCTGTATTTTTCATGGGAATAATTATTTGTGCACGCTTGGCATTGTATGACGTTAGTAAAGCCTGATGGAATTATAACATGCGAGACAGCTAGGCTGCGTAAGCTAATATTATACGATCGCCAAAGGGACCTCCAAGTGCGGACAGTAATTTGCTTACCATTACTATAATCCTATAATTTCACATTATAAGCTGAACTAACAATAGTTGCGGCTTGTTTCTCTCATAAGTTCTTACAGCTTCAGACATTTTTTTAAATGTCTAAGGTCATAGATAGATTGTAAAGGCTAGACCAATAAGAGAAAACAAGAATGATAATAATTTATTTTGTGTAATTTTTTAAATAGAAATGTAATTATTAAAAAAAAATGATAAATGAATGTAGATAATATCTCAAATAAGTATCAGTAATAGGTACCAACTAGAATAATAAACAATTTTACTGAAAATAAGGCGTAAGGAACGGAAAATACAGGTAACATAAATTGAAGGGTTATTTACAAAAACGGCATAGCTGGAATTTTCATCCTTTTTATCCTAAGTGTTCTTATAAATAGTTTACAATAATGTGAAGCATTTAAGATTAAAATAATACATAATTTAATTCATAACATACTCAACATCAACATAAATTAAATTCGAATGTTTATCTTTAACATTGACAATGCTATGAAGCTTTTTGTTTGTATTGAAAAATTTTACGAAAAAATTGTTATGCTTTTTTTGTAAATAACCCTTCAATTACCTACGTCAACAGGGTTTCATCAGTAAATTGCAACATAGGTCCTTAGGACATAGAGGTCCTTGGTTACTCGTTGGATTTTGTAAGTGATCACCAGTAGATATTTATAGGCTGGTTTAACAAATTGAAACAAAATAACTATTAATTAATTTTGCTCACTAACACTTGTATGTAGTTTATAAAATTCAGTGCAAGAGCCATTACGCCACCAATTGGCACTCCCGCGTCCACTGAATCATTTGATCGCGATGTTATATATGCCGATCGCGACTGATTACACAGTATAATTCAATATTGATTTGCAGAAGTGAAACACAATTAAATGTGCAAGCTTTCTTGTTCTTCTGTTTCATTGAATTTTGTTGTTTCTTTCGTTGTTACTTTGCATCAGATATAGGAATTTATTTTTAAGGAAAAAAGAGAAAAAGTTTATGCAAAGACCTGAGTGCTATTGGCATAGATGCATTCACAAAGGAGGACCAAATACAACCAGCTTTGAGCAGAATTATAATGCTATCAAAGAAAACAATAACTGCAGCTGACGGTATCAACTACTTCGCATGTAGGAGCTGTTCTTCACTTAACCTTTCGTGATCACAACCGTAAAGGTTATTTGTCACCCTTGTTATAAACTTTTCAAAGTTGAGGCTGTTTTACATAAATAAACGGTGTGCATTAAATGAGCCTCCACGAGTGACGATACTAAAATACATCCGGCGCACTATGCAGTTAGCGCTGCTACCAACCTTACTGACTGGCTCATCTTTTTACTCACGGCATGAGCTATTCTTTTACAGTGATGGCCAATACGAGAGATCAAAAATATAAGTAAAACAACTTCAACTTTAAGTAATTTACAACTTTGTTCTACAATATGGAACTTTTTATGTGTACCTAATTCCAAAATTGTCCTCCGGCTAAACATTGAGATGGAAATTGTTTCGAAACTAAGTTTCTTAACATTATGTCAAGTGACATTCTTATATTACTACGATTTCCGCAGAATAATACTGTCAATAGCGAATTCAATATGTTTTAATCATAAGCCCTCCTCACTTCAGTCTCATAGCCTTTAAGATAAGGCAATTGGGTTGAAATTCGCTTGTAGTTTGAAGAAAGTAACTTTGTATGAGGAAAGGAAATTAAATCACTAAACTTATTACTGGAGGCAAGCCGTGCCGTAGCATAATATCACCGTCCCTTCAATAAGCGGGTGAGCAGCGATTAAAGTGCGTTCACAACCCTTTAAGACGCCATCAAAGAGAAACTCAGAGGGACTTAATTCATTCGGAAAGAACAGTCGAATTAGTGGATTATGTATTGAATTGTAAATAAACGTGGAGTGACAATTACATCCCTTTGTTGGTTAATATAGACAGCTGGAGGTGTTGAGTGTTTTTGAGGGTGATTGTAAAGGTACTTGCGGTGGGTTTGAATGATAATTCTGCTTTGAAATGCTATTCGTAACGTGTAAGTGATTGGATCATGTTATTCACCTTATTGGCTTTATATCTATAGAAGTGCTTTTAGGTTCCTGGGATTAACACTCAGTTACAGCATAATTACTGTCTAAGTTTGGATTCCTGATTAGTTTAATAATTACCTAGGTTATTTTGGGATCTAAAATTGTGATTAGGAATTTTAGATTTTCATCAGCTACTTTTAAGATTACCTTATTTATAGACCATTTCCAACATGAAATGAATACCATATATTTTAAATAATTATAAATAACATCCATACCAACGACTTACTTAGATAAACAACATTATTATAACCGACACGGTAACAAACGTTTGATACTCGTATTTCATTTGTGATTTGCGAAAGTCAAGGTTATAACAATAATATGATTATAGCTATTATAACGACCCACAATTTCTGGGAAAATACTAAAATACTTAATTCAAAACGCCAACAGTCTAATGTCTACCTCTAGACTATGACAAGTAATCTGAACTACCAAGAAACCAATTTTTTCATAAATGTACACTAATTAACACAAGAGTAGTTACTATGGTAAAACCTACTTCATTATCTAGTTAGTGGTTTTTCTTTGAACGGTCTATACATAATAATATAATGTAGACAGGCTCGCGAAACGAGACCGCCTTCGCAAGTCGGAATAAAGTTTGGACTGGTCCTCTACTAGATAAACCAATGATCTGTACCGAGTGTGTATAAAAAAAGCTATAACGTGTTTATGTGTGTAAACGGTTAACTCGCGTGCATATTTCGGGAAGGCCCGACAAGCTTCAGACTCGACCGGAGCCCTTATTCATGAGGAGCATACATTATTATTCTATTGTTTGTCGAGTGTCTGACCTTTGCAACTGAACTCCTAATAACTTCCCTCACCTCACAGACTAACAGGAAGCGACAGGCCGTACAAAACGACAAAAGTCCTAATTTACATCCTACAAGTCCCAAAATTTAAGTTAAAATCCTCTTTCTAATTAAAGTCAGAACAACT
This sequence comes from Amphipyra tragopoginis, assembly GCA_905220435.1. NCBI lineage: Eukaryota > Metazoa > Arthropoda > Insecta > Lepidoptera > Noctuidae > Amphipyra > Amphipyra tragopoginis. The sequence continues at coordinate 370,362 of HG992003.1, read as the reverse complement.
TCCGAAAATAGCTGAACCTCTGAACCTACTTACGAACAAAAATGAGCACACACGAGGAATCACTAATAAAGGCCCACCGGTTTTATTTAACACACGGAATACGGGGGCCTTTATTAGCCGCTCAAAAAGCTAAGGTTAGTATAATTATGGTCATGAGAAGGCAGATTGGCCTTTCGCCCGGTAATTGGATTAGTCATTTGGTTTTATGTCCGCGCCCACACGTGATGTGACGACACAACCGCTCTTATTGTCCGCACTTGCTATCATTTTTTTGTGTTTTTCTGCTTTTGATTTTTTTTAAGTAAGGATAGAGAGATAGGTCATTTGTTAGCAAAGCTTGTATCTAAAACTATTCTATGCCTTGGATAGCACGTTAGGTTGATGATCACGACTGACTTTCAACTGTTTATAAATGGTTAGAGCCCCCGCAGACCACAAACTTTCTATCGACCGATAGTTTGGTCGGGTAGGGCTGCAAGCGTGCACACTATGTTAACTAAACAGTCGGGTGAGTGCAAATACCAGTTCAGTTTGAAGGCAATCATGTAGCCCATCAAATTGCTTTATCGGCCGATATCCAATTGTTATAATGTGCGCACTTGTATACATCTGCATACTGATTAAGAAACCGACCAAACTATCGGCCGATAGAAAGTCTGTGGTCTGCGGGTACTCTCAGACTACCGATGATATATTTCTAACACTAAAGTATCGTAACTTAATGGCGAAGTACTTTGCTTGAAGACACTTCGATGACGCCAAACTAAATCTATTGACGAACTAAAGAAAACAGAACTATACAAGGTTAGTCAGAAAGGGGGTACTAATCCACAAGTCACTTAAAGTATCACTGATGACGGTTTTAAAGCTAGTGTTAAAATTTCAACGTTGGATAATTTTTATTTCCATGTATTATTTTAGTTTTTTCAACAATTCTTCGTCCCTACTTTAGTTACGAATTCAGAAAATGGAGCTTCTTTTGTATTTGTAATCCCAAAATAGGACCTAAAATGTTAACACAGCTGATCATAGCTCAGGATAGATAGATTTTAGCATATTTTTTATGTGATTTTTGAACAGCTATTTCTCTTAAACTATTGACTTTTGGAGAAAGTGGTAGAACAAAAGCTATTCATTATTATGGGTACTTCAACACCCTTTTAGATTAGTACCCCCTTTCTAACTAACCTTGTATAGAAAAACTAAAAATGATTTTTGGCGCTAACTTCAACTGCGTAATCAAATTATCCAGTAAATATACCCGATAGTGCATAGCTGTTACCAGCAAGTTTGCGCGAGGGGAGGATATTCAATCAGTAATTGTGTTACTGGCAGCAATCTGTAGCTAATGACGTCATGTCTTCTAACTGTGTGAGCAACGATTAAATTTCCTTGGCGGCACTTTAAGCGCCATCAAAGACAAGTTCAGAGGGTCTTGATTCACATTGATCGTGACGTAATCGTTACTATAAGTCGGTGAGCATCGTAATCACTTGTTTCCTTCAGTTTATACTTGGACGGGTTACCCCTCGTTTACACCAAGGTATACATATGTATACTCGTACATAATTATTATCAATCAATCAATCAAAAAATTTTATTTCACATAAACCATTACAGGCGTTTATGAAAAGTCGAATTTAGGTGCACGGTTCCAATTAGTCGTTTGTAACTCCATGGTTACTCTTTTTAAAAAAAGGATATCTTTTACAATTTCAGTGAATACAGTAGGTACTCGTACTATGAGAGAGAACAATGTAGTCTTGACCACAGACCTTGGAGTAATGAAGTATCAAGTCTTGAGTACAAAAATTTCCCAAGAAGGGAAAAAAAAGAAAAAAAAAGGAAAAAAAAACGATATAAATAATAGTAATTTACACAATTATATGTATAGGCAAGTCCACAAAGTTCTCACATTTACAAAAAATAAAATGAAGCTAAACTATATAAAACAATTGACATACTTAAATGTCATCATAACTTAGACAAAAAATCATTGTAAAGTAAGATAAAAGATATCTTGAGAGTAGCAATAAAAATAAATAATCATGTGTCATTATGTAATTTAAACGGAAAGAAAAAAAAAATATACAAGGTTAGTCGGAAAAGAGGTACTAATCCGAGAGGGTGTTAAATTACTCATAGTAATGTATAACTTTTGTTCTACAACTTTTCCCAAAAGTCACTAGTTTCAGAGAAATAAAGTAGTTTCAAAGTATAAAAATATGCTAAATTCTATCCATCCCCAGCTACGATCACATGCGTTTATATTTTAGGTCATATTTGAGCTTACAGTCACTATTTTCTGAATTCGTAACTAACATAAGGACGAAGAGTTAAAAAAAAAACAATCATTTTGCATGGAAACTTAAATTATTGAATTTTGAAAATTTAAAAGTAGCAAACATGTATGTAGATTTTTAAAACTATAGTTATGATGATTCTACGCAACATGTTCACATAAACTCAGAAACTCACGCCTATATTCCCCGAAGGGTTGGCAGTGGTGTATAGTATAACACCCACATTTCGCCATTATGTGTTACGTCCCATGTAATAGGGGGCGAGCCTATTGCCATCGACCGGACACAAATCCAGACTCCGGACTGATACTGAGAAATTCCACACGGAAAAACCCAATAAAACTTTGCCCGACCTGGGAATCGGACCCAGGACCTCACGCTCAGCAATCGCGCTTGCGACCGTTAGACCAACGAGGCAGTCAGCACAACCCCCCTTATTACAAAAGATGGTTTAAACCAAGACTAAGGTAAAGCCAGGTTTAAAGTATACCCATCACTTTCTTATGTCATACTAGCTTTCGCCCGCAGCTTCGCTTGCGTGAAATGTTGAACCCATTAAGTGACGATTTTCCATACAAACTTTCATCCCCTATTTAACTCCCTTCGGGGTTGAATTTCGAAAAATCCTTTCTTAGTATCCACTTTCAGTAGGTTCCTTTTGTAACGTAGCCATCCGCCTACGTTACAAAAGGAACCTACTGTGAAAATTTCAAGTTTCTAACCCCAGCGGTTTAGGCTGTGCGTTGATAGATCAGTCAGTCAGTCAGTCAGCTTCTTTTATATAGATAACAAAAAGAGACGGGGCTATTTTAAAACCTAGGTTTTTCTTAGACCATCTTTTGTAATAAGGGGGAACATGTTCATTGCGTGTTAAAAACAAGAAACTACTTTTAACAATTTGTTAACAACTTATTTTTCGATGTAAACGAGGGGTAACATGCGTAGCCAATTAAATGGAGCGGAATGAAAAAAAATGTCTTCCCTGATTTTTAATAACAAGAAATTCAAGGCTGTGTGTGATGTTTCGTTTTAATGAAGAAGCACAATAACAGGAATGTGTCTGTCTACCTAGTTGACAGTGACAGGCAGATCTAACTCTGTATTATATTACTACCTCTAGATCTTTAGTTTGACTCTGTCCTTCTAATAGAACATTTAGGTATTTAAGATAAACTATACAATGTGTCCGGTCATGGACTAGCGATATTCTTGGTACTTATATAACTACTACTCTAACTACTATAACAACTATTCTAGTACTCAAATACACTATACACTGGGTCCAATCCACTTCCATATTTTTGTTGAGATATTCTGTACGTGTGTACAAAAAAAGTCATATCTCTTAAAGTTTTCTTCCTACAAAGATAAAAGTAGGCTTATCCGAAGGGCTACAATATTGTCTATCGTTTACATTACGATACAATGGGTTCGCATAAAAACATACAGTTGTAGACAATATCTCAACAAAAAAGCAAAATGGCTGCCAAATAGCGGGGAAGTGGATTGGACCCTAGTGTATTTGTGTACTAGAATAGTTGCTATATAAGTACCTAGAATATCGCTAGTCCATAGCCAGACACACTGTATATATTTCATCAAAATGCAGATTCATGACTGGCAGCTTATTGATTATTCTACTAGAATATTAATTTCATTAAAGAACGGAAGTACAGATCTACGGATTAATTACTAATTCGTCAATTACATAACAAATATGTGAAATGTTTTTTGTATGTAATGTTGTTTGTATGATCTTCCCGTGTTCTGATACTTTAAATGTACAAATTACTAAGAAATACACCTTAATATAATATTTTCGGAATGCAATCAAAAGCCCGCGGCAAACAGGAGAATTTTATCGCGCGGTGTGCACAAAACAAAGAGGAACGCGTCCAATTACGACAATTAAAACATACAAGTCGGAGAAGAAGTGTTTGCTCAACTCCGTGACTCAACAGCGTAGAAAACATTAAGTAAGGAGACACAGAAGGCTCACTCCATAACTAACTCTTTCACACATAGACGCTGAACGAAACAAAAAATCGCTTAGCCGCATGCAATCTATGACTACATAGTTCAAAACTATTCCATTTGCCGTATATCGCAGCGGCTATTTCTCTGTGAATTATTCCTCTTCCCCTATTGTTATGAGTGGGCATTCTGTACCTTAACCTTTCGTGGTGACATCCCCGTTTGGCTGGCAACGCCGTGTGCGCTCCATTGCCGCGTGAATCTTTCATACCTGAGGCTTTTAACTTAAGAATTGGCCACACCTACACGATCAAAGCGAAAGCGACAAGGCAATGAGTAACAAATCCCCGTGAGTATCATAAAAGGTAATTAGATAATGTAATGTTAATGTATTTGTAGTGGGATAGACCGATTCCAGTATACTTGTGTGTTCAGAAATTAACTTTTACGGGCTATAAAGGGTTAATTAAATAACACCGACAACCTCTTAGGGGGTTATTGTACTCATCATTATGAACAACTTTTATTATGGGACAAAATCTGAAATCGCGAAAAAAAACCAGCTGTTCCCTACATTTATGTTCGCTTAGCTCGTCAAAATGTAGGGAACAGCTGTTTTTTTTTTTTCGCGATTTCAGATTTGGTCCCATAGTAAAAGTTGTTCATAATGATGAGTACAATGACCCCTTAAGAGGTTGTCAGTGTTTTTCAATTAACCCTGTATAATAATGCACAGAGATGTATAGAAATAGGTACGAAACGTTTACCGCAACATGCATCCGTTACCATTACCGAAACAGAAACACGTAGATTTTTATTTATGATAAGTTACTCACGTGGATTTTTCGGGACTGCCCTGTAACTAATCATAAATAATATAAATATGTCTCACGAAAATTATAATACGCAGGTTCTTGTTTCTGAAACAGTATTTAAAAACAAATGTTAACTAGGAAATATTATCAAGTCTTCATTTTCGCAATTTCGCTGTCGCTTCCGCGGCACTTCCGTGTCGCACCCCTAATCGCGACGTCACACGGCGGGCGCGGTGGTCGCACGGACAAGTTTGCAGAGCGTTCATAATACGCGCAGGTACTTCACACAAACTTTGTTACCGCTCAACTTAAGAAAACATTCTACTGTGTGGTGTGTACATAATTATGTACATACATGCACGTTACTATTTTACTAATAATTCTGTTAATTCATCTGTAATTGAGTTAATAGCTGTAATTATGTGTTATTGCGTTAGTTACTTTCAAACGCTGTTCAAAAAACTATTAGAGGAAAGTATATTATGTATCCATATTTCTTACATAACTCTGTGCCTCAGAAATTATGCTAAGCCGTCGGTCCCGGGTGTCATCCGAATATCTATGATAGTCGTTACGGGTAGTCAGAAGCCCAAAAATCTGACAACAGGTCTTAGGCCTCATTTACGGAGACGCGGGGCGTCGCGCGTCGCGTTGTGCGGCGCGGCCCGCACTGAATTCAAACATGGCGTTGTATGAGAGCGTTTACGGAGAAGCGATTTTACACGCGTTTGCTTGGAATGCAGTCGGAGCCCACGGATGGCATCGTCGCGTCGCACGCGACGTTTATCGCGGCGGCGCACGCAGCGTTGCGACCAGCTATTCCTGCAATTCTCCGTCCACTGTAAAACATGGCGTCAACCGCGGCGGGGCCCACGGCGGCGTCGCACGCGCCGCATCTTCATAAACAACATCGTACATTGCCATATGTTTGTGTTTGCGCGTGTGATGATGCGGGCCGCTGCACGCGCCGCCGCTCCGTAAACAGAATAATCGTACGACGCGCCGCGAGACGCCACACCGCACGCGACGCGCGACGCCCCGCGTCTCCGTAAATGAGGCGTAACCTTATGATATCGGCATTGCCCAGTAATTGGGTTGCGGAGTTCAGATGGCAGTCGTTCCGTGTAAAATACTGGTATTTAGTCGGATCTGGTAGCAGACCCCAACATAGTTGGGCAAAGGCTAAGCAGAACAATTTCTTACATTATTGTTTTACATAATATTGGGTTATATGTAATGACAACAAGATTATCATTATCTAGGCAACATACGCAAACACTTCTCAATTTTAATTTGCCGTTAAGTCTCGTGCGTTCCCGTGTCACTGTCACTTCGCCTTAAAGTGACAGTGACACGGGAACTTAAAATTAAGTAGCATTTTGATATTTAGCCATTATATTACATTTTAAAAACATGTTTCTAAAACTGGTAATTAAAAGACTCTGCCAAAATAGTTTTCATTTGAATCGATCACAATATCGAATCTCTTGTGACACAAGTCAAGGCTCAGTTGTCACTGCTGCACTTGCTAAATATTTTTGCTTATCCAAAATAATCTCTAAAATGACTTGTGTCCGAGACTAGACAAATAGGTATTAATATCATAAGGCAAAGACACTTACTATGACCTTCGCACCCAAAGCCACGCACCTTCATCCATCGCCGCTGTACACACAACAGTTTTTACAAAGATGGTGTTCGTGACTTCGTCATTAGTCTTGATAAGTGGCCGGGTACGGTTACCAGCCCCCGCGCGAACTCGACGCGAATTAATTACGTATGACATTACACACACTTTGTCAACACGTCAGCAAGGCACACAACAGATCACATACATTCTAGCTGAGAGTTAGGCGTACAATCCTCTGCCTCGGCTTCTGATCCATAGTAATTAGAATTCGGGTAAGAAAGGATCAGATAATCCCCATGGCCACTAAGACCCGACTTACGCCAATCCCTAATAACACTAAATTCTCATCACACTTAAAATAAGTAGGAAGAAATTCGTTGAATTTTAATTAGGTGTGTTCCTTTTAAGTAATGAGTTCATTTGGTCCATCAAGCCGGTCGGTTGTTATATCCGGGTGGAGCGGGCCGGTCGAGCTCCGGATTAAAATGTAAAAAGGCCCGCGCCAGCGCTCCGCATAAAGAGATTACGCAGTAACGCCCAATAATACCGGTTATGTGAAATACCTGCCAAATACTGGGCTCCTCGCCGCTCCGGATATTTTGTGCATTCTCACTCGATATTAACTTTTTGTTTCATCGTCGATTTTTCCTCACAGCGAGCTATCTTTCGTTCGATGTAAAACTCTTGATATTTTCAAGTATTTTTACTTAGAACTGAAGTGGATTGAGTCTGTTAGTTGATGAGTTCGATCGGTTTCCACTTCAAAATCTTGTTGTTCACATTAAATTGGATACACTTTTAAATTTCAAACAAAGGTGATGAAATATTTATTACACATTTTCAATTAATCTTCTGATAATATTCTCGTGAATTTTGTTATGAACTCGTTAAAATAGTTTGGTACATATTTGTTTTATCAAATAGCAAGTTTTTTGCTTGTTGTCGTTCAACCCTTCTCTAAATACCATTAGGGGGCACGGTAGTGCCCCGGCCACTGTCGAGCAGGCATTGCTGTGCACTCTTTTCTTGAAGCAACTTAAGGCACTTAAACCTTATTTGTAAAAGATGAGAGCGAAAGCCAAATAAAAATATTACAGACAGTAGTTACTGTATTTAACTAAATTACCAAATTGCAACTTTCTAATTTAAAAAGCTTACAAAATATCTGCCGTCAAAGTTTCATCATTACTCACTCACTGATTATCAAAATTCTAAGGTTTGTTTAAAAATTTAACAATGTATCTTGCATCACAGTACATTCTCATTGCCACTTGATTGCCAAGTTCGAAAAATTATTATCTTTATAAATAAAATGCCAGACTTGGCTCTACATTAGATCTCGGACCTTTTTACAGCAAAAGTGTCGCGAGACTTGGCTTTTTTACATGAAAGTTTTGATGGGTTTAGCTTATACTAATAATAACTTGCCATTGAGAATTTAATTTATTACAATGCGTCCGTTTTTCATTTATATTTCATCTCCCGTATTTAAAATTCATTGATGTAGAGGGTACTGAATTTTAATGGTAATGCCACCAAATTGTAATTTAAACCCCTCATAGAACCTTCAGCGGTGCGATGTTCGGTTGAGCATAATGGGCAATAGTCGGTATAATACAGGTTGGTTGAGGTGGTGACAAAAAGCAAGGTGCGGCGCGGAATGGCGCCGGTTACGCGTAAATCAAGCCCGACCGAACGCTCGGCGGTAATTTATTTTTTGTCCACGCGTCCCTAACGAGGAGTCACGAAATAAGAACACACCTAAAACCGAAGTAATCCTGTGTGCACACATGAAAACTTGCATATTGGTTCTATTAATACTAGCAAACTAATAAATTTGTCGCAGAATCAACACAGAAGCACAACTATTAGAATGACTATTGATTATTGTTAATGTAGTAGGACGCCATCCATAATATTTTGTCGGAAACGTCAAGCAGTGTGCTTGGGTGAGGTCGGTGCGGGGCGTGGCATGTCTTGTTTGACGGTTGTCAGCAAGCTGTCAGCTGTCTGCTGTCAGCTGTCAGCTGTCATTCTTTTTGACATTGGATGCATTTGATTTGAGTGAAGTCACTTTGGAGTGAGACACGAGGGCGAGAGGTCGTTTTGCCAGCCTGCACCGAACTTACCGCGTTTCCGTACTTTAAACTGTTTCCATCGGTTTGATCATTAGAGATTTTATTATTTTGTTATCGAGAGTGAATAAATAGAGGACTATAATCAGTGTTGTGACTATTATTTCCTGCCTACACCAAGTCGAACTTGGACTCTGATGACAAGGTATCCCCAATGAGTGAACTACCCTCGTTAAATAGTATAATATTGTAATATATTCGGGAACGGCCACTGTTAAATAATGCAAGCAGATTAGTTTCGTACGGCTACACGAGACAATATGAGAGGAATGACTTAATGATGCCTGTAGATGCACATTGAATGTCAATAAGCATTTTTTTTAACCAGTATCAAATGCATTACCATGCAAAATTTATTAGTTACTGTCTAAAGTCTACTGATAATATCATTAGTTCAATACAAACTTCGGACTACAATTTTTTATCTAATTGTTTTCGTAAAAAGATTTCTTGATAAAAATTCGCTTTGGATCTTTGATATTTTAGAGAGACATTTACCCGTAAAAGTAGTTCCTGTTATATTGACACCCATAATTATAGATTTGACGTCAAGAGCACGGGCAGCAGCAACAAACTACGATCACCATACCGATTGCCAAGCGTGGTGATTATAGCAATCTCCACAATGCTGCAGTGGTAGGTGATAGTGCAATTACGCCTATTGACCATTTATCGTAGCGGTCATTGGTAGGCCCTCTCGATGACTATACTGCATAACTTTTTATATCGTCTGGAAAAAAAATGTGTACGGTGAACGGAGGTGAACGGAGTAGAAAGCTTTGGAATAGTTTTTTTTATTATGAATTTGAAATATCTATGAATACCTACTATAGAAACTCAAATCTTATGCAGGTGTGTATGATTTCAAGAATCATGGCGAGTCCCATAGCCCCTTTGATTTGTACAGAAAAATAAAGAATTTTAGAGAAGTTGGAATGTCATTATAATTAATCTTTCGTGCCTAAAGAGTAGCTTTAGGTATTTAAAATATTTTTTTAATCCCGCAATAAAAATATAATTTATTTTTTGATTCCTAACTTTTCATTGGGTTAGTTTCTGAGCGCGGCAACATTGACAGGTGATTAGTATGACATGTTCAGAAATGAACTCAATTTCAAAAGATTTTGTTTGGAATATTATGTTTTATTCCGGGGTTCTAAAATTATTTTAAATGCTGAAAGATATTCTTTAGGGAGCAAGGATCAATGGTAAAACTAATCCAACTTCTCTAAAAATCTTTATTTTTTTGTACAAATCCTGCTATGATTCTTTCGATATTATTTAATTGATTTATTTACTTCAAAATTTCTGTTTACATTTTTATTGCGGGGTCATAAAAATATTTTAAATACCTAAAGCTACTCTTTAGGCACCAAAGATTAATTATAACGACATTCCAACTTCTCTAAAATTCTTTATTTTTCTGTACAAATCAAAGTATGGAACTCGCCATGATTCTTTAAATCATACACACCTGCATATGATTTGAATTTCTAAAGTAGGTATTCATATATCAAATTCATAATAAAAAAAAAACTAAAAAAAACTATTCCAAAGCTTTCTACTCCGTTCACCTATTGTACACAATTTTTTTCCAGACGGTAAAAAAAAGTCGTCCAGTATATTGTATGTCCCTCTTCTGCATTGTGACTTTCTTTATTTTATAACTCTTTCCCCTTTTCAGAAGACACCTACACAATAGTCAATGTTAGTCTTCTAACAAAAGTAATTCTGCACGTCATGTGTACAAGCAGCTCCATATTATTTGTATTCGTCGTGCAATGGCGGCTCTCAAGAATGATTCCTTTGTGTGCGGCGTCGGGCGCGGCGGTCCGCGTTCGATTCCTGGACATGATTAATGTTTTTGTTGTACAACACACACGAGCATTAGGTCGTTCTGTATCTACCGCTGAGATGGCTTCATTGTACTGATAATGTAGAGGAACCATCCATCTAATGGATTACGTAATGAAGCAGAAAACTATTGAATTATGCGATGCGACTGGAACTAATTATGTTATTTACTCGTATTAGGTTTGTAAAATACTTTTATTAAATTCAATATTTTGACATAAACGATTCATGATGTTGTTTTTGTCTTTGAAGGGCCGTTCAGACTACGCTTTAATATATAGCAAATATTATATATATAATATTGTAAAGCACAGCGATATCGCTCAGCATACATTTTATATGGATACGTTCACACAACGCTATACTATAAAGTATTGGCTTACTGTACCTACACGATAAACTAGAGCGATTTTCAGAGCTATATCGCATGATTCTCCTGTCTCCGCCCCACCTCACTTCTACCCCGTCTGTCGCCCGACGGATCGCCGTCAAATAACTTGCTATACATAGTAGGCCGGCTTGCGATATAACGTCTAATGTGAACGTCATACTATATAGTTATAGTTTATGACGCAATATGTTTTACTATATAGCGAAATAGTAAAGCGTAGAACTGTGCATTATTGTCTAGCGCGCATTTCGCTTTTTTTCTTATTTAATTCTATCTGCCATCTAACAATAATTGTTATTCATAGTTTCCGGTAAATTTATATTAATTCCTTAATTAACTTTAGTACCTTTTTTATGTATTAGATCTTATTTTTAATTCGTTGGATATCACTTCAAGAGGTGGTCCATACATCAGCTCCTACGTAACTTATCACTGAGTGAAAGATGAAGCTCACCCTGTTCTAAATAGATTAGAAACAGAATTCAAGAAAGTCTCCGTCTTGAACTGTCGCAACAAGTTATAAGTCAATTTCTGAGTTAATTGATGGAAATTAACAGATAAGTACTCTTACGCCTCTCAGTTAGGAAGTGACAAGAATGTTTTGAACGTTGGTATTATGGTTCTTTTGTTTAGTGTTTCATTTTAAATGTAAAGTAATACCAGACCTCCATGCATTTCCTAACAAACTATGCTATGTACAATGCGCATACTATAGGCACAGTCTACCTATATCTTACTCCTTACAGTCGGTCAACGTAGAACATTGTCTCAGAGCAATTGTGCGGGGTGCGGGGTGAAGGGGCGGAGGTTATGTCCCGAGTAGCCATACTGCATACTTGGGACATAACCTCCGCCCCTACATAATTTTGACATTTCATAGGACCTGTCAAATGTATGGGCGTTGACCCACTGTATGTAGTAAGTAGGTACACTGTGCTATAGGTGTCTCATCATAATGATAGACTAGTGAAAGTTTTCGATAAAACCTATGAATTCAGTTTAGTCATTTAACATAATTTGAGTTCGACAACCTTTCTTTTCCATATCGATGGTAGGTATTCTAATAAATAACTTTTTGTGGTTGTGGCAACACAGAGGTCACTCAACGTACAATACATGTATTACTCCGGCTATTTCAATGTTGTATAAAAGTTAAACAAACATTTGATCCTGAAACATTCATTTAATTTTAAGAACCCATTACAAATACTTTTTTTAGAAAACAAAAAGTGTAATTGAATAATATGTGTTTAAAGGTTTTCTAAAAATGTGTATGTTTAATGGATTCTAGTGAAGTAAATGTTCATCAAACGTTTGTGTACTTTTCATACATAATTTAAATGACCGTTCTGTACAGATGTTGCGGGTCAATGAGTAGGATAGTACGTTTAGCATTAGTTACGGATCAATACCACAACTACATCTTGTCACTGTTCGTGAAACCACGCCACATCGATAACGTACAACTACACAACCCCCACCTGCAAATTTTTGAACAAACTGAACATATCCTGTACTCACACTCATAACTCAATACATGAGCCTTCCATTGTCTCCACATCCAGCGCCTCTCCACCGCTATCCTAATAGGATCAACGGACTTGACCGAAAACTACGCTCGCTACATTTGCCCTGACATTATTCAAACTACCAAACACATTTTAAACTGTAGCAAGGAATTATAAACTTTATACGTATAGTCTTAGAGTATAGGCGAAGTGTCTGGATATGTTGGCATCGTTGAAGTGTCGTTTTCGTCATTTTCATGTGACATTATCCGTATATAGTGTGTCGGCGTCATCGGAATCCCCTCTGACGTGAAGGAAAATGATATTTTTTATATGAGCGCGGAATTTTTTCGGTCTAAAGCTTGCGTATAGGCTGAATAGATAAGTGGAAATTGTTATTGTTTAACCATTTCGTGGAGTTTGGTTGTTGTTATTTAGAATTACGTTGTTTGATGAGTGACGATTGGGACTTATCGGCTGTTATCGGTTCACCACAAAATTATTTAGATTGTGTTCACAATAATTCCTAAAATTGTCCCACTACCCCTCTCTGCCATCTATATTGATTCTTTTGCTCAAAGAACCGTGAATGCATCACTGCATTGTCTACGCGATTTGGTTCAAAAGTATACGTGTGCATTCAAAACGACACTGAAGTTGTCATAGCGTTATGAAAGGAAACTCCAAAATTGATTCTCATACATTTATTTTTCACCTTAATATAACACATTATACAACAATAATATTGAGCTTAAAATCATTTGAACATTGTACGTACCTTAATTTATTTAATACAGCACTTATTCAATTCACTTTTTGTCGACCGTTCCGATCAACTCCCGTGGCAAGACTGACTTCTTGAAAAATGTAAAAATATACATTGCGCTAGCGCTATGCCTCCCTTCCACTGCTAGATCTTGGTGAGGTTATTCTGTGAACAAAGTCAGTGTTGCCAAACAGAAAAAAACAACATAAAATTGAATAATACATTTAAATATAATGGGCCTTATTACAAAAGATGCTTTAAACCAAGACTAAGGTAAACCCAGGTTTAAAATATATCCATCACTTTCTTATGTCATATAACAAAAAGAGATGGGACTATTCTAAAACCAGGGTTTTTCTTAAACCATCTTTTGTAATAAGAGGGAATATGTTTTTAATACTAATATAATTTAATATGCTTCCTTATATTCACTACATAGTATAAAACAAAGTCGCTTCCCGCTGTCTGTCCCTATGTATGCTTAGATCTTTAAAACTATGCAACGGATTTTGATGTGTTTTTTTAATAGTTATAGTGATTCAAGAGGAAGGTTTTAAACTATAAAACGTCTACGTGTGAAGCCGGGGCGGGTCGCTAGTAATTAACATACTCCTATAATTCCTAATATTCCTAACCGCTATGACATTAAATTATTTATCTTTTCTCTATATTAGTATAAATTGTAACTGAATTATTATATTAAATGCAATTAGGAGTGAAACACCGCAGTGTTTTAATTCGCGCTTCATCAAAATGTTCTAATTACTCGTGTTAATCACAGCACAGTTCTCATTTTCTCATCAATTTTGCACAATAATGAAACACACATGTAACAGGTTTGGTTTAAATTAGTTGAGAGTTATCGTTTAAAATGTATATTAAATAATGTAAGTGATTCAGGTCCGTATTAATAAACTACTCTCAACTTGTTGGCCTGGGACCAGCATCCCAAGTAGAGCTTTCAAACTGTTAAACGTCATTCGAATTTTATATGTATATTTGACAGTAAATATTTTATACTAGCTGTACCCGGCGTTGCAATGCACTTTCCTACTACCTACAAATTACTTACCCTACATACCTTCAGAAACAAAATCAAAATAGTAACAAAAAGTTAAAACCATTTTCATGCTTATGGTAAACAAATGAAGAATATGGACATACTAAAATAATTTGTTTTTTTTTTTTTAAATATCCAAAGTTTCTTTTATAAGAACCTTCTCCAGACAATTAGAAACACAACCAAAAAAAATTTTACGAAATCGGTTCAGCCGCTCACGCGTCATGCCGTGACCAAGGGAAATAGGGATTCATTTTTATTTATATAGATAAGTTGTCAAATCAGAATCTCAAATGAAATCAAACCAACACTTTAGACGATGCTCTTAAAATATAAGAGCTGGGCCTAAGTTAATTGCTCTTTTATCAACTCGGCCTATTGCACTCTACTACTGGACATAAGACACTTCTAAGTTGCGTCAAACTATAGCAGAAAATATTTCAAACGTCCTGTCAAAATACCTGCCCAAGTGTAACTAATGATGTTTGTACAAAAATAACACGAAAAAAACTGTGTAATTCGTAAGGTTGTTAGCACCAACGGCAACGTCTAGCAACGATCTATCATCGAACATTGTTCTTCGAAACTAATAAATTAGCCTGTATTTCTGAAGGAAAATTTTCAGATTAGGTAAGTTTTATTCCAAATTTTTGTTTACACACAAAAACAAATAACCGTCTAGAACCTGTTTCGTATCACCCCCGCGTTTGATTCCTACGCATTATTTTGTTTGTGTAATGTAGTTTTGAGCTTGCTTCGCTTCGCTTTCGTTCACGGGCCGCGGTGAAGGGCGGGCGATGACGCGATGACGTCAGCAGTCTGCAACTATTAATTTGTCGTTAGGATTTCTTAAATTTGTGGTATTTCACACTATGCTATGATTGAAAATTGGTTTCGATGAGTGCGCACATTATACACCTGGTTTTATTAATTTATTTATTTTACTTTAATTAAAAAGGTCTAAGACCAATTATAATAATTAAAGACAGGAAGAAGATAGAAGAAGATACATGATATACAATACAACGGTGGTTCAAAATCTTCGCTAATCAAGCTCGTATCGTACTTGATATCTCGTATATTTTTCCTTGTATGTACTTCCACTACAGTTTAAAATATTGTTTCATGAAATCTTAATAAACAAATTGAACTGTTCTGTATTGAAATTATGCTTTCGTTCCTGAACAACATTTTATGACAAGGAAGATATAGTTCCAGGTAGCAGGTAACTAGTGTTTGCAATATACAGAGTGTATCCAAATTCGTGTAATTCCTTCAAACCGTTTCATCTACTGGTGTCACAGATTGACCGTGATCGGGATTTTTGCAGATACAACAACAAAAAAAACAAACACAATGTTCTGTTTCTGAGAACAAAAACAACTGCGTAGAGCGGTATCGCGCTAGGCGTGCTTGACAGATGTGTACCCGTGCTTTCATTCACTTATCGAGATGTTCTATAAAATAAATATTTCAATTACTATTTTTTTTTTTGAAACCTTATAAGGCGGTTAATTTACGATCATTTAAACTTAAAGCAAAAAAAAAAAGATTTTTATTTTTAATCCCACCCTCCGTTAATATAGGTGAATTATTAATCGGGTGAATAAATAATATATGGAAGACTGTTAATGAGATACTTTAACACTAAACCGAGCGACATTCAAATATATTTGCGAAAAATTAACTTAACTGGAGATAATTATTATGAATGACTAGCTTTTGCCCGCAGCTTCGCTTGCGTGAAATTTACAAACTTTCAACACTTATTTCACCCCCTTAAAGGTTTAATTTCTTAAACGCTGAGACACCTGTACATTTATTTCTAACCAGAAAGCTTAGTATTTAATTTCATGCTTCTTACTTCAAAAATGACGGACTTACATACAAACTTAAATACCCTATTTCACCCCCTTAAGGGTTGAATTTCTAAAAATCCCTTCTTAGTGGATGCCTACGTTCCAAAAGGAACGTACTGTAAAAATATCAAGTTTCTAACCCCAGCGGTTTAGGCTGTGCGTTGATAGATCAGTCAGTCAGTCAGTCAGCTTCTCCTTTTATATATATAGATTAAAATTCGTAAAATGAGCTACTAGCAGTGGGAAACAGTTAATCTAAGCTAGCAACTAAAATTCCAAGTGTCCGAATTAAATACTATATTGGGCGAAAACAATACTGAGTGGGCGGACGTTACGTTAACGTTAGGTTACTTTAAACCCTGCAGACAGAAATAGGAGACGCTCCTTTGGAAATCCAAACAACCTTACAAAAATACAACAATAATGTGAGTGAAATTTGTTCGCTTTAGAATTATTATACTGATTGTTCTGAATAACTAGTACCTCAATTTCGTAATTTTAAGTCGCCATTTTCAATATTTGTGTTGGCCCTCAGTCTTTCGCCCACTTAGTATTTCAGTACGCCATAATCAGTATTTTTGACACCCTTACTTTGAATTTATATTCGATCGTTAAATACTACCCGTTAATAAATACCAGTAATAGATCCTGTGGTTTTAAGGAATTACACGAATTCGTTAACATCCTGTATGTAGTTATCGGTAGAGAATCGTTTGATACCTCGATGGGTCACACCATAAAATAAACCGCAATTGTAAAACATAATACAAAATAGCAACACACCAGCTGGCATCACACCGTATCTACAAACATTATCCAGGAAACAAACTATAATCTAGATGCGCCACCAAATCGCATGATCAATACCAAAACACTGTTATGACAAAACTGGAATATCGCAAACATTGTAAAGCAATTAGCAAGCGCGCTCATTCGGGCCGTTTCCATAAATCCACCTATCTGATAATGAGATCTACGGCAAATTAGCTCTGTATAATTCGGTTTTCGATATAAGTAATAAAATTATTGTGACACGGGAACGCTGTTCCGAATACACGAACGTACGTGTAACAGAACATAATAGAGCACTTAGACGGAACGTTTTATGTGTTACAAGTAGTTTGACGGGCGTTTTACATTTCATTAAGCGCAGCTATTTAAATTAATAATCAGAAGTGTTCGTATTGCGCGGTTCTATCTCTCTCACATGTAACGCAGAATTTCGTGTACTTACACACGGTCTATTTTCAGGTATGAAAATTCGCGTATAAAAACAATGTAGGTGTTGTACATAAAAAGTAACAGCTAGTAAACTTGCGTTCTTATTTTCTTTCTTCGGTCTTAGTGTCTCAATTTTTTTTCTTCCCAAGTCTTTCCTTGTTTCTTCTCTGTTTCTGCGTTTTTCATGATGGGAAGTATGTTTTTGCTTGCCATAATAATTGACTCTTACGATATTTTGTTAGCACTTTATTACCTAAACTTATATTGCAATTAAATGCAAAGAGGTTAAACACTAACAAATATTTTCTTAATTCTGGATACGTAACATTACTTTGAAATTAACATTAAAAAGAAAATCACAAGTATTATTAACATAACATCACGCTTGTATTCCCCGAAGGGTTGGCAGAGGTGCTTAAAACACCCACGGCTAAATGTGGTTGTCAGTCCCCTGTAATGGGGGTGAGCCTATTGCCATCAACCGTGCATAAATCCAGACTCCGCGCTGCTACTGAGAAATTTCACACGGAAAAACCCAATAACACTTTTACCGACCAGGGGATAGAACCCAAGACCTCACGCTCAGCAGTCGCGCTTGCGACCACTAGACCAACGAGGCAGCCATCATCATCATCATTCAGCCGAAAGATGTCCACTGCTGGACATAGGCCTCCCCCAAAAGGGGGTTTGCCGTAATCGCCACGCTTGGCAGGTGGGTTGTCGATCGCAGTGTGGTTGTTAAAGTACTCAGAGAACGCTGCTGCCCACCCTCTAATGAATCACTTAGTCGCTTTTTACGACACCCACAACAAGAGACGGGGTAGTACTATTCTTTAAGTTCGGCAACACAGGAGACGAGGCAGTCAAGTCAAGTATTATTAAGTATCATGGTAATTATATACAGAACATAAAATTGCGTATCAATTTCAACTATTTATTATATTTGGCAGAGGTTATTAAGAGAACAAAAAATCGGCACAACATTAAAATAATCTACTCTTTGTATTGCTGTAATTCCTTTTCATGATTCATAATAACGAACGTATTATACCTGAGAAATTATAATTGTCAAGTTATTGAGAATTGTACATTTTAATTAGTAGTAGATTTTTTTTTAGATCTTATAAACATGTAGAATAGTTTTCAGCTTTAGATATGAGAAACACTCATATTAATTTACTTCTGGTTAGGTTGAAGCCAACCCCGAAGTAGTTATAAAAGGCTAGGCAGATGAGTTCAGCATTAGATATCTGGCTGTCATTAAATCTGTAGTATCTTTTGAAGACGTTAACCAGCCGGCTTAACATGTACAACACAACGTGTTAGGCTTTCTGAAATTGCTGTTTACAATGTTCAACCTATGACAGCTAATAAGACTATCTTCAAAGAATCTATAGATTTACTCCACCTGTCGTAAAGTAACCGATATCCGCACACATATTACGTGTTCCAACATAACTGCGGCATTGCCAGCTTGCATGTAGCTCCATGAGCACATTGAACCAATTGGGCACCTGCGCAAACAAGCTCTTTAATTCTGAGAGTGGTTCAACCGATTATTGTTATGAGGAGCAGACATTGAGTCTGGTGCTAGTGTTTCTAATATTTGAGAATGCGGAGCAGGAACAGTTATTATAAAGTACCGTTCTGCCTGAAGATACCTGTATTATAAGGTAAACACATTTCACTTCAAGTAAACTATTGTTTAATGTTGCAGGGATCTAAAACTTTTTGATGTTAGGTATTGTTGTGTGAGGAAAGGGGGAAGTACAGGAAAGGGGTTCATTAGAAGTATAGAAGAACACATAGAACAGTCTTCATGAGTAACAATGTTTGAGTACGTTCGGTGCAACTGCCGCTACTAATCTTGCTGACTCGCAAATCTTTTTACCAAGTACTACAAGACGAATATGTCATCACCCTCCGCGCTAACTATCGTAACTAGCAATTGATAATCTTTCAGAGAAATTCTCACAGAGTGACGTATCTGCTTCAAATGAATAGAAATAAATAAATAGATACCTTAGGGCTTTAGGGCAACTACTAATCAAAAATAAGAGTAAGCCAAGAGCAATATAAAAAAGTTATTAATTCATTAATGAAGCCACAGCTAACGCAACTACTGAAAAATTATCAATTGCTAGATACGACAGTTACCGCGGAGGGTGACGATATAATACATACGACATATTATATATGACAAGAAGAAGAACCAACCCGGGTAGCTATGTCCCTGATGCTAGTATACAGCTGGTGTTTCGGTCACCAGCGTGCTCGCCTCCACTCCGCATGGTGCCCCACAATCATTACATGTCGCCCATTCTTGTCGGACATGGACATAGGACATGTACGTTGCCTTTATCATATTACTGCCTATTGTCTAGTAGTATGAGTCTGTCATGCTCACTTAAATGTCCTGCTGATGGTGGCGTTGTATATCCGGTCGTTGGGTCCCCTGCAACATGGTTGAGCTACGCGATGCGGATGTGCACGCTATGCTCGTGAACGGGTGCTGTCTGTCGGGACTGGTCAGTCCTAACTGTTATGGCAGTCCTAGAAGGCATATTTTTCTATTTGTTACTCTTATGTGAGTTTATTTCTTATATTAACCTGCATTATTCTCATTCTACTATTTCTCACACTACTGTAATGGAATTGTCATGAACTACTATTTTGAAAAGAGTATTCATGGAGTTTATTGCCGGCTCTTCTCCATAGAACCTACCTTTTGGAACTGTGCACCTAGTTTTGACGATTTAAAAGTGCCTGCTAATCTGGTCTATTTGAAATAAAAAACTTTGACTTTCTCGTTTATACTTTGAGTCCATTTCATGCGCTGCACACAACCACCGGTAGCGAGGGCCCGGCTCGGGGCCGGGGGGCCCCTAGGTCCCAGGCTATTCGGTGGCCGGTGTCTCCCCTGCCGATGTACAGGTGTTGGCGACGTCGGCGGAGAGAAGTACTCGTCGCTCGAGCTCGACGCGGCTGCAGCTGCCGGTGTCACTGGTGGTCCGAGTTCCGGCGGCTGCGAGGCGGAGCTGAGCGGCGAGTCCGGGGGTGGTGGGCGTGCTGCTCTGTGTCTGGCTCATGTGAGCATTTACAGTGTTTCATACGGTTTGACTTTATTCTTAGTTTTCTTCGTGCAATGTTACATTATAGCCCGCACGCTGTGGCCAGTGGATCATTTGCGTTAATGGTGAAGGAAAAACATCTTGAAGAAACCTGCATCTTTGAGAAGGCTCCAAAAAGTTGTCGATGGTATGTGTAGTGTACCAACCCGCACCAGGCAGCGGGGTGGACTAAAGCCTTAATCCTTCTCATTGTGAGAAGAGGCTCGTGCCCAGCAGTATGACATTAATGGGCAGATTATGAAGGTTACAGTGCTCTCTTTATGTCCATCAATCACGATCATAGGTCAATAATGGTCGTGTAATTGTCGCACATGACGACTATTAACCTCAATTTGACACCATTCGAAGTAATTACAGAGTCATTTGAGTTACATTTGATAAGATTAACTACGTTCAATTTATTTATTTACATTTCAGTTACTCTCTAAAATTACAATTAGCTAACTTATAGCCAAGTTATTACATAAAAGTATATTTTTAAAAGGATCTCTTTAGTTTAGCGTTTGATGGTAAGATCCTGAAATCGATTCCCAGGTTTGGCAAATAGTTTATTGTTTTTTTTTTCTGTTACGGAGTTCTCAGTAGCAGCCTGGTGATTTTGTGACTCTGCCCAAAATATTATAAACATATATAAAACAGGACCTTATATTATTACCATTACTGGCAAACTGTGGGTGTAAGTATCATTTTAAAGTTCACCAATAAACAAAAATAGTAGTAAGATGTTTTCTACGTCTCTCGTGCCCATACGAGCGATACAAGAACAACTCATTCGTGATGGAAAAATGAACCAGTCATCAAGGACTGCCCAGGGTGCGCCGGACGTTCTTGAGTATCGTCACTCGTGGAGGCTGTTGAATGCACTAATAGACTGTCGACTACCGGGAAACACAGCCTTGATCCTAGGAATGCTGAAAGAAATCTGTCATGTTAATTAATAAAAAGTAAATAAAAACATAAACGTAACGCCTGTTAATAATAAATAATTCAATGAATATATTTTATCAACACATTGCTACAATAATCTTGTGAACTCAATATTTCCATGCCTTTTTAATATTTAAATAAATGAAAACGAAATAACAGTAATTAATTTCTCAACTTAACGTAGCGTTACAAACGTACATTTTATTACCAAGTGGCACTTGTTCACATAATAAGTAAAAACGTCACATTTTAACTACAGCCGTGTAACAACGTCATGTAATTCTTGCAAAACATTCACGATGAGTTTGACAAAGTACCAAAACAGGTGTACTGCGGGGTACGCGATCAACCCTGTAATTATGATAGCGGGGTATAATAGGCCCCGTCCGGGGACGTAAATCCTGATAGCGCCGCCAGCAAAAAGCCTCTACAACAACAAATAAATTGGCAGAAGGCGCACTGTCAATCACGCGTGACACGTGAAGGCGAGCGCCTTGTAGATAAAATAGTCACTATGGAATACACATAAAAATATGTCTGTAGACACCACACTGGATAACGCGTTGATGAGTGCAGAATTAATTCTCAGGCATCGCTACTGCTACTCATATGTCACCTGTCAGGAGCAATCAGACTGGCTACTTTAGTGGCTATTCCAAACGTTGCCCTACATTGTTACACTCGCATAGGTTTACACCATAATGTCTGGACTTTAAAAGAGACGTTGACCTCTGAGTTTGTTTCGGCTTTTTTTCTCAGAGCTAGTCAGATAAGAAATGCCAGCGCCATGTAGTCTTAAAAAAAACATAACTGATTTATTTACAGATATAAATATCATTTTTCATTTATTTATCATTAAATTTATTCCATTATTATAACGTGGTTGTAAATATCCTGTCAGTGGTAGGGTGAACAGCTTGCGCATAAGTTTGACATTTTAGGAAATTGGATGTCAATCGTTCTCCCTTTTTTATTATTTGACTTGGTCGCGTTTGACCCTAGTTGCACGTGATGGTAAGCGCATACAGGGTCTAAAATAGAGCACGTGAATCCAAATAACAGAGATATCGCGGAATTCCCTTATACTCCTCTGGCTCTCACATACACACGACGGAACATAATGAACCTGTTGGCGCCGGACTTTAATGTGAGAGTGGTAGCTAGCCAGGCGGACCGTATAGATCCTACCATCAAGCGTGCTGGGTTTTGTTGAATCTTTCAATACGCGTCTATTCTTAGCGTGAGGTGTGGAAGTTTTTTATTCCAGCCCGTCTCCAGACAGGATGGTTATGTACGGTAAATAGATAAAGCTAACAGCCTCAATCCATGCAGTTAAAGATTTCTCTTGCGTGTTTTTCCACACATGGTACACAGTGAGCCTTCTGCCCTCTCTAGTTTGAAGTTCAACCCTACGCGGCAAATAACTCATTTAGTTCGTCGCCGGTGCCAACCCTAGCCCCCTCATTTACATTCGACGTAATACTCAAAAAACCTGGATTTAATTTTTAACGTTGGAACTGTGTAATGTTTGTTTAATCGAAGATTTGTCTTGGGGAATTCATTAGTCAAAGCTTAGATTACGTCAACAAAATAACTATAAGTCATGGGTATTAAAAGTAATATTTTGTCACCTTACTAAAGATCATTGAAATGCTAGTATAACAAGAAAAAATAGTAATAGTGCGTACTAATCGCTTTAACTTTATTCAATAAACTTACATAATAATATTAGATGAGATATTACTTTTTTTTTTTTTTTTTTTTTTTTTAGATGAGATATTACATTTAGTATTAGCTTCCACACCAGGATTCCCTGTGTCGTGGAAGCTAGTCGAAACTAATAAATGTATATACTATACATATATAATATACCTACATATCAAATTATATTCATACATATTAATTAAATATTTTAACTTAATGCACTAATGTACACGTAGTGTCGGCGTCGTGTTGCGCTGCGTGGTGTCGCGTAACCTTCCGCGGAAACGACGATACACGACACCCTTCGGCCAAAATTCCTCTTTTAGGAAGGTCTCCAGATGGTTAGTAGGAACTCCCACCACAAACGATTTAAAATTCATAATATGGCGCGACTCCAACTTCTCAACCCTCAAAGTCCAATTGGTCTGATAAGAATGAATTCCACGATCTCCTCAACTTTCGTGGAGTGATGAAGATGGGATACATACAGCTGCGTCGAGGGTATTGCGGGTCGCAGCAGCATATTAGGTCCTGTCAATGCGGTACCGCATTGATTACGAGAAGTTGGCTTCCGTTTTCGTTTTTTCTCCAGCTTTATGAAGCCGTCTTGGTCTGCTTTTCCCCGATTGAGGGATTGATGCTTGATGGGCACAATGTTTTGAGCTCTGCTCTTTTGCTATATAGATTCTATACAAATATCGTACATCCGTCTGAGATTACCAGCTTAATTATAGAAATCTACAGTATCAAACTAATCCAAACAAGCATGTTAATTAAAACGAAGAGATCCTCCAACTAATTCATCCTACACTTAAAAGCTATAATCCTATATAAATATAATTACAATTTAATATTATTAAACTGTACATAATACAGAACATCTTGACAAACTAATATTAAACTCATAACATAATTTTGTGATCGTACACATTAAAGTGAGTCAACGATCAATCTAGGAGACGAAATGATTTCTCTAGACGCCGTCGTGATTGGAACAGAATTCAATTTGCCTCTGGACAAATATCTACAGCAAATACGTTTTAGATGCATTGCCAATATGAGTTTACTTTAAAATGATACAATGTGTACCTACTTATTCACATGTCTGTAAAGAAAAACCTTATATAGGAATAAGTTTTGTGATCATTATGCATTAAATTGCCCAGGCTCTTTGTAAAAAGCTGCCAAGATTTAATGTCTTAATTTTCTGTTATTTATTTATTCATTTATTTATCTGGCACATCAACAACATAAACACAAACATGGGCATTATAACATTATAGAGGTTGAGGACTAGTCTTTACACCAATTACAGATATGCACAACATTTGATGTAACTAACACAGTATTAGGTGATAAAATTAAATTAAGAATTAATAATGATTGAATTTTGAATTAAAATGTAAAAAAATGAGATGTATGCAATTAAAAATATATTACACATACATACTGTTATGTACCTCTCTGTATGATACCCCGGTGGTCGTTGCGCACGGCATTGAGTTAGCTGAGTCATGGGAAATAGAAAAAACCATTTTATTTTTTACATGCACACATCACCACACACATTTACAGACACCCACACCGCACCGAACAGACACCTGCACGCAAACAAGCCCCTCTTTAGAGTCACTCTCTGCTTATCTTATTATTTTTTTTGTGTACTTCGTAACTGGCGTAATGGTTAGTATAATAATTTTATGTTTATGTACTGTCAGCTGTGAAGCTATTTTTCATAAAATAAATAAATAAATTTTCCTTCTACGGCAACTATCTCAGTCAGTGTCAATTGCCTTAAACATAATTGAAGATAAATTAATGAAATCAGCGTCTTCAACACCTGAATTTTAGTAGTCGACTTTCCAAACTTGGACAAGTTGAAGGTAACAATCGATGCACCCTGTGTTGTAAGTATCTATAATTTCTAATCCAAAATGAAAAGAAAATGCGACTTACACCGTGCTGTAACGTAAAGAGTAAAAAATATCCTCAACTAAGCGACACTAAAAAGACAACTCACATTACAATTGTCAATCTGACTTAAAGAAACTCCGCCATATCAGCGAGGATGGCCGAGGTGAGCATTACGTGAGATATCCCTCCCTCCCGCACCGCCGCCCCTCACCGCTCCGCACCCCGCAGGTCAGGTGGGCTGTAAATCAGCGTGAGCGCCGATGAAACCAATCCCGTTCGATTAGCGCCCCTCCCTTGAATTACGTAGATAGGTACAGAAGTCTCATTTCATACATTGTTATCATGGTCATGTAAGTACAAGGTCACTTGAAAGTAAAGTATCACTCAATCGCGTACAATTTGTGACTGCTGGTTGGAGACAGTTTGAACTGTAGCCGTTTGAAGTGAATTCTGGCATGTTATGTTAGATGTAGACTACTGCTCAGCTAGACATAAACCTCTCCTAAAAATCGAAGTCCGAAACGGCTATACTGCTGCCTATCGTTAGCCGGTATATATATTTTTAAAACGTATCCCCTTTCTTGGTGTTCTTCTGGATCGTGGTGCGTTTACAGACACAAATCTACACACAAACACCCAGACCCATTGACACATTTTTTCCATACGAAAATCGAACCCGCAGCCCGTAGTGCAAAAACCCAATTGCTTAGCCACAGCGCCAATGCTTCTCAAATTAATATTAGGCTACAAACCGTAGAGTTTTGAAAGACGTTATTTACCAGCGACAGAATGCACCACGACGTGCACAGATAAGGTCGACTGTAGTAAAACATTAGTATTGTGAGTACACGACACTCTGACGCCCCATAATGTAAGTAAGCCTTCTGCTTGTCCGTGTGTAGTGTGTGGAGCGGCGCGCCACCGGAGCTGAGTGTTGACTCGCCACTGAATTAATGTTTTGTTCCCTACAACGTGCCTCCAAGATGTTTGCTCTGCTGCTACTATTGGATTTGTATCCTGCTAGTCTTCTACATTTGTTTTCAACTCCTACTGCTAGTACATTTGTTTTGTGCAAGCAGACTTTTGTGTGAGTATGTATCTTTTTTGCGGCAGAGTTAAAGTAATAAAATCGTTTGACATTTTGGTAAAGTCATAATTTTTCGCATCTGTTTATTAAATAGCTTGGTCTGTGGTATAATTTAGAAAATAAGTATTCAAGAAATATCAGAAACTGAGTGTCTTTGCAAATAATGAAGAAAACAATTTCTTAGTTATTGAGTGGGTTTCCCCACCGGAAGAGAATAGTCGGCATTTTGCTTACAAAGAACTTTAACTCCTTTTCAATTTATGAAAATACTACAAGCAAATTTTAAATAAATGTTAAGATACTCTGTATATTTCCTGCGTTAAATAGGTAAACAAAAGTCTTTGAAACAACATGAGCATGATGATCAAACGCAGCTGTCCTAATACCGAACCGAACAGTAACGATCGGGACACACGTTTTGTTCAGACAAACTCGTACATTAGGCGACGTCGACGTTGCTATCAGAATGGCACGAGCCGCACTCACGCGACAGATGGCCGCCCACTTTATGGCGGAGATACAAATGTCCAAACACAGCTAAATTGATCGAAAGAGACGAACAAGGTTTTATAGTATAGAAATGCTTTGATCTGTAATGTTGACTGCGTCAGCTTACTTTTTGAGAATATTGGCACTGGTAAAAGGAGCTAATACGACCTAATGTGTTGAGATCTGTAGAATTGTCGTTGAGATAGAACTTGCAGTATGATCAGGGGGGTTACCATGATCTGTTAGAGCAGGAATGTTTTAATATTATTCCGAGAGTGGCAATGTGACAGCGCTAGACAACTCTCTAGCGCCATCTCTTACCCACTCTCTTAATAATATTAAAACATTCCTGCTCTAAGAGATCATGGTAATCCCCCTGGTCACAAATATATTGACCTAGCGTGATAACTACGCGTAATACCTCCTATGTGGGCTATGTGAAGATGTGGACTGCGAATAGATTAACAAGAAACAACATAATTCTAAAACGTAGTTATGCTTATTGAATCATGTTGTTATAACACATGATATTGTAAGCACACTTTGGTTTTCCATTCCTTGTACATATGTTATAAATCCAAAGGTTGGATGCTTGTTCTAACGTTGAATGTCGGTGCATTGGCTATTCGGTGAGCGTCGCGCGTCCTTTGTTTTTATTGTCCCATATCTTGTCCGTCCCTGACTGGCGTGCTTTTGCCCTTAGCTAGCGATAAATGGTCATTTATCTTGGTCCCCAAATAACGACTTTTTGGCTAGTGTGTGTGTGTGAGTCTGGACTTTTTTATACAGCGCTTTGCATACAGCCGCAGCCGTCATGGATTTAGGAGTAAACGCAAGATTGCAGAATGAGGGGCTCTAGGTTCAATCTCTCGGTTGTGCTTATTGCTATTGAATTATTTGTTAGAAAAATGTGCATATTCATAATAGTATCGCGCATCCAAAGTTTATCTCTGCTTACCACTTTGAGAAGCACGAAGATTTTCATAAATTTTGCCTTCGTGGCCTCGTTACGAAGCAATGTCAGAGTTTTGTACAGGTGCAACTAACAGCCCAATGACAGCGACATTTAGGGAATAATAGGAAACGGTTCAAAATGATTTCTATTTCCTATCATAAACTTGCTTAGAAGAATATTCGAATAGATTTAGACAGTTTAGCCCAATGAATTTTGCATGACTCTGACAGGGATTTATTTGGTTGGCCTAGCCCCTTTTTTTAAGTGTGGGAAATCATCAAATGATTTCTTTCGGTCTTGGCGGAGTGGAAGGGAGTGTCAGACTCTTACTGACTAAAACCCATCCGTGTTCCTCCTAATACTCTTTGCGTTCCAGGGCTGCGGTAACTCTTTCGAACAAAGTTCGCAACCCTGGCAGGCACTGGCCCTAGCGGGCCCCGTCTACTATGCTGACATCTCTTTGAGGCGCGCGTGGAACACAACGCGCCGTCGACCCGGGCCTGGTTCTGATCGGACGGCGAGCCACCCAACGCTCGCCGTCCGCAGGTAGCCTAGCCCTGGAGTAACGATATTGTGCCAGTCGGTCTTAGGGTCACACAACATTGCGTGTCCCTGATTGATATAATTATATATGTATTTATAAGTCAATAAGGTTAAATCCTTATAAAAGGTCTTATTTCTTTTTAAAGTTGGCGTGTAATTAAAATCTAGGTTCAATGTTTTTTTTTTTTTGTACAATAAAACTTTTTTGCACGAAGATTGATTGCTTGGAAAATATTCAAAGGTGAAGGTTATGTACTGTACGAGTACGAAATTAAACTTAATAACTACAAGGTTCTCATACGAATTCTTGATAAATCACTATAGAAGAACATACGTTGTTACTATACACTATAATATTATTCACCAAGTATTTTCATAATGATACTTCGTCCTAACATCTTATTACAACGTATTAAATGTATAAATAAATTGCTTATTTTCGAATAACTTAATTTATTCGGAAACATTATTAACGTGAAGCTAGAAGTGCCTACTTATTTTGGTATGTAAACGAGCCAATACAATTACAGTGGCTCGCCTGCTTGGATATTTCTTCTCCATTCAGGATACAAGTCATACTCATACGTAATAGTTCCCATAACTTGTAACTCAGCTACCATAGACTGGTCTACCAGGAGGGTATCTACACAGAATTTACTCCAGTATCATCACTCAGCCGAAAGACGTCCACTGCTGGACATAGACCTCCCCCAAAAGGTAGGGGGGGTTGCCGTAATCACCACGCCTGGCAGGCGAGTTGGCTATCGCAGTATGGCTGTCAGAGCACTCAGAGAACGCTGCTGCCCATCCCGAAGAGAATCCCTTAGTCGCCTTTTACGACACCCACGGGAAGAGATGGGGTACTTGGTGCTATTCTTTAAGTTCGACACTACACTTTTTTTTCTATTACTCCGGTACAGTGACATTTGTACAGTTAAATAGCGGCGAACATCGGTTTAAAAAGTAGTCACGGCATTTTTTTTCTCAGCACAAAATTTATGCACTATCTTTACAAAACAAACCAATCAAACCCAAGTAACACATTAGTGAATTTTGCAACTTATCTTACAGCTTTTTAAAAATTTATTTATTAAGGGTCTCCAACGAGTTATTCACTATTAAACATACAATGATAAATTTTGGTGATTTCGTATTATGGTGAACTCGTCACTTACAGGACGACGGTCATAAATTCAATTGGCGTAAGGGACATTTGACAAAAAAAATATTATTACACCATCGTACTTGATTTTTTCTCCTCTATCTTTCTGCATATTTAAAATTCTTGTAGCTCTACAAATAATTCCTTTACACCCCTGAAATTTTGGTACATAAAACGCTGCATTTTGCTTTAAAGGACACTAATTTAAAAACTATTTCAAACATTTGACGTAAGTACTAAAAAGAAAAAAGAAAATTGTTTTAAGGTTCACGAAGTTTCCGTTTTGTCCCATACGACATATGACTCAAAATAAAAAGCCCCTTACGCCAAATCGAAGTAACAATCTTGTCCGTTACGCATCATTACATCGTATTGTTTGTCCATGTAGTTTGCTATATTGCTTTCACGGTAACTTGATTAATTTGGCAGATGTCAGTTCATGACATGAAAATAAATTGTAATGGCGCTTGTGTATGACAATTTAATTCAACAAGTATTAAATCAATTTAAAATATTAATAAAGCGTTACCCAAAAGGCTGTTTTAAAATCAGAAACATAGAAACAATATAGTTATATGTGTTTAACGCCATAATTATATATTACATAAATGATTTTGAAAAAACCCCGACCCGTTTTCAAACTTGCGTCAGATGGAACCAGTTGCCAGAGACGTGCGTATCGATAAAATAATTTCGATAAATTTATATTAACATAATGAATATTTTGACTATCGTAATAATTATAGACGATAGGCTCAGTTGATTGAATAATTAAAATAAGGCTCATTATAGCCCAGTTGCCTTGCAAAAGGTCGGTCAGTCCTAAATTTTGGATACGTGTTATGGATATGTGTTCTTATAAAAATTACAAATTTTGTACCTTGAGTGACCTCGGCGCGCTCTGCCATCTTGGGTTAAAGAACCCAAAAATGAGTTTTTATTAAATAACTCCTTATGGGTTTTATGCCAAAAATTATTCACATCAATTTTGTAGAAAATTAAATTCTTATTTTTCATTCCCGACTCAAAATCAGAGGTATTTTATAGGTTTGAAGCCCATGTCTGTCTTTTTGTTTGGCTGTCTATTTCTCTCTCTGTCTGTGTGTCTGTTTGTGGGCTTTTCATAAAAACACCTAACATAACACATCCAAAATTCAGGACCGACGAACCTTTCGCAAGATAAACCTCTTTTTCGCGACCCGGCTACTGGGCTTATTTTTTTCAAATCAAATCAAGTCAAATCATTTATTTGTGATTCACAGGTAATAATTAGGTCTTATTTATACAAAGGTCATGCTGTGATCAGCCTCATGGGCATACAAATGTCATAAAAAAAATAGTTTAAGATCATAATTCATTAAAAAGTTATAATCATATAGGTAGATTCAATCGGACATTAACACTTTAAGAATTAATTATTATTGGTGATAAATAAACATTTATGTTCACTCATCCCATACTTGCTGGATTCATTATCACATCAGCACTTAATCGTCTATTGTTGAAGATATGCATGCTAATTGACTTAATCCTAATTACTTAAATCACAAGTATTTGAAATGTACATAAAATCACATTACAATAATTTGTCAAATTCTCGCTGAAATTTTACAAATTTTATCGATAGTTGAATCGACTACAGTCACATGTCTAGACATGACAAGTCACAACTCCTATTGACATGATTGTGTCATTTTAATCTTCTTATCGTGAAAACAATATAATTTTTGTTTGAGTAATATTTACCTATTTAAAACAAATAGGTAACACTTACGTTAAAATCAAAGAAAGTTTGATTCTTTATTGTATTTTTATCTAAAACGATTTTTTTTTCTTCTAAAACATAACAATAAAGCGAGCAATTATCACTCGTAAGTATTTATCAAAATACGCGTGACGGGCGGTTTGTTTTTCGCGCCATTTAGAGATGCCAATAGATCGAATTAATTGATTCAATCTAACAAGTTTCTGATGTAATCGATGTTGCATTTCTGCCTTACTATATAAAAATTCATAAATTAATTTAAGTGAATCTTATTATTATATCTTTATTATTGGTTTTCTAGTATTAACTTTTCTTTTAAAACGAGCTTAAGAATGTAATTACTCGTTATTTGATTTTCTTTAAGGGGCTCCCCGGATTTTAGGCGTGCACAATAGCGCGTGATGTTGTGTTGATAATGTGGTGTTGATCTCAAAATGATTAAAACTAGAAAGTTATTGTTTTTGTTCTTAATAAAAGTTGATTCCATAATAATGGCGGCATTTTCAATTATCCTATTCATTTTTTACTTCAAAATAGGTAACACAAAGTAAAATATAGCTTTAAAGACTTTCCGATGTGCTACATTTACATCCCTTTTGGGGTGTTTCTATTTGGGTACATGTTACTTACGGCATATTTTTCATAAGACTTTATAGTATTATAGTCACTTACGACCAAACTGACACAAACTATGTATCGGTGTAAGGGACAAGTTCTCATATTAAAGCAAGAGTAAAGGACACTATCTCCGAAACTATTAAATTAAAGTTATTTTGAGTATTACCAGTCAAAAGAGAGCTTTATTTCAAGTTCTTTTGCCAAAGACATCATGAAAATTGCTTTAAAAATGAAAAAGTTATGGTAGATAATGCATACTTTTTTTGTTTTTTGCTCGTACTGAAAACCTGTACTTTGTCCCTTACGCCAATTGAATTTATGACCGTCGAGGAGTGCACAGCACTTGCAAAATTATAGTAATACAATAGGATTAACCAAAAAAAAGAGAGAGCGATTGTGGCTTACTGAAAGTTTTGAGATAGGATAGGATTCGACAGCGAATGCAATTGTCTTACAATAAACAGAGCGTATTTACGCTTAATTACGATATAGTGAGTACCTACCCATCACTTTAGAAATATTTTTTTCCGCTGAGAAGCCAGTACATTTCTGCGAAATTGTGGCAATGTAATACAAAATATGTCGATGTCATTTTGTGCGTGTACCTACTGATTTCATTGTAACCTCTCTTGGTTCTATAATGTTTGCATAAACGTTCTCTCCACCTTTATAGAACTTAATCATGGCTATATATTTCACTCATGTTTACAAATAGATATGTTATAGAGCTATTTTACCACCCAGTTGTGCGACTTGTAAGTTTCGTGTGTTTGAAATGAACTTAAGATGTCTATTGGGATTCCTATCGTCTACGTGGGGTGCACAGAGGAAGCGCAAAACATTTAACTTTCCCGAACGAGTTAAAAATATAAGATGTTAATAAAATTCCTGGACAAACTTTTACAGATCACAGTACTCATGAATATGAACGACTTTTATTATTTCTTATTCCTGAATACTTGTGATCCGTAAAAGTTTGTCCAGATATTTTGTAATACCTCATATACTGAAAAGGTATTATTACTATGTTGACTTTATATTACATAAATGAACGTATAAATAAAAGGTTTATTGCAAAAACTTGTATATTGCTACTATTATCTATAAAGCTGTTCCTGGAAACGATGTGTAATAAATAAGTGCATATTCACTAAATTACTATACCAAATCAAAGCGAATGACTACATAATCAGAGTGACACAGCTAATTACCTCTAATTAGCATTAGCAGTGTCATTCTGATTATGTAGTCATTCTATTTGATTTACGGCATAGTCCCGACCAGGGTTGTTGCTGATGCATATTTTTTTCACATCAGCGGACTCTGATGCTGATGTTTTACCATTGACATCAGCGGATGCTGATGCGGATGCTGATTCTCATTATTTTCTTAAAAAAGCAGCGAAAAAGTAGTGACCATTTTGAATATACAAGGTTAGTCAGAAAGGGGAGACTAATCCGAAAGGGTGTTAAAGTACCCATAATGAGCAACTTTTGTTCTACAACTTTCCCAAAAAGTCAATAGTTTAAAAGAAATAGTTGTACAAAGATTTAAAAAAAAAAACTAAAATCTACCTATCCCCAGCTATGATCAGCTTTGTTTACATTTTAGGTCATATTTGGGGTCACGGATTAGAAACTCCATTTTCTGAATTCGTAACTAAAGCAAAGATAAAGAATTTTTGAAAAAACGAAAATAAAAATCATTTTGCGTCGAAATAAAAATTATCGAATTTTGAAATTTTAACACTTGCTTTAAAACAGTCATTAGTGATACTTTAAGTGTGCCGCGGATTAGTACCCCTTTCCGACTAAGCTTGTTTAACTAAAAGTTGCACAGTTTTCCTTGGTACTGAAATAAACGATTGTCTCAAAAATTTTGGGATTTTAATAAATAATATAATAAAACTTAGTAGTTTAGTAATAATTAGTATATTATTAGATTAGTGATTAAGTACCTAGACTACCTAGTGCATAACCTACTACCAATCTTTCGTTTAATTAATAGGTATTGGAATTTAATCAAAGGTACATAATCCACTTTTCAACGGGGTCGGCATTATTTATCAAACTCAAAAGTTTACGAAAAAAAAACTTTCACGCGCAGTTACGTATTAAGTATAAAGTAATGAATGAGACAAGTTTGTATTTGTTTGCAAACACAATCCCGGTCTGCCCTTGGATTGATCAAAACTCGCAAGCAAAAACTACACGGGACGGGATATAAGCCCCGCCCCCTCTGCGGTCATGTCACGACTCGAACATCAGCATTAATATCAGCATCGATCAATGCGGATGCTGATGCTGATGCTGATGTTGAAAAAGATGCTGAAGATCAGCGGATGCTGATGCTGATGCTGATGTTCGCAACAACCCTGGTCCCGACTATACCGTATAAATAATTGTAGTTTCATTGCATGCATCAAATATCTAGTCAAAAATACTTTTGGAGATGCAAACATTTCATCATCATTTCCAACATAAAGAGAATCTCCTAAAACTAAATGTACGTGTGTATAAAACCTTTTGCTTGTCAATTGGTATCACATCATTAGCGCCAGTCCGTCGCGTGTTCGACGTGCGAGGTATAAAACAGATGTAATTGAGCGCGCTGCCACCTCCAATACGTGCGCGGCTGAATGGGCGCAAATTGACGCTGTAATGACCGCGCCGGACCGGCCCGGACCGCGCCGGATAACGCCGGACAATTAATACGCTTGCAATCACGCATCAATGCTGTTATGTATTCTAATATTATTGTTTCAAATGTTCTCAGTAATTTTTCAAAATAACTGCGGTTAACATAAATAAATATTATGTCATTATCCTAAACCGCAACTGACAGCTAGCTGAATAAAGAAATTATAAACATATAATTAATTGAAGAAACCTTACTAGTTCGCTAGTTACGGACAGCATCATGACGCGCGTGTCATGTCGGCGAAACAGTCAGCTGACCGCGGCACCGCAGCTGATCGAGCGCTATCGCCACCAGTGCCAATGACCAAGTAGCGTAACGTGTACTACTGTACCAATCATGTAGTTTATCAACAGTGCCGAATAATAATATAAATGTAAATAAGTACTTTGATAACTGACTGTCCTTACCTCACTGTGTTATTGTGGATAGCGTAATGTCGACGTCATAACCAGCGGAGCGCGTACAAGAGCTGACCGCTGGCCATCGCACTGAACCGCACTATGACGTGTAATATTGTTACAATCATGTAGTTTATCAACAGTTTCAATGTAAATAACTAGCTTTATAATTAATTGAGCTCACCTCTGTTAGCTATGGACAGCATGACACGCGTGTCATGTCAACATCATGTCCAGCGGAGCGCGGCGCCGCAGTGGACCGCGTGCGTTCGCACTGAACCGCACTGTGACGTATAACATAGCTACAATCATGGATTCATCTACAGGTTGACGTAAAAACAATAACTTAATATCAGACTGTACACCTTAGTTTAGTTATTGAAATTTCTCGTTTTCGTCACTTTTCGATAACCTAACGCCAAAACCTTGAAAATTGACTTTAAATTTTTTTTGGCGACGTCATTTTATATTAAAACATAGAAAACATACATTTTGTGGATATGCTTAATGTAATACTTGTATTTTTTATAATTGGTTCTGGTGCACACCTAGTCGTAAGTATTATTACCTAATAAGGGTCAACGGGCTATGATCGGTGATCAATAGTTTTATTGCGCTCGCGCTAGTTTTATTCGATAAATCGTTTCACGCGAAGGCTCCGTTGCGGTGTGCTCTTAACCCGCGATGTTTGTGACAAAAATCGTCTAGCGTTTAGAGAAATAATAATTCACGAAGTGTGACAGTGATAATTGGTAGTGATAACTCCAGCCGTCCGGTAGATACACGGATATAATAACTCCTGCACGCAGTTATGGTAAGTGTATAATTTCGTGTCGTCGAACTCCCGATCCTAGGTGATATGATACACCTACTCGTACGTGAAAAGTCAGTTGTCAAACAAATAGAAGTGAACTTTCGACTTTCGAGTCTCAGCACCTTCGCAGTTCGTTCACGGACACTTTTATTTTGTTTGCCAAACTTCAAGTCCCACTAGATATATCCGCACTTTAAATGTTAGCACGATTGCGCATCGAATTGTAACTAAAGTCGTGCATAATCGGTTATAAGCGATTGATAAAATTAACTTTAATTAGCCTAATAATATCCTTTACTGACAATGATATAGGCTCCTCATATAAACACACATGTAATAGATCTCATCGTCCATCAACAGGAATAAAATCGTCATCAACTTTCACTGCGCCAAAAAGTCAAGATCTAGAGGACTGCCGCCTGAATTTTACAAGTAGGAACTTGTACCCGAAAAGTCTACCATTAGAATATCGTAGTCTAGTTTACGTTTGCTAGAAATAGGCTCCATCGAAAAGCTAGGTGATACTTAAACCCACCATGCTGGTTAAGAGATACCGTAGGTGA
Source organism: Amphipyra tragopoginis (assembly GCA_905220435.1). NCBI lineage: Eukaryota > Metazoa > Arthropoda > Insecta > Lepidoptera > Noctuidae > Amphipyra > Amphipyra tragopoginis. The sequence goes on along the minus strand of HG992003.1, from coordinate 334,076 downwards.
TCCCATAGCGTAGCTCTCGCTGGCGTAGCCTTATTCCCCACCTTCATGACAGTGCTATTAATTTGGTTTGTTAAGAGCAGTTCAGACTACGCTATACTATTTCGCTATTTCCCATATTGCATCATAACCTATAACTATATAGCATGACGTTTACACTATACGCTATATCGCAAACCGGTCTACTATGTATAGCAAGTTATTTGACGGCGATCCGTCGGGCGACGGACGGGGTAGAAATGAGGTGGGATGGAGACCGGAGAATCGTACGATATAGCTCTGAAAATTGCTCTAGTTTATCGCGTACAGCAAGGCAATACTTTGTAGCATAGTGTTGTGTTAACGTGTCCTTATAAAATGTATACTGACCGATACCTTATACTTCGTGTTATTGAAATAACGCAAAACCTCAGACACTCCCGCTGTTTTTTATTGTAATCAATTGGTTCAGCAATAAATAACATGTTTCTATCTATCTATTATTTGTATTTTTGGTTGACCAGAAAATACTATTCGAATTTTCTGATTTGATTATTCTGATCGGGTGATTACCTTCGCCTTGCCTCTTGCCTTATTACTTACCTATTTATTGAATGTTAGTCAAAGTAAATGGTGCGCGTTGTTTCTGATAATTTTGAAATGATATTGTGTTTTTTTTTTAAATAAATAAAACCTAAATGAAAAAAATGTTGATTCGATTGTATTCTCGAATCTGAACAAACTATTTTTAGCCCTGCGTTATTTCAATAACATGTTGTATAGTATTTGGTATATACTATATGTTATAAAGTAGTCTGAACTGCGCTTTATCATGCCTTGTATTTTTACAGTATGACTGCTTAGTCATTTTATTTACCTCCGAAATCCATGACGTCACAGAAAAAATCAGCAATTCCACACTTCCATACAAAATGTATAAGCAACATTGATTATTGTGTATGGAACATGTGATTTTTTTACGAATTCAGTGTTTGTCCCTTAGTAAAAGTTGTACAATACAATGATGTATTCTGTCGATCATCAGACCCTTGTTACCGTCTGACATAACACAACATATACAAGTAATACACCACTTATTTTAGACAACATAGGGCGAAAAATATTTGAATAATCAAAAGTATCCCAATTAATAATAATTTAATTATGAGCGTTAATTTGCTCATCAGTGGAACATTTCGTCGAAGTACGAGCACGAGAGCGTTGCACTCTTTATAATGAGTTCTTGTTTAAACCCCGAGCGACCGTCAAAGGGTTCTCAGAAATTATGCTCATTTACGTTCTAATTTATATTATAATTAATTATAACTTGTATTTTTCTCGATATTGATCGCAAAAGATGAATAGATTAAAATTACTAGAATTTTAATAGCATGGAATAATTACTTGTAAAAATTGATGTTAACATGTTATCATAACATCACGACTGTATTCCCCGAAGGGTTGGGCAGAGATGTATAGTTCACCCTCATTTCGTCATTATGTTTAAGTCCCATGTAATAAAGCGCGAGCTTATTGCCATCAACCGGGCACAAATCCAGACTCCGGACTGATACTGAGAAAGTCCACACGGAAAACCCAATCCCCCTTATTACAAAAGATGGTCTAAAAAAACCTAGGTTTTGAAATAGCCCCGTCTCTTTTTGTTATATGACATAAGAAAGTGATGGATATATTTTAAACCTGGGTTTACCTTAGTCTTAGTTTAAACCATCTTTTGTAATACGGCCCGATAACACTTAGCCCGACCTGGGAATCGAACCCAGGACCTCACATTCAGCAGTCGCGCTTGCGACCGCTAGACCAACGAGGCAGCCATGGCAGTCATGATGTTACATGATTTTACCATAGAGTAAATTGATGTTTTAGGAAAAAAACCATAAGTACTTACCTTTAGATAGTTAAAAGGGAGCTCACTGAAATAAGTAAACGACTGCTATCGCTATTGTTTTGTAGTTAAACTAAGCATATGTGCTCAGTTTAACTACAAAACAATAGCGATATGAATAGCCGATGCAACGGAATGGAACAGTGTACATGGAAGACTATTCGAACAATATTCACATTTCTTGTAATTGTTGCTCACATAATTACATTCCAGTAACTAGGTTTAACATAACTAGCAGTATGCTCTCGTATCGTACTGGAAATAGGTTCTCAAAGCGGTGAAATATTTGCGTTATTATAATAAATCTTTGAATAGCTCGGCGGAACAGTTCCTCATAACAAACGATTACAAACTCGCTAAGTGGCGCAGCTCACAAGTTCGAGGGCTCGGGGCTCAGGGCTCGGAGCTTCAAACTACTTGCCTTACACTCCCTACACGAAGGGATCGGAAATTATAGGTGGAACCGTGGAACTTATGCAATGCGGGCCTGCCGCCGAATCGCCCGTATCTCGGGTTACGAGGGCCGGGGGGCGGGAGATGTAGGGGGTGCTAAGCCTCCGGTGTCACGTGACGATCAATTTAGAGTTACGACTGAAAGTCGAGAGCCCGCGCTATCTAGACACATTTTTTATACAAACTTCGAGTCCTTTGCGACTTGCGCGAAATTAAACTGGCTGCAGGCAAACGGATGGAAATTTTATTAACACATCTTTTCAATAAACGACGAATTTAATTTTAATCGAATCAAAGATTATCGAATAGTTAGGAATTCCAGTCTTATAACGTCAAACTCAATGAATAAGATTAATGATACAAAAGTTATTCGCATCTCTATTCATTCGTATTCAGTAATTAAATAGTTTTCATGTAAATTGATTTTAGTAATCTAGTCGGCTCTGGAATGTTTGGACTGTGATCAAGTTTAACGTTAATTTAATTAATCACAAATTGTTTCGTTTCGTTCAGAATTAATTACTTCTATATAAAATAATTTAAGTGTAAGCAAGTTTTATTTGCTTCATTTTTATTGAAAATTAATTTCATATTTTCTCTTTCGTAGAATTAATTAACGCGGTGATGTTTACTCTCATGTCTGGGAATATTGAAATAAATAAAATTATCATGTTGATCTATTGTTTGCAAGGTAAACGTGAGATTAATGTAGCAAACAGAAACTTGTTTGGATGATCACCAACTTTCAATAGATTACAATGACTACCTACATTATTAATAAGTATTATATCTGCCTAGCCTTTTCCCAACTATGTTGGGGTCGGCTTCCAGTCGAACCGGATGCAGCTGAATATCAGTATTTTACATGGAGCGACTGCCTATCAGACCTCCACAACCCAGTAACTGGGTAATACGATACTCTTGGTAAGACTGGTTGTCAGACTTTCTGGCTTCTGACCAACAGTAACGACTGTCAAAGATTTACAAATGACAGCCGGGACCAACGGCTTTACGTGCTTTCCGAGGCACGGAGGAAACTCGCTATGGTCACCCATCCACAGACCAACCTCGGCAAGCGTGGCTTAACCCGGAAGATCGGTCTATGCGGCTGTAATTATTTAGCCACGAGCTCCTCTTCAACATAAAATTTAATAATACATTTAAATATGTTTTTAATACTAATATAATTTATTAATAAGTGTGACTTATAAATAATGTAGTAAACACTTTCCTAAAAAGATTAGTCTAGACGTTACCTTAACTTGTTCTCACATAATGTTTATAGATATGAAAAATGTCTGGACATTAAAAAGAGACCGTGATCTCTGTGTTTGTTTTGACGTTTCTTCTCAGAGGTATAAGGAAACGCCGCGCCGGCTCAATATAGTTCATAAAGTGACGTAAAAGAACTTTAAAAGACCATTAATAGAATAAAAAAGATTATTTTATTTCATATCAGTGTACTCAAAACTATTCCCATTTAATGTCTGGCAGCACCTTAAACTATGAATGTCTGCCACATTCACTATGGATGACAATAGACCACTACAGAAAGCAGTGTTGACAGAACTTTACCCATTATCACCACTGTTATTGTCACCTACATACAAAGGTTCCTCTGTATCTATAAATTAAATCCAAAAACATACAAGAACAAATAAACTATTTGTAGTTCCTCATCCTAATTTTACAAAGAAACAACGATTTCAAGAACTACTTTTGTTGTCACGGAAGCAAATAGGAACGTAAGAGAAAATAATCTCAAGGTCGAGCTCACGTCGATGTCTGTACCAGAGACAAGGACACCTGACCTTGCGCCACCGACACAAATGGACATGACACGCCGCGCCGGCGCGCCCCTATATATACAAGGTCCAAGAAATAAACACGAACCGAATAATAGGAGAAAGGCCAGGACTACCCCTTGACCCCTTTACTACTTAAATGGAAAAAAGTACTCTAGAGAGTCAGGCACGCAATTATTTAAACCGATGAGTTTAGCAACAAATTAAATACTAAATCAGAACCACTAACCACACCTCTACTAGAGTCATGAAGGCTAACAACTACAGCAAGTAACCTCAGTAAATGAATTATGTCACAAAAATAACTGAGGACAAATGTACTTATGTGGGTAGCTAATCACGTAAGTAATATTATGTACCACGTGAACCACAAATTATATTTAGGTCTAAGATCAAAAGATACGATGGTTACATTGGAATAAAATCTGCCGTGCCACACCAAGTTTAATATTTTTTATCAACGGGACACAGAACGTGCAGTGTCTTATAGCACCCGTTCCCCTGCTCTTGCCTCATCCTACCGTAAATGATCAAAAGAGGTGTAATAATAGCGTTAAATTATTTTTATTACACACCCTGGCTATTCGCAAGCATTTATGTCACAACAGATGGGACCTAAAGATATCAACAGCAAATAAAATGTGCAACTAAACGTATCCACAATATTAAGAGAAACGAAAACGAATCATAGAAGAAGGGACCAGGCCATGTCAGTTCGTAATATGTAATAGAATTTATTAATAAAGGCTTCTGCGACCCGGCGACGACGATTGTTATTCAATGCGAACGATTATTGTATACGGAATCGGGCGATTTTTCCATCAGGCTATGATAGTGCGGGGGAGGGAGGCATCGGAATCACCGCATTAGGGGATATCGCGAGACAACGGACACTGTGTACTTGTCTTATGATAGGACCTTGCTCAGGACAACTTGCACGAGTCTTACTGAGTATTTTGGCGAAATATCTCCTGTGTTGTTTAATATTGTGATTTTAATTCACGCCACAATACAACTGGAAACACGGAATCATAGGGAAAATATTTCACTTGCTTCGTGTCTTTTATACACAGAAATCGTAAAGTAAAATTAGTTTTGCGTTTTCAACTACATTACAGGTATTAGATCTATGTAGTTGCCGCTCTAAACCACGACAGACTCGAGATCGACATGGTTTCGTATTAATCGATTATAATTATGAATCGTTCGTCGACACAAGTTCTTTAAACCACTAACACTACCTTACATACTTTTTATTTTTACTTTTAACGACAGGAATTATGTAATTGAATGGGTAATTAAATAGTATTGAAACCGCCATAAAAGTCACAGAGTAGTAAACCCAGATACTTATAGAACTTTTTTGTTTCGCCACGATTGAGGTAGGTGCGTTCAATCAATTTATCAAAACTATTTATTAAATTTTTATTTATCGTTCTTTGTAAACACAATTTTACGAGAAAAGACAGTTTTTTTAAAGATAATATTCCTTTTTAATGTATCCTAAATATTTATTTGTGTTATAAATGTTGTTTGTTATTATATTCAATTGTATTTGACCACCCAATGATAAACTAAAGCTATTTCAGTACAAATAATAACTATATACAGAGTATATGTATGTATTGTAATGAATGGTGTTGCCGTTCGCTTGCGGCGACAAATATAGAGCTCACTTTCAATTTCTAGTAAGCCGACATCGACACGAGTCCGCGTGTCCGCTACACGACCCGATTCTTTCCTCAGACAACCCTTGCCTCATTCCGATGCAAATTGGCCTTTTTCTAAATTGCTTTATTAAATCGAAACGTGTTCTCCAATAATTGGGCCGCGCTGGTGCGCTACCGAAAAAACGATACACAGCAAATTTACTGTTTTTATTAAACGACTTTTAATTAATTTGGGAGTGGATGCCGTGAATTAGGAGCTGCCGCTTGCTCCCGACAGATACCAACTTGTCTCAGTATTGAGGACAACTTTATTGCGCAGTTCGACGCTGAATTAAGTTATTGAACGTTGTAGGTGGTGCTTTGTTATCAAGACAGAATACTGATCAAAATACCTAACCATAATATAAACTGTCCCGTCATACTCGTATTATCTAACTTAGGTGTCAGCCATTGAATTCAGTTTCTTATAACACAATTATGTGTGATTTTATATATCTAGTCTTGAATGAATTTCGACTATAAATTCATAGAGCACCTCATCCGGAGGGTGTCAGAAACTAAATTACGAGTGTTGAATAAAAATATAAAACTCCTAAATCGTGCACATCGCGCGCAGGTGGTCCGTGACGCTGAACGAACCAAACGTCGCATAACTCGCCTCTAATTTATATCTGACCGCGGCAGACCGCAGCGATTCGCGACGATTTTCAACGATCCGCAACGAACGCGCGAATCCTTACGCACTGTAAAATTGATGATTGGAGGCCTCCCGTCCTCTGGGGCCCTCTCGCGTCTTGACAAATGGTACAATGATCCTCTACGGATTTTTTCACCCTTTTGAATCGGTTTTTTCGTTATCTTGAAAAGGAACGTATTTTAAAAGTCGTGATCGAAGGTTGATCATATAATGTTTGTTTAAGGATGCCAACAACGCCTTTATAATGTTTTAGTTAGCTTTTTAGTTGACAACCAGTTTTTTTAATTATATTAAAATCAGTAATTGTTATCTCATTAGTAAATTAAGGAAAACAGATATTTACTGTTTTATTTCTAAGAGATTCAAATAAAAACGACTGATTCGATGGACTATCGCCACCGAACCACTAACGGGTCTTCTGATTAGCCCAGTTTTTGGTATAGCTTGGTGTAAGTACTTATAAGTAGCTGTTAACATACTAGAACCATTATCATTGTACCCTTCAATGTATGTTATTGTGTAAGAGCTGAATTACAATTTTGGTGCACAATAAAGCATATTCTATCTATCTATTACTTACGAAACTACAGGATAATGAAATAAAAAGGTTCAACATTTATCACGCTATTACTCATTTCTAAGAATCATTTAAATAAAAAGCTGTTCCTATTTTACTCTTAAGAAATCAAGTAATTAAAATATCGGCAGTTATTCATTCGCCTGGAACACATAACACGTGAAGCGGATTGTCGCATTACAAACGGCTCGGGTTGCCCTCCATCGGCTTCTTACACTCAGGCAATTAATTAATTAAACACTCTCCCCCCCCCCCCTACCCCACCGCACCTCATTCGACTCCCGCCCCTCCTCCCGGCGGTGCATAGCAACCGCGACGGGATCAATCTATTTACGTTGTATTGATGATATTATGTACTTGTTCTACTTGCGCCTCTAATAAGCTCAATTATAGTTTGTGTTATTTAGATGTTAAAGATGTTTGACTTCCCGTGAGAGTGTAACATTACAATAGTTATTTTCAGAAAAGTGGTACCTCGAAGTGGTATATTTTTAGCCGAGAATACGTTTTTTTGTATTTAATAAAACAAGCAAGATTCATTATCCAAATAATAGATGTGTACAATAGACGGTACAACATTCACAAACGATAATACAAAAAAATACTTTAATGATGTTTTAAAGGACCAGTTATTCCAATGCAACAGAAGCGTTAATACTTTAGAGGCTTTAGACCGGTAGGTAACAATTAAGTTCAACATTATCATTCAGCCGAAAGATGCCCACTGCTGGACATAGACCTCCCCCAAGCCATGTTGGGGGGTTTACCATAATCGTCACGCTTAGCAGGCGGGTTGGCGATAGCAGTATGGCTGTTAAAATTTTCAGAGAACGCTGCTGCCCATCCTCTAGTAAATCCCTTAATCACCTTGTACGACACTCATTTAAAGAGATAGGGTAGTGCTATTCTTTACGACCGGCACCACACAACAATTAAGTTGCACACAACTAATCCCTTACACCTCAATTCGTCTGCAACAATAACGGTCAATTATCACATTGACGTTCTTGGTTTAACCAAATGTCGCTACCAGAAAGTTCGATCACTACAAAACTGTGTTTGAAGAGCAAACCGTAGTTCCCGCAACAGAGTCGCGTATAAAACATCGGCACATTTGATTAATACGCTAGTCGGGTGTCGGCGTGACAGTACCAACAAACATTAACAAGTTGCAGAAAACCAACTCCTTCAAATGCTTCAAATACGGTGTTCAAGGAGCATCGTCAAAAATGGTGTAACGCAGCTATTTTGTACATACATGTAGCTACTTAATTATAAACGTCGTTTCCGTATTTCAGTTTTTTTTATAACTTTTATTGTCCTACTTCAGTCCAGAGGCCTTTTCTCATATAGAGAAGGAACGAGCATTGATCACCACGCTTGCTCACTGCGGGTTGGCAATTTCAGGCTATTAAGTCCCGGTTTCCTCACGATGTTTTCCTTCATAGTATGTTAGTGGCGTCTTAGATAAGCTAAGAAAGTACGTATAACATTGAAAAAGTCACTTAGGTATGGGTCTGGGCTTGAACCCGCAACCCGGTGTTTAAGAAGCGGGTCTGTAACCTCCGGGCCACCACGACAATCATCACCATAATAATGGGACTACTAAAACCGGTTTTTATGTCGGTAGGTAGTTTGACACTACTGCCACAGATTGCCATATAGGGTGTTTGACTGTTGTTTTTTTTATTATAAAAAACAAACAGTGTTGTTCCTACACTTTCTTTAAAATAATATAAAATTGTTGTACATTTTTAATAGTAGTCAGATACCCTATTCTGTCTATTAATTTTAACGTGTTTTTATTATAATATTTTCTATGTTCTAGTATTATGTTTCATGTAATTGTGCTTTTGTGTGTTGTGTTTTCTGTATGTGCCAAATAAATGCCTTATCTATCTATCTTATCTAAAAGGACTACTAAAAATAGGGAACGTTGTAGTATTAAATGTGGTGTGTTGAAAGGTGACTCCTTCTTCAGTCGATTGTCAGAAGTGTGTATGGGGTCTGGGTGAGATGGTCGTTCGGGTGAGTCCCCATTAAGCAAATGTATGCGGTTTAGTGATTGTTTTATCATACTCCTTGTCTATTCACGCATGAGTTTGTTATTGAGCATCGTTATCGTAGTGACTGAACCTTCTGTCCCTATCTTTCGTATTGTTCGGCAGATCAGTAGGGAGGTGGGGTCGTTATGACATGTTCCAATAACACGCTCTGACACAGGTCACGACTGACAGCGGCCGAGCCCGACAGCCCCGACGGGCCCCGAGCGACGCCCCTACGATACCCGTCACCTGAGCTCTCTGCTGGTTGGATCGGGTTTGTAATAGTGTTACGACTTATATCAATATCTTCCTGGTTCGTTCATTAAAAGGATCCGATGTTCTGTAAGGACGCGACTAAAATATTTATTTATTTAATACTTCAATGTACAATTGTGGTACATAAGGCGGACTTAATGCCACAATGCATTCTCTACCAGTCAACCTTTGGGTCAAAGAGAACAGCATCGAAAAGAGATACAAAAATAAAAATAAAAAAAAGGATATTTGCGACTTAATTAACTATACATAACAAAACAATTAAAAATATAGGACATGGATAATAAAATAAAATGTAAATAAATACATAAATACGTACATAAATATATAATATCGACGTATTATTTAATGTAGTGACTGTTGTCTGTATATCTGTTGTAGAAACTGCCTCGTTGGTCTAGTGGTCGCAAGCGCGACTACTGAGCGTGAGGTCCTGGGTTCGATCCCCAGGTCGGGCAAAATGTTTTTGGGTTTTTTCCGTGTGGAACTTGTCAGTAGCAACCCGGAGTCTGGATTTATGCCCGGTCGATGGCAATAGGCTCACCCTCTATTACATGAGACGTAAACGTAAAGGCGAAATGTGGGTGTACTATTATAATAATAAATCCTTTATTATCAGGCTACTTAGGCCCATAGATATATACCTTACAAACTAACATATATTATTATAATAATACATTTGTGTTAGTATAAAAACTTAAGCCTATGTTAGTAAAACTTCACTTAAGCACTATGTCATTGTGCGATCATGTGGCACTTGTCCGCGGAAGCGACGGAACCCACTCCCTCCGGCCAAAAGTTCTCTTCCATGACGAGGTGCAGAAGACAGTTTGGTACTCGCACCACGAACGCCTTGAAGTTGACGTTACGGCGCGATTCCAGCAGCTGCACTCTCACCAAGGACTTGACCTTTTGGCGTACGTACTTCACGATGTCCTCCGCATTAGTGGTGTAATGTATGCGGGAGATGTACACTGGAGTATTCGCCAACGCGGCACGAAACGTCGGGTTCGGCTCCGCAGAAGCCGTGCCGCAGCAGTTCTTGTTGGTTCTCTGACGGCACTTCTTTTGCACCGTTTATACCTCTGCCAACCTTTCGGGCAATATAGGCGTGAGTTTATGTTATGAGTAGTGTTGTTTTTCCTCCAATAGACAATCAGCTAGTATTTAATGAAAAAAATGTTTCGAATCAATTGAAGGTATTCTAGTTTGCAGTACATGCAATATATGCAGTGTATAGTGTTAGGTTCCTAGCAAATACCTACATTCCAAAAAGGCATTGCAGTATTTCGTTTCATTCACGCAGCGAACGGAATCAGGACTCCGGTCGAAATACAGAATAGAAAATCCGGAGCAGGGCTGACATCTTCACAGTGCAACAAACAAGAGTAGCTAGTCAATCCGATACCGATCCTTTTTGTCTAACAACGTGCCTGTAAATTCAGTGGAATTTCAGCAGTACATACAGTGGTATATTTTATATTGTTTTTTAACATACTTGTAGAGTTGAATGAGTATGAAGGTGGGGCAGTATCATAGATATAAGATATTTCTATGGGCAGTATAGTATTTAATATTTTACTGTGACCATTATTCAAATGCATGTCAATGCATGTAATGCCGGAGTTACGTGTGGTGCCGGTCGTAAAGAATAGCACTACCCCATCTCTTCCCATGGGTGTCGTAAAAGGCGACTAAGGGATTCACTAGACGATGGGCAGCAGCGTCCTCTGAGTATGACGTCTTTCGGCTGAATCATCATGTTAATAGATATACAAGCTTAGTTTTAGTATACACTAAACCTGAAACTAATTTGTTCAGAATCACTAGGAGAATCGATTGACATATTTTTTACACCACATTTTTTTTTCTTCATAAATTTCAGTATTGTTTCAGTAGTTTTCTACCCGTAACAGTGGACGGGAATAGACACCTTGAGGCTTGAGACGGTCCGCTTGGTCAGTTTCCGTGTATTAGACAACCCCTGCATAGCACATCTCAGGCATTTCACACTTTACTAGGGAACTTAACGCGACATAAACTACGGTGTAACTTGGAGTTTTATTTAAAAAATAAAACACATATTCAGGCAGTTCTGATGAAAATCTTGTTGGGGTGTCTCGGTTTTTGTATATACTAAAAATAACGTTGTATCCTAACATTTTGAGTATTATACAATCATAGACACTAAACATTTGCTTGCGAAAGTGAGCTGCGTACATTAGGACAACATTTTTAAAGAATAACTGAAACAATGAAATATCCTTGATGAAATATAATTATGAAATCTCCTTGTACTATATCACAAAAGGTTCCACCCGGTTATTAAATGCGAAAATGACGTATGATGAAGAAAAAGGTATAGAAGGCTCATACCTAACCAGATAGTCTAATATTGCTGGAACGATCAATAATCATATTTTTCTTCGTTCGTTGTCTATTATAAACGGGTGTGTAACGGTTGATATAATAACAAAAAATCTAACGTTCACTTGACCTAATTTCAGTTAATATACTTTTGTTTAATATAACGATCAGTTGAGATACTGAATTGTTGATATAATTTCATTTTATCTAATTTCTTATGATATAATAAACATTTCCTATAATGCACATTTGACATAATATTCATGTAGTATATTATTCATTTACTATAATATTCATAATCTCTAATAACTTTATATAATTTAGAAAAATTCCTTCGGGCTTTGGCCTCTTACTTAAAACTGAAATAAGATGTAATATTTATGTGATGCTATGTTATGATTTAAAAAATATTGTACTGTTTTTTTTTCTTCGCTTTATACCCTATACACCTACCACCCTCAACTATTGTAACCAGTAGAAATTGGATGCAATCTGGACTTTAGGGCACCCCGACTCGGACAGGTTAGGTTAGAAGGGGATGGCGGGGTCGTGTGAGCGAGCGAAGCGAGCGAATAGACCCCGCCATCCCCTTCGTGGTTATTTTTTTATAAACCATCCAGAAGTAGGAGCCCCGCCAAGCGGGGCTCCGTCGACCAAGCCCACCCTCAACCATGCATTGAATATTTTAAGATTTGGTTAGGTGCCATTTGAGTTAGGTTAGAACTGTGACCATTAAACATGAAAATTAGGTCAAAAGAACATTAGGTCAAATGAATGTTACATAAAAAGTATATTATACATATTGAAAATTATATAAAATGAACGTTATACTAAATGTTTTATATTAAATGAAAATTATGTCATATGAAACATTAGGTCATATGAAATTAGGTTATATGATTTTATAGCATATGAAAATTATATTATATGAACGTTATTTCAAGTGAAATTAGAGCATTTGTTATTATATCATACATTACACACCCATTATAAACTGCTTATGTTATTATTGCATTCATTAAATTGTACATGGTTTAGTCAGCATTAAAATTAGGTGACGATTGTAAGGGTTTTATTATGGAAAACTTGCTAATTCATAATATGTCTAGAAGAAAATATTATTATAGCACTATCTAATTATAATAGTTTATTTCTAAGAATAATTTATTTCTAATTATAATTTATTTCTAATTATAATTTATTTCTAATTATAATTTATTTCTAATTATAATTTACTTCTAAATATAATTTATTTCTAATAATAATTTACTTCTAACTATAATTTATTTCCAATAATAATTTACTTCTAATTATAATTTATTTCTAAATATAATTCAGTTTTTTTTTGGAGACGTCCTGCCTACCTTACCTCCGCTCAGATCATATGATTTTCATGGTTAAGCTGAACTTGCTTCGATCACTCCGTGGATGGGTGACCGTTCGTTACACATCGAGACCCCTCCGTGCCTCGGAGAGCACGTTAAGCCGTCGGTCCCGCGTGTCATACGAATGCCTATGACAGTCGTTACGGGTAGTCATAAACCCGAAAGTCTGACAACCGTTCTAACTTTAAGATATCGGCATCGCCCAGTAACTGGGTTGTGGAGGTCTGATGGCAGTCGCTATGTGTAAAATACTGGTATTCAGCTGCATCTGGTTAGACTCGAAGCTGACCACAAAACGGTTGGGAAAAGGCTAGACAGATTCAATTATAATAATTTAAAATTCTTCTTCTATTCCATTTTAGCTTAGAAAATATCTAAAAGAACTTCTGTACGTATTTGTTATGCTTAAATTTGGTATGATAACATAATGAACACGCTTACAGTTGCATCGCACGTGTTTCTGCCCGGACGGACCGGACGACTGGCCAAAACTTTAACGTTCCACGCGCATCGGGAGCACCAGTTAATTTCGTCATAGACAAAGTTTGGCCACGTTATATCATGTGTTTTATGGAATAGCTATCTACATATTATTATAATAAAGCTACTCGTATTTGATTAATAAAAAATATAAGAATAAGAATAAATTTATTTACCAAAAAAGATTTCTACAGAAAATCCTTAAATCTAACAGGTGTTGATGTTCTATACGATTGCTTATTAAGGACAATATTAACTGTGGCTTCCACACTAGGTCTAGCCTGTCTCGCGGAAGCCTTGCTTAAAAAAAAAAACATAGGTACAGTTTGAATTTTGCCTCGATCGTATAAAAAGTAAAAAAAGAAAAAACAAATTAAATAGCCATTTCCAGCAGTAACATCGGTATCGGAGAAAATGAGTAAAAAATGAAATACAAAAATAAACTTTTTTTTTCTGTGTAGTTTTGTTTGTGTGAGTGTGTTGTGAAAAATGTAAGTATGTGTGCGTGTGTGTATGTATGTATGTGAGTGAGTGTGGGTGGAGGGGGATGATGTTCGTGTGTGGTATGATTAATTAATAATAATTGATTAATATGATTTCTACCTAAATGGAATCTAAAATTCAAACATTACATTAAAACGATGATAGAGTAAAACTAGGTAGAAAATTTAATCTAAAGGATTAGTAGTATTAAAAAGACTTTCATGTAGATTTTACTCTTAATTCGTAATTCAAATATTCCACATATTAATATTCATACGACTATTAATAAATAAATTCGGTTTTTCCGTTCATTAAACTAAAAATATTCGTTCATGCTACTTCAAATATTTCAAGCTAATGAAAAATAATGAATAATAACTCGGTACGATTGGTAGTAATTACTAGCGCTACGAAGCTCTACGCATTTGCTACGAGCTACGCGACATCGTAACTTATTAAACTCCGATTAGGAATGTTCAATAACTATATCTATACCTAAATGAGACTTGCGTTGTGTCGTGAAGGTACGATGTTGCCACATTACAACTTACGGACCTATACTAATATTATTTACCAGCTTGTTTTATAAGACTAAATAAGTTTACCTTTAAACGAGACATGCTAAGTAATTGAAGCGTTGTCACGTCGATGGCCCCACCGAATAAACGTGCAAGAGTTCTTACACGAATTTTTTTTTATTACATTTTTCGTTTCTTTTGCTTATCCAGCACCTACTTAATTTTTTTTATGAATTTTAGACTCAAAATACGCCTATTATAATAGTGAATTTCTTTATTCTAGGGAAATAATTAATTTTAAAATTACACGAATAATAGTTTATGCTATTATTACATGCTTTTTGAGTCGCCAAGTACACAAGAATAAACATGTTAAAACCTACAGACGTTTGAGAAGATTTGTGATTGTTTCCGAATTTGGGTAACGTCTTCTTACACGTTTATTCGCGTAGAAATGTATGCAAATTTTATTACCAATGTTTCATTCCACAAAATGGAAGTTTGAATATAAATAGGTTATTAAAATTAAAGTATTGCATTATCTTATACTATAATTATTTTTTTCTAACAATTGTGTTAAAGATTCAAACATTAAGTGCATTAATTGCATATTAATTTAAGTTTATACCTAGTAACGGTAAATAAACAAATGTTTACGCGATAAATTCTATTGTAATCGTACGTAACGTTAGAAAGGGGTACGGGGGGTAAGATGCGAGTAAAATAAGGTGACTAGCTTGGAGTCAGTGGTGACCTCTCGCTTCCGGCCGTGGTTCTGTTCATGGTCGGGAGCGAGAGTACGTGGGAAGCCGTCGCCTCCTTCTGCGAGGAGGTGATGGCGACCAAAGAGGGAGCGGAGAGGGGGAGAGAGACAGCTGCCACTCTCCCTTTCCGCGCCAGACGCACCGGGCGCTGGAAGGCGCGTGCCGATCTCCGGCCACCATAGTGTGTGGCCTGCGGGTAGTACTAGTACTGGCCTGCGACCAGTAATATGCCCGAGAAGGCGGTGCGCAGTGTTCCGTGCGCGCCTCTCAGGAGGAAGGACGTGGGGCCAGGCCCCACAGAAGGAGAGGTCCGCCAGGGGCTGGTGGACCAAGGCCGAGGCAGCTGCGAATCCCGCCACCCCGGCCAAGGGTCAGGAGAAGGAACACCGTGGGTTTTTAGCCGGTAAGAGTCCGGCATACCCCTTTGCCTTCTCCGGGCGAAGGGCATCCATGAGGATTTTCCCTCGAAAAAATAAAAAATAAAAGGTGACTAGCTCGGAAGGACAGTCTTGTTGTGATTCTATGCGCGCTATTACATAATTTTGTTTCGCGCAATCACATTCAATTATAAATATTATAAATCTACTGCCATTGGAAAACTCCATCTCGGTCTCCAATGACAGTGAGGAGGAGGATTAGTGTTTCTAATATCGCAATTCGTTTTTTTTTAATCAAGAAATTTACTTTCTTTGTAACTGTAACTGTACTTTCTGTTCACGTGGACAAATACATAATTATATTTTCTTTATTCTTTATAATATCTGTATTTTATTTCATCCTTTTGAAGTCAAAGTCAAAGTTTTTATTTCAAATAGACTAGATTACAGGCACTTTTAAAACGTCAAAACTAGGTGCACGGTTCCAAAAGGTAGGTTGCATGGGGAAGAGCTCAAAACTCCAAGAATACTCTTTTCAAAATAGTAGTTCATGACAATTCCATTACAGTAGTGTGAGAAATAGAATGAGAATAATGCAGGTTAATGTAAGAAATAAACTCACATAAGAGTAACAAATAGAAAAATATGCCTTCTGGGATTGCCATAGCAGCTAAGGGCTAACCAGTCCCGACAGACAGCAACCGTTCACGAGCATGACGTGCACATCCACATCGCTTAGCTCAACCATATTGCAGGGAACCCAATGACAGGATGGATATACAACGCCACCTTAAGCAGGACATTTAAGTGAGCATGACAGACTCATACTACCACACAATAGGCAGTAATGTGATATGATTATAGGTGTATCATTAATTGCCGCATGATGCTCAAACTTTACTGATTGGAAAATGATATTATGAAAATTATAATTATAAACAATATCAGACTATTTAGGCAGAGTATTATACATTAAATAATAAAATTATAATGGGAATATAAAAATTTCAGTATTTGAATAAAAAAAAACATAAGAAAATTGATCAAATAATGTACAGGTTATTTTAAGTCAGTAAAAAGAATAATACTAGAAGTAAACATTAAAAATAATGTTAGGTCATACAACCAACCAGTTAGACAGGGCCAGAGGATCGCAATGTGCAGGACGGAGTTGTACGCCAGGCATCTTTATCTTCGATATAATGATTTATGTTTTAATAAGCTTTAGATATCAAAATGCTCTTATGAAATTATTTAAAATGCTCTTAATAAATGATTTATTGTAGAACCTAACACTGTTCCCCATAAACGTCTTGCTGGTTTGTCTTAGTCTAAAACCAGGTACTGTTAGCTTGTGTTTATTGCGAGTATGTATGTTGTGGACGTCACTTTTCTTGTTATACTGGGCAATATTTTTTCGAATGTACATAGTGTTACTAAGTATATACAAAGATGGTAGGGTAAGTATATTTATTTCCTTAAATAATTCACGAAGCGATACACGGCAGCCTAGATTATAAATAGCTCGGACTGCTCTTTTTTGTAATATGAAAATAGTACCAACATCAGCAGCCGAACCCCACAGTAATGTGCTATAAGACATAATACTGTGAAAGTATGCAAAGTACACCAACCTAGCTGAAGCTACATCAGTCAACTGCCTAATTTTCCTGACGGCAAATGTAGCAGAACTCAGTTTGCCTGCAAGTGCCTCTATATGAGGTCCCCATTGCAATTTAGAGTCTACTGTGATGCCCAGGAAGACAGTTGAGGGAACCGGATCTAACGCTTTCCCGTCAAGTTTCACATTTGAATTAATGTACACTTGAGGTGGAGAATTTAATACTTTTGGTTTTACGAAATTATTTATATTATTATACCTTGCATTAACAAAGATGTATTACATAAATTAAAACTGATTTTATTAACACTAATATAAATGCATACGATCTTTCCAATCATATAGAAGCAGAACAATGTACTGTAAACAAGCGTGTAAATAGTTATAGCTGGGTTCAAAATAAACTTGAATTACGGAGAATAATAGTGTAACATTACAGTACATTTTATTCGTTGTGTACTATTACACGAATAAACGTGTAATGATATATTGCTGTGACCTAGTCATGCAAATTTCACAAGAGTATTAACATTAAATCGTTTTTCATGAATTTCCTGAAACTCGTTGATATTTAGAAAAAAGTAAATACACAAGTCTACAGTTTATTTTTTTACCTATAATTCGATAATACATTATTTATACCTATTTACAATGGAATGAGCGTTATTGAAGTTTAAACGTTTTTATTTTTTCCTGAAAAGTTGTAATTTTTCTCTTACACGTTTATTCGGTGGGGCCATCGACGTCTAAATGTTCTCCGAACTCAAACTCTAACCTCATTTATTCGAAATAGACTAGAATTACTTAGTTCTTTTTTAACGACAACGTTATACAATAGACAGCCCACAAAAAAGCCCTCCCTTCACCGCTTCCTAGTGTTTATGCTGTGAAGAAGAAACGGCGCAACAAACTCCCCAGCAAAAACAGCACAATAAACCCTAAAAAATGAGTAAGTTCATTAAAAATAAATAAAAATGTCAACTCGCTTGTTCTAATTATGTGGTATCAGATAAAAATATCGAGGGTAGTATATAAACGCTAAACTTTCCCGACACGACACACGCATCGGCGACACTACACAAAAACATTGTCCCAACAAGTCCCATAAACAAAAGTCATAAAAAGTTACCCTCTGCAACACACGGTGACTGACCTACATGTGTTTGAAAGACTGATGTCACTTATTTGCACCGTATTCCGAAACGCGAACAATGCGATCGACCGGCCGGTGTGCAATACAACGCTAGTGAAGTGCAAGACGAAACAAAAGCGGGCAAAACAAAGCGAGCGATATAAAACGTACGGGCAGGATTGTCACTCGTGTCGCTCGGTAATTAAGTGCGGCGATAAATCCCGCCGGTTGTGTTGTGCCGCTCACAGAACGCGCGTGCGACGCAACGCGGCGATGGATCGCGCTAACTCGCACGTTAATATTATTGTATTCAAATAGAGTTGTATTCGTTACAGTTTTGGCGCGCTTTTAACAAATGTGATTGAGATGTGGATAAAATGTTCAACTTTTTATCATAGTTTTTTTAGACTAAAATTATTAGAATTAATAATTTAAATAAATATAGAATATTAATTAATTAAAGCCCTCCACATCCGTATTGCAATGCTTGTAAAAGGCCGCTAAGTTATAAGTACACTAAAATTTAATGTAACACCTATTCTGTACACTTAGTATGCAATAAATCTTTGAATCTTTTCTGCAGTCCATATCTAGGTTAAAAAGGCTTCAGTATTCTTTCTTAATTTATCACATTCGAACCTTGTTAGACATAACAAAATATTACACACTAGAGGTCGCCCGCAGCTATGCCCGCGTGGATGTCGTTTATCGCGTACATAATTAGCAGTTTTCGGGATAAAAGTAGCCTATGTCCTTCTCCAGTTTCCAGACTATCTCTGCACTATGTTTCATCAAAATCGGTTCAGCGGTTTAGTCGTGAAAGCGTAAAAGACAGACAGAGTTACTTTCACATTTATAATTTCTACTAATACTGTTGAAATTCATCTGATCGGTCTTTCAACAGTCACTACGGCCAAGCAGAACAAACAGTTGACAGCAATTCGTAAACCCACAGCGATGGTCGTAACGACCGTAATACAATCTTACTAACATTACATCAATCAACACGTCGATACCGGACACGTGCTCCCGGTCCGCCCGGGCCGTACGACCGGACGGCCGGGCCGGTGCGCTCATAACTCCCGGATTACCGCCACGAACGCTGACACACGGCGGCGACACGTGAATTACAAGCAGAGATCAGTACATGATGTGTTATACAATCCTTTGACAATAAAGACAATTATACAGACTGTTCCAAAACTCAACGTCAAACGAGTACCGGACGAGAGGCCAAGTTATACCAGTTCTGGCAAAACCAACCTGTATACAAGTTTAGTTTTAGTATATACTAAACCTGAAACTAGTTTGTTCTGAATCACTAGGAGAATCGATTGACATATTTTTTACACATTTTTTTTTTTTTCATAAATTTCTATTTTTGTTTCAATAGATTTCTACCCATAACAGTTGACGGGAATAGACACTTGCTTGAGAGGTCCACTTGGTCAGTTTCCATGTATTAGACAACCCCTCCATAGCATATCTCAGGCATTTCACACTTTACTAGGGAACTTAACGCGACATAAACTACGGTGCAACTTGGAGATTTATTTTAAAAAAAAAACATATTCAGGCAGTTCTGATGAAAATCTTGTTGGGGTGTCTCGGTTTTTGTATATACTAAAAATAACGTTGTATATGATGAATTTGAACTCATCGCTTAAAGCCAGTGTCGCAGGAAGCTAGTAATAGTTCATGGAGGCGTTATTATTTATATTGCGGGGAGCAGAAGACTCTCTTCGAAAGGCCGTCTCAGTTTTTAATGTGCGTATTTATCTACAAACATGCATTTGTTACTTGATTAGTTCTTCTTCTCTCGTGTCAGCACGAGCTATACAAAAATAGCTCATGCTGTGGTGAAAAGATTAGCCAGTCAGCAAGGTTGGTAGCGGGGCTGACTGCCCAGGGTGCACCGGACGTACTTAAGTATCGTCACTTGTGGAAGCTCTTTTTATGTACCCCAGACTTGATTACATACACAGTAGAAGTAAACAGATAGTAAGATGAGTAAACAATGTTCAAAAACACGTAGATTCTTGTTCCTGACACAGCGTTTAAAACATTTTTTTTACAAATAAATAAGTGGCTTTAGCGTATTTACACAGCCAGATTGCTATTGGCACAGCTAACTGTGTGGTATCGTTCGGTTTTCTATAGATATTTATACCTAAGAATTATTTCATCGCGATTGCATAATATTATGTAACCCCTAAAATGTTATCATAACTTTCATTTACAAAACATGTTTTTAATTTTGATTTATCAGCTTTCTAAAATTGTGTTATAATTACTTTGTTTTTAAAGAGGAGGTCTACTGCCAAGGACCATAAATAAAATAAATGATTAATTACTTAATCTTAAGTTAAAAGTGTAACAAGTTTAACTAGTTCTACTCGTTTAAGAAAAAGTCAAGTCCAAGTTCATGCAAGTAATCAATCACTTAATTCGCAATATTTTACAATATTTGAACAACTTCAACCTTTCAAACATTATAAAACGTCAGCATACTAAGTGTTATACGTTTATACGTATTCCATAAATAAATGGACACTCCAATCATACATGTGTTGTGTACATGATCCCTAAGGAATAAATTAGTTGTTTTTAAATACGAACGACGCCAAATCCGCACAGAACACACTTGGATTTTGTATGGACACCACATGGTCTGCATGTTAGCATGTGTGTAACATGACTATCTGTAATACCAGCCTTTTTTTTTGTATTATAACTTTCGTGAGACACATTCATATTTATGAAGCGAAGGAAAAATATTTCGTGCGGCGAAAAGTACGTGAAGCCATCGAAATCAGCCGTCATCCGAATTTTAATAGAGATGGTGGTTGGACACTGCCTCCTGCCTGGAAACCAGCTCTGAAGTCTACTTCATATAAAAGTGAGTCAAGTCTGGAGTGTGACACAGTTAGCGCGGCATGCACCGGCACTCTTTCCTCAAACAACTCGGACACGACAAGTGACGAAGACGCACGAGCAATACCAAAACAGAGCGCGCCCCTCTCGTCGCGAGCGCAATGCTACGCGGCGCGGTGCAGCGTCAGTTCGACTCGCGACCTCGCCGCGTGATCAGCTCATGATTAAGGGCTCCGTTTGGGTCCGAAACTAGTCGGGCAACCCCGAAAAATGCACATGAGTAAACCGTAATTAATCATAAATACCAGCCTTTTTAGGAGAGATCTACGTTTAGCAGAAGACTGCCAATAACTGTGCCAATAGATACATGTAGAATGCAACATGCAGCTGCTGTCGCACATGTAAATCTTCGAGCCTAAAGCTGCGATAACATTATTGTTTATAGCGCACAAACAGATCGCCTCAATCGCATAGGCCAACAGTCGGTCGCATGCTGCACCGTCGCCGAGCCGAGATGTAACTCACTGGATAGTCAAATACCGACGATACACGCACCCGCGCCGCGCCGCAACCGCTTCGCAGCCGCGCGACAATCGCAGACCTCCCAGCTAACAAGCGACGCGTGTTCAGGATTGCTTCACAAACTGATTGTACGGTTAATCTATCAGGCGCTCGCTAAGCCGCGCTAAGCTTGCCGTTCTATTGATTAATGCACCGCGTATCAATACGAGCGGGAAGCCTTGACCTTACTGCTGGATTATAATGAGCTGATTAACGGCCTTTGAAATGTTAATCAGTTGTAAACCTGTAGTGTACTGTGATTGGCCAACTGTATCGATATAATGCTGAGGTAAAGACATGAGAAGAGAATTGCTCAAATGAGTTTTTTCTATTGTTTTTGAAGGCGCGATGTTGATTGAATAATCCGTTTGGATCTGGTACATTTGCGCGAAAGACATTTCCGCGAAAGACACTTGCGCGACTCCCTTTGCGCGACTAGACAAATGCGCGAATGGACTTTTGCGCGACTGGACATTTGCGCGACTAGACACTTGCGCGACTGGACGTTTCCGCGACTAGACTGTTGCGCGAACCCACTTGCGCGACCGACACTTGCGCGACTGACTTTTCCGCGAAAGATATTTGCGCGTATATACTTCCGCGATAGGACACTTGCGCGACATTTATTACGCAAAGGATTTAGGGCAAAATCCGAGAAATGAGATTCCATACCATCACGCCTGTATTCTCCGAAGGGTAGGACAGAGGTGTATACTAAGTATGTGACTATATGAACCCATTTATTACTTTATCTAGATAAAATTCATAAAGGCTAGTTTAAGTTGTTTAAAGTTTTAATATCTCACAAGTTTTCCCTCCAGAGTTGGTCAAAATAAAAATCAAGATGGCGGCTGTGAAATTTTACAAGATATGCGTCATGGGTGTCGTGTCCTTGTTTTCGGGGGCGCTGATGACGAAAATGAGGTCAAAATAAAAATCCAAGATGGCGGCTGTCAAATTTTACAAGATATGCGTCATGGGTGTCGTGTCCTTGTTTTCGGGGGCGCTGATGACGAAAATGAGGTCGAAGTCAAAATCCAAGATGGTGGCTCTGAAATTTTACAAAATATGCGTCATGGTTGCCGCGTCCGTGGTTTTCGGGGGTGCTGATGACGAAAATGAGGTCGAAGTCGAAATCCAAGATGGCGGCTGTGAAAATTTACAAAATATGTGTCATGGGTTTTGTGTCCATGGTTTTCGAGAGTGCTAATGACGAAATTGCGGTCGAAGTCAAAATCCAAGATGGCGGCTATGAAAATTTACAAATTAAGCGTCATGGGTGTCGTGTCCATAGTTTTTGGCGGTGCTGATGACGAAAATGAGGTCAAAGTCAAAATCCAAGATGACGTCTGCAAAACTGGGGATTGAACCCAGGACCTCACGCTCAGCAGTCGCGCTTGCGACCACTCGACACAAGGCAGTCAATCATCAATTGTCGTTATAAGCGACACTAATACCTAGACTTGGCATACAGCAGTGCATTATTTGTAGGACTTAACATTTATTTGTCTCGATGTCGGGATCGAACCCGCTTGCGTGACCCGTAGCCACACACTACGTCATAGTTAAATGATGGAATCAGGCGTTACTTTGCGGAAATCCATGACACACAAAAATGCAAATAGAATATCTAGCTTTAATTCCGCTGAACAAGATCGCTAGTTTGGATGCAGTATGCAGCACCACCCTCCCGCCCACAAGTATATGCACATGCAGAAAGAGTGAAAAAATAATGCAACATGCAACCAAACGAATACACATTTAGATTCGTGTCCTAGCGGTCGAGGAGTCAACATATCCTGAGGATGCCCCTTGCAGGGGCGTAACACGTGTTGTGTATTCGTTTGGTTGCATGTTGCATTATTTTTTCACTCTTTCTGCATGTGCATATATTTGTGGACGGGAGGGTGGTGTTGCAAACTGCATCCAAACTAGCGATCTTGTTCAGCGAAATTAAAGCTAGATATTCTATTTGCATTTTTGTGCGTCATAGTTACTACGCCGTAGTTACTACGCCGTAGCACATCAGGCGGACGCTTCGTCATTCGCCAGCTTAATGCTTTAAGTGTCACATTTTATAACTTCTCAATTAGATCATTAAGATAACGAGCAAATTTTCTTATTTTATGTAATCAAAGTTAAGAAAACAAAGAATTAAAGAGCTCACCTTTAAACTTTTCACGATATTGTAATCTAAACAAATGTTCGAATTACGAAACTAGAAATATTTGAGACGATAAAAAGGATTTAAAAGCTTTATATTTGTCCGACTCTAAGGGGAGGTGCCTTATCACTAGTTAGTAAGCCACGGTCGTAATATTACGAGACACAGAAGGTCCAACCGAACACAAAATCATTTATTTCTCGCTGCTATGTAGTGCCATAAAAGGCGCTTTAGGGACTTAGTCAAGAGGCTGTAGCATCTCTACACCATAATCAACACTGCGTCCACCTGCCTGTTTACCGTCAATTCCCTCGTGACCGTTTCTTGTACATCCATGTTCACTTGTTCAGCTGTGGACTTGGTGGCTTTTTTTTTACCTAATGCTTTATCCCACACTTGTATTTCTGTAGTATCGTGGGTGCGTTTACAGACACAAATCTCACATACACAAACGCCCAGACCCGAAAAGATTCCGCGTGGGAATCGAACCCACGACCCATAGCGCAGAAGCCAATCGCTCAGCCACTGCACCAAACGTGTCATCAATTCGTTGTCATTATTGTGATGACGAGGTGGAGCTCGTGGCTAAATAATTACAGCCGCATAGACCGATCTTCCGGGTTAAGCCACGCTTGCCGAGGTTGGTCTGTGGATGGGTGACCATTTACCATAGCGAGTTTCCTCCGTGCCTCGGAAAGCACGTAAAGCCGTTGGTCCCGGCTGTCATTTGTAGATCTTTGACAGTCGTTACTGTTGGTCAGAAGCCAGAAAGTCTGACAACCAGTCTTACCAAGAGTATCGTATTACCCAGTTACTGGGTTGTGGAGGTCTGATAGGCAGTCGCTCCATGTAAAATACTGATATTTAGCTGCATCCGGTTCGACTGGAAGCCGACCCCAACATAGTTGGGAAAAGGCTAGGCAAATAATATTGTGATGACGAGGTATTCAACCACCTTATCGTTTTTTTATTGTTGTCTTATTATGGCACACGTTTCGAGTGGTCCTTTTGTACGAATATATTTTATAGCCGCGGTCCACCTTCACGTGAGCGCAAATGACTCCGCTCTGAAAGACGGCAGGTATAGCGGATTATTGGAACGAACCGAGCGGCTTGTCTTTACAAACGACGAGCGAGTAGTGACTGTGTGCGTAATACTTCGTATGTGTAGCGCATTGAACGTTGTAGAAAGTGTTGACCACAAAGAGATATTTAGTGGTCGTTATATAATGCTAGTAATGCCTGAATGGCATGTTTATACAAAAGTTATAAGCTGACTAGCTTTCGCCCGCAGCTTCGCTTGCGTGAAATTTTGAACCCGTTACGATTTTCCATACAAACTTTCATCCCCTATTTAACTCCCTTAGGGGTTGAATTTCGGAAAATCCCTTCTTAGTGGATGCCTACGTTACAAAAGGAAGCTATTGTCAAAATTTCAAGTTTCTAACCCCAGCGGTTTAGGCTGTGCGTTGATAGATCAGTCAGTCAGTCAGTCAGCTTCTCCTTTTATATGTATAGATAATGTTTTAGTGCCCACGTGATTGGAGGCAAACGTATGCCACCAAGTAGATACAACCTCGGGCAACGTTTAGTGATTTTCTAAAAATAAACCCAAATTAAAAAACTATTCAGCTTCAAATCTAAGGTAGTCGAGCTGAACAAAAAGCCGTCAATAAACATCTCATAAAAATATACACGTTAAAAATCGCGTTTCCTAACGCCATCTAGCACATTTGCTACGCACTAACGCACGCCGCCCTTCACTAAACGTGTAGCATTCACTATTGTAATATCAAATATAAGCCAACTTAAGAACACTCTATAAAACAAATTTAAACGAACAAGAAAAATAATATTGGAATCGAAGAGCAACGTAAAGTTTTCGATGGTATGCAGTTGGACGCCCGCCAACGAACGCTGGGTGTTGGGAAAAACCGACCATTTACCTACATGATTTATGGAGCTTCATCCACTTTGGTTCTGACTTAACTAGCTAAGGAAATGCAGATCCCAGTTCCGTATTCAACGTAATGCCGTTCGAATGGAAATCGGCGACGGAACGCGACGACACCGCTGTTACAGACGAACGTAATGACACTCACTACTGACAGGAGTTTACAGCTTAATATATCATTTTTATGTGCCTCAGATAGTTTGTTTTTTCAGCTATAAATTATTCGTTTCAGTCTACAACTTCGGCTTATACAGGTCGGTGTCAAAAATCATAAAAGTCAATTCGCCAATTTTATCCCAATATTTATTCCACGCAGCCAAATAGAAAACATTTATATTTTCAACCCAAACGTAAAATAACAAACAGAGCAAACTAGTCGTCCGATACCGTTCTTTATTTATTTCAACGTACATTTCTGTGTTAATTTGTTGCCGCCGACATGTACACGGCGGCGGGAGAGTAATGGCGCTCGCTCAGATAAAGCCGGCATTAAGAGAATATTCTAAGGAATTTATAATGCTCAAGCCCGAAAATAAAAACATAACCCCGGGGACCGCGGCCGCATAATTAAGCAGTTAGTCCGTGCTCGCGGATTAACAGTTAACAACTTTATCAATGCACCTATGAACACCCTTATCTCATGTGCATAAGGCCTGAAATACAATGATTGAGATTTGCAGCAAAGTTGTGTGAGTAGTGCGACGTCTCTCTGTGTATTATGTTCGGCGGAGTGTCCGGCGGCCGCAGCGCGTACGATCGTGCCGCTCGTCCATAAACAACGACACCGTTTACATTGCAATAAACTTGTCAATGCTCCTGGCTACATGTGTGCACGTATCGCTTAGCGGGGACTACGTCGAGTACCTAACTTAGATTATCAACCCGTTTAGTATGCAAAAAAATAATGAAATCAGTTCTGGTATCTAGCATAATAAAATAATTGATCAAGAGGACAGACCGCAGCACACACCAATCTATACTAATATTATAAAGAGGTAGAATTTGTTTGTTTGTTTGTATGTAGGAGGTAATCTCCGAAACTACTCATCCGATTTCAAAAATTCTTTCACCAATAGGAAGCTGCGTCATCCTTGAGTGCTATAGGCTATATTTTAGGATCAAAAAATTCTAAATTAACGCGAGCGAAGCCGCAAGCAAAAGCTAGTATATTATATTATCAGAGATTTAAGGACGTCGTGGCGGAAGTCGCACATGTTTACTTCACGACCTGTCAAAACGGTCTATAAAACAGTATGCAGTGCGCTACTCAAGCCCTCCCTCTCTCACTTTTACTGTGACCTCTGGGTCGGACGGACGTTCACAACTGGTATAATGGTTGTTTTGTTTAAAAAATTTACTTTTTATAATTGTAGTTGCTATTCTTTCATTGGAAACAATAATTGATCGTAATACAGGATTCGGTTCATACTTTTACTATCCTTATTTATTAATAAATGATGCCACAGAAAGTTAAAAAGCTATCAATAACATTATCGTACTGCAACATCGATTTGTTCTATAAGCGAGCTATTACTACAGTATCTTAGTCTCACCTACAGTCTTCCTGCTACACTACATTATCAACAACTCGTCTGAGTATCATCCGGGCACTACTATTTAACTAAAGACAACGTTCCTATACAAGATAAAAACACCGCTCCTAACTAACCGCTCTGTGCCATTATTAGTGCTACTTAAACTTGGCACACTGCGCTCTGCTCCGCCGCACTCCCCACTGTGCCTGATAACGGAGCGAGTCTGTCAACCACAACTACTGTACTATCTGGTACTCATTGCAATAATACTATCGCTAATTTTGTTCATGCATCAGCTTCGTTGGTACTGCCAGAATCTAGAAAAAACTGATTCTCTAGAGTAAGCAAGCACGATCATACCTCTTTGACGAGATGAGTATCTCCGATCGCCGAAGAATTTAAATAGAATGAGGACATTTACGGTTGAAACCAATAACCGATCTCAATCTCTGGATTTATGTGGGGTTTTGACATTTATTTCTGTTGAATTTTTGTCAAAAACCTACATCAATCCAGAGATTTTGAATTGAGATCGGTTATTTGTTTCAGCTTTTAGAGGAGCACGCTACGTTACAATTGGATGGCTCATATCAATGCAGTATGACGGAGACCAGAGCTGATTGTGATGTTGCATAAAGGATTACTTTCATTCTTTTTGCAGCAAAAACTCTCGTCCCCAACTTGACTTTTAACATACAAAATCTTACACCAACATGACCAAGACTGACTGAAAATATATCATGTCCTCAAAAACTCCCAACTAAAATTCAATTGTATCCGCACAACAGTAAATGCAGTATAAATGATTACTTCATGCAACTGTATCCTAGCGCTCTGCACAATACTCTGCACTACGGATATCCTACTATAAATAAGCTTTTTGTGAGCTTAATTCTCATGTCGAGTTTTAAACCCAGCATCCAAGTCAGTTAGACAACAAGGCTTCTGCAACACAACTGAGATATATATGCTGTTCATGTGTGCACTATAATAGTGACGTCACAAATGTCACACAAAAAGAAAGCGAGCAAGTTAGCGAGTTGAGTCGTTTTTGTGTAACACTTTGAGTAACTAATCGGCGAGGTAAAAAGTTGAGTTGGCAGCAGTTGGCTGGCGACGCGCCAACCTCGGCCTTCGGCTGTCGGCTTCGGCGTCGGCCCCGGCGCTCGGCGCTCGGCACATCGCGATAGGTTTTTACGAGCGCCTGTAATGTCGGGACAGTTCGACTTAGATTGACGCTGTTAGTGCGTTAACGGCCGAATGTTTAGGGAAGCCCATCGTCATTACTTTGTATGTGCTCGCTTGTAAATTATTGCGTCGTTGTCCATTACTGTGTACAGCGCGGCTTTTATTACTGTTGTAGTTATGAAAAATACTCACATGATAGATACTACTGAAAACTTTTCCATTTTCAGTCACAAGGTCTCGGCTGCATGCAATATTATCACACATAGGAACTAGGTCACGTTACAATTTTCAAACCTTGTTTCTACCCTGTTTTCTGTACAATTTATAGTCTTTATTGTCACCGGCACTGTTTCAGTCCATTAAAGCTTGGTAGATATACAAGTGCTTATTGTCAGGACTAGAAAATAAGAAGGCCTCGAAAGCACTCATACATGACTATAATAACATTTATCAAGCACCATAGTGGCATAAACCATCACTACAACACAGCATCAGCCGTGCAGTAAGAATTTAAGCGCCTCTAATCCACCGCGAGGATATAAGAAGCAATCACGGCGGATCGTAACCACTAACGTTTATATACTGCACTATACGACGACACTACTTGAATAAAGTGCACTAATAAAGATTTTTTGTCGTAGAACTAAGGAAGATCGGCATTTTATTTTTATGTATTAGGTTTGCAAACCAACCGGGCGGCCCACCTTATGGAAACTGGTTACCGTCGGCTATACAAGCTTAGTTTTAGTATATACTAAACCTGAAACTAGTTTGTTCAGAATCACTAGGAGAATCGATTGACATATTTTTACACGACTTTTTTTTTCATTAATTTCAATTTTGTTTCAGTAGTTTTCTACCCATAACAGTTGACGGGAATAGACACCTTGAGGCTTGAGTTTCAGTTTCCGTGTATTAGACAACCCCTACATAGCATACCTCATGCATTTCACACTTTACTAGGGAACTTAACGCGACATAAACTACGGGTGTAACTTAGAGATTTATTAAAAAAAACACATTCAGGCAGTTCTGATGAAAATCTCGTTGGGGTGTCTCGGTTTTTGTATATACTAAAAATAACGTTGTTTACACATACAACACCAAGAGGATTTGTTGATGAGATGCCAAGCTCACAGAAAAAAATGGATAGTCTCGTGTGCCCGTAATTTCACCGGCAACTATACCTTTCAAAACGGAACACAGCAATGCTGCTAGGCGGCAGCAATACGAGTAGGTATGGTGGTAGCTCGGATAAGCTCTTTCACAAGGTGCTTTACTACTACTTAAATTAAATATACGATTAAGGATTGATGAAAGCAGGAATGTAAAACTAGAAGTGCCTATGTTGAACCAGGCCCTTTTTTTCAGGTTTAGGTTTTCGTGGAAATTCATGATTTCGTCGTCAATTTTTTTTTTTTGCTATATTTCCCTTTCCTAGGATTCTATAATTGTGTCATAATAAAAGAACATCGCACTAGCTGTATTTTTCAAAATAACAATAGTACTTGTTAACTGAAGCTGTAATAATTATAAATTAGCTATAAATGCAGGAGTGGTACTCAGCAGAAAATTTGTGATACAGTAGCAAGTTAGTAGTCATTTTATTAGCTGAATACGTAGTTTGTACAGAACACGCTGTAGTGGACAAGTTTTCAAGAGTTTGCTGAACAAGTATTTATGTATAATTTGTTGCCAATTCATTGTAAATGTAACTATCTCGTATGTTTTAGAGTAGGTCAATTTTTTTTTGTCATACAGTTCTTTGACAAAAACATAGGATAGAATGGAAACTTATCCGGATGTGTAAGCTACAAATACTCAATTAATGATGATCCTGACCCACCCAAGGAGAGGCATAGTTGCGCCATCGCTCAAAAACAGTAGTTCAAGGTGAATTTTAGCTATGGTTTCCTTAAACGATAACCGATTCATAGACTACAATTAAGAACATATCGTACAAAAATATTAGGATCATACCTAGGAACTCGCAGGCAAAAAAAGTTACACTTTTGCCCGACCTGGGGATCGAACCCACGACCTCTTGCTCAGTAGTCGCGCTTGCGACTACTAGACTAACGAGGCAGTCATTACCACATTATTGAAATAGTTCAAAAGTACAACTCCTGTCGCTCCTCATTAGACTTTTGTACTATGATCACAAAAAGGCAACGCTTTGTACCACACAACTACATGTAACTTGACCCGTCGATATATTATATAGGTGTGTGGACGGGCCGAGGCGCCGGGTAGGTAAGTAATCTAAGTTTTGCGACTTAGCGCCAGTTTGATGCGCGCCGCTCCTTGACGCCTCGCTGCTAGCCTGTTGAACGTTGCTCACTTGTTATATTAGAGACATGTTGGACTCATCAATGGAAGTGTTAATGATGACAGTATTAGACTGATGGACCTTATCATTTGTCAATAATATAGTTAGAGCTCCCATAGGTATCTAAAACTATTAAGACGAAAAATTGCCACAAATTAAAGGCTACATTATTTTTATTATCTTAATTAGATGTTATCAAGATACACGAGGATGCTGCTGCTTATCAATTTTATACGTAGCACCTACCTTTTATGAAAACTGCGGGGAGATATTAGTCTATCTCCTCGCAGTTTTTCCTGTAACTATTTTTGTCGTCCAAAATAAGCTGTTTGGCTAAAATGCAAGTTTCTTCTTTAAACATTTTCAATTGGACAAATCAATGGTTGCGTCTACTTGTTAGCTCATATTCACCGCCTGGAAAATGCACTTTGCTACATTGACATACAGTTCAAATCCGCCCACAGCAACACAAACTAGAGGAGTATCCTTTGGCTGTATCGCCGTTTACCAAGTTATCCGTCAAGTTCATATGAGAGTGTATTTAGTTTCAGTTTATGGGACAAGTCGTGCAATAACGTGCGGGTCCCGCGCCCGGCGGTGCCCGGCGGACGTGGGTACTAAGTTTTAATCAAGAACATTAATTAGAGCGACTGAACTTTCACACGCGTAAAATTGAAAGTGGGATCAGCAGCGGACCGGACCGCACGACCACTGGGGTGAAATGGACATTGATATTAGAAAGTTCTTGGTGTTACAAATTAATTGCTTCTACACGACCTGTCAATACCCTTCGTAGAGTAAGGGCCTGTCCACATCTCCACATCACGACGTCGTCAACGTGGAACGGTGCGGTAACGCGGCGCGGTGCGTTGACGTAACGTGCAAATTTACGTTACCGTATCGTAACACGTTCCGCCTCTAGCCGCAAGCGCACACGTATATGCGCTCCGACCGCGCTTAGTGTGTTAGTCGCCGTCTATGTGCTCTGATGCTTTAAAACCATACCTTACTGTATCTCTTATTAAAATTCAGGATCTACATGGTCAACTAAAAAACTAACAATGAATCTGACGTGCATTTTTACGATACGGTAATGTAAATTTGCACGTTATGTCAACGCACCGTGGCACGTTACCGCATCGTTCCACGTTGACGACGTCTTGACGTGGAGATGTGGACAGGCCCTAAGCGAGCGTGTGCTGTTTTCAGTTCCACCGTTTTTAAGAACAGTTAATTCCCTTAGCTTCAAAATGTAATTTAGGAACGCATATTTCTCTCACCTTAGAATTTTGAAAAAGTGCATAAAATAAAGTTGTTATGTTACCTAGCTAGTACATTTTAAACGAACGGATCTACTATAAGTACTCCATTGTATTTCATGTGTAATCTCACAAGAGCTACTGCGGTCACACGTAGTCATGTCAATACTACAAATGGAGCTCCTTACTCATAGTACAAGGGCCGGACGACGGACGACGTAAAGATGAGCTTACACTAACTTACAGCTGTACGATATAGTGACCGCGGTCAGTTCATTGGTAGGCTTTGCATCATTTAGCACATTATATTTTGCTGCTCTGATAAAGTTATTATGTAGGGATGGTCATGGATAGTGATGGTGAATCCGAAAGGTTCTGGAGTGGCGACCGCGTACCGGAAGGCACAACGTGGGTAGGCGACCACAAGGTGGAACGATGACCTGGTGAAGGTCGCGGGAATACGATGGATGCAAGAAGCACAGACCCTTTGGTTGTGGCGATGCTTGGGGGAGGCCTATGTCCAGCACTGGACGTCTTTCGGCTGGATGATGATGATGACGAATAGAGTGATTGAACATGCTTAATACGCTTTTTACTTTGAATGATGTGTACTAACTTAGGTGTTTATAGAATATAAATAAAGTGAGTTTTTCAACAAAAAAAAACGTTCATTATCATTTTATCCTGTATTCGTCCACTTGAAATGCATTATTATAAGCTTCCGAATAGAAAAAAATAATAACGATAATATCAGTCGTTCCACTACAATCAATAGTCTTCAAATATTTATTTGAAAACAATATACTATTACATACCAGTGTGAACCCAGCCTGTACGGACCCTACTCGTCGTCTCAGATCACTGTGCAGTTGTGCAGCAAGTTATCGCTCTTCAAAGTGATCCGCCGCAACACAACCACTTCAACTAACGGATACCATTCACGTTATTTACACCTCTATAAATACCAGTTCACCCCGTTCAGGGATTCCATAAATAATATCTAGTATTTACGTGTCTGTACAAATATTTGCCATTTGCTGATTAAACGCAAAATAGCGCAGGTATTTAGAAATTCAGGGAATTGATACGAACCATTAGGTAGAGAATAATTATCCGTAATTATTATTAATTGCAGCCGAGGCCATTAGTTGTAAACAACCTTAGTTCGGTAATGAGGCAGCCTATAAACTGATAATAACTAACAGGGTTATTTACACTGATACGGAACAATAGGTACACAGGTGTAAATAATATATAATGTTGTCGAACAAATTCCCCTCCGGTGCCTCACGGTATCGAGACAATACGATAAAATTTACATCACACTGCTGAAACTCTCGCAGCGAAAATAAGCCAATGAAAAAGCTCTTAATCCGGCGAATAAAAAACAATTTTATTCCCTTTTATCTACACTTTTATATATCTGTTAGAAAATGGCGAGCGATCCTCTAAACTCCACGTGCACCTAATTGCCTATACTTAAACTGTGAAAAAAATTCAATTCTCCAATAGCGAGCCGGGCCGAGGCGATTCCATAAAGTTGGGTAATCTCTTAATCTGGCCGAATATGCGAGCTAAGTTTGAGCGTAATGAGTACCCGCCGTCGCCCGCTCTTCTGAATACTTACCTACAGTATATATAGATATTAGCTTTTCTTGATCCGCCTTTATTCATCTGGTTGTCAAGAATGGATCTTCGGAGCGGTTGGTCCTGGTTTTGATTCCTAGGCCGGATAGTGATGATGAGTTTTTCTGGAAGAAAATCCACAGAAGCAGCCGAGGGCCTAGAAGATTACCCCATAAATTGCACTAGGGCTCCATATAACACGGGTCAAAAACGTCATCAGATAAATATGGCTGCTCAACACAACAGTAGGTACATCTCTGGCTACCTGAGAACACAGGCGTGATGTTTACAAGGTTTATAAGAGAGTTGAAAACCGTGTTTAATAAACAATATGTGATTCGCGACATTGTTTAACTATCGTGCCTGCTGTCTGGACAGTGAACTTGTTAAGATGCTACTGATTAGTGACCTCTATTATAATGTATCCTATAAGATTACAGAACGATATAGAAGATGCACATGTCAGCTACTTATCTTGTCAGTGAATTATAAAAGTAGGGTATGAGGTCACTAGTACTTGAGGCTAGCTAACTATAACGACTTGGGCTCTTGCCATTTTAAATCTGCGGCACTGATACATGTGGTTTTAAGCGATATCTACTCGTGTCAAAGACAGGAAGAGATAGTGAGGTGATGCTAGCTTAGCAGTTAGTAAACTTACCTATTAGTTATCTTTCTTCAATCTTGAGGTACTTAAATATCTTGGAGTCAAAGATCACAGCTAATAAAGAATCTGAATTAGAATTGTCTTTGTTTGGACCCAAAAACTTGCAAACTGATAATTTAATTTGGGGAGCCTGTTGTTCATATTACCATAATTATTCCATTAGCAGTTGTAAAGATACTTATTTCCTTTTAATTAATAATAGGTTTGTGCTTTAATTATATAGTCTAAAATTAATGATTGTAGTTAAATCTGTCAATTTAATTTTGTAGATCAGTGACGTCACCGTTCTTACCAATAGTAATTTACTTCGATTTAATTCTAGAATCATCTACTATTCTCGTATTAGCATCCAAACGATTTACATAATATCACGTAGACAGGCATTACTGACGGCTCGATTTACGCGCCGACGCCGCCGGGTGAGCCGGGCCGCGTGACGTCACGGTCCGGGGAGTGCGGGCCGCAGGGCGCGGTGGGCGGCGGAATCGTCATCAACATTGACAGGTTTATTTCCGCTGAGTGTGATCTGTTAGAAGAACTGTTTGCGTGGAAGCTGGAACAGATACGAGATGAGGCACGGTTACGAGGGTGTGGATCCGGGTGCGATGAAAATTGTGCGTTATGTTTACAGAAGTTTTTTAAAAAAAAGCTAGCTAAAAAAATTTCCTTTATTTCTTAAATAAAGGAGTTTTTTTTCCTTTTTTAATCCTCTTTGTTATTTTCCGCCCGGGGAAGGCGGAGGAGGGTTATGCCGAACTCTTACCGGCTAAAACCCACGGTGTTCCTCCTCCTGACTGGAGGTCTGGAGGACTGGGGTCGCGGGATTCGCGGCTGCATACACCGCAACGCCGGCAAACCTTTCCTTCCTTTCCTTGCCTCTCTCCCCCAGAGAGGCGCGCGCGGAACATGGTTACTGTTCGGGTGACAGGTCCCCTAACCCGCCGCGCGCAGGCCAAAGAACAATTTCACTAACCTTACCTAGCCAAACCTGGTGGTAGATGACATTTGATTAGTTATTCATATCTAGCAAAGTGGCGCGTCCTAATCTTCCTGTGTAATGTACGGACATAGTATATATGTTACGGCTAAAAGCTGAAGTGTGGCTACACCTAGTTTTAGCCGGGTACAACTAGGTGCAGCCGGCCACATGCGGTTAAACTTAGATGTATCCTACTTATCCTCGGGTAGAACTAGGTTTACCCTTCATCATAGCGGGTAGAACTAGGTGCAGCCGCACACCGGTGGTTAAGGGGAACCCCGACACGGATAGGTTAGGTTTGAAGGGGATGACGGGGGCTAGAGACAAGAAGAAGAGACAAGTTAATCAATTCAGTACATCGTATAATGTAATATCACGTCGACGTCCGCTAATCATTATGAAGCTTTACAGACCGCTACAAGGATATCCTCCTACATTGATGGTGTCTCTACTGTCACAGAGCTAGGAAATAGATATTTGTGTAATCTATCTATGTGTAACATATACACCCTGTAAACGAATTCGTGTAAATCCTTCAAACCGTGTGATCTACTGGTGACACTGATTATTGACCCTGCATAGATTTTTATCAGAATCAACAAAAAAAAGTTTTCAAAAAATAAACCATGGTATTCTGTATCTGAGTCATTTTAGCGTCCCAAGTTAACTGACTGCGTGAAGCGATATCGCGCTAGTCGTGCCTGTCAGCTGTGTCGCCGTGCCTTCATTCATTTATGCATGGCATCGAAATTATCTATCACATAAAAAAATTTGGGGAAAGAAAAGTTTGTTTTTATTTTTAATCAATCTAAATCACGTGCGGGGTTTATCTATACCATTAATAGATCATGTGGTTTGAAGGAATTACACGAATTCGTTAACACCCTGTATATCTCTTCAAGCGCAACATTGTCACAATAAAGTACCAGTGATATAATTAGTTGAGAACACATTAACATGTTAGTAAAACATGGAGAAGTTATCAACTTGGTATGCGGCGCGCTCTATTGTCGTTACTAGATACAACTTGTTTGACGTCCGCTCTACAACTTTTGTTATACATTTACAAGGGAATAAATTGTACTTTTTGTCAATTAACAACTCTGAAATATAATTACCGTTCATAAACGTTTTTTTAAATGTTTTACAACTAAAATGTCTTTGTCCTCTTATTTCATTGACATGAAACGGACAAAGACAGGTTATATTATTTACTAAGCATTTAAAAATGACAAGTTTTTAAGAAAAAAGGGTAGATTTTTATACGATACATACATGCATGCATACGATACATTTATGTTCGTAAATATAAAACATAAAAAAAGAAAGTGATAAGCGCAGTTCAGACTACACTATAATATATAGCATATAGCAAATATTGTATAGCACAACGATATCGCTCAGCATACATTTTATATGAACACGTTCACACAACGCTATGCCATAAAATATGGAATAGCTCAGTATGCTTTTCTACATAGCGAAATAGTATAGCGTAGTCTGAACTACCCTTTTCTGTACAATTTCACAGTAATACATTAATTATGAAGTTCTAAATCTCAGTTAATATCGACTATACTTGACTTACTAACTCGTAGCAATGCTGTGTAGCCGAGACAATATAGCATCTAACATACACGACAGTGTTTTACTGGATCCTGAATACTGCCTTCTATGTGAACTCTTTCATACTACTACATACGTCACCACCGAAATAAAAACGAATCCGCTAAATACGGTCCTATAATAGTTTCTGTTTGAACGAGCTATAATAACACGCTACGGCTACGCTTCGTAACCTGGCGTGGCTACGCGCTACGAGCTACGTGTCTGGGTCAATAATGAATACGTTAAGCCGTATGGTTGCTTTAGTATAAACAGGTCCATCATGTTGTTACATCTGTATAGCATCTGTCACGATAATATAATGTCACGATAATGACGCAATCGAGTACTTAAATAAGTTTATCATGGTGATACGTACCTACGCTGATCTGAGTACCCTTCATGGTGAATTTTTGTATTATCAACTTAACAACTATATTAAGCCACTTTTATATATTCAGCAATCAAATGAAGCCGCAGTTAGTGCGTAGCGATATAAGTGCATATGGTACGTACAGATAACCGGGCGCATTCATTTTAGCGTCATTTCCATTAGGTAGCATTTTAGCGTAGTTTTTGGGGTGCGTGAAAAGAGCCTCCACGAGTGATGATACTTCAGTACATCCGGCGCACCCTGGCTAATCTTTTCACCACAGCATGAGCTATTTTCGTATAGCTCGTACTGACACGAGAGACGAAGCGTAGTTTTAACTATTGACCAATCTCAGTAATAAACTATTAAATTCTGTTAAATGTCCAAAGGTTTTTTGGCCATCAAACATTGCCGAATCTTTGTATAATAAGCCGTTTAAAACAAAACACTCAATACATTATAATATTGTTACTAAAAGTAACGCCTGATACATATTATATTTAATGTACTAATACGAGGATGAATTATAAGTGGTACTATTTAAAATAAAAATGTATGTTAACGTATTTGATAAGTTTTTTTTTTTGATATTTATAATTTGCCTAGAATTCATTTCCATTAAGTCGCGTCCTCACTATCAATAAAGGTTTCAGATATTTGAGCGTAACTTTAATTAGTTAAATAAAATGATAATTAACGAGATTCCTAACAGAAAATTTGTGTCATGTCGGCAAATTAGTTCGTACAAGACTGATTTATTTTCCTATAAAACTGCGGGGAACATGTTAAAGATTCGTTATCTTATTACTTCAAATTCCACGTTCAATCTCAGTCTAGGTACAAAGTTAGCTCGGTCGGGGGCCCGGCTGCCTCCAGACATTCTCTCAAATTATCTGCTAATATAGAGAAAATGTTCTTGTGATCTATTCGCCGCTACCACGAAATTGGATCTAACGTACTTACGTACTTAATTGGAGACTCAGCTCAAGGTCCAGGTCTGAACTTACTGAAAATTAACTCAAGTATAAAATTAGTATACTCAGATAATTATAATTAAGTTAAGGGGCAGTCATTGAACTGTGATCTTATAGAATTTTTCTATTTTGTACGTAGGTATTTTCTTTAACCGTATAGTCCGTAGCGGGCCCCGAAAGGGGACGAACACAAGAACTACCGTAAACTCGTTTTCGACCCCGATCGGGGCCCAGAATTAGGTCATACGACATCCTAATTAATAATGTAAACATTTAATTATCTACTTATCGGATCTTGTTATTGGATGAAATTTATAAGAACTAAATAAAACCCTCAAGTTTGAGTACCATTGAATCAATCCTATTTAGCGCACGAGTTTTAATATTTACCTTTACAAAACTGAATGTATAAATGCGATAACCGCCATTTGATGACAGTCGTGGTGGACGCTAAAAATCATAAAAAGAATGGATTCTGGACTACCAATCATCACAAAATGAGTAAATCATTTATTAACTCGAGGAAATCATCCATAGTTTTGGTAATTTTAGTAGTGATAACAAAGTTTTTGATATCCAAAGTAAAAGCTTCCGCCAGTTGAACTTTTGTTGTTGTTCATTTATCACTAATATCACAAATTACACAGTAGGCGTGGTTAAAAACAATCCATCATCTATAGACAAATGCGATATACTACTAGAAAAAGCCCATGTTTTAACGTAAAACGTAAACGTACGTAAAATATCACGAAATCTTTGTTATCACTACTCAATTTGGGATTCGGAATCAGCCGCCATATTACTTTTTTATGGATAATGATGTGAGAAAGTGATTATGTGAAACGATTATTTCGTTGTGATTTTGTTCGAATCGATTTAATAAAAAATAAGTAACACCAAAAATCGATTTTTTTAATTATAGTAAATATTTTACATGTTTGATGTAATTTAACATTCTATCTATGTTAAAATTATAACCAAGCAATCAAAGATACTTTTTTTTAAATATCGTAATAAGTCAGTAGGTACATTTAAATAAAATAAAATAGATTTAGATTCATCATAAATCATAATCCTCTGTGGCTACATCAATAAATATTCGTACCGAAACTTCACCGTGGAATCCAATGCATCCGTAGACTGATATTCTATATTCAAAATTCAAAAAATAAATTCTAATTTGACGCAATATCGGCAGTAAAATAATAATTATCTACGAAACGTTCCTTGTAATAAGGTTTAAAATTGTTAAACGGGATCTTAATAGTGCGAAATCTAGGTACCTCGCCTACGCCTTCATGTACTAATTTTAAATTGCATAGGTACCTACATAGAATATTAATTTTATTATGTCCAGGATGGTTGACGGTTGTGAATAAGCGAAAAAAAAACAGAAGAGAGGTGAAGAGGGTGAAGAGGTCATACATTATAGACTTTATTTTTTGAAGGCGTAGATGGTATAGGGTGCCCAGTATATCTGACATAGGCGTAGTGAGTATTTGATTTCGGGGAAGATTTAATGGCGGAAAGCTTTTGGCATTCTCGATGCGAGACATTGATGAGGCCTTGGGCCATCTTAAGTCGGATGCTGACCGGAAGCATTTACTTATAATGTAGTAGTTAGAATTCGAATAAGTTAGAACGTAAAACGAGCAATGAACATGCTGTTATGTGAAAATGGCGAATAATTGTAACATTACACGAACTCTTAAATATTTCACCTCAGACTAGGCACCTCTGGGTTTTGAAGTAGGATTTTATTTCGAGATCGATTTTAAACGCTTTATGAAATTTTGCTCGTTTTATTTGGACAGGGGTGCAAAGGCAACAGTAGTTCAGCCATCTTTACTTGGCACTTTTACAACATTTTTTAGACCTTAACATTTTGTCGAGCTGATAGTCGCAGCGGATAAGCCTTGCAGCAGTAGGTAGACATAAGTTATTCTTAAATTCAAGATGGCGGCCTTGAAAATTTACTTATTATTTCATAATTATATTATTTCCATAGATTTCGGGGGTGCTGAAGCCGAAAATAAATTCTACTCCTAAATCCAAGATAGCCGTCATGAAAGTTCACTACCTAGTTAAATGAAATTTACTAGCCCTTAAATCATGGGATTGACACCCATGACAGCTAGCCAATTTGCGTAACCGCCATCTTGGATTTGGATTTTAATCTCATTTTCGGCATTAACACCCCCGAAAATCACGATTTTGAAACCCATGACGACTAATTTGCAAATTTTTGTAGCCGCTATCTTGGAATTTCATTTTGTCCCCATTTTCGGCCTCAGCGCCACCGAAAACTACAGAATTGACACCCATGACGACTAGTGAACTTTTCATGTTTTGACCTCATTTTCTGCAACAGGAGCCATGAAAACCATGGAAATATCACCCATGATGAATAAGTAGTAAGTTTTCGTAGCCGCTATCTTAGATTTAGAAATCGATCTTAGCCATGTTTGTTTTGTGAACCGACCTTATGTCCTCTAACATTATTAAAACCTGATTATAGTAGTACGTCCTCTATCTTATGAACTATTTCACTTCTATTTGAAATCAGGAAGCAAAGGCCCAGGAATTTATGTCCCGAGCTGCGGTATGGCAGATTAGGACATAAGCTCCGCCTCTCTGCTGCTCGCTTTCCTCAGCAAACCCTAGCACGAATGCTCTGCGACAATGTACCGCGTTGACCGACTGCATGTAGTAGGTAATATAGGAGAGAATGTGGTAATACATTCTAATTATGTCTATTAGATACTTAAAATATCTTCGTGTTCATTCTACTTGTACTAATATTTAATCTGTGCCAATACTTTAGGTTTTTGAAAAATAATTTCTATTCACGTGAAATTATTTATTTGTAGCTATGCCGAAAATAAATAAATGTCATTAATTAACTTTCGAGCGATTTTATTTATTTAATGATTATTTTTCGATTAGGATGAATGAGTTTCGATTAGGCTGAATGAGTATCGATTTGGCTGAATGCAACATTTGTATTGTATTAACAATTTTGGATTGATGGTCAGCACTAGGTTCGAATTAAGTCGACGTACAATTTTTACTGAATTGAAATGTGTTTTTTTATCCGTTTTTGTATTTGAATAATGGTAAAAGTGAAAATGAAAAGAAAAAGAAACTATGTTTAGCTTGTCCCTTCAGCGTTTCAACACGTAACTAGGTACGTTAATTATTGTTTTTGAGCTAATCTATCTCAACTAATATTTGGATATAGGTATATTAAATATCTATTTTATTCTAATTTCGCATTATGTTGACGTAGCTTCACGTAAACAGCACATTTTTAAAGAAATTTACTAGACATATTAGGTACAATATTAATGAAATAAAATATTTTTCACATTAAATTCATACTTAAAACTTGCGTGCAAATTCCTGCATTTGGTGACTTAATTCAATTAATTGACGCGACAACTCCCCGAGTCAGCGGGTATGACAAATGTCAAAATCTCGTCGAGCCAAAGGGTTAATGAGATATGTCCAAAATCTTATATTTTATCGCTTTATAAGTTTGTAAGCTTTCCAGGTCTTGCGGGACAGCGCATATTTTTTATCAAACCTTTGTTATCACTTATCTGTGGGGATCTCGTTACAAATGGTTTTCATGTATGAGATCTTGTTCGTGTATTGCCGCCTATGACAGCCTTTTTAAGGCTGTATTTTTTGTTCCAAATTGACACAAACAGCATCCATTTTAGCATTCCACTAGCCAAACGTTTCAGTACATCAGTGAGCAGCAACATTAGCCATACAACTCTCTATTATGGTAATTACGAGGTGTAGCGGAATGAAGGCTCGGACAAACAACTGCCAGCGCTCCAATCAATTAATTGCCGTTGTTCCGCACGCTGCCGCCGTGTGCCGCTGTGTGCCGCCGTGCCGGAGTGTGCTGTGCCTTTGTGCGTCACACACGGTTCCGTTTTAATTAGCAAAAGGTAAGGGAGGCGTGTGCAATGCGTCCGCTTGACACTGGAGCAGTTCTACTGAGCTCAACTAAGACGGAATTGCGATTGTGGATCGAACTTTGACGTCTCGTATTGTATTCAATTAATTCAGTTTACATTGCGCTATTCAACTTTAATTAGTATTTTAATTGCATCCTGACTCATTCAATCAATAAAATAGAATGAGAAACTCGATTGAAAACAAACTCTGGCTTCTAAGGATGCACAAGACGGCGTCAAGTATCAGGCTCTCGACAGAGACCTATTTTGTTGTCTATTGGCCGCTATAGTGTTCGATGCAAGAAATGGAACTCCACGCTATTCTACCGGCAATGATTTTGAAATGTTTTATCATCGATTTGACTTTTTTTGAAACTTGAATTTTGATTTGATTTGACGACACGTTTGGTGCAGTGGCTAAGCGATTGGCTTCCGCGCTCGTGGGTTCCATTCCCACACGGAACAAAAATTTGTATGGCCTACAGATGGTTGTTTCGGGTCTGGGCGTTTGTGTGTATGAGATTTGTGTCTGTAAACGCACTCACGATACAAGAGAAATCTTAGTGTGAGCAAACATATTAAAAAATAATAACTGTAAAGTCAATATCAAAATCAAATAATTTACCTAGTAAAGATAGAAAATATAAACAGTAAATACGCCAATATACATAGAATAAAACATTTAAATCGACCCTATCGTTTCCAACTTCCCACTAGTCCTTAAATCACCACTATTATCACCACTCGACCCATATAGTGTAGTCCACAAGTTGTCGCGTTTCGGCGTCGACTCGGTGATAAACTAAAAACTGGCAACATGGCGGCGGTAGGTCGCAAGTTGCGAATTATTGCAACCAGTTGCGTAATTATCGCGCGACTAACAACTGGAGCTCTGTTTTTGCGTGTATTGTGTGAACTGACATAGTTTGCGTTTGGTTAGAGATCTAAATTTCATTTGGAAACTCGTTTTGTGTCGTATTTGGCTGTGACTTTATTGAGAACTAAAGCTATAGTGTTTCTGCGTACATGTATTTTGTCGTATTAAGTCTTCTGAAAAGTCTCATATTGTCAGATCTAGAACTTATTCATAGACAGGCACATCTGTGATCATCTTAGAGGAACATCACCCGTATTTTTCTTTTGTCATATTTTCTTAGGGTGTCGAAAAGTCCAGACTATAGATTACTGGTTGATTTCCTTTTTAGAATCCCTTCAATCAATGAATAAAATGTTATCAAAGTTTAAAAACGGGACATATGTACAGGTTGTTGGACTTCTTCATGTTTCGATTTGAATCAGT
Organism: Amphipyra tragopoginis; assembly: GCA_905220435.1. Classification (NCBI taxonomy): domain Eukaryota; kingdom Metazoa; phylum Arthropoda; class Insecta; order Lepidoptera; family Noctuidae; genus Amphipyra; species Amphipyra tragopoginis. The sequence continues at coordinate 290,185 of HG992003.1, read as the reverse complement.
AAGCCATTGCATATGCTCAACTCAACTCAACTCAAAACTCATTTATTCAAAATAGACTAGAATTACTTAGTTCTTTTTGAACGTCATGTTAATGCATGCGAACAGTTATGCTTAGAAAATTCCTAAAAGACTGCTATAAAATTCACACAGACATAATTATCTACACTACTTAGAGCTGTAAAGCAATATTAATATCCACGTTATGATCTTACCACAATTATGTACAATTATCTGTAGCCTGAAATGAGCATAACACATGAGAAGGCAGACAAATGGAAGGTCAGCCTAATTTAATAATGAGTGCAATTTCAGCGCGAAACCGCGTGCGGCCGGCTTGTGCTGAGGCGGGGGGAGGGACACACGGAGCTGACGGTAGATACGTACAGAAGGTCCGAACTATTAATGCATAAACAAAATCACGTACTGTCAGCGTTACATATATCGGGACGAACAGACTGTTCAAAATGATCTAAACAACTAAAGAAATTAAATTGTATTTCAATGGGATAGAATTCTTGTCAGAATGACAGTTGTCGTGTACTGTGTTCATTCTGAAACGCACCTTATTTCATTAAGATATAGTTTAATTTTCTTAATTATTCAGATCATTTTAAATAGTCTGTTCGTCCCGATATATTTGACGCTGACTGTACACGTGAACGCCTAACAAAACCAAAAAAATAAATAATGCAGTGTGATTCGAGACTATTTCACCTTACCTAATATTACACAGCGATTAATGTAATGAGCTTCTTATTGCGTTTTGTTATGATTTTGTCTTTTCAAAACCTGGGTTCTTGTCTAGCTTGATGTGGATGGTGGTTGGACATGGGTACCTTACACGGACCAATAATAACTTATATCAACAGCTTAACATGTCCTTCTATCTTGGTATGTTTGCTGATAATCCATTCAAGACTAGATACCGTGGGTATAATCATGTGTCCACGAGTCTCTAAAATGGAGTAATACTTCTGTGCCTTCATGCGTAGTGGCACGCGCGTGTCGTCCTAAAACAATCACAAGGCAATTAGCACGTGTACGTACAACTATCGTAGTCGCCCCCCGCACCTCACCAGTCCCCCCCCCCCTCGCCCACACTCCCATGAATTATGCTAAGCTGCGCGACGCCACCAACTGATTTACTACAAATTATTCACAGTTTTAGCCATTAGAGGGTTAATTGGTAAACAATTGTGTTGCTCAGAATGGATTTATTGTGAGCCCGCGATTATTCAGTGTTACAGCGATCTGGCGAGCTGTGCCTGTACAATAGACGCTTTCTATGTAAAATTGGGTTACTGTAAAGATTTTGAGGATAAAATGATTTATACGTTAGCTCATAAACACGTTTGATTAATGATTACAGATTTAGTAACACGACATTTTGTTATAAGAATAAAAAGTTAGCACTATATAGAATGACTGAACGAAAATATAAAAAAAACCCGGCCAAGTGTGTGTCTGACCACGTACAGTGTAGTGTTCCGAAGCATGATGTACTAAGTAGCAAGGAGGATATTTTATAATATTTCACAAAGGAGTTCTGAAACAAGTTATTTTTGCGGTAAATAAACTCAAAATAGCATTTGACTGAAAATACCTGAAAATCTGTAGACTTTACAAGAATGTGATAGACGGACGGACAGACAGACAGATGGACATGACGAAACTATAAGGGTTCCTTGTTTTACTACGAAACACTAAGAACTTCGATCGGAAGTTAATTAATAAATTATTTTATTTCTGTTAATAAATCTGTTATAGTTTTAAAAGTCAATTTTATTAATTAATCAAACTTCAACTTCAAGACTGTTTTATTTAAAATAGTCCAGAACTTTAGTTATTTTTGAACGTCAATGTTACAAAAGACAGCCCCCAAAAAGGCCCTCCCTTCACCGCTTCCTATTGTTTGCTGTGAAGAAGAAACGGCACAACAAACTCCCCAGCAACACAGGTCTATCTGTCAGGTGCATAAAATTGAGTCTATGAAAAAAAACATTATTTCAAATTACAATAATAAAATAATACGTAATTGAAACGATAACGTAACGACCTACAAACAATATATACTTGGGAGCAAATAAATCGAGACACTTCTATTTTTCACGTAAGTATAATTGTTATTATTTTTGGTATTATGGAACAGATCAATTCTAAACATATATCGCCTAAAAGGTTATTTGATAACCTTTACAATGAGGGTAGTTTTTTGTATTTTGAATAATATAACACATGAAATTAAAACGAATAACCAGGACACGTGAAAAAAGGAGTGGCTCGATTTCTTTGCATTTTTAACTTATTTCTATCATCAACTGCCTTGTTGGTTTAGCGGTCGCAAGCGCGATACTGAGCGTGAGGTCCTGGGTTCAATCCCCAGGTCAGGCAAAGTGTTATTGGGCTTTTCCATGTGGAATTTCTCAGTAGTAGCCCGGAGTCTGGATTTATGCCCGGTTGATAGCAATAAGCTCGCCCCTTATTACATGGGATGTAAAACATAACGGCGAAATGTGGGTGTACTATACACATCTGCCAACCCTTCGGGGAATACAGGCGTGAGTTTATGTTCTATCATCAAGTCAGTGAAGACTTGATGATCTTATGAACATGCCTCAAGTCATCATCATCAAAGCCTTTTTTCAACTGTGTTGATAGTTCCAATGCCTTCAGGTTGTGGCTGTAGGTATAGCATGTTACACGAGCTGCCTGCCGTCTGACACCGATTTCCTAACTTCCGACTGCCCGTATCGACTGTCCACGTCCGCCACGAGGTTTCTCCTTTCATAAAGTATTGACCCCTTTTATGTTAGTAGATAGGTAATCTACTATATTATATATATACAGGGTGTTAAAGAATTCGTGTAATTCCTTCAAACCACGTGATCTACTGGTGACACAGATTAACCCTTAATGGGAATTTTTGAAAATAAAAAATAAAATAAAAAATAATAATTTTATTTTTTTATTTTTAATCTAGCTAAATCCCGTTCTGGGCCTGTCTACATCAGTAGTAGATCATGTGGTTTTAAGGAATTACACGAATTCGTTAACACCCTGTATATTTGTAAACGGAGGCCTCTTGTGCCCTCGTACATAAATTAAAGTGACGGTTGTCCTGGAAACAGCCTACAGTCACTTCAGCTCTTGTATTGACAGTTCATTGCTTTTGTATTTTTTTTGTGATGAATTTAGGTTACTAATAATACAAACCCGGGTATCTACATACCTACCTAAACATCATCTTGTTAGTGTAGTATGCAACAATATACTATTTATAAATAATAACATGCTTGTGCTTAAACGTCGACCTATGGAACATGAGTGCCGTATATCCGAAAGATATTTTACAGATTTACACGATGTCAAATACTTTATGCTTTTCTATAGCTAGTCGAATGAAAAACGACCGAATCACAATTTCTGCGTGGCTTATAGAAAATAACTAAAGTGATCGCGTTCCCATTCGGGGTGCTTAGATCTCCATCTAAGCACCCCGACTGGGAACGCAATCACTATAGTTATTTTCTATAAGCTATATATTAAATACAGTTATTGGCTTAACAAAAGGTGGCACACTAGCAGATGACGCTAATATTCTGCCCCTAAAGTAAAACGTTGATTCAGTCAAACGTTCACTTACCTAGTTCATTCGATTAGCGGCAAATAAAGTTTTTTGCCAACGTGTAAATAGGTAATGTATTTTTGAACAAATGTACGAGACCGATGAAACATAGGCCTCCCAATGACTGCTACGTTAGTGATCCTAGCAGACAGAACCATCATCACCAAGAAGAGATTCTAAAAGCGCTATGATCCGCCATAAAGCGTAGTAGTTGTAGCATTGTCCATCAAAACCAAATTACGAACGTTCGTCATCACTTGGTTATGTACAAACGGAGCAAAACGTATCTAATATATAATATGTCGTATATATCATAAAAATGTATCTAATTGCGCAACATACTCGTCATCACTATGGCGACTAATATGACCACAGACCACACAGCTATCCTCTGTACATCACTATGAATATGTATTAAATACATTAAAATATATTATGTGTAAGTTGTTTATTTAATGGACGATATATATTAAATAGTTTGCACATAACAATTTCAGATGACAATATTTTCTTGTTTTTTTAGAGCATGATTTTTCAGTAGTCGGGTTTTAGTTTTTGAACTTACTTTTTATTGGAATTAATTGTATGAGTTGTATTATAACCTACATAAACATTAACCAAATACATACTCAATCATAAGACATCACATACGTAGACATAAGACATTTCTTTACCACAGATATGGGAATCAAAAATGAAGATGTGAATCTCAATAATAATATTACTTACTGGACACAATTCAATGATATTGCACATGTATAACTCAGTTATTAATCGATCTCACATTATAATATTTGTTTGTCATAGAGCAACGCTCTCAACGCATCGGTGACCACGTTGATCTATGTTGTTTGTCCATTAAACTGAATGAAATAAATACTTTCTCCAGGGACCCCTTTAAAACTTATTGCAATTACCATTGTTTATTAGATAGATAAAAACTCAAACATGTTGACAAATTACTCTTGTTATGTTATTATATGCTCACAGTTCGATGATGACGGGATTAGAAAGTGATGGCAACGAGCGCGAACTCTTGATCAAAACTGTTGTAAATTAAGGCTAAGAGTTTAATAAACGACAATTCAATTAATAAAACTTTGGTTCGGCAAAGAGAAAATACAATAAGGAAACACTTTTGTAATTTAATTTAAGAAAAATCAAATTAAGAAATGAAAAGGAAAAGATTTTTCAATTGGGTGAAACCTTGCTACGACAAGCTAATAATCATTTTATCTTTATTATCATTTAAAACCTTATCGTCGTCATTATCATTGTATTTCTTATCTGTCTAATGCTAGTGACAGGCCTTTTCTACACGTTAATTCTTCTAATAATAGAAATGTACGTCACTCTATTTTTCACCAAGCCTGTAATTTTTATTAATGTTGTAATCAAGCAGCACATGTGTCGTGCACGTGTTTGGCAGTCGCCCCCGCGCCGCCTCACCGGGCATCGCTGAAAGCGCTGCATAATGTAAACCGCACAGGTTTTCCTCCGGTGATGAATCACTCTTACACGGTAATGTACGTACTTGCGCCGCCGGTTGTATCCGGACTCGGATGAGAGAGGAAACTCGCTAATGTAACCTAGCTCAAGAAAATAAGATTTTGTTGAAAGAAAATGAATCGTTTCGCTAAATCTAGTGCACCAATGTGGTCCCGTGTGAATGTGGTAGATGCAAGTTTATCATAGCCTATACATTATCCGGATCTCAATTTATCTGCAATTTATTCGGATGTAATCGGAGAAACACTTCTACTGAGCATCATCAATCACTAAAAGCCAATTACAATTATTATTCAAAATAGAGTAAGTAAATAAAATGAACTTTTTAATTGAGTTAGCTTGATTGTTTAACTGATTAAAGATCTACCATTGGCTTATTTTAATATCTGATATTCTATTTACTGAAAAAAAGAATAAAGAGCATTAAAGATAAATTTAATGGATGTTGAAGCAACTTATTACTGATGCAGATACAAGATTTATAATTAGTGAAAATACAACAGGTGCAGTTCGTTCGCGCAACGTTTTAAAATTATCTGTTTTTGATTCAAGAAAATGTTCATTTCAATCTATAAACGATTTCTAGTTTTCATAAAAGAGTTTGCATTGAAAAGTTATTTCCATAACGTGTATAGTAAAAGCTTCTGATGAAATAGTCATAGCTGAAAATATCATATCTAGGGTGTCTTGGGAACGAACAACTTGTAGCAAAACGGTGCTTTCATACTTGTGTAGTTCAATATTACACGAGACAGAACTGTTTCGTAGAAGTCGACGCAACACTGCAAATATAATATTATTGAAGTCACAACTTCATTTTCACGACTATGACGTGCGAATAAATTGCTTCGTAATTAAACTGTCGAATAAAAGATCAATAAGCCTCGCAGTGCTGGAACAAAAATGTTTTATAAAATTTGTTCGGCGACAGCGATCTTATTAGACATGTAGGCAGCCGTGGAAACTTGTAAAGAGGGATTTAAATACATAGAATGAATATCAGCAGAGGTTTAAGTGGAGGAACTAATAAGAGGCGCCGAGCTCGGGCTGCGGGTCAGTGCTTAATCCCGGGATATGAGCCCGGGATCCCGGGGCGGGGCCTCTCTATTTAATGAACTTATTGATACTGGTGTTAATTTCGTCGGTGAATGGGAGTTAATTGAATGTATCACGTGACGGATTTTATTTAACTAATTAGTCGACCGTGTGTCCACTCGAGTTATCTCATTAGGTATGTCTTCACTGTCATGTGCTGAATCAAACAGATAACGAATTTTGGAAAAGTTTATTTGATAGGTAAACGTGTGTAATGTGCATTTCCTAGTAATCACTCGTTTCGAAAACATAGATTCTGTAACGTTTATTCCAGTTTGCTTGCGATGTCATTAGAAATACCACCAAATTATGGTGGTATTGGGATCCGTATGTATAAAAAGTTAATAATAATGATAAGGCTACAGGCTCGGAACATAGTAAGGACATAAGATTCATAATATCATGGTCTACTAATGTAGAACTATTTCATTTGAAATAAATTCCTAAAGGGAAACATCTCCACCTGATTACGTTGTATGTCCAATTTGTCGACGCCTGCAGACGTAGCATGTCTGCCGTAGAGTAGCGCTTAGCCGACGGAAAAATAGGCAAAATGAAGTATGTAATATTCACAATGACAACATGTAATTTTGTTTATTCTACGGTGGTTATGCAACGCCTGCTGGTGGCCATTGCCACGCTGGTCACCGGTGACCGACTGCAGCTCGCCGGTTACCCCCAACCAAAACTTTTATTACGATTTTTAATTAAACCGTTTTAAAACGAAAGAAGAGTTATTGGGTTGTCGGGGCAAGGTAAAAAAGCAATTAATGTAATGGCAGGGCTACAGGTACAATGGACCGACATTATGCAGATGAATCGTATCGCGCCGGTTTGATTCAACAGAAAACGTACGATCCCCTCATCTGTTGATTCCGCTTAATGTTGCTCTTTCTATCCTTCTTGAGTTCCACGTATTTATTATCATAATTTACCATTGGGATCTCGTTTACATGCTGATCAGGTAATGGAGGACACCATGAAGCCTATCAATTCCTTATCTTTTTACTCAACTGAAAATTATGATAAGAACAGATAGCCATGGATTATCACCTCGTCTCGTCATGCATTATACAAAACGGCACTTGTTGAAGGGAGCCTCAATCGAGATAATCTGATCTCTTATATTATTATACAGTTTCTTCGTCTAAGAAAGATGTCCGATCATCTTTGGTAAGGACTTCTACACAAGCTTAGTTTTAGTACCTATATACTAAACCTGAAACTAGTTTGTTCAGAATCACTAGGAGAATCGATTGACATATTTTTACACATTTTTTTTCATAAATTTCATTTTTGTTTCAGCAGGTTTCTACCCATAACAGTTGACGGGAATAGATACCTTGAGGCTTGAGATGGGGCCCGCTCGGTCAGTTTCCGTGTATTAGACAACCCCTGCATAGCACATCTCAGGCATTTCACACTTTACTAGGGAACTTAACGCGACATAAACTGCGGTGTAACTTGGAGATTTATAAAAAAAAACACATATTCAGGCAGTTCTGATAAAAATCTTGTTGGGGTGTCTCGGTTTTTGTATACAGGGTGTTAACGAATTCGTGTAATTCCTTCAAACCACATGATATATTAATGGTATAGATTAACCCCACACGGGATTTAGATTGATTAAAAATAAAAATAAACTTTTTTTTTCCCAAATTAAATTTTTATGTGATAGAAAATTTCGATGCCATGCATAAATTAATGAAGTCACGGCGATACAGCTGACGGACACGACTAGCGCGATATCGCTCCACGCTGTCAGTTAATTTGGGACGCTAAAATTACTCAGATACAGAATACCATGCTTCATTTTTTGAAAACTTTTTTTTGTTTATTCTGAAAAAAACCTATGCAGGGTCAATCAGTGTCACCAGTAGATCACGCGGTTTGAAGGAATTACACGAATTCGTTAACAGCCTGTATACTAAAAGTAACGTATAAACTAGTGCATCACTCTCCACATACGCATATACGTACAAATCGCGGTGTCCACTAGCCCAACGGCACTATTAGCAAACTCTAAATTAGATGTAGCAAACAAGCGAGAGCTCAACAACTGGTCTTGTTGCGCACCGGACCGGTTGAGCGGTCCGATGCGTTGCGGTGCAGACCGGCGCGATATGTAAATCAGGCCGATGATAATTGTTTCCGCGAGCAACCCGCGGCTGCGAGCGGTCGTGTCGGTGCTAATAATTAGCCCACTGCGCGCGTCGGATCTGAACCGCGGTCTAGTACGTGTGTCGGCACTACACGACACACGTACTAGTCCTAATAACGGAAGTGTTGCACATTTATTAGCGATGAGCGCACGCGATGGCGATAAAATAAAATACTTAAACTTGCTAGGTAGTAAGATGCGCCCCTCCATCGTAACGAGATACGCACAAACGCAGTGAAGGGGCGCGTCCTTTTAGTTTTGACGATACCTACCTGTTGTGCTACCGGACACTGCTCACTAAACAAACACTTCCACACGATAGGCATAACGGACAGCCCTCTGTGCAGAGCATGTATGGGGGCCGAAGAGACGATCGCACACGTGCTCTTGGCATGCACAGGGGTCACCCAAATACGAGAAGCAACCCTTGGCGCACCAAAATCACTCGCAAATGTTCTGAGCGGACTGAGAGCCCTAATCTGCTTCTGGAAGGAGGTGGGCTGGCTGGAATGATGGCCGCCATGGCCCACGTACAATGGTCCACTTAAAGGACTAAGTGCGGAAACCACATCTCCTAACATAGAACATAGATACCTACCTGTTTTCTTGAAAAGTTATTTCATTACAATTGATAAGATTCTTAGAAATACCAGAACAAAACGGATAATATCTGTTTTCACCACCTAAGACCTATCAAACAATAAAAATCACTAATGAATAGATGAGCGACAGGTAAAGCTACGCTTGGTCGGTTGGTCCGGTCGCAGTGTCCGACGGCGCGGTCCGGCAGTCCGGCGCGGGTCCGCCGCACACATTAAACGAACTACAACACTTCCACGATCTTGTTTCTGAATTAGTCTCCTCTAGCCGCAGGACGCAACAGCTTAATAGCTTACAAAAATAACTCTGTATTCACACCAAACCTTATTACTTTCAGAATAGGGATCAAAGTTCGCTGAGTGAATGGTATAGATAGTTTGTAAGGATTATCTTGAGTGGGACGTCATCTCAGAAGTTAGGTTTAATTAAAGTTGCCACTGAGAGCCGGTCGCCACTTAAAGTCTCCGATTTCTAGTTTAGAATTGCAGTTCGGTAACTATTTGCATTTTGTACTATTCTCATTTATCGTCGGGTCGCTTATTTACGTTTCAAATATTGGTCACGTTCCTTCGGCCAACGTTTGTGACCAACCTTACCTCAACTCCGACAGTTCGATTAGTTATTACCAACAGCTGTCACTGAGGATATCGTTTCTTACAATCAAAACATTAATATAAATTATAAATATTGTTGGCAACATTGGAAAAATGTGCACCACAGGTTAAAAAGAGCGGCACGCGCATGCGCTCTAGGGTAGTAAGTAAAATAACCGCCATTGAGGAACGTCCGACATTTTTGCTATTTTCCCTTTTTATGATTAACTTTGTTGTGATAACTTAATAACTGATTGTGATTCAGTGTCTATGTTTTTAAAAAAGTACCTTTAGTTCAAGGTATACAAGAATATATTAACTATTTCAATACTAAAATTCAACACAAAACGTATCACGAGAAACGTTTTTTTGTATCAACAATTCTAAATCTTTTCTCTTCAATAAAAGTTCTCAACTTCCACATGTTATTATTTTTTGACACAATGTACTATCAGAATAAACTTCCCTACTAATATTATAAATGCGAAAGTAACTCTGTCTGTCTGTCTGTTACGCTTTCACGCCTAAACCGCTGAACCGATTTTGATACAGAGATAGTCTGGCTCCTAGGAAAGGACATAGGCTACTTTTATCACGAAAAATACGGAATACGCGATAAACGACATCCACGCGGGTGAAGCCGCGAGCGACCTCTAGTTTCATATAAATTAGATTTATAAGTGAACCCCTGTAGGTATGCATTTATTTGCTTTACCCAGCAACTTCACAGAGTAAAACAAGTTAAACGAATATTTATCGGGAACTACTGGCGCTGTTTGAATCAAAACTACCGTAAATCGAGTGGTGCTACACAATTTTATAGTCTGTAGAGTTTTATTAATTTTATTTGAGTGACATTAAAATTGGAATTTCTCAGTAGCAGCCTGGAGTCTGGATTTGTGCCCGGTTGATGGCAATAGGCTCCCCCCTATTACATGGGACGTAAAACATAACGGCGAAATGTGGGTGTAAACTTACGTAGGTTTTAAAAAAATCATGCTATCAAATCGTCACATGCAGTCGGAGGCTACCTAAGATTTATGTAATTCACAAACTGACTGACCAAAAAAACATACGTAGCCTCCGACTGCATGTGACGATTTGATAGCATGATTTTTTTAAAACCTACTTAAGTTTTATGATAAGTATGTTATGATTAGAAGTACGTCTTGTTTACATCTTTTTAGTTCGTTTTCTTTGCAGGCGGGTTTTTTGATTTTTTAATAAACTTTTTTATTCACGTGTTTTTAGTATTATTTTATCGATGTATCGTACGTAGGTATTTATAAGTACCTATCGTTGTAATGAGGCCTAAACAAATCTATCTATAGACACCTCATTTAATATTTATTTATTTATTTTTTTTATTTATTTATTTAATTCAGGCATCAAGGCCCATAGAAAATACATATTACAATACAAAAATATAAAATACTATACATAAACAATATAATTATCTTAATAACTATTTCACACATGAAGTCGGCGTCGTGTGTCGCGCGGTGTCGGGTATCCGGCCTCGGAATCGCCGGAACACTACACCTTTCGGCCAAAATTCTTCCTTCGTGAAGGTCGACAGATGTTCAGTCGGCACCCTCACCACAAACGAATTGAAATTCACGCTGTGGCGAGACTCCAACCGCTCGACCCTCAGAGTGAGCTTGGTCTTGATGCTGATATACTCTACAATCTCCGCGACCTTTGTAGAGTAATGCAACCGGGACACGTACAGTGGCGTCACTGGTACAGCAGGACGCAGCAGGAAATTTGGCCCGCTCGGTGCAGTGCCGCACTGGTTGCGACAAGCTGGCTTCCTCTTCTTCTTCTCCACCTTGATAAAGCCATCTTTGTCGCACGTATCGTTTTCAATGTTACGCTGTGGCAGATCCTTGTGAGTAGATTCACAGCGCTTCTGCTTACCCCCTTTAACTTCATGCCGCTTGGGTTGCGACACAGCCGGTTTGCTGGCGGTGACAATAGCAGCGTAGGCACACTTAGGGGTCGACGTACCTACACGTGTCGTTACCTCTGCCGGTGTTGAGGCAGGGACGGCGGCGGGACACAATGCATCGCACACAATATTGGCAGCTGGTGACGTAACTAAATTCGCCGACTCAAAACTGCCGATGGAAGCATTTCGCGCCCCGCGACGCATGTTCACATTGCAAGCGTCAGGTGACCTACTTACAGAAACAGCCTTGCGTAACAATACTACTTCGGCACGTAAATCACCTATGGTGTTATCCGACGCCTCCAACTTGGACTGCACCTCAGCCAGGCTTGTTTTCAGGGATGTGATGTCCTTCAACAGCCTGGTGGCGTCAACGTGGTCGAATGTGACAGGGGGCAGCCTATGCAGCTCCTTTGCCACGAAAGCGGGCACGTCGTCCGGATCAGTGACCTTTAACAGGGTTATGATGTCCTGGATGCTCTTCTCCGTTCCATCCCTCCTGCGGGATGGCATCTGCTCGATCTTTCCAAGCGTCTGGAATAGCAGCATCTTGCCACTGCTTATCTCATCTTCTTTGAAATTCGACTTGCATATCTGCAAGATGCTCACTTCGTCCATGGTATCGATGGCATGTTGTATGAATGCCAACAACTCGTTGGCTATAAGCTGCTGTGAACCCATAGCTTCAATGACGGGCAGCGGTTAAACCGCGCAATACGTGTACTAAATATTTGTACTGTGGTAACACGTCCGTATCCGAGCGCGCATCGCACTGCACTGCGATATATATATAGGTACCATCACTCGCTCTAGTTCGCAATGTAGATCCTGCACAACTTTCAGGTTGTGTAATTCTTAAACGGAGCTTATGGCTGTAAAATGGTCAAGCAATCATCATATTGATTTTAAAATATCTATTCAGCGATATCCCACATAATATGGTAGGTGACATTTTTTTTTGTTTCTCTCCCCTTTTCGTATTTCACGGCCGCCATTTTGATTTTTTTTAAAACGAAGCCTATCCTATAACCATTGCACTGCTTAGACAAATCGATAGACATCTTATTCATTAAAATCCATCCAGCCATTGGGCTGCTTCGAGGGTATAAAGAATCCCACACACATAGATACATAGTTACAAAGATACATAGATAAGCGTGAAAAACACAACCCTGTCCTTGCCGTCGCGCAGTCGGGTAAAAAATATTATATATTATAGGGTATCAAAATATTCCTCCGCATCACTGTCTACTGGTAACGTGCCCAGAACGCTGGCAGCATTTCCACATTGTAGTCGTAGAACATGAACAAACATAATGTCCCAATAATAAGAAGGCCTTTTAATAGAATATACTGAAAAACATTTGCTATCTACGAGCGAAAATTAATATAATTCTAACGTAAATCTCTACCAAACAAAGTTAAGTTCGTAACATTAGTACGATAGCATCCATTCCGATATTATAAAGTATGAAGTACTTTAACCGTGGAGCGAACATTTATCATAGCTATAACGCGACGAATAACAGTCAGTGTAACTTGTATCACTACGTTAAGAGTTGGAGAAGATAAAATACGTACTATTCGGGATATGCACACGATAACGACGACTGAAGTAAATGGTCATGAAAAGAAAACAAAAAAGTAATGTCTCTCCAGCAGGACCACTCCAAAGTTAGGAAACATAACTAGCAGGAAACAATTTACAGAAAATGTATTATTTTGTACCCTAATATTAAAACTTAACTTAAATTTAACCATGGAGCCTCATGATCCTTCTCCATACGTCTAGGCCGGTAAAAACCTTTTAGAATTTGATTATATTAGCGTAAAGAGTCCGCCTAAATGGTGGTCGGTCGTGCGATGCGATGGTGCGAATTAACAATCAAAAAGGTATCTAGGTATGAGATAAAATGGTGTTTGTATCAATCAAAATCAAAAGTTTTTATTTCACATAAACCATTACAGGCGCTTATGAAAAGTCGAATTTAGGTGCACGGTTCCAATTAGTCGTTTCCTGTGGAGAAGAGCCGGCAAGAAACTTCATGGTTACTCTTTTAAAATCCATATCTTTAACAATTTGAGTGGGTACAGTTATGACTTAGAATAGTTATGAGAGAGCAAAGTAGACTTAAGAGCAGGAACCACACAAAAAAGCAAAACGAAAAATATGGTCACAAATTAACTAGGTATCCAGGCATATAGCAAGTCTACAAAGCTCTCACATTTACAAAAGGTAAAAGGAAGCTAAACTATATAAAACAAGTGACATGGTTAATTGTCATTATAACACATTACAAAGAAAATTTGAAAATATTATGAACATAAATTTGATTGAGCTTAACAATTTCGTAAGATCGCATTGCATGGTCACGCGTCATGGTCGCCGACCTGTGTTTTAAAGTGGTTTGGGTCTGTGATGATCAGTACCTATGTGGCGTATTATTTCGCGTTATATGCAGTGAATCTTCTGATCTCACTCGTATCCGGTAACGTTAGGCAATGGCTTTCAATTACATTGAACAGAAATAAATTAGCCAGTGTGCGCCAAATTAAAAGTGTAAATCCTTCAAGGCTTATACAAGCTTAGTTTTAGTATATACTAAACCTGAAACTAGTTTGTTCAGAATGACTAGGAGAATCGATTGACATATTTTTTACACCACTTTTTTTCACATTGTTTCTGTAGATTTCTACCCATAACAGTGGCCGGGAATAGACACCTTGAGGCTTGAGATGGTCCGCTCGGTCAGTTTCCGTGTATTAGACAACCCCTGCATAGCACATCTCAGGCATTTCACACTTTACTAAGGAACATAACGCGACATAAACTACGGTGTAACTTGGAGATTTATTAAAAAAAAACACATATTCAGGCAGTTCTGATGAAAATCTTGTTGGGGTGTCTCGGTTTTTGTATATACTAAAAATAACGTTGTATAGTATCGACACCATCTAGGTACTCGGTGTACTTATTTGGAGCTAGTATCGAGATCGACATGACCCTATAAGATCTACCAAAAAAGTACTTGAAAATAGGCGTTTTTTTCCCGTGCCTATACCTAGTACTGTTTCAAAGTCATGAGAATGATCACCAGCGTACTGCTGTGTGCTTATTCCGTATACAAGAGGCAAAACGTAGTGATCATAGCAGATTATTGTTCATAGAAGTGTTCTGCGGAGAAAGTCGAAGTCAAATAATATAAATGTAGCAACAGCTACGTACATGTTCACGTTCGAGCGTGGTAAGCAGTGTACAGTAACTCCTAATAACTTGAATACAATTTAATATAATTTGAGCAGCCTCGGAAGTACGTAACTATAAGTTAGTTTAAACAATGTAATAGACATTGAGTATGCAGACCACACCGCAGCGTAGGGCGGGGCAGAACGAAGGCTGTAATGTATCTTGCTGAATACAAAATGTATTCCTAGTTCTAGTAACTGCGGGTAATTTATAAAAGAGTACATACCTACTTTAAATACACTGCTGCGCTTACGTATAACCTAAATAAAGTACTTAGTAGTAATAAGTTAACCTAATTAGTTAGAAAATTGTAGCACCGCGCGGTGTGGTTTATTTTCATTCTGCTCGGCATATTGCATTCTTGTAATAGGATCTCTCACAAGAGACATACTGCTCGAAATCATTACTAGCTAGTGAACAGTCTACCGGCAGACATAAAGAGTGAAACAAATAAAAACAGATTTAACATAAATTGAAAAAACATTATTTAGAAATGTGTTAAAGTGCTACCTATAATAAGTCTTAAATAAGAAGCCTAAAAAGTGTATAAAGACTCACCAGATCCCACAGTCAAACCATTACTACGGTTTTGTGGGGCTTAGTTTATAATTTATTTGCGAATGTGAACTTAAAATAAAATAATCATCATCTGCCTAGCCTTTCCCCAACTACGTTGGGGTCGGCTTCCAGTCGAACCGGATACAGCTGAATATTAGTATTTTACATGGAGCGACTGCCTATCAGACCTCCACAACCCAGTAACTGGGTAATACGATACTCTTGGTAAGACTGGTTGTCAGGCTTTCTGGCTTCTGACCAACAGTAACGACTGTCAAAGATCTACAAATGACAGCCGGGACCAACGGCTTTACGTGCTTTCCGAGGCACGGAGGAAACTCGCTATGGTAAATGGTCACCCATCCACAGACCAACCTCGGCAAGCGTGGCTTAACCCGGAAGATCGATCTATGCGGCTGTAATTATTTAGTCACGAGCTCCTCCTTAACTTAAAATAAAATAATAAATAATAAAAATAGTAGTTTCAGTGCTGGTGAGGCCACTTGTTGTAAGTTGATGACGCTGCTGTTCCACACCGATAGTCCGTAGTTGGATGATTATCCCACATTCTGTGTGTCGACTGACGGCCGTTTTCAATAACCTATCTGTTGACGGTTTTCCCTACTAGAGATAGAAAGACATACGGTCCATAGAAGTAATGTCAAACTATCACTAATGAGGCAAATCGCCGATAGATAGGGTATTGAAAACTATCGTAAGTCTCCTTAGTTCCATGACTAAGGAGACTTACAGCCTTTTAGAAAATTGTACATATTGTGATATTTAACTTATGTACACTGTTCGGGCATCCAAAATAACCTTCGACTGTAACACAGCGTGGTAAACGTCAAACTAAAATAACATCATGATAACAATATTAAAATGTGTTTATTTTTGTTTGTTTTTTATAAAACTGTTTAAACATGTAATTAATAAGATGCAAAATGAATAAAGGAAAATTTTAAAATTCTACAGGCTGTTAACGCATTCGTGTAATTCCTTCAAACCGCGTGATCTACTGGTGACACTGATTGACTCTGCATAGGTTTTTTTTCAGAATGAACAAAAAAAGTTTTCAAAAAATGAACCGTGGTATTCTGTATCTGAGTAATTTTAGCGTCCCAAGTTAACTGACTGCGTGGAGCGATATCGCGCTAGTCGTACCCGTCAGCGGTGTCGCCGTGCCTTCATTCATTTATGCAAGGCATCGAAATTTTCTATCACATAAAAAAAAATTGGGAAAAAAAAAATATTTTCATTCAATCTAAATCCCGTGCGGGGTTAATCTATACCATTAATAGATCATATGGTTTGAAGGAATTACACGAATTCGTTAACACCCTGTATAACTTTATTAAGATGAATAAATGGAATCATAATGTTGAAATTTAACAAATGCACTTTTAAATATGTGGATAAGTAGACTAATTACAAAAATTACATAATATTAATAGTTCATCCGTCAGTCATCTGTAAAGACATCCTTACCTATCTAAACTGCAGAAATATGGATAAATGGTTAAAGTTAACCCATTTATTGAAAAGCCTACAATGTTTCACACATGCAAAGTCCCAAAATAAAGCACGTATGATTGCTTTTATCAGGAATTTTGAGTAAAGTACAGACTAACCAATCTTGTGTAAATAAGTTCCCGCTGACCTCTGCGGGAGGCAGCAGGATGTGTACACTTCATCCGTTTTACTTCACTAGTGGGAGCTTTTTCTTTTGCTAAATAATTATCAAACGCTCTGCATCCGTGTGTCGGTTCACTTTGATAGAACGAGCGTGCACATATACACACACACATACAAAGCACAGGAGATGACTAAAGGTGACCATAGACTTGTCATCACCACAAGCGGTTCACACAACGATTGGAATTATTCTTTGCATTCGCTCAGCAACCTCGCACACAAGTCCTCGACGTATGCATTGCTTGACTGTCAATACGTTTAATGATTATGAAAAATACTCGGCTTACGCTTGTGGTAAAAAGTGTGCGTGCTCCTTAATGGCAGGACGGGGGTAAACACCGTAAATTGAGTCGTGTGTTAATGTATTTATTTACATCCGAGCGCTTTCGGGCCCGCAGTCGCTACAGATCGTATAATACTCGCTAACGTTATTAACACGCTTCCTCAGAGTTGAGTTGAGTTACTTAGCTGAGACCTGTCTCTGAGAGATATCTCTTTATAAGAATTTTAACAACCATGCTGTATACTAGATGGTAAATGTTGACTTTGCTCCTTCGACGAGCTCCATATACCTCCATAGTTTGACCATAATTTAATTTTGTTTATTACCTACTGCTACACCATTACTTATTTCATCTCATATTCCTTATGTCCCTGCATATGGCACGCAGTGAAAGCACAGTTAGTATTTAGTCGCCGAAAGAGCAAATAAAGACGAGGACAACTAAACATCGAGACACATTGAGACATATTCCGAGTAGGGGACAAAAATGGCTTGAAAAGAAAAAAACTACTACAAAAAAACAAATTAATTAATTACCTATTATAAAATTAACAGTTACAGAAGCGGTGCCTTCAATTTGGTTGATCGTGGAACTTCTGAAACTGTTAATTTTATATGGTAACTATTATATTCGTTACTGAAGTCGGTTTTCTTTTTTTTTCTTTTTTATGGCCTCAATTATAACATGGTTTGGCCTACTAAAGACGCTGCTTGTAACCCAATCATATTATAGGTACTTTTCGTCATTGAGGAGTTCCATTGTCTTTACCTGAAGGTCTTCCTCAGATCTTCACCAAATTTAAATGGCAAAAGATCGGGCTCACCGTTTAAAATAAAAAACACCCATTTCGGTGCATATTAAGCCGAATCACTACGAAGGTGATCGCCGAACACCATGTTCGGTAATGGTACGCACACGCGAACGACGTGTTCGATATTTGTGTTCGCGATGTTCGTTTTCGTTCATGCGTATAGGAGCATTGACCAGAAAAAAAACTAAAAAAAAACTGGTGTGTTAAGAGCCTCCTTCTGTTTGAAGAAATCGGTAAAAAAGGGGCAAGTAGGGCGAAGTTAACTTCACTCCTGACTAGCTACTCTACTCATACTGCGTCCTACTAATGCTTAAGAACTGTTTAAACTAAACAAATTACAGAGAAACTTAAGAAATTACTCCAATTATAAAAGCATTGGCGCCATAACTCGTAATGCAAATAACATGAGTCGCAATTAGCGGCGCTGACACTATTATATTAGTCGCGCAGGAAATCCGCGGGCGTCACGCCGCCGACGACGACGCCCGGGAATTAATTGTAGTTCCCACCATACATGGCACATAGCCGTAGCAGCACAGTGTACGAGGAAAATAAACGTCTGCGTGGAACTCAAGAGACAGTAGAAAAACGAAAAAAATAGTTTTTACAAAATAGAGCAGTCATTGGAGCCATACACAACTAGATAATTTATTACTAACAAGCTTTTAGCAGAATTCGACAATCATCTCTTAACACACCACTAAAGTTTCTAGAATAATATAATTCAATCATGATTCCAAAAACACGTGGCGCCATCTATTATCGTTACTGTTGTTTTCCTCGGGAAGATTACTTTTTTCGGAATAAAAGGTACCATGTCCGTTTCTGTACACCTGACAACGTATATGCAAAATTTCAGGATGAGCGGTTCAGTAGTTAAGGCGTAAAAAGGTAACAAATTTACTTTCGCATTTATAATATTAAAGTTAGGATTAGGATATAATTAGGAACTACACTGATTAAACCTATACTCGAAAGTAGCTAGTAGGTTATTTACAAACACCGTTCTGGCGTAAATGACCTTGTAATGACTAATTTTCTTTACAACTATACGGGAAGCCACGCTAAGTCAAATATTATGACACAAAGTTTCCATGCAGGTGTAGTTAGTGAACAAGCGGTTACGAGTAGCCTCATCGTTACAACATTACATTCTCGCACATCCTGCGTTAAGTACGCGCCGCCGCACCGCACCGCGCCGCACTGGTTAGAACACGCCTCAACTACGCAGAGAGACCGAGGCCACAAAGTTAGCGGGCGACAGTATACAGCAAAGGGTTCATATTGGAGATTATTACTGCGATTTATTTACTACGTCTCATAATGAGGCTAAGAGCCACGCGGTTGACGACTCAGTCGGCAGTGGCCATAGCGTTCTCCTTCAATGCAAAAAAGTTTATAATTTTTAATGGGGGGAAATATCACACAAATACAAGGTTACTCGGAATGAGGGTACTAATTGTTGGCCACCGGTTGAGAATAAAGGATTCATAATAGAAAACCAGACATTTCAGTATAAACATAGATATTTATTACTTCCTTCAACATAAACCACAAATACACTCGGTACAATTCCAATTATTCAATACATAATGATTTAATCTGTACTTACACTTGTATCTGAAGTGTTACCATTTAATCCAAAATTACACAGTAAGTATCACTTGATGTTCACACCTCGACGTCTCTGACAAGACTGCCGAATGACTACCAATAACTTTTTAATCATGAACGAATGAATGATCGATTGAGTGAATGTAAGTAATATGACAGTTACCAGAGACAATCTAATATGGTATTACCAGAGACAAGCTAACATAATCCAAAAGCGTATTAAAGTATAAGTCGCGCGCAGAAGGTTTGCCGATGACTGCCCCTCCCACTACACCGACCGCTACCCGCGCTCGTCTGGCATACCTACTAATGCTCGTCTGGCATTAGTAGGTATGCCAGACGAGCGCGGGTAGCGGTCGGTGTAGTGGGAGGGGCAGTCATCGGCAAACCTTCTGCGCGCGACTAGTACCCATAATAATGAGTAACTTTTGTTCTACCACTTTCCCCAAAAGTTAATAGTTTAGGAGAAATAGCTGTTCAAAAATTACAAAAAAGATATCCTAAAATCTATCTATCCTCAGTCATGATCAGCTGTGTTAGTTACATTTTAGGTCATATTTGGGGTCACAAATTTGAAGCTCCATTTTCGGAATTCGTAACTAAAGAAGGGACGAATTTTTTTTGAAATAACTGGAATAATAATTATTTTACATGGAAATAAAAACCGTCGAATTTTGAAATTTTAACACTTGCTTTATAACCGTCATCATTTATACATAAAGTAAGCCTGCGGATAAGTACCCCCTTTCCAACTAACCTTGTATAATATACTCTACTCTGCAGCTACAACATAACACATTAAAATAAAACATTACTTCATTGACGACTAAGCTCTAAGAACATATCTATCGATAAAGCAATATCGATGAATATTTTTCAGAACTGTGAATCATTCAAAAAATATAAAAGCTAAAATTTATGTAGAAACTATCATAAAACATTATAAACATGGCAGCTTTTGAGCGTGATGGATAGAATAAATGAGAGCGCGCCAAGTGCTAGAGAAGACTATCATCATATCGACAAGGTTTCTTTTGAGCAATGATTTATCGATAACTTATATTGACATTAGTCACATCTCTTTGCGGCTTTTTTGTCTTATGTCCAGTTTGACAGTTTGGGCATAAGTGAGTTGACAGCGGGACAATGTTCCGAGTTATCGGTGATCACGTTGCTCTATGTACTGAGGCAGTCCACTCAAAGCTTCTGCGATGTCATGTCATGGTTTTTTTTTATAAACTTTATTTCGGCAACATTTATGCAAATAACTCTACCTAACCCCTATTTATGCTATACTAGCTTCTGCGCGCGGTTTTACTCGCATCTTATTGGAGCTATGTACTCGATGTTCCCAAATAAAAAGCATTCTATACTGGGTGTAAGGGACGGTGTACCGAAAACTGAAACAGTGAATTCAACCCATTAATCTAAATCGACAATAAGTGGGTTTTTTTCTCGGAATTTTCCGAATTTTCTGAAAATTACTAATTTGCCTATTATTTATTGTATTTCAATAAGTGTTTTGGCAGGTAAATAAACTGGGTGTAAAGGACAAGTTACCAAAAATTGACACAGTGAATTTAGTTCTTTATTTTGAATTGAAAATCCGTAGAAAATATCAACGAAATCTTAAGAAATTTTCCGATTTATAAAAAAATACATTTTATTTTTGCAACGTGCTGTGTGTCCTAATAGGATTGCTTATTTTACAGAAGAGAAATGTAAAATTTGTGAAAAGAAAAATCGGAAAAGTCGGAAAATTTTCACTTATTTTCAATTCAGAATAGGCTGAATTCACTATTTCAGTTTTCGGTACACCTTCCCTTACACCTGGTATGTTAATCCAGGATATTATCTATCATGTGCTAAACAACCAAATCCGTACAGCCGTTTATGTGTGATTGAGTAAGAAACACCCGAAGATGGATGGATGGATATCCGTCCATCTTCTAAAACTTTGACACCTATAATATAAATATGTAGGATGTTCTTCTTTAATTATATCAGTGTGTGTTGCTGTCAGTGCATTGACTTCAACAAATATGATACTGATAACATCATCTCTTTACACTATCAAGATCAAAATAATTTATCTGTTATTAATGGAATATTTTTTATTTAAATTAAGTTCCTGACACACATCTAAATAATGTTATCGACGTTAGTCTAGACAAAATAATCTTAGTTCGCCTTGACTCTAAATCAATATGTTGTGTGTAGAAAATTGAAAACAGGTAGAAATAAAACGAGCTTTTATAACATGTTCTGTAAAACTGAATGCTAAGTACAGGTTTTTATTAGGACTTGTGTGACTAGCAGTTTAAGGTTTTGCCAGCTGAGTTAATAAACACGGCAACTCTCGTTGTACTATATCAATAAGGCAATGCTTCTGATGAACTCCTAATCGTCAATTGTCGCCCCCTGTAGATCTCTCTCTGTTTCTGATGTGGTTTCCACCATTATGCTAAACGTTTCAAGGAAGGAGCGATGCAAATGAACGCCAGGAGCCGTCAGTAACGGCCACTTTGTACAGATAATTGCTTCGTAATTTTACTGTTACTCTAATTGCAGCCGCCCGTGGCCACCGCACTGCACTTCATTTAAATACTCCTTCCTTATTAAGAAAGGTCTATCTTAAACCACTGTAAAACTTGTTTAAAATAGACATTATTCGATCCATGATAAATAAGAGATTATGACGATTGCTACTTTAAGTAATTGCTTCCGCGTTTGATATCCATCTTAGAGGATTAATAAAAACTTTGAGATAAAAAAAACTGCTTTGATTAAAAAAATCAAACCTATCAATATATATAATACGAATTAATGTGTGCTTCCTATAGACTTTCTTTTGAATTGTAATATTCTTCGTTCAAACGATTTTTTTTTCTAAATTATATGTGAAGCGCCACATCACTAACTTAATCTAATTGATCGCTTGTCTCTGGTCTAGTGGCCTCACAGTACGCGGATCCGCGCTCCGCCACTAGTTCGCACCGCGTCATTACGAGTACGTACGCGAGCACGTGAGCGACACTTAAACTCCTATTATTACACATAACGCGAACAATCCGCTAATGTCCCGTCCCCTCCCCTACCTCTCAGATTTACATATAATTGCGCACGCGGCGTCATTACCCCTTACCACGGAACACGACACACTGTTACTTGACTTCCTATATCAGTTTCTCGTACACACACACGAAAACAAAGTTCGTTTACACGAAAGTCAACGGGGTACCTATCACTCGCGGTTCTCTTTGGAAGACACGCAAGGTCACGGTAATGAGCGTTGCCTATGTGTGCGCGCACTTGCGATAAAGATAGGAAGTGAAATCTCCGTATAGCACATAGTCTGTGACCACGATATACCAGCGATACGTACTGTCGTTAATAGCACACGACACGACCCACTCACTAAACGACCGCTAGTTTGTGTCACAAGCGTGTTTTATAATAAGTATGTCGGTCGTTTAGGCAGTTACGCGATTATTATTGCAGAGCTGAAGAAATATTGTCGAGGGAAATGTGTTGGCGGTTTACAACTGTCATGTTAGTTTCTGTTGAGAGTTATGTTCTGTGACCTACGCCTACACTCGCTGAAGATAGAGTTGTGTTAATTTTAGTAGATTTTGTGGGCAATTTTCATATTTAGATTAGGCAGTTAGAGTGCGTCGTTTATATAGATACTGTTACTACGCGGATATTGGCAACTTAGTGATGATTGGTGCTGCCAATCTGTCTGATATGATTCAAATATACTTGTGAACTAAGAACACTCGGCCAATCTTCTAGATTAAAAACGGGATCCTTAAATAAATGATCTTGGTCCAGCAATCGACTGCGATAGGCTGAACTGAATGATTTATTGATTAGTTCTTCAATCGCTCGAAAATGTCGTCAATTTCGGAGTGAAACCGGCAGAGTCGCTACCTATTCAAACAACACAATCATCTTATTCGTGTACGCAATGTGATAAATGATCACAGTTTCGATAATCTTGCGACAAGTTGTTAGTGTGCGTGTAGTTGCGTTTAATCGCGTGACAAATGTCGCGTAGGTACAGCGCGTCACCGCGTCATTCGTACTCGCATTATGAGCTTACCCGACAAATTAGTCGCGTATTTACCACGCACTGTTTATCGAGCTGCTATTATTTGTCACTAACTGCTGGTTATTTAAACTTCACACTTTGGTTTAATCCACGTCATTTCATTTAAATACATTATTGTGCGGCCTATACATTTTATTTAGCACTAATGCGCGTTTATTTGTATAGCATGCATGACATGTGTATCTACTAGCGTTTTTCCCGCGACGTTGTCTGCGGAGATTTTGGATAAAGACATTGGTGTTATTTGATTTGAAGAGTATTTATACCAAGTTTCAAGTCAATAAACACAGGAAATCATAAATCATCATCGTCATCGTATAACCCCTTATGGTTGTTTTAAATCTTAAAATACGTGTTCTATTAGACATATAGTTAGTCATCAACAATGTATAAACTGTACGTAGGTATTACCATATATGAATCTCCATCCAGTTTTGATTTGAGAAAGTTCTAGTGCCAAATGTTCGTCTTTAGAAGAACTTAATCATTTTCACTTAATTAATTATCTGTTTTACCCTTATTGTGCTTTGCTATGAATGGAACACTATACCGATTTAATGTTAAGAAAACTTTAAAAATCGACGAGCAGCAAATAAAATATAGTTCCGAACAGGATTATCTATAAAGAAGTTCTGAGCCAGCTTTAAGTTAGCAAGATCTGAAAATCAGCTCTAGCGAAACCCTTATTATACTAAATTATACACTCACTTATTCATCCGCTTCATTCTCATCTTTATTTTATTAATTTTAACTTTGAAAATGATACACTTAATTTTTTTCTAAGTATACCCTTCTACTGAAGCGTTTTGCAAAATGTGAACGAAAATATCATAAATATTACATTGTATGATAATAACAACTTATGATAACGATAAGGATAGGGATAAATACGTTTTACAAAAAAAAAGACATCTGATAATCGTGGATGACTAAGGTGTCAAAGTCACAAGTTCATAAAAATCAATTGCAAAGAACAAAAACTATCACTGTAGAATCTTGTCAAATAACTATAAAATCTATCTTCGTTAAAGTCTAAACAAAATTTTTTAACTTTCGGATAATCCTTTTAACTCCTCTAAGTAAGCCCAATATACTTATGCTAGAAGTCAGCTTACGGCAACAGTGCAACGGGTGGGGTTCGAACTCACGAACACTTGATCACCAGACAGATTAAGTGTTGGACTATTAGGGCACGCCGCGATAGCGGCGGTAAGACCCGTAATGGAGGAGTGGCTGCAGAGGCGTCATAGCGCCCTCAGCTTCCGGCTGACGCAGGTACTCTCGAGACATGGCTGTTTCGGGAAGTACCTGTGTCGCATAAGCCGGGAGCAAACGCTTGGTTGTCACCTCTGCGTCGACTGCCCCGAGGACACGGCGCTGCACACGCTGCAGGCGTGTAATGCGTGGGCGACGCAGCGCCGCGAACTAGTCGCGGTGGTTGGACCTCTCGCTTCCCGTCGTGCTCCTGTCCATGGTCAGGAGCGAGAATGCGTGGAAGCCGTCGCCCCCTTCTGCCAGGAGATGATGGTGATCAAAGAGGGAGCGGAGAGGAAGAGAGAGGCAGCTGCCACTCTCCCTTTCCACGCCAGACGCACCGGGCGCCGGAGGACGCGCGTCGATCTCCGGCCACCGTTGTGTGTGGCCTGCGGGCGGCGGGTTAGGGGACCCGTCGCCCAAGAAGTAACAGGCCCGAACAGGCGGCGTGCAGTGTTCCGCGCGTGCCTCCAGAAGAACGTGAGGCTAGGCCCCACAGTAGGAGAGGTCAACCAGGGGCTAGCGGACCGAGGCCTGCCGGGGTTGCGGTACATGCAACTGCGAATCCCGCGACCCCGGCCAAGGGTCAGGAGAAGGAACACCGTGGGTTTTTAGCCGGTAAGAGTCCGACATAACCCTTCACCTTCCCCGGGCGAAGGGCATCCAAGAGGAATTTAACAAGAAAAGAAAAAAAAATGCTTTGTACTATCATTATTTTCGCTAATCAATAATAATCCTTTACTTTGATTTGATGCCACATAATTCAATATGCAGACTGATATTAAATATTATTTTTATCTAAATATGTAACGTGACACATTTTAAATAGCAAATACGTCATCACTATTAGCCGTAAGATGATTATGTACTAATACTTGATAAGGGAAAACCCCCGTACCCGTACCTGTTGTTTGGTTAACCCCGAGAAAATTGTCACAAGAGAGAGTAGGCTCGGTAGGTAGGAGATAATAATGCAGATGAGCTATTCTCATAAGCTTAAGTAAGTTCTATTCCCGGCTCAGGTCTTTTGATGAATCTTTGAAAGCAATATTTCTTACTTTAAAATAATAAAATGAGGTCTCCTTTATGTTGTCTATTTCTAATGTCCATGTACGATCTGTTTGTCCGTTATGATCTCCATCTTTCGCCTTTGCTTCACACAGTTATGTATCGGAATATTAGAAAACGTAAGTAGGAAGTCTATGTAGGTACTTTAGTCTACTGCTTTTCTGGTGGCAAGCAGTTTTAGTGTTTGAAATACGATAGTGAGGATAAGAAGATAGAAGCATAATAATATTATTATGGTTTTTATCTAATAAATTGCCTAGGTATTGGTCTATCAATATTACTATATCAGTATTTAAAAAATAATTACTTCTTATTTATGATTAATTACGGTTTACTCACGTGCATTTTTCGGGATTGCCAGACTAGTAATCCCGAAAATGCACGTGAGTAAACCGTAATTAATCATAAATATGAATGTGTCTCACGAAAGTTAAAACAATAAAATAATTACTTCTATTTTAATTGTTTTAGGTTTGTGTAATTAAATAACACAACCACAAATATTAGCTTGGGACGAAAGCCTAGACAATGTGTAAGCTTATAACTCACAGTTTAATAAGTCATTACTCCTATCAATATAGATATAACGATATCATTACTAAATCGATGTCGGTGGATAATTGATCTTCTTTCGTATCAGCAGGAGCTATACAAAAATAGCTCATGCTGTGGTGAAAAGATTGGCCAGTCATTAAGTATAGCCACTCGTGGAGCCTCTTTTCATGTACCCTCTGTGGATGTGGCCAAGAGTATAAGGCATAAGTTACAAAGTCTATCAGCTAAATCTGCATCATAAATGTAAGTACGCAACTTTAACATAAACTGCTTATTTCTCGTTCTCACAAATACTGAAACACTGGTAGTGTCTCCTCAGGTATAATTGATGGATTTAGTTAAACTGTGTGCAAACAGCAGCGTACGGACAAATGTATTTGTGATCCTTAGTAGGCGCTAACGATTTTGTTCTTTTGGTTATAGGACCGATAGGTAAACCTGCGCTCAAAATAGGCATGTTGACAACATCAATAAATTGCAAATCAAATTAGTCCGCCAGTTAGAGTTTTGAATAAAAAATAAACTTAAAAAAAAATAAAAACCGACTTCAAAGAAATACTAAAAGGAGTAAAATAATTACCATAATATAAAATTAACAGTTTCAGAAGTCGGTGACTTATATTTGCTTCAGTATAGAGTTGCACCGACTTCTGAAACGGTTAATTTTATATTATGGTAATTATTTTACTCCTTTTAGTATTTCTTTGAAGTCGGTTTTTACTTTTTTTTAAAGTTTATTTTTTATTAAATACGTTTTAGTGTCATAATTTTAACCCCCTCCTTCATTATCCCTTCTTTTTGGCTTTGACGTAGTCGGGCATAAAAAGTCCTTTCAAATGATACCTTACACGATATAATGAAAACATTCCAAAGGGGGGGAGGGGGGACACGCACCCTCTCCTCTTTTTCAGTAGTCAGTTCCCAACAACAAATATAAACAAAGCAATATTAGTAATTTGAGAATTTTGCTTTGATCCGATGAGGAGTTCCGTCCCATATCTCTGAAGTTCATGGCCTAATCATAACAAAATTTATATGGGACCAATCGGGAAGTATACCCTTTCGAACACAAAAAGAATTTTTCAAATCGGTTTCTAAATGACGGAGATATGAGGTAACAAATATAAAAAAAAAAAAAAAAAAAATACAACCGAATTGAGAACCTCCTCCTTTTTGAAGTCGGTTAAAAAGAATGGACACGTATTTTTTCTTTTGTTAAATCTATGAATATTTGGAAAGATAAAACGCATCAAAACTCGAGAGTGGGGGCTTGTGACGTCAGAAGCAAGTAAAGTTGTACTGTCTTGTGACGTTTTGTCAATTTCAAAAGTGTCGTTTCTTCGTCAATTTTGGTTTACGTAACAAAAGAAAAAATACGGGTCAAATATTTTTTGATAATCTAACTGACGGACTACTTAGATTTTTTCACTCAAATACCCTATTGATTGTGATTCAAATCCCCGATATCAATATTTAAGGATAATACCAATGTGATGAGTTTTTCTACAATAAGTACAATGTAGTAAGTAAAGTAATCTGCTAATGACGTAAACTGATGACCGCATAACTGATGAATTTCTTAAATTTCTAGAAACCCTGGTAGGTAACTGTGATAATCTATCAATAATCTAATTCATCATCATTCAGCCGAAACACAGCCATTGCTGGACATAGGCCTCCTCCAAGCATCGCCACATCGACCGGTCCTGTGCTTCTCGCATCCAGCGGATTCCCGCGACCTTCACCAGGTCATCGGTCCACCTTGTGGGAAGCCTACCCACGCTGCTAATAATCTAATTAGAAATATAATATGTGGCATACCCTGTATTTATATAGATAATAGTAAAACTGTAATTGTGTCTGTTATTGTGAGGAGAAAATAAACATTATTATTATTATATTTATCAAGATCCCCGATCGCAATCCAAATATCATAATAAAGTTTAGCACAGAGAACCACTTTAACCGGCGCACCTCGGGAATAGTCGAACGAAACGTCTTCGGAAATTGGAGTTCCACGTAGAGGTCTCGTAAATTAGTGGAATCCGAAGCGATGGGAACAATCAGTATAATTTGCATTATAAAGGCCCGGCCTCGGCTCCTCGGCTCCTCGGCGCCAAGCCGGGAATTTTTCTTATTTTCCCGACCGACTTTTTTAAATCTCACCTTGATCCAGGCAATGAGTTCGCAAATTACGTGGATATTCCATGCATACGAATCACCGGCGGCCTCCGGAGAGTATCATAACGTACTAACACTACCTTCATCATAACTCATCATACCACACATTCTCCAGCCAAACAGCAGCATTGCTAAACGCTTATTCGATATTAGAATAGCCAAAAATACAAAAGAACGTCACCGATAGCTAATGAAACAAGGTATAAAGTTACTGACGACATGCGTGATGTGTTTTTAATTATTCTATGAAACAAATCGAACAAAATCTACTCATTAGAACAACGTATACCATTCTATTCCTCTAGTTATATCGAAATGTGTCAGTACTATCTACATCAACAATAAAATTCTTAAGCTATTTTTTTCGCGTAGTCTAGATACAGGATGTAAACGAATTCGTTTAATTCCTTTAAACCACATGTTCTATTACTGACGTAGATTCACCCCGCACGGGATTTAGCTTGATTAAACATTAAAAAAAAAGTTTTTTTCGTGCGGTAGGTGTGAGTGCTCGTATCTAAACCACGTAAATCAAATTCTAACAAAAATTTGGAAAATAGAAAAGGTCTAAAAATTTGTTTTTGGTCATTATTTTCATTGCCAAGCATAAATGAATGAAAGCACAGCGACAAAGACCCAAAAACGGCCACGACTAGTGCGATATCGCTCCGCTCAGTCAATTAACTCGGGGCGCTAAAATGACTCAAAAACATCATATTTTCTTTTATTCTTATTTTGTCTTATTATATCCCATGCCAGATCAATCTGTGTTACCAGTAGATCATACGGTTTGAAGGAATTAAACGAATTCTTTTACACCCTGTATAGTTTTGGCTAGCCTTTTCCCAACTATGTTGTACTCAGCTTCCAGTATATCCAGATCAGAGGAAATACCAATATTCTACACGGAGCGACTGCTGTCAGACACACAACCCAGTTACTTGGTAATGCCGATATCCTAAGGTTAGACCAGTTTTCAGACTTTCAGGCTTCTGACTACCCGTATCGACTCATAGGTATTCGTACAACACTCGGGTCCGACGGCTTAACGTGTTCACCGAGGGTGTACTACCCCATATCAAATACCAAAACATCGAATATCAATTGATCGAACACTATACTGTTTGAACATTCGATTTATAGTGTTCGATCAATTGATATTCGATGTTTTGGCATTCGATATGGTGTAGTACATCCGTTCACCGAGACATGTACAATGTATAACTGGGGAATATATTTTAAACTGGCCTTTGATGTATCTCGCGCAGTATTAGTAGAAGTACTACTCTAGTCGTCGAGTGTTGGATCGTCAACTTAAACTACTTTCCGATATTCATTGTATCATGCTCTTCACTCCCACTGAACGGAATACGGAAAATGGAAACGTTTAATATAAATTTTCTTTATTATTATTAAAAAAAGTACGCGATCGTAGTTCGCAAAATTGCATCGCACACCCGCTTTAATTTCATCAAAAACTTAATCCAATCTCGGCACATAATGAAATGTCCGCGAAATGAATTTCGCCGGGGGGAAATTGTTTTATCCCTGTTTTGCGAAGTTATTATAATATGTTAGGGCGTGTTGTGTACGGGCGGCACAGATTTTACTATATTTATATACTTACTTAGATTTTATGCAAATACTTGACTTGTTACATTTGCCTCCTAGCTCATGCACACATGCGCGGCGATCGTGTACACACACTTTCTAAGCGGGTGTTTCAAGGGAGCCCCCTTACTACTTCGTTGAGTTCTGCGTTGACGGCAATGACCTTTGTGTGCGTGCTTCGAACTATGAATATAGGAAGTCAAGTATCCGTCTGGAATGTAGTCTGTGGCGGGCGGGACCTTGTGTCTCGCTCGTTCTAAGTGGTGGCTAATTGTTTGGGGCCACACTACGTCACACTACGCGCCGCCGCCCTCTAATGCTATAAACATGGTTGTAATAAGGCGCACACGTTGCGACCGGCGCATACCGTGTGACGTCATAGAACGTGGCACTGACACATTCTGCCTGTACATTATTTAATAGCAGTTAATGTCTGTTTGATCTGACTTAAAAATATAAAACGTTCAAATGGTTACTAATCCAAAAGAGTGAATAAGTTTTATTCTACAACTTTCCCCAAAAATCTAAAGCTTTCAAAGAATTCGTAAAAAATACGGCATGATAGCATCTGTATAATTACATTTCTGGCCATATTTGGGCTCCAAATATGACGCCGTAAATTGTATGATATATTGGCCAATAGTAGCACCATTGTATAAATTAATAACTAAATAAACATCGTCATTGTGGAAATAAACTTAAACGATTACTGTTTTAACACTTGCTGTAAAACAGTCATCGGTGATACTTTAGATTGCCGGTGTGTAACTTAGTTAGTAAACTTATTAGTTTTATACCTTGTAAATAATATCTTCTATGTGCTCGAGGCTTCGTTTACTACTACTACTATAAATACGATGGCAATTTATATACACAAACAATTGTTATTATAAATTAGTTTTTGTTATAACAATCTGCTGGAAGGCATCGTTTCAAACAATATTTTATAATTGAAGTAATTGTCTACAATCGCTTTGGGAACAAGGCATGTTTTGTAAACAAACATTCACTTTGAGAAACTTGTTATTTTAATTATAAAAAACTTTATTTTGAATTACAATTTGTGTTTTCATTGTAAAAACTTTATTTTAATTGCTGTCTGTCTGACAAGTAGTTTCCAACTAATTAAATACAATAACTAATAACTAAACAAATCGAAGTAATCCTAGTGACAGCCTAGCGGTTGATCGCTTGCCTTCTGCACTAAGTTCTGACACTTTTCGAATTCATGAAGGAAAATATCGTGACGAAACTGACACACCTGAGAAGGCTTCAAATAGTTCTTGAAGGTATGTGTAGTCTGATAATGAGCATCAGGCCAGCGAGGTAGAATGCCTAAACACTTCATTCTGAGAAGAAGCCCAGCAGTGGGACAATAATGAGCTATTATGTGAACCTACTCGAAACGCTAACGACACTATGTAATAAACAAGTAGTCATAAATGTATCGATAAACATTATTGTAGCTTCCGTGTGCTACGCGACCCGCGCGTGCTACGTCTGCTACGCTCCACGTATTGCTACGTACTCGCACAACCTAAGACTGATCTGCTACGAATGTGATAGTAAAATGCAGTTTTACCACATTATAAAAAATATGCAAAAAAAGGAGAGGTAAAATAGTTGAAATAATATGTTAGTTTAGTTAATAATAGGCTAAATATAATTAAGGTTAGGTTTCCTAGTTTCTAAAGAATTATTTGTTTTTAAGATAACAAAACTTCTAATTGTTGTTGTTTCATTGTCAATGGGTTGTCTCCGACACATAACTCTCTTACAATTGTGCGTTAGTTTCTAACGCGCGCCAGTAGTACTCTAGATTACTGCCAGCGTGCGCCGCGCCGTTCATATTTCTTTTATATAAAGCTATACAAAATAGTTTCCTTTAAGACAAAGCGCAGCACAATAAAAGACAGGAGTACACTCGGTGCGGCGGCGGTGCGGTGGCGGTGCGGGTGCGTGGCAGCGGCGGAGCGGGCGCGGTGCGGCGGCGGCAGGGCGCGGCGTCGAGGCAGAGCGCTTATAAATCACGCCACTTTATCGTCTTATATTTTTATGATATTTCGCCACAAACAAAGCCACTTCGCATTTGTCTTCCGCGGCGTATCTTTGCTCTGTTATTTTTCGTGAACAATGGCCGCGTGAAATCAAATGATAATTTAAAATTTGAGTGAGCCGGAGTGCGGGGGGCTGTGCGGAGGTGTGCGGGGGGCGCGGTGGTCGGGGGCGGGTCTAAATAAATTGTTTAAGATAGAACATGAAGTCGTTCTCTGTGAGTTATGGCGGCGGTGGCATTGTGCGTCTGAGTGTGCGCGCAGACATACAATACAACAACTTTATTCGAAACATTGTTACTAAACTTAATGAGATTTATTGTAGGCAGTTATTGACTATACCTACAGTATGTTAATAGAGGCTAGTTTAAAATTAACACTAAGCATAATATATCAGCAAAAAGAAGCGTCTATGTGTAGTAATTGTACCTTAAGCCCCAAAGCCACTAGCGAGTTTTACTGCGCTAATTAAAGCACTCCATTCCTGGCTTAGTTTGTGAAACTTGCAGAAATCGACTTGCGGCTGGTTGAAAGTCGGTTGCGCAAGTCAACTTGCGCAGTTAAACTATTGGATTTGGCGCTTTAAACAACCTTACATTTGAAAGCTTTATAAACGTGACATTCAGTCGTTTGCAGCCTTGTTATGGCTATGAAATAGTTTGGCTAGTATTCCACTTATCAAATATCTTTGTCCAATATCGATGTGCAATATTTGATCATTTTTTTTTTTTGAGATTATAAATTAAAATCATCCAATTTCTTTGATCAAATGCACAATTTCTTTGATCAAACGTACATTGGACAAAGATATTTGATAAGTCGACTACTAGCCTTATCAACATGCATACCGACATATTGAAGAACAACACGTCATGTTTTCTTGTAGTATCGCGACGCTAACGTTGTAATAATCGTCAATGACGTAGTGTCTCAGTGCACTGCGTGCACGCAGATACTCATCGGTGTGTTAAGACTCACTAACGCTTCACTCAGCAATACTCATACTACATTTCCACCATTGTAACGACGCTTTTTTCAGCTGTCTATGCGTTTTCCTACAATTACAACCTCCAAGCAAATTTCAACACTACCTATAAAACATACAGTTGACATTTATTTATGACCGCACTCAGGTCGTTACCCCGAGGCTCGTGGTCCGCGGTTCTAATTCGTCGGTGGGGCGTCCCCGGTGCATTGTCATACATTATTACGTTACATTCCACAGATAACGGCACAGGACGGACTGTACTCTTGTTACACTATTGTTAACACTGATACGTATTTCGGCGGTTTGATGCTCAATTTCAGCATCATTTTGGCAGTTACATTTCGTTTTATTTGGTTTGATGGCAGTTATTCTACAGTTTTAGAGTTGAAGGTAATAATTTTAATTGATAAAATGATATTTGGGCTTACATTAAATCCGTACCTTTACAGCCGTATCATGTTCTTAAGTGTTTTTAAACTTTGGCGATTTGTATACATTATAAAAATACAATTGGAGTTACCATTATATGGTCTTTGAACTGGTAATTTTTGGAGAGTTATAAAATAAGAACTCTCAAATTTATTTATTTTTGCTTGTTTGTATTTTTGTACTTAAGCGTATAGTGTTTGTGTATTGGGCATAAGTCCTGCAGACACATAGTGTATGTGTATTGGACGTTAGTCCAGCAGACACGGTAACGTGTGAAGTTGGCCTTGTACAAGTTAACATTGTATGAGTAAGACATTGAAAAGTACAACAACAAAAATACGTGTGTTTCACCAAATGATATAATATGTGCCGTAAGAAGAGCTAACGTTGGGCCACCTCCTTATCGGTCTGGTTTGGTATCACAGGGGGAGCTAACGTTGTGCCACCTCCCTGTTGAAGATAAGATTAGGTACTTATGGTAAGCAAATTAAACTTCAAACAACCAAT
Organism: Amphipyra tragopoginis; assembly: GCA_905220435.1. NCBI lineage: Eukaryota > Metazoa > Arthropoda > Insecta > Lepidoptera > Noctuidae > Amphipyra > Amphipyra tragopoginis. Next base: position 255,681 of record HG992003.1, on the reverse strand, counting down.
AAAAAATCTAAAAATGCATGTGAATGCATCTCTGAAAATCCCTTAAAAACCAACGTGACGGCTTTGTATGTTGCGTAATACCCTTTCAATCTCTGTTATACGTGTGTGGGCATATATGAGTGTGTGCGTGAGAGGTTCGATGTCAGTTGATGTGGTGACGTCACGTTGTAGCGGCAACGGCACACGCCTGCACTCGGAGCCGCGCGTCAAATCGAGCTGAAACAACTCAATATAAGTTTAAATCCCTCCCGCACTCCCACGATCGACGGTATACATACATTCCAATACTTTTGTGCCTGACTGCTGCCAGGTTGCCGCGCGAACCTGTGGGAATATGTTTGTTTTGATTATAACCGATACAACGGAACTAAAACAGACTTTGGACATTGGATTGCATGTTAAAGGGGAAAATTTTAACCGAAAGATTGTGGGATAAAGATTACTCCAGACGGAAGACGAGCAGCAGCGTAGTGACAATAAAATGGAAAGTTATGACCTAAGATTGAGTTAAATAGTTGTCTTGACAACGTAAGGTTTTGCCTGACGCGGTAAATGACTCATTGATTAAGGAAAACCAAATTAATATTTAAAACGAATTCTAAAAATTATCGTGAATTACACATTATCGCTTATAATCGCTTGTCTCACTATCTGAGTACCTATTACGAGTACATGTGAAGTAATCGTGAGTCAGCTTCTAAAATTGTAATATAAACAGAAAATCATTTGAATGTTTAATAAGATTATAAATAGCTATTTATTATACACCTTCAAAGTTCAAGGACGCGTAGTTAAATCTGATTGATAATTTCCTTTCTAAACTTGTCATTGAGGTGCATATGACCGGGTAGACCAGCCAAAGGTACTAAGGTAACCGTCCTATGTAAATAATTGTGAGGTTCCCATACCACCAGGCTCTGTAAATGTATATCAAATGTGTAACCTTAAATCAGGCTATCAGTGACGGTTAGTAATGAATAACTCGTTTATTTTAAAAGAGTTTGTGGGAGGACCTCGTTTTACCTCGTGAGATACTATGAGGCACCTCTCATTCGAGGAGAGGATAGGTGAAAGAGGCTGGTGAGCGGCGGGCTCGAACGGCGGAACGAACACTCCTTATCAAATATTTGTATCCCTATCACTTACACACTCACTCGCTCATCAGTCAGATACACACTCGCGCTTATACAATAGTAAATTGAGGGATTAGATGAGGTGGTTGTTAGTTGAAATACGAATAACTCCTTCGTGTTTCATTTTGAGGAACTCAAACGAGGTACCTCACAAGTGAGGGGCACATCACTAGTCACGGTGAACGTAAAGATGACAACCGACGGGTCTAGCTTGAGATATCTGTATTATCCATTCCCCGAACAGTGATGATCAGATTCACTCACTCACTTTACAGGCCGCAGCGATAAACTTGGTAGCTCATCCTAATATATTTGGAAATAATCTAGAATTATGATAAAACATAAAGATCGGTTATTCCCAGAGGGTTTTACATTTTCAAGATAATTAAAAATGTTCTACTTACTGAACACCGTGCTGTACCGTTAATCACCACAGCTTCTCACTCTCCGAATTGGTTCTATAATTATAACTGAATGTAGCAGATTCCAGTAAGCGGATTACTGCACAGCGCGGAACTGTGAAGTGTTCGGTGAAGTTAACATAACAAAGATTGTTAATGAGAACTACCTCAACCAGTAGAAGACTGATGAAAACAAACCTATGTAGCAACTGTGTAGTTAACTGATTGGTGAAATATCTTGTGATGGAACAACTTCCTGATAGGAGGCGAAGATGACTAAATGTCATGGCTAACCCATCTACACTCAAGAAAATTACTACTGAACTAGGTTAGTAGTTGTGATAATCTATTGTTTTTTATAATAATTAGCCTACCGTTAGTTTAGCTACTATGTAGACGGGAGTTGTTTTCTTTTGCAGAAGTATATAAATATGATTAGTAACGGTTCACTCACCTGCACTTTTTGGGATTGATCGAATAGTTTTGGACCCAAATGAAGCCCTTAATCATCTCGCTAGTCGAACTCAGATCGAATTGAGTGAACACGAGAAATGCACGTGAGTAAACTATAACTAATCATAAATATGAAAGTGTCTCATAAAAGTTATAATACAAAAAGTTATACTATAGTTATTTTTGTATACGCTTTATGTTATTTACCTTTTAGAAAAAAGATTTTTTAGTGTACTTTGGGGCTCTTTTAGGTACATTTTATCCTCGTTCGAAAAACATGCATAAAAACGAATGGTCTATTGTATGAACGTTGATATGTGAAAAATACAGTTTTATTTCATCAAATGTGTTCAAGTTAGTAGGTAGTAAAAGTTGTATGTTTCTACTCCATGTTTATAAGTACACAAGTAGCAGTAAATCTGTGTCGTGGTTCTTACTTAAGGCCGGGGACACGTGTGATGTACGGCGTGGCTAAACATTCCGAATTTATTCATGAGCCCTCACCGCTTTCCGTCTTGTCTCCTACTGGAGCAACAATGATACAACAGATACGAAGGATGGAGTGGCCGTGAGTTCGAAACCCACTTGTACAACACATCACAGGTTATGCTAAATATAGACCAAACCGTTCAATTGATGATCATGCAGACAGCATGCCAGGCAGTTTGGTAGTAAGCACTCACACTGGTGGCGCAGCAGTCAAACTATCCGAGCTAGGAAGTAGATTGGTTGCCGCCATCTGTCGGGAGTCATAACTTCGTCAGATCGTATGGTGCATGTTACGTAACAATGATACAGCTTAAATTGGTGCACTTTTTCATGAAACCCTGCACCTTTTCTTAGCACTAGCTTTGCTCGGTAACTCAAAGAATCTGCTGTAAGTTTTCTTAAAAAAACCTAGATCACTTGCTAACTTATATCATACCCGCGAGCGGCGCTCAGCTAACTAACTAGTTAACCCAACATACATTATGGAGCAGTTATTTTTCTCGGCGTCCATAAGAGCCGATGAACCGTGTAAATTGAGGAAGTAACTCACAAAGACCGCAGATAAGATAAATCAACGAGCTCCGAAACTCCCCAGGATTAATATTAATTTATTGGGGAAATTTTCAATCTTCACTTGTGCTAACCGGGCTCTCATTATGCTCGACTAATAAATTAGTGGCTTCTCGGCGGCGCGGAACTGCGCAACAACCCTACATCGACGATTATGAACAACAACAAACGATAAAGATGTCTGATGAGATAAGCAGAGCTATAATTATGATTACCGTCTTATTGATCTTGTGATCGCTAGCACGGTCGCTGAGTATCAGATACTAGGTTCGATATTGAGGCCCGGGGTGGGAGTTACTTATGTCCTCTATTATTAAAATTATACAGTGTCAAGTTATGATCCGTGCATAAAATATCGGGTGTAAAAAGACCCTTAACGATAACGAAAACCACGTATTCTACCCATCATTGGGATCATTTTTTTCGAACAAACCATACCTGGGAAATCACTGGTTTTGGAGATATTGAAGGTCAAAGTACACATATTTTTTTTAGTTTTTTGCATAAACGATTTCCAAGTCATAATACTAAACTTTCTTCCATACAAACATTATGAAAAATTTCAATTTTTCCTAACAAATTACGCATTTGAAGTTACAAAAACGCAATGAATATCAAACGCACACGACCGCCTCAGCTCGGCTGTGTGGCCGCTGCACGCATGCAAACGCGCGGCATCGCCACAACCATAATTTGCGCGCTACAAAAAAAAAGCGTTTTTTTCATGCCAGAAAATAAAAGTCGTTTCCCAGCAATTATTTTTGGTCAATGTAGTTTAGTTTGATGTACAGAGTGCGTAGATTTCGGCTATGTGATGGGTCTTTTTACACCCTGTATATTATCATGGTCTTAAAGTTAATAGATAATTCATTCAACAATTTCCGTTTGACTTGTTGGCGAGCACCTAGTGTGAGAGCTAATATGGCGATAATAATAACGCTATTAATGTTAATAACCTGTGTGGGACGCGCGGCTGCTGCTCAATAACTTTGTAACTCAGCTACTGCAGTGAACGAGCTCGACTTAACGCGCTAAACAGCGTCGTTTGTTGATGCTTGTTTATGAATAATAACAATTACTCGCGGGAGTTACACAAAGCGGCTACATTCAGCCGAATGAGCTGTAATTACGACGATCAAGCGGTCTCACTTTTACTTGACGAGAGTAGAAGTCGCGCACACTGAGGTCAACTAAATATACTGTTATAGAAGGTCCGTGCGATACTAATCTCACGTACACAAAGCTGGGCTACAACAGTATTGAAACAAGACTGCTCCGTCTTTATATATTACAACTATTTATACAATCTTATATAGGTTTATCACGCGTCGTTGGGCTCAACAATACTTACAGTACTGTCCACTGCATTTCCAAGTGGCACGTGATTTGCACACCAGTGCGCATTAACGGGTTGAAATGATGATGACGAGAATATGATAATCCTAACTTCCTAACTAATGTTATAAATGCGAAAGTAAGTTTGTTACCTTTTCACGCCTAAACCACTGAACCGATCATCCTGAAAGCAAATACGTTGTCAGGTGTACAGAAACGAACATAGGGTACCTTTCATCCCAAAAAAAAGTACTGTTTTCTAGGAAAACAACAATAACGATAATAGATGGCGCCACGTGTCTTTCGAATCATGATTGAATTATATTATCATAGAAACTTTAGTAGTGTGTTAAGAGTTGATTGACAAATTCTAAATTAACGCGAGCAAAGCCGCGGGCAAAAGCTAGTTATAAATAATTTAGTGATTCATCATCATTTTTGTTTCGTTATAGATAACTGTACATACAAGTAGGTACCGCGCATTGTAGTTGTTCTGCGCCACTTAATGTTGCGTCCCCGAGCGACTCGCCGATAAATCTGGGGATTTATCGCAGTTGTATCATTACGCGAGCTAAGCGACCGTTTGTCTTTATTTCCGCTCGCTCGTATTTATGATGCTGCGGTAGTCTCCCTTAATGAATAAGATCAGTTCCTTAACCTAGTTTTATACTTGGGTTTTGTTTATTTACGGATCTGAAACTAACAACAAAATATGATAATATTATGTCAGATGTCTGAAGTCATAGTCACACATGTAGAAATGCATACTTATTAAAAACATAAAAAGTATATACAGCTAAAGCAAGTCTCTTAACCTTGACAGCTGTTTTATGTGACCTTGACGAATAATTAGACGTCATGCGTTCACCACACATTTTAGTGTTACGGTGTGTGGCCGGCCTACCGTCTCGTGTCGATAGCACGTCGCATGAATCACGCCATTATTCCTGGCTGTTAGCTAATTAATAAGTTATGGTCGATAATATCCGTCCCACGCCAACTCGCCCGGTCGAACAGACGCTGACCGGGACATATCCGCGGAGATACTGGAGGAGAAAGTGTTTGCAAAGGATCACTGTTACGTGTCGAGTTATGACCACTAACGTTTCTATGGCTGCCGTTAACACACTCACGTGTGAATCATTTATGTTGCATTTGAATTTGCTTAATTTTGATAATATTATACACTAAACTTTGATCTAAGTAACTCCTTGTACCTTCTAGATACTACGCGTCTACGGAGCTACGAACGCTACGCTTCGTAGCGCACCGTCTACGGGAGTAGTCGTCCATTTAGTAAATACGCTTTATCAATAGTTGGCCAATTAAAACTTAGTTAGTTGCACTGTAGGTACAGTTAAAGCTAGTCAGGTGTGAGTAACGAATGTAGCACAAATATACGTTATAGTGCAGCGATACTCAATCTTTGGTCCGCTGAGCTGTCTTTCTACATGATTTGGCGACGAAGATGAAGCAAACTAGTATTAATTAAAGTTTAAACCGACTTATGCAAAAAGGAGGTTATTCTTAATTCATCTATGTATAATGTGTTTTTTTTTTGCATGTTCTTTCTCAACTCCGACATATGTGCACCGTTTTAGATGAATTTTCTTTAGTTTGAACGAGTTTTTTACCGAGATGGTACTTTTTTGGTGATGATCTAATGAAGATCTTAAGAGATAGAGAATGAAACTCCTCAATGACCTGCTTAACTCCGACATACAGAATGTAAACAAATTCGTGAAATTCCTTGAAACGACATGATCGATTACTGGTGTAGATTAACCTAACACGGGATTTAGATTGATTAAAAACAAAAAAATAAAAAATCTTTGTTATCTAACGATACGGGTAAGTGATTTTTTCTAAATCAGCTCATAAAGTTTTAATAAAAAGATTTGTAATATTTTTATAATATAGGAGATTTCGATACCTCGCATAAATGAACGAAAGCACGGCGACACAGCTAGCGAACACGACTAGCGCAATATCGATATTTTTTAAAGAATTTTCTGCGTTATTAATCCCATTTAAATTTGGTGAAGATCTAATGAAGACCTTCAGAAATAAACAATGGAACTGTACAATAACGAACAGCACATATAATGTGATTGGGTTACGAGCAGCGTCTTTAGTGGATCTAACCATGTTTTAACTAGGGTCACTACAAATAAAAACTCTTTAACAAAAATAAGAAATCGACATCAAAATAAAATAAACTTTAAAAAAGTAAAAATCGACTTCAAAAAAACTAAACGGAGTAAAATAATTATCATTTAATAAAACTACCAGTTTCAGAAGTCGGTGCATTCAATTTGTTTCAGCGTAGAACACCGACTTCTGATACTGGTAGTTTTATTAAATGATAATTATTTTACTCCGTTTAGTTTTTTTGAAGTCGGTGTTTACTTTTTTAAAGTTTATTTTATTTTATACTTTTTAGTGCCACAAATTACAATTAAAATAGTGTACAAATTCTCGGATCAGCACTACAACTAGAACGTCGTCTACATACGATTTGCGTATTTTATTTTTTGTTTTTGTTGATTTTTCCAAAAAGTGCTACACCAATTTCAATAAAATTTATATGAGACCACCTCTGAAGTATGGGCTACCAAACAAAAAAAGAATCATCAAAATCCATTCATAATTGGGGGAGATATCGCGTAACAAACACACAAAAAAAAAAAAAAACAAAAAAAAAAAACATTCAGACGAATTGAGAACCTCCTCCTTTTTGAAGTCGGTTAAAAACGAATGCAATGATTAACACATTATAAAATTAAGTTTTAGAGTCGATGCCTTCAATTTGGTTCAGCGTGGATTAGCACTGACTTCTGATAATATTAATTTTAAAATATGGTAATTATTTTATTCGTTTTTTTAAGTCGATTCTTTTTTTTTCGGTTTTATTATTATTAAAAAGTTTTTTATGTAATATCTTCTACAAAACTCATAGACGGCAGCCTGCTTAACAAAACAAAATGTAAAACTCTATCCGGCCCGTAAAACAAAAATGGTTGAGTATAGCTGATTCTGTGTCCAGAAAGTCTGTGGTTGAAGGAGGTTAAAGGCAACAATATAAAGTTGGTTTGGTTGCACCAAACGTTATCGCAGCGTCCCGTCGCCCCATTGCACTACATTCTGCGGTGAAGGGCGCCGGGGGGGTGAGACTAGCGGTGCGGGGGCCCGGGGGACCACGAGTCAAGGAGCGACAGGTGAAAGCAATAAATACTGAACGCAATATAACTTGGACACTGCAGCGCAAAGTACTCAGCTCCATTGTCGAAATGCCCACGACACTGTGTTCCATTATATTATATGAACCATAAATTGATCAAAGTACGGTGGGTATGGCAATACTCCCCGTGATCGTTCGTTGTTGCGGTCATTTACAGGGTAATAGAGTATTAATGACCCATTATTACTACCTATTTTGCATTAGTTTACCTTGTTGTAAGCTGATAGTACACCGAGCAACATAGTCTACAGAATGAATAAGACGCAAATTAGAATGTACACTGAAAAGAAAATCAAATGTTGAATTTCATAAAGTATGTGCATTGAGAAGCAACAAAGCCCTGTTTCTATACACTACCTGTAAAATAACCGACAACCAAGATTTGATATCAAACGCTCTAAGCTTTTACTAAACAGACAACGACAAATTTAATAAACATGTACCTATTTATTTCGTACAGTATCATTTACACACATCGGATCGTATCTGACAGTGTGGCCGCGCTCGGGGAGACGTCGCGCGCCATGCGAATTTAGTTTTTCGCGTAAATCTGCGCACAGCAGCGGCCGCGACGTGGCGACTTCTACGACGCTATCACACCGAACTGTAACTAATATTTTACCCGTAATCTATTTATAAACAATCACAAAACTATCGAAGTAGAAATACAAAGTCCCTAAAAAACTTAGCTCAAAAATATTTAAAATTCGCATCATGCAGATTGCATGGCATAGTATGAGATAATTTGCCCTCACTTATAAAAAGGATTGAATTAATATATTAATATTCAATATATATCAAGGTTAGTCAGAAAGGGGGTACTAATCCGAAAGGGTATTAAAGTACACATAATAATGAATAACTTTTGTTTTACAACTTTTCCCAAAACTCAATAGTTGAAGAGAAACGGTTGTTCAAAAATCTCAAAAAAAAGTCTCTAAAATCTATCTATCCCCAGTAATGATCAGCTGTGTTTACATTTTAGGTCATATTTGGGGTCATGAATTAGAAGCACCATTTTCTGAATTTGTAACTAAAGCAGGGATGAAGAATTTTTGAAAAAACTAAAATAAGAATCATTTCATTTGGAAAAAAAATATATCGAATTTTTAAATTTTAACACTTGTTTTCAAACAGTCATCAGCGATACTATAAGTGGGCTTCGGATTAGTACCCCCTTTCCGACTAACCTTGTATATTTTGTAAATAAATGTTCCTGCCCCACATTTAATGTTCTAATGTTTTGAAACTGCATCTTGTTATAAAGTGATGCTTCGGTTGAGTAGGTGCGTGGCTTTTGACTTGCGACTACTGGAGTGGGAGCAAAGTCTCTGTGATCCCTGCACCGAGCACCCGAGTCTTGAGACTTGAGACTCACTAGACGCTACCTAATAGTAAAACCTTCTTATTGATACCTAGTAGTAGTACCTACTTTATTCAATCGGACCCAAGCACACTTAATAAGACAACTTTATATTTTATCTCCCTGCTATAAAAATAAAAGGTGTGTTCGATTTTTACGAATGATTTTCTCATAAGTTAATTTACATATTAAAGTTTTGTATAGTTTGTATTCGAGCAACCTCACCAACCTTATCAGTAAATTTTCACGATTTAGATGTTCTAGTAGATGTGTGGGCATCGAATAGAATAAAATAGAATAGTTATTTATTTGCACAGAAAGCAGGTACAAGTTTCAGATGTTAAGTTTAAAATGATCCGTATACTAACTACCTTAACTAAGGCATGCAAACAGTTTAAGCTTTAATAACAAAACACACTCAATAAAATTACCATTATCACATTCAATCAAATCAATACAAGTTTACCATGTCAAAATGAAATTCAGTAAATAATTTGAAATAGACAATATAATACATAATGTCAAGTTTAATAAAATGGGATTATAAATTCGTCAAGTTTGAGGTCTATACAGTTAAATAAAAAAAATAAAAAATGAATTAGTGCAAGTCAGGAGTACAGAGATGTCACATTATCAATTTAAATTCGTGTCGGTCGAAAATTCGCTAATTGAGTAATAACATTTATAAATTAATAGATTTGTCAATTTCTTCTTGAAAAGTGGAAATGTCTCATTTTTTATTACATCGGGTATTTTGTTATACAGGGCGTCCCACGACTTTGCCACATGGAGGGGAAGTACCTTAAATACTGTAGATAGAAAAAATTACTGAATGAAGACTTCATTTTTATTTTAAAAACAATACAAACTGCATTCAAAGAATTTTAAATAATCACCTGTCTGAACCGGGAATCGAACCCGCTAAATGTGAAAACAAAAAAAACTGTAATGATATTGTACTAATCAAAAGGCTCGATTAGATACTTTTATTTCTTCTAAATAACATAGCATCTAAAATAAAAGGAACACCATGAAATTTAACATTTATTTGAAATAATAAGACACGTTTAACTATGCAACTTACAATCAATTTAATTTATTAAATGCTCAAAATGTGTATCTTCCTATTGTGTACAAATTGTAACTCTTTGAATAATCTCGCTTACCGTTGATTTATTTATTTTTTCATGGTGAATATTTGAAATAATACTTCGAAATAGTAATAAATCGGAAAGTAGTACATAAAGTTAGTTGTTTTAAGCACGACGTAGTCAGAGAAAATGCTATTCATTATTCTGAACAAAATCGTAAATTAAATGTTAAATTTCATGGTGTTTCTTTTATTTTAGATGCTATGTTATTTCGAAGAAATAAATGTATCTGATCGAGCCTTTCGATTAGTACAATAAAATAACAGTTTTTTTTGTTTTCACATTTAGCGGGTTCGATTCCCGGTTCAGACAGGTGATTATTTAAAATTATTTGAATGCAGTTCGTATTGTTTTTAAAATAAAAATGAAGTCTTCATTCAGATTTTTGTTCTATCTACAGTATTTAAGGTACTTCCCCTCTATGTGGCAAAGTCGTGGGACGCCCTGTATATAATATGATCGGACCCATACATATAATACTTTTCTTTAATAGGGCGGTATCGGAACCACTAACAATTAACAAATTTTTATACTGCCTCCTGATTGGCCGGCTTCTATTCTCGGATACTTTATTAAAAATATGCATATTTGACTTAACAAAAACTGCCACCGCGAAAATATAAAGTGATGGGAATGTGAGTAATTTTAGGGACTTAAATACAGGTACGCAGCTATCTGTTACTATTAAATTGCACATAGCCCTTAAACAGCGTTTTTGCGCCTTGAACACCTGTTCCTTCATCTTCATAGATGTATCAACAAGTCTTAACAGACCGTGTCTGTGCACTAACGAGTATGTAGGCTTTTATACCTGTATGTACTCAATCGAGACTTAGCGTGTCATTGTACCAACATAGTAAATAATCTTATTAATTGTCAATGGCAACCATCAACCACACCACTCTGTTGTTCACCAGAAAAAGAAACGTACGTATATTGTAGTAGCGTTAATGATTTTCATGTATTGTTGGAGGATTCCTCGTATCATGTATGTGTTCTTAAGTTCTGCTCTGAGCATTCACTTATTAATTATTAGAACCATTTGCCTGTCCCGGTTGTCGGGTACATTAATATTCCAAGCAATTACTATTATATTGCGCGGCGTGCGTTGTGTGGGTACACCTCAAACTCACTGGCATCTGTAATTGGTTCCTATGTAGTTATTGATATGATATAATTAGTGCGGCTTCGCTTATTACCGATTGTAATAATGTTCTGTTCAACTATTACGTTATCGTTTGTATTGTAGCTGTTCCTTGAACAAAATTCGATAACCTTGTACAATTTATATTGTTTTATGAATAATTTACCACTTAACCTGTCTTAGGTGTTCGAAACGCGCTAGCTAAAACAAAAAAAACTGTTATAACTTATAATATCAACCAGCTAAGCAATAAATAGCTCGGCGGGACGCCACATGACCTAATTATTCTAACAATGTTATGAGCGGAACATTTTAAAATACGCGTCCCAGCGGCCTCGAGCTGTTTTATAAAAATATACATTTATTAGACAGCTGACAACTGTCCTTTAAACATAGAATTTCAAGACGGGTGAAATTATGGAATGGTAGAAAATTGTATTGGTAAACGTAAACAGTCTGAACCACTGTAGTCGAAGTTTGCCTGGTTTAAAGCTATATTTGGCTATAATTAATAAGTGGCATTCTATACGTTCTTTTAATATTGACTTTCCCGACTCCTCTTTATATACGAAAACTAAAATGTTCCCATAAACGCCGTTCTCCAATCTCCTTAAATGTTAAGCTATAACAGTTACAAAGATCTAAATTACGCGCACATTGTTCAAGTTCCAACACTAAGTAGGTTTTATAACCTGAAATTGTGTTTGCTCTATTAACAGAATGTGACGGAAGCGAGGTCAATTACAAATGAATATAGTCCATACATCTAAAATGTTGTATTCGGAAGTGCAAGCATGCAACCTTGGGGCGTCGTGTCGGCCCCTTGGCGACGACGTGTCGGTTAATTTCCTGCTTCAGTTCCGCGACAATCGCAAGTGACTCCCGACTCCCCCCGATGCTATCGTTCAACCGGGAGTATGCTCCGACAATCTCATCACCTGTCTTGTGACGAACCTGGAGCTATTGTATATCAAAGCTTTATGTAAGCACTGCTTGGATTCAAAGGTCAGAAACAAGATCGATACTCTAGTATGAAGATTCATGCACAAACTTTTATCTGAGACAGTGTTGAACTATCAGTATCAATGTACAAAGACAAGCTGAAATCAGATATAGATTTTGTTAAATACTTATATTTATGGCTGAAACGTAGATGGATGAAAAATAGTATTGACTCTAAAGCTTGCTGTAAAGCAAACTATAACCTTTAAGTTTAGTGTATTTCTGTAATCTAGTCAATTTATTATGTTTACGAGTTTTCTAAATATGCAAATCATTATATAAGCACAATGATACGTTCCGTAGCGTCGCGTCGCGTCGTTTGATCGTTATTAATAAAAACACAATTACGAGCAGTAAGGCGAGCTGTACGCGCGCGTCTCGCGTTTCTCGCTTATTGCGGACTACCCTCATTTGTATCACATTACATTCCATGGGTATACTTAAGTAACATTTTGATGTTTTATTCTTGATGGCCATGGACTTATTGTTATGAAGAAATTACAAGGACTAACAACTTTGGATGTACAGTCAACATCAATATATTTGCCTGGTTTAACAATGAAATTCAAGCTGTTTCAGTCATGTAATTTATTACAAAAGTTGACTTATAATAATTTTTTTTAAAGTGTCTGATATCCAACTACCGTTGTTTATAGACACGCTCACAGTCTCAATAGTTTTAATTTTGACACAACAACAATAATCATTACACGGTGTACAGACGTCGAGAAGATGATGGATTGTGAAAATATATTAATGAACGGACAGATGGATTGCTAACGCTACTATGATTACGAGTATGTTTCGCAGTAAGCTGACGGAAGTGTATCGGTTTCAGTTTCACCAGATGAAAATCAATATTATCAGTATTTGTCGCAACGCAAATGAAATGCCTGCCTATGACCGAGTCTGTTGCCAATATTAAACAGTATATCACTGGATCCATTGAACCACGATCCTTAGAAGATAAAAAAAGAATTGTTCTTCTGTACATATTACACCATTCTTCTGTTATACACTTATGAATAATACCAGTGCGGTACCGCGATGTCTTGCCGAACAGAAGTCTGAATTTAAGTCGAGCCCGCGAGTCGCACGTAATAACGCATGGCTACATTTTACATCGCCACTATATTGCACTTGCGACCACACATCTGATAATACTTCGTGCATGCTGTAATAAAACACATGCTTCGTTTGTGTATTCACTGAACAGAAAAAAGGCCTGTTAGGGACTTGGTGGTGAATTCAAGAATCATTTAGATATTAATACTTTTACAGGCACAAGCAAAACTGTAAATCTACTCTTGTCCTGCAACGATGTGTGCCTGCTGGGCCTCCACCTCATTTTGTAGAAAAATATATGCCTAGCAGTGAATTGCGATAGGCGAAACTATTAGGTCGAAATTGTTTACATAATCATAATATTGAAACCAAAAGGTGAAATCACCTTCAAAAGTGTTTGTATAATGTGCAAGCCTGCATGGTTCAACTAACAGACGGTAATATTGACATGTGATGGTGACTGTACACGCTCGGTCAAGCGCAAAGAAACATGGTACGAACTGTTTATTTTCAATCAGAATAATGTTAAATTTAGTCTGAACGCCCCATTTTAGATTTCGGATTTCGAATCAAAATTGGTAAATTAAATCATTTGAGGGAAATACCTATCTGTTGTCATGTTGTGGCGCAGAGGTTAGCGGACCCGCTTCATAAGCACAAGGTTGCGAGTACAAAGCCACTAATGTAACTGTTTTAGACCCAATTTCACCATACAATGTTAGTTGTTAACGTTCTGTTAAGCTGTCAATGTCAATTTCAATGTACTGTTAAACAGTCTGTTAAAATGTTTAACAGGACATTAATAACTAACAGAGTATGGTGAAATTGGGTCTTAATGTCATATATACTTTCTTAGTTAATCTAAGACACCACTGACGTACGGTGAAGGAAAACGTTATGAGGAAATCGCCAACCCGCAGTGAGCAAGGGTGGTGAACAATTGTCGTCCCTTCTTTGCATGAAAAGGAGCTATTGCCCTGCAGTGGGACAATTACTGGCTGGAAAATTTAAGCTTTTAAAAAAATACTACATAAAGTTCTATTACTATTGAACATTAATTTGATAGTGTAATACATAATCACGATAAGCATAAATAATTGGCAACATTAATTAATTTGGCCTATTTCTGTTTATCATAATTATTACGCATAATATTCTAACCCATTTCAGCATAAAGTTTACGATCAGAATTATTTTATGACAAATTCTTCATTTCGCAGAAAATAGTTGTTTATAACTTTTAGCATAAAGCTTCGGCGATCGCTGCCACATGCTGCTCACTTCACTCACTCGGTCACAGAGCAGTGATGCTACATAATCAAAGTGCTACATGATCATTAAGCTTATGACACCACATTCGTCTTCGTCTTAACACTATGAAGTGCTACATGCTAAATAAAATATCGGACAACTGCTAGCTTTACTAAATATAGTGTCACGCTTAGCGGGTTAAGGGTGGCTTGAGGAGTCAACCCTTAACGAGCATGTGCATATAAAATCAGAATCTAGCAAGAAGCAGAAGCAGTTTAGCAGGAGTGCACTTACATAAGAATATTAAGGAAAACACTTTTAACCATACAATAATATGCAGCGTGCCGGCCCTTTTATAGGTGCACCCCGCTAGTCGCCACCGCTGCACCGTCACAATAGATTTGAGCAATGTTAATATTCTTGTCAAAACGATTATGCAAATTGATTACGCTAAATAAGTTTCTGATAATTAAAGTTGTGCTAGATAGAGGGAACCCAATTAGACAATCCAAAAATAGCAGAAAACTTCAAATCATTATACAACAATTGGATCAATTTAAAATTGTCTTTTGTATCGGCCATAGACAGACAGATACTAAATATATAATGTGATGGTAAACTAATCCTCTGTTATAAGATAGATTGTAGGTACCTAACGATGGCGCGATGACGTAGTTGACGTACACGAACACTGAACACAGGTAAGTTTCTGAGAAACTCGTGTACTGCTCCACCTGGCAGTCACTTTACTAAGGCTACTCATTCACACTTCCACCTGACGAACTTCTGTCCCGGAAACACACTAAACATCCACTTAGCTACTTAGAAAAGTCTTTTAAATCTTAGCAAACAGGTTTATTTGCTACACATTTGCCATTTTCGTGTGGCCTGTGACGTAAATCTTCATTCATGTGATATGTATAATGGCAGATGCTCGGTACATTAACCTTACAAAATATATTATAGACGCGAGATTTTATAAGTAGCCGGTATTTCAAAACCCAATTTCGTACGTGTCTATTTTAACTGCGGCGCAGTAGTATTGCACCATCTAAATCTAAAGTCTGCGAGTGCATAGCACGCTTTATTAAGTTTCCTGATTGGATGGTTCCGCGTGTTCAATTGTATCAGCGAGCCGCTAACAAGCCGAGCGACGGACGAGGCGACGCGGACGCCCGGCCGACGGGCAGGCACCATGAAACCAGGTATAGAAGTTCCACTCTCGATAACAGGGACTCACAATCACAACATACATAATCGGACCATTACTGCACAACTTCTGGGCTTGGACCTCTACTCAAAATGAGAAGGCTTCAGGCCGTAGGCACAGTAGACATATAAGCTAAAGCAGTACCTCAACTTACTATAATCTCAAGAATTGAAACACTCACACAGACACGCTCTGTATACTGAGTAGTTTTTTGTTTTTGTTTGGAACTGTATCCCGAAAGTATCTTGTCTTGTTGCAGTGCGTGTCTGTGTGAGTGTGTCAAATCGGACGATTGTAGGCAGTTGAAGGACTGCTTTAGCTTATATGTCTACTGTGCCGTAGTCCACCAGCCACCACGCTAGCCTTGTGCGGGTTGGCGAACAACACACACCGACGAGAACGTTTCTCTTTTTTAAAAGTCCTTAATATTGTGCATGTTTCCACACAATGTTTTTCTCCAGCGTTAACGGAATGGATAATAATCAAATCCTGATCCACACATGACTTTACAATCGGAGGTGCGGGCCTGGATTAAACTCAGACCCTTCTATATGGAAAGCAAAACTACAACCGCTAGACTTTCAGTCGTTTAATTTGCTCAATTTGCAACAATGGAGAGCCGTACAATGTTCTGCATCAAAACGTACATATAATAAGCTTACTTATGAGTCGTTTTAAATAATTCAACTCTAAGTTCATTTAAATTAATCTTGTACATAAAGATGTAGTAGGTGTCAGCGCTCACTTTTATCTTCATTCCTAACTGTTCGCTTCGCTCTCAGGGGACTTGCATCTCTTTCAACCGTCCGATGCAGTGCGGGTCAGCGGTATAGTCATGTGTTTTCTTGTTCGGGTATTCCTACTTATTCAATATTTAACTTATAATAGATATTTTCTTTCCAGCAATAGCCATACGTTTTCTAGCAACAGTTTTCGAATGGTGTTTGTGTATGTTTGTCTTATGATAAGTAATGAAATTATTCAGTGAACATATTTTGCAGGACGATGCTATAGGGACCTATACAGTATTTTTAACTGCATTGTAGTCAACTTAATTAAGTCTTAATGCACATCTTTAATTATGGTAGAACTATTGTTATAAGAACTATTATTATAAAGCATTTGTAATGAAACGAGACTGTTCGATATAAAAATAACATTTAAGCCATATTTGATGAGGACAAAGCGATATAAATTCCCGCGCAGTGCTAAAGTCTCATAAGCACAGTGTTGCACGTATGAACTATTAATTCTAGTCGTGACGTTTAGTATCCTGTCGTACACCAGCATACTCATAATATAGGTACATGTACGAAGAAAAGGTACATAAGGCAATTTTACAAACAATTTAACAAAAAAATATTGTAACGTAATTTGTTCCTGTCGCTTAAATGTGTGTAGTAGCCGCGAACACGGTTGCGTTGTTGCAGCGAAATATAATAACCGGCCAAGTGCGAGTCGGACTCACGCACCGAGGGTTCCGTAAGCCTTAAAACGCACTGGCGGCCAGCCGCAATACGGCGTGCCGCTTGCGGTTGGCCGCATATCGATTTTTACATGAAACCGCATGATCTCAACGCACTGATTTCCGGTCAGCCGTCGTGCGCCAGTGCGTTGAGATCATGCGGTTTCATGTAAAAATCGACGTGCGGCCAACCGCAAGCGGCACGCCGTAATGCGGCTGGCAGCTAGTGCGTTTTAGCTCTAACTTGGAAGGTAAAGTACAAAAAGTTATTTAGTCTGATTTCTAAAAAACAGTGCTCGTTACACCGTTTTATTTTTCCTGTAATATCTATCATAACTCAAAAATGTATATAAAAGAAGTTAGAAATATATTTATAACGAGTAAATGAAGCCCTTTCATATGATACCACACTTGACCGAGTTACCCAATTTTAATATTTCAATCCTCCACTTTGGTCCCTATTGCAATGAAAATAACAGTATTCCATTATTCTTTCACTTGCAATATAGATTTATAATTTATGTGCGTACAACAACAACTTAATATTACTTGGTATAGAGACACGTAAGTATAAAGGTACGGCTTATTTCTGAATAAATTACTGGCAGTAGATCAGTGACAGGATAGAGTAAATAAAACCGGCCAAGTGCGTGTCGGGGCATGCACAGTAATAGGGTTTCGTAGGTGCACAATTATATCGAATTTGCACGAAATTTTTACTTTTCCGAGTACATTTTTTAACTTGGTCGACTATTACTCGTAAACTTGTAAAACCTACTTATCTCTGATAGTTTTCCTTTTAATTTCGTTGTACTATTACCGTGAATTTTTTCACATATCCAAAATTAACCGTTTAGCCTGCCAGAGGGGGGGGGGACACTTGACACTAACAAAAATTTGTACTTTAAAGCTTAATATTTCAGAAACGGACCCCTTAATCGCAAAATTGATACAATAAACCCGCAATATTTTTGAAAGACCTATCCAAAAACACCCCAAACCACGGGGAAGACGAGAAAAAAAACACTCCCACTTAACGTGTAAAAGAGGAAAACGGAGGAAATTTTTTTACCACTTTGTCGGCGTGATTAATATGTATATCCATTCCAAATTACAGCTTTCTAGTACTAAGAGTCTTTGAGCTATGCTGCGGACGGATGGACAGATGGACGGACATGGCGAAACTATAAGGGTTTCTTGTTGACTACGGAACCCTAAAAACGAATAAACAGATGGACAAGCATTAATAAAAATTATTATAAATTTCAAATCGATAGCATTAGTAGTTTCTGTAGTAAGCCGCTGTGACAGACAGACGGATAGAAAATGTCGCACCAAAAGGGTTCCTTTTTACTATTATGGTACGGAACCCTAGACAAGAGGTTTTTGTAAAGTAACAAGCGGTAAATGACAAACGGCACTTTATTACATGAGACCTTATAATATGCGAAGAGTTGTGAGTATACGAGTACAACAATACCTGAACCTCTGTCTCCCTATATACAGAATACTATCTATCATGTGTGATGTCATTTATAATAATAGGTATATTATTCCAAAATAATATTTCTTACACATCAAGTAGCATTGGGGGTTCTAACATCAAGCAAAATTATACTTTTGAATTCCCTTATAAAAGCTTTTATCTTTTTCAAGTAGGTGTAGTACTAATCTAATCTGTATCCCTAAATTCCTTAACAACAAAGTTCAATAGACTCAAAAATTCCTCTTTGAGTGGCCTCCCCAAACCGCTCCGGAGCAGTTTACCAGATTCTCAATTCACCAGATTCGCAACTCACCAGATTCTCAGCTCACCAGATTCGCAATTAACCAGATTTAGTACTATCAAACAGAAAATGCGTATCACTATGATAAACAACAATATGCACATTTTGCGTCTTTAACAGAGAATAGAGGTCAGATAACATTAATAATTACACAAGTCTGCGGTGCGAAGGGTGGCACCGTCGCCTAAATACAAAAAATAAGTTCCAAATCATCGTTGCTTAAATGCATTATAACATTAAAAAAAGGAGCAGAAGTCCAGGACATAAAAATTCTAAAAAATACATTGCAAAGAAAACAAAAGAAATGAAAAATGATAGAAAAAAAAAATAGCATACCGGTAAGCATACACGAAAAAAAATTGTGTAATTGATTGCATTAAGCATCTGGCTTCTTTAAACTCTTAAATTTTTAACGGACGAGAAATGGAGTTAAATTATGTTTTTTTTTTCTTTTGTTTCTTAAAGATATACTATTTAAATTCAATTTGTTTTTGATTATACTTCTGGTTAATTGCGAATCTGGTGAGTTGAGAATCTGGTGAGTTGCGAATCTGGTGAATTGAGAATCTGGTAAACTGCTCCGGAGCGCCCCAAACATCTCCCCCTCGCCTCGCCCCGCTCGTCTCACCGTCAGTCGGTATTAGCTAGTTACCGACCCTGTCTGCTCTCCTACTAACTGTACTATACGTATTCGTTTGTATACGTAGAATTATAGTATAAAAGTTCCTGTCTGCTTCTAATTCCTTCACGAAGCTAGCAGATGAAACATAAATCGCAGCTAAAATTGTCTGTATTGTTTGAGTACACACATTCATGGTTCGCTTAAATTCGTTTAACACGACCGGGCAAAGCAATGCTTACACGCTAGATGAGCTGATGACGTCACTAACATGGTGGAGAAAAATAGGATAAAGAAAGCTTAACACCCAGACAAATGGCGTGCAATGTAGGCCTACACTCAGCATTGAATGAATAAGGTTGGGGAAGAAGAAGAACAATGATTTCACAGGGAAGCCTAAACTATTATTTTGAAGTCCGTCATCATCGTAGCCATTCAAGTCTTTTCCCAAATATATTAGCGTCAGTTTGTAGTTTAACTATAGGACTGCATACCAGTAATTACAAAAGGTAGTCAGAATGACACTTTATTACACAAACCAATTATATGCGAAATTATAATTTTTTCTACTTTCATTATAAAAGTGGCTGGCACTCAATTATTGCGATTTTCAAAATAATCATGATCAGTCACGATAATCATAAGTTCTAATAATCCAAGGTCGCTACCGTCAAGGCTATGTCCGATAATAATGAAATAAAACCCGCGTTAATGATCAGAGGAAAATTCCCACGACTTACATAATGTGAAATTGATTAGAATTAAATAAATATTGCTGCTTACAACAAATCTTTTTTGCTGTCGATCTAATACCAGCAAGCAACGTAACGGTCTCACTATCACGACTAATCTACTATCGACTAATAGGATTGTTTGCATTTTTCTTTGAGTACATAAAATATCACGATTTATGAGAAATTAATAGATATTGTCAGTGTTGCATCCATTTCCGTTGTCCACATCTTGGCTTCTGTGTTAATGTGGTCTAGGTTGTTCGGACACGTACTGTGGGTCAACTTTGTGTTGTAAATCACGGAGTCAACTTACATTTGTTTATGTGCAGTACGGTGTGGTGCGTTGTAGCCGCTAATACCTAAATAATGTGTAACACGTGCGTCTGATGTATGGCTCCGTCCAGTAAACATGAGACTGTCGTCATTGTTGCAACACTGCTCTTACATTGAGATGAGGTATAATACTTCGGTACAGATAGTTACATTATTTCAATGGATGCAGAGCGTGAGGTCTGAAGTTTGATTTTTAGGTCCGTGAAAGTGCTTAACTTTTTCTTTTATGAAATTCACACAGAAGTGAACAGTCACATAGAAACACCACTAGCAGTCATATATCGCGGCCTTAGCCGTGTTGTATATTAGATACAGACACAGAAAGTACCTCTACCTACTGTCAATAGAGGCGTGGTGTCAGCCGTGTTGTACCGGTGTTCCTTACCATGCGCCTCTCGACCGCTGCACGAAACAACACGCTCCGTAGTTACGCGACGTCTGCAATGTACTGTCGGTATTGCTGCACAACATTACATACATTTTCCTCCAGAGGAGCTCGTGGCTAAATAATTACAGCCGCATAGACCGATCTTCCGGGTTAAGCCACGCTTGCCGAGGTTGGTCTGTGGATGGGTGACCATTTACCATAGCGAGTTTCCTCCGTGCCTCGGAAAGCACGTAAAGCCGTTGGTCCCGGCTGTCATTTGTAGATCTTTGACAGTCGTTACTGTTGGTCAGAAGCCAGAAAGTCTGACAACCAGTCTTACCAAGAGTATCGTATTACCCAGTTACTGGGTTATGGAGGTCTGATAGGCAGTCGCTCCATGTAAAATACTGATATTCAGCTGCATCCGGTTCGACTGGAAGCCGACCCCAACATAGTTGGAAAAAGGCTAGGCAGATGATTACATACATTTTCCAACCAACAAGTATTGTAGTACTTAAGATTTGTGCTCATACACATATGGCATCTGATCCTGAAGAAGAGAATGATGAAAAATGCAAAAGGCCTTCGTCTCTCGTGTCAGCACAATTTATACGAGAATAGCTCATGCCGCTATGAAAAAGATGAAAAAATACGTGTTACAACACATCTTTAAAAAGGATTAGTAGTGGACAGTTATAGGCTGAGTTGATTGATTGGTAAGTTATCAATCATTAACTATTATCCGTGTTCAAATGAGTGCATGAGATTGTTATCAGACCCCACGTCGATGTAATACTTTATTATAACGATGTTCGACACTCTGTTCACGCAGTGAGTTATCATCAACAGTTGTTGATAAGCGCCGGTTAGTAGCGCTACTTAGCAGTAGCTGCTGCTTGCAGCTGTTTTTACACAATTTTGTAATTTCCTGTAGTGGCAGTACAGGTATGTGCGTTTATGAAATATGAGACGTAACACGTGTACTCCATATCAAGAAATGATGTTATTAGATTCTTCCTAAATAATTTAGTCTACATAAGGGCATTGTTTATATAAACCAGACACTCTGTAAGGAGATCTTTTTGTAAACATTATACTATACATATTACATTTACCTATGTAACTGGTAGCCACTATACAGCGTGACTTTTAATTCATTGGCAATATTTTAACCCCGTATTCTACCCATGATACTAATGTATTTAAGCCCATAATATCGTGTATTAAAATTGACAAATTATTAATTTTTAAAACGTGATATATCTTGTCATTTACCTACATAAAGTCCAAAATTAATAAACACGATAAATTTTTTTTAGTAAAAATGATAATTAAAACTTTAATAAATTTAAAGTATCAAGATGCGTCCGCTAGTAATGCTAGTATACCAGTTTACTACGCGGTCTTATTACTTACGCTACAATGTAGGTACGAGTACGAGCTCTCATTCAGTAGGCATGTCCTTCAAAAGAAATGCCGCCAAACAGTATTCGGCGCATGAACAAAGTTTACCTACATCGGGGCCTCTCGATCGATCCCCGCGTTCGTCTGTGGGGTCGCGGGGTGCGCTCACCCGCTCCCCTGCATAGAAATGCATGCGCGTCGCCGCCTGCGCCGCTCCAGTCACGCGTTTAATAGGTCAAGTGCGTGACGTGTAATTCGCGAAAGATTCTGTGAACCGTAAACCGTAAATAACATGCCACGACCACGTAGAACAGTGTACACGAACCAGCAATATCTGGATATGGTCTTGTTTTACGACCGAACGCACAGTTTTCCGCGAACCCGTCTGATGTTCCACCGCCGCTATCCCGATGAATCAAGAGACCGAATCTTGAGGTCAACTCAAAACTTACTGGATTTTGCATCATTCCACGTAATAACGTATGCCCAAGTGCCAAGAGACCTCCGTGGAAGAGCAGCTGCAGAACGTGCCTGAAAGCTATCAGTCCGAGCTGTACTACCAACATGACACTACCAGCGGGATATTCGCGCGTTCTTCGACCGAAGCTTCGGCGAGCGTTGGATAGGACGCGGCGGGCCTTTACCTTGGCCTGCGCGGTCGCCTGACCTGACGCCCTTAGTTTTTTTTTTGTGGGGTTAATTTAAAAGACTAGTGTACGAGCAAGAAAGTGAAAGTCGCGAAAAGTTAAGCGAAAGGATTGTTACGGCATTCGAAATAATAATTGTTAAATCGCGTACATTTGTTTTGCAAAACGTGAAAAGAAGCCATAGGCGCCGTGCTGAGCTGTGCGTACAAAGAACAGGTGAACACTTCGAGCACCTTTTAAAATACACGTACCTCCTAAGTACTAAAACGTAGTAGGTAAGGTACTGTACTAAATAATTACAAACACACGCGCACGCCGGCCACGTAGTCCCAATCAGCTGTTTCACCAAAGTTCACACGCGGTCAACGCAGTAGGTACAACACAAACGCGCACGCCGGCCGCGTAGTCCCAATCAGCTGTTTCACCAAAGTTCAGGCGCGGTCAACGCAGTAGGTACTTTTCTAAATAACTCAAATCAGCTGTTTCATTCAATTCATTTTTAATGATATTACAGTCATTGCACATGTAATTTGAAACTTTTGCTAAGAATAAGTCTTACTTTGAACACCAAAGTAAAAGTTTAAATCACTTCCAATTTTCCAATTCTTCCTCTTTCTTTTTT
This sequence comes from Amphipyra tragopoginis, assembly GCA_905220435.1. Taxonomy (NCBI): domain Eukaryota; kingdom Metazoa; phylum Arthropoda; class Insecta; order Lepidoptera; family Noctuidae; genus Amphipyra; species Amphipyra tragopoginis. Next base: position 231,895 of record HG992003.1, on the reverse strand, counting down.
TAAAACATTCCCAGCGCTTGTACTTAATTACTTTTGTAGGTAATGTGCTGGGTGCGTTTACAAACTCAACACGTAGGTACATCTTTCTATGCGGAAATCGATTTCGCGACACGTAACGCAGCAGCCACACACTCAGCCACTGTGCCAACAGTGCTGACAATTATTACATAGGTACGAGTAGCATAACTTATTATTATGTCATTAAGTACAAGTTGCCATATTTCATTGATTTATGCGCAGAAGTGGCCCCCATTTTTAATTTGCTTTCTCGTGAATGTATGAGTTTGCGGCTTTTAGACAAACGGGCGCTATTGTGCTTCAGAATTTTCTGTCATGGTTTTTGTTATTTTCGGAATTGCTTTCTGTCATGATTTTAATTACTTTCGGACCTAACTAAATAATTTAATTTAAGTACGAGTTACACGTTAGTTCCGTAGGAAAATCGAAGCTGCTACATCGCGATCCGCGAGTTCGCGACCGCAATCAAAGCGACGCACAGTGGATCGAAACTATGATTTTAGTGACTTAGGGATCAACTTCGTTTTTTTACTTTTTTCTTTATGCGGATGGATAGAGCTCATTAACCTCAATAATAAATTGCATCGATGTTTTTTCCTAAACTTTATACTTTGGGCAGAAAAATGTGTTTTGTTATTTTTTTGTATGGAGCGGATCAAATTAAATTAAATTCCTGCTACGTAGCGTGTGATCCCGCTTTTAAACTTTATTTTTCTTATACCTTGTCTAGTCTACTATCATTTGATGCCATAAACATGTGCATAAAGTTGCAACTCTGCCTAATAAATGGATCGAAAAAAATGAAAAAATACATAGAATAAAAGCTTCATTTTGTATTTTCTTAAGTTCTTTTAAGTTAAATTTGATATGGAATAGTAAGTATAAGTAAAAGCACGTAATAATACACATAATTACTTAACAACTAACAAAAATACATTTAAAAGGTCCCTAATTAGCTTAAATTTACTAATATGTGTATTGTATTATTTAAAAATGTGGGTATTTATCTATGAATTTCTATTTGTGTGTTTAATGACCGTAATCAGCTTAACCTTTTACTTTATAAAAAACAATGTTTTTTCACTTTTAGGCATTACTGTCTTGTTAATGCTGAGGCTCCATCAAAGCCCCATTTGCTTATGAGCAGTAACTCTGTTGCCGAGTCTAAATCCAAAGCAATCACATCTAAAAGCCTAGATACCGTCAAGTTGAGTGAAGCTTGCAGTTTAATAGCAGCTCCTTCTTCAGTTATAATTATGTCTTCTTTCCCTGGATAACATTTTGACTTCGCTTGTTTAATTTTATAACAAGAAGGGTATAAATCAAACCCATTTTCATTTGCTGCTTCTCTTAGGCTTAAGTATATACTGCCACTTACTTAATTTAAGTGAAACTAATAAAGACAGTATAATAAAGACAGGTGAATATGTAGGTACTACTTTTCGCTTTACTTGTACATAAACACCCCTTAACTTTTTCTAGATCTTCAGGGTGATTTAGCAAATGGTTCATTATTTTTCCTACATCCTCATTTCCAGTGTTTCTTAAATTAGCAATTGTAGTAGCTTGCAGTTCATCCGGGGATACCGAACGAGATTGGTTAATTTGTTTAACACGTCTTCGTTTTTGCCTGGAGCCCAATTCTTCGAAAGGCTTTGGAGGTGTAAATGTAGATGTCGAAGCTTCTGTAGTAGATGAAGGTAGATTTTTAACATATTCAGTATCACAAATCTCGAGCCTTTCCTGTTCAGTGTTCACAGCGTCAGGTATCATTCCTTCGGGCCAGTTTATTGCACGTTCTAACCAGTCACCATTTTTTCTTATAAACTGTGCTAACGTGCGACTACTTCGTTCCCATCTTGCACTTATATTTGAACAAAAGCGCGTACAGAATTTTTAGAGCTCAACACTGTTCTCTTCGGTCACATTTATTTTATGTTGTAGGAATTGAAAGAGTTTTTTACTATGGATCTTTTAAAATCATAAATAAATCTAAATTGTTAACTAAACTCTCCATTTTAACGAAAAAGGGACGATCACAATCACGAGATGTTAGTAGTAGTACGAATAAACGAACACTAGTTAGTACATATAATAAATATGGTCATTTTATACTTCCAGTGACAAACAAATGTTTACTCATTTTTCTACTACCCTCATTAACTAATTATCCTCATAAACATGACAGTAATGGCTAAAAGTGAAAAAACATTGTTTTTTATAAAGTAAAAGGTTAAGCTGATTACGGTCATTAAACACACAAATAGAAATTCATAGATAAATACCCACATTTTTAAATAATACAATACACATATTAGTAAATTTAAGCTAATTAGGGACCTTTTAAATGTATTTTTGTTAGTTGTTAAGTAATTATGTGTATTATTACGTGCTTTTACTTATACTTACTATTCCATATCAAATTTAACTTAAAAGAACTTAAGAAAATACAAAATGAAGCTTTTATTCTATGTATTTTTTCATTTTTTTCGATCCATTTATTAGGCAGAGTTGCAACTTTATGCACATGTTTATGGCATCAAATGATAGTAGACTAGACAAGGTATAAGAAAAATAAAGTTTAAAAGCGGGATCACACGCTACGTAGCAGGAATTTAATTTAATTTGATCCGCTCCATACAAAAAAATAACAAAACACATTTTTCTGCCCAAAGTATAAAGTTTAGGAAAAAACATCGATGCAATTTATTATTGAGGTTAATGAGCTCTATCCATCCGCATAAAGAAAAAAGTAAAAAAACGAAGTTGATCCCTAAGTCACTAAAATCATAGTTTCGATCCACTGTGCGACGCCAGCGCGCCGCACGCGCTCCGTCCCGCGCAAAAAATGAATGGCTCGCGTCAACGGTGATGGCGCGTGTGTGCGTACGTGTCACACACACTTACACACGGCACCCGTACATTTTAAATAGCGTGTAATCACAATTTGATCCTTTTTATTTTTTTGTTCATTTTGGGAAAACTCTGGGTTATTATTTTTGAACACTTTACTAGCTTTAGTTATTATTTGTTCCTCAATTAGATTCTTGGACCAAAATATTGCCAACGAATTCAAAGTCTTCCTGTATATTGGGAAACTATATCAGAAATAAATGAGTTACTATCCTGTTTTCAACGCGTTTACTTTCGTGCCTTCATCCCATCATCGCATTCCTGTGAGCCATCACAACACATCACACAAGCCCAATACAGCCACAACTCAATATGATTCAATTCAAGTAGATTGGTAAGTATACATAGTATCAACTATTTGTATACAGAGAGAGAAGTAGTTACTTTAAGTTTGAATGAAATAAAGTTTGACTGAATAACTCCTGTAAGCGAAGAGGAGCTTGCATACTAGAAAAACTTTTTATCTTATCTATTCTGTTTATTAAAGGTCTATAGATAAATACCTTAACCTATAAATACATAATAACATCTGCCCCATTTGAAGCACCAGCATTCTTTGCAATCAGTATCTCTTCCTTTGATACGGACTTTCCCATTTTTGTAGAATATGGGAGAAAAGCAACTATTGGTCCAGAAAAATAATATACAGCGAATGGTTGTTGCGATGGAGATTGTCCTCTTATTAAAACTCATGATTAAAACTTTGTACAGCGAGCAGAGTTCGTATGCATTTCTTAAGAAACCCTTTTATGGGCAACGGAATGTAAACACTCTCGCACACCCAAATCGTACGATTTCTAGGATGTTTGTCACTATAGCAATTTACATTATAATACGATAGCACATAAGCAAAATCAAAGATTGAATGAAACGTGCTTTCGGGAGAGGTCTGTTTAAAACTTTGGATCCGGCTAGTTACAATCATTTCTCAATTAAATAAGTTGCAAAAATCAGCAAATTTTGTTTTTTGCATATGTACGCTGATTGCGATATTGTGTTTATCGCTTTACGCTACACAAAGATTTTATCTCTCTAATTAATTCAATTTCATTTTTTTGCACGATAACAATGTGTCTGGAAACTACACACAAGGAGAAACTAAGTTATCATAAGAATATTATCCTCGTGCTATGAAATTATGACTCAGGTTTAAGCTATTCGTTTATCTTTAACTGCAGTAACAAAAAGATTTATAGTAGGTTACATACACGATGCCGCGCGGCGTGCATACCACGCTCGTTTTAATAGATGATACAATGGTTTTTTTTTCACTGGCGAGGGTCAAGAAGTGGTATTCCACAGTGATAGTGAGGCGACAGCGGCGCGGGCGCGGGCTGCTCCGATGCCGGCGCATTCCCGCGCTGATTTACCGCTGAGCATAAATAACGCTTCCTATTCCTGAAGCGAGCGACCGCAGCAAGCGACGAGTGGGTAACAAACAGAGACGTTTAGAAGATCCACTCCACACAAGGCACATTAACAAGGTTTCTTAAGCTCGTATTTATAAACCGCTTGCCGCATCCAACCATCACCTGTTTTGGCCCCAAGATGTAAACATTATCTTGGTTTATACACGTGTCAACTTAAGAATAGCTTAATAAACAATCAACATCTCCGAATCAGTATTGTGAGAGTCGTTGGACGAAATTGTTGTCGCGCGCGACTATTATTTATGTGTGATTTTCTTTATATAATAATGGTACTTCTGTAAATACTTATTACATGATTAGTTCCTCGTAACTACGGATTTTCCCGGCGTTATTTGTGTAGATATCGTCACAAATCGGAGCTCGATAACACCAGCTATTAGCGATAAATCTATAAGCCGCGGCTACTTATAAACTCATAACCTTCTTTATCTTCAAACACAGATTTCAGCTATAAATTACTGCTTTTATCTATAAATCTCAGTTTTGTTAATATTAATATATTATTTATACGTAGATAGATTATAGAGCAGACATAGCGTCACGCGTGTATTCCCTGAGATAAGATTCAGATTCCATAAGATAGGTACTGAACATCAATATATTTTTGAATACCTTTAAAATAATGTTACCCTTAATATTGTATACTCACATAAAAGTCAGTACTGGTGCATTTACCGCGAACAAATCCAAACTCCAGACGACTAAGTACTGAGGATGTCCCCATAGAAAACCAATTGATGAATTAATAGAATTGATAAGTTTGTAAAATACTTAACCGTAATTAATTAAGTATCAATGTACCCGTCTGTTTCATTGTACAAGTATATCCAGTCAGTACGTTATATGGGGCGTATATTCGTAACGCAAATGAAAGTACATTAAATCGCGACTGGAATTTAAATACGCGCTATGTTCAGCAGTCAGGTCTCTGGCAGCGGTGATTAATTATGTAGGTTCATTTAAATTCTAGGTATTAGAGCCGCTAGCTTACCGAACAGCTGACGGATACCTCGCACTCACACACACCTACAAATATCTACCTTCACGCCTGTACACACATACCTGAGCACGGCAATAACTGCGTCTATTTTGATTAATTTTCAGCGGTCACTGATAACCAGATATTGCAAACAAGTTGATCTAGAAAGAAATGAAGAGTGTCGGATTTTTTTAAATTTATTATAGCCCTGGTTTAGAACTACCTGACGAGTCTAATGCTGTTACCCATTTAAACCTAATACCAGTAATTTACCAACTAATAATAGTAATGTTACCAACTTATCACTGTCAGTTCTGTCCATCGCACGCTACTGCTTAACGCAGGCCTCTGTCATGGTCACCACGCTGGACCAGCCAATCGATAGGTAATCTCAGAGTGCTCGGAGCCAGGAGCCCCGCAGCGGTGACGCTACTGCTTTGGGGTGATTGTGCTGGTAACATTGACAGTCATCAACGATTAGATTAGATTGCAACCAACGTGTTAATAAAATTAACAATTGGGGAAACCAAATATTATGCGCTGCTTGTTTTCACCTCTAACATTTTAGGAGCTCACTTATGAACTACACAACCTTTTTAAAGCGATCTACTTTATTTTTACGATGAATAATTACAATAGCTGAAGCATGCCCCGCTCGTCTGCCGCCGACGCACTGGAATGTTAATGTAGCCAATGAAAAAACTAATATTACAAGTTATGAGAGCGACGACACAACGTGGATGTCATACAAGTGGAGACTAAATCATAATCTAACATTATTACCAACTCATATGCTGAGTGATTAAAACTTTAATAAAATACTGACTGTTCATTGCTTAAAATTATTGTCTGTGATTATATACTTGAAAGGTATGCAAGGAGGATGTCAAAGCACGATGCAATCAAAACTAAACATTTCAGTTTTACACAAACGGCAGTGTAACATTGTAAGTGAGAATATGTCGCTTGTATACGACCGAGTACGGTCGGGCGGCCCGCTAGAGTGCAGTGCAGGGGTCGGCGGTGGTCGCTTTATGACACCAATTTGTAGGATAGCTCGCGACCGCCCGTGACCACCAACCAAGCTTTTTGATATTGAAACTTTATTGTGAGCACATGTCAGCGCACTCACTGCACTACCTTCAACACCACTCTACATCCGATGCTACATTGTTTCGTTGATGAAAGATTTACGGCTTGTTGATGCATGAACATGACCCGTTATCATCCAGATTTGACAGCTATTATGTATGATGTGATTAAACATCTCTAAAATAAAAGAAAAGAAGCTGTCTACCAACTGTTTGTCATTTCGAGCTCATTATCAATGTAACAGAGGTGAGGGAGTACCATCGTAGTTAAGCTCATAAATCAGCAACCTGGCTCTACCCAGCAACCATGTTAATAGACAATTATCATATTTATCCTAAACATGGTTTAGTGGTAATTAAACCTCTGCGCAATCATCCAGACTAACTTTAGGTTAAATATGCCCCCCCCCCCCCACACACACACACACACGTAAGAGGAATTCAGTTTAAAACCAACTGAAGCATCACGTCCACTCTTCAATAATAGTGCCTGCGGCTCACAATAGCGCTCACTTGAACGGACGACTTAATTCCGACAATGACATGCAAAACGAACGCGCAGGCGACGACACGACGACGCGACGACTAAACAAATTGTATTGAACTCGCGTGACAAAGAAACTCGCGATCACGCTAAACATAAAGGCACATAACAGGCTATAAGCAATTATCCCACAATCGCAGACTTTCACTTTCAAATCAACAGGAGCGACCCTATTGTTGTACATTTAGAGATTATGTTTGCACAACAATCGCGAGGCAGCGCAGGTCAACAAGGATTGAGGCACTCGTGCACCTGCTGGTAAAGTGCACGCACATAGCTTTCATTGCTTTCGTTTGTGATACCGTGCGTCCATTTCCATGGTAGTATATGTCAGTGGTGATGTTAAAAAACTATATTTAGTGGAATATACAACGTTATTTTTACTTTATACGAAAACCGAGACACCCCAACAAGATTTTCATCAGAAATGCCTGAATATGTGTTTTTTTTAGTAAATCTCCAAGTTACACCTTAGTTTATGTCGCGTTAAGTTCGCTAAAAAAGTGTGAAATGCCTGAGATGTGCTATGCAGGAGTTGTCTAATACACGGAAACTGACCGAGCGGACCATTTCAAGCCTCAAGGTGTCTATTCCCGTCAATTGTTATGGGTAGAAACCTACTGAAACCAAATTGAAATTTATGAAAAAAAAAACAAAAAAAATGTGGTGTAAAAAAATATGTCATTCGATTCTCCTAGTGATTCTGAACAAACTAGTTTCAGGTTTCGCATATACTAAAACTAACCTTGTATAATTATGAAATCCAATATAAATAAACTCTTGAATTGCTGATAAAGTGAGCAATGATTACAAAGAAGCATAATTAGTCATCTAATTGGTAGATAAAGTTCGGTGAAATATAGTCATATCTGTAATTTTTAATCTGACAAAGAATACAAAACAGTTAATAAATGTTAATGTGTTTTTACACAATGTCCAGCGGATGAATCATGCTAGTAATTATAATTTCCTTTATCATAACCCTACCAGTCACACATTTCCGCGATATAAACTAGACATTTTACTTATCTACCGCTTCTGCATCTGACGTCACTTTCCGTAGGTCGTCTACGCGAGCTCTACGAACTGCTACGAACAATCATATGCTACACGCAGTCGTAGCTGGAACTCCCTTCGAGTAAATTGGTCATTCCTTACAAATCGAATTAAAATAAATATAATTATTTTGGTATTCTATTATCCTTTTGCAATACCCTGAGGGTGCAATACGAGATATAAATACTACTGATCAATTATTATAATATATCAATAATTAGTTCTAAGGGCGTTAGTATCTGATCCCAAAATAGAATATACGTAATATACCTAAGTGATAGAGCTCGTATCAAGCTTATACGTACTGTTACAGAAAAACCCAATATTGTCTATAAGGCAAATAGTTTTATCTGATGACGCAATTATTGATATCTTTACAAACATCAATTACCCTATTTCTGTGTATAGCTCCCCAACTATGTCGTGATCGTCAGTCTGGTCTAACTAGAAGTGACAGTATATTAATACTTTTACTTTGCATGTTTAAAATGAAATATTGTTTTAAATGAAATTATTTTACTATGTAGTAATATTTACGCAAACAATTTTTACATAATTATAAATAAAAGTATAGGTATACAAGTAAAGAAAAATATATCCTAATAAAACTACAAACTAAAATAGGGCATCAAAATACTCCTCCGCATCGCTGTCTACTGGTAACGTGCCCAGAAGGCTGGCAGCATTGCCACGTTGTATGACAATGCTAATCCTTTGACCAAAGTAGAGGCCAGCCTTCGGGTCACGGGAAGTGTCGACCAGCCGCTTTGCAATATCTCTGAACAGGAGTTGGGCACTCGGACCCCGCGGTCCTAGTGTTTCGACCCCAAACGGCTCTAAAATATAATTACTAATAAAGTTATAATATTTTCGCCGCTTGAGGGCCTCCGCAGCTGCAGTAGCAGCGCCAGCACAGCCTACCGAGCTAGGAAGATGGGATGGCGCAAGGGTATCGACGCACGTTGCGTCCCATACGAGAGGCCTACCCATCTTCCATGGCATCAATGACATGCCATCTGGTCTCTTGTCATCGTCACGTGCCAAGCCATTTGGTTCTAATACGGCTGGAACGCCGGCGGTGACAAGAGCACGACGGATAATATCATTTAAGTTGGCGTGCCGTGCTATACGACCTGCACTCCTGCTGCAAGACAAGCCGTGGTGTCCGCGGCTGTCGACGGCTTTACCGCAGGTGGCAGCAATGAGGAAAAAGAAGTAAAAAAAATTTTTTCTGTCATATTACTTGACATGAGATTTGACAGTACAGTTCTGCCTTGATCAGCCTTACCAACTCAATGCTGCCAGAAACACCGTGTTCTGCAAACAGATCGGTGGTCGCAGTCCTATGCGCTTATTAACGCAATAGATTTTTAATTGTTGGCAGCGAACCGGTTAACCAGGAATTACGATGCAAACTAAATTAATTTGTGAAATAAATAAGTGTATCGTTGCGTCTGATCGACGGTGTCGCTGTTATTACACAACGGGAGGCGTACTGGCCTTGATCGCGTTGTTCGAGACCTCGAACAAAACGTCTGGACTCGCCCACGCGTTAACAACATTCACACTCCACCTGCTTCCACAAAAACATACCGCAGCCAATAACAACAACATATTTAAATCGATATACATAATATACATACAATGTTAGTCGCTAAGGAAGTACGAATCCGAAACTTTACGAGCGTTACATAACTTCCCAAAATAACTTTAAATAAATGTAAAAACCGACTTCAAAAAAACTAAAACGAGTAAAATTATTACCTTAACATAAAATTAACAGTTTCAGACGTCGGTGGCTTCTATTTGTTTCAGTGTTGAATTGCACCGACATCTGAAACTGTTAATTTTCATTTAGGCATAAATAGTATTACATGTTTTTAATTTTATTTTAAAAAACAACCCCTGGTTATAGAGATAGCGGAGTACTGAAGTTTGTATGTAAAAAATCAGATTCCCTGCGTTTATCGTCTTGAAATATAAATACTCTTCAAATCAAGAAAAGTCATAGATAGAAACTTCATAGTTCAACTTCACCCTCTCCGTTAAAAGTTAACCAAAGCTTATTTCAGAAATCTACGCAGACAAAGTTGTAGGCAAAAGCTTGTATTTCACTTAACTAGAAAAGCTGCTTGTAAAAAGGTACATTATAAAATTTATAAATGAAAAATAATATTTAATCCTTCCGGTGTTAATTAATCACGAGATAAGTAATGAATTCCTTCAAGAACATAAGTAAGACTCTGAGACAGAACTTTAAAACAGCATGGAGGGATACAAGAGTCTCATTGAGTCTGTTGTTTCAACAGGATTCAGTTTATTCAGTGTACAGAATAAGAATGCTATTCAGCCGTATGCTTTATCCAGTCACACTAATTGTTAAAAAACTCCAACACATTTCAAGTCAAAGATGGGAGGCACCTAAATACTCATTTATTGATGGCTAACTTGAGAGCCAATAATCTAAATCCCGATGATATCAAAGACAGTGTGTAAGTTAGTCTGCTAACTGACTGTATGAATGTCCTGAATTACACTGAAATGAAGAAGATGAAGTATGTTTTTGTGACAATTTAGGACTTTACGCCTGTTTTGTTCGGAAGCATGGCACTGCCGGAGTCTCACGCTATGTGCGACGCCTGCTGTTTTAATCACCTCATTGGTAGGTGGGTTTATTATAATAGCAGAGGTTGCACAACCTGAGGTACCGGATAATACCTTTAGACAGCTTGTTACGAAGCCCGTCTGTGGTAGTGGTGCTAGTCTAGTCGCTAGTGTGACTGAGCTGCGATAAGGCCATCTCATAATGTTCCTGGTCAGGCAGCTCAGCGCCGGCTCCGCTCGGCCGAGCTAACTGTCGCGTTGGATGTGCGAAGTTTTGATCGAGCGCCAATTCGGCCGCGCCCGGATTGGCGCCAACTCTGCCTTCTCGTAAATTAAAACTCGCCTCTAACACGAATAACACTCAAGTGTTATATACCCTCCAGCGGGAACATCGCACTTTAAAACTCCAAGAAGTTTCCGCTTTACTTTTATTACGTTCACTACACGGATAGACTCTAGTGATGGAGAATGAAGGCAATTGCTATTATACTGCTCGAAGATTCCGTGTCATGTCCTATAAAATAATAAGAACATTCTAGTAAAACATTTGCAGTTCATTGTTACACAAAGGCCTCTCTAAGAAAGGATTTGTTCTAAGCCAGGGCAAGCTGGTCGGTGACCGCAAAGAGGCGGCTTCACCAGTGCAAGTTGCGCTGGTGATGCCGGGCCCCTGCCTCCAACTTGGAGTATTCGGGCTGACCTAGTAAATTGGATGATTGTAGTATGTCTGAATAAATATCGTCTGCGGATTAAATTATATAAATTACTTTAAAAGCGAGCAATCTATAAAACTAGATTCTACCTAATCCTATTAAATGAGCTTTTATTAGTAACGCGTACTAATCAACACGTCATCACCTAATCCTGTATATCTTGTAACTATTTATAGTTGTTTTTATTTCTGTTGTAGTAGTATGCGTCACCTTTATTTATGGAAATAAATATTTATCAGTCAAATCAACTGTTTGCGGCCACAACCTTTTTTTTTTCTGTTCATTTTTAACCATTAATTTACAAACTTTCCCCGCGGCACCACATATCTAAAAAATCATAGTTTTTTTTTAATGTTACTCCATCCTGTCATTCAAGACACATTAAACCTCCATGCTATACAAACATACTATCGGATCTATCATAAATATCTAAACATTCAAATCATTGGAATTAAAATATTAGTTAGATCTTAAGGAGACTATAGTTTGTTTCACAATTCGTCCATGGAGCCACATCACACACCGCTCACAACACTGTATGATCATAAAGTACTTGGTACTACATGTTATTTCTTTTGACAACGCAACGGGTTCTCTTTTAAAGTTCGTTAGAGTAGGTACACGGCAGCTGATTACAGAATGATCTATAGTCTGACCATTAATTCCATGCAGTGACTTGACAGTTGGAGGGATACCAGTTTTTGACAAAAAAAAGGTAGTGAGGTGAAAAATAGAATGAATGAAATCGAATGAACTTAATAATGTACTTATATGCATACTTTTTCTTGAATTTAATAACTTGATGATCAAAACAAGATATAACAATATTAAAACATAGTTTTAACCACAACTAACTACTGATATGACGTTTTTGATGCAACAAGTAACTGAAATAAGGTTATTTATTTATTCTATACTTCAATGCACAATTGTGGTACATAATGCGGACTTAATGCCATAAGGCATTCTCCATCAGTCAACCAAGAAAACGTTACATGAAATGATTGTTATTTTTTATTTTATTGCTATTAGAAGTAAAAATAGAAAAGAAAGAAAATTATTCATTCTTGCACAAAAGACGCACACAACTAAACCACACAATAGTTACTAAATGTAGGTAACAATAACAAACATACCAATCTTTACAGTTACAGAAAGTCTAGAATATTAATAAATAAGTTAATTAATTCATTTATGTCTGTCGTTAATAGCTTACGTAAAAAAATACCTTAACATTAAACACAAATATATTACGTAAACATCACAAAGCACAATAAACTTGGGAATTCGGCGTTGGGTTAAATCATCTTTCACCAATAAATATATAAATACTCGTTAATTATTAAATTTTATTATTTTAAACTTAAATACAGAGAGTATTTAAGTTCCTTCTCCTTTTTATTCTTGTATCGCAAACGAATTTGTAGAGATTTGTTTAAATTGAACTATTTTTCGTATTCGTTCTTTTCGTAAAATCGTTCACTACCCCAACACTATTAGTTTTAGTATGGTATCATTATTTTGCTTTGAACTGTCAAGTCACTGCATCGAATTAATAGCCCGACTATAGTAGCTGACATTTCATTGCTCAATACTACAATTATAACTTTCTTTTACATATTTGTAGCCGACAGTGCATTGCACAGTGCACTGAACTATTTACCTTATTATCGCTTATTATCGTGATTACTATATGACTAATTTAAACATAATTTATCTTTCTATTACATCTTTTCGATAGTCACCACTTATCTGGGCCCTAATCACTCATTAACAAATATCAATTTCAGTCATTCGTTCTTATTGTCATAATCATTAAATCGAATTTGCTGCAACAGATTCTGATTTGTTTTTGATTCAACCCATTATTATGAAATCTTTCGAAAAAATATTTTCCACCTGCGTAGTGTCGTAATCGTGCGTGGTAGGCAGGTAACAAACATTATCGTGCCGGATCTGTACACTATTTAATCGGCGCACTCCTTCTAATTGTCGCATTAGTTCCGACAGCAGTGAACAAACATGATCATCCTAGCACTCGTAGTGGTGTGTGTGGTGACGCTATACTTGTACGGCACCAGAAACCATAACTATTGGAAAGAAAAAGGAGTCAAACATGACAAGCCCATACCGATTTTTGGTACCGACGCGAAACGGTATTTACTGCAAAGTAGTATCGCTCAGGTGGCAGCCGATACGTACTGGAAGTATCCCAATGAACGCTTCGTGGGCTACTACCGCGGCTCCATCCCGTTGCTAGTGATCCGTGATCCTGACCTCGTGAAGCAGATCATGACAACGGACTTCGCGCATTTTTACTCTCGTGGACTGTCGCCGGCACACAAAGTGATCGAGCCGCTGCTGCGCAACCTGTTCTTCGCGGACGGTGATCTGTGGCGTCTCCTGCGGCAGCGCATGACGCCGGCATTCACGAGCGGCAAGCTGAAGGCAATGTTCCCGCTGATCGTGGAGCGCGCCGAGCGGCTGCAGATGCACACGCTCGCCGCCTCCGCCGCCGGCCGCCCGCTCGACGCGCGTGAACTCATGGCACGCTACACCACTGACTTCATCGGTGCTTGTGGCTTTGGCCTCGACGCTGACTCGCTCAATGACGAGAACTCGGCCTTCAGGAAGCTCGGCATGAAAATCTTCGACATTACGTTCAAGCGCACTGTCGTGATATTTTTCAAAACTATTTTCCCCCACTTCTTCAAGACGGCGAAGTTTCTTGGTCAGGATCTAGAGGATGATATATTGATGCTCGTTAATCAAATTCGAAAACAAAGAAACTACAAACCCTCCGGTCGTAATGACTTTATTGATTTTCTAATGGAATTGCAGCAGAGAGGAAAAATCACAGTGGAATCTCTAGAGCAAATAAATCCGGACGGCAGTCCCAAACCTGTGGAGCTGGAGATGGATGACGTGACGTTAGCAGCACAAGCGTTCATATTCTTCGCGGCTGGCTTCGAGACGTCGTCGTCTGCGACAAGCTTCACGCTGCACCAACTCGCCTTCCACCCGGAGGTGCAGAAGAAGGCGCAAGCCGACATCGACCGCGTTCTCGCCAAGCACAACGGCCGGCTCAGCTACGACGCGATCAAGGAGATGACTTACCTGGACTGGGTGCTGCTGGAGGGTATGCGCATCTTCCCGTCATCGGGCGTACTGATGCGTCAGTGCGTGCGCCCGTACACCATCCCGGGCACGGACATCACCATTGACAAGGGTGTAAAGATTAACATCCCGCTGGTGGCACTGCACAATGACCCACAGTACTTCGACAACCCCAAAGAGTTCCGACCGGAGCGGTTCTCCCCGGAGGAGGTCGCCAAAAGGCACAAGTTTGTGTACCTGCCATTCGGAGATGGACCTCGCTCTTGTATCGGTAAGTACCTGAACATATGTCTATTTTTTTTTAATAAAGTCTTAAATTAGCAGAGTTATATTAAAAAAATATTATTAGAGATAGAGCTTTCGTAGCGAATTTAAAACAGAGCCATCTATCGAAAACTTCACACATTACTTATTAGTTACTACCTAATCTTTACGTAAATAAAACTTGCGTTGTCGTTTGGACGCTGAAAAGTTACCTTCCTGGCTAAGAAAATTAAAGATGGGAAGCTGTTTACCATCCCTTCCGCGCATGTAAGAATTTAAAATGTAGATGCACATGTTATGCCATGCGTAATTTCAATAAGTAATTCGACAGTTTTCATTAAAATAACAAAATTATGTTCTATTCACTCTATAATGTATTGTGTTGTGTATTGTTTAATTAATATCAACATTCCTTTGCTTCAGGTGGTCGTCTGGGTCAGATGCAGTCACTAGCGGGCTTGGCAGCAGTACTAGCAAAGTTCACGGTGTCGCCCGCGGAGAACACACTGCGGGAGCTGGTGTCGGACCCCAAGTCTAGCATCGTGCAGAACATCATCGGCGGCATCCCGCTCATGTTCACCGCGCGCCCAGGAGTCACCAGCGAGGAGGACAACTGCCGGTCGCTCTAGTCACCGTACAAAATACAGGGCTTATAGATCTCTAGCTTTAGTGAATGTTGTGTTGAAATTAGTGATAGGAATTAGTCATGGTTTTGAGGACTGTATTCACGTACAGTTTTTCAGAAGGTCTGACTATTGTTTCGGTTTTGATCATATACGATAATTCGACACAGGGCCTAACGGCAAAAAGAGCGTAAAGGCTCTGCTCGAATTTGAATCAAGTCGAACTTGCTCGAAAGTACGCAAGTAAAGCCTTACAGTCGTACAAGTAGTGTGTTGTGTGAGTACGAGTATTTATGTGAATGTTGTTATGATGCGAGTTAATTATGATTTGCGTAGCTGTGATACTGAGTGCTCGATGTTGTGCTGAATGTTTTAATAGTTTAATTAAATTATTTTGATCAATATAAATCTCTGCTGGCTAATCATTTGGCGCGAATTCTATTTCGCAACAGTTATAAATAGCCGGCATTAAATAGGATAGCAAAATGCGCCGCATGGCGTAGTAGGTATTTTGATGTGATTATTGAATATTTAGAGTTGATGTATTTAATAGTTAATAATTACATACTGATTATATATTAAAAAGAAAGTAAATATAAACTTTGTATTATTTATTTATAAGTTATCAACCTTTCAGGATATTTACAACATACAGATGTCGAGTGTCAGTGCGACTCGGAGTGCATCGTAACTGCAATCTCTCAGTCACCCTTTCTTACACACACCGAACGTTATTGGGTTAAATTAATACTTTAACATGTTTACCAATAATGAAGCAAAGACCTCATAGCTTTGCGTAGTAGATCAGCACATAATTATGTTAGTAGCTATCACAGATACAATTCTAAATATACGAATACGAGTCTATTTAGATACCTAGTTTGGCAATAAAAAAATGCTACCGGGAACCAGACGTTAGGTACCTAATCATCTTCATGATTGTTTAATCGAAGTCAGTTTAATTTAACCCAAATCTATTTACTGCATTTAAAATTCGGAAACAAATTATGATCCTCTATGTCCCACCTTTTTTTGAAAAAAGAGCTTGAAGTACCTTCTACTTTTAAGGTCGCTTTTGTTGGTTTTTTTGTTTCGCTTCTGTTCGATATAATACTTCAATTATACTGTAGTTCTTATCTATAGCAACTATAACTTGAATTGTTATGTCTATTAAATTCTGTGAATTGTGACGAAAAACTCGTCAAGACAAGCATCCTTATCATCGTGATCTCTGCTCGCCTTATTAAAGTTGTTCAGATTAAAAATTATTGATACCGCATAAGAAGTGCGAAGTTAATTGATTACAATAATTACCATACACGTGAGCTTCTTATCAAAATGTAAGATTACATCTTACGACGGGGACGTCACGTTCTCGTACCTGTCCCCCGAATCAGACGCTTCCCGATAAGCAATCGTCGACCGATTCGGTACACGCACTACGATTCTCGTAACAAAAGTGATAACAAACCCAATCGTTCAGAATCAGAGGCAAGCAGGGTGAGAGCAGCTCATATTACTGACATCAGAGAAAATGGTCTAGAGTGCTTGAGGTAACTTGATGCAATCTTTGTAAACCATAGTGACAATATTTATAGCCTAACATGACCACACATAGTTTAACCGATGGTATTCAGAATTACATTGTAATTATCGCGACGTCGCGCATCGCAATTATTTCGACAGTTCGGTATGTATTACAAGGATCGTCGGTAGATATAGTGTCGCCACACTGTAGCGAGGCTCAGTAGCCCCACTCCCTACAACTATAGCAAGCTCACGCAGACAGACGTCGAACGAAACAAAAATAATATTATGGTTATTAATCAACTCAGAGTACCATCCATAATTACACCACAACATTCGATGTTGCTTCTTCGCATCACCAGCGAGGCTCTTCAGCTTTTCGGTCTATTTAACTACCTCTCACAATGGTTATGCTTTGGCATCATTAGGCTGTAGAATGGTACCTACCCTGAACGCACTAGTACTCAGACCAGCTCAGTTTTAAGGATACATATATCCCAGATAGCAGTCAGTTTGTCCCTCCTGTGTTAATAACTTAACGCACCGCGACCGGTCATCTACCTATCAAGCGTGATGCTTGTGGCAATATTACCTCATGATCATTCGTTGTAGCGGTCTCTTAAGAGTTGATGACGATGATTGTAACCATGCCTTGTTAGGAGTAGCCCTTCTACTCCAGTCTGTCTGTATGTATGTGCGACGTCTAATTGCGCCAACAATTACAGCCACCTGTGACCGCGCCGTACACCGTCGCGCCGCGCCTTATCATGCGCTAATGTTGTAATGAACAGGCATCACTCACAGAACTGATAGACGCTCACATCTTATCTTACCATCACAGCTAATTGTCGCCTCCTTGACTAGAATGCGCGTCATCACAGCGCCTTTGGAGAAATTTTAGCAACTTATTAATCATTTGTATTTGGACAACAGGTGGCTATTGTAAATACTTTGTTCTCTTTTATTTGTCAGAATGGTTTCCAATTATAAAATACAATTTCCCCGATAGGTTACATATAAATTAGGTGTAATACAACCTCAGCTCGCACTCGCCACCAACCAACGAGGCAGCGATGATGATCCAACGACTGGTCAGCCTTAGGTCAGTCAGGAAAGGATAGCAGCAGCAGCAGCAACGGATTTGATACGAAAAGAGCACAGAACTGTATCACAGTTGAGGCTGAGTACAACTGCACTACATATAATAGGTTACCGTGCATCCACAAAAATGTTTATTCTGCTCACAAACATTATAAAGGGACGCCTTATAAATTTTAATAGCAACACTCTTTTGTGCATATTATTATAAAATAAGAATTTCATTCATTTCAATTGATGTCTGTCATGCTGTGATATTCTCAAGAAAAATCGTTACATTTATTATTTTATTTCCCACGTACTGTACAGTCAATTATTTATCGTAATTTAAAGAATTAAACAACACTGAATGTTTTTCACCGTCAAAGGTTTGTTGAAATGGCTGGACTGATGTAAATAGGGTTGATTATTTTCTTCTGCAATTATGTGCTCCTAGTGTTTTTTTGATTTGCTGTTATCATATTGCAACTTGCTATTAAACTGGGTTTAGGAACGACAAAAAACAGTACAGACAGCAACTTGTAACTTGTGCGGTTGTTCAACAGCTTTCTTTTTGTTGGCGCGCACATAAGCGCCCTCTACAATTGCGCGGGACGCGGGCCTCGACCAATAGCGAGCCGAGACGTGTTGGCGCGCACATTAGCGCCCTCTACGCATCATGCGCGGTGCGCGGGAGGCGCGGAGCAACGGGCCAAGCCGGCCTCTCGGGCTCCGGCGCTCGCGCGCCGCGGGCGCGGCACTTCGACCGGAGCAGCCGCTACGCACACGCGTCTTTATCTTTAAAAAACGCAGTCATTATTGTCGCGTAGCGCTCATATTTTTTGTAACATAATGAAATTAATTTCATTATAAGTTTAAAGTCATAATCATCTTTTTTCATTTATCTCCACACACAATAACCCAAGGGACGGAGTTACAGCCCCAACAATGGTCCTTCGAAGCCGCGATTATTGAAGAAAATTGGAACAAACATCGTGGAATCTCCCGGCATCATCGCGTGGTTCGATTCATAGAAAACATAAACCCGGGTTCGAGTCGTCGCGTCGCGTCGTGTCAAGCTCCATCAAGAATTCAAGAAGCGAATCGTTCGTGTTCCGTGTTCGTGATGGCACAACAAAATGGCGTCCGACTAGAAACCGAAATTCGATCGAACAACGAGTGCTAACATTATCCTGGAGGGCATTAATTTTGTGAGTTCGTTCCAATTATCATTATAATTATCCCAACTTTAAGTCATTAAGTGGATATTCCTTATTTTCATGGCACTGCTATCAACAAGTCCTTAATTTGTTGGTCGTCGGTACGTTAAATGAGCACATGTCATGTCATGCATTACAGACATTAAGTAATGCATCATATATTTATTTCACTGTAATTATCCCGTCCCTATTTCAGAACTCGTTTTGCATTATCAGTTTTCCCATATTAACATTAAGTTTAATTGCATTTCAACAGCATTTGCGCTAAAGCCGAGCAGAGCGACGACGCCACGTGGCGCGTTTCATTGCTGTCTTCGCCTGTTCCGGGGCACGCGCACGCCTGCTTGCTATCGAGCGGGGCTGCGCCCTTGCTGTCACGTGGGACAACGGCTGCTTGCTTGTCCACGCGCATATCACTCTCTTCTTGCCTGTATCTGCACTGCACGCTTGCATTTAAGTATAACCTGCTATCATTACACCTTGAGTTTCACGTTTTCCTGTGCACGTAAATACTGCCTGTTCTTATATTAATATTATAGAGTTATTCAATTAGTTCGCAATGTCTAACCTAAAAGAATTAAAAAAGAAACGTGCTTCTTATAAAGCTAAACTTACACAGTTTGAAAAATATCTTTCAATCATGTGCACATGTGAGAAGCCTAATAACATTCAACTCAGTGAGCTTGGGGCTAGGTTGCAAAAGATTGAAGAGTGCTATGGCGAATACGATTCCATACAGATTAAAATAGAAAGCTTGCCGGACATTACAGATGCTGAGTGTCAAGTGGAATATGGTGAGCGCGAGTGCTTCGAGTCGCAATACTTCGCGGCGGTCGGCAAGGCACGAGAGGTGATTGGCAGGCCGGTCTCTGGGGAAGCGGAGCACGACTCGGAGTCTTCGGTAACAGGTTCTGTCCTCACTGCAGGTGGGCCAAGCTTAAATATTAAATTACCGACCATTCATTTACCTACCTTTTCTGGGCAATATGAAAACTGGCTAGAATTTCACGACACTTATGTATCTCTTATTCACACAAATGGGAAAATTCCTAAAATTAACAAGTTTCATTATTTACGATCGGCATTAAAATACAAGGCTGCGAACGTTATTGCCTCTTTAGATTTTTCAGAAAAAAACTATGATACAGCATGGTCATTGTTATGTGAGCGTTATCAAAATAACAACTTGCTTATTAATAATCATATCGATGCATTGTTCGATTTTGAAAACATTACAAAGGAGGCTCCCTCTGCACTGAGGGGCCTCATAGATACTATAAATAAAAACCTTAGGTCATTAAAAATGTTAGAGGTCAATATAGAAAATTGGGATCTTATCATCATTCATGTTATGTGTAAAAAATTAGATAGTACAACTAACAGGAAATGGAAGGAACATGCTAACCTTCAAAAATACAAAATACCTACCTTAGAACAATTTATTGATTTTGTTAAAGGGCGTGCTGAACTGTTAGAGACAATCGACATTAACAATCGGACTACACATACTCGTACTACACACACTCGTAGGCACAGTGAACCTTTAAATGCTAAACCCCGAACATTCATTGCTAATAAAAAACAATCAAAAGGCTCATACACATGTCCTCGATGCAAGCAAAACCATCCCATTTATATGTGTCCTCAGTTCATGTCATTGTCTGTGTCAGCACGAATAGCCGAAGCTAAAAGACTCAACCTGTGCAACAATTGCTTAAGACAAGGACATGGACCTCAGGATTGCAGATTTGGACCGTGCAGAGTATGCAATAAACCACATAATACTTCATTACATATAGACGAACCAGCATCTCTGCAGCAGTCAGATACCAGTGTAACACGGGACAAATGCGTAGTGTTAGCCTCACAAGAGGATTGCCACTGTAATGTAGTTCCAACAATGCAATCTGATGTTGTCTTGTCATCTACACAACATAATAGCTGTGTATTGCTGTCTACAGCACTAATAGACATTATTGATTTTAACGGTAGAAAACATACTGTCCGTGCCTTACTTGATAATGGTAGCACATCTAACTTTATAACAGAGCAAATATCTAATCAACTTAATTTACCGGTTAAATCTACTTCCATTTCAGTTGAAGGTTTAAGTCAGTCAGTACATGTAACTAAACGTTCTAGCTTGACTATATCCTCACGCACTGAGTCATATATAAACAACATTGATTGTTTCATTGTACCAAAAATAACTCAATTATTACCTACCACACGTTTTGATATCTCGCACCTGAATATTCCAAAAAATTTAAAACTAGCTGACCCTAGCTTCAATGTTCCTTTAGAAATAGACATGTTGTTGAGTGCTGAAATATTTTGGAACATATTAGGTACAAAACGCATATCTTTAGGTAGGAATAAACCAGTTCTCATTGATACAAGAGTAGGTTGGTTGGTATCAGGTGTAATGTATAAACAAGAAACGAATAGTAATAAAACCACCGCTTACTCAAACACAGCTCATTGTAATTTTGTAAACGATTGTCACCTTCAACAACAATTAGACAGATTTTTCGAATTGGAATCAGTTTCTTCACCCCGTACCACTACTAAAGAAGAAAACGAGTGTGAACAAAACTTTATAAAAACAACCACTCGCGAGAAAGATGGTCACTTTGTTGTAAAAATTCCTTTAAAACAGTCACCAGAAACATTAGGTGACTCATATGAACAAGCTTTATCTAGATTTCAGTCTTTAGAAAGAAAGTTCAAGCGTGATCCATTATATAAAGAAAAATATTCCAACTTTATTAATGAGTATATTGATCTTGGTCACATGTCTTTAGCTAATCATAGTAACGATAAATATTCATATTTCATGCCACATCATGGTGTGATCAGAGACACTAGTCTAACCACAAAATTGAGGGTTGTATTTGATGCGTCAGCAAAGACCACATCACATTTATCATTTAATGACATACAGTATATAGGTCCCACAGTCCAAGATAGTTTAATAGACATATTAGTTCGATTTAGGCAACACAAGTACGTTGTTACATCGGATTGCGAAAAAATGTACCGTTGTGTATTGGTAACACCAGAGCAACGATGCCTTCAAAAAATAATGTGGCGGTTCGATGCCACTCAGAAGGTGGATACTTACAAGCTCAATACTGTGACATATGGCACTGCATCTGCCCCGTATATGGCCACACGGTGTCTAGTGCAACTAGGACAAGAATGCTCATTTCCTCCAGTACGTGAAACAATACTACACGACTTTTACGTGGATGACTTTATATCAGGCCACGACTCAGAAGCAGAGTTATTACAAATATGTCAAGGGGTCATTAAAGAATTAAAAAAGGGTCAGTTTCATTTAAGGAAATGGCGGTCAAATAACATGCATATATTAAATAGTATAAATAAAGGCGACATGGATGATCATGTGCTCAAGTTAGTCAATGATGACCATGCTAAAACATTAGGTCTGCGATGGTCCTGTAAGGCTGACACATTAAGTTTTGAAACAGTTAGCGATCCATTAAAGAGTAAAATAAGTAAAAGATCTGTACTGTCAACAGTAGGACAGGTGTTTGATCCATTGGGTCTTATAAATCCTTGCATTCTACACGCAAAGGTAATTTTACAAGAATTATGGGCTTCAAAGCTTGCGTGGGATGATGCATTACCACCTGAAATCACAGAAAGATGGTTAAATTTCTTGAAATCACTTTCACAATTAAATAACATTATTGTACCTAGGCGTATTCTATGCGATCGTTCTGTACATTATGAGCTTCATACCTTTAGCGACGCTTCCTTGCAGGCATATAGCGCTTGTGTTTATGTTCGGTCAATCTCTAAGGATGGCAATATCACAGTCCATCTCGTCATGGCAAAAAGCAGGGTAGCACCTCTAAAGGGCATGACTGTACCAAGATTAGAGCTTAGTGGAGCTCTATTAGCGGTTCGTTTAGCAACAAAGGTTAAAAACGCTTTAAGATTAAATATACATACCTGGGCATTTTGGTGCGACTCCACAATTGTTTTGGGTTGGATACGAACACCGAAGTCATCTTTAAAAACATTTGTTTTCAATAGAATCAATGAAATCACTGACATTACCAATGCGAAGGATTGGAATTACATTCCCACTAAAATAAATCCAGCAGATATAGGATCTAGAGGTTGTAATGCTACTCAGCTGGAGGGTTCCAAATTGTGGTGGACAGGACCACCATTTTTAACATTACCACAAACACAATGGCCTAGTCAAACCAATACTGTACCCATTAACCTACCAGAAACTAAAGTGCTATGCAATCTTGTTCATGATCATGAAGAAAACAATTTTATGCATAAATTTTCAAGCTTTAGTAAATTGCAACGTGTCACAGCTTATATATTACGATTTATAAATAACTGTAGGCATCCTCATAATAAAAACACTACATTCTTGACTATTTCTGAATTAAATTCAGCCATTTTACTTTTATGTAAATTCATTCAGTTAAATATGTTTCCAGATGAGTTTTCAACATTAAAAAAGGGCCAATCTTTAAAAAGGTCACAATTACTTAATCTTAACCCATTTATGTCACATGAAAAGGTAATAAGAGTTGGAGGTCGATTATCAAACTCAAATTACACCTATGATGTTAAACATCCTATTTTAATTCATGCTTCTCATTATGTTACCCAAATATTATTTAAACATTATCATACATTATTAATGCATGCAGGACCTCAATTACTGCTTGCTACATTAAGACAAAGATACTGGGTAATAGGTGGTCGCAGCCTTGCTAGAAAAATCACTCATGAGTGTCATAAGTGTTGTAGATTCGCCGGCAGAACTATTCAGCCAATCATGGCAGATCTACCTAAAGAACGCGTTCATAGTGAATATCCATTCATTAATACAGCTGTCGATTATGCTGGGCCTATTCTAATTGCCAACAGAAAGGGTAGAGGCAGCCAACTTATAAAATCCTACATTTGTATATTTGTGTGCTTGGCAGTGAGGGCAGTACATGTTGAACTGGTCACCGATCTAAGCACTGAAGCATTCATTTCTGCATTAAATAGATTTGTTGCTCGCAGGGGTCGGCCTGTCAACATACACTCTGATAACGGTACAAACTTTGTAGGAGCCTGTAAAGAACTTTCAAACTTTCTGAAATCGAGGTGTAATGATATTAATTTAGGTGCAGCAGAGCAGGCAATAAACTTTAAATTCAGTCCTGCCTATAGCCCACATTTCAACGGCTTAGCTGAAGGCGCAGTTAAGTCTGTTAAACTCCTTCTTAAAAGAATCTTATCTCTAGCTCATTTAACATACGAAGAATTAAACACAGCATTAATTCAAATTGAAGGGATCTTGAATTCACGCCCTCTTACTCCATTATCTTCTGATCCCAACGACATGACTCCACTGACTCCCTCACACTTTTTAATTGGGCGAACGATCATGATGTTGCCCTCTCAGGTGGACACAGAACGAGAAACACAGATCAGCACTTTGCCTCGATATAAAAGGGCACAAGCCTTGGCGGCTCATTTTTGGAAACGATATCAAACTGAATATCTTTCAGAATTACAAAGGCGAGCAAAATGGCAGCGCAATGAACAGGAGCTGCTGCAGCTGGGAGACCTGGTTGTGGTCAAGGAAGACCGCCTCCCACCCAACCATTGGCGACTCGGCCGCATCGTGAACCTGCATCCTGGCTCCGACGGCATCGCACGCGTCGCTGACGTCAGGACTGCATCGGGCGTGCTTCGACGAGCCTACAATAGGCTCTGCCTGCTGCCCACTTCAGACTTTGGAACAAGTTCCAACGGGGGGAGCCTGTTGGCGCGCACATAAGCGCCCTCTACAATTGCGCGGGACGCGGGCCTCGACCAATAGCGAGCCGAGACGTGTTGGCGCGCACATTAGCGCCCTCTACGCATCATGCGCGGTGCGCGGGAGGCGCGGAGCAACGGGCCAAGCCGGCCTCTCGGGCTCCGGCGCTCGCGCGCCGCGGGCGCGGCACTTCGACCGGAGCAGCCGCTACGCACACGCGTCTTTATCTTTAAAAAACGCAGTCATTATTGTCGCGTAGCGCTCATATTTTTTGTAACATAATGAAATTAATTTCATTATAAGTTTAAAGTCATAATCATCTTTTTTCATTTATCTCCACACACAATAACCCAAGGGACGGAGTTACAGCCCCAACACTTTTGTTTTGAGGACACAGCTCTTTATTCAGAGTTATATTATTTTTGGACGCTAGGTCTGACTGTGATGTGTTCGCTGACGAACGGAAGGCGCTCTTATCGGTACATCTGGAGTACTATGAGATGAGTTTTTGAATGTTATGAGATAAATCATAGTAGTATTAAGGACGTTACAAGATCTGGGACACTGACCATCTATAGCTTGGTCCCTGTTCCTGATTGCGGTGGGCTACTAATTTTATATTTTTATATGTTTTTTTTTATTAGTTAAAATATTTTATGATATTAATCGATATGTAAAAGAATTATAATGTAATCATTAGAAAAAGTAATCTTTAAATGAAAAACATAATTCAAATTCAAAGTTTTTTATTTCGAATAGGCATAGTACATGCACTTAGGAAACGTCTCGACAATTTACTTGCAAGAAAATTGTACCTACATTATGCTTTTGGTATTTCCGTTTCGGTAACGCACACTACCAAACAATTTTTCTTCTATGCTTCGAGCACAAAGCTACGAGCAGGCAAAAACTAATGTTTTCATGTTAATAATTAAGTAGGTAGGTATACTTAGACAGTAGGGAGGTGGGGCTTACAATGTGACGTTAAGTAGTGAAGTATGTCCTCGCTACTATTACTTTGTTCATACTCCGGTCATTGTCTCCTGGTGATACTTAATTGTTTTATATGTGTCAGATTCTGCGTGCGATAAGCGCATATAACGATGCTAATCACAAAGTTCAGCTGACCCCTAACGACTCCGATATTGTATACAAATCGAAAATTGCGTTTCGGTGGTGTTCAGTCAAGCACGTATGAATACTCTGCCGACGAAATGAATAATATGTCGCCTGTTATCCCCGAAGTATTAGGCAGAGATGTACTAAAGTATATTAAAAGCACGCTAGTTGGGTCATTATTAGCTCTTATGTGGTAGAAGGTAGCGTATTGCTCGATTATATTCTAACCCCCAGCTGACCAGATCTAACTACGAGTTGCTTTACATGATCAAATCAAAATCAAAAGTTTTAATTTCACATAAACCATTACAGGCGCTTATGAAAAGTCGAATTTAGGTGCACGGTTCCAATTAGTCGTTTCCTATGGAGAAGAGCCGGCAAGAAACTCCATGGTTACTCTTTTAAAATCCATATCTTTAACAATTTAAGTGGGTGCAGTTATGACTTAGAATAGTTATGAGCAGAGAGCGGAATCGTATGGCAAAACAATTGAAAGGTGATAAAGACGGGTCATTATTTTTTATCGAGTATTCAAGCTATCGATACTTTTTAACAGCTGAGAATACAAACGGGCGGACAGACATATTAGCCATTTTTGTTGTTGGAGATTTGTGGGTGGAGAGAGCAATGTAGACATAAGTGCAGGAAATACACAAAAAAAATTTGAAATATATGGTCAAAAATTAAATAGGTATCTAGCAAGTCTACAAAGCTCATAAACACTTTGCTAAAACAAAAGTGAGCGTCAAACCCAGATCCTCAAACTTGGCATCCTTGTTTGTGATTGCGACGACTAGAGCAACGACATAGTCTGTAAACTACTCAGACAGCTACGATGATAACTTCTTAGCCTCAGACTAAGTGCGGGCTACGCAACACAGACATCTAAATAATATTGTTTTATTATTTATACTTCTAGGTACTATTGTGATACATAAGACGGACTTAAACACATGAGGCATTCTCTACCAGTCAACCTTTGGATCGATATAGGTACAAAAAAAAATGAGTTGACTATTTTGTACTAAATAGACTACAAATTCATGAGATAAATATAAATTACATAAATAATACATATACAAATAATAAAATATATAGTTAAAACAATTTTGGACGACACGTTTGGTGCAGTGGCTAAGCAATTGGCTTCTGCGCCACGAGTCGTGGGTTCGATTCCCACACGGAACAAAAATGTGTATGGCCTACAGATGGTTGTTTCGGGTCTGGGCGTTTGTTTGTGAGATTTGTGTCTGTAAACGCACCCACGATACAAGAGAAATCTTAGTGTGGGGTAAGGTTTTTAAAAAAAAAAAAAATATATCAAATACAAAACATTATGTAGGTAAACCGAAACGCAATTATGACGAAGACTAAATTAGATAATTAGGAGTGCAGCGACTTCAAGTAATACCCCCTAACTTTGCGTCTAACTTTGTCCCTAAATTTACTCGGAGCTTTTTTAATATCAATGGTCGGTCGCTCACAGAGGAAAATGAGAAAGAATCTGAAGTAAAATTGGCATGGAAGTAATATCAAGAGTGGTTTTTCACATCATCTGCAAGTGTAATTCATGTAGAAAAATGCGTATTAAGATTATTAAGAGATAAGTTTCAGAGTAAGATATTTGAAGATGACTTAAGTAGTTATGCCAAAAGATTTTAGAAAAATCCATATAACAGCCAGAGAAGAGTTATGTATATTTTCATGAATGTATCTCGGCGTTTAGAAACTCTTACCATCTGGTTGCAACGATTCCTAGCTAGTTTGTAAAGACGCCAGTTGTCCTCACTAAGATCCCTTCTTTCGGAACAACTTATCACATCGTCTCATAACCATACAGACACCAGAGGTAATCCAAGGCGCTGGAGGACGCCTAACTCTGACGACTCTAAATGGTACATGTGAATCTAGAAGTTGTACTAGTACTGTACGCATACATCAAACCAAACAATCAAAAATTGATCCATTTCATTTATGTATAGGAATTGAGGACAGCTCGTACGCGCACTTCAATACATCGCCATTCGCCATTGACGTCAACAATGCAACTATACTACCGAAGGATGGTTTAGATGCGAGGACTCTCACAGTCAGTCTGAGTTCTCAGAAGGATCATTAGTTCGTTGTTGTTTGGTATCAGATGACATCGGATCGCTGGGCGGCTGTCTCACACAACGTAGTCATTGGGTCGGCTCGACCTGCATCAATGCTTTCATTGTTGCGTATGCCTTTTATAAAGTGAGGAATAGCTCAACTATTGTGAGAAGTAGAGTCGTGAACTTGTGTGTCACCGCTTAAACATCTATCATTGAAGGAGATAAACGTCTATAGAGCACTACGTAGCATTACATCAGTTCAGATAAAAATCGCCCGCGTGAATGTCGTTTGTCGCGTAGATATTTCGCAGTTTTCGAGATAAAAGTAGCCTATGTTTTCTTGGGTTCCAGACTATCTCTGTACCACGATTCATCAAAATCGGTTCAGCTGTTTAGGAGTAAAAACGCAACAGACAGACAGACAGACTTTTTTTTTTTACTTTTGCATTTATAATATTAGTAGGGATACCGAAGCAGCTAGAGCAGAGGTCTATGCAGCGACAAATACAATATGATAAGGAGTGTACCTACCACTATTGATTATGAGCCTGCTCTGCGTAAGTCTCTATTATGTGCAATATATCGCATGTGTTTAACATACAACGCTACATTTATAGAGTAAGGTCAAGGTTATGTACTGGTTCAATGTTCTGAATGACCACACGTACTTCACTATCATTATAATCAATAGCAAATAGTTGGTACAGCAGAATTTCAGTATCTGTAAGTAGTTATAGTAGCACATCAATGCGCTACTAGTTGTCGGTGCTGAGACCCGTCGCACAGGTGAAGTGAAGGTGTTAATTCCGTCCCCCTCCCCCTCCTCATAGCACCTCGTACCGACAGCTATTCAGCAAGTGGGTAACAATCGCTAGTCGCCAAGTTTAATGCACTCCCGGAGCTATAAGTTTTAGATATACGAGGGGATTAATTCAGAAAACTTAGAGAGAGCGCTGCGAAGTGCAGTTTATATAATTGGGCAATAAACGGAGTAGTGGCCGATCCGCCGCGAACTGTTGAGACGACGACGTGTGGTCCTACTGACAGAGAACACGAGAGACGACCTCGAGCACGCACATCATACACAACACTGCGATAATAGCGCCCTGCGACAATTAGTCAGGTCAGGTAGTCAGGTTTAAAAAGATTGCCCATTTTTGTCTGCATTGAAACTACAAATTTAAGGGAAATAATCTTCAATAAGAACTCTCTACTGAATTATTGTAAAGATCAACATGTAGCTCTGATCCGCGTGACGTGCACAGCCACCGAAATCTAAATAGTACGACAACCGACGACAGTCCTTCAATAGCAAACTTATCTTACGTTCTTTGAATTTCACATTTGGGTTAGGTATTGTGTTAACTACTCGGGTATAAGCGGTGGTGCGTGTACTGCCAGTGCGACCCCTCCTCGCGGCTCGCTCGGCCTCCTAACTGGTACCACGTCACTTTATTCCACTATTATTTTCACCAAGCATAAATTCCAACAGTTTTCAAACAAGTTGATCCTTGTGTTTCAAATAAATAATAAAGCGTAGTCCGAACTGCCCTCCACGCTATGCGAGAGTCTTACATTAGGATTTGTTCTTTATGTAGATTATTTTTAAATCGCTATATGTAATGAATGATAATTCGCAGGAAAAAATATTGAGACTTTTTGTAGAGAATTGCATAATCTACAACTTAATAGAAGCTATTGTGGCAATAACAATTACCGTTTATGAGATATTTACGAATAACCGTTTTTTTACGCTTCTCATTAAAAATGGTACCGTTGGGTTTTTTGACATTTCATTTGCAATGCTGTATTTAAGGGCTGTACTCCTACTTCCAGCTCTATGCGAATTATTCCGAAAGGCCAATGCAACTTTTTGTCGTCTTTTTTTTTTCTTTCTTCATTAGCGATGTTTTGGTCATAATTAGAGAACTATCTAAGAAGTCCATAGAAGAAAAAAATAAGTCTCTAAGCCTTAACCTACCAGAGATAAGACGGTTTCTCTTTTATTCCTATCAGGCGGAATCAGAACGCAATTATGCGACTCAAATAAGGATACGAACATCTTTCGCCATTCGCCAGTAACGATTCTTGGGTCATAATTAGAGAACCATCTAAGATGTCCATAGAAGAAAAAGTTCAGTCTTTAAGCTGTAACCTACCTACAAAACCAACTGTTGTATATCTGACTGAGTAGACCCTTCGTTGTCAGATTCCCGGGGTTTAGAAGAATATTATAGATGTTCGTATAACGGCACGACGGAGTCTTGATAGGTATGGTCTTGGTAACCCACCTACGGACCGACCGTGGCAAGCATGTCTTTACCTAAAAAACCTTCAACCTGTGCGGCTATTATTTAGGCACATGGTCCTCCGAGCACTGTTACAAACAAAACACTGTCGATATTCACTATAATAAGTCAATGTGCATGTATAGTACCTATTCCTATAAAAATAACGCCTATTAAGAACAAAAGAGCAATCGTCGTATCTCTGTTAGGCCTAAAACATACACAAGCGACGTAAGACAGCAGGCGTGGAACAGGCGCGGCGCTTTCATACATTTTTCGTGCCGCTTCAAATCTTTTTCGCAAAAAATGTATGAAAGCGACGCGCCTGCGCCGTGTCTGCGCCTTACGCCGTTTCTATGTAATTCACGCCTTAAGCGTGAATTACATAGAAACGGCTTAAGGCGCAGGCGCGTCGCTTTCATACATTTTTTGCGAAAAAGATTTGAAGCGGCACGAAAAATGTATGAAAGTGACGCGCCTGCGCCGTGCCTGCGCCTTAAGCCGTTTCTATGTAATTCACGCTTAACAGAGATACGACGATTGCTTTTTTGTTCTTTAAATGATGATTCTAGTTCTTTAAATAAGACATAAGATTAGATTTTAGTGAAAGAAAAAAAAACATGCCTCCAATCAAAGTCAAACTCAAGGTTTCATTCCCGTTTAGGTTTTTTTGTCTATTTTGACTTAAGAGGCACTACTTTATACAGGGTGTCCCTGGAAGTATGGATCAAATCAAATAGGGGCGTGGGCAAGGTCATTTCAAAACTTGTAGTAGTAAAAACATAGATGCATACATACATGTTCACGCATCATGAAATTACAAAGTTAACAAGTTTCGTTCGACTGGCGGCAGTCACAGATAATGGCCACGTAATACAAAATTGATTTCTAATATTTCGCGATACGCGCTCATTTGTTACTGATATCATATCTATAGATAAACCTTGTACCACAGAAATCTAAATTTATAAATATAGATTATATAAGTATAGATATAAAACATTTAGGTTTCTGTGCCACGTAGGTACCTAGCCCACTTTCTTGTGTCGGGTGCCAATAGGTAACATTATTATTTTGTTACAGCCTCTTATCATTGTAATAATATGATTGACCGCGCGTGTTGCAAACAGGTGATCGCCGGATTATAGGTCGCCTCCTACAGCGGGAAATTGTGTTGCTCTCGTCGGTAATACTGTGGAAGAACGAAGTATAGTGTTCCTTCAACACAAAGGGAGGATCCTCCAACCAGGCGCAGTCTTATGCCTGGCGGACTACTGCACAAAAGTTGTTTTTTTTTTATTGGACTTCTGTAGGTGGTCCTAGGGGACCGTTTCTACGTAACCGGGCAGTTATTGGCGAGACCTGAAGCGTCTCCAGCCAACCCATCGGTTGATATTGGGCGGTTGTATATATGTATATGTTGCAGTCAAAACTCTTAACCAGTCAAAAGGACTGTATTACTGAACTTCGAAGTTTAAAATACCGATGTACTGTATTCATAAAGTTTAAAAGTACGAATTACGTGAGTTAGAATGTACGCTATTACGAATTACTTTATTCAGAATGTTCATCATTCCGATGTACGTTACTCCGAAAGTTCACTGTTACGAATTACGTCATTGAGAATGTTCATCATTCCGATGTACGGGACTCCGAAAGTTTACTATTACGAATTACTTCATTAAGAATGTTCATCATCGCGATGTACGGAACTCCGAAAGCTTACTATTACAAATTACTAAATTTCGAATGTTCAACATCGAGATTCTGAGATAGTATTTCGCTTTTATGTATATAGATATACAAGGTTAGTCGGAAAGGGGGTACTAATCTGAAAGGGTGTTAAAGTACACATAATAATGAGTAACTTTTGTTCTACAACTTTTCCTAAAAGTCAATAGTTTAAGAGAAACAGTTGTTCAAAAATCTCAAAAAAAAATCTCTAAAATCTATCTATCCCCAGTAATGATCAGCT
Organism: Amphipyra tragopoginis; assembly: GCA_905220435.1. Classification (NCBI taxonomy): domain Eukaryota; kingdom Metazoa; phylum Arthropoda; class Insecta; order Lepidoptera; family Noctuidae; genus Amphipyra; species Amphipyra tragopoginis. Next base: position 199,432 of record HG992003.1, on the reverse strand, counting down.
GTGTTTACATTTTAGGTCATATTTGGGGTCATGAATTAGAAGGACCATTTTCTGAATTTGTAACTAAAGCAGGGATGATTTTTTTTTGAAAAAACTAAAATAAAAATCATTTTATTTGGAAAAAAAAAATATCGAATTTTGAAATTTTAACACTTGCTTTCAAACAGTCATCAGCGATACTATAAGTGGGCTTCGGATTAGTACCCCCTTTCCGACTAACCTTGTATAAGGATAGATAGGTAAGGATAACTTAATTTAAATTTATTAAATGTTAAGTTCACTTCATGTTAATTTTGTGTAACTAGCTAGGTAGTAACTTGCCAGGGTTGCGGACTTTGTTCTAAAGTTACCGCGGCCTTGGAACGCAAAGGGCATTAGGAGGAACACGGATGAGTTTTAGTCAGTAAGAGTCTGACACTCCCTTCCGCTCCTTCCGTAAGAAGTCAATTCATGATTTAACAACGTTAAAAAAAGTAAAGCTATATAAGTATCCAATTTTATAATTACAAATGAACTACAACAATGTATGGCTACAGAAATTAAAAATCTTAATCTAAATAGGTAATAGTAGTTTAATAAATTTTAAATATGCCAAAGTACCTAATTACTTTCTCAGAATGTCCATGATGAACATTCGAAATTTAGTAATTTGTAATAGTAAGCTTTCGGAGTTCCGTACATCGCGATGATGAACATTCATAATGACGTAATTCGTAATAGTAAACTTTCGGAGTCCCGTACATCGGAATGATGAACATTCTCAATGACGTAATTCGTAACAGTGAACTTTCGGAGTAACGTACATCGGAATGATGAACATTCTGAATAAAGTAATTCGTAATAGCGTACATTCTAACTCACGTAATTCGTACTTTTAAACTTTATGAATACAGTACATCGGTATTTTAAACTTTGAAGTTCAGTAATACAGTCGACTAAAATAACAGTTAAAAGTACTTTTGCCCAATGGAGCTGGTTAAAAGTACTTTTGACTAAGTGATTCCGTCAAAAGTGGTTTTGACTGCTCGTATCAGTCAAAACTCTTAAAAAGTTAAGGTGGTCGATAAAAATAAGGGTAGTATTTAAACAATCGAATAAAAATTCAAAGTAAAGGTGTGAAAAATACTGATTATGGCGTACTGAAATACTAAGTGGGCGAAAGACTGAGGGCGAACACAAATACTGAAAACGGCGACTTAAAAATACGAATTTGAGGTACGAGTTATTCAGAACGATCAGTATAATAATTCTTAAGCGAACAAATTTCACTCACAATATTGTTGTAATATATATTTGTAAGGTTGATTGGGTTCCCAAAGGAGCGTCGACGGAGCCCCGCTGGGCGGGGCTCCTATTTCTGTGTGCAGGGTTTAAAGTAACCTAACACGAAGTGGATGACGGGGGCTTCGTTCGCTCATTTCGCTCGCTCACTCTAGCCCCCATCATCCCCTTCGAACCTAACCTATCAGTGTCGGGGTAAGGAAATGTATATTTTCGCCCACTTAGTATTTTCATCGCCCACTCAGTATTTTTTTCGCCAAATTAGTATTTAATTCGGACACTTGGAATTTTAGTTTCTAGCTTAGATTAACTGTTTCCCACTGCTCTAGCTCATTTTACGAATTTTAATCATTCATAATTTTTCGCCAGTTAAGTTAATTTTTCGCAAATATATTTTAATGCCGCTCGGTTTAGTATTAAAGTCAAAGCGTTTATTTCAATTAGACCATTTACAGGCACTTTTGAATTGTCGAGAAATAAAAAGAAGTTACTGCCGCGTTCCAAAGTGTGGATTCCTATGGAGAGGAACGGGCAATAAACTCCATGGTTATTCTTTTTCATCATATATTTATACGAAAATTTGGTTACATTGTGAATAACAAAATAGATGTGAGAACAATGTAAGGTATGCTATACTAATAAGAGCACCTACAATTCATTTGCCATGGCAGATTAGAGATGACCAGTCCCAACTGACGGCGCCCGTTCACGAACATGACGCATGCATCAGCATCGCTCAGCTCAACCATTTTGTAGGGAACCGCACGATCCAACACACACGCCACCATCAGCGGGACATTTGAGTGAGCATGACATGCTCTAACCGCCAGACACCAAGTAAAGTTTTAATTTTGTAAATGGATACATGGTACTCACATGTATGTACAATATGTATTAAGACAGGCAAAAAAATTATACAAAACAAAAAATAAAAATGTTGTTGGCACACAAAAAACAACGGATAATAATAATAAATATCGATACATGGTATATGTACTCGTAAATGTCAAAAAATAAATAAAATTGTATAAAAATAAAATGTATCATGTCAGAGAATAAAAAAAAAGAGAGTAAAAATAAAAATTAAATACCATGTCACATGATCAAATGTAATAAAAGCGTTCGTATGGAGATCTCTTTAAGAATCCATTAGTCAAGTGGTTGTGGAGCAGGACCAGCATGTTTCCAAGCATTTTTATCAGTAATATAATCTTCTAACTTGTAATATGCTTATTTACTAATATATTATAATTATAAGTTAATGAGATATATTATATTAAAGTATCTCATTAACAGTCTTCCATATATTATTTATTCGCCCGATTAATAATTCCCCTAAAAATAACGACAAACCCACATATAAACTTTTTACTCATTATTAGTGGAAAACGTGCTGATATTAGAACAAAAATGTGTGACTACGAAAAGAAAGAACGCTTTTTGCAAAGAATTATTATTATATTTTTCATAATAAACGATTTCACATTTAATAAATATATTTTTTATTCACATCTAACAGTAGTGCTTTTGACTGATGCTTTATTGCACGTTCGCTGTCCAGACAGCAGACACAATAGTTAAACAATGCACTTGTTCATATGTGGTTCATGGGACAGGGAAAGGGTTAAAACTACTTTTGACGAAGAGCGTCAGTCAAAAGTACTTTTAACCGCAAATTTGCAGTCAAAAGTACTAGTAACCAATAATTTTCAGTCAAAACCACTTTTGACCAACCTGTTTAGTCAAAAGTACTTTTGACTGATTTTGCTAGTCAATAGTACTTTTGACTGGTTAAGAGTGTTGACTGCAACATATATGTATACTATCTGCGTGTTAAATCTTGATATCGCCATGTAGGAACTGTCATGGCGTCAACTAGGAGAGTTATCGTTATTGTCGCTGTAGTCTGCTGCACCACCGTTGTGTTGCGTAGTTCGCATGCGGCGTGATAGATGCCGCCACCATACCTACCTAATTATAATTTATTATTTTTTCCGTTTGTTTCATATCTTCGTCACATTATACGATCATTTACTCTAAGTATGAAAAAAGTTAAAAGAACTTTCAAAGTGATTGTCAACTTACTTACCCTCTCTTATTATATTATATTAGTAGTAGTTACTTACACGTGTTCTTCCTACAATAATATATGGCCCATTTATAATTCCCTTTATCCATCATTATATATTTAAAATTCATTTTTAAATGTTTCTATAAAATTTAAAATAAATATACAAAATAAATATGGTTAATTTTAATATTAAAAAGCCTCCACAAGTGACGACACTCGAGTACGTCCGGCGCACCCTACGCAGTCAGCCTCGCTTCAAACCTCGCTCATTGGCTCTTCGCAACGGCGTGAGCTATTCCCAAATACGTCGTGTCGACACGAGAGAAGAATTAGATGATTAACCACATAGGTATTATGTCATATGTATATCAGTGATTGTGACAAGCTTAGCATACAGTGTGGTACCTTCACCAAACATAGTAATCGGCAGTAATTAACGTTACGAAGTATAAACATATTATGTAATCATTCGCGATGCTCTCGCGGTTCACTTACTCTATAAAAAGTGATAACTAGATATAGTAATTGTTTATCTCATAAAACAGCGAGTCTGAATAACAACCCATTATGTGTGCGTCTCAGTCTCACTGATAAATTGATATGATCATATTATAGTTTTTGTTTTTAACTTACATTATTAAAGGTAAATTGAATCAAAGAAATATAAAAGCCGCCGACCTTGACATTAACGTACCCAGCTGTCGCTATAAATACCTGTTACATAAGTAGGTACGTACCTACCACTAGTTCGTTATCTTGCTACATACAGTTATCTAAAGTACATAATTTACGGAATGATAATATAGTAATTATGTGATAATAACAGTTTATTAACGTTACACTCTGATACGCAGACATTCCAGCGTGCCCCGGGGCGCGGCGGCGTGCCCTCCGGCCTGCGCCAGCGCGGCTGCATGCCCCAATGTTTCTTCACTATAATTCTGACAATTTCCCTCCCGATTGAGAACCTTTTCGATAAGCAGCTACCGACCGATTCGGATTGTTATCTCGTTTCGTCTACGATTATCGTAACGAGAGAAAAAGAGATAGCTTACCTAATCGATCGGCAACTGACTGATCGAATCGTTCTGAAGGTCAGGTCCATTGTATAATAATATGTTTCACCAGTTATTCTCTTCCCGTGACAGCTAGGTCACGTGATTGACACAACATTACGTCATCGGCTGGGAGTGCTGCCACTATGTTTAAATAAATTACCCGAGCAAAATGCATTTTTTCATTTAATTGCTTTTATGAAGAAGCAAGCTTCAACAACAAATTTTATACAAGCCTAGTTTTAGTATACAAGGTTAGTCGGAAAGGGGGTACTAATCCGAAGCCCACTTATAGTACCACTGATGACTGTTTGAAAGCAAGTGTTAAAATTTCAAAATTCGATTTTTATTTTTTCCAAATAAAATGATTTTTATTTTAGTTTTTTCAAAAATTCTTCATCCCTGCTTTAGTTACAAATTCAGAAAATGGTGCTTATAATTCATGACCCTAAATATGACGTAAAATGTAAACACAGCTGACCATAACTGGGGATAGATAGATTTTAGAGATTTTTTTTTGAGATTTTTGAACAAGTGTTTCTCTTAAACTATTGAGTTTTGGGAAAAGTTGTAGAACAAAAGTTATTCATTATTATGTGTACTTTAACACCCTTTCGGATTAGTACCCCCTTTCTGACTAACCTTGTATACTAAACCTAAAACTATAGTTTGTTCAGAATCACTAGGAGAATCGATTGACATATTTTATACGCGACATTTTTTTTCTTATATTTCACTTTTGTTTCAATAAGTTTCTACCCATAACAGTTGACGGGTAATAGACACCTTGAGGCTTGAGATGGTCCGCTCGGTCAGTTTCCGTGTATTAGACAACCCCTGCATAGCACATCTCAGGCATTTCACACTTTACTAGGGAACTTGACGCGACATAAACTACGGTGTAACTTAGAGATTTATTAAAAAAAAAACACATATTGAGGTACTTCTGATGAAAATCTTGTTGGGGTGTCTCGGTTTTTGTATATACTGAAAATAACGTTGTATGGTTTACTTTTTTATGAGTAACACGAAATAGCAAATAATCAGGCTAGTTAACAATTTATTTCATATTCATTATGAATTACTGCCTCGTTGGTCTAGTGGTCGCAAGCGCGACTGCTGAGCGTGAGGTCCTGGGTTCGATCCCCAGTTCGGACAAAGTGTTGTAGGGTTTTTCCGTGAGGAATTTCTCAGTAGCAGCTCGGAGTCTGGATTTGTGCCCGGTCGATGGTAATAAGCTCACCCTCTATTACATGGCACTTTAACATAATGGCGAAATGTGGGTGTATTGTACACCTCTGCCCAACCCTTCGGGGAACACAAGGCGAGATGTTATGTTATGTCATTGTGAATTAATAATCTCCTTAATTGTATCGAAGATGTTAAAAAATGCCAGCACTGACCGTGACATTCGTGACGTCAGCTCGGGCCATCGCCGGAAGAGAATACCTGGTATAATTGTACCATGGGCTGGCCCACTGGTAGTCTGGTAGAGCCAGGCCAATTACCTGCCAATACCATATTCCTTAATACTCTAACTTATTACTTCTGGTTATGTTTATATTTCTTTTCATAGCACTTTGCAATTGGTTTTATCTTATTAATTTACATTATCATTATTAACAAACGATAAGATATTGCTTTGATTAACATCACAACAGTCATTGTATTTATCATGAATCACTCGAACCTTTGAACTACCTACCTATGCTTTCTCACATAGGTAGGTAGTTCAAAGGTTCGAGTGATTCATGATAAATTGATTGTTGTGATGTTAATCAAAGCAATATCTTAATATCGTTTGTTAATAATGATAATGTAAATTAATAAGATAAATTTCTCAAAGTCAAAGTCCAAGTTTTTTTATTTCAAGTAGACCAAATTACAGGTGACCAAATCACATAGGTAGGTAGTTCAAAGGTTCGAGTGATTCATGATAAATTGATTGTTGTGATGTTAATCAAAGCAATATCTTAATATCGTTTGTTAATAATGATAATGTAAATTAATAAGATAAATTTCTCAAAGTCAAAGTCCAAGTTTTTTTATTTCAAGTAGACCAAATTACAGGTGACCAAATCACATAGGTAGGTAGTTCAAAGGTTCGAGTGATTCATGATAAATTGATTGTTGTGATGTTAATCAAAGCAATATCTTAATATCGTTTGTTAATAATGATAATGTAAATTAATAAGATAAATTTCTCAAAGTCAAAGTCCAAGTTTTTTATTTCAAGTAGACCAAATTTACGGGTGTTTTTAAAACGTCAAAACTAGGTGCACGGTTCCAAAAGGTAGATCTTATGGAAAAGAACCGGCAAGAAACACCATGGATACTCTTTTTTTAAATAATAGATCATGACAATTTCATTACAGTATGGCGAGAAAAATAGTATGAGATTAATGCAGGTTAATGTAAGAAATAAACTCATATAAGAGTACCTAGGAAATAGAAAAATACGCCTTTTGGGATTGCCTTTTGGGACTGGTCAGCTCTTAACTGCTATGCAGTTAAGAGCTGACCAGTCCCGACAGACGGCACCCGTTCACGAGCATGACGTGCACATCCGCATCGCTCAGCTCCACCATGCTGCAGGGAACGCAACGATCGGATGCACGACGACACCGTCAGCAGGACATTGCTATTATATTAAGCATGATTAATTATATTATCTTCTATTAAATAACTTTGTATATTAAAATATTACATACATTACGCTTGACTATAACATCTTATTGCAATAGTGACTACGGAACCCTATACTGTGTGTGATCAGACACGCACTTGACCGGTTTTTATAAAGACAAATTTCGTAGGCACTATAGCAAGGCTATGGAATTTTTCTGACGGACACTCATTACAAGTTACTAGCTGACTCGGCGAACTTCGTACCGCCATTTTTTTTTTGCGTTTTATTTTCGTAAGTCCTGTTTGTCAATATATTGAAGACCGCTCACAATTTTCTGTCTCATTCACTTACCTCACCTTTCAAATTATGAGATTTTTTAAATTTCCTATTCGATGTTTTTTTTTTTTTTTATACGAATCTTGTCCTGATAATAACGAACACACAAAAAAAAGAATTATCCAATTCGGTGCAGTTGTTCGGAAGTTCTGCGCGTACATACATTTCGGCGATTTATTTTTATTTATATAGATTAAAAATAAAACAATTATGCAAAATAGTTTCCTGAAACTGATTATCAAATCCAGCTCAAGATTTGCAGTACCTACCTATAGTGCTATTTACGACTGCCTTTAAATAATACCGAAAAATCACAAAAATCTAAAGAGAACTTTAACAAAACATAATCCTGGCAGTTAACCGTGAGTTACCACGAAGGATATTATAATTTTGTTTACGATGTTTCGTTTCGAACGTTTCAGACGATAACGAATCCTCTTATTCTCTCTCGCCGAATGTCGCGTCCAGTGTGACAAGTGTGTGACTGTTATTTATATTTAATTTGATTCAAGTCTAGGATAGTTAAAATATGAATGTGTATCAATATTACAGTAAATTGCACAAAACAAACGGACAAATATTATTTAAGTGTGGAGTCTGTCCCTCTATGTAGTAATACAGCCGGTCTGCAGCGAGCCGCAGACCAACAGTGCATACACTCAGTAGTGTAGCGCTACAAGCAAAACAACGATGCTGCCAGGTTAACTGACAGCAGCAGCTATGTTGACGACTTGTTTGACGCTGTGGCTCAACGTAAGCTTTTCAACTTCGGGTCGCGGGTTTGATTCCCACACAAAACAAAACACACGTAAAATTATTAAAAAAAGTGTTTGCTCATTTAAAAAAAGTATTATTGTAGCACAACACATACTCGTAGATAAAATTCATAAGCCCCAAACAGGATCATGTGTGGCCAGGATCATGTCAGGCTTAAATATAATTGTTTTCTATAAACACCACGTTACATAAAACACCAAGATAACAGAATTTCACAGTATTTGATATTATCTAGGTACAAGTATTATCTTCAAATTAAATACCTAGCACGTTGATATTATTATAATACTGTAAATAGAACGCAATAATTATGTTTCATCGCCAGACAGGTAGATAACCAACAATAATAATCTACGGTGTAACGATGATGTAGCATATTAGTTAATTATTTACAACAAAAACGTAACCTTTGGAACGTGAGTCACTACTATAGCCTGATAATATATTAGGAGCACGATCACGTGTAATCATGGCATTGACTCTAAGAGCAATTGCTTTTTTATAAATAACTAGTGGCCCGCCCCAACTTCCTACAGATACCATTGAGTTAGTTGCTCGGGGTTTTTTTCATCAGTTTTCATCAAACAATTGATTTTATTAACATTCTTGACAAAAATCGTTATAGTTTTGCTAACATAAAAAACACGTTTTTGAATTATACATAGAAACCTTTTTCGAGAATCAAGCTACAGACGCGGCGGGGGACTATATCTTATCAAATACTAGAACAAGCGACTTCTAGTATTTGATAAGATATAGTCCCCCGCCGCGTCTGTCTGTATGTGCGCGATTTCCTCCGTAACTACTGAATGTACTTTGTTCCGGTTTCGATTTGATTAGATAGCTTGTGGCTTCGCCCGCGTATTTAACGTTTATCGCGACATGTATTATAAACCTTCCTCTTGAATCATTCTGTCTATCAGTGGCGAAGGCTCCATACAACTCGATTCCTATCGGCTTCCCTTTCGAAACGAGTAGTTACTGGAATTCATGCATCACACTTGAGCAAGGTAGGCATTTTTTGGTCCGGCTTCCCTTTTAAGAAAATTCACCCTACGCCACTGCTGTCTATTGATGAAAACCGCATTAAAATCCGTTGCGTAGTTTAAAAGACCTAAGCATACAGACGGCGGGAAGCGACTTTGTTTTATACTATTATGTGGAGAAGAAGCTGTGCTCTCGCGGCTCCGTCCGCGTTACAAGTTTTTTTTTCGTCGTTGCCCTTTGCGCTATTGCCAACAACAACATTATTTCAAAAGAAATATCTGCCAGCGAAACGAGAAATAAGTAAAAAATAAAATATATAAATTGAAGTTTGTATGAAAAAATCAAATTCCCTGTGTTTATAAACTACACACATCAAAAGTGTCTAGGGATCAACATATATTTTTGCAATAACTTTTCTCCTGATTGATATTAATTAAAATTTTCTTTAAGGATTCATCAAATAAAGTGTTTTCGTTTGTCACAGTAACGATAAACCAAGTCACCTTTGCATTAATAAAGAAATTTGCCATTTTCCTAATAAAGGGATTTTTGACATTTGAACCACTAACACAAAAGTTCGAAAAAAAGACTGAAATAACAGTTTTCTTTAAAATTTTATTGGGTAACTTAAACAATTAATAATCCGTGTTTCTACCGCGAACACTAACAACACAAGAACATCGGTTTGGCATACTCAAAATGAGTTCATCCAAATCACGCTGTGGAATGGCCGCCCATGTTCGTTGCAACAACAAAAAAAGGTCTTCTTGCGACTGGATACCCTCCATATTCGGCAGAGCTCTTCTCTGTAGCATATCCCATGCATGCTCAATCGGGTTCAAGTCTGGCGACTGAGCAGGCCAGGGCAGGACATTGATGTTAGCTGCGGCGAGAGTCTGTCTTACAACTCTTGCGGTGTGCGGTCGTGCATTATCATGCATTAACTGAAATAAGGGACCGATTTGCGCTTGTAGAGGAACGATGACGTCTGATACAATCGTCTCAGCATAAATTTGAGCGTTGAGGTTGCCTCTGATCCAAATCAACTCAGTTCTTCCGCCGATCCAAATACCCGCCCATACCATGATGGTTCCACCACTATAAGGATGGACTTCCTGGCAGGATTTTAATCGCTGTTGGCGTCCAGGGGTTCTCCAGTGTCGTATACGTCTTGTATCCGGTCTCATACCAAAACGAGACTCATCAGAAAAGCACACGAAACGCCATTGTTCTTCTGCCCAATTTCTGTGTCCAAGAGCCCATTGATATCGAATCCTACGATTGTGCATTGCTATAGGTGGTACCCGTAGCGGTCTTCGGGAATGAAGGTTCACTTCATGCAAGCGGTTTCTGACTGTTTGGTCGCTAATTAAGTTCCCTGAAGAGTGATGAAGCCTCACGGCTAACATCATGGCGGTTATTGTTGGAGCTCTTCGAGTTAAGATTTGAATGTATCGGTCTTGTCTCCGTGTGGTGCAGCGATACCGTCCTCCATGGCGCTCAGCCACGGTACCAGTGCTTCGGTAACGTGTCCAAAGTCGACTGATAACACTCTGACTTGTATTCAGAGCTAAAGCCACAGTACGTTGCCGGGAACCAGCTTCTATCATTCCCACGGCTCTGAGCATTTCTTCCCTGCTTAAATGACGTCGCCGCTCCATAATAACGTTGGTTTTAATCAGTAGTAGGGAAACAGTAGCACTAATAATGTCTTCAATGCGTTGTATGTTTTTATAGGGAAAATATTGACAGCTGATTTTCATCTTTTACTCGAATTTGATTCACAGTTCCTGATTCAAATTATGAAATGCACCAAAAAGGATCCATATAAATTTATAAAATCATAAATTTATTACAAAGCCACATCTCAATCTCAAGAAATCCGCATAAAAATGCTTGATCCCTAGACACTTTTGATGTGTGTAATTGGTATAAATATGACGGCGCGTCGAGAGAATTGGCTTGACGACGCCAAACTTAATTGATTCCTGGACGAATGACATCTACCAGATGACAGCGGTCAATGTCGATTTGACGTAACACCGAGGACTGGGGAGGCGGCCCGCAAAAAGCAGGACAGATAACGTCAGAGCTATCGAGCAAAACCCCGGTGTTGATTATTAATGGTGATCATTATTAAGATAACAAAAGTGATTGGGATTGGATGCATGTGCGCTCGCGCCCCACGTACTCGGTGGAACGTCGTCTATCTTTGTGCATCATTTCATTTGTGTTTGTCAAAGTACGACTTGTAATTGATATCAAAGACTTTAATTTGCTTCTCCTCGCCCGCAAACCCACGCATAGTACGGTGGCTGCTTTTGATAAGGATAACCAAATGCCTTTAAATATTTATAAAATCAAATTATAAAGTAAGACTGACCGACTTCATACTCTCCGCTTAAAGTCAACCAAAGGGGAATGCCAAGATCCGGCTAGTACAAAGTAGTATGAACAGACACACGAGACATGCTGTAATTTTGATAATTCGCGTTTATTTTTTGTAAAATTTATGCAATATTAATATAAAGCCTGAGGAAGGACACCATCAGATAGTCATTTTAAGCAGTCTTTTAATGTTTTGCTTAGTAAGTTTCAACGCTTTTTTTTATCTACAACTACAAATAGAAATGTTGCACAGTATAGAAATATGATTATATCGATACTAAAATTACGTTTATAAATCGATTACAACCATGAAACAATATGTAATTGTAAATAATTATATCATAATAATATCATGTTATTTAGGTAAACAAGTATTTATTTTTTATTCATGTTTTCTTGTTTGAGAAATGTGTATGTAAATTGTGCTCTTCCATTAATAGATACAAATTATAGCACTAAGCTTTGTTAGTAATGAGCTGTTACGAATAATCCCAGTAACCACCACATCATAATCATAACACAACAGGTTTGTCACTATTCTCGTGATTTATCATAAACGAGCTACTTTTCTGATACGAAACACAACAAATAACATGATATTTTATTAAGCTGAATATGTATAGGTACCAAAAACATTCAATAGTGTTAGTTAACATATCTAATTAATCTCTGATTTATACTAATTTAACAACGTATTTTATAATACTATTTATACTAATCTTGTAACATTATGAAATAATTAACAAACATGCTATTATTACTATATAACACTATCAACTATTTATTTTGCGAAATAAGTAGGTATATTCCTGTTTTATTTTATGTTCCATTCCATTTTATACATACTTGATAATCAATTACGTTTAAAATTGAATATTGTTATGATTTTATTTTAATGGCGACAACACCTTTGCCTCAATTAAAATTACTTCCGCTTGTTTCTTACGAATAATGCGACAAATTAAGTATCCATCTGTATCGAAGTAAGTAACCATATTACATCACTACATAGTATAAAACAAAGTCGTTTCCCGCTGTCTGTCTGTCCCTATGTATGCTTAGATCTATAAAACTACGACGGATTTTGATGCGGTTTTTTTAAATAGATAGAGTAATTCAAGAGGAAGGTTTATAGGTATGTATAAAACATTGCACCCGTGCGAAGCCGGGGCGGATCGCTAGTGTATAATATTCCTATCGTGAATACAATATTATGGATTCCGGTTGGGCAAGATTTGTGTTAAATAAATACTAATACTACAAAAATTGTTAAATTTTGTTATTCACATAATTAAATGCTTTAATCAAACAGCTATATTAAGATTTTTACAAAAATATTGAAGGTCTATGAATACGAACAGGATTAAAAAAAAAAAACATGAAAATGTAGACGGTGTATAAAGAAAAAAATTGTTCGACTTTCGAATTACTTTTCTTCCATAGGTTAAAAATCTACTATTAAGGTCAACTTTATCGACCTATAACTTTTCTTGGTGTACTTCCAGCAGAAATTTTGTTATTGTAACACATTATACTATACAATATTTGCCCTTTTTAATAAGATATGTTTCATTTTTGTCGGTTCTGGCCGAGTCGTAAAGGAAATCTTGGCATTCCCCTCTATATCCGAAATCTACGCGGACGAAGTCGCAAGCATAATCTATTTTCAGGTATTTAAGTTGATGATTTACATATTTCTAAAATATAATAAGAAATATACTTATTTATATGTATTTATACTCTAATAATAATTACACGACGCGACCTCAGTTGAAGGCATTTTACTTTCAAGTTCGTTAGGTTTTAAATTATGTCTAGGTGACGTCGTGATGACTGAGTATTATTTGGGTTCTGTAAATAGACATAAATACCTACGAGTACATTCCTACATAAAAATTTGATTCACTTATGACCGTTATTGGTTTATACTACTCAAAACAAAATAAGAGCCACTCGTTATTTTCATATTTCAGTGTAATTTAATGAACGTTAAGTAACAAAATATTGATGTTACAAACTATTCGATATTTAACCTCTTTGAGTACTTGAGACCAAAATGCAGGCCATCATTTAAAAAAAAAGAATTTGAAATTTTCTTGTTAATTTGTTTCGATTTTTCTTTAAGTTTCGTTTCGATTATCTTCACGGTAATCTGAAATAATCGTTTAACTTTGTTTAGTTAATTTGTTTATGTAACATCTTATATTAATATGCCACAAGTACATATGGACGCAATTACTGCAACCAGAGCCGTTACAATAATCCAAGAAGGAATTTCGCAGCGGTCTGCGGCTTTGCATCTGGGTTTTTCTCGGAAAGCTATTCAAAATGCTTGGAATCGCTTCCAAGAGACTGGTAGTGTTGCAAGAAGACCTGGTTCGGGTAGAGTTCGCATTACAACTGTTCACGAGTATCGGTACATCCGGTTAGGTGCCCGCCGAGAACGCACAGTGACGGCTCGTAAGATAGAAAATCGCCTACGGTTGACAACGGGTACTCGCATCAGTGACCAAACTATCCGTAACCGATTGCACGAAGACCAGCAAACTTCAAAACGTCGAGTTGTTCGAATTCCTTTGTCCAGGGCTCAACGTGCAAATCGTTTAAGTTTCTCCCGTCAATATTTAGACTGGGGCATAAACGAGTGGGGCATGGTGCTTCTTACCGACGAATGTAAAGTAAAATTCTTTAATGACGATCAGCGCATTAGATTAGCCTACATTCGCGAAGTTGACCATTTCAGTGGACCCAATGTAATGATTTGGGGTGGAATAAGTTTACATGGTAAAACTGAACTCGCTATTTTGAATGAAGGTTCCGTAACTGCTCAGCATTACATTGAGGAAGTCATCAGGCCTCATGTGATTACATTTGCACAGCAAATGGGTCCTGGGTTCGTCCTGATGCAAGACAATGCCCGTGCACACACAGCTCAAGCGACCCAGTCTGTACTGGAAGATTCTCAAGTGTTGCTGTGGCCAGCAAACAGTCCGGACTTAAATCCGATCGAGCACATGTGGGACCAATTAAAACGAAGGGTTAGAGAGAGTGCGCAAGAGGTCTACAACCAACACCAACTGATTGATGCTTTGAAAAGTGCCTGGGAAGAGATCCCAGCTGAAAACGTCAGGCATTTGAAAGAGAGCATGCATTCCAGGCTACAGGAGTGCATAGCCAAAAGAGAAGGGCATACCTGTTATTTAAAAAGAGAAAAAGAAATAAAAAGTGAAGTTTTTTTTAGTTTTTAGTGACTTTTTGTTGTTTTTTATCCTAAATTGTAATTTTTATCAAAAGTTAAATAAACATGTTTATTAATCACTAATTTCAACAGTTACTAGCCTAAACGGTAAACAATAACATTGTTTTAAGTTTACGTAAATTAAACAATGTGTTAATTTTATATTCTTCATGGTATACCTTAAATACCTAGTGGCTCTTATTTTGTTTTGAGTAGTTTATTTAGAATCGTAATGAAACATAGATCTTTGTATACTAGATTTCCAATTACGTTACAAACTTTTAAAGATAAATTTTGTTTAAGAAAACTGCTACTAGTAGTAAGATTTAATTTTGCACGTGGGAATCAAGCATTTACAAATTTTAATAAGCGTCAAGTTACTTAAAAAAAGAACCTGCATGACTTATATTTTTTTGTACAATCTACTATTAATCATGAAACCAGATCCACTTGATCTTTGTTATTAATTTATTCTACTGAGTCACGGTACAAAGACTTGTTTTGATCACAAAAATGTATTAAATTCATCATTCTTTATCAGGTATACAACAAAACATGTGAGTTCAAAGTACAAGTCGCTATTTGTAATCTTATCTTCAACGTCGCAGATTCAAGTGTGAATGTGTTGTATGTCTACAATAAGACATAATAACAACGTACTTGGAGAAACGCATCTAGCGAGAAAACTTGCGCTCCTTACAGTTTTTGTATTTGTACTTGATAGTCATAGTAACAGTTAGGAATTACAACTAAGCATACTGGTGATCATCAGACGCCATCCGTCCGAGTTTCTAACTGTATACAGCTGTAAGTAGAGCTGTTCAACTGTTACTGTGTGATGAGAGCTGAACCTTCAAACAATTTAAAAAGATGACATGACTCGCATACCAATTTTATTCATGATTTTATTGATGTAAATGAATTCAAAAAAAGTTTTTGTAGTAGTAGAGCCCTTTGCGAAAGAGTTCGTCCGGGGAGTATAATCACTGTACCTAATTCAGCCGTCAAGCAGCATTGTCGTGTTCCTGCTTGAAGGTTCCAGGTGCCGGAGATATTAAAGGCATATGAGGTTTTTCAACTCTGTCTTGAAGGTTGGCAACGCATCCGCAATTCGTTTGGTGTAGGTGTATAATAGGCAGCGGTAACCATTTTCCATCTGGCGGACCTGTTCGTCAACCTATTTCGCAAAAAAGGTGTTTGTTTGTGTCGGTCCAACAGTAGGTACATTTCTTAAGTCAGCACTTTGACGCGACACATGCATTTCATTTTAATATTCAGTTAAATCCGTTCGTTCTCAAATTCATGTAAAGGCAACAAGGCCGCGTGTGTTCGATATCATTTTCACTCAAACTTTTTATAAGTTAAGTTTTGGACGATATATATTTCAATCTGAACTATCGAATTTTAATTGTAACACAAAAGAGTGTGTTTTGTAACAACGGACTATATCAATCAATCAAATCAAAAATATTTATTTGCTAGAATATGGTACATAAGGTGTTACAGTAAATTAGTTTCAGCATATCCTGCCATAACATGGCGTGCAAATGTAATCACAATAAGCGATGTCAATTATTCTAACTTACAAATTACGATTCTATTAACTTGATGTCTTCTAAAATTACAGATTCTATTGACTTGTCTTCTAAGTAGTCCTTAACGGTATAATATCTTTTAATTAATAATAGTTTGAAAAGTATTTTTTTAAATATTGTCAGCGGTAAGTCTTGAAGACTATTTGGTAAATGATTGAAAATAATAATCGACATGCAGTATACATTTTTCTTAAATAATTTTAATTTTATTGGTGGCAGCCGAAGTCTATCTTTATGCCGTGTTCGGCTATTTGGTCTGTCAGTGCTAGATTCAAATAAATTGTCGTTTCTCCTAACAAAAACACATATTTCAAAAATATATAGACATGGCAAGGGAAGAATTTTAAGTTTTTGAAATAGTGGCTTACAGCTGTCTAAAAAGTGAGCTCCACAAATTGCTCGGATACATTTTTTTTGGGCTTTAAAAACTCTGTCAAAATCTACTGAGTTGCCCCATATTACAATGCCGTATCTAAGTACGGATGATACATAACCATGGTAAGCCAGCATTGCCGTTTCACAGTTTACTGTTTGTCTAATTCGTTTCAGGACATATATAAAACGATCTATTTTTGCAAGAATCTTATCTACATGTGTTTTCCAATTGCAATTTTTATCTACCGTTATACCTAAGAATACACAATTATCGACAGTGGTCAAGTGAGAATTTTTATAATGAATGTCCAGTTTATCTACGTTAGCGTTATATGTTTGAAATTGTATTATGTTTGTTTTAGTCATATTTATTTTTAAGTTATTTTTTTCTAGCCATACTACTGCATTATCCAGAGCTTGGACGGTTTCCTTTTCTAAGGTTTTGTTATTGTCACTCTTAATCATTATTGTGGTGTCATCAGCGAATAGTATGCAATCTTTACCTATCGCCTCTGCAATGTCGTTGATGTAAACTAGAAAAAGTAGTGGGGATGCAATACCTCCCTGTGGCGTGCCATAATTATTTTGTTTATATCCCGACCTATAGGTTTTGTTCTCCCTTTGACAGGTTTTAGTTATTTCCACACATTGCATTCTTTCAGAAAGATAACTTTTTATCCAGTCGTTAGCCTTACCCCGGATTCCATAATGCTCAAGCTTTGAGAGTAGCGTTTTATGGCAAACAAAATCAAAAGCTTTAGTCATGTCTAGGAATACACAACTTATCTTAGATTTTTGATTCAGACTTTCAGTTATGTATTTTACTAGCGCAAAACAAGCTAAAGTAGTGGAACTGCCCTTTCTAAAACCGAATTGTTCTTTTTTAAGAATATCACAAGTTGTTAAAAAGTTCTCTATTTTAATGCACATAACTTTCTCAAATATTTTGGATAGGATTGGGATTAAGGTTATTGGGCGATAATTGCTCATGTCAGTTTTTACACCTTTCTTATAAAGAGGTTTGACAATAGACCTTTTTAGACGTGTAGGGAATACTCCTTCTGTTAGAGACAGGTTTATAATGTAGGATATGGGATACACTAAACACCTTGCACATACTTTTAACACTTTAGTGCTCAGGTCGTCATATCCAGTCGAGTTGGTATTTCTTAGACTGTGTATTATTTTATAAATGTCTGATTCATCTACTGGTGTAAGGAACATGCTTTTAGGATTTTGAGGTGTAGTTATTTTCATGTCACATTGCAGGTTTTTATGAGCATTATTGGTCGTCTTTGTTTGAGATATATAATAGTCATTAAATAAGTCACATATTTGGTTTGGATTGTCATACACTTTACCATTAGTATTAATTGCGTCAACCTCCGAGTTACTTGTCATATTATTATTTGCGTTTGTTTTAATCAAGTTCCATGCCGCTTTACTTACATTTTTGGCTTTATTAACGTAGTCTAAGCTATTTATCTGCTGAGCCTTGTTTATGCATTTTTTCAGTATTTGAGTGTAGTCGTCATATGATTTTTTATTTTGTTTTTTGTTATGTTTGTGGATATGGTATTTTAAATATAATGTTCGTTTTTTAATGCAGCATCTTTTTATACCCTTGGTTAGACCTCTATTTTTCACTTGTTTACAATTAATTTTGATTTTAACTATAGGGAAGCATAGGTTGTAAAAAGGGTAATTAAATCATGCAGTCTGTCGAAAGCGTCATTTGTTGTTTGAGCTTCGTAAACTTCAGAAAAAGAGAGACTCGAGATGCAGTTATTAAACTTAATTATATTTTCGTCACAGAGCTCTCTTACATTTTTAAACCAAAAGCTATGAGTGTCTTTAACTTGAAGATCAGTTTCTACACAGTTCTGCTAAATGCTAAATCTATACAGTTTTGCTAAAGTAAGGATTTAGCTTAACCCAAGCCGCGACGTCGTAACTGTAACTGTACATATAAACGCACATAGTATAACGTTATGACGTCAGTTAGATCATGCTCTTTCATTGAGGTGATCAAGTGGCTGACACTCCGTATGAAGTGCTAATGTTTAACCACATCTATATGCATGTTATTTACTGAGACTGGAACCTAACTCTAACGCGGGAAAAGCGATGATAATGACTAAACAAAGTTGTTATAAGTTTAACATAAAATTCCGTTTATTCATTGTACAAACATATAAATTGTATTTTAAATATACATATATTATGAATAAACAATACACCTATATGTTTTTAAAAAATATAAAAAATAGTAGCCCACCGGCATCGGGAACAGGGTTCAAGCTACCGGTGCACTATGGAAAATGGTAGAAAAACAGCATATCAAAAATGGTTTTTACCAATGTCACCATTGACATACATACTTTTTTAATTTTATTTGATAGTTTAAGGATCAAATTAAACTATAAAGTGTTTTTTTTTAAATGCCATAATCTTTGTTTAACGGACGTCCATGTCAAGCCTATTCAGTTCATTACTTTCAAAGTGATTTTAATGTTAAACTTTGTAGGAATAGATATGAAGTATTACATATTTCTGCAAAGCTCATCTTCTGAAAATTTTGAAACAACTAATAAATATATAATATTAATGTTACATCAAAATAATTGCAAAATAAAATAAGGTGAAAATAAAGTTTTTTTTAAGTTCATCGGGACTTTTGACAGTTACCCACGTTTACCCCAGCTTCACATTTAATGTTGATTTGTAGCCTAGCTATTCATAAAAATTATCAAATAAAAATCAGCTGCGGATATTTGCGATTTTCGAAGTAATTGGAAAAAATGTGATAAAAATCAGAAAACGGAAAACTGCTATCTATTGCGATTTCAAATGTAGACTGATTATATCAATAGTTTGCAACATGTTTTGTAATTTATTATTAAAATTAAATTATATAATTAAATTATTTTTAAATTAAATTGATATTAGGGCGCAGTGGCGAAGGCTCAATACAACTCGATTCCTATCGGCTTCCCTTTCGAAACGAATAGTTACTGGAATTCACGCATCACACTTGAGCAAGGTAAGCATTTTTTGGTCCGGCTTCCCTTTTAAGAAAATTCACCCTACGCCACTGTTAGGGCGTTTATCTTATTTCCACAAATGTTGCGCGTGTAAAATTTAGTCAGCAACATGCACACTACCCTAATATTTAAAAAAGTATGGGAAAGTGGGGTAGAACCGGGACGCTAAGTCAAAAATTCAATAAAACACAAATTTGAAGAAAAGTAAATCAATTTTAATAGGCTAAATTTAGTTTAGTTTATAAATTACATATTTAGCACTTGAGATCACTTCATTTATTCTTAATTCTAAACAACAAAAAATAATCAATATATAAAAAAGTGGTGTTTTTACGGTTTTGCCCCACCCCTTGTCCAAAACCGGGTATACCCAAATGTTATACCCGATTTTGGCCCTTAACAGTGGTAGCAATGAAAATCATCAAGATCTTCGGGTTCCCAACCCGTACAGCCTTCATGGGCCCAGTTCTTACATTTAAGACATTGCACCCATGCATCGCTGTTTCGCGATTTTACCTTGGGTACTACCCGATTTTACCCCTACGGTTTTGCCCCGAGCGCACTTTAAAGAGAAAAAGAGAAAAAAATACCTAAAAACATAATTTAATAAAAACTTTACTTACGTTCATTTTTATGTCAGTTCGTGTTTAAACTTTGCTAGAAAACAATTTTCACTTACCTTACATGGGCGAGACACGAAAATGTCAATCTAGCGACAGCTCCATTTTTGGATAATATTATTGTCATAGATTAAGTTATTTAATAAATAATTATTTATGTATATGAATAATTGTATTTTTCTTTTATCAACCTATCTAGGTTAAGGGTCAAATAATTCTTATAAAAATAAATAAAGGCAGCGTATTCTACTCATGGACTAATAAATAGTAATAAAAACTATAAGTAATAAGCATATTAACATCCTAAAACTAAAAAAATATACTTTATTATGATGTAAAATATTTTCCTGGATATCTCAATATTCCCATTACTCACAATAATGCGCGTCCCGCTGTTATATCTATATATTTCAGGCTTTAAAATAAGGTACAATTCGTTAATGTTCGCCGTGGCTATTTTTTCCCAATATCTTTTGAAACGTGTAAGAGGCTATACTGTCTTGTCCCGCTTTTACCCCATACCCGGTGTGGGACTAATCTCCTCTATATAAACAGTTGTTCCATTTAATTCTATATATATAACAAAATAGTAGTAAGTGAACAGACGTTTGATTGTTATGAATACAATGTAGAATAAATGGTACTACTCGTACATGCCATCTTCAGTTCACAAAATGTTGGTTCATGGAGCAAGTATCATAAAGCATTTTGCAGTGCTTCCTATTGGTCAACTTTCGGAAGATGCACAAGAATTCCGCAAAAAGGATTATAAAAAATATCGCCTACATCATGCTAGAAATGCTCTCGATCTACAAATAAGAATGTACTTCATAGTCTTTTTTATACTTCAGATCCCTACATAACCAGCATTAGAAAACCGTATAGTAAAAACGTGAAGGAACTTGATGAAGACTCCTTAGATCTTTTTAAAGTGAACGAATTCATTTCAGATCCCGAAGTTTACCAAGTATAAAATAGCTAATAGTAAACATTAATTTACAATTAATTAATATACAAGGTTAGTCAGAAAGGGAGTACTAATCTGAAAGGGTGTTAAAGTACACATAATAATGAATAACTTGTTCAACCACTTTCCCCAAAAATCAATAGTTTAAGAGAAATAGCTGTACAAAAATTACATAAAAATTATTCTAAAATCTATCTATCCTCAGCTGTGATCAGCTGTGTTTACATTTTAGGTCGTATTTGGGGTCACGAATAAGAAGCTCCATTTTCTGAATTCGTAACTAAAGCAGGGACTAAGAATTTTGGAAAAACTAAAATTTTAATTGTTTTTCACGGAAATAAAAATTATGGAATTTTGAAATTTTAACACATGTTTTAAAACAGTCATCAGTGATACTTTAAGTGGCCTGCGGATTAGTACCCCCTTTCCGACTAACCTTGTTTATACAATTTTTCATCAAAATATTTTTAACTTTTTTTTTTACTTTTTATTTTATGTTATTATTTTATAATTATTGATTTGTATTTTGGGATTAACTATATGATAAATTGGTTATTGTAAACATTATAATTTGTATTGATTGTTAAAAAAAAAGTTATTTTTGATACTTTTGAATTTGTTTTATTTTTTAATGTGTGGTATTAAATTAAATCATATTAAAATACTTCCCATTTGAAACCATATACACTACTCTATATTTGTACATTTTACAATTTAATGTTTAGAAATTGATCCGAAATAGACCTCAATTTTCCATAGTGCGGTGGTCAGGGCCTCAGAGAGAGGAACTTCCTAACAATACGCGCCGTGTCCAGAAGTACCGCTTTCTGTATCAGGCCCAAGATCCAGCCGTCCAACGAGAGCCTCTTTGGATGTTGGTCGAGGCTCTTTTTCTATTAAACCCAAATTGGCCAACATCCCACATGGCGACAACCTCGTGTGCCAAGTCTTAATAATTTCTATTAAATTCTCGGCTTTCACAAGGTTTTCGTCACGCGGAACAGTGATATCAACAATCATTGTGAGACGCACTGATCGATCTATCACCACTTTAACATATGGCTGTAACATAATATTTTTGTATATATTTTGGCATTCACGGCTCATCTTCCTTGCGGGGGAAGTCCGGTCCTTTGAAGGGTATACCGGGGACACAGGTCCAACGCACAGCGGCCCCTTTGAGAACTTTATTCTAAAATGAGGTGGAGCACCAACCGGAGATTATTCACGGCTACACTATTGGAGTACAGTCATAGACCGCCCCGAATGGGTGCAAAACTATTGTAGAATATGATAAAAAAATGGTCTATGGAAAGAAAGGAAACGGCGTCTGCGTTTCAAGTTTGAAATCAAAATAACATAATATAATATTATTATTAATTTATTAATACTTTGTTTTATATAACAAAACAAACCGTAAATTAAACCTAACTTATGTATTTTACATTTATCTTATAACATCCGGTATAATAAAATTTATACAACTACATATTTATAAATATTAACAGCAAACAGTTGTTTGATAATATCTGTTTTATTTTATCAATATTTTATACCAACATTGAGAACAATAAGCGACAAGACCGTGTCTAACGTGTATCGCATTAATAAAAATGTATTTAAACCCTGATTGGTATAAACAACTGTCGAACAAGATCGTGAGGTAATACAGATAATAACTTACATTACACAGAAACTCTCTCATCTTTCAAAGCAGCTGACTTTGACTATTACTTAAATATATTTTTGGTCCGTATCCTTACAATAAAGCCGTATTATCACTAACGACTTCTGTCAGTCCAATGTTAAACAACTCCTTTTATTGTACTTTCATTGTAGACTTTCTTTCAACGAACGTGAGTGGTATTCCGTTCTTGATGCTTTGTACGATGCCGGACTTGGGTTCGACCTTAGGATGTCTCAGTGTGGTTTTTGCGGGCGCAACTGTGAAGCGCGACAGCACCGCCGCCAGTCCCGCCAATGACTGCATCAGACCAAGCCGTTCTCCTGCAACAACACACAAACAACAATTTAACTTTAATCAAAAATATTTTTTGCTAAATAAATTGACAGGATAGAATGAGCACACAATATTCTGCTTTTTCTTTTCGAGTAGGTAGGTACTGAGGTTCTGTCGATCAACAGTCGGCGCTGTAACTATCCAACTTTTAAACAAATACAGGCTCCGGCTAACTTTAGGCGCCAGTCTCCCACAAATAAAGTCCTGTAGATCTATCTATGTACCTAGAGTAACTAAAATGCGACAGTTTTTTTGTGGAAGAGAAATAAACTTTTTATTTCATTTCATTTAAAAACCCAAATTACTCCGGGCTAAACGCGGACAGCAGTATAACGTGAATATGAATATTATCTGTATTTCAGCAGATGCATAGACTCACATAAAGAACACATAAATGAACAGCTCTTACCTATGCAGGCGCGGGATCCTTCGCCGAAGGGCAGGTACACATGTTTGGTTTTGTCATCAATCTGGTCGGGGAGGAACCGCTCCGGACGAAACACGTGCGGCTCTTCGAAATACTGCGGATCGTTCTGCAGCGCCTGCAGCGGAATTATGATACCGACGCCCTCGTCTATCGTGAGGTCAAGCTCCTTGAACGTGTACGGGCGCGCACAGTTCCGAATCAAGAAGCCAAGCGACGGGAATATCCTCATGCCCTCTTTGAAAGCAGCCTCCAAGTAGGTCATCTCTTTGACGGCGTCGTAGCTGAGCTTGTTGTCGTGTTTTGCCAGCACTGTATCAATCTCCTGCTGCACTTTCTTCTGTACCTCCGGGTGGTAGGCGAGCTGGTGCAACGTGAAGCTGGTCGCAGACGACGACGTCTCGAAGCCAGCCGCGAAGAACACAAACACCTGTGCGGCAATAAGCTCGTCCGTTAGCTCCATAGAAGCAATCTCCGGAGTGCCGTCTGGTTTGACTTTTTCCAACGATTCAACCATCATTTTTCCCTTTTTCTTACACTCCAGCAACAAGTCGATGAAATCATTTCTGCCCGAAGGTTCATAATTTCTCTGTTTTAGAATTGCTGTCACAAGATCGAGCATAGGCTTCTCCACTTTAAACAAAAGCTTCAAATGCTTACACATTTCTGGGAACACTTCTTTCAACATAATAATCAAAACCTCCCTGACTCCAAAGTTAAAGATATCGGCTCCAAGTTTCCTGAAAGCGGAGTTTTCGTCGTTGAGCGAATCAGCATCGAGTCCGAAGCCGCAGGCACCGATGAAATCGGTAGTGTAGCGCGCCATGAGGTCGCGTGCATCGAGCGGACGGCCGGCGGCGGCGGCGGAGAGCGCGCGCGCCTGCAGCCGCTCGGCGCGCTCCACGATCAGCGGGAACATCGCCTTCAGCTTGCCGCTCGTGAATGCCGGCGTCATGCGCTGCCGCAGGAGGCGCCACAGATCACCGTCCGCGAAGAACAGGTTTCGCATCATTGGTTCGATCACCGTCTTGTGCGGGTTCAGACCGCGTGGATAAAAGTATTGGAAATCCGTAAGCAGGATGCGTTTTACGATCTCAGGATCTCTGATCACGAGCTCCGGACGCGTGGAACGGAAAAATCCCACAACCTTCTCCTTCGGATACTTCCAGTACATTTCTACCGCCATCTGTGTGACGCTCTTCTTCATGAAGTAGTTTTGAGCATTATTGCCGACGAACACTGTCGGTTTGTCATGTTTGACTCCTTTCTTCTCCCAGTAACTGAAGGTGCGGGTGCCGTACAGGTAGAGCGCGACGATCGCGATGAGGACAATGGCCGCGGTGATCATGTTGAGAGCGAGGAGCGACGAACGCGCGCGGCCTGTGACTGAGCGACTATCTGCCGCGGACTGCCGCGGTCTAATGTATATATAGGTGCACGCCTCAAGTCTCAGCGCGATATCCAGCCACGCGCTTATCTTTAGATCCTGTTTGAAACGATACGACACGACATAGTATATATATACAGGGTGTCCGGAAACTCAACGTCAAGCGGGTACTGGGCGAAAGGCCAGGTTATAACAGTTCTAGCAAAAATTTAAAAAAAACCATGTCTCTTAGTTAAGTGATAATAGGCTATTTTTAAAAACGTTGAAAATCGGCACCCTTGACCACGTCTTTAGGTACTGTCATCACAAATTTCCCAATTTTGCAGTATTTTTTTATAACCTTTTTTTTTATTCCTTATTAACCACGCTATTAATCGCAGTCACAAATTAAACAATAAACGTTGTTAGTTCAGTAAAAAAAAGAAGAAAGATAAAGTTCCGGTTTGAAAAAAAATTGTCGCACAACTTTGAGACTTCGTCTTTTAAAAAAAAAGTACTATACTATCATCGGCAAGTTATTTTAAAAGATGGCCCAATTAGTCAAGATTTTAAAATGGTACAATACGTGCCATTTTTCTTTCCAAAAATAATATGTTTGCTTATTTTTTAGTGAGTATATTTTGATTGTTAATCAATATTAATATTTATATGTTTATTACAATGGAATCAAAAAAAGAGAGAGTTCGGCGAATTTTAATAGTACTGTAATTTAATTCCTCGTAAGTTTAATCGATAAATACAAACACGTTATAAGAAAACCGAAGAAATAAGAAGACCGACCGATGCGGTGATGAATAAAGACAAAGAATCTGCATGGAGGAAAACTGAGAGCTCATTTAATTCAGATGGAATCGCAATCAGTGTCCTTTCATGGAATACATTAAAACTTAAGTACGAGGGAATTGAAAAAGGACCAAAAAAAGTCCTCCATGCAGACAAGAAATGTACAGAACCGAAGCCCGAAAGTCTGACTACCAGTTCTACCAAGAGCTATCGTGTTATCTACTAACTAGGTGATGGAGGTCAGATAGGCAGTCGCTTTATGTAAAATACTGGTATTCGACTGCATCCGGTCAGACTGGCAGACGATCCCAACATAGTTCGCTAGGAAGATTTACACTATCAATTACTACAGCTCTGTTATGTACCCATGAACCTACATCGCAGTTATTTTTGTATAATAAACGATTGAAAACTTACCTTTGCTTGATTTTATCCTATAACATTATCTATAAGTAATTATTGCACGGACTTTCAAAGTCTGAATCGACGATGGAATTCTTTTGAATCCCACACTGTAAAATGATTGGGCATGTTTTTCTTTTTATCATGCCTTTATCCGCATTGAATCCCTCCGCCCGGGGAAGGCGAAGGGTTATTAAATGTATGCCGGACTCTTACCAGCTAAAAACCCACGGTACCTGTGCCTTCTCCTGACCTATGGCCGGGGTCGTGGGATTCGCAGCTGCATGCACCGCAACCCCGGCAGGCCTCGGTCCGCCAGCCCCTAGCGGACCTCTCTTTCTGTGGAGCTTCGTCCCACGTCCTCCTGAGAGGCGCGCACGGAACACTGCGCGCCGCCTTCTCGGGCTGTTACTGGTCGGGCGTTAGGTCCAATAACCCGCCACCAACAGGCCATACACTAGGGTGGCCGGAGAAATTCACGCGCCCTCCGGCGGAAAATGATTGAGCCTGGATGTGATAATTCTTGCTTTCCTTCCTGGATTTATGAATTCATTTATCAGAGCTTCTTCCTGAATTATTACCAGATCATCAGTACTATCAAATATTATACATCCAGTTTACTTTGATGAAAACGCAAACCCAAGAATTGTCTAGTAAAATTATATTTTTTGTTTACATCATCAGTCATCGAATAAAACCATCTAATGAATAAGCGGTTATCTGGCCGTCAAAGGGAAAGATAAAGTTATTCCTCAGGTAGTCAAATTATTCGTCAAATAAAGCCTATCTGACAATTGAAAAAATCATTTTTTTGCTATCTGTTGAATAAATGCTATTTGTCTGTTTATCTGAAGATTGAAAAATCGGTCCTTAGTCAAGATTTTAAATGGTACAACACGTGCCACTTTTCTTTCCAAACATAATATTTTTGCTTATTTTTTGCAAAAGGACCTAAGTATTTAAAAATCTCATACCAAGATAAATAATATTTTTCAACACATTTGCTCGTAAAGTACCTCAGTCGCCTCTTTGGTCTAGTCGTCGTAGTAGTCGGTCAGTCTTACTTTAGAATTTGATTTTCTCATACAAAGATGAACACACGTTCGAACATTTTTTTATAATAGATTTATGTCCACAACATTTTTTACAGAGAAATAATATTTATAATACTTATTACAAAGGTACTGTTTATTTCAAAAGAAATATCTGCCAGCGAACGGAGAAATAAGTAAAAATTCAAATATATAAATTGAAGTTTGTACGAGAAAATCAAATTCTAAAGTAAGACTGACCGACTTTATACTCTCCGATTAAAGTCAACCAAAGTTTATATCCGAAATCTACGCGGACGAAGTCGCAAGCATTATCTATTGTCAGATATTTAAGTTGATGATCTCTAAAATATAATAAGAAATGTACTTATATTTATACTCTAATAATAATTACACGACGCGACCTCAGTTGATTTCGCTTCTGTTAGCGACTAATCATCAGCCCTAGTGACACCACCTCTCAACATACGTCACATCCTTAAGATTAATATTTATTATGTTGTATTTTGATTTATTAAAAATAATTATTGGGAGCATGTTATATATCATTATTAATAATTAGAATCAGTACTATGAAGTAATTGTAAATTAAGATCAAGAATGTAATTATCCATGTATTTATAATACTTAGCGGTAGTGACGTCATTAGAGATTGATGTACCTTATATTTGTTAAGTAAAATTTTATGGTAACGGCTTTGAGCCATATAAAAGTAGAAGGATCGTGTAATTTGTGCTATTGTCAACTTGTAATCCAAGGAGGAAGTGCTGCCCGAAAATAAACTGGTGTATCAAGAACCTGAGTATTTCTTTATTCTCCCACGGTCTGTCACATTTCAGAAGTGGGATTTTAAAAAAATGTCAGGCCCTTATGCTGCTGGTCTTGGAAAAAGGAAGAGGAAGGTGCAAAGCAGCGAAGAAAGTGATTTTTTTTCTTCTTCTGAAGACTCCATACCAAGCCCCACGCCCTTACTAAGAAAACGACGCCGTGTGACCCATGCCGACGCTGACGTTATCCCTAAATTCCGACCCGAGGATAACGCCAGCAACATCACCAGCTGGTTGCACAAAATTGACCAGCTAGGTGAAATCTACGGGTGGGACACGACCGAAAGGCAGTTCGTGATGCAGCTTCGTCTTCGTGGTTCCGCCCGACGATGGTACGACGAGCTGGACGACTACAACCTCGACTGGGAAGGTTGGAAGCATGCCTTAGAGACCGCTTTCCCACGAACTACTGACTTTGCGGACAAGCTAGATATCATGTTGGCGAGAACCAAAGAAGACGCTGAAACCATGACGAAGTATTACCACGACAAGGCATCGCTTCTCAAAAAGTGCAACATCAGCGGTGAAGATGCGATTTCATGCATCATCCGAGGTCTTCCTGTGGAGCTACGTGCAAACGCAAAGGCCTATCAATGTCAGAGGCCTGAAGAGCTCTATTTCGGATATTTATCTTCGCTCGAAAATTATAGAAGATTTGGAGCCACTACGTCATTACGCAAGTCTACCTGGAGAAGAGGCGCAACAGACGAAGTCTCAACAGCAGCATCACAGCATACCGGAGTGAAGCGGTGTTACATCTGCCGGCGAGCCGGCCACGAAGCAAAGGACTGTCGAGCTCAACAGCGCTGCGATACCTGCCAGCGCAGCGGCCACACGTCCGCCTCCTGCTGGTTTGCTACAACTGCTGGATCCACGCGGCAACAAGCGCATGTACCTCGGGTGAGTACCGTCATGATTACTTTAACCGACAATTTTCTGAGCATATACAAACGCCTCGCATACATTGGTGCTGAAAAAGTTTTGGTTTACATTGACACTGGCAGTAAATTAAATATAATAACTCAAAGTAAAGCGAAAACATTAAATCTTGCAGTTACACCATCAACCATTGAAATGAGAGGTTTTGGAGGTGCTCGCACGCAGTCACTCGGAAAGTCACGAATAAATGTGTATATAGATAACATGTGCTTGACAGGTTACGTAGAAATAGTTAATTATAATCTTTCTGATATAGACCTGATAATAGGGCAGACGATGATAAATCAACCCGGTATAAGCTTAGTTACTACTGCGAACTCCGCTAAATTTGTTAAAACTTTTGAAATTGCCGATAGCCTTAAAAACGTTTTATTAGAAAGATCAGATTATAACTCTAAATATAACGTGTATCTAAAATGTGAAGTCATCATACCAGCACAAAGCGTTGGATTAATTAATGTGTTTGTTGATTACGAATGTAACGAAAATTCGCATTTCCTAACTAATTCAGTTTATGTGCAAATAGGTAAATTATGTTATGTGATCCCTGGAGGAATTATCTGCATCGAAGGCCGTCTTAAATTTATTAATATTGGTGACGTACCAGTTTCGTTCCCGGCTCATAAATTAATAGCGCGAGCAGAGTTGGTAACCATTACCTCTGATATAGTTCACAACGTTATGACTCTCGATTTGGCCCCGCGATCTAGTTGCCCTAAATTGTCAAGTATAGGTGAAATAGATGTAGGAGAACTTGACAATTCGGAACTCAATAAACTATTGACCTTATTGAATAGTTACGGTCACCTTTTTGCTAAAGACTCTAAAGAATTAGGCTGTACAGACCTTATGGAAATGCATATTCAGACAACGACAGAAAAGCCGGTTCATTTTAAACCATATAGGTTGTCGCATAAAGAAAATGAAATTGTCACGGAAAAAGTACAAGATTTAATAGAAGCTGGAATAGTACGCGAGTCAATGTCAGAATATGCAAGTCCAGTTATATTAGTTAAAAAAAAAGACGGAGATTATAGGCTATGTATCGATTATCGGGCTCTAAATTCACAAACAGTAAAAGACCGCTATCCCTTGCCACATATTGATGATCAAGTCTCAAAATTAGCAGGAAAACGCTATTTTACAACGTTAGATTTAGCCCAAGGTTACTACCAACTGAAAATTTCTGAAAACTCAATTCATAAAACCGCCTTTGTTATTCCCACTGGACAGTACGAATTTCTTAAAATGCCTTTTGGTTTGACCAATGCTCCCGCGGTATTTTCTCGTTTAATACGTCTAGCGCTAAATGACGTCATAAATGACGTCAGCACTTACCTAGATGATGTAATGTTGCCAACAATTACGGTAGAAGCAGGACTACAGTTATTAGGACGCGTTTTGGAACTTTTGCAAAAGGCTAATTTAAAGTTAAATCTAAAAAAATGTTCATTTCTTAAAACAAGTGTTGATTACTTGGGTCATGAAATTGCTGCAGGTACTATACGGCCCGGTCAGACTAAGATTAACTGCGTTAAAGAGTATCCACGGCCACGAAATGTTCACGAAATTCGACAATTTATAGGTCTAACTTCTTATTTTAGAAAATTCATTCGCGGATTTGCTGAAATTGCTCTTCCATTAACTAAGCTCACAAAAAAGGACGTAAATTGGTGTTGGAACCAAGAACAAGAGACAGCATTTCAAACTTTAAAACTTAGATTAACTGAGAGGCCAATTCTTGGTATTTATGACAGTAAAGCGGTTACAGAATTACACACTGACGCGAGCAAGTTAGGATTAGGTGGCATTCTTATGCAGCATCAGCCAGACGGCTCAATTAGACCAATTGCATATTTTAGCAGAGTCACATCCAAGGAAGAACAATTCTACCACAGTTACGAACTGGAGACTCTAGCTGTCGTAGAGTCACTTAAACGTTTTCGCATTTATTTAACAGGCATACCGGTAAAAGTAATTACCGATTGTGCCGCCTTACGCACTACTATAGTTAAGAAAGATTTAATTCCTCGTATAGCTCGATGGTGGCTCACTATCCAAGATTTTGATTTGCAAATAGAATATAGGCCGGGAGAGCGAATGAAACACGTAGACGCGCTAAGTAGAAACCCTCTTGCGGAACCCGTTTTCCAAATTGATGAGTCTGACTGGCTAGTAACACTTCAGTTGCAAGATGATAATATTCAACACATAATAAGGCAATTACATGAACATACAACTAACCCAGACTTATTACATAATTATATCGTCAAAGATAATATTTTATTTCGGAAAACCGTCCACGGTGACTGTATTGTTATACCAAAACTAGCAAAATATGGCCTTTTGCAGAAGTACCATGACCAAATAGGACATCCCGGTTTCGAAAGATGCGAGAAAACTATAAAAACCCAATTCTGGTTCCCTGGTATGACGCGTTTCATTAGAAAATATACTAAATCATGTTTGCAGTGCGCTTACGGAAAGTCTGATTATGGAAAGAGGCAAGGCGAGTTATTTCCAATCGAAAAAGTTAATATACCTATGCATACTCTTCACGCCGATCACTTAGGTCCCTTTGTTAGAACTAGGAAAGGCAATACATACATACTAGTTGCTATAGATTCTTTTACTAAGTTTGTATTTGCTAGAGCTGTCAAAAATTGTAGTTCACTCGAGACTATTAGAAACTTAAAAGAAATAATAATGCTTTTTGGTTATCCAACTAGAATCATTACAGACAGAGGTAAAGCTTTTACCAGTCGCTATTTTATACAGTTTGCTGAAGAATCCCAATTTAAGCACGTTTTGAACGCTATAGCGAGCCCTAGGTCTAACGGTCAGGTCGAGCGTATAAATCGAACAATCATAGATGGCCTAAATACTATGTCCGATAGTGAGAACACATGGGATGATAAACTCCCCGATGTTGTATGGGGAATAAACAATACTCCTAATTCGACTACAACATTTTGCCCATTCAAATTAATGTTTTGTCATGAAAATTCTCGTTTACCAGCTTACCAACTAGGGCAACCGCAGGACTTTACGTCACAAGAGCAGGCTCTACAGAATAGGCGCGAAACTGCTAAGTTGCATATAGACAGAAATATGACAGTTATGAAAAATCAATTCGACAAATCTCGTAAAAAATGTACAAAGTATTCGGTAGGACAATTAGTTTTATGGAAAGGTGGTACTAATAGGGATACGTCTACAAAGGTTTCTCAAAAATTGAAAAGTCTCTACACGGGCCCATACAAAATATGCAAGGCGGAACCAAACATAGATCGCTATACAATTTGTAGCGTTAAAGGTATGAAAGGTTATAAGAAATTTAATGCGGTTGTACGGGCTGAAGTATTAAGACCATACAAACCCGTTATGTCTGATGCAGATAGTTTATCTAGTAGTGATAGAGAAGTTGACAGGGATGACCTCATAGATTTGCTCGAAAGTTAGGTAATAATTATTAAATGTAAGTGTTCGAAACTTAAATCATATTTCTTGTATCTTTTTAATGTAATAGTTATTGATTAATACTTATAAAACTAAATTAAACAATTACAAATTAATAGCTCTGTATTCCAACAAAAATCTATAAATGAATACACTTTACATTATCATACACTAGTAGAAACCATTTGCTGTCCATAAAAGTCTCGATAGCTGAAACAAAATAATTATATGAAATTAGTAAATAATTATTACCGAAATTAATAAACTGAGCTTTAATGTCTATGTTACCTACTCAAGCTAATGTCTGTGTGACCTAGGCGAGCCAACGTCTGTGTGACCTACTCAAGTTAATGTCTATGTGACCTCCCCAAGGAAATGTCTGAGTGACGTAGTAATGACTGTGTGTCCTAGTAATGTCTGTGTGATTTAGCAATGTCTGTGTGACCTAGCAATGTCTGTGTGACCTAGCAATGTCTGTGTGATCTAGGAAATGTCTGTGTGACCTAAGTAATGTCTGTGGTGACCTAAATAATGTCTATATGACCTAAATAGCTTATGTGATTACTGTGTGACCAATGTTGGCTATTGTCGCGTGTATAAAAATGATGAGCGCGTATAGCCCACGACAATAAGAAAATAGACAATGTCTAAGTGACTGCAAACTACAAAATAGTTGTTGTACTTACCATAGATCAGATGTCTAAGTGACTGCAAAAATACCGGGGTCAAACTTACCATTCTATATGATAAACAGCCAAAACATATTCCTGTCCGATTTTCTTTCTATTTCCAGGTATCTAATGGTCCAGAAACCAGGGTGCAACCCGAAAGCCGTGGGACACGGCTGCAGCAGGATGGCCGAGTGTTAGCGACTAATCATCAGCCCTAGTGACACCACCTCTCAACATACGTCACATCCTTAAGATTAATATTTATTATGTTGTATTTTGATTTATTAAAAATAATTATTGGGAGCATGTTATATATCATTATTAATAATTAGAATCAGTACTATGAAGTAATTGTAAATTAAGATCAAGATTGTAATTATCCATGTATTTATAATACTTAGCGGTAGTGACGTCATTAGAGATTGATGTACCTTATATTTGTTAAGTAAAATTTTATGGTAACGGCTTTGAGCCATATAAAAGTAGAAGGATCGTGTAATTTGTGCTATTGTCAACTTGTAATCCAAGGAGGAAGTGCTGCCCGAAAATAAACTGGTGTATCAAGAACCTGAGTATTTCTTTATTCTCCCACGGTCTGTCACACTTCCAAGTTCGTTAGGTTTTATATTATTACTAGGTGACGTCGTGATGACTGAGTATAATTTGGCTTCTACATATAGGTAGATAGAAATACCTACAAGTATATTCCTACACAAAAATTAGATTCACTTATGGCAGTTACTGGTTGATATTTAGAATCGTAATACATCAGTAATGAAACATAGATCTCTGCATAATAGATTTCCAATTACGTTACAAGCTTTCAAAGATAGTTTGTTTAAGAAAAGTGCTATTAGTAGTAAGTTTAATTTTGGACGTGGGAATCAAGCATTTTAAAATTTTAATCAGCGTCAAATTACCTACTTAAAGTAAGCACCTGCATGACTTCATATTTTTTGTACAATCTACTATTAATCATGAAACTAGTTCCATGTGATCTTTGTTATTAATTTATTCTACTGAGTCACGGTACAAAGACCTGTTTTGATCACAGAAATGTACTAATTTCATCATTCTTTATCAGGTATACAACAAAACATGTGAGTTCAAAGTACAAGTCGCTATTTATAATTTTATCTTTAATGCTTGAGATTCAGAATTTAATGTGTTGTATGTCTACAATACTCGTAAGACACAATAACAACGTACATTTTACCTGGGAAAACGCATCTAGCGAGAAAACTTGCGCTCCGTACTTACAGTTTTTGTATTTGTACTTGATAGTCATAGTAACAGTTAGGAATTACAACTAAGCATACTGGTGATCATCAGACGCCATCCGTCCGAGTTTCTAACTGTATAAAGCTGTAAGTAGAGCTGTTCAACTGTTACTGTGTGATGAGAGCTGAACCTTCAAACAATTTAACAAGATGACATGACTCGCATACCAATTTTATTGATGATTTTATTGATTTAAATGAATTCAAAAAAAGTTTTAGTAGTAGTAGAGCCCTTTGCGAAAGAGTTCGTCCGGGGAGTATAATCACTGTACCTAATTCAGCCGTCAAGCAGCATTGTCATGTTCCCGCTTGAAGGTTCCAGGCGCCGGAGATAGGTATTAAAGACACATGAGGTTCTTCAACTTTGTATGTAAGGTTGGCAACGCATCCGCAATTCGTTTGGTGTAGGTGTATGTTCGCCAACTTATTTCGCAAAAATGGTGTTTGTTTGTGTACGGTCCAACAGTAGGTACATTTCTTAAGTCAGCACTTTGACGCGACACATGCATTTCATTTTATATTCAGTTAAAGCCGTTCGTTCTCAAATTCATGTAAAGGCAACAAGGCCGCGTGTGTTCGATATCATTTTCACTCAAACTCATTTTATAAGTTAAGTTTTGGACAATATAGGTATGTATATTTCAATCTGAACTATAGAATTTTATTTATAACACAAAAGAGTGTGTTTTCTAACAACGGACTATACAGTTTTGCTAACGTAAGGATTTAGCTTAACCCAAGCCGCGACGTCGTAACTGTAACTGTACATATAAACGTAACATAGTATAACGTTATGACGTCAGTTAGATCATGCACTTTCATTGAGGTGATCAAGTGGCTGACACTACGTATGAAGTGCTAATGTTTAACCGCATCTATAGAATAGAATATACTTTATTGTACACCAAAATTGTAACACAGCTCGTATACAATTATCATACATTGTTGGGTAAAATGGCGGTCTGAAAGCGATATCTACCAGACAACCTTTGGATGAACAGGATGACAATGAATAAGATAGGGGGTAGTCCGTAGTGTACTGCTGCAAAATATATACTACACATAATACATAGACATAATACTTATATATAAAATTATATGTATATCTATGTATGTTATTTACTGAGACTAGCTAACTCTAAGAAAAAGCTCGGCGCTGCACACGTTGCAGGAGTGCCGTGCGTGGGCGACGTAGCGCCGCGAACTAATCGCGGCGGTCGGTGGTGACCTCTCGCTTCCACCCGTGGTTCTGTCCATGGTCAGGAGCGAGAGTGCGTGGGAAGCCGTCGCCACCTTTTGCGAGGTGGTGATGGCGACCAAGGAGAGAGAGGAGAGGGAGAGAGAGGCGACGGCCACTCTCCCTTCCCGCGCCAGACGCACCGGGCGCCGCCGGAGGGCGCACGACGATCTCCGGCCACCCTAGTGTGTGGCCTGTGGTTAGGGGACCCGTCGCCCGACCAGTAACAGGCCCGAGAAGGCGGCGCGCATGTGTTCCGCGCGCGCCTCTCAAGAGGACGTGGGGCAAGGCCCCACAGAAGGAGAGGTCTGCCAGGGGCTGGCCGACCGAGGCCTGCTGGGGTTGCGGTGCATGCAGCTGCGAATCCCGTGACCCTGGCCAAGGGTCAGGAGTAGGAACACCGTGGGTTTTTAGCCAGTAAGAGTCCGGCATAACCCTTCGCTTTCCTGGGGCGAAGGGTATCCATGAATATTTTCCCACGATAAAAAAAAAGGCCGGTTATAATGACTATTCAAAGTTGTTATAAGTTTAACATAATATTCCGTTTATTCATTGTACAAACATATAAATTATATTTTAAATACATATCATGAAAAAACAATACCTATACAGGGTGTTAACAAATTCGTGTAATTCCTTCAAACTGCGTGATCTACTGGTGACACCGATTGACTCTGCATAGGTTTATTCAGAATCAACAAAAAAAAGTTTTCAATAAATGATCCATGGTATTCTGTATTTGAGTAATTTTAGTGTCCCAAGTTAACTGACTGCGTGGAGCGATATCGCGCTCGTCGTGCCCGTCAGCTGTGTCGCCGTGCTTTCATTCATTTATGCATGGCACCGAAATTATCTATCACATAAAAAATATTTGAGAAAAAAAAAGTTTATTTTTATTTTTAATCAATCTAAATCCCGTGCGGCGTTAATCTATACCATTAATAGATCACGTGGTTTGAAGGAATTACACGAATTCGTTAACACCCTGTATATTGGAAAATATAAAAAATAGTAGGCCACCGGCATCGGGAATAGGGTCCAAGCTACCGGTGGTCAGGGCCTCAGAGAGAGGAACTTCCTAACAATACGCGCCGTGTCCAGAAGTACCGCTTTCTGTATCAGGCTCAAGATTCAGCCGTCCAACGAGAGCCTCTTTAGATGTTGGTCGAGGCTCTTGGCTATTAAACCATTGGCCGTAACGACTATCGGCACAATGACTACTGAATCAACATCCCACATGGCGACAACCTCGTGTACCGAGTCTTAATTTAATTTCTTTATCTTTCTCGGCTTTCACAAGGTTTTCGTCATGCGGAACAGTGATATCAACAATCATTGTGAGACGCACTGATCGATCTATCACCACTTTAACTTATGGCTGTAACATAATATTTTTGTATCTCTTTTGGCTCATCTTCCTTGCGGGGGAAGTCCGGGCCTTTGAAGGGTATACCGGGGACACAGGTCCAACGCACAGAGGCCCCTTTGAGAACTTTATTCTAAAATGAGGTGGAGCACCATCCGGGGATTATTCACGGCTACACTATTGGAGTACAGTCATAGACCGCCCAGAGTGGGTGCGAAACTATTGTAGAATATGGTAAAAAAAATGGTCTATGGAAAGAAAGGAAACGGCGTCTGCGTTTCAAGTTTGAAATCAAAATATCATAATATAATATTATCTTGTATCTCTTTGGGATATATTATAAACTAGCTGTTGCCCGCAGCTTCGCTTGCGTAAAATTTTAAATGCTTTTTAAGCCCTTTTTAAATGTAGGTATAAAATCAAAAAAATCCATCTTTTATTACTTACTTTGAACAGTGTTTGTGCCAAATTTTAAGTTAATAACCCCATGGAATAAGGGTTTTCATACAAACGTTAACAACCCATTTCACCACTTAAGGGGTGGAATTTCCAAAAACCTTTCCATAGTGGATGCCAACATTATTAGAGGAACCTACTTTGAACATTTCATGTTTCTAACCCCAGCGGTTTAGGCTTTGCGTTGATAGATCCGTCAGCCATTCAGTCAGTTTCTCCCCTTATTGCTTCAAAAATACCAGATGTTTCATAAAAAATTGCAACCCTTATTTCACCTCCTTAAAGGTTGAATTTGTAAAAACGCCCAAACATTTATGTAATTTATTTCTAACCAGAAACCCAATTATTTGATATCATGCTTTTCACTATGAAAAAACTTTCATCCCTTATTTTATCCTATAGGGGAAAAATGTCCAAAAACCCTCAAACGTATATGTTTACTTCTAACCAGAAGCCTAAATATTTAATTCCATGCTTCTTACTTCAAAAGTAGCACATTTCTCAAACAAACTTTCAACCCTTATTATTTCACCCTCTTAGAGGTAGAATTTCCAAAAAACATCAAAAACGTGTATGTTTATTTCCCTGCACAAACTCTATTATCTGATTGCATGCTTTTTACTTCAGAAAACCTTTCATGCTTATTTCACCCCTTATGGCTAGTCATTCCAAAAACTCCTAAACACGTGTATTGCTTCGTACCATAAAGTACCAGATTATTCATACAAACTTTCAACCCTTATTATTTCACCACCTTAGGGATTTCATTTACAAACACGCTCAAACACGTGTACATTAATTTCTAACCAGAAACCCTATTATTTGATTGGGAATGTCTCCACTGCCGGCGCCAGCACCCAAAAATAACGCCATCGGGAACTGGCGGTACATTACTGCCGGCAGCCGAGATTAAAAACATTGGTTGCCGGCACCCAAAAAGGAATACCAGCGGCGGTAATAAGTTGTTTGGTAGGTATGTTAGATGAAAGGTAAATTATATTTTGGGCCAAACAGTGTAACTTGTCTTCCAACTGACTAATTTCAAGAGCGAGCGAAGCGAGCTCGGTAATTTGGGGCACCCCGACATGAATAGGTTAGGTTCGAAGGGGATGACAGGGGCTAGAGTGAGCGAGCGAAGCGAGCGAACGAAGCCCTCTTCATCGCCTTGCATGTTAGGTTACTTTAAACCCTGCAGACAGAAATAGTAGCCCAGCGAGGCTCCGTCGACTCCGCTTTGGAAAACCAAACAATCTTACAAACATCCCCCTTATTGTGAGAACGAAAGTGTGTCACAAATAATTGTCTCATGAAAAGTTTGAAGATACTTTGAAGGTGTATAAAAACAGTGTATGTATTCGGCGCGGCGCCGGCAGCCAGTTTGACAACCGGCGCCGGCAGCGGAGGCACTCCCTATTTGATTACATGCTTTTTTTAACTACAAAAAATCTTTCATCCCACATTTCATCCCTTTGGAGTAGAATTTCCAAAACACCTCAAAAACGTGGGTATTTATTTCTTACCAGAACATTAACTTTTAACCCTTATTTCACCCCCTTGGGAGTTGAATTTACAAAAACGGTCAAACACGTGTACATTTATATCTAACCAGAAACCTTAATATTTAATTTTATGCTTCTTACTTCAATAATGATGGACTTGCATACAAACGTTACTCACCCTTTTCTACCCTTAGTGGTTGAATTTCGAGAAATCCCTTCTTAGTGGACGCTTACGTTACAAAAGGAATCAACTGTCCAAATATCATGTTTCAGTCAGTACCTTTCTTTTTATATTAGAAGAAGACAAACAATTATCCAATACGACTCGCGCGTCACCTATTGTACGTTGAAGGTACTATGTCAGAAACTTTCGCGTGAGTAACAACAACTATACAAAGTTTCAACTCAATCGGATGAACGATGCGTATTTTTATTTACAATTATCCGATACGACTACGGCGCGCAACCTCTTGTACGCTAATAGTACTATATCACAAACTCTGGCGCTAGTGCCAACATCAACTGAACGAAGTTTCAACTCAGTCGGATGAACGATCTGAATTTTTAATTAAAACCATCTGATACGACTCGCGCACCACCTCCTATATTACGGTGAAGGTACATACTATGCCAGAAAGTTTCGCACAAGTGTCAACAATAAAAAAAACTTTCACCCTCTATTTCACCTTCTAGGGACAGATTTTTCAAAAACCCTGAAATACGTGTATGTTTTATGCTTCTTACTTCAAGAGTACCAGACTTCTTATACAAACTTTCATCCGCTATTTTACCCCTTAGGGGTTTAATTTACAAAAACGCTCATACTTGTACATTTCTTTCTAACCATCAACTCTATTATTTGATTTCATGTTTTTATCTTACATAAAACTTTCACCTCCTATTTCACCCCCTAGGGGTAGAATTTATAAAAACGTTCAAAAACATGTATTTATACCCAGCCAGAAAGCCTATTATTTGATTTCATGCTTTTAACTTCGTACAAACTTTTATCCTCTATTTCACCCCTTAGGGGTAGAATTTCCAAAAACCCTTAAACACGTGTATGTTTATTTCTGACCAGTAACCTAAATATTGAATTCCATATTTCTTACTTCAAAAGTACCAGATTTCTCATACAAACTTACAACACTTATTTCACCCCCTTATGGGTTGAATTTCCAAAAACGCTCAAACACGTGTACATTTACTCCTAACCAGAAACCTTAATACTTAATTTCATGTTTCTTACTTCAAAAATGACGGACTTGCATACAAACGTTAATCACCCTTTTCACCCCCTTAGGGGTTGCATTTCGAGAAATCCGTTCTTAGTGGATGTTTTCGTCACGTAAGGAACCTACTGTCCAAATTTCATATTTCCAACTTTAGTGGTTTAGGCTCTGCGTTGATGAATCAAATGTCAGTCAGTACCAGTCTCTTTATACAATGTAAGATTATAATATTATTATTAATTTATTAATACTTTGTTGTATATAAAAAAAAACCATAAATATAAAAATAAATATTAGCCTGTAACTGTCCCACTGCTGGGCAAAGGCCTCTTCTCATACTCGTACACAGAAGGAACGAGCATTCACCATCACGCTTGCTCACTGCGGGTTGGCGGATTTCAGAACATAATTTGTCTTGCAGAAGAGAGCTATTCGAGCAATTTATAACCTTAGCTTTAGGCATTCACTGAGGGATAAATTTAAAGAAATTAATATAATGACGGTCGCATCTCATTACATTTATGTGATGTATGTTAAGAAAAATATTAGTTTGTTCTCTAAGAACGGCGACATTCATAGTCTCAATAGGTACTAGAAATAAAAATAAACTTATACTGCCAATGACTAGGCTCCAAAAAATTAGTAATTCATTTAGGTGCCAATGTATACGTTTCTACAACAAAATTCCAAGCAATATTCAAGAACTAAGTCTTAATAAATTTAAGTCCTATGTAAAGCAGAAACTTTGCAATAATGCTTTCTATAAAGTTAAAGATTATATGGACGATAAAAATGCTTGGAATTGAGCTGCTCGCTCT
Organism: Amphipyra tragopoginis; assembly: GCA_905220435.1. Classification (NCBI taxonomy): domain Eukaryota; kingdom Metazoa; phylum Arthropoda; class Insecta; order Lepidoptera; family Noctuidae; genus Amphipyra; species Amphipyra tragopoginis. Next base: position 158,217 of record HG992003.1, on the reverse strand, counting down.
CATCACAGAAAAATCATTGTAATTCTTTCAAGTAACTCTTAATTTGACATTTTGCATTAATTATTATTTTTGTAGAAGTTATCTAGTCCATTTAACACCCCCTCCCATAGACCAGTTTTATTTTTACCATATTTCACAATAGTTTTGCACCCACCTGGGACGGTCCATGACTGTACTCCAATAGTGCAGCCGTGGATAGTCCCGGGTTGGTGCCCCACCCCATTTTAGATTAAAGTTCAAAAAAAAAAAAATCAATTCATCAGAAAAATCATTGTAATTCTTTCAAGTAACTCTTAATTTGACATTTTGCATGATTGATTATTATTATTGTTGAATTTTTTTTTTTTACTGTGACATTTTGATGAATAATTATTCAATTATTAATATGTTGATATTATTTTTATTTTATTTTACATTTTATTGTGAATGTGAGTATCGTGTAGGCTAGTATCCTACTCGAATTTCATAAGTGTTTGGCGGTTTTGAGTGTTTTTTGTGACCTACGCAAATGTCTTGCTGATTGGTGGCGTCGTGCGTCGGGTCGTTGAGCTCCCTAAAATAAGGTTGAGCTACACGATGGCTGATGCATGCGTACCGTCAGTTTAGACAGGTCGACTCAAAGCTGTTATGGCTCTTTCCTCAAAAGGCCATTCCAGACGTTGCCCTACATTATTACACTCGCATAGTTTTTGATACTACAATGTCTGGACTTTAAAAGAGACCTTGACCTCTGAGTTTGTTTCGGCTTTTCTTCTCAGAGCTAGTCAGATAGGAAATGCCGGCACCATCTAGTCTTAAAAAAAACATATAAAATTGACATGTAAAAGTGTCTGTAACAGATTTATTTACAGAAATAAATATCATTTATCATAAGTCTAGGTTTCCTCACGATGTTTTCCTTCACCGTATGTCAATGGTGTCTTAGATATGACATTGAAAAAGTCACATTGGTACATGCCTGGGTTTGAACCCACAACCCGGTGCTTAACAAGCGGGTCTGTAACCTCCGGGCCACCACGACACGAAAAAAAACATAGGTACTGTAAATTAAATCTAACTTTGTATTTTAAATATAACTTTTAATATCCGGTATACTTAATAAAATTTATACAACTATATAAATATTAACGGCAAATAATTACAGTTGTTTGATAATATCTGTTTTATTTTATCAATATTTTATACCAACATTAAGAACAATAAGCGACAAGACCGTGTCTAACGTGTATCGCATCAATAAAAATGTATTTAAACCCTGATTGGTATAAACAACTGTCGAACACGATCGTGAGGTAATACAGATAATAACTTACATTACACAGAAACTCTCTCATCTTTTAAAGCAGCTGACTTTGACTATTACTTAAATATATTTTTGGTCCGTATCCTTACAATAAAGCCGTATTATCACTAACGACTTCTGTCAGTCCAATGTTAAACAACTCCTTTTATTGTACTTTCATTGTAGACTTTCTTTCAACGAACGTGAGTGGTATTCCGTTCTTGATGCTTTGTACGATGCCGGACTTGGGTTCGACCTCAGGATGTCTCAGTGTGGTTTTCGCGGGCGCAACTGTGAAGCGCGACAGCACCGCCGCCAGTCCCGCCAATGACTGCATCAGACCAAGCCGTTCTCCTGCAACAACACACAAACAACAATTTAACTTTAATCAAAAATATTTTTTGCTAAATAAATTGACAGGATAGAATGAGCACACAATATTCTGCTTTTTCGAGTAGGTAGGTACTGAGGTTCTGTCGATCAACAGTCGGCGCTGTAACTATCCAACTTTTAAACAAATACAGGCTCCGGCTAACTTTAGGCGCCAGTCTCCCACTAATAAAATCCTGTAGATCTATCTATGTACCTAGAGTAACTAAAATGCGACAGTCTTTATGTGGAAGAGAAATAAACTTTTTATTTCATTTCATTTAAAAACCGAAATTACTCCGGGCTAAACGCGGACAGCAGTATAACGTGAATATGAATATTATCTGTATTTCAGCAGATGCATAGACTCACATAAAGAACACATAAATGAACAGCTCTTACCTATGCAGGCGCGGGATCCTTCGCCGAAGGGCAGGTACACATGTTTGGTTTTGTCGTCAATCTGGTCGGAGAGGAACCGCTCCGGACGAAACACGTGCGGCTCTTCGAAATACTGCGGATCGTTCTGCAGTGCCTGCAGCGGAATTATGATACCGACGCCCTCGTCTATCGTGAGGTCAAGCTCCTTGAACGTGTACGGGCGCGCACAGTTCCGAACCAAGAAGCCAAGCGACGGGAATATCCTCATGCCCTCTTTGAAAGCAGCCTCCAAGTAGGTCATCTCTTTGACAGCGTCGTAGCTGAGCTTGTTGTCGTGTTTTGCCAGCACTGTATCAATCTCCTGCTGCACTTTCTTCTGTACCTCCGGGTGGTAGGCGAGCTGGTGCAACGTGAAGCTGGTCGCAGACGACGACGTCTCGAAGCCAGCCGCGAAGAACACAAACACCTGTGCGGCAATAAGCTCGTCCGTTAGCTCCATAGAAGCAATCTCCGGAGTGCCGTCTGGTTTGACTTTTTCCAACGATTCAACCATCATTTTTCCCTTTTTCTTACACTCCAGCAACAAGTCGATGAAATCATTTCTACCCGAAGGTTCATAATTTCTCTGTTTTAGAATTGCTGTTACAAGATCGAGCATAGGCTTCTCCACTTTAAACAAAAGCTTCAAATGCTTACACAATTCTGGGAACACTTCTTTCAACATAATAATCAAAACCTCCCTGACTCCAAAGTTAAAGATATCGGCTCCAAGTTTCCTGAAAGCGGAGTTTTCGTCGTTGAGCGAATCAGCATCGAGTCCGAAGCCGCAGGCACCGATGAAATCGGTAGTGTAGCGCGCCATGAGGTCGCGTGCATCGAGCGGACGGCCGGCGGCGGCGGCGGAGAGCGCGCGCGCCTGCAGCCGCTCGGCGCGCTCCACGATCAGCGGGAACATCGCCTTCAGCTTGCCGCTCGTGAATGCCGGCGTCATGCGCTGCCGCAGGAGGCGCCACAGATCACCGTCCGCGAAGAACAGGTTTCGCATCATTGGTTCGATCACCGTCTTGTGCGGGTTCAGACCGCGTGGATAAAAGTATTGGAAATCCGTAAGCAGGATGCTTTTTACGATCTCAGGATCTCTGATCACGAGCTCCGGACGCGTGGAACGGAAAAATCCCACAACCTTCTCCTTCGGATACTTCCAGTACATTTCTACCGCCATCTGTGTGACGCTCTTCTTCATGAAGTAGTTTTGAGCATTATTGCCGACGAACACTGTCGGTTTGTCATGTTTGACTCCTTTCTTCTCCCAGTAACTGAAGGTGCGGGTGCCGTACAGGTAGAGCGCGACGATCGCGATGAGGACAATGGCCGCGGTGATCATGTTGAGAGCGAGGAGCGACGAACGCGCGCGGCCTGTGACTGAGCGACTATCTGCCGCGGACTGCCGCGGTCTAATGTATATATAGGTGCACGCCTCAAGTCTCAGCGCGATATCCAGCCACGCGCTTATCTTTAGATCCTGTTTGAAACGATACGACACGACATATATATAATGAACTAGCAGTGCCCGCGACTCCGTCCGCGTGGAAGTCGGAAAACAACACTGTGTCGCAGCAACTAAATAATGTAGTTATATAAATGTACTCAATTTATTATAAGTAACAATAGACAAAAATGGCCCACCAGGGCACTAATATCTTTTGGACCATTTCTTCAAGTAGAGTTTCTGCTCATCTTGATTGACCGTTAAGGTTCATAAAACCTATTATTTCTAAACATTTCCTTGCTAAAATGGATTATAATTGTATATTGATATTTATTGTGTATTATATTTATAGCCACCGATTGACTGTTATAATCTCATTGCAGTACTATCACTATAGCTGTTATAGATAAAAATAAACCGTTATCATTTATTACATAAACCATGGCGTTGACAGGTTTTTTTATAATACTGACAACAATGAGACGACACGTTTGGTGCACTGGCTAAGCGATTGGCTTCTGCGCTACGGGTCGTGGGTTCGATTCCCGCACGGAACAAGTATTTGTATGGCCTACAGATAGTTGTTCCGGGTCTAGGTGTTTGTGCATGTGAAGATTTGTGTCTGTAAACGCACCCACGATACAAGATAAATCTTAGACAGCGGAAAAGTTAAAAGTAAATAAAAACAAAATAAAGAAAAAAAAACATTGCAAAAAAATTAAATACAAAACGCTAATTTGAAATCTGAGATTCGAACGCAAAACATGTAGGGCCGCGGATCTCTCACTACAGCATTCTGCTACGCTGATTTCTGACAAATTCTCTGAAATTAGATGATATTCTTAGGAAACATCTGCTCAGACCTCATTGTAAGTAGCGTGAATATACATATCTCACGTATTAAGCTTATCGTGGATAACACCTATCCGACGTATTAAGCTTATACGTCGCAGTACGTGGAATATGTGGAAATAATGATCCGCTGCCCAACTCCTATGAGCAATAGCGTGATGGTATATATAACAGCAAAAGCGCAGCTTTTTATGCAATACATCAGTGAAAGTCGCATCAAAATCCATCAACGGAATTTTACGTGATTATACATCGCAGTATGGGGAAATAATGTTCCGCTGCTCGGCTCCTATGAAAAACAGCGTGATGGTATATGTACTAGTAAAATTGTCGCTCTTTACGCAACACATCAGCGAAAGTTCCATCAAAATCCATTTACGGGATTTTAAGTGATGCCCGGACAAAAAGACAGACAGACAAACGGACAGACAAACAATAATTCCAAAAAAAAAATATTGTTTTCTGTATCGATAGTATAGTACCCTCCAATCGAAATTTTGGAAAAATCTATACTAATATTATAAAGAGGTAGAATTTGTTTGTTTGTTTGTTTGTTTGTTTGTATGTAAGAGGTAATCTCCGAAATTACTCATCCGATTTCAAAAATTCTTTCACCAATAGGAAGCTACGTTATCCCTGAGTGCTATAGGCTATATTTTGGGATCAAAAAATTAGGGATCCGTAAATTAACGGGAGCGAAGCCGCGAGCAAAAGCTAGTATTTAATATACAGACAAAGTGCACTTTGGATTTTATTAATAGTATAGATGAGTCATTTAATTTCTACTAAAATTGCTATGTAAGCATAATTTATTCTAAGCCGGCGTCCAATAACTTAAATTTTTGCATTTAAGCTATTTTTGTATTATATCGTCTATAATACAAAAATAGCAAATATGTATATTTATTTGCTACACGCTGTAAACGGTAAGAGTGGTATGATGTGTTTTATCCGGGATCCCTTCTTTTCGCACAATGTTCTTTGTCCTAGTATACTTCGGCATAACGATTTTGGCACAATTTGTTTTGGCATAATAATACTTCGGCATAATTTTTTTAGGCATACATTTTATGTTGGCATAATCATCTTAAAGACTAATTTGTTTTGGCATAAATTTGATTCGCATAACGTTAGTAGGCCTAATGACTATTAGCATAACGTTAGTTATGATAATCAGAAATGTTTTTACCATTGTCTAATAATCTTGTCGCAGGCGCACCCCGACACGGATAGGTTAGGTTCGAAGGAGATGATGGGGGCTAGAGTGAGCGAGCGAAGCGAGCGAACGAAGCCCCCGTCATCCCCTTCGTGTTAGGTTACTTTAAACCCTGCAGACAGAAATAGGAGCCCCGCACAGCGGGGCTCCGTCGACTCTGCTTTGGTGCCGCAACCTTACAAACATCCCCTTAAGTTTTTATTGTGAAAATGAAAGTAGGTGACGAATAATCGTCTACCTATAAAAATATGTTTTAATATCATTATGCGTAAATAAATTTATTCTTTAGGATATTATGCTTAATAAAGTTATGTTTAGAACTTTATGCTTCATCATTATTATGGTTAGAGAAATTATGCTTAAAAAAATTATGCGTAAGCTGTTATGCGTAATTGTATTATGCGAAAATATAATTATGCCAAACAAAATTATGCTAAGTTATATTAGGTCTTAAAATTTTATGCAAATGGATAGGGAACCGTTTTATCCATGAATATACCTAATCAAAATGCGGATCGGAATTTAATTACGAGTATAACTTGCGTTAACGGTGAAAGAGAACACCTTGAGAAAGCCTGCACTGCTGAGATGGATCCAATAATAAAGGGATTTAAATATAGATGTAGTTAATATAAATCATCGTCACTTACGATTGCGTCACTAAAGATGGCATAGCTGAGCGGTGAGCGAGCAAAGTAAACAAGTGTATTACAAGTATCGGTTCAGTCGCCGCTACCGCTCGGGGCTCGGGGTGTGCTCGGGGCTCACAATGACGGTTGTAAATTCGGTCGTAATAAAACTGTTGTTGTTGTTGCTAACAAACAAGCTCGACAGAGGAGGAATGTTTCCGCTTCCGGCCGCCACCGCTCGCAGCCGCGCGTCGCTGCGCCGCCGCCGCCACGCCGCCCCTCTGTTTTCACCTCTTTTCTACTGATTATAAAACGTTACAGTATTTATTTACATTACAGTAAGACAAAATTAAAATATAAGCAACACTATTTAATTTAAACTTGTACCTACTTAAATATATCTACACAGATACATACACTTTTTATTGCTATTCTTTTACAGCAATAAAATAAAATATTTAAGGTGTACGACAATATTTTGTTTTGTCCTCAGTCGATTCTATGTAATAAATCAAAGCCTTATTTATTTCAATTGGTCTTTTTTCTCCAGATTTACAGCCAGTGTTCTAACAGTACCAAGGAACAGTTTCTTTATTGTTTTTCCCAGGGCACGGCCGTACTCTCATTTCTTGAAGCAAGTCAAGGTAATTAAAGCCCCCTGTATCAGATGTGAACGAAAGCTTGGAAATTATGTTACAGAGAGTACTAAATGTATTTATTTTAATTGCTAAATTACAAGTTTCTAACCAAAACAGTTTACAAAATATGTGCCATCAAAGTTTTCAAGGATTCAGCATCGTTGAATTGCAACTCTGGATTGGCATTGGACGGTTCAATACTAAGCAGGCGCTAGTATACAGTGGTAGGTACTGGATCCAGCTACTGGATCAATGTTAATCCGCGTTAGCTCCGGAGTCGACCTAAGAATAAGCAAAAATTCTAAATATCGGCTAATGAGAGCCGCACGGGAATAGAAACATAGGCATCCATAAAAAACTTTACATAAAAGTAAAAACCGACTTCAAAAAAAACTGAAAAAAAGTGAAAGAATTAGCATGATATAAAATTATCAGTTTCAGAAGTCAGTGGCTTTTACTTGTTTCAGTGTAGAATTGCACCGAATTCTGAAACTGTTAATTTTATATCATGCTAATTAATTCACTTTTTTTTAAGTCGATTTTTACTTTAAAAAGTTTTTTATTAAATACATTTTAGTGCCATAAATTACACGGTGTAAGACTTCAAATTTAAATGATACGGTAGCGTAATCTTTCCAACAACTAGGTATTTGGTTTTAAAAATAGGTATTAAAGTAAAATTATCATGATGGCTCCTAACAAATACATACAAACTTCTTTGTTCTTGGCTAATGTTTCTGTGATCACAGTTAAAACAGAGATTGAAAGTACTCATCAAAACTTTTGCGTAAAGGAACCACAGACGAAGACGTCAACTAAGTTTCTTTTTTTTTGGTTTTTTTGATTATTTCAAAAAGCGCTGAATTTATTTCGATAAAATTAATATGGGACCACTTCTGAAGTATGATCTACCAAACAAAATAGAATCATCAAAATCCATTCATAATTGGAGGAGATATCGAGTAACGAATAAAAAAAAAAACACTTTCTGACCAATTGACAACCTCCTCCTTTTTGAAGTCGGTTAAAAATAGAAACACTAGCACTATTAACATCACAACAATCATTGTATTTATCAAGAATCACTCGAACCTTTGAACTACCTATATTTGAGCTTTCTCAAAGTCAAAGTTTTTTTATTTCAAGTAGACCAAATTACAGGTACTTTTAAAACATCAAAACTAGCTGCACGGTTCCAAAAGGTAGGTCTCATGGAGAATAACCGGCAAGAAACTCCATGGATACTCTTTTTTAAATAATAGATCATGACAATTTCATTACAATATCGTGAGAAAAATAGTATGAGAAAGATGCAGGTTAATTTAAGAAATAAACTTATTTAAGAGTACCTGGGAAGTAGAAAAATACGCCTTTTGGGATTGCCATAGCAGTTAAGAGCTAACCAGTCCCGACAGACGGCACCCGTTCACGAGCATGACGTGCACATCCGCATCGCGCAGCTCCACCATGTTGCAGGGAACTCAACGATCGGATGCACGACATTTCTATTATATTAATCATGATTAATTATATTAAGTATCTTCTATTAAATAACTTTGTATTTTAAAATATTACATACATTACGCTTGACTATAACATCTTACTGCAATAGTGACTACGGAACCGACTGTGTGTGTTCAGACACGCACTTGACCGGTTTTTATAAAGCCACATTTCGTAGGCACTATAGCAAGGCTGTGGAGAAACCAAGTGTGGTGTTCCTCCAACCAAAGGGAGGATCCTCCAACCAGGCGGAGTCTTGTGCCTGGCGGGCTACTGGCGGGCCCAACGGTTGATGTTGGGAGGTTGTATTATATACTATCTGCAGGTTAAATCTTGATTGCGCGATGTAGGTATGAATAGTTCGCATGTGGCGAGATAGATGCCGCCACAAGGCTATGGAATTTTTCTGTGTCGGCAGATGACCTACATAGGTGACAGACACCCCGGCAAACTTCATACCGCCATTTTTTTTTCATGAATATTTTCGTAAGCCCTGTTTGTCAATATATTGAAGACCACTCACAATCTTCTGTCTCATTCACTTACTCACTTTTAAATTACTTAAGGGACTTTTAAAATGTTCTGTTCGTTTTTTTTTAATTTTCATTTATGCAAACCTTGTCCTTATAATAACGACAACACAAAAAAAATAATTATCCAATTTGGTGCAGTCGTTCGGAAGTTATGCGCGTAGTACATACATTTCGGCGATACATTTTTATTTATTTAGATTACTAAAAATAAAATTATGCAAAATAGTTCCCTGAAACCGATTATCTGATAATGGATAATGGATTTGATAATCAGTAGATACTCCTATAGTGCTATTTACGACTGCCTTTCAATAATACCGAAAAAATCACTAAAATCTAAGGAGAAAGAGAACTATAAAAAATCATAATCCTGGCTGTTAACCGTGAGTTACCACGAAGGATATAATTGTGTTTACGATGTTTCGTTTCGAACGTTTCAGTTTCGTTTCACGAATCCTCTTCTTCTCTCTCACCGAATGTCGCGGTCAGTGTGACAAGTGTGTAAGTGACTGTTACTGTACTATATTTAATTTGATTCAAATGTAGGATTGATATAAAATTTTAAAAAACCCCCAGTGCAAATAACAAAACAGCTGATGACCCTGAAACTGCTGAACCGATTTTGATAAAACATGTCTAAGAACCACCGCTAGAAAACCAGCTTTTAAGTAAAAAACCCGCACCTAAATCGGTTCACCCGTTTAAGTGATATGGTGCCACAGACAGACAGACACACATAGCGGTCAAACTTATAACACCCCTCTTTTTGCGTCGGGGGTTAAAAATATGAATGTGTATCAATATTAAAATAAACTGTGTAAAACAAACGGACAAATATTATTTAAGTGTGGAGTCTGTCCCTCTATGTACTAATACAGCCGGTCTGCAGCGAGCCGCAGACCAACAGTGCATACACTCAGTAGTGTAGCGCTACAAGCAAAACAACGATGCTGCCAGGTTAACTGACAGCAGCAGCTATGTTGACGACTTGTTTAACTGACAGCAGCAGCTATGTTGACGACTTGTTTAACTGACAGCAGCAGCTATGTTGACGACTTGTTTAACTGACAGCAGCAGCTATGTTGACGACTTGTTTAACTGACAGCAGCAGCTATGTTGACGACTTGTTTAACTGACAGTAGTTCAGCTATGTTGACGACTTGTTTAACTGACAGCAGCAGCTATGTTGACGACTTGTTTAACTGACAGCAGCAGCTATGTTGACGACTTGTTTAACTGACAGCAGCAGCTATGTTGACGACTTGTTTAACTGACAGCAGTTCAGCTATGTTGACGACTTGTTTAACTGACAGCAGCAGCTATGTTGACGACTTGTTTAACTGACAGTAGTTCAGCTATGTTGACGACTTGTTTAACTGACAGCAGCAGCTATGTTGACGACTTGTTTAACTGACAGCAGCAGCTATGTTGACGACTTGTTTAACTGACAGCAGCAGCTATGTTGACGACTTGTTTAACCCGACAGCAGCAGCTATGTTGACGACTTGTTTAACTGACAGCAGCAGCTATGTTGACGACTTGTTTAACTGACAGCAGCAGCTATGTTGACGGCTTGTTTAACTGACAGCAGTTCAGCTATGTTGACGACTTGTTTAACTGACAGCAGCAGCTATGTTGACGACTTGTTTAACTGACAGCAGCAGCTATGTTGACGACTTGTTTAACCCGACAGCAGCAGCTATGTTGACGACTTGTTTAACTGACAGCAGCAGCTATGTTGACGACTTGTTTAACTGACAGCAGCAGCTATGTTAACGACTTGTTTAACTGACAGCAGCAGCTATGTTGACGACTTGTTTAACTGACAGCAGCAGCTATGTTGACGACTTGTTTAACTGACAGCAGCAGCTATGTTGACGACTTGTTTAACTGACAGCAGCAGCTATGTTGACGACTTGTTTAACTGACAGCAGCAGCTATTTTGACGACTTGTTTAACTGACAGTAGTTCAGCTATGTTGACGACTTGTTTAACTGACAGCAGCAGCTATGTTGACGACTTGTTTAACTGACAGCAGCAGCTATGTTGACGACTTGTTTAACTGACAGCAGCAGCTATGTTGACGACTTGTTTAACTGACAGCAGTTCAGCTATGTTGACGACTTGTTTAACTGACAGCAGCAGCTATGTTGACGACTTGTTTAACTGACAGCAGCAGCTATGTTGAAGACTTGTTTAACTGACAGCAGTTCAGCTATGTTGACGACTTGTTTAACTGACAGCAGCAGCTATGTTGACGACTTGTTTAACGCTGTGGCACAACGTAAGCTTTTCAACTTCGGGTCGCGGGTTTGATTCCCACACGAAACAAAAGACACGTAAAATAATAAAAAAAAGTGTTTGCTCATTTAAAAAAAGTATTATTGTAGCACAACACATAGATACAATTCATAAGCCCCAAACAGGATCATATGTGGGTCAGGCTTGAATATAATTGTTTCCTATAAACACCACGTTACATAAAACGATAACAAAATCATTCACAGTATTTGATAATATCTAGATAAAAGTATTATTTTCAAATTAAATACCTAGCACGTTGATATTATTATAATACTCTAAATAAAACGCAATAATTAGGTAAGTACCTATGTTTCATCGCTAAACAGGTAGATAACCAACAATAATTATCTACGGTGGAACGATGATTTAGCATACCTATTAATTAATTACAACAAAAACTTAACCTTTGGAACGTGAGTCACTACTATAGCCTCTTAATATATTAAATTAAAAACCGATTTCAAAGAAATACCAAAAGAAGTAAAATAATTACCATAATATAAAATGAACAGTTTCAGAAGTCGGTGGCTTCTATTTGCTTCAGTGTAGAGTTGCACCGACTTCTGAAACTGTTAATTTTATATTATGGTAATTATTTTACTCCTTTTAGTATTTCATTGAAGTCAGTTTTTACTTTTTTCTTAAGGTTACTTTTTATTAAATACGTTTTAGTGTCATAATTTTAACCCCCTCCTTCATAACCCTTCTTTTTGGCTTTGACGTAGTCGGGCATAAAAAGTCCTTTCAAATGATACCTTACACGATATAATGAAAACATTCCAAAGGGGGGAGGGGGGGACACGCACCCCCTCCTCTTTTTTTCAGTAGTCAGTTCTCAACAACAAATATAAACAAAGCAATATTAGTAATTTGAGAATTTTGCTTTGATCCGATGAGGAGTTCCGTTCCATATCTCTGAAGTTCATGGTCTAATCATAACAAAGTTTATATGGAACCAATCGGAAAGTATACCCTTTTGAACAAAAAAAATATTTCAAATCGATTCATAAATGACGGAGATATGAGGTAACAAACATTAAAAAATAAATGCAACCGAATTGAGAACCTCCTCCTTTTTGAATTCGGTTAAAAAAAGTTTTAGTAGTAGTAGAGCCCTTTGTGAAAGAGTTTGTCCGGGGAGTATAATCACTGTACCTAATTCAGCCGTCAAGCAGCATTGTCATGTTCCTGCTTGAAGGTTCCAGGCGCCGGAGATATTAAAGACACATGAGGTTCTTCAACTTTGTATGTAAGGTTGGCAACGCATCCGCAATTCGTTTGGTGTAGGTGTATAATAGACAGCGGTAACCACTTTCCATCTGGCGGACCTGTTCGCCAACTTATTTCGCAAAAATGGTGTTTGTTTGTGTACGGTCCAACAGTAGGTACATTTCTTAAGTCAGCACTTTGACGCGACACATGCATTTCATTTTATATTCAGTTAAATCCGTTCGTTCTCAAATTCATGTAAAGGCAACAAGGCCGCGTGTGTTCGATATCATTTTCACTCAAACTCATTTTATAAGTTAAATTTTGGACAATATATATTTCAATCTGAACTATCGAATTTTATTTATAACACAAAAGAGTGTGTTTTCTAACAACGTACTATACAGTTATGCTAACGTAAGGATTTAGCTTAACCCAAGCCGCGACGTCGTAACTGTAATTGTACATATAAACGGACATAGTATAACGTTATGACGTCAATTAGATCATGCTCTTTCATTGAGGTGATCAAGTGGCTGACACTCCGTATGAAGTGCTAATGTTTAACCGCATCTATGCAATAGAATATACTTTATTGTACACCAAAATTGTAACACAGCTCTTATACAATTATCATACATTGTTGGGTACAATGGCGGTCTGAAAGCTATATCTACCAGACAACCTTTGGATGAACAGGAAGACAATGAATAAGATAAGGGGTAGTCCGTAGTGTACTGCTGCAAAATATATACTACACGTAATACATAGACATAATACTTACATATAAAATTATATGTATATCTATGTAGGTATGTATGTTATTTACTGAGACGGGAAGCTAACTCTAAGAAAAAGCTCGGCGCTGCACAAGTTGCAGGAGTGCCGTGCGTGGGCGACGCAGCGCCGCGAACTAATCGCGGCGGTCGGTGGTGACCTCTCGCTTCCACCCGTGGTTCTGTCCATGGTCAGGAGCGAGAGTGCGTGGGAAGCCGTCACCACCTTTTGCGAGGTGGTGATGCCGACCAAGGAGAGAGCGGAGAGGGAGAGAGAGGCGACGGCCACTCTCCCTTCCCGCGCCAGACGCACCGGGCGCCGCCGGAGGGCGCGCGACTATCTCCGGCCACCCTAGTGTGTGGTCTGTGGTTAGGGGACCCGTCGCCCGACCAGTAACAGGCCCGAGAAGGCGGCGCGCGTGTGTTCCGCGCGCGCCTCTCAGGAGGACGTGGGGCAAGGCCCCACAGAAGGAGAGGTCTGCCAGGGGCTGGCCGACCGAGGCCTGCCGGGGTTGCGGTGCATGCAGCTGCGAATCCCGTGACTCTGGCCAAGGGTCAGGAGTAGGAACACCGTGGGTTTTTAGCCGGTAAGAGTCCGGCATAACCCTTCGCTTTCCTGGGGCGAAGGGTATCCATGAGGATTTTCCCACGACAAAAAAAAAGGCCGGTATAATGACTATTCAAAGTTGTTATAAGTTTAACATAATATTCCGTTTATTCATTGTACAAACATATAAATTATATTTTAAATACATATCATGAAAAAACAATACCTATACATTTGAAAATATAAAAAATAGTAGGCCACCGGCATCGGGAATAGGGTCCAAGCTACCGGAGGTCAGGGCCTCAGAGAGAGGAACTTCCTAACAATACGCGCCGTGTCCAGAAGTACCGCTTTCTGTATCAGGCCCAAGATCCAGCCGTCCAACGAGAGCCTCTTTAGATGTTGGTCGAGGCTCTTGGCTATTAAACCATTGGCCGTAACGACTATCGGCACAATGACTGCTGAATCAATATCCCACATGGCGACAACCTCGTGTACCAAGTCTTAATTTAATTTCTTTATCTTTCTCGTCTTTCACAAGGTTTTCGTCATGCGGAACAGTGATATCAACAATCATTGTGAGACGCACTGATCGATCTATCACCACTTTAACATATGGCTGTTACATAATATTTTTGTATCTCTTTTGGCTCATCTTCCTTGCGGGGGAAGTCCGGTCCTTTGAAGGGTATACCGGGGACACATGTCCAAAGCACAGAGGCCCCTTTGAGAACTTTATTCTAAAATGAGGTGGAGCACCAACCGGAGATTATTCACGGCTACACTATTGGAGTACAGTCATAGACCGCCCAGAGTGTGTGCAAAACTATTGTAGAATATGGTAAAAAAATGGTCTATGGAAAGAAAGGAAACGGCGTCCGCGTTTCAAGTTTGAAATCAAAATAACATAATATAATATTATCTTGTATCTCTTTGGGATATATTATAAATTATAATATTATTATTAATTTATTAATACTTTGTTGTATATAAAAAACAACATAAATATAAAAATAAATATTAGCCTGTAACTGTCCCACTGCTGGGCAAAGGCCTCTTCTCATACTCGTACAGAGAAGGAACGAGCATTCACCATCACGCTTGCTCACTGCGGGTTGGCGATTTCAGAACATAATTTGTCTTGCAGAAGAGAGCTATTCGAGCAATTTATGACCTTAGCTTTAGGCATTCACTGAGGGATAAATTTAAAGAAATTAATATAATGACGGTCGCATCTCATTACATTTATGAAAATTTGATGTATGTTAAGAAAAATATTAGTTTGTTCTCTAAGAACAGCGACATTCATAGTCTCAATACTAGAAATAAAAATAAACTTATACTGCCAATGACTAGGCCCCAAAAAATTAGTAATTCATTTAGGTGCCAATGTATACATTTCTACAACAAAATTCCAAGCAATATTCAAGAACTAAGTCTTAATAAATTTAAGTCCTATGTAAAGCAGAAAATTTGCAATAAAGCTTTCTAAAGTTAAAGATTATATGGACGATAAAAATGCTTGGAATTGAGCTGCTCGCTCATAACACAGAAAAATCATTGTAATTCTTTTTTAACTCTTATTTTGACATTTTGCATGATTGATTATTATTATTGTTGAATAGTTTTTTTTTACTTTGACATTTTGATGAATAATTATTCAATTATTAATATGTTGATATTATTTTTATTTTACATTTTATTGTGAATGTGAGTACCGTGTAGGCTAGTATCCTACTCGAATTTCATAAGTGTTTGGCGGTTTTGAGTGTTTTTTGTGACCTACGCAAATGTCTTGCTGATTGGTGGCGTACGTCGTGCGTCGGGTCGTTGAGCTCCCTAAAATAAGGTTGAGCTACACGATGGCTGATGCATGCGTACCGTCAGTTTAGACAGGTCGACTCAAAGCTGTTATGGCTCTTTCCTCAAAAGGCCATTCCAGACGTTGCCCTACATTATTACACTCGCATAGTTTTTGATACTACAATGTCTGGACTTTAAAAGAGACCTTGACCTCTGAGTTTGTTTCGGCTTTTCTTCTCAGAGCTAGTCAGATAGGAAATGCCGGCTCCATCTAGTCTTAAAAAAAACTTTTTTTTTTATTTTTTTTATTTACATTCTTACATCTACCATTACACAACATAAAAAATTGACTTGTAAAAGTATCTGTAACAGATTTATTTACAGAAATAAATATCATTTATCATAAGTCTAGGTTTCCTCACAATGTTTTCCTTCACCGTATGTCAGTGGTGTCTTAGATTAACTAGTACATAATTATGACATTGAAAAAGTCACATTGGTACATGCCTGGGTTTGAACCCACAACCCGGTGCTTAACAAGCGGGTCTGTAACCTCCGGGCCACTACGACACGAAAAAAAACATAGGTACTGTAAATTAAATCTAACTTTGTATTTTAAATATAACTTTTAATAACCGGTATAATAAAATTTATACAACTATATAAATATTAACAGCAAATAATTACAGTTGTTTGATAATATCTGTTTTATTTTATCAATATTTTATACCAACATTAAGAACAATAAGCGACAAGACCGTGTCTAACGTGTATCGCATCAATAAAAATGTATTTAAACCCTGATTGGTATAAACAACTGTCGAACACGATCGTGAGGTAATACAGATAATAACTTACATTACACAGAAACTCTCTCATCTTTTAAAGCAGCTGACTTTGACTATTACTTAAATATATTTTTGGTCCTTATCCTTACAATAAAGCCGTATTATCACTAACGACTTCTGTCAGTCCAATGTTAAACAACTCCTTTTATTGTACTTTCATTGTAGACTTTCTTTCAACGAACGTGAGTGGTATTCCGTTCTTGATGCTTTGTACGATGCCGGACTTGGGTTCGACCTCAGGATGTCTCAGTGTGGTTTTCGCGGGCGCAACTGTGAAGCGCGACAGCACCGCCGCCAGTCCCGCCAATGACTGCATCAGACCAAGCCGTTCTCCTGCAACAACACACAAACAACAATTTAACTTTAATCAAAAATATTTTTTGCTAAATAAATTGACAGGATAGAATGAGCACACAATATTCTGCTTTTTCTTTTCGAGTAGGTAGGTACTGAGGTTCTGTCGATCAACAGTCGGCGCTGTAACTATCCAACTTTTAAACAAATACAGGCTCCGGCTAACTTTAGGCGCCAGTCTCCCACTAATAAAATCCTGTAGATCTATCTATGTACCTAGAGTAACTAAAATGCGACAGTCTTTATGTGGAAGAGAAATAAACTTTTTATTTCATTTAATTTAAAAACCGAAATTACTCCGGGCTAAACGCGGACAGCAGTATAACGTGAATATGAATATTATCTGTATTTCAGCAGATGCATAGACTCACATATAAAGAACATATAAATGAACAGCTCTTACCTATGCAGGCGCGGGATCCTTCGCCGAAGGGCAGGTACACATGTTTGGTTTTGTCGTCGATCTGGTCGGGGAGGAACCGCTCCGGACGAAACACGTGCGGCTCTTCGAAATACTGCGGATCGTTCTGCAGCGCCTGCAGCGGAATTATGATACCGACGCCCTCGTCTATCGTGAGGTCAAGCTCCTTGAACGTGTACGGGCGCGCACAGTTCCGAACCAAGAAGCCAAGCGACGGGAATATCCTCATGCCCTCTTTGAAAGCAGCCTCCAAGTAGGTCATCTCTTTGACAGCGTCGTAGCTGAGCTTGTTGTCGTGTTTTGCCAGTACTGTATCAATCTCCTGCTGCACTTTCTTCTGTACCTCCGGGTGGTAGGCGAGCTGGTGCAACGTGAAGCTGGTCGCAGACGACGACGTCTCGAAGCCAGCCGCGAAGAACACAAACACCTGTGCGGCAATAAGCTCGTCCGTTAGCTCCATAGAAGCAATCTCCGGAGTGCCGTCTGGTTTGACTTTTTCCAACGATTCAACCATCATTTTTCCCTTTTTCTTACACTCCAGCAACAAGTCGATGAAATCATTTCTGCCCGAAGGTTCATAATTTCTCTGTTTTAGAATTGCTGTCACAAGATCGAGCATAGGCTTCTCCACTTTAAACAAAAGCTTCAAATGCTTACACATTTCTGGGAACACTTCTTTCAACATAATAATCAAAACCTCCCTGACTCCAAAGTTAAAGATATCGGCTCCAAGTTTCCTGAAAGCGGAGTTTTCGTCGTTGAGCGAATCAGCATCGAGTCCGAAGCCGCAGGCGCCGATGAAATCGGTAGTGTAGCGCGCCATGAGGTCGCGTGCATCGAGCGGACGGCCGGCGGCGGCGGCGGAGAGCGCGCGCGCCTGCAGCCGCTCGGCGCGCTCCACGATCAGCGGGAACATCGCCTTCAGCTTGCCGCTCGTGAATGCCGGCGTCATGCGCTGCCGCAGGAGGCGCCACAGATCACCGTCCGCGAAGAACAGGTTTCGCATCATTGGTTCGATCACCGTCTTGTGCGGGTTCAGACCGCGTGGATAAAAGTATTGGAAATCCGTAAGCAGGATGCTTTTTACGATCTCAGGATCTCTGATCACGAGCTCCGGACGCGTGGAACGGAAAAATCCCACAACCTTCTCCTTTGGATACTTCCAGTACATTTCTACCGCCATCTGTGTGACGCTCTTCTTCATGAAGTAGTTTTGAGCATTATTGCCGACGAACACTGTCGGTTTGTCATGTTTGACTCCTTTCTTCTCCCAGTAACTGAAGGTGCGGGTGCCGTACAGGTAGAGCGCGACGATCGCGATGAGGACAATGGCCGCGGTGATCATGTTGAGAGCGAGGAGCGACGAACGCGCGCGGCCTGTGACTGAGCGACTATCTGCCGCGGACTGCCGCGGTCTAATGTATATATAGGTGCACGCCTCAAGTCTCAGCGCGATATCCAGCCACGCGCTTATCTTTAGATCCTGTTTGAAACGATACGACACGACATATATATAATGAACTAGCAGTGCCCGCGACTCCGTCCGCGTGGAAGTCGGAAAACAACACTGTGTCGTAGCAACTAAATAATGTAGTTATATAAATGTACTCAATTTATTATAACAATAGACAAAAATAGCCCACCAGGGCACTAATATCTTTTGAACCATTTCTTCAAGTAGAGTTTCAGCTCATCTTGATTGACCGTTAAAGTTCATAAAACCTATTATTTCTAAACATTTCCTTGCTAAAATGGATTATAATTGTATATTGATATTTATTGTGTATTATATTTATAGCCACCGATTGACTGTTATAATCTCATTGCAGTACCGTCACTACAGCTGTTATAGATAAAAAATAAACCGTTATCATTTATTAAATAAACCACGGCGTTGACAGGTTTTTTATAATACTGACAACAATGAGACGACACGTTTGGTGCACTGGCTAAGCGATTGGCTTCTGCGCTACGGGTCGTGGGTTCGATTCCCGCACGGAACAAGTATTTGTATGGCCTACAGATAGTTGTTCCGGGTCTAGGTGTTTGTGCATGTGAAGATTTGTGTCTGTAAACGCACCCTCGATACAAGATAAATCTTACACAGCGGAAAATTAAAAAAAAAACAAAATAAAGAATAAAAAAAACATTGCAAAAAAATTAAATACAAAACGCTAATTTGAAATCTGAGATTCGAACGCAAAACATGTAGGGCCGCGGATCTCTCACTACAGCATTCTGCTACGCTGATTTCTGACAAATTCTCTGAAATTAGATGATATTCTTAGGAAACATCTGCTCAGTCCTCATTGCAAGTAGCGTGATAATACATAACTCACGTATTAAGCTTATCGTGGATAACACTTATCCGACGTATTAAGCTTATACGTCGCAGTATGTGGAATATGTGGAAATAATGTTCCGCTGCTCAACTCCTATGAACAATAGCGTGATGATATATATAACAGCAAAATTGCCGCTCTTTACGCAACACATCAGCGAAAGTCCCATCAAAATCCATTTACGGGATTTTAAGTGATGCCCGGACAGAAAGACAGACAGACAAACAGACAGACAGACAATAATTCCAAAAAAAATTGTTTAGGTTTCTGTATCGATAGTATAGTACCTGCCATCCAATCGAAATTTTGGAAAAATATTTAATGTACAGACAAAGTGCACTTTGGGTTTTAGTATAGATGAGTCATTTAATTTCTACTAAAATTGCTATGTAAGCATAATTTATTCTAAGCCGGCGCGGCGTCCAATAACTTTAATTTTTGCATTTAAGCTATTTTTGTATTATATCGTCTATAATACAAAAATAGCAAATATATATATTTATTTGCTACACGCTGTAAACGGTAAGAGTGGTATGATGCGTATTATCCATGAATATACCTAATCAAAATGCGGATCGGAATTTAATTATAACTTGCGTTAACGGTGAAAGAAAACACCTTGAGAAAGCCTGCACTGCTGAGATGGATCCAATAATAAAGGGATTTAAATATAGATGTAGTTAATATAAATCATCGTCACTTACGATTTCGTCACTAAAGATGGCATAGCTGAACGGTGAGCGAGCAAAGTAAACAAGTGTATTACAAGTATCGGTTCAGTCGCCGCTACCGCTCGGGGCTCGGGGTGGCTCGTGGCTCACAATGACGGTTGTTAATTCGGTCGTAATAAAACTGTTGTTGTTGCTAACAAACAACCTCGACAGAGGAGGAATGTTTCCGCTTCCGGTCGCCACCGCGCCACCGCCCGCAGCCGCGCGTCGCTGCGCCGCCGCCGCCACGCCGCCCCTCTATTGTCACCTCTTTCCTACTGATTATGAAACGTTACAGTATTTATTTACATTACAGTAAGACAAAATTAAAATATAAGCAATACTATTTAATTTAAACTTATACCTACTTAAATACATCTACACAGATACATACACTTTTTATTGCTATTCTTTTACAGCAATAAAATAAAATATTTAAGGTTTTATTTTGTTTTGTCCTCAGTCGATTCTATGTAATAAATCAAAGCCTTATTTATTTCAATTGGTCTTTTTTCTCCAGATTTACAGCCAGTGTTCTAACAGTAGCAAGGAACAGTTTTATTATTATTATTTCCAGGGCACGGCATTTCCCTCGCCAACGTCGAGCAGGCACGGCCGTACTCTCATTTCTCGAAGCAAGTCAAGGCAATTTTAAGCCCCCTATATCAGATGTGAACGAAAGCTTGGAAATTATGTTACAGAGAGTACTAAATGTATTTACTTTAATTGCTAAATTACAAGTTTCTAACCAAAACAGCTTACAAAATATCTGCCATCAAAGTTTTCAAGGATTCAGTATCGTTGAATTGCAACTCTGGATTGGCATTGGACGGTTCAATACTAAGCAGGCGCTAGTATACAGTGGTAGGTACTGGATCCAGCTACTGGATCAATGTTAATCCGCGTTAGCTCCGGAGTCGACCTAAGAATAAGCAAAAATTCTAAATATCGGCTAATGAGAGCCGCACGGGAATAGAAACATAGGCATCCATAAAAAACTTTACATAAAAGTAAAAACCGACTTCAAAAAAAACTAAAAAAAGTGAAATAATTAGCATGATATAAAATCATCAGTTTCAGAAGTCGGTGGCTTTTACTTGTTTCAGTGTAGAATTGCACCGAATTCTGAAACTGTTAATTTTATTTCATGCTAATTAGTTCACTTTTTTTTTAAGTCGATTTTTACTTTAAAAAGTTTTTTATTAAATTCATTTTAGTGCCATAAATTACACGGTAAGGCTTCAAATTTAAATGACTCGGTAGCGTAATCTTTCCAGCAACTAGGTATTTTGTTTTAAAAATAGGTAGGTATTAAAGTAAAATTATCATGATGGCTCCTAACAAATACATACAAACTTCTTTGTTCTTGGCTAATGTTTCTGTGATCACAGTTAAAACAGAGATTGAAAGTACTCATCAAAACTTTTGCGTAAAGGAACCACAGACGAAAACGCCATCTAAGTTTTTCTTTTTGTTTTTTTTTTATTATTTCAAAAAGCGCTGAATTTATTTCGATAAAATTAATATGGGACCACTTCTGAAGTATGATCTACCAAACAAAAAGGAATCATCAAAATCCATTCATAATTGGAGAAGATATCGAGTAACAAATATACAAAAAAAACACTTTCTGACGAATTGACAACCTCCTCCTTTTTGAAGTCGGTTAAAAATAGAAACACCAGTACTATTAACATCACAACAATCATTGTATTTATCAAGAATCACTCGAACCTTTGAACTACCTATATTTGAGCTTTCTCAAAGTCAAAGTTTTTTTATTTCAAGTAGACCAAATTACAGGTACTTTTAAAACGTCAAAACTAGGTGCACGGTTCCAAAAGGTAGGTCTCATGGAGAAGAACCGGCAAGAAACTCCATGGATACTCTTTTTTAAATAATAGATCATGACAATTTCACTACAGTATCGTGAGAAAAATAGTATGAGAAAGATGCAGGTTAATTTAAGAAATAAACTCATTTAAGAGTACCTAGGAAATAGAAAAATACGCCTTTTAGGATTGCCATAGCAGTTAAGAGCTGACCAGTCCCGACAGACGGCACCCGTTCACGAGCATGACGTGCACATCCGCATCGCGCAGCTCCACCATGCTGCAGGGAACTCAACGATCGGATGCACGACGACACCGTCAGCAGGACATTTCTATTATATTAAGCGTGATTAATTACATTAAGTATCTTCTATTAAATAACTTTGTATTTTAAAATATTACATACATTACGCTTGACTATAACATCTTATTGCAATAGTGACTACGGAACCGACTGTGTGTGATCAGACACGCACTTGACCGGTTTTTATAAAGCCACATTTCGTAGGCAAGGCTGTGGAGAAACCAAGTGTGGTGTTCTTCCAACCAAAGGGAGGATCCTCCAACCAGGCGGAGTCTTGTGCCTGGCGGGCTACTGCCCAACGGTTGATGTTGGGAGGTTGTATTATATACTATCTGCATGTTAAATCTTGATTGCGCGATGTAGGTATGAATAGTTCGCATGTGGCGAGATAGATGCCGCTACAAGGCTATGGAATTTTTCTGTGTCGGCAGATGACCTACATAGGTGACAGACACGTCGGCGAACTTCATACCGCCATTTTTTTTCATGAATATTTTCGTAAGTCCTGTTTGTCATTAAATTGAAGACCGCTCACAATCTTCTGTCTCAATCACTCACTCACTTTTAAATTACTTATGGGATTTTTAAAATTGTCTGTTCGTTTATTTTTTAATTTTCTTTTATGCAAACCTTGTCCTTGTAATAACGACAACACAAAAAAAAAAATATCCAATTTGGTGCAGTCGTTCGGAAGTTATGCGCGTACATACATTTCGGCGATACATTTTTATTTATTTAGATTACCAAAAATAAAATTATGCAAAACAGTTCCCTGAAACTGATTATCAAATCCAGCTCTAGATTTGCTACTGCAAATTTTGAGCTGGATTTGATAATGGATTTGATAATCAGTAGGTACTCCTATAGTGCTATTTACAACTGCCTTTAAATAATACCGAAAAAATCACAAAAATCTAAGGAGAAAGAGAACTATAAAAAATCGTAATCCTGGTAGTTAACCGTGAGTTACCACGAAGGATATAATTGTGTTTACGATGTTTGGTTTCGAACGTTTCAGTTTCGTTTCACGAATCGTCTTATTCTCTCTCGCCGAATGTCGCGGTCAGTGTGACAAGTGTGTAAGTGACTGTTATTGTACTACTCGTATATTTAATTTGATTCAGATCTAGGATTGTTATAAAAATTTTAAAAACCCCCAGTGCAAATAACAAAACAGCTGATGACCCTGAAACTGCTGAACCGATTTTGATAAAACATGTCCAAGAACCACCGCTAGAAAACCGGCTTTTAAGTAAAAAAAACCGCACCTAAATCGGTTCACCCGTTTAAGAGCTATGGTGCCACAGACAGACACAGACAGACAGACAGACACACATAACGGTCAAACTTATAACACCCCTCTTTTTGCTTCGGGGGTTAAAAATATGAATGTATATCAATATTACAATAAACTGTGTAAAACAAACGGATAAATATTATTTAAGTGTGGAGTCTGTCCCTCTATGTAGTAATACAGCCGGTCTGCAGCGAGCCGCAGACCAACAGTGCATACACTCAGTAGTGTGGCGCTACAAGCAAAACAACGATGCTGCCAGGTTAACTGACAGCAGCAGCTATGTTGACGACTTGTTTGACGCTGTGGCACAACGTAAGCTTTTCAACTTCGGGTCGCGGGTTCGATTCCCACACGAAACAAAAGACACGTAAAATAATAAAAAAAAAGTGTTTGCTCATTTAAAAAAAGTATTATTGTAGCACAACACATAGATACAATTCATAAGCCCCAAACAGGATCATGTGTGGGTCAGGCTTAAATATAATTATTTTCTATAAACACCACGTTACATAAAACACCAAGATAACAAAATCATTTACAGTATTTGATAATATCTAGATAAAAGTATTATCTTTAAATTAAATACCTAGCACGTTGATATTATTATAATACTCTAAATAAAACGCAATAATTAGGTACCTATGTTTCATCGCCAAACAGGTAAATAACCAACAATAATTATCTACGGTGTAAAGATGATTTAGCATATTACTTAGTTAATTACAACAAAAACTTAACCTTTGGAACGTGAGTCACTACTATAGCCTGTTAATATATTAAATTAAAAACCGACTTCAAAGAAATACCAAAAGAAGTAAAATAATTACCATAATATAAAATGAACAGTTTCAGAAGTCGGTGGCTTCTATTTGCTTCAGTGTAGAGTTGCACCGACTTCTGAAACTGTTAATTTTATATTATGGTAATTATTTTACTCCTTTTAGTATTTCTTTGAAGTCGGTTTTAACTTTTTTTAAAGTTTATTTGTTATTAAATAAGTTTTAGTGTCATAATTTTAACCCCCTCCTTCATAACCCTTCTTTTTGGCTTTGACGTAGTCTGGCATAAAAAGTCCTTTCAAATGATACCTTCTTACACGATATAATGAAAACATTCCAAAGGGGGGGAGGGGGGGACACGCACCCCCTCCTCTTTTACAGTAGTCAGTTCTCAACAACAAATATAAACAAAGCAATATTAGTAATTTGAGAATTTTGCTTTGATACGATGAGGAGTTCTGTTCCATATCTCTGAAGTTCATGGTCTAATCATAACAAAGTTTATATGGAACCAATCGGAAAGTATACCCTTTCGTACAATTTTTTTTTTTTTCTATCGATTCATAAATGACGGAGATATGAGATAACAAAACATAGAAAAAAAAATACAACCGAATTGAGAACCTCCTCCTTTTTGAATTCGGTTAAAAAAAGCAATTCGTTTGGTGTAAGTGTATAATAGGCAGCGGTAACCATTTTCCATCTGGCGGACCTGTTCGCCAACTTATTTCGCAAAAATGGTGTTTGTTTGTGTCGGTCCAACAGTAGGTACATTTCTTAAGTCAGCACTTTGACGCGACACATGCATTTCATTTTAATATTCAGTTAAATCCGTTCGTTCTCAAATTCATGTAAAGGCAACAATGCCGCGTGTGTTCGATATCATTTTCACTCAAACTTTTTATAAGTTAAGTTTTGGACGATATATCTTTCAATCTGAACTACCGAATATAATTTGTAACACAAAAGAGTGTGTTTTCTAACAACGGACTGGTCCCGACTCTATTTTTAATCATCATCTGCCTAGCCTTTTCCCAACTACATATGTTGGGGTCGGCTTCCAGTCGAACCGGATGCAGCTGAAAATCAGTATTTTACATGGATCGACTGCCTATCAGACCTCCACAACCCAGTAACTGGGTAATACGATACTTTTGGTAAGACTGGTTGTCAGACTTTCTGGCTTCTGACCAACAGTAACGACTATCAAAGATCTACAAATGACAGCCGGGACCAACGGCTTTACGTGCTTTCCGAGGCACGGAGGAAACTCGCTATGGTAAATGGTAACCCATCCTCAGACCAACCTCGGCAAGCGTGGCTTAACCCGGAAGATCGGTCTATGCGGCTGTAATTATTTATCCACGAGCTCCTCTCGACTCTATTTTTAATATACAAGGTTAGTCAGAAAGGGGGTACTAATCCAAAAGGGTGTTAAAGTACACATAATAATGAATAACTTTTGTTCTACAACTTTTCCCAAAACTCAATAGTTTAAGAGAAACAGTTGTTCAAAAATCTCAAAAAAAAAATCTCTAAAATCTATCTATCCCTAGTTATGATCAGCTGTGTTTACATTTTAGGTCATATTTGGGGTCATGAATTAGAAGCACCATTTTTTGAATCTGTAACTAAAGCAGGGATGAAGAATGTGTAATGTATTTAGGTTTACCCACATTTTATATATATTGCTATGAAGTAGCTTTTAAGGTGATGCACTAATTTGTAACAAGCCAGTTCGCATTATACGCTTGCTACCGACTCCCGTGTTTCATTTATTACAAACTTCTCAGTGGCGACGAACGGATCGGACAGTACTAATTATTATCGGGATTGTGTAAAAAAAAATAAAAATAAAAAAAAAACAATATGTCGTTTGGAAAGGTTGGTAAAATAAGGGACTTTGACGTGAAATCGGGCAATTGGACTTTGTACGTGGAGCGGTTGGAGATGTACTTCAAGGTCAATAAAGTGGATAAAGACATGTGGTTGGCGATCTTGATCACCGGTGTGGGTGATGAAACGTACGAGTTACTAAGCACTTTGTGCAGCCCGAGCAAACCGGCGGAGATAACGAACGAAAAAGCCGTTACAATTTTAAAAAATCACCTCCATCCGAAACCAGCTGTCATGGCAGAACGTTACCGGTTTCGTCAAAGAAGACAGAAGGACGACGAAAGCATAACGCAATATTTAACCGATATTAAGAAGTTATCGAAAACTTGTGAGTTTGGCGGGAATTTAGAAGAGAATCTGCGGGACCAGTTTGTATGCGGAGTTAAGAGTGACGTCATCAGACAAAGATTATTCGCAGAGGAAAATCTGACGTACTCTGGGGCGGTTAAATTGGCTTGTGGGTTGGAAGCGGCGGAGCGAGATGCGGCGGTGGTGGAACAAAAAGCGAGCGCAGAGGTGCCAGCGACCGTACATGCGTTGAGGACGAAACGTGGGCGTGATCAGCGCGGGGGCCACGTGCGCTCGGCGCGGGACACGGACATGGGCACCGGGAGCTGCACGGCGTGCGGCTGGCGTGGGCATACCAGTGACGAATGCCGCTACAAGCATTTTGTGTGCAGTAAATGCAAGCAAAGTGGACATTTGAGACGCGTGTGTCCCCGGTCAGGGTCGAGCACGGGAAGAGGAATGAGGCGCGGGGTGAACCACGTCTAAGCTACCGGGAGCGAGCAGCCGGGAGGAGGAGGTGAGGACTCAAGTTCGTCTGAACTAGAGGAGGAATTACACCAACTGTGCTTGAACGGTTATTCTCCGGTAAGCTTATCATTGCTTATTGATAACAACAATATCAAGATGGAAATAGACACAGGCTCGGCTATTTCATGTATCAGTAAAAAAACGTATGATAGGTATTTTTGTACAAGATTAATTGAACCATTTAACTTAGTGCTAAAATTTTATGATGGTAGCAATGTCAAACCATTAGGTGTGATAAGACCGAAGGTTCAGTACAAGGACAAAATTAAGTATTTAGAGCTGTTTGTGATCGACGGAGGTACAACTTCTTTATTAGGTCGACAATGGTTATCAGATTTGGAAATAAGAATACCTCCATTTCAACGAACACTTAATTATAACAATACTTTAAAAGAAAAAACTGATAATGTAACTTTTTTGTTAAATAGGTATAAAGAATTATTCGGCAGCGGGTTGAGACGGTACACAGGCGGCACGGCAACACTCCGATTGCGGGAGGGTGCGGCCCCGGTGTTTTGCCGGGCGCGGCCGTTGCCTTACGCTCTGAAGGGTCAGGTCGATGCGGAACTGGATGCTATGCTGCGCGCAGGCATCATCGAGCCCGTTGAGTGCTCGGACTGGGCAACACCTTTGGTACCGGTACGTAAAGCTGACGGCGGACTCCGTATCTGTGCTGATTTTAAAGTCACTTTAAATCCTGTCTTACTGGTCGATAGGTATCCGCTACCAAAGATCGATGATCTGTTAGTGAGTATAAACGGGGCTACGTTCTTTTCTAAAATTGACTTATCCCAGGCATATAATCAGATTTTACTTGATGATTCTAGAGATTTGACTGTAATAAACACACATAGAGGTCTGTTTAAATATAATAGACTCGTGTTTGGGTTGTCTTCGAGCCCGGGCATCTTCCAGAGGATTATGTCGAACCTGCTTAGTGACATTCCAGGGGTAGAAGTATTTCTTGACGATATAATTATAGGTACGTCAGGGGCACAAAATAAGCATTTAGAAACTTTAGAAAGGGTGTTTCATAGGTTACAAAAGCACGGAATGAAGCTTAAAGGCAGTAAATGTCAATTCATGGTGGACGAAGTCAAATACTTAGGGTATGTGATAGGTAAAGATGGTATTAAAGTAGATACGGATAAAGTGAACGCTATTGTAAAAATTCCCAGGCCGAAAGATGTAACTGAGTTTCGTTCTTTCCTAGGTTTAGTAAATTTTTATGCAAAATTTGTTAAGAATTTGAGTAGTATATTATCACCACTTTATGAACTTTTAAAAAAAAATGTAAGTTGGAAATGGAGTTTTCAGTGTGAGGAATCGTTTGCAAAGGTAAAAAAAAATTTGATAGGCGCGGAAGTATTGGCTCATTATGACCCAGATAAGCCATTAGTGTTGACGTGCGACGCGAGTGCGCGAGGTATAGGCGGCGTACTCACACAACCAAGCGCCGACGGCCGCGACCGGCCGGTGGTGTATGTGTCACGTGCACTGAATAGCGCCGAGAAACATTATTCTCAGATAGATCGGGAAGCATTAGCGATTGTATTTTGTTTACAAAGGTTGCATCAGTTTGTTTATGGCCGACGATTTACTCTGCGAACCGATCATAAACCATTAGTTAGCATATTTGGACCAAAGCACGGTGTACCGGCGATGGCAGCGAGTAGATTACAGCGTTGGGCGATAATTTTATCGGCTTATATGTATGATATAGAATACGTCAACACTAAAGAAAATGGTGCGGACGGACTATCGAGGTTACCGGTTCCTTACAGTAGCGATGAGTCATTACAAGTTCCCGAGCAAACTTATTTACATTTCGCACAAAATGCATTGTTACTTGATTATAATATAATAAAACAACAGACAATGAGAGATCCAATGTTAAGTAGGGTTTTAAGTTATATTCGGGATATGTGGCCCGCGGATAGTGACATTCGGGAATTACAGCCGTATTTTAACCGTCGTAGGGAACTGTATGAAGAGTTAGGCTGCGTCATGTGGGGGCACAGAGTAGTTATTCCGGAAAATTGTCGAGCTAGGGTATTACGGGAATTACATGAACCTCATATGGGCATGGTCAAGACGAAGGCGTCAGCTAGGAGTTATGTTTGGTGGCCGGGCATCGATGAGGCGGTGGAGACGACGTGTCGGGGGTGCGCGGTGTGCGCGGAGGAGGCGGACGCGCCGCAGCGGCACGCTGTCACTCCGTGGCCCTGGCCCTCTAGACCATGGGCTCGAGTGCATCTCGATTTTCTGGGTCCTATCTTTGGTAAAATATATTTAGTTATGGTTGACGCAAGGACTAAATGGATAGAGGTTTTTCCTGTACCTAGTACTGCGGCTAGTTTTACTATTGAAAAACTGACAGAAGTTTTTTCTAGGTGGGGGTTACCTAGACAAATAGTTTCTGATAATGGGCCCCCTTTTACGAGTAAAGAACTGTCAGACTTTTTGACTATAAACGGCGTAGAACATGTTTTTTCTGCCCCATACCACCCAGCATCAAATGGGGCTGCGGAAAATGCAGTACGTACTGTTAAAAGGATTATTAAGAAAGCGGTTAAACAAAAAGAGAATATTAATTTATTTTTGAGTACCTTCCTATTACATTATCGTAATACGGAACATTGTTCTACCGGTGAAAGTCCAGCGACTCTAATGTTAGGTAGGAATTTACGTACAAAATTAGATGCTTTAAGGCCCAATAGGGAAGACAAAGTAAGGAAGGCTCAGGAGCGACAACAGAAAGTAGGAACGGATGTCAAGCGTTCTTTACAGTTGGGGGAGGAAATATGGATGAGGCAATATAGGGGAAACGAAAAGTGGTGTCCGGGACAAATAGTTAAAAGAATGGGTACTACTGATTATAGGGTTCTGGATGAGTCGGGGAAGGAAACGCATAGGCATATTGATCAGTTAAGACAGCGATCGCGTAGTTCTTTGATTTGTCCAACTAGTACGTCAGAAAGGAGTTCTCTCGAGGCGGACCGTACCAATGTGACTGAGGTGACGCCGGTTCCAGTCACCATAGAGGTACCGATGGTTGTGACACCGGGCCCTCGGAGCGTAGGGCAGTTAAGTCCGGATCGAGCCGCGACTGTCGATGTGTTGCCGTCCACACCCGCTTCCAGTTCAGTCCCTCTTACTAATGTTCCTAGCTCTGATCCATATAATAGTATAGTTGTCCCAAAGTCCGAGGATCCTGTTCCAGAAATGGCCCGAACACGACCTATAAGGGAGTGTCGATTAAGAAGGCCACCAAAATATTGTGATAGTTAAGCAGACTAAGTTAATGTTTAAAGTAAAGTAGTTAAGGTTTATTAATGTTGTTTTGTAAAGAAAATAATTAAGGTATCATCAGAACTTATGTTGTAACTAATCAGCTAGTGTCTTCATTCAATTGTATTGTAGTCTATTGTTTTGTATTAGATGGTATATTAGCAGTTTCCAATCATTTCTGAAAATTATGTTTGTATTTAGGAGATGTAGTATTTAAGGTGGAGAGTTGTAATGTATTTAGGTTTACCCACATTTTATATATATTGCTATGAAGTAGCTTTTAAGGTGATGCACTAATTTGTAACAAGCCAGTTCGCATTATACGCTTGCTACCGAC
This sequence comes from Amphipyra tragopoginis, assembly GCA_905220435.1. Taxonomy (NCBI): domain Eukaryota; kingdom Metazoa; phylum Arthropoda; class Insecta; order Lepidoptera; family Noctuidae; genus Amphipyra; species Amphipyra tragopoginis. The sequence continues at coordinate 127,459 of HG992003.1, read as the reverse complement.
TCCCGTGTTTCATTTATTACAAACTTCTCAGAATGTTTGAAAAACTAAAATAAAAATCATTTTATTTGGAAAAAAAATATATCGAATTTTGAAATTTTAACACTTGCTTTCAAACAGTCATCAGTGATACTATAAGTGGGCTTCGGATTAGTACCCCCTTTCCGACTAACCTTGTATATATATAAACAATCTCTGCAAAATGATGCCAGATAATGGTCGCGTTTTCTCTTATGCAGATGACACAGCTATTGCTTTCTCTGGTGACACATGGGAATCCGTATATCAATCTGCTGAAAAGGGTCTTTTTGAAATTGCTAACTGGTTGAACTCACATCTTCTAACACTAAATATTTCTAAAACAAAATATATTGCATTTACAAATTACAACAACACTCAACCCGGACCTAACGAAAGTCTCAAAATCCACACTTGTTATAATATATCTAGCACAAATATATAAAAAAAAAGCAATATTAGTAATTTGAGAATTTTGCTTTGATCCGATGAGGAGTTCCGTTCCATATCTCAAAAGTTCATGGTCTAATCATAAAAAAAAAAAAATACAACCGAATTGAGAACCTCCTCCTTTTTGAAGTCGGTTAAAAAATAGTAGGCCACCGGCATCGGGAATAGGGTCCAAGCTACCGGTGGTCAGGGCCTCAGAGAGAGGAACTTCCTAACAATACGCGCCGTGTCCAGAAGTACCGCTTTCTGTATCAGGCCCAAGATCCAGCCGTCCAACGAGAGCCTCTTTAGATGTTGGTCGAGGCTCTTGGCTATTAAACCATTGGCCGCAACGACTATCGGCACAATGACTGCTGAATCAACATCCCACATGGCGACAACCTCGTGTACCAAGTCTTTATTTAATTTATTATCTTTCTCGGCTTTCACAAGGTTTTCGTCATGCGGAACAGTGATATCAACAATCATTGTGAGACGCACTGATCGATCTATCACCACTTTAACATACGAGTATGGCTGTAACTTAATATTTTTGTATCTCTTTTGGCTCATCTTCCTTGCGGGGGAAGTCCGGGCCTTTGAAGGGTATACCGGGGACACAGGTCCAACGCACAGAGGCCCCTTTGAGAACTTTATTCTAAAATGAGGTGGAGCACCATCCAGGGATTATTCAAGGCTACACTATTGGAGTACAGTCATAGACCGCTCCGAGTGGGTGCAAAACTATTGTAGAATATGGTAAAAAAAATGGTCTATGGAAAGAAAGGAAACGGCGTCTGCGTTTCAAGTTTGAAATCAAAATAACATAATATAATATTATCTTGTATTTCTTTGGGATAAATTATAAATTATAATATTATTATTATAGGCCTCTTCTCATACAGAGAAGGAACGAGCATTCATCACCACGCTTGCTCACTGCGGGTTGGCGATTTCAGAACATAAGTCTAGGTTTCCTCACGATGTTTTCCTTCACCGTATGTCAGTGGTGTCTTAGATAAACTAGTACTTACATATGATATTGGAAAAGACAAATTGGGTTTGAACCCACAACCCGGTGCTTAACAAGCGGGTCTGTAACGTCCGGGCCACCACGACACGAAAAAAAACATAGGTACTGTAAATTAAATCTAACTTTGTATTTTAAATATAACTTTTACATCCGGTATACTTAATAAAATTTATACAACTAAGTATATCAATGTTAACGGCAAATAATTACAGTTGTTTGATAATATCTGTTTTATTTTATCAATATTTTATACCAACATTAAGAACAATAAGCGACAAGACCGTGTCTAACGTGTATCGCATCAATAAAAATGTATTTAAACCCTGATTGGTATAAACAACTGTCGAACACGATCGTGAGGTAATACAGATAATAACTTACATTACACAGAAACTCTCTCATCTTTTAAAGCAGCTGACTTTGACTATTACTTAAATATATTTTTGGTCCTTATCCTTACAATAAAGCCGTATTATCACTAACGACTTCTGTCAGTCCAATGTTAAACAACTCCTTTTATTGTACTTTCATTGTAGACTTTCTTTCAACGAACGTGAGTGGTATTCCGTTCTTGATGCTTTGTACGATGCCGGACTTGGGTTCGACCTCAGGATGTCTCAGTGTGGTTTTCGCGGGCGCAACTGTGAAGCGCGACAGCACCGCCGCCAGTCCCGCCAATGACTGCATCAGACCAAGCCGTTCTCCTGCAACAACACACAAACAACAATTTAACTTTAATCAAAAATATTTTTTGCTAAATAAATTGACAGGATAGAATGAGCACACAATATTCTGCTTTTTCGAGTAGTTAGGTATTGAGGTTCTGTCGATCAACAGTCGGCGCTGTAACTATCCAACTTTTAAACAAATACAGGCTCCGGCTAACTTTAGGCGCCAGTCTCCCACTAATAAAATCCTGTAGATCTATCTATGTACCTAGAGTAACTAAAATGCGACAGTTTTTTTGTGGAAGAGAAATAAACTTTTTATTTCATTTAATTTAAAAACCGAAATTACTCCGGGCTAAACGCGGACAGCAGTATAACGTGAATATGAATATTATCTGTATTTCAGCAGATGCATAGACTCACATAAAGAACACATAAATGAACAGCTCTTACCTATGCAGGCGCGGGATCCTTCGCCGAAGGGCAGGTACACATGTTTGGTTTTGTCGTCGATCTGGTCGGGGAGGAACCGCTCCGGACGAAACACGTGCGGCTCTTCGAAATACTGCGGATCGTTCTGCAGCGCCTGCAGCGGAATTATGATAGCGACGCCCTCGTCTATCGTGAGGTCAAGCTCCTTGAACGTGTACGGGCGCGCACAGTTCCGAATCAAGAAGCCAAGCGACGGGAATATCCTCATGCCCTCTTTGAAAGCAGCCTCCAAGTAGGTCATCTCTTTGACAGCGTCGTAGCTGAGCTTGTTGTCGTGTTTTGCCAGCACTGTATCAATCTCCTGCTGCACTTTCTTCTGTACCTCCGGGTGGTAGGCGAGCTGGTGCAACGTGAAGCTGGTCGCAGACGACGACGTCTCGAAGCCAGCCGCGAAGAACACAAACACCTGTGCGGCAATAAGCTCGTCCGTTAGCTCCATAGAAGCAATCTCCGGAGTGCCGTCTGGTTTGACTTTTTCCAACGATTCAACCATCATTTTTCCCTTTTTCTTACACTCCAGCAACAAGTCGATGAAATCATTTCTACCCGAAGGTTCATAATTTCTCTGTTTTAGAATTGCTGTTACAAGATCGAGCATAGGCTTCTCCACTTTAAACAAAAGCTTCAAATGCTTACACAATTCTGGGAACACTTCTTTCAACATAATAATCAAAACCTCCCTGACTCCAAAGTTAAAGATATCGGCTCCAAGTTTCCTGAAAGCGGAGTTTTCGTCGTTGAGCGAATCAGCATCGAGTCCGAAGCCGCAGGCACCGATGAAATCGGTAGTGTAGCGCGCCATGAGGTCGCGTGCATCGAGCGGACGGCCGGCGGCGGCGGCGGAGAGCGCGCGCGCCTGCAGCCGCTCGGCGCGCTCCACGATCAGCGGGAACATCGCCTTCAGCTTGCCGCTCGTGAATGCCGGCGTCATGCGCTGCCGCAGGAGGCGCCACAGATCACCGTCCGCGAAGAACAGGTTTCGCATCATTGGTTCGATCACCGTCTTGTGCGGGTTCAGACCGCGTGGATAAAAGTATTGGAAATCCGTAAGCAGGATGCTTTTTACGATCTCAGGATCTCTGATCACGAGCTCCGGACGCGTGGAACGGAAAAATCCCACAACCTTCTCCTTCGGATACTTCCAGTACATTTCTACCGCCATCTGTGTGACGCTCTTCTTCATGAAGTAGTTTTGAGCATTATTGCCGACGAACACTGTCGGTTTGTCATGTTTGACTCCTTTCTTCTCCCAGTAACTGAAGGTGCGGGTGCCGTACAGGTAGAGCGCGACGATCGCGATGAGGACAATGGCCGCGGTGATCATGTTGAGAGCGAGGAGCGACGAACGCGCGCGGCCTGTGACTGAGCGACTATCTGCCGCGGACTGCCGCGGTCTAATGTATATATAGGTGCACGCCTCAAGTCTCAGCGCGATATCCAGCCACGCGCTTATCTTTAGATCCTGTTTGAAACGATACGACACGACATATATATAATGAACTAGCAGTGCCCGCGACTCCGTCCGCGTGGAAGTCGGAAAACAACACTGTGTCGCTGCAACTAAATAATGTAGGTATATAAATGTACTCAATTTATTATCACAATAGACAAAAATGGCCCACCAGGGCACTAATATCTTTTGAACCATTTCTTCAAGTAGAGTTTCAGCTCATCTTGATTGACCGTTAAGGTTCATAAAACCTATTATTTCTAAACATTTCCTTGCTAAAATGGATTACAATTTGTGACGGTGCAGCGGTGGCGACTAGCGGGTTGCGCCTATAAAAGGGCCGGCACGCTGCACTTCGTCCTCTCCCGCGCGACCTAATAGTCGCGGACGATGACGCCCCACCACCGGACATGACGCCTGAGTAGGTCTCATTCACGTTACACGCGACCTACTCAACCAATAATACTCCACAACAAGCACTAACACGCATCCACTGGGCATGTTGCTATTAGTTAACAGCTAGGCGCAACATTGCGCAGTACATACAAGCATTACTCCACATGCTAAAGTGGGATTGACACGCTGTGCGGCACGGCCGGGTGACCACATATAGCGTACACACTGAGCGACGTACACACATTTCAAGTCGCTCTATACACTCATAACGTCACGCGTATTGCAACGTATTCGGCTAGCTCTGAATGCGTTGTAATCGCGGGTCAAATCACCCATCTGTAGGCGGGCACCAAGCAAAGCCGTCGCCCCGTTGCTTGTATCGACCTCCGCCGGGCCTCCCCCAGGTAACTGGGGGTCTCACCTGGCTGGGGTCAGGTCGCACGGGTGACGTGAAACAAATCGGGTGCCCCTACAGACACACCATATAAACAGCCACACCCCAAAAGCTGCCGTGGAGATAAAGTCCCCGCGGCCTAGGTTAAATAGCGCAATGCGCGCCCCAACGACTGGCCCGTAGTCACGGGCCGCGAATTGCTACCACGGGTAGGGGCCACCGGCCCGATCCCGTTTCCTCGACGTCCGTTTCGTAGACGATTATGACAGGTCTTCGTCCTCTCTCGCGCCTCAGCAGCCGCCTAGTTAAGTACTGTCTACTACACCTGAAGACCCTGGACTCCTCGTATCGTACTGTCTAAAGAACCACGCCCTGTAAACTAGTCTAATTTTGTAACTATTATTAAAATATATTACTTATGGATAAAAGTGTTTTCCTTAATATTTTTATATTCTGATTTTAAGTGCACCTGCTCGTTAAGGGTTGACTCCTCAAGCCACCCTTAACCCGCTAAGCGTGACAAATTGTATATTGATATTTATTGTGTATTATATTTATAGCCACCGATTGACTGTTATAATCTCATTGCAGTATGTACCGTCACTATAGCTGATATAGATAAAAAATACCCGGTTTTGGACTAATCTCCCCTAATTATAATTATTATCTTTTATTAAATAACTTGTATATTAAAATATTACATACATTACGCTTGACTAAGTATAACATCTTATTGCAATAGTGACTACGGAACCCTATACTGTGTGTGATCAGACACGCACTTGACCGGTTTTTATAAAGACAAATTTCGTAGGCACTATAGCAAGGCTGTGGAGAAACCAGGTGTGGTGTTCTTCCAACCAAAGGGAGGATCCTCCAACCAGGCGGAGTCTTGTGCCTGGCGGGCTACTGCCCAACTGTTGATGTTGGGAGGTTGTATTATATACTATCTGCATGTTAAATCTTGATTGCGCGATGTAGGTATGAATAGTTCGCATGTGGCGAGATAGATGCCGCCACAAGGCTATGGAATTTTTCTGTGTCGGCAGATGACCTACATAGGTTACAGACACCCTGGCGAACTTCATACCGCCATTTTTTTTCATGAATATTTTCGTAAGTCCTGTTTGTCAATATATTGAAGACCGCTCACAATCTTCTGTCTCATTCACTCACTCATTTTTCAAATTATGAGATTTTTTGTTCAATTTTTTAAATTCTTTGTTCAATTTTTTAAAATTTTCTTTCATACAAACCTTGTCCTGATAATAACGAATACACAAAAAAAGAATTATCCAATTTGGTGCAGTCGTTCAGAAGTTATGCGCCGTACATACATTTCGGCGATTCATTTTTATTTATATAGATTACTAGCTTCTGCCCGCAGCTTCGCTTTCGTGAAATTATGAACCTTCATTAAGCCCCTTTTTAGTGAAATTATAAAATCCAAAAAGTTCATCTTTTATTATTTACTTTGAAGAGTGTTTGTGCATAATTTCAAGTCAACAACCCCATGGAATAAAGTTTTTCATGTAAACGTTAACTACCCATCTCACCCGTTTAGAGGTGAAATTTCCAAAAACCCTTCCTTATTGGATGCCTACGTTATTAGAGGTACCAACTGCCAAAATTTCAAGTTTCTAACCTCAATAGTTTAGGCAGTGCGTTGATAGATCAGTTGCCCAATCAGTCAATTTCTCCCCACGCTTCTTACTTCAAAACTACCAGATTTTTCATACAAACTTTCAACCCTTATTATTTCACCCCCTTAGGGATTGAATTTACAAAAACTTTCAAACACATGTACATTTATTTTTAACCAGAAACCCCATTATTTGATCTCATGTCTTTAACTTCAAAAAAGGCTCTTTTCATGCACCCCTTGTGCATGAAAAGAGCCTCCACGAGTGACGATACTTAAGTACGTTCGGCGCACCCTGGGCTGTCAGCCCCGCTACCAACCTTGCTGACTGGCTAATCTTTTCACCACAGCATGAGCTATTTTCGTATAGCTCGTGCTGACACGAGAGAAGAAGAAGAAGAACTTCAAAAAATCTCGCAGCCCCTATTTCACCCCTTAATTCAAAACTACCAGATTTCTCACACAAACTTTCAACACTTATTTCACTCCTTTAGGGGTTGAATTTCCAAAAACGCTCAAACACATCTACATTTATTTGTAACCGGAAACCTTAACATTTAATTTCATGCTTCTTACTTCAAAAATGACTGACTCACATACAAACTTAAAACCCCTATTTCACCCCCTTAGGGGTTGAATTTCGAAAAATCCCTTCGTAGTGGATGTCTACGTCTTAGGAACTTTCTGTCAACATTTCAAGTTTCTAAACACCGCGGTTTAGGCTGTGCGTTGATAGCTCAGTCAGTCAGTCAGGACTTTGAATTTTATATACTTAAAAGTATATTATAGGGGCAACGTTTTTTTTAAAAGAAAAAAGAAAGAAAGATATAGATTAAAAATAAAACAATTATGCAAAATAGTTTCCTGAAACTGATTATCAAATCCAGCTCAAGATTTGCAGTACCTATAGTGCTATTTACGACTGCCTTTAAATAATACCGAAAAAATCTAAGGAGAAAGAGAACTTTAACAAAACATAATCCTGGCTGATAGCCATGAGTTATCATCACGAAGGATATAATTTTGTTTACGATGTTTCGTTTCGAACGTTTCAGACGATAACGAATCCTCTTATTCTCTCTCGCCGAATGTCACGGTCAGTGTGACAAGTGTGTAAGTGACTGTTACTGTACTATATTTAATTTGATTCAAATGTAGGATTGTAAAAAAATTTAAAAAACCCCCAGTGCAAATAACAAAACAGCTGATGACCCTGAAACGGCTGAACCGATTTTGATAAAACATGTCCAAGAACCACCGCTAGAAAACCAGCTTTTAAATAAAAAACCGCACCTAAATTGGTTCACCCGTTTAAGTGATATGGTGCCACAGTAAAACTTATAACACCCCTCTTTTTGCGTCGGGGGTTAAAAATATGAATGTGTATCAATATTAAAATAAACTGTGTAAAACAAACGGACAAATATTATTTAAGTGTGGAGTCTGTCCCTCTATGTAGTAATACACCGGTCTGCAGCGAGCCGCAGACCAACAGTGCATACACTCAGTAGTGTAGCGCTACAAGCAAAACAACGATGCTGCCAGGTTAACTGACAGCAGTTCAGCTATGTTGACGACTTGTTTGACGCTGTGGCTCAACGTAAGCTTTTCAACTTCGGGTCGCGGGTTCGATTCCCACACGAAACAAAAGACACGTAAAATAATAAAAAAAAGAGTTTGCTCATTTAAAAAAAGTATTATTGTAGCACAACACATAGATACAATTCGTAAGCCCCAAACAGGATCATATGTGGGTCAGGCTTAAATATAATTGTTTTCTATAAACACCACGTTACATAAAACACCAAGATAACAAAATCATTCGCAGTATTTGATAATATCTAGATAAAAGTATTATCTTCAAATTAAATACCTAGCACGTTGATGCACCTATGTTTCATCGCCAAACAGGTAGATAACCAACAATAATTATCTACGGTGGATCGATGATTTAGCATATTCGTTAATTACAACAAAAACTTAACCTTTGGAATGTGAGTCACTAGGTACTATACAGGGTGGAATCGTTAAGTGTCAACAGACGATTTTTTCGTCAATTGAAGAGATATATATAAAGTTAGGGCTATTATCAAAACTAGGCTACATGGAGAATAAAGTAATATAAATAACTTCAGGAAAAATAAAAGCCAGATATTGTAAATTTTGTTTTTCGCACCCTCCGTACATTTAGTATGAGAATTTCTTTCAATTGATCATACCAATCATACCTACGTAATCACTCTCTTCCTTACTGTTAATATGGCGGCGGAGTTAGCCTTACTCGACTTCGGTCTATCTTAGTCATCTCTGTAACAAAGCTTCATATCACCACATTCCTGAGCACTACCTAAATCTAACTCAGGATTTCGAACAGAGAACAGACAGATTTTGTAGTTCCAGATTGCCTACGTAATGCGACAGCCTATTATTTTCATGTCTACAAAATAATAATAATATTGCAAACAGTTTGTTTAACTTTGAAAAATACTAATAGTTCAATGACAATGTTCCTTATTACATGTCGCTAAATACCGTCATGACAAACTTGTGGCTGTATAACAGAACTCCTCTGCCTACGCTTTAAAGGAATAGGCTTTAGGTGTATTTTTTTTATTAATTAAAAAAAACCATAAGAACATTTTTTTTGAATTTGGATCTCAAAGCTTATTCCGTAGCTTTTTTTAGTAATTTGTTAATTTTCGATTTCAGATAGTTCAATTGATTAAAAGTATAGTAAAAAATTTGCCGACTTTGTCAATTACAAGAAAGACATGTTATCATTTTTTTATTGAGTTATTAATCCTGCCATTCAATAAACAATTCAACTCGAAAATAAAATGCAAAAAAATTATAAGCTTCTTGAATATCTCATGAACAAAAATGTCATGCTAAATGTACGGAAGTAGGTAAAATCAAAATTCTTGATATATGGCGGTTATTTTTTCAAAAATATTTATGTTATTTTAGTTCCTAGGCGGCCTAGTTTTGATATTAGCCATAAGTTCTGAAATATTTCCTAAACTGACGGAATAATCGCCTGTTGACACTTAACGATTCCACCCTGTATACAGGGTGTTAATTTGAGATGGGGCATGAAGGGCAATTACCTTAACCATTGTAGCTACAGGAAAACGTTCTCAGAAAACCACCCCTAACTTTTGGGATAATTTCAATCGACATTCACAGATTTTGAAAAAAAGTACAGTCAGCGAGAAAAAGGGCTGTTTTCACAAAAAAAAATTATGATGCCAATCGATCCCATTTCCCATAAGGATCAAAACACTCTTCCGGACCAACTGAGGTTTGAGTACTAAAAACGTCAGAAATAACAAAAAACTATTTGAGATGGGTTAGTTAAAAGGGCATGCTCCCTACAGAACTCTATCGGATGAACGATACGCGAACACATAAAAGATGAACACACGTTCGAACATTTTTTTTATAATAGATTTATGTCCACAACATTTTTTACAGAGAAATAATATTGATAGTACTTATTACAAAGGTACTGTTTATTTCAAAAGAAATATCTGCCAGCGAACGGAGAAATAAGTAAAAATTCAAATATATAAATTGAAGTTTGTATGAGAAAATCAAATTCTAAAGTAAGACTGACCGACTTCATACTCTCCGATTAAGGTCAACCAAAGTTTATATCCGAAATCTAAGCGGACGAAGTCGCAAGCATTATCAATTGTCAGATATTTAAGTTGATGATCTCTAAAATATAGAATAGAATACACTTTATTGTACACCAAAATTGTAACATAGCTCTTATACAATATAATTTAGTGAAGGGTACAATGGCGGTCTTATCGCTGATAGCGATATCTACCAGACAACCTTTGGATGAACAGGAAAACAATGAATAAGATAGGGGGATAGTCCGTGGTGTACTGCTGCAAAATATATATATACTACACACAATACATAGACATAATACTTACATATAAAAATTATATACATATATATTGTTTATATACATATGTTATATAATTAAGCGATAGGGAAAAACAAGGTGGGTTGATGATGAGATATTGATATCATGAAGAAATAGAAATGTGTTGAGAGTGGAAATGATCTTTGACTAATTTTTTAAAAGAATCCAGTGACTGAGCTTGTCTTACTGGCATCGGCAGCGCATTCCACAAACGTATAGCCTGGACTGTGAACGATTTGTTATAGAATTTGGTAGCATGCGAGGGCACGGAAAGTCTCAAATCTTCCGATGATCTTAAGTCTCTAGTATGAGTGTCATGAAGGAACTTAAAACGTGCTTTGAGATAAAAGGGCGTTGCAGGATTGAACAGAATACTGTAAAGCAATGATAAGATACGAGCATTCCGGCAAAGGCGGATTGGCAGCCAGTTGAGCTTAATGCGAAATTCTGAAACATGATCATATTTGCGTAAACCAAATATGAATCTGATGCAAAAGTTTTGGAGTCGCTCAAGCTTATCTAGCTGCACTTCAGTAAGATCAGGATAGCTGACATCGGCGTAATCAAGGATTGGGAGAAGAAGGGATTGGGCGAGCGCAGTTTTAGTGGCAGTTGGCAGAAAATTGCGCAATCTCCGTAAAGACCCTGCTGACGCAAACAACTTGCGGCTTACTTCTTGCAACTGAGGACCCCAAGAAAACTCTTTGTCTATAGACAAAGAGTTTTCTTGGGGTCCTCAGTTGCAAGAAGTAATAGTTCGACAATTCCTTACAGCGATTCAGTGAAAGACCTGGGTATTTATATATAAATACCCAGGTCTTTCACTGAATCGCTGTAAGGAATTGTCAAACCATCAAAAATAATCTGGGGAAGCTGTGACCAGTCAATTTTTGAGCGTAGCTTAGGGCTGCCGACAACAATAACTTGAGACTTCGTAGGGTTAATCTTTAAGCCATGAGCCATACTCCAGTCGGAAATACGTACTAAATCCTTGTTCACCTTATCAACAGCCTCAGTCAACTCGCATAAGGGTGCTTGTGAATAAATTTGCAGATCATCAGCATAAAGGTAGTAGGATGAGAGAAGTTCATCGGAAATAGAATTTATAAATATTGCGAAAAGAATAGGAGAGAGGACGCCCCCTTGTGGTACGCCGGCAGATGTATCACACCATGAAGAGAAAGAATTTTCAATGCGAATACATTGACGGCGACCATACAGGTAACTACGAAACCAATCAATCACCGTTGGAGATATGTTAAGAGAGCAGAGTATGCCGAGCAGGATATCAAAATCGACGGTGTTGAAAGCATTACTGAAATCTAAGAATATAATAAGAAATATATTTATATTTATACTCTAATTAGGTAATTACACGACGCGACCTCAGTTGATTTCGCTTCCAAGTTTGTTAGGTTTTATATTATGTCTAGATGACGTCGTGATGACTGAGTATTTGGCTTCTACATATAGATAGATATAAAAACCTACGAGTATATTCCTACACAAAAATTAGATTCACTTATGGCAGTTACTGGTTGATATTTAGAATCGTAATACATCAGTAATGAAACATAGATCTCTGCATAATAGATTTCCAATTACGTTACAAGCTTTCAAAGATAAAGTTTGTTTAAGAAAAGTGCTATTAGTAGTAAGTTTAATTTTGGACATGGGAATCAAGCATTTTAAAATTTTAATCACCGTCAAATTACCTACTTAAAGTAAGAACCTGCATGACTTTATATTTTTTTGTACAATCTACTATTAATCATGAAACCAGTTCCATGTGATCTTTGTTATTAATTTATTCCACTGAGTCACGGTACAAAGACTTGTTTTGATCACAAAAATGTATTAAATTCATCATTCTTTATTTCTTTATCAGGTATACAACAAAACATGTGAGCTCAAAGTACAAGTCGCTATTTGTAATCTTATCTTCAACGTCTCAGATTCAAGTGTTAATGTGTTGCATGTCTACAATAAGACATAATAACAACGTACATTTTACCTGGGGAAACGCATCTAGCGAGAAAACTTGCGCTCCTTACAGTTTTTGTATTTGTACTTGATAGTCATAGTAACAGTTACCTAAGAATTAAAACTAAGCATACTGGTGATCATCAGACGCTATCCGTCCGAGTTTCTAACTGTATAAAGCTGTAAGTAGAGCTGTTCAACTGTTACTGTGTGATGAGAGCTGAACCTTCAAACAATTTAACAAGATGACATGACTCGCATACCAATTTTATTGATGATTTTATTGATTTAAACGAATTCAAAAAAAGTTTTAGTAGTAGTAGAGCCCTTTGCGAAAGAGTTCGTCCGGGGAGTATAATCACTGTACCTAATTCAGCCGTCAAGCAGCATTGTCATGTTCCCGCTTGAAGGTTCCAGGCGCCGGAGATAGGTATTAAAGACACATGAGGTTCTTCAACTTTGTATGTAAGGTTGGCAACGCATCCGCAATTCGTTTGGTGTAGGTGTATAATAGACAGCGGTAACCACTTTCCATCTGGCGGACCTGTTCGCCAACTTATTTCGCAAAAAAGGTGTCGGCGCGGCGGCGCATCAGCCGCTACAGGCGACACCGGGGGCTGCGCCGGGGTCGGGGCATCGAACCCGGCCGCACACGCACCGCCGCCGCGCCGGTCCGCCACTCCGTTCATTACCGCAAACGACTACGGGCATTTCTTTGCATCAATTTGTAGGTACCTAATATTAACTGACGATTGTAATAACGGTATTAAACCTATATTTTATACAGTACTCTGTTTTACTCATAAAGTCCCGACAGAGCCTAATCAAAAGGTGTTTGTTTGTGTCGGTCCAACAGTAGGTACATTTCTTAAGTCAGCACTTTGACGCGACACATGCATTTCATTTTAATATTCAGTTAAATCCGTTCGTTCTCAAATTCATGTAAAGGCAGCAAGGCCGCGTGTGTTCGATATCATTTTCACTCAAACTTTTTATAAGTTAAGTTTTGGACAATATACCTTTCAATCTGAACTATCGAATTTAATTTGTAACACAAAAGAGTGTGTTTTCTAACAACGGACTATACAGTTTTGCTAACGTAAGGATTTAGCTTAACCCAAGCCGCGACGTCGTAACTGTAACTGTACATATAAACGTACATAGTATAACGTTATAACGTCAGTTAGATCATGCTCTTTCATTGAGGTGATCAAGTGGCTGACACTCCGTATGAAGTGCTAATGTTTAACCACATCTATACAATAGAATATACTTTATTGTACACCAAAATTGTAACACAGCTCTTATACAATTATAATACATAGACATAATACATAGACATAATACTTACATATAAAATTATATGTATATCTATGTATGTATGTTATTTACTGAGACTGGAAGCTAACTCTAAGAAAAAGCTCGGCGCTGCACACGTTGCAGGAGTGCCGTGCGTGGGCGACGCAGCGCCGCGAACTAATCGCGGCGGTCGGTGGTGACCTCTCGCTTCCACCCGTGGTTCTGTCCATGGTCAGGAGCGAGAGTGCATGTGAAGCCGTTGCCACCTTTTGCGATGTGCTGATGGCGACCAAGGAGGGAGCGGAGAGGGAGAGAGAGGCGACGGCCACTCTCCCTTCCCGCGCCAGACGCACAGCGCATGATCCCAACACACGTAAGAACGATGGACCATTATGAAGTTTGGGTTATCGTGGCTTTGGGAGGTAAGCGGTACTAAAGGTACCTATGTAAAATACCGATCTAATTTCGTCAAATAATGAAGTGTGATTTTTTGGTATTACCTTCAGAATACTATTAAAAATCACGTCATTCATTGCCAGACACTTAACATCGTGGCAACCCCTTGCCAGACACCCTTAATGTTCATGAAATTATAATTCTACTTACGTTAAAGTATAAAAGCTGATTTTTATACATAATACTTGGGTAATGATTAGATGATATTTTCTCACTAGCCAGACATTTTTGATAGTTCCAACCCCTTGCCAGACAAGCATGTAGGGTACAATGTCGTCCACATAGTAGACAACATTAAAAGCCTGAAATAAATCTTTTTTTCGTGCGTTGCGATGCAGTGACCGCAGCTTGACCCTACTCCCAAACGATTTATTTCATGATAGTTTTTGTGTGCCACTACTGCACTGGGCATAGGGCTCTCTCAACATGCCGTCTCCTTTCACCCATCTGGCTAGAGAGCACAACACGCTGCGTTTGTCGATTGAAAGTCTCCATTTAAGGACTCCTCAGACTCTAACGGCCATTATCGATTCTTTTGCAGACATGGCTAGCCCACTAGTTCTTATCCGGATAATCTTCAAGGAATCTCCGAGCATGACTCGTTAACTCGGGTTTTCGCAATACTTGGTTTGGGACTTGTGTCAAGCTGCGGTCAATGCAGCGCAGCGTACGAAAAAAACATTTATTTCAGGCTTTTAATGTCGTCTACGATGCGGACGGCATAGATGGTTAGTGCTAGTCATGTGCAAGACCGGAGTGTGAAAGATATCATGGCTTCACCTTGGAATGTAGCTTCAAAAAGCATTCCGCTCGCTTGGTTATCCAGATTTAGAGGATAGTCAATGCTCGACAGACTGCTGTTCAACCTTTACGAGAGGATTATGCCGTCAATTGCACTTTACAGGCCACTTGCGGACTTGTAGAGATTTTCTTTATTAGTATTATAAGACATTTTTACAATAGTATCTAAATATTTTTTGTGCAGCCATACCTCGTTGGGTAGCTGATTAAATAAGGATGTTTGTCTTGCATTTTGTACACTTAGTGTCGTAGTCAGTTTTTGAGCTAAACATCATACTTTATCGTGGACCTCGACAATTTTCTAATGCACTTTATTAACTTTTAATGATTATTTTCAATTGGATGGTCATTAAGAACACTTAAATACGCAGGAAGCTTTATAAAAGTATCAGCAACAAGCTAATATCATAATCAAAGCCAGTCAATTTGATATTTAAAAGATAAATCATGTTTAAGAAGGAATTCTGGATATTATTCAAAATAATACAAAACTTGCAATATCTCGAAATCCATTGACTTTCGGTAGAACTTACAAGGGGTTAAATTTGTTGCATTTTAGCCCCCCTAAAACGTAGTGTAAGAAATACGTCGAATTATCAGTATATACTGCCTAACGCTCGCTCCTACAGCTACCGTACATGCTTGTCTGGCAAGGGGTTGGAACTATCAAAAATGTCTGGCTAGTGAGAAAATATCATCTAATCATTACCCAAGTATTATGTATAAAAATCAGCTTTTATACTATAACGTAAGTAGAATTATAATTTCATGAACATTAAGGGTGTCTGGCAAGGGGTTGCCACGATGTTAAGTGTCTGGCAATGAATGACTTGATTTTTAATAGTATTCTGAAGGTAATACCAAAAAATCACACTTTATTATTTGACGAAATTAGATCGGTATTTTACATAGGTACCTTTAGTACCGCTTACCTCCCAAAGCCACGATAACCCAAACTTCATAATGGTCCATCGTTCTTACGTGTGTTGGGATCATGCACTGACAAACTTTCAGCTTTTATAAAATGACGAAGGTCTGGGGTTCACGGGCTCTTAGGCTAATAGTGCAGCCGTGGATAGTCCCCGGTTGGTGCCCCACTCCATTTTAGATTAAAGTTCTCAAAGGGGCCTCTGCGCGTTGGACCCGTGTCCCCGTGTATGTCTTCCAAAGGACCGGACATCTTCCGCACGGAAGATGAGCCGTGTTATAAAGAGAGATATTAAATGATGATGTTGACACCGAACTTGTTGATTTTATTTAATTACTGCTTAAATATTTTTCTGTACAGTTTGTGACTAAATAAATCGAAAATAAATCGAATACTTCATTCGAGTCCATGAGCTTTCGAACCTGTGAGGCAGTGGAAAAATAATTCGCAACAGCGTGTGTCGCAACAGCGGCGTTCAAAACAACATAGGGGACCCGTCCAGAAGTACCGCTTTCTGTATCAGGCCCAAGATCCAGCCGTCCAACGAGAGCCTCTTTAGATGTTGGTCGAGGCTCTTGGCTATTAAACCATTGGCCGTAACGACTATCGGCACAATGACTGCTGAATCAATATCCCACATGGCGACAACCTCGTGTACCAAGTCTTAATTTAATTTCTTTATCTTTCTCGGCTTTCACAAGGTTTTCGTCATGCGGAACAGTGATATCAACAATCATTGTGAGACGCACTGATCGATCTATCACCACTTTAACATATGGCTGTAACATAATATTTTTGTATCTCTTTTGGCTCATCTTCCTTGCGGGGGAAGTCCGGGCCTTTGAAGGGCATACCGGGGACACAGGTCCAACGCACAGAGGCCCCTTTGAGAACTTTATTCTAAAATGAGGTGGAGCACCATCCGGGGATTATTCACGGCTACACTATTGGAGTACAGTCATAGACCGCCCAGAGTGGGTGCAAAACTATTGTAGAATATGGAAAAAAATATGGTCTATGGAAAGAAAGGAAACGGCGTCTGCGTTTCAAGTTTGAAATCAAAATAACATAATATAATATTATCTTGCATCTCTTTGGGATATATTATAAATTATAATATTATTATTAATTTATTAATACTTTGTTGTATATAAAAAAAAACATAAATATAAAAATAAATATTAGCCTGTAACTGTCCCACTGCTGGGCAAAGGCCTCTTCTCATACTCGTACACAGAAGGAACGAGCATTCATCATCACGCTTGCTCACTGCGGGTTGGCGGATTTCAGAACATAATTTGTCTTGCAGAAGAGAGCTATTCGAGCAATTTATAACCTTAGCTTTAGGCATTCACTGAGGGATAAATTTCAAGAAATTAATATAGTGACGGTCGCATCTCATTACATTTATGAAAATTTGATGTATGTTAAGAAAAATATTAGTTTGTTCTCTAAGAACAGCGACATTCATAGTCTCAATACTAGAAATAAACTTATACTGCCAATGACTAGGCTCCAAAAAATTAGTATTTCATTTAGGTGCCAATGTATACGTTTCTACAACAAAATTCCAAGCAATATTCAAGAACTAAGTCTTAATAAATTTAAGTCCTATGTAAAGCAGAAACTTTGCAATAAAGCTTTCTATAAAGTTAAAGATTATATGGACGATAAAAATGCTTGGAATTGAGCTGCTCGCTCTCATCACAGAAAAATCATTGTAATTCTTTCAAGTAACTCATAATTTGACATTTTGCATGATTGATTATTATTATGTTGAATATTTTTTTTTACTTTGACATTTTGATGAATAATTATTCAATTATTAATATGTTGATATTATTTTTATTTTACATTTTATTGTGAATGTGAGTACCGTGTAGGCTAGTATCCTACTCGAATTTCATAAGTGTTTGGCGGTTTTGAGTGTTTTTTGTGACCTACGCAAATGTCTTGCTGATTGGTGCGTTGGTCGTTGAGCTCCCTAAAATAAGGTTGAGCTACACGATGGCTGATGCATGCGTACCGTCAGTTTAGACAGGTCGACTCAAAGCTGTTATGGCTCTTTCCTCAAAAGGCCATTCCAGACGTTGCCCTACATTGTTACACTCGCATAGTTTTTGATACTACAATGTCTGGACTTTAAAAGAGACCTTGACCTCTGAGTTTGTTTCGGCTTTTCTTCTCTGAGCTAGTCAGATAGGAAATGCCGGCACCATCTAGTCTTAAAAAAAACATATAAAATTGACTTGTAAAAGTGTCTGTAACAGATTTATTTACAGAAATAAATATCATTTATCATAAGTCTAGGTTTCCTCACGATGTTTTCCTTCACCGTATGTCAATGGTGTCTTAGATATGACATTGATAAAGTCACATTGGTACATGCCTGGGTTTGAACCCACAACCCGGTGCTTAACAAGCGAGTCTGTAACCTCCGGGCCACTACGACACGAAAAAAAACATAGGTACTGTAAATTAAATCTAACTTTGTATTTTAAATATAACTTTTAATATCCGGTATAATAAAAATTTTATAAATATTAACAGCAAATAATTACAGTTGTTTGATAATATCTGTTTTATTTTATCAATATTTTATACCAACATTAAGAACAATAAGCGACAAGACCGTGTCTAACGTGTATCGCATCTATAAAAATGTATTTAAACCCTGATTGGTATAAACAACTGTCGAACACGATCGTGAGGTAATACAGATAATAACTTACATTACACAGAAACTCTCTCATCTTTTAAAGCAGCTGACTTTGACCATTACTTAAATACATTTTTGGTCCTTATCCTTACAATAAAGCCGTATTATCACTAACGACTTCTGTCAGTCCAATGTTAAACAACTCCTTTTATTGTACTTTCATTGTAGACTTTCTTTCAACGAACGTGAGTGGTATTCCGTTCTTGATGCTTTGTACGATGCCGGACTTGGGTTCGACCTCAGGATGTCTCAGTGTGGTTTTCGCGGGCGCAACTGTGAAGCGCGACAGCACCGCCGCCAGTCCCGCCAATGACTGCATCAGACCAAGCCGTTCTCCTGCAACAACACACAAACAACAATTTAACTTTAATCAAAAATATTTTTTGCTAAATAAATTGACAGGATAGAATGAGCACACAATATTCTGCTTTTTCTTTTCGAGTAGGTAGGTACTGAGGTTCTGTCGATCAACAGTCGGCGCTGTAACTATCCAACTTTTAAACAAATACAGGCTCCGGCTAACTTTAAGCGCCCGTCTCCCACTAATAAAATCCTGTAGATCTATCTATGTACCTAGAGTAACTAAAATGCGACAGTTTTTTTGTGGAAGAGAAATAAACTTTTCACTAGCTCTTAGTCTTAGCACAGAAATATACTTCTTCTGAGTGTATCGATGGCAAATATAAATACTAAGGGCGGTTTTCAGTGACAATTTGCGCCTCGAGCTAATTAGTCGTGTGTACAAATTAACGCTAAAAACCGGTTTGAGATAAGAACTACGACGACCGTAGCCGCCGCCGAGCGTAGCCGGCCGGCCTATTGTTTATATTATTATGAGTGTTATTGAACAGTTATTGAACGATTGCAGTGAAGAGGAATCCGATTTTGCGATTACGCAACGAGATGAGGATACTTTGAATATGTCTGGAAATAGTTTGCAAATGGATGTACATAGAAGTAAGAGAGTGAGAAATGAGAGTAACGGATGTGACGGAGACATAGATGATGAAGGATTTACTACTATAAATAGAAAGGCGAAACGATTAAATCGGTCTTCGTCTAAAAATGGTGACTCGGAAATTGTGACGGTTAGTGGCACATTAGAAAATACTAATAAATATGAAGTATGTATCACCGCAAAAGAGCCAATACCAAAACAAATTGCCCTAGCAAAAATTTTGAGAAAATGTAACATACTTGATGTACAAAGAATTAAATATAAAAGCAATTTTAAAGTCTTGGTTTTATTTGATTCACAAGAAAAAGCGAATATCCTGTTGAACTGTAACGAAATATTGGATTTGGGATTAAGATGTCAAATGACATTTGATTTGAATATATCGTATGGAATGGTTAAACAAATGGATTTGGAAACTGATATAGAAGAATTAAAAAATGTATTAGAATGTGATGCTGAGATTATTTCTATAATACGCCTTAGACGACGAAATGACGAGGGCGGCTGGGTTGATAGTGAGACTATCAGGATATGTTTTAAGGGAGCAACTTTACCACCGTATGTCTACGGATACGGTTGCAGATTTAAAGTCGAATCATATACGTTCCCAGTCTCGCAATGTTCTGGGTGTTGGAAATATGGACATATAAGAAAGTATTGTCCGAGAAAAAAAGTCCTATGTCCCAAATGTGGTCAAAGCCACGATAATTGTGAGACGAAGTTATTTAAATGCCTAAATTGTGATGGCCCTCACATGTCCTTCGACAAAAGTTGTCCTATGTTTCAAAAAGAAAAGGAGATTCGCGATATTATGTGCAAAGAAACTTGCTCATACAGAAAAGCGTTGTTGATATTTTTAAGCGATAAAAAGTCTGTAGATAAAATCAGTGTACATAAACAAAGATCTTTTAATTTATCGGAACACACAACTTCTTCTCGACCGAAAAGTTACAGAGAAGTACTACAGACTAACTTATCTACTATTTGTATGGATCAGGAAACAAACGAGGAAGAATGTGAAATGTTATCATATGATGAAGTTTTTGAACAGAATGGACAGACAATACAAAGAAAGAAGAATAAGAAAAAGTCAACGTCGAAACAAAACAAAGAAATAGAAATTTTAACTAATGAAGGGAATGATAAACACGTATCTCAACATCTAGTACAAGATAAAAATGAAGAAGGAAAAAAGGAGAACAGACTTAAATTGATATTTTTGAAATTAATGCAAAAGTTAAAAGGAATTATAACGTCTAATGCGAGTTTTGAGGAAAAGGTAAAATGTTTTTGTAACATAATTTTTGAAGAAATATATAAGTATATAGTTGAAATTATAAAAGATGGAGAACTATTTAATAATTTGTTTTTTAGCTGTAATGGATAATAATAGAATACAGAATTTTTGTATTAACATTTTGCAGTGGAATTCACAGAGTATAAGACCAAAACTGACAGAATTTGAGACACTTTTGATTAAAGACCAAATACATATCGCGATTATCTGTGAGTCATGGTTAGAGGAGGGCAGTCGTTTGAACATATCGCAATATAATATTTACAGAAAAGACAGACACGATGGGTATGGAGGTGTAGCAGTAATTATACATAAATCAATCAAATCTGAACTAAAGTCTACTAGAATCAATAATACTGGCATAGAAATGTTACATGTAAAAATTCTGAATTGTAAATACCTAGAAAATATTATTTCTATTTATTGTCCCTCCTCTATACAAACTAGACAAAGTGATTGGGAGGAATTATTTTCACTGTATACGTGCAAAACCCTAATAGCAGGAGATTTCAACGGACATCATTCCAATTGGTCGTACAAGAATGATACTAGAGGGAATCAAATCATGGACGCTTCATTGGAATATGGCTATATACCTATTAATGATGGCAGTGCAACCAGAGTAAAATTTGTGAGTAATGTGTTACAGCAAACATCTCCTGATATTACTTTTACTTCAACCGATATAGCAATTCGTTGTAATTGGAGAGTATTAAATGAGAACTTAGGAAGTGACCACTTGATGATAAAAACTAAAATAAACTATCAGGAGTCGTTACATTTTATTAAAAAGAGGAATTTTAAAAAGGCTAATTGGCTAGCTTATTCTAAAGATATCGAACAGTCATTTTCAGAGTTACCTACTTGTACTTATAACACACAAAAAATGTACAAAACTTTCATTTTAATAATTAATAAATCAGCAGATATAAACATTCCATCAATTAAAATGTGTGATGATCCCCAGAAAAACTTCAAGCCGAAGCCTTATTGGAATTCGAATCTGTCTAAAATCGTAGCAGAGAGAAGACTCGCGCTGAGTCAGTTTAGGCGAAACCCTACCCCTGGAAATCTAGTTGTGTTAGAAAACAAAACTTTAAAGGCCCAACAAGAAATACGACAAGCTAAGGCAGATAGTTGGCAAGCGTTTTGTACATCTATTAATGGAAAAGTGTCTTCTTCTGAAATGTGGAGCAGAATGAGGTGGATCAAAGGCTACAGACGCGATAAGTTTTACGTTTCAATTGATAGGAGAGAACAATTATTGCATAATTTAGCTCCTGATACAGTTCAGTCTTCCAAACCCATATTTACCTCAAATAATGTATTGCTGGAATCCGAGTTTACCTACCAAGAGTTAGAAGCGTGCATTAAGAAAAAAGACACAGCTCCTGGAGATGATGCTGTAACGTATTCCATGATTTTTAATCTTCCTATTGTTGGTAAAACTTTTTTACTTCGTATTTACAATCAAATATTTAACTCTAGCTATGTTCCTATTGAGTGGCGTGACATTAAAATTATTGCAATTCCAAAAATAGGTAGTACTTCCAACTCAAATCCAAAGTTAAGACCAATATCTTTAATATCTTGTCTATGCAAAATATTCCACTTAATGTTAAATAAAAGGCTAGAATGGTTCGTCGAGCGTAATATGATCTTGTCTTCTAGCACAACGGGCTTTCGGAGAGGACGTTCGTGTTTGGATTCTCTTACTCAATTAGTCACTAGTATACAGATAGGTTTTACCAATAACATTCCAACTTTAGCATGTTTTCTAGACATTGAGAATGCTTATAATAACGTTTTAATTGACAGTGTTGTTCAAACATTAGATAAACTAGAGGTAGGAAGCATAATATGCAATTATTTATGGGAATTTCTGAAAGAAAGGCATTTAATTATTAAAGATGAATCGGGCGAAAAGAATGATATCGTTAGATGGACTAATCGCGGACTAGCACAGGGAGACCCGATTTCGCCGTTACTTTTTAATATTGTAACCTATGAGATTGCAAAAAATAATATTAATAACAATGTACAAATATGTCAATACGCTGATGACTTTGCGATATTGGTTAGCTGTAAAAAGATAAATGACAGTGTCACTTACATGCAACTTTCCTTAAATAATATTGTTAATATATTACTCGATATAGGTTTAGGGTTATCAACATCTAAATCTCAATTTTGTTTGTTTAGTAGGGGATTTAGAAGACAGCAAGTTCAGTTATTTGTAAATGATGAGCCTTTAGTAGCAGCCGACAATATTAAATACTTAGGTATGTGGTTAGACACTACTCTTCGATGGGGCAGGCACATTAACGAACTCAATGAAAGGTGTCAAAAAATGTTAAATGTCATCAAAGTTTTGGCTGGATCGGGTTGGGGAACTCATCCTGTACATTTAAGGCGCTTATACATAGCTTTGGTAAGAAGTCGTATAGATTATGGATCTTTTCTATATGATAATAGTATAAAATCACGAGTGTACAAAATAGATAAGATCCAAAACCAAGCTATGAGAACAATAGGTGGTTTTATAAAAACTACTCCCATACATGTAATGGAGAGTGAATTGTGTTTGCCTCCACTACATGTTAGACGGATGTATTTAGCGTTTAAGTATAGTTTAAAAACTAAATCTTGGTCCAATGGTGTCACAAGTAAATTATTGTACAGGCTTGGTGCTCTTTCAACAAACAGATACTGGTTAAACAAGAAGAAACCTTTATTAATGAGTACTTTTAATTCTATTCAAGAAGAAAGACTTTATTCATCTTGCCCTTTAGACATGTATAAATTAAATGTTTGGTGTAGTTCTATTGCAATTAATAATGTAATTAAAATTAATTTACAAAGTGTTATAAAACCTAAAGTGTATTACGAAATTAACTCTTTAAGAAATTATACTTTAATAGAATTAAATAAAAAATATGGCCGATGGTATAAATTGTACACCGATGGTTCAAAGAGCACCACGATGGGCGCAGCTTACTATGATCCAGTTACTAAGAGAAGTGAGTGTTTTAAGATAGTATCCCCGGTGTCTATAATGACGGCGGAGTTATTAGCGATCTCAGAAGCGTTGAGTTACGTCGATACGTTGCAGCATACAAATATAGTGATATTCACCGACAGCAAAAGCGCTCTCCAGCATTTGGCACGATGCGCCTCTGGGCACAGAGGTGTATCGATTGCCTATGCTGTGCTAAGTAAGATCCACTCACTTCTTATTGGTAACATCAACATAGTGTTGCAGTGGATCCCGTCACATATTGGCCTGAGGGGAAATGAGGAGGCAGATAGGTTAGCGAAAATGGCGGCTATATCGGGTCTGGAAATTTTTATTTTGCCCATTTATTCGGAAATACTGAAAAAATATAAGGATTATTGTTATAATAATTGGAAAGAACATTTTAATGAACTGTCCCAATCAAAAGGAATATGGTACAAAATTATACAAAATGAGCCTCCTCGTATCCCATGGTTTGCTAGTTTTGTAATTAGGCGTAGTACTTTAGTAACTGCTCATAGGGTTCGTTCCGGACACATGCCGCTGAAGGCTTTTGCGTATCTCATGAAAAAAGTGAATTCACCAAACTGCGAGATTTGCGGAAAGATTGAGGATGTGCAACACCTTTTAGTGGAGTGTGTCAGGAATGAAACTACAAGGGATGAAATAATTAAGGAACTAAATATAAATAGGTTAGACTTAGGTGTATTTCATAAATTTCTAGCAAGACCTATGTCGCGCGAGGCTATGATGATTTATGCGTTAGTTAGTTTTTAAAGATAGTATGCTTGTAAATTGTGATTATCTACATATTTGTTTTTTTTGTGTGATATTGTTTAAGATTAGGTTTATGATGGAACTGACATGAACTGTGTTCAAAAGTTCCAAATAAATAAAGAAAAAAAAAAAAAAAAAAAAAAAAAAAAAAAAATTTTATTTCATTTAATTTAAAAACCGAAATTACTCCGGGCTAAACGCGGACAGCAGTACCTATAACGTGAATATGAATATTATCTGTATTTCAGCAGATGCATAGACTCACATAAAGAACACATAAATGAACAGCTCTTACCTATGCAGGCGCGGGATCCTTCGCCGAAGGGCAGGTACACATGTTTGGTTTTGTCGTCAATCTGGTCGGAGAGGAACCGCTCCGGACGAAACACGTGCGGCTCTTCGAAATACTGCGGATCGTTCTGCAGCGCCTGCAGCGGAATTATGACACGGACGCCCTCGTCTATCGTGAGGTCAAGCTCCTTGAACGTGTACGGGCGCGCACAGTTCCGAATCAAGAAGCCAAGCGACGGGAATATCCTCATGCCCTCTTTGAAAGCAGCCTCCAAGTAGGTCATCTCTTTGACAGCGTCGTAGCTGAGCTTGTTGTCGTGTTTTGCCAGCACTGTATCAATCTCCTGCTGCACTTTCTTCTGTACCTCCGGGTGGTAGGCGAGCTGGTGCAACGTGAAGCTGGTCGCAGACGACGACGTCTCGAAGCCAGCCGCGAAGAACACAAACACCTGTGCGGCAATAAGCTCGTCCGTTAGCTCCATAGAAGCAATCTCCGGAGTGCCGTCTGGTTTGACTTTTTCCAACGATTCAACCATCATTTTTCCCTTTTTCTTACACTCCAGCAACAAGTCGATGAAATCATTTCTACCCGAAGGTTCATAATTTCTCTGTTTTAGAATTGATGTTACAAGATCGAGCATAGGCTTCTCCACTTTAAATAAAACCTTCAAATGCTTACACAATTCTGGGAACACTTGTTTCAACATAATATTCAAAACCTCCCTGACTCCAAAGTTAAAGACATCGGCTCCAAGTTTCCTGAAAGCGGAGTTTTCGTCGTTGAGCGAATCAGCATCGAGTCCGAAGCCGCAGGCGCCGATGAAATCGGTAGTGTAGCGCGCCATGAGGTCGCGTGCATCGAGCGGACGGCCGGCGGCGGCGGCGGAGAGCGCGCGCGCCTGCAGCCGCTCGGCGCGCTCCACGATCAGCGGGAACATCGCCTTCAGCTTGCCGCTCGTGAATGCCGGCGTCATGCGCTGCCGCAGGAGGCGCCACAGATCACCGTCCGCGAAGAACAGGTTTCGCATCATTGGTTCGATCACCGTCTTGTGCGAGTTTAGACCGCGTGGATAAAAGTATTGGAAATCCGTTAGCAGGATGCGCTTTACGATCTCAGGATCTCTGATGACGAGCTCCGGACGCGTGGAACGGAAAAATCCCACAACCTTCTCCTTCGGATACTTCCAGTACATTTCTACCGCCATCTGTGTGACGCTCTTCTTCATGAAGTAGTTTTGAGCATTATTGCCGACGAACACTGTCGGTTTGTCATGTTTGACTCCTTTCTTCTCCCAGTAACTGAAGGTGCGGGTGCCGTACAGGTAGAGCGCGACGATCGCGATGAGGACAATGGCCGCGGTGATCATGTTGAGAGCGAGGAGCGACGAACGCGCGCGGCCTGTGACTGAGCGACTATCTGCCGCGGACTGCCGCGGTCTAATGTATATATAGGTGCACGCCTCAAGTCTCAGCGCGATATCCAGCCACGCGCTTATCTTTAGATCCTGTTTGAAACGATACGACACGACATATATATAATGAACTAGCAGTGCCCGCGACTCCGTCCGCGTGGAAGTCGGAAAACAACACTGTGTCGTAGCAACTGTATCATATTATTTGTATTTGTAACCAATGTTAACTAATTATTGGAAATAAACATTATTATTATTATTATATAGTGTTTAGATTTTAATCTCTCCCATTTCTGGGGAACTACGTCAAAATTGCGGGCTTTTGGCCAAACAACTATGACGGTGATGGGTGTTTAATCTATTGACAGAAACTTTCTGACTATTCTGCATGTGTTCAGTATGACTGCTTTCTGTATGAGTATGAATGTGAGTGGATGAAGATTTAATGTTTTAAGGCTTGTATGTAGTGTTTTAGGTATAACGCCGGTGCTGGATATTATGATGGGGATGGTCTTGACCGTGTGTACTCTCCATTGGGTTTTTAATTCAATTGTCAAGTCTGTGTACTTTGAGAGTTTGTTTGTGTGTGTGGATGTTAGATTGTGTGTGTTGGGAATTGCTATATCTATCAGGTATACGATTTTATTTTGCTTGTCATGTAGGGTGATGTCAGGTCGGTTGTGGTGTATAGTTTTGTCAGTCAGTATAGTTCTGTCCCAGTACATTTTGTAGTCAGGTGAGTCTAGTATGATTTGGGGTGTGTATTTATAGTATGGTGTTTTTTCTGTAATGAGTTTGTGTTTGTATGCGAGTGTCTGGTGTATGATTGCTGCTACCTGGTCGTGCCTGTGTTTGTAGTCTGTTTGTGTGATGGATGAGCATGCGCCTGTGATGTGTTGGATTGTTTCAGGTTGTTTATGACAGTGACGGCAGTGGTCACTACTTAGACTGCTGTCACGAATAATGTACTTCCTGTAGTTTTTAGTGTCTATAACCTGGTCTTGAATCGCCAGCATGAATCCTTCTGTTTCGGGAAACAGCTCGCCTCGCTTTAGCCATGCGTTTGACGCTATCTTGTCAACATTTGGATCGGTCAAGTTGAGGCGATGACGACCATGAAGTGATTTTTGTGTCCATGTGTCAATTTTTTGTTGTTTGGTGTTTATCTTCATCTGCTTGGTGTGATTCGCAAGAGAGAGTGGTGTGAATTTGTCTGCTTGAGATATGGCTTTGTGTAGTGTTGATTGCTGTGAGTGACCGTGGAAGAACGTTCTGAGTAATATGATTTGTTTGTTGTGTAGGTTTGTTATGTCAATGAGTCCTCTGCCGCCCTCTTTTTTAGGTAAGGTCAATCTCTGAATGCAAGCTCTTGGGTGATGTTTCCTGTGTTTAGTCATTGTGGTATTAAGTATTCTTTGTAGATTCTTTAGATCTGTTTGTGTCCAGCGTATGATTCCAAATGAGTAAGTAAGTATGGGGATAGCATAGGTGTTGATGGCTTTGATAGTGTTTCGTGCGTTCAGGTGAGTGTGTAGTATTTTGTGTAGTCTGTTTTTAAACTTTTGTTGTAAAATGTTTTTTGTATCTTTGTGGTGAATTTCTTGTGTCTGGTGATATCCTAGGTATTTATAGCCTTCCACTGGGTCTACGGCGTCTATAACATCATGATTTGCTAATTCATATGAAGCGGGTTCTACTATTCCTTTGTTAACAGATTGAATTTTACATTTGTCTATTCCAAATTCCATGCGAATATCGTTTGAAAATATCTGAGTGACGTCGGCAAGTGTGTGTATTTCGTCAAGTGTGCTTCCAAAGAGTTTGATGTCATCCATATACATGAGATGAGTGAGACTTGTTTGTTGTGTGTCGTGTTTAATTTTGAATCCTATGTTATTTTTGTTGAGCATGTTAGATAATGGATTAAGTGCAAGACAAAACCAAAGGGGGCTCAGGGCATCACCTTGGAATATGCCTCTTTTTATCGGGATGAAATCGGTTTCGGCATTTTCGTTAGAGTTGCATATTTTAAG
The DNA here is from genome assembly GCA_905220435.1 of Amphipyra tragopoginis. Taxonomy (NCBI): domain Eukaryota; kingdom Metazoa; phylum Arthropoda; class Insecta; order Lepidoptera; family Noctuidae; genus Amphipyra; species Amphipyra tragopoginis. Next base: position 99,030 of record HG992003.1, on the reverse strand, counting down.
TTTAGTTTTCCAGTTTAACATGGTCTTTTCCAAAAAACATGTGATAGCAGAATTAATTTTATAATGTTTCAAAATATATATTAACCAAGAGTGTGGTACAGAATCAAATGCTTTTTTGTAGTCTATGTACATAGTATGGATATTACGTTTTTGACTAATTGCTTGTTTGGAAGCTACGGCGTCGATCGTTAGTTGTTCTTTACATCCCTGACTATGTTTCCGGCAGCCTTTCTGTTCCTCTTCTAAGACGTGGTGTTCATGAGTGTGTTTGTATATGGATTCGCTTAAACATGATGTGATAATTTTATAGATATTCTGCAGGCAAGTAATTGGGCGATATTTAGCAGGATTCGCTAAGTCTGATGAATCTTTCGGTAGCATGTATGTTATGCCTTGTGTGATGTAGAGTGGCATTGTATCAGGTGAGTGGATGAATGCGTTAATATGTTTGAGTAATAGTGTGTGAGTGCATGTGAATTTCTTATACCAGAAGTTGTGTATGTTGTCAGACCCTGCAGCTTTCCAGTTGTGTGTTCTTAATATTACGGTTCTTAGAAGGTCTAAATGGATTTGCTCAAATTCCATTTCCGGCATATCCTTCAATCTCTCTCTATCTTCGTCGATCCATTGATTCTGCTCGTGTTCAATGGGGTTAGACCAAATATTTGACCAAAATGCATGTAAAGATTCAGGGGTAGGTAAAGTGCTGTTGTTTTCCGGTGAGGTATTATGTTGTTGGGTAAGTTTTCTGTAAAATAGTTTTTCGTTACTGCAAAATTGTTTGTTCTGTGTTTTCCTAAGTGTTGTTTCTTTATATCTTCTTAAGCGACTGGACAAGGTGTTCAATTTTTGTTTTAAGGTGTCTAGGAAGTGTGCTATGTCAGTGTTTTGGGTTTCGTGTTGAGTATGGATTTTGTATTGTTGTTTTATTTTATTTATGTGTTTTTGTAAGGCTTGTGATCGGACGCCCCTTGTATATTCCGTCAGTCTCCCAATGTTTGCTCTGAGATCATCAATCCTTCCCTGCAGGCGTCTTTGCCACCACGGTACACTCTGTGGATTGTTATTCGTTTTATTTCCTTCTGATATTCTAGCACCATTAAATTTGGCAGAAGTATAAGCCGCGCTGTAGATAGTTGTTTGTAATGTGTTAAAGTCTGTGTCAGAAGTTAGTGTTTTTGGTAGTATATCAGAGTTGAGGTGACTTATAATAGATGCTAGTTTTTTAGAGGGTTTCAGTTTTGGTAGGTATGGTCGTGTTGTCGGATGTGTATCTTTAAATTTGCTGAAAGTTTCCATGAACATGTCTTCTAATTGTAGGTGTAATTCTGTGGGAAAGTTCGGAGATTCATTTGTAGCCTGTTCAGGCTCTGAGTTAAGGTCATTGGTAAGTGTCTGTATCTGATCTGTACTACTAAGTGTTAGGTTCTCTTCTGTATGTTGTGTTATGTCTACGGGAGTGTGTGTGATAATAGAACCTAGCTCATTTCGAACCTCTTCTCGAATTCTATTCAGTTGATCAGTAGATAGCAGCCGATTGTTAACAATAGACCTACGTTGGTCTGCTATTCTTTGTGCAGAAAGGTGGGCAATTTCAGGGTATTTAGAAGTGATGTCTTGGTGTAATAGGGGCCTATATGTGGTTAGATCAGTCTCTAGCTTTGTTAGTCGATAATAACTTCTCATTATGGCTTCGTTTAGGTTATCTGACCATCTGATTCTCTGAGACTGCGTGTGGTGTATGGGTGTGTTTATGTCTGATGGGTGTTGATTTTGGAGTAGAAGTCTTACTTCTTCTTTAATATTCGCAATCTCTTGCTTTGTTAGAAAGCCACGCTGGATTATAGCGCGGCGTTGGTCTCCTACTCTTTGTTTTCCTACATCCATTTCAGGGAACTCTGCTATGAATCGTGCATGTAAAGGTGTAAGGTAGATTTTTGTGTTTGATTCCAATTCACTGAGGATGAAATAATGGCGCATAATGAAAATATTCATGTCTTTTGTCCACGTCTTGCGTGTGCGCCTTCCACCTTGGATGGGTGCAGTAACTTCGGCCGAGGTAGCCTCCTGCACAACATCTATGGCGGGTTGAAGTGATGGTGAGGGTGATGAAATGGGCGAACTTGAGTCTTGAATAGTTTCAAGATAAGAAGGTGGTGATGAAGGGATGGATGAAAATAATGATGAAGTTGGTGAAGAACATGATGACAATTTGCCATGTTGGACTGCAACAGTTCGAGACTGGGCAGATTGGTGCGGTACGGTGCCCTCCCCAGAATACGAAGGGCAGCCCGGGCTGGAAGGCCCGGGGCGGGATTCTCCATCGCGGTTGGCTCCGGTACCCGCCTGGGGTAATATTCTATTTCGTAGACGCATCGCATATTAGTTTAACGAGATTGGGACTCGGGGAAGTTTCTAGCCGAGGAATGGACTAGAAACCTAGTGGGAAAGGATCGGGGTCTGGGATTAGGCTAGGCAAAGAAGGGAATTAGGGAATAGGGATAAGGAAACGGGAATTTGGAAAAGGAAAATGCTCCTGGCCTGGGGGTGGACCAGGAGCAAATTTGTACCCCTCTTGGTCTGACCTCTCACCCTAGACCTGCCCGGCATGAGTGTCTCTACCGGTATAGCCCTAGCGCTCATTAAGGCGCACAAGCCCCACCACGACGGCAACGTAGAGATACGACGGGGGGTTATTATTATTATTATTATTAACTAAATAATGTAGGTATATAATGTACTCAATTGATTAAGTATAACAATAGACAAAAATGGCCCACCAGGGCACTAATATCTTTTGAACCATTTCTTCAATTATAGTTTCAGCTCATCTTGATTGACCGTTAAAGTTCATAAAACCTATTATTTCTAAACATTTCCTTGCTAAAATGGATTATAATTGTATATTGATATTTATTGTGTATTATATTTACAGCCACCGATTGACTGTTATAATCTCATTGCAGTACCGTCACTATAGCTGTTATAGAAAAAAAATAAACCGTTATCATTTATTAAATAAACCACGGCGTTGACAGGTTTTTTATAATAGTGACAACAATGAGACGACACGTTTGGTGCAGTGGCTAAGCGATTGGCTTCTGCGCTACGGGTCGTGGGTTCGATTCCCGCACGGAACAAGTATTTGTATGGCCTACAGATAATTGTTCCGGGTCTAGGTGTTTGTGCATGTGAAGATTTGTGTCTGTAAACGCACCCACGATACAAGATAAATCTTAGACAGCGGAAAAGTTAAAAATAAATAAAAACAAAATAAAATTTTACGTGATTATACATCGCAGTATGTGGAAATAATGTTCCGCTGCTCGGCTTCTATGAAAAACAGCGTGATGATATATGTACCAGCAAAATTTTCGCTCTTTACGCAACACATCAGCGAAAGTCCCATCAAAATCCATCTACGGGATTTTAAGTGATGCCCGGACAGAAAGACAGACAGACAAACAGCCAGACAGACAATAATTCCAAAAAAAATTGTTTAGGTTTCTGTATCGATAGTATAGTACCTGCCATCCAATCGAAATTTTGGAAAAATATTTAATGTACAGACAAAGTGCACTTTGGGTTTTAGTATAGATGAGTCATTTAATTTCTACTAAAATTGCTATGTAAGCATAATTTATTCTAAGCCGGCGCGGCGTCCAATAACTTTAATTTTTGCATTTAAGCTATTTTTGTATTATATCGTCTCATCATCATCTGCCTAGCCTTTTCCCAACTATGTTGGGGTCGGCTTCCAGTCGAACCGGATGCAGCTGAATATTAGTATTTTACATGGAGCGACTGCCTTTCAGACCTCCACAACCCAGTAACTGGGTAATACGATACTCTTGGTAAGACTGGTTGTCAGACTTTCTGGCTTCTGACCAACAGTAACGACTGTCAAAGATCTACAAATGACAGCCGGGACCAACGGCTTTACGTGCTTTCCGAGGCACGGAGGAAACTCGCTATGGTAAATGGTTACCCATCCACTGACCAACCTCGGCAAGCGTGGCTTAACCCGGAAGATCGGCCTATGCGGCTGTAATTATTTAGCCACGAGCTCCTCCTTTTGTATTATATCGTCTATAATACAAAATAGCAAATATATATATTTATTTGCTACACGCTGTAAACGGTAAGAGTGGTATGATGCGTTTTCACCATGAATATACCTAATCAAAATGCGGATCGGAATTTAATTATAACTTGCGTTAACGGTGAAAGAAAACACCTTCAGAAAGCCTGCACTGCTGAGATGGATCCAATAATAAAGGGATTTAAATATAGATATGGATAGATTTGTTTTCGTTCTATATAGACTAACACGTGTGGCTAGTGTTGATGCAGCTCTATGTGCATACCATGGCTATGTCTCGTCTGTGTTGCGCTATGGCCTAATAATATGGGGTAATTCGGTTGAATTATTAAGAGTGTTTCGAGCTCAGAAAAAATGTGTACGCTCAATTTGTGGAGCGCACTCACTGGACAGCTGTGTTCCACTATTTAAAAAACTTAAAATACTGCCTCTTCCAGCACTATACATTTTTGAAATCTGTGTCTTTGTCCACCAAAATAGACGTGAATTTGAATTATTTAATGATGTTGTATCTAGACCCAGTCGCAAGGTGCATATGCTTAATGTTCCCAGGCGTAGAATAAAATTGTTTGATAACAATGCGTACTGCATGTCCATTACTATTTATAATAAATTACCTGATGTCTTTAAAACTCTCAGCCTCAGAAGATTTAAATTTAAATTATTTAACTTTCTTTTAACCAAATGTTACTACTCAACTGAAGATTTTATGAAAGAAAAATTTACCTGAATATTTGACATTATTGCCTACAAAACATGTACCTCCTTGACTAAATTAATTAATGATGTTCAAAGTATTTAATTTATTTTTAATTCTTATCTAATTTTAATGTAATGATGACCCATATTATTTTGTAAACCTTATTTGTACGCCGGAAACGGCAGAATATTATGATCATAATTATTACACATAACAACCTTGTACAATATTCTAACAAATAAATGAATTCTATTCTATTCTATTCTATAGATGTAGTTAATATAAATGATCGTCACTTACGATTTCGTCACTAAAGATGGCATAGCTGAGCGGTGAGCGAGCAAAGTAAACAAGTGTATTACAAGTATCGGTTCAGTCGCCGCTACCGCTCGGGGCTCGGGGTGTGCTCGGGGCTCACAATGACGGTTGTTAATTCGGTCGTAATAAAACTGTTGTTGTTGCTAACAAACAAGCTCGACAGAGGAGGAATGTTTCCGCTTCCGGCCGCCACCGCGCCACCGCCCGCAGCCGCGCGTCGCTGCGCCGCCGCCGCCACGCCGCCCCTCTATTGTCACCTCTTTCCTACTGATTATAAAACGTTACAGTATTTATTTACATTACAGTAAGACAAAATTAAAATATAAGCAACACTATTTAATTTAAACTTGTACCTACTTAAATATATCTACACAGATACATACACTTTTTATTGCTATTCTTTTACAGCAATAAAATAAAATATTTAAGGTATACGACAATATTTTGTTTTGTCCTCAGTCGATTCTATGTAATAAATCAAAGCCTTATTTATTTCAATTGGTCTTTTTTCTCCAGATTTACAGCCAGTGTTCTAACAGTAGCAAGGAACAGTTTTATTATTATTATTTCCAGGGCACGGCATTTCCCTCGCCAACGTCGTGCAGGCACGGCCGTACTCTCATTTCTCGAAGCAAGTCAAGGCAATTTTAAGCCCCCTATATCAGATGTGAACGAAAGCTTGGAAATTATGTTACAGAGAGTACTAAATGTATTTACTTTAATTGCTAAATTACAAGTTTCTAACCATAACAGCTTACAAAATATCTGCTATCAAAGTTTCGTTACTTCGTCACGCACTCACTCACCGATCATCGAAATTCTAAGGTTCTTCTAGCAGACCTATAAACTTGATAATTATTTGGTATACAGTTAGTATCTAGGATGGAATGGAAGGAACAATTATAGAAACTTGAAATATTTTCTCAGTTGAATAATTTTTAGACGATAACGTTTTGCTTATTTAGTACAATTATGTAGATGATATTGTTATTTTCCGACTAGTTTCACTCGCACTTGACCGATTTTTCAGAAGTAATGTCTGTCAGTAATGTTTATGTGTGCTAAATAAAGCGTAGCTCACCCTCGCGACAACACACGTAAGATGCGTTCGTGTTCGTGATGCCACACGTAGCACGACTGTGACGTAACGCGTAGCTCGTGAATGACGTCACGCCTACGAAAGACAAGCAGACGCTCCTGCGCCTACAATGTGCTTGAACTTTAATTTACATATTTACTTATATACTAATTACATAATAATCACTTACTCAAGAGATATTTTAGCACTTGTGTTTCATAAATGTTCTGTCTAGCTTTTTTTCCAACTAAGTGTATTAGGGTCGGCTTCCAGTGAACTAGATGCGACTGAATACCTATATTTTACATGAAACTACTGCCATCAGACCCGCAACCCTAACTGGGCAATGCGAATATTCTATAAGTTCAGACCTGTTGTCAGACTTTCGGGCTTCTGACTACCTGCAACGACTGTTATTGGTATTAGTATGACACCCAGGACCGATGGTTTAACGAGCTCTCCGAGGCACGGAGGATCTTGATGTGTGTGTTTTTTTTTGTTGTGTTTCGGCAATTATAATATTATGTTTAAAATGTTTATGATGTTTGTAGTAGGGCGGCGGGTAGGTCGCGTCGTTCGGCTTACCCCCGCCTGTCCTACTTACATTTAAATCCCCTCCCTACTAGACACTGCGTACTTCTACATAGAAACAAACAGATTTGCACACAGCTGCCACTCAAACTACTAGTAGACGACACGCGCTCTCGTGTGATCATTCCGAGCCACATCACTTTACATTACGAAAACTAGTCAAACTTAATAACAATTTTCACAGCTAAATGAAGAAATCAATTCCCACTTTTTTTTTAATCTTTGCCCCACACTAGTATTTCTCCTGTATCGTGGGTGCGTGTACAGACACAAATCTCACATACACAAACGTCCAGACCCGAAACAACTATCTGTAGGCCATACAAATTTTTGTTCCGTGTGGGATTCGAACCCACGACCCGTAGTGCAGAAGCCAATCGCTCAGCCACTGCACCAAACGTATCGTCAAATGTAGTCATTTTGAACCCCGCTTTCTTATGTCATAGTAATAACATAAAATAAGAGGCTACAGAAAATCCACTGACTACAATGTGTGGTATTGTTAGTGCAAGTAGTACGTACGAGGAAAATATATTTATGCTTAAACGCGGGCAATAGTTCGGATCTGTCTAAGTTGTCTAAACCGCGGCGGCTATTTCTGCGAGTTTTTGCTGCGTTTCATAGACGCACTTCTGTGTTTTGTTATTTCATGCGACCGTCGCGACACGCGCCTCGCGTCCGATGCGCGATGCGCGTGCGCGCACAATGTTCACTCACCGTAAGTTTCTGCGATTCGCCACATTACTGCATCGTTACCACCCGTGGCGACCCCACATGTCTACACTCTACTTACGCTCGATCTCTGAGGAAATAGCATGTCGTTCTTTTACCCCTTCTCACTAATACTTGGGCTCCAGGAGCTCGACGCCTAAATGCAATCAGTGTATAGCCTGCGGCGCCTGCACACCCCCTTACCTTCGACAGAGGTCTTATTCAATCGTCTTTACGCACAGCTGTTTAGGTACGAAGCGTTTACGTTTTTGTAACTCACCCCTCAATAAGAGTACCTACGTAGTAGATATTCTACTTACGAGCGTGTTTCACTATACAAGTTATGATTGTGGACAGTGACTGTATGCTTGTGTTGGGCACTGGACGGTGAGGTCCAATACCTTGTGGTTGTTATAAGAACTTGTAATTGAGTGCTTTATTTATATCGCACCAGTCGCAGTCCGTTCGTATCCAGGCCTCGTTGACAAGCGCATCATTAGTCATGAACGAGACACTGCGAAGCGCTACAACCATCAGCATCAGCTCTGTCATAATTATCATGAAACTGGACAAAACTTACACAATTATATTAAAATTCAAACAGCAACCGCAGCAACAGAAAGCGAAATATTTATAATGCAGATCAATTGCAAGGTCGGTGAGATAGCTCTTAGACTCAACCTAGAGAGCACTTCTAGAAAGTAGATATTTAGAGATGATTATGAGACACGTCATTTTTAGTGGCTGAATGTCTATAGCGAGTCCACATATATATGTTCAAGCTTGCACACCAACTAATATAGATGCTTAAAATATAGCAAATATTAAAGACTTATTGACTTTAAATCTAAAAACTACAGTACATGCTGATAAATATTTTAAATGAAAAACTATCACAAAAAATTTCGTTATGAATCGCCTATAAAAACTCAAGCTAATGTTTATTTATTTTCAATTCGCGTTGTCGAAATCGCAAGTATTTTGGATCAGACGTGTGTTTTATTAGTCGCGTCGCCCCGCCCTCTCCCCAGCGCGCAGCGGTGTTAGGGCGCACGTAATTAACTCGAGCGATGCATCCACTCACCAGACGTAATTAAACAAGATCACTCACCGAGTGCTTCACCCCTGACGACGCGACGCGTCTGCCACCTTGACATGCTTTACTCCATCAGTGATGGAACGTACGATGTCAGTCATGCTGACACTCGATGTCAGATGCCTTCGTCTAGCGTCAGTAATCATAATGATAGAGGTTGACAGAGGTGTAGCATCTGAAGTAAACTTATACCTCAACCGACGTTGTCGGCCTATATAACATAGGCTAGCACTAGTGCAACATGCACGCCTAAGAGCGATTACGCACTGCATCCGATCCGAATCCGTGAAAATACGGATATAAAAACTCGGACCGAATTCGGATATTGCTTTACGTACTGCATCCGATCCGAATCCGTGAAAATATCGATCTAGAGTAAAAATCTCGGACCGAATTTGGATGTTGCTTACGCACTATTCCGATCTCTGATTCAAATCCAAGCATGTCAGGCATCATTGGCATATCCATTTGGTGTCCGATTTGAATCCGAGGTGATGCGAAAGTTTTCATACAAACAGTCAATCAATCAATCAATCAAAAATTTTTATTTCACATAAACCAATACAGGCGCTTATGAAAAGTCGAATTTAGGAGCACGGTTCCAATAAGTCGTTTCCTATGGAGAAGAGCCGGCAAGAAACTCCATGGTTACTCTTTTTAAAAAAAGGATATCTTTAACAACTTCAGTAGATTTTGATTAAATTAGATAAAGTAGATTGATTTTGATTAAATTTCTATGCAGCCCTCTTCCTCTCTCCTAAATTTTTGCGTGCCCGACAGGGTCCATATTGTATCTTTAATTTGTTTATTACCATCTCTGTAACATATGGAATGCAATAAAAAATTGAGTATTGAGTATAGATACAGTACTATGATTTAGGATAGGTATGAGAGAACAATGTAGTCTTGACCACAGACCTGTGAGTAATGTAATACAAAGTCTTGAGCACAAAAATTAACCAAAAAGAAAGAATAACACAATATTAATAATAGTAATTTACACAATTATATGTATAGGCAAGTCCACGAAGTTCTCACATTTACAAAAGATAAAATGAAGCTAAACTATATACCTAAAACAATTGACATGATTATTGTCATCAAAACTTTAGAGATAAAATCATTGTAAAATAAGATAAAAGATATCTTGAGAGTAATGATAGCAATAAAAATTAAAAAATAAATCATAATTGAGGATAGTTAATAGACATACACATACGTCGTTAATGAGGTACCAGGGAAGCCACATGTGCAGGAACTAATGCCAAACATTCCTGTCGTCAACGTACTACAGCTACTTCGATCCGTCAATATTTCTTCCGAATTGGAGACTCACGGATGACGGATAGAAATCGGATGACGGATACCGGATGTAGTGCGTAAACTACCATACAAATAGTTCTATGGCTACTTCGGAACGTATTTTCACGGATTCGGATCGGATGCAGTGGGTAATCGCTCTAATACTCAGTAAATAAGTGTGTAGTTACACATAACCTACAATTTTTCGAAGGAATTTGGATTACAATAGGCTCAACATAAACATTTGTAGCTGAATATTGGTTGTCCGACTAAGTCTCATCAGATCGATCAGAAAGTGCGTCAAACCGCTGTGCTTTATTTCAGGTAGAACGAGCTTTGGATTGTTAGATTCTACAGTAAGGTACGTTAAGGTAAGTAAGGTAAGTTTTCGTCTATTGCAAGTTTTGCATTTTCTCACGATGAATGCTTGACGCATGAGTCCTTGCGATTGCTTGCAATTTAATAGTAAAATTAATTTGGGTGCTTTTTTAAAGCATCCAAATTAATTTTATGTTTGCCTCCAGGAGTGCCGATACTTATGTAGTTACGTCCGGCACACCCTGGGCAGTCAGCTCCGCTTCCAACTTCGCTGAACGGCTAATCTTTTCAGAGCAGCATGAACTATTCTCATATAGCTCCTGCTGACACGAGAGAAGAAGTAGAACAAAGTAAAAAACGGGACACGCCTTATCATCGTGATATTTATTAAAACACGGGCAGCAGGGCCGCCCTCAACTCTCCATAATTATGTATTTACATTATATACAAGGTTCAAAATATACAGAATGTGCTCAGTATTAAACGTGAGCAGCCTCACCGCGGCCGCAGCGCCAGCAGTGTGAACATGCCTGCCACAACACAGTGCGTGAGCGAGGCGCGGGGCGCACGCGCGGCGCCGGCCGCCTGGTCGCGCTGCATCGCCTCCGCGCGATCCTCTGCAAACATCACACTCATGAGTGCTACAAACAACTAAGATCCATAAACAAAAAAGGAACACCTCGACACTACGCCACATTTCTCCAAGTATATTGGGGTCAGTGCCATCAAATTCAAATCAAAATAAATCAATTCGTAATGGTACCAAGAACTACAACGGAATCCCATCTGGATAATTATGACGTCATCCCACGCACATTTGAGAGTATTTTCTTGGAATCATTTTATAATTGCGATGAGAAACAAATATATTTGAAAATGATGTCAAGCACACTTATAGTGAGAATCAACGTGGAACTGTTATGGAATATGAGGCACGGGAGCGGAGGAAACTTTATTCTTACGCACTCATTTATTTACTTGGTATAGGGTGAACACTGTATCAAATTGGCTTGTCCATTTATCGGATCCGAAAAGTAGATAGAAAGACTTATTTGGTTATTATCTTTGGGCATACATTCGAATCGGACGTTATATCTGATATGGAATCGGATATTATCGATATAAACGCAAAACGAATGATAATTTTTCGATGTGCAGGCACCTGCCTGCCTGGACGGTTGCTTACCGTCATCGTAGAGATGCAGAGTGATCGCAGTGGCTTTTCCGGCCGCCGTACACGTATAGATGCCGGCGTCCTCCGGCGCCAGGTCCGCCAGCGTGAGGCGAGACTCCACGCGCGCCTCCCAGCGCTGCGTGTCCAGCGCCACGCTGCCGCGGGAACTCTGCAACCACAGACCATAACCTATCGATATCCGTTGCCCACACTGTACGGAGAGGAGTATATCAGTGTACAAGTAAGTTACCTGTAGGTTAATGGGCTGGTCTCCTTTCTGCCAGCGAATGTCGAGCGGCGGCAGCAGCAGCGCTCGCGGCGGCGGTGAGTAGCGCGCCTCGCATGCTAGCGTGGCCGCGCCGCCCGAGGCCCCCGCTACCGACGCCTCGCCTAGCACCGACACCACTACCTCGGGCACAGGCTCATCTGAAACACAAGTATGCGCGCAACACATAACAAAAACGCAAGCCCATTTGGGAAAGATACACCCTAAACTAACTGACATGCTAGAGCACCTTACTCCCTGCTCCTAACTGCAAGGCTCTGACGACTAACAGGTAAATGAAAGACAACGATTCAACTTTCCAACAGATTTATCGAACAAGTCCAATACGCTTATGTATTTTGAATAGCATAATGGCCCAGTCCTTTCAGAAGTGATCTATGGTGAAGCATGTATTATACTGATTCGTTTAGAATTGCGGTATGTATTCCGCCAACCCGCAGCAGGTCAGCGTGGTGGACTAAAGCCTAAACCCTTTTCATTCCGTGAAGAGGCGCATGCCCAGCAGTGGGCCAGTGGATGCAAAGGTACTCACCCACAACAGTAAGGTTGAAAAAGAGGCTCATCTTGGGCTCGGTGTTGACCTGGCACTCGTAGCGGCCGGCGTCGGCGGTGCGCAGGCGTTCAATGCGCAGCGTGTGGCGACTAACCGCGCCAGTAGCGCCGCCCGATGACGTCGCGGAGACGCGCGCGTCCGCCGTGAACACCGCGCCCGCGTGCGTCAGGATCTGCAGGTCGCGAGACCGGACCCACGACACCTGCAACAGCAAGCGACAACATTTACTAACGTCTAAACATACAGACTATTCTGAAGCTACAGCTTAGCTATGGCACACTTGTAACACCCGTCACCACACGTAAAACCTTGTATAAGGCTTAAAATGAGCACCAGAGATCTCCATCTACATCACTATCATCAGCATTTTCATTTATCATTGCCCTAACTTTTTTGGGTTCATATATTACAAAATGTGTTACCTAATGTTTAACAGCAACTGCCTACGTAACCTAATGGCTTGGGTATACTGATAGGTGATAATAAGACCAGTTGTCCAAATTACTGGCTTCTAATTTCAACTATCCTCTGTAACTTAGCCTTTCACGCACGAACCCCTCAGTCTTCATTATTTTAGACTCTACAGGCAACTTTATCCAAAGTACAAGTCGTGGAATACAGCAAACACTACATCGTTAAAAATATGTCAATGTTTGTGTCAAAAAATGACTATCAGTTCTCTAATGGCGGATTGGATTCAGCATCGCTGAATTACAACTCTGGATTAGTATTGGACGGTTCAATACTAATCAGGCGCAATACAATACAGCGGTAGGTACTGGATCAATGTTAATCCGCGTTAGCTCCGGAGTCGACCTAAGAATAAGCAAAAATTCTAAATATCGGCTAGTGAGAGCCGCACGGGAATAGAAACATACGCATCCAAAATAGAAATACAGAATGAACACGTCATTGTGAAAATAGATTCTCTAGTTTATTTAGGTACTTACATGTTGAACAATGACCCCTGTTTTTTTATTACCGATCATATGTGTCAGAAGCGGAACGAACACCTGCTGGTAAACTTTATGCATATATCGATCTGTATACATCGGACTTTCAAATAGTTGCCAAACTGGGCATTGAGGCACTCTCCGCTTTAGTGCCGGTTGTCGCTAGTGAGTTTCAACCTCATCTTTCCTACAGAACCTCGTTATACAGCGGTAACGTGCGCCAGATGACTATGATGTTTACAAAAATGGAGTGTTGCTCTTTTTCCTTACAACCCCTTATACATGCATAAGTTTTTTCTTTAAGCGAAAACTACTAATATACTAATACCAAGTCTAATTATTCGTGCACTCGATTTATTTAACATGTGCAAGTGTAGCTAACGACCGCAAGACACACGAACTGGACCGCACTTGACCAGGATCCTTATAAAGGAACAGCTGCGTCAACTACGAGAGGGTGACATACACTTGGCCACATTCCATTTTAAATACGAAACAATCGTAACTCGATCAAATTCGAGGCCGATGAGTAAATACAAAAATGCGATTACGTCGCGTAGCAAACATTTCGCGAAATTTATAGTGTTGCCAGCAGCAGCTTCCGGAAACTTGTACAGTGGGCGTGCGGGCGCGTGTGCGGGCGCGTGCGCAGGCGCGCTGGCGCGTGCCGCTATATGCGGCGTCGCTCGGGGGGGCAGCCGCGTGGTCCCGCGTGTCGTTGACCGGCATTTTTCAAATCGCTCACGATCACTGTCAGGTGGACATTTTTAGCCCGCGATGACGTCGCATCAAGGATCCAGCGCTCTCGGGTACGACGCCGGGCGCGGACGCGTGCCATCGCCCACCATCCTCAGATCGTGTAATCTTCTAATGCGTTTCACATTTCACACTCGTCGTCGAATCATTCCAAAGATATTTCTGGAGCGCGACTGAATTGCTTACGATACTTATTTCGGAGCTATGGCTTTATTTCATTTAAGATCCGAATCCTAATTCCGTCATTTTATTATTTTGATATTATTATATCACGTGTATAAAGCGCAGCAGCTGTAGCGTTCATATGCGTCCATAACTTTTAAAATAATCTCAAGTACCTATCAATTTACATTATACCTACTAATGTGTTAGCAAATAGCATTATTAGTTACACATAACGTGTACAGGACACTCTTTTATCAGAAGTTGTGCGGATCTGATACATTCACGATTTAGAGAAGGTTGGTATATGTCAATATAGCTTATACATCATCACGCCTTATTTCCCAAAGGGTTGGCAGAGGTGTATAGTACACCCTCTTTTCGCCGTTATGTTTAAGTCCCATGTAATAGGGGACGAGCCTATTGCCATCAACCGGGCACAAATCTAGACTCCGGATTGCTACTGAGAAATTCCACAAGAAAACCCCCAATAACACTTTACCCGACCTGGGGATCGAACCCCAGACCTCGCACTCAGCAGTCGCGCTTGCGACCGCTAGACCAACGAGGCAGTCATACCTATTGATATAAACTTGAAACTGAAGATGCCTATGCATTCCACAAGATTCTTTGATCATTATTTCAGTGTCCAGGCCATACGCTTGTGGAATGCACTACCTGTGTCTGTGAGGCGTGCTCAGTCGTTAGTTTTTATCAAAACAATGGTGAAGGAACATTATTTGGCTCTACAAGGTTAGTCGGAAAGGGGGTACTAATCCGCGGGCTACTTAAAGTATCACTGATGACTATCAAAATAAAAAGTGTTAAGATTTCAAAATTCGGTAAATTTTTTTTCAATGCAAAATTATTTTTATTTTAGTCTTTTCAAAAATTCTTCATCCCTGCTTTAGTTACAAATTCAGAAAATGGTGCTTCCAATTCATGACCCCAAATAGGACCTAAAATGTAAACACAGCTCATCATAACTGGGGATAGATAGATTTTAGCACTTTTTTTTTGAGATCACCTATTTCTCTTAAACTATTGACTTTTGAAAAAAGTTGTAGAACAAAAGTTATTCATTATTATGGGTACTTTAACCCCCTTTCGGATTAGTACCCCCTTTCTGACTAACCTCGTATAGTAGTTTTTAAATTATCTCTATACAGCGTGTCCCAAAAAGTAGTGTCAAGCGGAAGTCCAGAGGTAGAGGACCCTTTGAGGTATCCAAATCACCCCCATGTATGGTCCACGATTTTTTGTAGTTTTCGAGTTATGAATTTTTTTCATGTTCTTTAATCAAACTCTAACTATAATCACATTTTTGATCATAGTGACGTGAATAGTTGAGATACATGAGTTTTTTTTTCTAAATTAGCTGATTAGTTACCCTAGCGGATTCATAAATATTTGTAACCATAGATATAACCATTGCGTTAATATTTTTAATTGAATTGTAATTTTTTTTATCAGGTCAAGGTTACCATGTTATTGTAATATTATATTATTGAAGTCACAGGATACTAAATTTCGAATCGATTAGACCATTAGAGGTTGCTCACATCCCTTCAACAACCAGAAAAGAGCTGATGATCTTCAAACGGCTGAACAGTTTTTTTGAATCTAAGAACACTCTCGATCAAGTCACATTTCAAACAAAATAAAAAAAAACTAAATCAAAATCCGTTTAGGAGCTACGATGCCACAGAGAGACACATAGATGCTCACGTTAAACTTATAACACCCTTTTTTTTGCATCAGGGGTTAATAAAAAGACGTTAATAGTTAGTTTTAATAAATTTTTCATTCACGTTTTTAGAACTGGAATTTCCAATGTTGTATGTTTTGAATTAATTTTTTATTGCGATGTCGTAGAAACAGCTCGATGATATTTCCGGGGTAAATAGCTGATAAAATGGATACGTTTAAAAATACGTCTGACAAAAAAAGTTTAGGGACTATTCTTTTTAAATCACTCACAACGATTTAAGAAACATGCAGGATTTTAACAAGTTAACAATTCAATTAAAAAAAATACGCAATGGTGACATCTATGGTCACAAATGTTTATGAATCCGCTAGGGTAACTAATCAGCTAATTTAAGGAAAGAAAAAAAATCATAACTCGTAAACTACAAAAAATCGCGGATCATACATGGGGGTGATTTGGGTTTCTACCTCAAAGGATGCTCTACCTTTGGACTTGCGCTTGACACTATTTTTTGGGACACGCTGTATAATATCTATAATTAAATATATGTATGTACCTTATTTGAGTATGTATATATATATACAGGGTGTAAAAAGACCCATCACATAGCCGAAATCTACGCACTCTGTACATCAAACTAAATTACATTGACCAAAAATAATTGCTGGGAAACGACTTTTATTTTTTGACATGAAAAAAACGCTTTTTTTGTAGCGCGCAATGTGTGGTTGTGGCGATGCCGCGCGTTTGCATGCGTCCAGCGGCCACACAGCCGAGCCAAGGCGATCGTGTGCGTTTGATATTCATTGCGTTTTTGTAACTTCAAATGCGAATTTGTTAGGAAAAATTAAAAAATTTGATAATGTTTGTATGGAAGAAAGTTTAGTATTATGACTTGGAAATCGTTTTTGGAAAAAACTAAAAAAAAATGTGTACTTTGACCTTCAATATCTCCAAAACCAATGATTTCCCAGGTATGGTTTGTTCGAAAAAAATGATCCCAATCATGGGTAGAATACGTGGTTTTCATTATCGTTAAGGGTCTTTTTACACCCGATGTATATATCTATTTATATATTTAAATATGTAAATATTTGTGCTAAAATATATATTTATTTATACCTAGTTATTTAGTTGATTCCTGATTTTTATAAGGTAACTATCTGTACCCGGCATGCGTTGCAATGCACTTTTTCCTACTTACTACCTATCTACTACTTACCTACTACCTTCAGAAACAAAATCAAAATAGTAACAAAAAGTTAAAACCATTTTCATGCATGCGATAAATAAATGAAGAATAATAATATGGACATGCTGAAATAATTTAGTTTTTGTTTTTTAAATATCATAATTTTCTTTCATAAGAACCTTCTCCTGAAAATTAAAAACACAACAAAAAAAATTGTGAAATCGGTCCAGCCGCTCACGCGTAATGCCGTGACCAAGGGAAATAGGGATTCATTTTTAAATACATAGATATATTTGTACGCTGCAAACTGCCTTTATATTTTTCTTAACAATTCTTTCCATCCTATGGTTGTCTGGAAGAAATTGCTTTAAGCGATAAGACCGCCATTTGTACTGTTCTTAATTACGTGTAATCGTTCTGTTTTATTTCTTGTAGTGCACAATAAAGTATATCTACCTATCTATCGCACACAACATCTGCTAATCTTAACTTTGATCACGCGACATGCAATTGATTAGGCACGAAATGTTTGTCAGAAGACGGTCACCTCGTACGGGGTAAAGCTGTTGCCGACTAACAAGATGACAGGTGTTTGATGACATGCGATAGCATTCTGTAGGATGGTTCACATAGACATTTCTATTGGCAAAATGGCAAACATAGACTGTATCGTTCCACGCTGTTGCCCCATGTCAGGTGGTCAGTACAGTACTCTATACATACATATACTGACCATCGTGGAAGGTCTCGTGGTCGTTTGTGTAATACTGACCGACTTGTCGTGCAGCCGCAGCACGCGGCAGTCGAGCGTGGCAGCGTGTCCTACGGGCGCCAACACACCGGTGCGCTGCTGCGGTACGAACGCCGGGCCCGCGCCCCCCGCTCCTCCCGCACCCGCCTCCAGCACCGACACCACCTCGCCGTCCGCGCACCAGCCCGCGCGCCCTGCACACAACATACACACAGGTCTAACAGACATTACACAAAGTAGTTATACAGATTGGACAGGTTGCGGTCTAACTGCAGAAAACTCAATTCCTCAAAACAGACCAACATAGCTGACGTTGCTTCTCTAAAAATAATTTTCTACAAATATAAAGTGACAGTGAAAACTGTTTTCAAACGATGTTCGTACGTTAATGTGCGAGTGAAATTATTATACAATAAATGACACATGTAAGTACATCGTCACCGGCACGCGGCGCGCTGTACGGTAAGCTGCACGAAGCGCGCGCGCAAGGCCACGCTGCGTGAATGGCGCGTGACGTCACGCAGCGTACTCCTGGACTCGCGTCGGGCGCGTCCGGTGCTGATTCACTGCAGTTATTCGCCATCAACAATGTAAACTATGCAATTCTTGGAATGACTGTAAATTCACGCACATATCCACGGGACACCGGTATTCCGTTCTGCGGCCGCTGTGATTCAACGTCAATGACATTGGACTAATTCTCTCCGAGAGAATTAGACATTCGGAAACAGTATATTTAACATAATAAAGATACTTAATTACGAACTTCGTAGTAATTAACTTGTTTTGAGTTTTTACAATATTACATTGTTTTAATGTAACCAAGCTAAGTGATTCTCCTAAAGCCGTCTACTATGCAATTCTTCTGAATTTTGAGATGAGTTTTTCATCGGGTATATATGTATATGTTGGAGCATTAATCATTTAGAAGTTAAAGGAGGGTAGTCGTCAAGACGAATCAACGTACCTGACGTAATAAAAGCAGTTATCATCCGACACAGCGGGCTCATTCTGTGTCGATCCGCCGTACATGTCTGACCTCTATTATCTGTCTAGCTTGTCCTTATTATTTTATGATCTTGTGTGAATTACTATCATGTAACACACAACTAACCCAGATACAAGTAGGTACTCTAACCGGCGGAGAATCTATGTTGATTTCATATACTATACCCGCTTTGGATCTGATATTGATCTTACCTGTACTCTCACTTCTATACAATTCTATAACCGTGTCTGCCAAATTATATTTAAGAAGCAAACATCTAGGTGACTAGTGTCTTAATAAAAATAATTCAAAGTAGTGACAAAATCAGTTATTTTTGCTGAAAAGCTGAAATGAATGTACGTGTTTTTGCAAGTATTTAGTGTGTGGTATGTTGGAGGTGTTGATGCAGAGAGATATCGCTTCCCGTCACAACGCGCAGCACTGGAGATGAATCAAGCGGATGTGCTCGGAGGATGCGGGCGCCCGTGCGCATGTGCGACGCCCGCGCGTCGCCGCACCTGCGAGCGCGCCGCCCACCGAGCGACGCACAGATTCACTCGATACTAAGTTATACCGGGTGCCCAATATCAAGTGCTCATGGAGCGAAACTACATACTTTGAATATAGCAATTTTTAAGAATTGTAAGAAATATTGCATTCACTGATTAATTTAAAGTCTCCTGTCGAGGCTGGGATTAGGAATCAAACCCACACAAACGCAAAACAGTATCAACCTGTATTTTTAAGCCACCAATGGATAAAGTAAATAATAAGCATCAAATCTGTCTGATAACATTGTGTCTTACATTGAGGGAAGGCAATGAAATGTAACAGTCATTTAGGTACCTATACATATGAACACAATACATTGCATAATTATTTCAATTCAATGACACCGAGGCATCATTATGTGCTATTAGTTGTTATTACATGGACTTACATTAATCTAAGGTACATTGTTTGTTGAAGAGGTTTGATACTTATTATTGACTCTATCCATATATCTATCAACGGGTGCCATTAAATACAGAATGGTGCTTTTTCCTAGTTTTGCGAGATTGATTGCTTATCCTACTTTAACTATGCGCTGATTATATTTAATTTCTATGCATTTGTTTATTGCCTCATCATCTTGGACAACAGTTATGCTTTTTCGACATCTAATGGTCACCCTCACCCGCTTGTAGAGCTCTACTAAATAAACATATAATTCCAGCACTCTCGTTTTCATCATCTATCTCGTTTGCTATCCGATATCGTATTCAGCTGTTCCATTGCCTCATCTTCTTCATTGTTTTTATCACTTAAGTTCATGTTTAGCTTACGTTTCATTTCATTTCGTTTATTTAAAACATTTATAAATGATTGCAATTCCTAGCTTCCAAAGCTAAGAATAACTAAAGCATCCTAGTGGTGTAAGCTTATGGGGCTACTGGTGTGTAAACTATATTCATAGTCAGTGCTACTATTCACTCGTACAGGGCATGCCATCAAACAGACGAACTCATAAACCACGCGCATAAACTCATGCGCATCTGTGGACGTATTTATGTTATTTACATGAACTATACAACAAATCTCCCGTCTCTAAGAAAATCTTCTTATGAACAACCGTCAATATCAATGAGTGGTACAACTGATATTAATGTATCTCCCCATGTCACTACAAGTACAATAAACACTTATACGTCAGTCAAAATAGTCCGGTCAAATTAGACATTTCAAAGTGCAATAATTCGCATAGAGCTGAAAATTGGTGCGAATGTTCGGAACACCATTATAAATCAAATGTAAAAAGTCCCCACCGATCCCACACTTGCAAAAAAAAATATTCAAGGTCAAAGTTCGCAAATATGGGTTTTTTGCGTTTTTTAGCCAAACGGTAAGTTTTATGATAAAAATAGGTCAGACAAAAATTGTAGATTATGCAATTCTCGATAAGAATTGTATACAATTTTTCTCCTAAACGGCACCGTTTCTGAGATATAATGGTTGAAAAAGTTGTATTCTTTATCACTGATATCGTACGAATCCTCTTCTGATGGCGATTAACATGTACCAGTTGTCAAGGCCAGTCGTGCTCCAATGTTGAATCACCATCAGAAGAGGATTCGAACAATATCAGTGAGGAGACATCTGATACATCGCTGTTAGACCAATTTACTTACACCCAGCAGGAAGAAGAAGAACAAGCAGAAGAAGAAGTACAAGAAGACGAACAAGAAGAAGAGGAAGCAGAATTATCAGATGATTATGAATGAGACGGATAACTTGACCTAATTTTTTAGAATTCATACGGCTTTCATCATTTCCAATAGTACCAGTTTTTATATATTTTGAATTAGTATTGAATTAAACAGGATCACAATAGATTGTGGGATAGGTCTATTGGAGAAACCACGTTAAAAAAACGCGCCAAGTACACTACCTTCCAGGTGGCGTGGAAACGCATATTATGAAGAACACAACTTTTTCAACCATTATATCTCAGAAACAGTGACGTTTAGGGGAAAAATTGTTGACAAATTCTTATAGAGAATTGCATAATCTACAATTTTTGTCTAATCTATTTTTATCATAAAACTTACCGTTTGGCTAAAAAACGCAAAAAACCCATATTTGCGAACTTTGACCTTGAATATTTTTTTTTGCAAGTGTGGGATCGCTGGGGACTTTTTACATTTGATTTATAATGGTGTTCCGAACATTCGTACCAATTTTCAGCTCTATGCGAATTTCTGTTAACCTACCCCTATTTTTTGAGCTAACTTGACCGGACTAAAATATAGTAAATATGTTGAAAAATAAACACATTAAATACATCCATCTTGATGTAGTACGCGGCGATGTTATTAGCGTGTATCGTTCAGTAACTCATCAGCTGGGAAGTATGAACGTCTAACGTTTGCAACTCTACCGTTACTTTTAAACTCTTACGGCTAATAAGTGGCGCTAAAATAGAAGCAATTAACCGCATTGTGACATTGCCGGTTTGGTTTGTAGAGCAGCCGCCCGAAATAACAGCCGCCGTCACTCATAGAACACGCCGCGACGCCTATACTAACACCTCGAGCTAAGGACAATTAAAAACATTAACTTTTCATTCTTCAGCCGCTTAAACTAATTATGTAACACTCTCACAAATAGGGAGGAACCAACTTTCACCGGTTTAATAATAAAATGAACAGTGCCCTCTTTTCAGTTGTCTTTGTACTTTTACAATAATTAGACTTATAGCATGTGTACTGTTTACATTTGTTTGGCTTGTTTTATTTATAATTGTTCTCATAACGCGCGAGGAGAAGCTCGTGGTTAATTAACAACCATACATTTAATCATAAAATTTGCAAGGTTAAGCTGCGCTTGTCGCGGTCAGTCCACGGATGGGTGACCGTTCGTTACACCTCGAGACCCCTCCGTGCCTCGGATAGTACGTCAAGCCATCGCGTCGGCCCGGATGTCATACGAATACCTATGTATAACAGTCGTTACGCGTAGTCAGAAGGCCGAGAGTCTGACAACCGGTCTAACCTTAGGATATCGGCATCACCCAGTAACTGGGTTTCAGAGGTCTGATGGCAGTCGCTCCGTGTAAAATACTGGTATTCAGCCGCATCTGGTTAGACTAGAAGCTGACCCCAACACAGTTGGGAAAAAGCTAGGCAGAACATTGTTCTTATTACGCGCGTAGATCCGAATGACACCTGCGGAGCATTTGATTTAAAATATTAACCCCGAGGCAATTTGTAAAGAGGGATTTTAATAATATGCGCATTGACACAATTACTACGAGCTGTTGTTACCGCTAGCCCGAGGGTGCGTCGTAGACCCCACACGGAGAGAGCTGCACCGCCCCTATGTGTCCCGACACACCGGCGCACACGCACCGGCTACACTGACGTACCCCAATATTATACGCAGTTGACACACGGCTTAACTACATTAGCCTGCCACCTTTTTCTTCTTTTCTCGTGTCGGTGCGAGCTATTTGAGAAAAGACCACGCTGTGGTGAAAAGATTAGCCAATCAGCGAGGTTGGTAGCGAGGCTACAGGCACAGAGTGTGCACCGGACGTACCTACCTACTTATTTAAGGCCGTTACAAACACCGTAGGCTGCGTCCGGCGTAACGCTGTATGCGGCCAGCGAATGCTTATTATGGAAATGCCCTATACTGGTCTCTCTCACACACCTGACACAGCGTCATGCATTTGTAACAGACCACAGCCTAAGTATCTTAATTCGTAACATAACAGACAAAGCTATTTGCTACTATAACACGTATAGTTATAGGACAGAACTCTGCCTCGACCTATAAACGATTGGCACACGAAATTAGTACAATATTGTTTCTGTGGGCAA
This sequence comes from Amphipyra tragopoginis, assembly GCA_905220435.1. NCBI lineage: Eukaryota > Metazoa > Arthropoda > Insecta > Lepidoptera > Noctuidae > Amphipyra > Amphipyra tragopoginis. The sequence continues at coordinate 75,927 of HG992003.1, read as the reverse complement.
TATACGACGACACAGTTAAGATGAAAGGGGCGCTGGTTAAAATGTTTACACACGGGACGGCCGCGCGGCGCCGCCTGCTACTCTACGCGCGTTTTTATGCGGACAACGACATGCAACACATTGTAACGCGATGTGACTGCACGCGATGCACGATATAATTATGCGCGCACGCCTTACTGTGCTTTCCTTGTGACATTTTATATTAGCTCAATTTAAATGTAAATTTTGTGATAGAAACATTTCGGTACCATAAATGCGACACAGCTGCAGCAGCTGGCGGGCACGACTAGCGCAATATCGCTCCACGCAGTCAGTAAACTCGGGGCGCTAAAATGACTCAGGTTAAAAACACCATGTTTTTTTTTGTATTTTCTTTTGTTTCCTCTGAAAATATCCTCTGCGAGATCAATCTGTGTCACCAGATCACAATGTTTGAAGGAATTACATGACTTTGGATACACCTGTATATTAAGTTGGTACCGTAACTGTCCTGTAGTACTCATTCATTGTGCGGAGCGGAGCGCGGTCCTCCGCGCGTGCGCACCACGTGCGGGTGACTCAAGTTTACTGGAATTTACAGTTTTGTGCACATGCGTGCCGTTCATATTTCCATGAGTGCTTTGCGCGTCCACCGTACCTCCAATATAAATATCTTTTGTTTGACACGAAGAACAAAGAATAACCAAATAACATCGTACAACTTAATATGTATAACTCTGCCTGGTGATCTATTCCCGCGATGCCCTCATCTACGTCATGATTTGTAATATTTTCCCAACAATAACAACAAAGTTTGACAATACAAGCCGAAGCTTATTGGTTCGTCAGAAGCTATAACGTAGATAATAACAGCCACATGATCTAGCTGACTAGATCTAGAAGACACACTAACTGTATTGATATACCATGCGAAATAACATGTTTTGAATGGAAGTTTGAAGCTGAGTCGAAACGGTGCGTGGCTGCTTACTAAATAAACTATCTAAATAATGTAAATGTTTTAGTTGAAACATGTATGTATTTACATGATTGAAAGACGTCGATAGTGTAGGACCGCGGCGTGCTGTCATAACATTCCAATTCGTAACAGCGCGCATGCGCCGGCGCGCCCGCTCACAACTACATCATATTACGGACTTCACCTGAATAAATAATCACCACTAAACTTACAGCGCGTAAACATTGTTTTGTAATAGTTACATACTCGTGTAATGACCTACAATTTATTTAAAGCTTTTAAATCTTATTATATCAACAGTTATTAATGATGAATTACTAAATATTTTTATAATTTTTATATCATTGATAGTGTTTTAGATTTAAAGACAGTCGGGAAGTGCTGATATTTTTAAATGACTGATGTTATGTCATGTTCGTCGTGACCTTAGTCTATATATTTCTCGTAGTCTCATTTAATATTCACATTAATATCAAAATACTAAAACTACTATGATTATGTAAGACGCCAACTATCTGCGTGTGTCACTGTCATCGACCAAGTATTTTAACAATCTCCAGAAGATAATATATTGAATTTCTTACTCGAAACTTTAAAACTATGGATGTTTGCCAATTCATAATGCTGTTAAGGTTGTGTTATTTTTGTATCGGGATCATCGAACCAACGTGCAATGTAACGAAGTAACTAAACAAGGATTTGAACTCTCAAACCTGTAGCAGTATGCTACAGTGCTACGGAGGTCTGTAGCAGCTTGCTACATCGTTACAGAGGTCTGTAGCAGCTTGCTACATTGCTACAGAGGTCTGTAGCAGCTTGCTACATTGCTACAGAGGTCTGTAGCAGCTTGCTACATTACTACAGAGGTCTGTAGCATTCTGATCAGACTACAGATCTGTGGAGGTCCACAAGTGTCCCGATTGGTGGAACGGTAATAAACTTCAATTTGTAGTGTTCTGATGGAGAACACCAATTCGTGCTGATTTGAGCTCTGCCATCAGCACTTCAGACTATGTCTACTTGGGAGAGGCGTTTGTTCAGGTGTGTGTCAGAGAGACGCGGTGGTGGGTACCTGCGAGCGCGGGCAGCGCGGCGAGCAGCAGCAGCGTGGCGGCGCACATGGCGCGCACTGCACGACCACGCCGCCTGCCCGGAACACACCTGTCACACACAATAACACATCATTAATAATAATAATAATAAATCTTTATTGTTCAGAAAAATACATATTTAGGTCAGACAGATCACTGGTCTCCACACTAGGATTCCCTGTGTCGTGGAGGGATTATTATCACAGAACTCTCAACACACTCTAACTGATACTAATTATTATGTTCATTATTATAGCTTTTAGCACTCTGGTTGGTATTTGTAATAGCGTGTGTGGACTTGATGCGTTATCAAAGGATCCTGTTTTGTGGCTGAACTTGGGATGTCAAGCAGTGGACTTCGGTAGGCTAACTATATTGAGCTATTCTCCTAGATAGATGCGAATGTGTGGTATGAGTCAGTCAGATCCTACTACAATCTAAAAAGCTACATCGTTTTTCAAACTTGTAGTTTTCGTACAGTTCGTACGTTCATGACTGAGAATAGAATACCTTGATTTGCTAGTTTGTTACAGTTGGTAACAGTATGTACAGCCTAGTTACTCGTTATCTCTGCATGTCAGATATGATACCTCTTACTCACAACACACAGGGTTTTTAGTGTATATGGTTAAAGCAGTAACCAATAACTCAGCAGTAGATCGTTGGTCTTTATCGTGCGCCGCTCTGTCGGGGGCGGCGCGCTTGTCACCTTGCACCCTGCTAGCTACGATATTCTTTTTGTTCCCATACTATAAATGTCATACCTATCTACTCACTGATAGAATATTCAGAACCCAAATCGATAAATGTTCAACACGAACATGCACTTTAATACATCAGACGGAGAAAAGGGACGTAACTACAAAGAAGCAGTAAAAAGTTAAAATAATTACTCAATTAAAATAGTAATAAATGAGTTTTGTTTGTGTTTGTAGTACATGATGGTAGCGAGGAGCGCGCGCGCGGGGGGAGGGGGGGGGGGGGGCTTGGACACATCTCATTAACTGAATGTTTCGTTTATAGCCCATCGCGTTCGATGCGCTACATGTGTTTACTATAACCCTGTATTGACGACCACTTGACGACCAACACAACACACCGTGCGACAACATTACGTTTACGACGGACACTCCACCGTATCTCTGAATATTACCAAACTATGTTAAGTTGATACAAACACGTATTGCTCGTTACATTACTATATGTGGGCTTGCAAGATAACAGGTCCAGCTGTGCGGTATTGAGTTAAGGCCAGCTATCAAAACTAGTGATTTTATTACTAAATAAAAAATGAGAATAATTAGTTAGTTTTTGAAAAAAAAACTTCTTTATTGAGGTAAGTATAAAAGTGTAAATTGAGAAAATACACTTTATAGTTTGGTTTAAAAAAACACAATACTAATTACTTGCTTTTTACATGGATTTATTTCTCAAGACTAGCTGTGCCCGCGACTCCGTCCGCGTGGAACTCGGAAAACAACATTGTGTCGCAGCAACTAAATAGTGTATATGTATTCCATTTATTATAATAATAGACAAAGGTGTCCCACCAAGACACTTATATCTTTTAAACCATTTCTTTAGGTAGAGTTTCAGCTCTTCTTGATTGACCGTAAAGGTTCATATAACCATAATACTAAAAACGCGTTGCTTATTTCCATACATTTCCTTGCTAAAATGGATTATAATTGAATATTGATATTTATTGTGATAATGTAACGAAACCTTATGGCGATACAAAAATGGCTACAACGCCGTCTAGTCACAATCGGCGAACTAAATCAAAATATTTTACGCAGTGCAGTCTATAAAATGATTTCATTCGAGGTGTGGAATAGGAAAGTACTTTAAATATGTAAAAAAATCACCTATAATAGAAGACTTAATTTTATTTTTATAAGTTAGAAATAGGTACTGCTTTCAAAGATTTCAAAAAGTTTGATCTGGAAATCGAACCAACCCAAATGCGAAAAAAATTCTGTATTTTTATTTCACCAATCGATAGGACCAAATCGCTCCAATAAACTGTGTGTCTGAAATTGATGGAAGACCATAAAACGAAAATTGACTAACTTAGGTACATTTAAATTCAAGCACTTATTAATTGTTGTTAAGTAGTTCTTATTTTTTCCACTTCGTTCAATTTAAGATAGTGTGTTTGTTGGAGAGATTTGATCCTGATTATTGACCATAAAGATATTATCAACAGGTGCCACCAGATGGTATAGGTTTGTCAGTTTGATTCCCGGTTCAGGCAAAAAAATCAGTACAGGCAATATTTCTTACTTTTAAAAATAAAATGAAGTCACCTTTGAGTGAAATTTGCAATTTTTAATATTTAAAGTACTTTCCCTTCATGGCTATGTGTTTTGGGACATTACCTAAGGCTTAAATAAACTTAATAAAACGGCGATGACAGGCTTTGAATAGTTCTGACAACAATGAACAAAATAAAATATATAAAACATTCCAAAAAAATTACAAAAAGTGCATGTTTTTAAAGTGAGGTTTTAGTGCAGGACACTGAGCCAGCGACCGTTCACTGCAGCACTTACTTCTGTCTACAACTGATACTACGCAGTATATGGAAATAATGTTCCGTTGCTCGGCATCTATGAGCAATAGCGTGATAGGTTATATACCAAAATAAGCGCAGGCCCATCAAAATCGATTCACGCGATTTTACGATCCGAATATTAAGCATATACTTCGCAGTATGTGGAAATAATGTTCCGCTGCTCGGCTCCTATAAACAATAGCGTGATGATATATGTACCAGCAAAATTATCGCTCTTTACGCAACACATCAGCGAAAGTCCCATCGAAATACATCCACGGGATTCTACGTGATGTCCGGACGGAAAGACAAACAGACACAATAATTCAAAAAAAAAAAATGTTATGGTTTCTGTATCGATAGTATAGTACCACCGAATCGAAATTTTGGAAAAATATTTAATTACAGACAAAGTGCACTTTGAATTTTATTAATAGTAAATAGATAAATAGATTTATAAATACGTATTTAAGTATTCATAATAAAATATATGAGTATTTCAAATTAATCTATCGTATTGCCTTGCACAATAAAAAATTTAGAATACCTACACTCGCTTATGAAATTGAATGTATTTCTCTTCCACTGCCATTCAGATCGATAGGTACCTAATAAATTTTAAATAACATTATCTTCTTTTTTTTTATAAAGGCTTAGTTTAGGCTTAGTTAGTACCTTCTTCGGATAGCATTTCAATAGACCTTTCGTAGACTGAGAATAGTAATATATTCGTTGTAATATATTTCCTCACAACGTGATTTGATACACGTAACGCCATCTATTGAAAAGAAATGGTAAGTATACACAAATACATGCTAAGTTCTTCTAGAAAACTTAAAATTCGCATAACTTTTGATTGCGTGAACCGATTGCGATGAAACAAAAAACATATGTTACTTGGAGATAAGCAAAATATTTATTTATAAAAGTCAACAACATTGGATCAGTTGTTTTTACGTGATGCTTGAACAAACAAACAGATAAACAGAGAAACAGATAAACAGACAAACAGATAAACAGACAAACAGATAAACAGACAAACAGACAAAAATTCCAAAAATGTTAAAAATGGGTTCTATTGGTTATACTTTAACATCCCAACCAGGTTTTTTCAAAATATTTGCTATGTACAGACACGCCATGTCTACAGATTTATTATATGTATAGATTAGCATAATTATGAAATCTATAAATCATTTTAGTAGCACACTTACATAAAACAAAAATGCATTAGTAAAACTAAATAACCCGAAGTTAGCAAATTACACTATTACCATATAAAGTGTAACGAATATTACTAAGAAACCGTATTTTATGACAAAAGCGTTCAAACAAATCAGTTATAAAATAAGACTAATGTTATTATTAAAAACAATTATGATTATAAAACTTATAAACTACGTAAAAGGTACCGGTTGTCCAAGTTTAGTTTGAACTAAGTTTCTACCTGCGTTTTGGACGTTTTATTTTATATTCTTTCTCGTACCTGGATTCAAAAAGATTTGATAAGTCAGTTGTCAAACGATTCGGTATGCTATCCCTTTTTTTCTGGTTACGAAAATTGTAGGAGAAACGAGATAACAAACTGAATCGGTCGACAACTGCTCATGCAAAATGTAATGAATCGGGAGCTGCCGGCTGCTTCTTATGACCCTGAACTTCCTTACAGTTACGTATAAGCACGTTCATTTTTCTAGCCAACAAATCCCTCCATTTCACGTTTTTAGGAAATCTAAGTTTGGACATGGAGACCAGTGAGTTAGACGAACTGACTTCGCTTTTTGTATTCTGTGGTTTTATATTTGGAATTGGTGTTGGGTTGCCCACATAATATCTTGTGATTCTTTAATGAAAAATTCACAAATTTTGCTAGCAATATCGTCTACAATCGTCTTTCAAAGGCTATGCCTGACAATCATACGCTTTATTTGTATTTAAAACACTGACCGATTGTGGTCAGTGGTTGCTCTTCTGTAATTTTGTAGCAGAGCGTGTCCCTATTGGCATTAGTTGCAAAATAACAACACCTTACAAGGAGGTCTATGGTGACAGTATCTGGTTTACAAAAAAGCCCAGTCATAGCTAAATATAATACGTATTGTAGTTTTTGGACATAACTATGAACAGAAGAACAGCCTAAGTTACCTAACATAAAGAATGGTAGATAGCTTTTCACTAAATATTTAAAAATCTGCTCCTTTCTTTATTTTTTTTAAGTCTATTGCGAGTTAGCAACATCATATGTTTGTTATATGGGATCGTAGATTACAAACCAAAAGAATAATAATCACAAAATATAATTTTTTCAACCAACTTCATGAAAATGCCAATATCTCGGAAACTATAACTGGATCCCTACAGTTGATCCCTTTCATCTTGGAAGACCACATATACACTTGTCACATAAACAAAGGCTCACAATCACAGCACTACTCAGATGCGTCATTCTCCGTGTAGAGTCTACTGCTGAGCGATGTGCTCGATGACGCTCAATATGATGAATGCTTACGAGATAATCCGCAACGGCTCCACAGTAGTCGCGGATGAGGCAATCAACAGAATGTTTGATTTACGTTAACCGCGTAAGATAATGGACAGATAGCCAACACCAACACGCTATCAATAGCACGACGCGAGCGAGCTGTGGGGCGCGGGCGCGGACGCGGTGTACAAGGTGAGGGGGGAGGATGCGCGGAATGTTTGTTTACACACAACTATGTACAGCTGAGAGCTGCGCGCCCGCGCACGACGCGCACGCAACGCACACACCCCATGGAAACTGATAAGCACGTTGACACCACTGCTCTAATTATGAGCATGTTCAATTAAATTATCACCACGTCACGCCATCTGGACTGTGACACGACAAGGGACACGCGCTCTCCCAGTTACCTCCTAACATTATACGTTGCTCACTCAGCGACTATGCTAGCTATGATCTGTAATGGAATTGAGTGAACTAGAGACGACGACATTCATTTAAGCTTGTAGTATAAACATGCTGAAGTGGCCGCAGGTACGCGTTGTAGACTATCGGCCCTTCTACAGACAATAACCAATATCTGACGAGGGGTCGTAGGCCTTCCAAACCAAATCTTTGAATGACAAACGTGAATAAGGCTCAGTGCGCCTGCGCCTAACGAATTGCGCTCTTCCTGCTACTGCAGTGAAACAAATACATAATAAACACGAAAAACAGAAAACCGCGACACGTTAGCATATAGTAGTCACACTTACAATACAATGTCAACAAGCTTTCTTCTGACAGCACACTACTTACTTACAAGTGCGGTGAAATCATTTGAAATTCCTGATGATATTCTACAAATAGACTAGAGTCTCGTAAAGAGTTTCGCGCTTCGATATGCGTCCTTTGAGTTAACACCTAAAGGTGTCGGCTGCGTTTACGACGCATTAACAACCACAAAGCAGCTTCGTAACACAAGTTGCTTTGAAACGAGCTTCTCAGAAGTGTTAGATCAGGTGGGGCTTGACAACAAATGTTGCCATTCCATACTTTAGTGAGTGAGTTACACCGAATATACGCGCGGTCAGTGGCGAGCGAATACCACATTGTGACGTATATACTCGTAGACGGTGATTTGGAACAGATATACTAGTTGCTGGTGACATGAGCGCAGTAATAATGTTAGAAGTGTGTTAAATCGCGTGGAGCGTTGTGTATGTTTGCGTGAGAGCGTATACGCGTGTGCGTGGCGCGGGTGCGCGTGCCGGCTATTTCGGCGACGATATCGGAGGGCCTGCAAATAGCGCGCCCAGAATACCGCGCAAAGGTTAGCTAAATATCGCACACCGGCAGCGTGACACGCGCGCGCCCCGCCCCGCACCGCACCGCACCGCTCCGCGCAGTACGTCTCTAGTGCCCACTCCGACCTCCTTCCGCTAACAACTACACCTACGCTTTACACTGACGTTTACGTTTGCTATCTATTTACTACGATAGTTTTTAAATGTACTTGACACCTTATACAATGCGGTTACCATTGCCTATAAACATGTATAACACCAAGAGAGTTGCAGGTCGCTGGTGTGATGCCACTTCAAAGAAAAAAAGTTGTAATGTTCGTGTACCTATTATTTAACTGGCACCCATACTATTCCAACCGGAACACAGCAACGCCGCTTAGCGACAAAAATAAGTGTGGTGTTAGTACAAACAACCACAGATGATTTTTCTCAAGAAGCTCTTCTACTTTGACTCTGATTGACTAAACGATAAAGGCGCTTTATAAAATCTTGATACAAAAATCTTATGGCTCTATGTAATCTTAAACAATGCTTTCCAATCTAATCCAAATATCTAATCCAAATAAATACCCCCAAATATTCGTGATGCCCGCACAGTCGATGAGCAAACATCATCACAAACTAGAGAGCCGACAAACTCACCCGAGTACGAGTTAAGGGTACGTCAAGGCTTCAGGCGCTTCAAAAAGCTTACCTTGACTAGACCAGTAGTACATTATTAACACAATAAAGCATTGAAAATGACTAGATAAAAAAGCATTCTTTAGGATTATAAGTTTCAACCGAGGGTCAACAAATAGTTTAATACCTGTTTACTGACCTGCTAATATGTTCACAAGAAATAATTCATAGGTACTCAGTAATCAAGGGACACTGCGGGTTATTAAACACAAGTTTGACATAAACATCAGTAACACCACTCTGAGCAGACCAACAAGCACATGTAACTACTTTATACAAGGTTAGTCAGAAAGGGGGTACTAATCCGAAAGCGTGTTAAAGTACACATAATAATGAGTAACTTTTGTTCTACAACTTTTCCCAAAAGTCAATAGTTTAAGAGAAACAGTAGTTCAAAAATCTCAAAAAAAAAACTCTAAAATCTATCTATCCCTAGTTATGATCAGCTGTGTTTACATTTTAGGTCATATTTGGGGTTACAAATTAGAAGCACCATTTTCTGAATTTGTAACTAAAGCAGGGATGAAGAATTTTTGAAAAAACTAAAATAAAAATCATTTCATTTGGAAAAAAAATATATCGAATTTTGAAATTTTAACACTTGCTTTCAAACAGTCATCAGCGATACTATAAGTGGGCTTCGGATTAGTACCCCCTTTCCGACTAACCTTGTATTTTCAGTGTAAATGTACACCACTGATACACTACCGATACAACTCAGATGAACTTTAAAATATCTGCGCTACGAACTTATTGCACTTTTTGGCAGCTGCAGGGATCAGTAACTTTGGTGGCGATCACAATAGATTAGTTATATACAAGTTTTGTTTAATTTTAGTTTAGTTAGTTCCGTAACACAGTTATTGGTCCTTCCACGGGTGTACGTGTTTCTCGGTATTGAACTGAACTGAAATTAAGACTTCTTCTTCTCCCGTACCGCACCTACAATACAATGGCTCGTGCCGTGCCGAAAATATTAGTCTCTTGGCTAGGTTGGGTGCACCGAATGTACTTACTTATCATGATAAATATTTTTTATTTCTGTAAATAAAATTTTTAAGACATTTTTACAAATCAATGCTCTGAGAAGAAACGCCCGGACAAACTCAGGAGCAAGGTCAAGTTAGGCATGTCTTAGTCCTAACGCATCTCGCCCTAAGACCGACACAGATCGACACTTGGACTTTACTTAGCAAAGTAAAGAAAATAAAGAGTTTATCAACTCTTTCTTTTCGTTTTGGCCAACTTCTGCCGCTCACATTTTATTTCTCCGATATAACTAACACAATACAAAAGTAATACTTTCACTTGAACTATAACATAAGGTCGTGCTTAGCTAAGTAATGTCCATAGAACCGTTTATTTAAGTCACGATGAGGTACTTTGCTTGGCCAAGCCAAAGTACTACACTCACCGGCATAATTAGCGGAACGTTTTCATTTTTTATTATTTTTTTATTATATGGTATTGCTATTGCTATGACGATCTTTTTATTCAAAAGAACCTTCAATTTGGACTTGCATGTTGAAGAAACATTTGGTTTTCCTAAGCGATTAGAGGTAAATTAGGCCCAGTTTTGATTTTACAAAGATTTTGCCCTTTTGTGTTTTTGATCGGAACTTTGTTTTATTTAATTACTGGTGATTTGGCCTTAATGTATTCATTGTATTTGGAGAATAAACATTATTTAGAGGCTGTAAGAAGTAATTTACCTGTGGCAAAAGCTACGAGGGATGTCACAGTGATCGATGAAAGTCAAACCTATCGTGCAGTAAGTTAAGCACTGGGTGTTTCGATATCAGTCATTCCTCGCAATGTCCATCGGTACAAGCAGACAGGATGTTTCGTTAGAAGATGAGGATAATGCAGAAATCAAGGAAAAAGCGCCGCTGTTAATTGGTTAATGACAGTTCAAACCGGTTAAGGCTTTGAAAAATTGGCGCAATGCTGCTATTCGGACCTGTAACATCCTGAAAGTGGTCCGTATTTTGCTTGTGAGTACGCGGAAAGAAAGACGACGTCTCATTGAAGGTAATCTGATGTCTAACGCCACTGCTGAATGTCCAAAACGTGCTGTAGGTCATCGCGTAGTGAAATTAGGTTTTGCTCAATAACACCGAGATTGGACTAAGGAGTTAGAAAGAGATTTTTTCTCAGAGGCAAGCTGTTTTTTGATATACATTTTTTGGATGGGAGGCATAGAATATGGATACGTCAAGGAAATCGCTTTGAACAGTCAAATTTTACAGGAATGTGCCTTATACCGGAGGCTCCAGTAATGGTTTGGGGTGTCATTTGTTTTGAAGCGCACACGGAGTTAGGCATTATTGAAGGAGGCTTACTGGCTGCTTATTTTTGCAGGATAGACATCCCAGAACCTCATGCGATGCCACTTGACGAATTATCAGACAAGAAAAAAAAAATATGCACGATTATGTGTGACCGGACTGTGTATTCGTAGTCCGCAATTTCATATAAGATGTTATAATAACCCACCAGGGTGGGTCAACGTGGACCTCGGACATGAGTCCAATAGAATATGACTTGGCCTTGACGGGAAATAGGGTTAGAGAACAAAATCCAGGCACCCAGAAACATCAGAGGATTAAAAAATGTTTTATGGGAGTATGGGGACAATTTGCCTAAAGAAAAGATAATGGATAAAAAAATTGGATGGAAAAACATGTCATAATACTGATAAGGACCCTAGCAGTATAGAAACGGTGATAAAACAAACAAAAAAGTAAAATAAATAGCAAATTAATTATTCCAAAAAATATGCGCCGAAAATTACAAAACGGACATTTTAACAAATTAAAGATTTAAATTGCCAAATTCTATTAAATGATTATTGTTTATTTGTCCTTTTAATGCATTTAACCCTAATTATAAAATATTTAAACAAAAACATTAATGTACAGTACAAAATTATGGAAAAAACACGGTTTTTTGTTGCGTTCCGCTAATTATGCCGGTGAGTGTATTTTCCGAAGTTATACTTTTGACTGATGCTTAGCTACGACTACGAAGGTTAACTTAAGTATCATCACTAGTCGAGGCTCTTTTAATTCACCTTTACGCCTTTACATGTTAAGGTATGTGTGCCGAAGACGGTCTTCCGCGTCTACATTAAACAATTGCAGCCCAAAGTTGCTCGTATATCCTAGACGTACCTATAATACATACGTTATAATAACAATACGGGAGTGATTGGACTGTTACGCAAACTGTTGACTCTCTGTTTGACGAAGAACCGCACACTTAAAGTAAGGTATATCAAAATCGTTAGTAATGATGCGGAACCATTTCAGGCGCAATGAGATAGTACTATTTCTGTTAGTTCTCGTCGTGTTGATCGCTTTCGTCTGTGTCCTGTTGCATTATACAGGACATGCAAATGTCCGCTCACTTGCCAATACGTGCACCAAGGCACGTACGCATATTTAATACTGAACAGGGGAAAATTGTAACACACGAGTACCTGCATTTAATATTTCTATAATAATGGACATGCGCCACGGCTGGACGAGAAGCCAAGCATTTAATTATAATGTTCTTCGTGTTGCTAAATAGCAACCCAAAAATCATTTAAATAACTCATAATATTATGTTTTTCTACTCATTATCGTGTAAACAAACACTGAAAATGGACGGGTTCTTAGCTCACATACCAAAACTTATCACTCTCCGATCATCAAACTAATCGGATGCCAGAAGCCTTGAACGGCGACGCTAGAGCAGACTCCGTCAGTGAGATGAACAAAACATGTGTGTTTAATTACTCTTTTCTTGGCAAAAACAAATTAGTTTTGAGTAAATTTTTGCGCACTATTTAAACGTAAGGCCTACTCATAATTACTCTAATTAAAGCAAAATTATTTATCTATACTAATATTATAAAGAGGTAGAATTTGTTTGTTTGTTTGTTTGTTTGTTTGTATGTAGGAGGTAATCTCCGAAACTACTCATCCGATTTCAAAAATTCTTTCACCAATAGGAAGCTACGTTATCCTTGAGTGCTATAGGCTATATTTTAGGATAAAAAATGTAAATTTACGCGAGCGAAGCCGCAGGCAAAAGCTAGTTTCAAATAAATTAACATGAGTACCTAAATGTAATCCCGCCAAGTACCCAGGTAAAATGGACTCCTTCTAGAACTATGGTAGATACGTTTTGTTGAGTAAATTACAACTGTACATGTACCCGGGTTGTACTTATATTTTATTCATAACACAATAGACTTGGCTGCGATTATAAAAGCTTTAATAATGTGATTTACACTGCACAAGTATTCGCTATAGCTTTGCCTGATGCTAAACTCCCTAAGCCACGTCAGTCTCTCTCTTTCATTCTCATTGCTAAATCAGCCAGTTCTCGATTGCCTTAAGTCTATAAAACGGTTTGAAAAATCATATTTTATTATTTTATAAAAGACTAACTATGCCCGCACGGATTTGTCCGCGTTAAAGTATTACATACACCACCCTTTTACAAACCCCTCGGCTATTCCCGAATCACGCACGCCTCTTTGTTTTAAATCATTAAAAGCTATTTTTCTTAATTTAAAAATTGACGCGTGTGTAAAGCAGAAAGAGAATGAGAGAGCATGTCTAGCTGGAGGATAAGTCTTATTTATTAACGCTGGCTAAAAAGAAGAGAAAACTTGAATTCGTCATTTAAATTATATTTATTTAGTCCAGGACGGACAAAGTGCTATTCTCATTAGCAGTCCGGAGTCTGGACTTGTGCCTGGTTGACGGCAAAAGGCTCGCCTCTTATTACATGGGACTTAAACATAACAACGGGTGCACTATACACCTCTGCCCAACCCGCCGCGCCGGGGAACAAGGGCGTGATGTTATGTTTTTTCATAACCCATGCATATTATAAAATTAAACATGAGCATACTCAATTTTAATGAACAATATAAATTTTAATATCGTTTAGCTGTGGTGCGCGGCAGCAATGAACCGGTAAACATTTTTCTTGGAATGATTTCCTATCTAAACTTGTGCCAGAAAACGCGAGAAACCGGAAAATAATATGAGACGGCAACAGAGCGTCACGCTCACTGTACATAAATAGCTTCATTTGGCGTTAGGCGCCAACGCCTGCGCGCGCTCACCGCTTGATTGATGGCAGCCACCGCTGCGCTGTCGCCGCTGCCACCGCAACAGACCACTTCTACACGAAGATGACTTCATAATACTCAGTACGGGCATATGCCGCACTTATCTTAGGGTCTCCCCACACTTATCGACACGGAATCGGCCTAAGCCGGACGGAAAAAGCTTGTCTCTACGGGCATAAGAGTGTAACCGACGACGTTCACATCGGCTCTGAAGGCCGCGGCCACGCCGAGCCGAGGCGAACGACTTCGATAAACCTATTCCGTTTCGATAAATGTGGGGAGACCCTAAGGGTACCTTTCCATCAGAGATGTGCTATGCAACGTTGCTATGGATGCGTTTGATATCCACCAATCATATTCATTGATCCACATAGCATAGCACTGGTGGAAACTGATTCAAGTAAGCTGCGTTTTTTATATGGAAGGATGCTTGTTGTAGATGCATGCTATGGATGCGCGCTATGGATGGTCGTGAGTGGTGTAGCTATCTGCAGAGCAGTGTACCTACAGTAGGCGCGCGTTTGTAGCCGAGCACATCTTACTCGCTCCGCTACATAGCTTAGCATCAGTGGAAACGGTCACATAGTTTCGTAGCTTAGCTTTTACATTATCGCAGCATAGCTGCGTAGCACATCTCTGGTGGAAAGACACCCTTACTCTGTGGTTCGGATACACCGCGCTACGGCGGTACACTTCTTGTTAGTTTCAGCAACGCTATTTTGCTACTGCTGACTTGTGGACCCGGGACCGTTTTATGTATCTATCAGCCCCTCTTTGCATTTCGCCACACTGATTACTCAGCTACGAGTCTAATAATTATGAAGCAGTTGCTGCAAGGCATTAATATCTTCTTCCGTTGCGAGAATACCTCGCCATTTGTATCGTTTTTTTTTCAAAGAGCCAACCAACAATCTGGTTTTAAAAAAACCGAATATTAAGTGTTTTTATTCTAAATATCGAATTTATATGTAGAATATATAACTTCCTATAATTTCATTCCAACCATCATCGAGGAGAAAAATAAAATACTTTTTCATTTGTCATAATAATATTTGACGCAACCAGCTAAAGCCGACCCACCAACCAACCGAACAAGACTTTAATTTTAACAGAAGACTATCAAAAAAGAGTAATAATAATATTTGAATCTTATTAAATGTTTTGTGTTCGATGAATGTTCGCTCTGCTGGTCATAGACGCCATATCAATTATTGATGATATAAGTATCACGTGGGAACGCTGGGTGCGGACGAGATAACTACGAGTGTATCCAAAATTATCGTTATGTACCAACCCTCACAGGAAAAGAAGTGATGTTACTCGTGTCGCGATCGCAAACGTGCAGCTGTACGCGTGACCTTCTGGGTTCGATGCCCAGATCAGGAACAGCGTTGTTATGTTTTTCCGTAATGTAGCATCGTGTAGCTCGTAATGTAGCATCGTGTAGCTCGTAACGTAATGTAGCATCGTGTAGCTCGTAACGTAATGTAGCATCGTGTAGCTCGTAACGTAATGTAGCATCGTGTAGCTCGTAACGTAATGTAGCATCGTGTAGCTCGTAATGTAGCATCGTGTAGCTCGTAACGTAATGTAGCATCGTGTAGCTCGTAACGTAATGTAGCATCGTGTAGCTCGTAATGTAGCATCGTGTAGCTCGTAACGTAATGTAGCATCGTGTAGCTCGTAACGTAATGTAGCATCGTGTAGCTCGTAATGTAGCATCGTGTAGCTCGTAATGTAGCATCGTGTAGCTCGTAACGTAATGTAGCATCGTGTAGCTCGTAACGTAATGTAGCATCGTGTAGCTCGTAACGTAATGTAGCATCGTGTAGCTCGTAACGTAATGTAGCATCGTGTAGCTCGTAACGTAATGTAGCATCGTGTAGCTCGTAACGTAATGTAGCATCGTGTAGCTCGTAACGTAATGTAGCATCGTGTAGCTCGTAACGTAATGTAGCATCGTGTAGCTCGTAACGTAATGTAGCATCGTGTAGCTCGTAACGTAATGTAGCATCGTGTAGCTCGTAATGTAGCATCGTGTAGCTCGTAATGTAGCATCGTGTAGCTCGTAACGTAATGTAGCATCGTGTAGCTCGTAACGTAATGTAGCATCGTGTAGCTCGTAATGTAGCATCGTGTAGCTCGTAATGTAGCATCGTGTAGCTCGTAACGTAATGTAGCATCGTGTAGCTCGTAACGTAATGTAGCATCGTGTAGCTCGTAATGTAGCATCGTGTAGCTCGTAACGTAATGTAGCATCGTGTAGCTCGTAACGTAATGTAGCATCGTGTAGCTCGTAATGTAGCATCGTGTAGCTCGTAATGTAGCATCGTGTAGCTCGTAACGTAATGTAGCATCGTGTAGCTCGTAACGTAATGTAGCATCGTGTAGCTCGTAATGTAGCATCGTGTAGCTCGTAATGTAGCATCGTGTAGCTCGTAACGTAATGTAGAATCGTGTAGCTCGTAACGTAATGTAGCATCGTGTAGCTCGTAACGTAATGTAGCATCGTGTAGCTCGTAACGTAATGTAGCATCGTGTAGCTCGTAACGTAATGTAGCATCGTGTAGCTCGTAATGTAGCATCGTGTAGCTCGTAACGTAATGTAGCATCGTGTAGCTCGTAATGTAGCATCGTGTAGCTCGTAATGTAGCATCGTGTAGCTCGTAACGTAATGTAGCATCGTGTAGCTCGTAACGTAATGTAGCATCGTGTAGCTCGTAATGTAGCATCGTGTAGCTCGTAATGTAGCATCGTGTAGCTCGTAACGTAATGTAGAATCGTGTAGCTCGTAACGTAATGTAGCATCGTGTCGCTCGTAATGTAGCATCGTGTCGCTCGTAATGATTTCTGTCCCATAATAATTATCGGACAATTATTAGCAATGATTGGCTTTACCCTTATTATTTAGATTTCTGTGGCTCTACCCTATAAGGCACACAGGACTTATAAGCAGCGTCATCAGCGAAATGAAGGTGATACATTAGTGTGAGTGTCCCTCTGCCTTCCAATTATTTATTTTGTCGGTTTATTTTAATATTTATAATAGTATCGTTGATTATATCATAATGCAAGCGAAGTTAATTCAAGCACGCAGCCATTTTGAGACGAGAAAAACATTCGCGTAAATATATTGCCATCCGAGTTCTCGTCGACTTTAGTCAACAATAATCATTAAAAACACTATGTAGACCACGTTAATTCTCTTTATTATCATTTTGAACTGGGTGGCATGGCATTACCTTCCTAAGCTTGAAAATAATTATTTATTTGCTATGCGATGTTGCAATATTGACTGAAGGCATTATTTTTATACAGATATCATAATTTTGTCACATAACATCACGCCTATACTCCCCGAAGGGTTGGGCACAGGTATACTTGTAATATACATATTATAATATTATACGCTTATTTCTATTTTTTTATTTTTCTATTTGACCTAGGCCATCCAATCTCGGTATGCCGAGATCTCGATATTCCGGGATCCCACGTGATTTTCTAATCCCGCAAGAAGTGAGATTACGTGTGAGGGATCTACGAGATCTACTTTTAAGCTCTAGCGCATGAGATGGGTATGTTTTTGATTATATTGACAGTTAAAACCTACATGCATCTAATTACGCTCGTGAATACTCGTAATTTTATTTATTTATTTAAAATTGTATGTACACACAACACCTACTAAAAGGTAAGGTAGGTACTCAGAACCATAGCGTACAAAGTCACTGCTTATTTCTTAAAGATATCTCTTCCGGCAGACTTGTGACCCCGGTCACTCACATGTGCGCAAACATTCGTACATTGTACGAATGTTTGCGAATTACTTAGTATGGAAAAACTTTGCATACTTAATCATTTGCAAATGTGGTTCCACACTTGTGGGTTCGCGTATTCGTACGAATGTGAGTGACCGGGGTGAGAGGAGAATTTAGAACAAGAAATGTAGACAATAGTGTGGAAAAACAAAAGAAATAGGTAAATATACAGACACAAAGAATAAGCACAAAAATAATAAACTTAAAACTTACATTAAATGCTAAATAAAATACAATAAACATACTTATACAGAGTGTTAACGAATTCGTGTAATTCCTTCAAACCACATGATCTATTAATGGTATAGTAAACCCCGCACGGGATTTAGATTGATTAAAAATAAAAATAAACTTTTTTTTCCAATATTTTTTTTATTTCATAGAAAATTTCGATGCCCTGCATAAATGAATGAAGGCATGGCGACACCGCTGATGGGCACGACTAGCGCGATATCGCTCCACGCAGTCAGTTACTTTGGGACGTTAAAATTACTCAGATACAGAATACCATGGCTCATTTTTTGAAAACTTTTTTTTGTTTATTCTGAAAAAAACCTATACAGAATCAATCAGTATCACCAATAGTTCACGCGGTTTGAAGGAATTACACGAATTCGTTAACACCCTGTATAAAAATAAATACCTATATGTATAAATATTAAATTGCAAACAAGAGCAACTATGAGGTTAAGGAGAGATAGTGTTCTTTTACTCGTTTTTAATTGGTGTTTTCGAATATTTTGACTTTTATGAGTTTCTTTGCAAAGTTGTCAATTCAAAACTGTCAAGTGTAGTGCAGTACAAACCTTTTAATAATCAAGTTTAAATTATTATACCGTATTAAATCGTCTTTACAACACATTCACATAAAAGCAGGCTCACACAGCTCAGCATGCGGCATTTATACATGCAGGATCTCGCAAATACCGAGATCTCGATAAATCAGAAATCATCGATCATGCAAATAACGAGATTACAAATAACCTACGGGATTGGATGCCTTAGAACAAACCTATTGCCATCAACCAGCATCATAATTTTGAAACATTTAAATTATATTTGATAGTTCACAATAATTATGAAAACCCAGAAAACCACATTTCGTACGTCGTGTGGAGTCAATTTCACTTAGAAAAATAAATTAGGTATCATTTGATTTACTTAGAAGATATTCTAAATCGTAGGTATCAAAACTTACATTTTAACTCTTTGGACATCACGGCTCATCTTCCGTGCGGAAGATGTCCGGTCCTTTGGAAGGCATACACGGGGACACAGGTCCAACGTGCAGAGGCCCCTTTGAGAACATTATTATTATTTATAACTAACTTCCCAAGTAAGTGGTCAGTCGTAGGCCGGCTTTTATTATACCATTAATTAAACCAATATGTATACTTTATTTTGTATTTATTTAGTGAAAGTGTGTCGTCAACTTATCTAAATAATGCTACCAACAACAAATTATCTATGAAATTAATAAAAAATTACCTTAGTATGTATTATATCGAAGAAATATAACAATAATGATCTATTCACACCTTGTTCGCACAGTAAAAATTGTTCACTATTAATTAATTCGCCTGACCAAAATATTGATCAAATCACTTCGAAACCGCGTGTCGATCTACACATCACTCGCACCTAATATTAAACCAGAACGCGCACCCGCACATGCTCCACCCGCGTTACTACGCGATATGCTACGACAGGCGCGCGCGCAGCGTACCCGCCTGCCCGGCCCCAAAGTGGTGCGCGCGCTCCTGCTCACTCCAATGAAAGTTTCGTGCGCCGGGGTACTTCCGCACCACGAATCCGTGAAACTCGCGTCCGACTATCGATACCTTCACCGTGCCCGTGTTTAGGCCTGCTTTATCAACACACGACTTTCAACCTCCAAAGAATGACTAAAATCACGCAGGTTACCGTGGTTTTGTATACGAATAGCACTTTCTAATACCGTACTTCTTATACTATAACGTGTGTTATGTATGGTGTATCTACGAAAGTCAACAACCAGTCTAACCTTAGTACTCATATCGGTATTCCGAAGTAATGGGGTCTCAGTCGCGCAGATCAGCTACGCGGCTGTCCCATTTCAAAACCTAGTAAGGGCTTAAAACGAAATTTTGGGGTATTCCTCGAACCGCACCAACTTTGAAATGCACCAAATGAACCGCACCAAAAGTATTCCTCGTAACGCACCAACAATGAAACATAGAGAAGAGCATGAAGGATTCGTAATAAATGATATCGATAGAAGTTTTAAAATGCAACTATCCCTAATTGTTTATTTATTAAAACTACCAGGAAAGCATGCAGCATTTAGGGACCATAAAAAGAGCATCCACGGGTGACGATATTTCAGTACGTCCGGCGCACCCTGGGCAGTCAGCACCGGTACTAACTTTGCTGACTGGCTAATATTTTCACCACAGCATGAGCTATTTTTGTAAGTATAGCTCGTGCTGACACGAGAGAAGAAGAAGAAATAAACTGGAACTAGGTACTTAAGCGACTTGCCACTGAGCTCAATAATGATAAAAATATATTTAGGTTTTGAAATTGAATCATTTATTGTTTTGAAAAGTACCAGGGTGATGGAAATGAACAAAAAATAGGCGCTTAAACGATCTCACTAACCGCCATTTTCAATATCCTATCTATCGGCGGTTTGCCTTACTACAGATAGAAATTTGACATTACTTCTATGGAGCTTATGTCAAATTTCTATCTCTATTAGGTGAAACCGCCGATAGATAGGTTATTGAAAACGGCCGTAAGTGAATTTAATAAATAAACAATTAGGACAGTTGAATTTTAAAACGTCTATCGATATTATTTATTACGAATCCTTCATGTTCTTTTCTATGTTTCATCGTTAGTGCGTTACAAGGAATACTTTTGGTGCGGTTCATTTGGTGTGATTCAAAGTTGGTGCGGTTCGAGGAATACCCCGAAATTTTACAAGAAACCGCATAAACGTAAAATCAGTCATCCTTTGAAAAGTATTTATTTTAGGTAAAACTATGTGGTTGAAGTGACTTATTCCCCCTTATTACAAAATATGGTTTAAACCAAGACTAAGGTAAACCCAGGTTTAAAATATACCCATCACTTTCTTATGTCATATAACAAAAAGAGACGGGGCTATTTTAAAACTTAGGTTTTTCTTAGACCATCTTTTGTAATAAGGGGGATTAGGTTTTAAAGTGATCACGAGGCAGTGAATGGTGCACTTACTAGGTATCAATGCTTAAATATTTCTGCTTATATCGCACACCTAGATCTAAAGAGAGACAACTCAAAAAAAAATCATTTTTTAGGCGACGAAAAAAACGTATATCTGCATTTTTTGTTACTTATACGTTTTTTTCGTCTCCTGAAACATTACATTTTTTTGTGTTGTCTCTGTTTAGATCTAGGTGTGCGATATGTGAGTTTTCAACTCTGGTGTTATTTTATTTGGTAGAGACTTAGTAGCAAGACTATGCAATAAAAAGATTTTTGTAAAACGTGGCCCTTAGTAGGTTTTGAAATGGGACAGCCGTACGCATAAGCACGTCTACTATATTCTATTCCGTGGTATAAACCAGGCCAGGAGCCGCACCATATCCTTTGGAAGGCTCGCGCGTCACAAAGGAGATGGGTCCAACACGTAGAGGAACTCAACTCTAGACAACTAGCGGTTTGACATATTTATTATATAAAAGTTGTCAAAACGTCAAAATTATTTCTCATATAAAAGTTATCTGCCGAACAAAAAACCGGCACTTTCAGAATAGTATTAGTAGCGTGCTCAATTCCCTTTTCAAAGTTACTATTCTTGTGTCTAGTATAATTGAAGTATCAGAAAAAGAGAGAGGGAGAATTGAGAAATCATCTAAGTATTTTCACGCACTTAAAAATAAACAAGAAAATCTTAAAACTAAAGTACAATAACATCGCTATAAAACTACATGATAACTGGTAACCCGATTATCGTTATAACATTAGAATATCCTTAGAACCACATGATCTATTACTGTTATACGAGTAGATTAAACCGCACAGGATTTAAATTGATTAATAATAAAAAAATAAAAACTTTTTTTGCGGTAGATTTAAGTGATCGTATCTTAACCACCTAATAAGGTTTCAATAAAAAAGTAAGCAAATAGAATTTAGGCAAAAATTTTTTTTTATGTAATAGAACATTTCGATGATAAAACATTACGGCGATATATCGCTCCGCACAGTCAGTTAACTCAAGGCGCTAAAATTATGCTCAGAAACAGAACAGGTTTTTTTTTTAACATAATAATTCTTCTTTAATCTGAAAATAACCCATGCAGGGTTAATCGGTGTCACCAGTAGATTACGCGATTTGAAGGAATTAGGGTAAGTGCTCCAGTGAATAAACACACCCCAGTGAGTGAATAAAACGCAGTTTTTTTCCAAAAAATAAGAAATTAAGATATTCCTATCCAACGCAGTATTTTTTTTCGTAATTGCAACTCGTTTTTCTATTGATGTGGCAAAACTCATTTTTCATGACTGGCTGTTCGATTCAAAATGGGGATCGTTTTAAGTTGTATTTGTTGTGTAAGGGCCTGTCCACGTGTCCACGTTACGACGCGCGTTAGTCGCCGTCTATGTGCTCCGATGCTTTAAAACCATACCTTACTGTTTCTCTTATTAAAATTCAGGATCTACATGGTCAACGATAAATCTAACAATGATCCTGACGTGCATTTTTACGATACGGTAACGTAAATTTTCACGTTACGTCAACGCACCGTGCCACGTAACCGCACCGTTCCACTTTGACGACGTCGTGACGTGGAGATGTGGACAAGCCGTAACTCTATTTGTTTGGGCAAGAATTTAAGACTGTGTTATGATACGACATTGTAGCCGTAATTGAAGTAACTACACGAATTCGTTTACTAAGCATATAAACTAATATTTCATCTGCCTAGCCTTTTCCCAACTATGTTGGGGTCGGCTTCCAGTCGAACCTGATGCAGCTGAATATCAGTATTTTACATCGAGCGACTGCCTATCAGACCTCCACAACCCAGTAACTGGGTAATACGATACTCTTGGTAAGACTGGTTGTCAGACTTTCTGGCTTCTGACCAACAGTAACGACTGTCAAAGATCTACAAATGACAGCCGGGACCAACGGCTTTACGTGCTTTCCGAGGCACGGAGGAAACTCGCTATGGTAAATGGTCACCCATCCACAGACCAACCTCGGCAAGCGTGGCTTAACCCGGAAGATCGGTCTATGCGGCTGTAATTATTTAGCCACGAGCTCCTCCTCCATAACTAATATTTATATTATTTTTTTTTACTACATATTTTCATCAGTTTGTTTTTTCCACATTACATAGTAATATAAATATTGCTACAATTTTGTTTTGGCTTTGACAACATTAATTAGATACCGAAGTTCTGACGAAGTTCGGTTTTACCGAATTTTGGTCCATCCCTAATCGTGACACCACTTCTCGGGCTCGTTTTAATAGACTTCCCATAGTTGAATTATCAAATTATAATTATTGACCGTAATAAACAGCAGCCCGTACGGTGTTTTCCAGGCATAGATTAGATCACGCACGACCTTTCCACTCGTGGGTGTCGTCAAAAGCGACTAACAAAGTGATAAGTAAAGTCAATAGGATGGGCACCAACATTCTCCTGCCTGGTAATTTAATAAGGCTGTAAGAATAGGGAACCGACACGGGAATAGATAGGTCTCTTCATGGTTTATTAAAATAAAAGCGCTGACAAGAAAACGGCGCGGCGTAATAAACTACACTACTAAACAGTGAGTCGCCGCTGACTGACTTTAATGAGCCCCACCACAGGTGAAAGGAAGCACTCCCGGTAGAGCCGCTTATAGATTGGGTTTTAGCCATTGGGATAATCTAAATCTTGAAATTTTGAACTGGTTTCCACTAGTAGCTACCTACGTAGTTCTGCCCGCCCTTTCTTACCGGCCATGCTACTAAGGCAAGCCGCAGTGCACTCGTGAGAGAAACCCCACAGGGGTAGTAAATCAACAAAGCAAGCCGGACAGGACCCTCATGACTGATTAGTATTATTATCTATTAATTGTCGAAAGTAATATCACCATTACTGGCAGAGGTTAACCAATGCACTCTTGGTAGTCTTGGTTACAACTTATTGTAGCACATTTTAAATATCCAAAGGCACTGTGAGCCTCATTGCAAGACTGCTTTTTCAACATCCCGCGCCCGTTCATAGAACAAATGGCTATCAGGAATGGTATATCGTCGATGCCCCATATTTTTATACTTAATAACCGTTAAATTTATAGAGACCTAATAAACCGAGGGTTCGCCTCCCGCTGTGTAACAATTATAATTTGATTTATTTATTTGTTCTGTGTGTTATCCAGCTGATCGCGTGTGAAAGGGCGCCGCGCAGCGCGCATTGAACATGAACACAAGTAACGCTTCATTACAAATGGTTCAAATTGAACCTATGCATATAGCTGTATCTTCTATTTCTATTAAAAAATGGCTAGTATTTAAACGATCGAATATAAATTCAAAGTAAGGGTGTCAAAAATACTGATTATGGCGTATTGAAATACTAAGTGGGCGAAAGACTGAGGGCGAACACAAATATTGAAAACGGCGACTTAAAAATACGAATTTGAGGTACAAGTTATTCAGAACGATCAGTATAATAATTCTTAAGAGAACAAATTTCACTCACATTATTGTTGTATGTTTGTAAGGTTGTTTGGGTTTCCAAAGGAGCGTCGACGGAGCCCCGCTGTGCGGGGCTCCTATTTCTGTCTGCAGGGTTTAAAGTAGGACAGTTGGGGCTCAATGGGACAAGGGGTACAGTGGAACGCCGTCAATATTTATTCAAATTACAAACGAATTCCCGCGCTTTCACTTCGTCCAATTACAATTTAACGCTTCTATTGCCACCTGATGGCGCAGTGCAATATGACCGGCGTGCGACAACAACGTTTTGAGACGGTAAAAATTGTTTTGAGGAGTAAAAAATTAAAATTTTGTGCAGGAGAACTTTCGATTTCACTAAATAAGTAGGTACTTAAAGAAGGAATGTGTTTTTTTTTTTTTATAAATCTTTGTCATTTCAGCAATTAATTGAAGTAAAGTGTTCAATGGAAAACACAACCTAACAATTTCAAGTCCATGTTTGAAATTTTCGAGATCCTATGGGGTACAGTGGGACGGGGTTCTAAATGAAATGAAATGAAATGAAATGAAATGAAATGAAATGAAATTTATTCCACTTAAAATAGAGTACATTATGGTGTTGGGTGGTTTCAATAGTTCTTCTATTTTGCCACAAAGTAGCATGTGAAAATTTTAAAATGTATCAACATCAATGATTAATATCAACAACATTAATGTTGATTACAAATACAATGAAAAAAATAACAATGTCACAAATAATGCTAGAATAATTCATTTACCGCATAATATGATTTGTCTAGAAGCCAGTTTTTAAGGCTTTTCTTAAACTGTACTAGTGGAAGTTCTTTAATTGGTTCTGGTATTTTATTAAATATCTGGATACACATGGCATAACAATTCTTCTGATACAATGTAGTCCTTGGTTTCGACTCTAGTACTAGCCTTTTACGATTTCTTGTATTTCGAGGAAACTTATCTTTAGCCTTGATAAATAAGCTTGGATTAATTCTGACAAATGTTCCTATTTCATAAATGTACATACTCGCCAACGTTAATATTCCCATTTTTTTAAAATAAGGCTTACAGGATTCCTCTGGAGGTATTCCGACTATAGCTCTGATACAACGCTTTTGAGACAAGAAAACTCTGTTAACTTCTGTAGAATTCCCCCACAGTATCAGGCCATATCTTAACACAGAACTCACGTATCCATGGTAAGCCAACAGAGTTGTTCTCAGAGAGGAAGTTTTTCGTAATCTGTTCAGTACATAGACGAATTTATTTAGTTTACTGCATGTTACATCAACTTGTTGCTTCCAGTCATTGTGCTTATCTAAAGTTATTCCTAAAAATTTTATATAATCCGTTTCATTAATTCTGATGTCATTATGTATAATATTTCTACTAACAGTTGCTGATTTTTTACTTTGAAATTGTATGTAATTAGTTTTATTTAGATTTACATTGAGATTATTAGATTCTAGCCATTGCATTATATATAAAATCGTCTTATTTATTTCATCTTCATAATTAGTTAATTCATTAAATGTCAATATTACCGAAATATCATCTGCAAATAAAATACTTGTATAATTTGTTATGTCAGGGAGATCATTAATGTAAAGCAAGAATAACAGTGGCCCTAGCACGCTTCCCTGCGGTACTCCACAATTATTTACTTTAAACGGTGACCGGCATTGTGTTTTTGTGGCATTTTTATCTATACTAGATGTTTCTACACACTGGAGTCGATTTAATAAGTATGATTCCAGCCATGTAAGTGCTAGTCCTCGTATTCCATAGTCTTGTAGTTTTTGCAATAAAAGTTTATGAGACACAAAGTCAAAAGCTTTTGACATATCAAAGAAAATAACCACTGTGGGTATTTTCTTATCTACATTTGAGATCACATTATGAATTAGAGTAAAAGCAGCCAACGTGGTAGATTTTCCTTTTTGGAACCCATTCTGTTCTGGTTTTATTATGTTGTATTTGTTTAGATATGTTGACATTCTGTTATGCATTGCTTTTTCGAAGACTTTAGATAGTATAGGGATTAGAGTTATCGGTCTGTAATTTGTCATGTCGGTTTTGTCACCTTTTTTGTAAATTGGCTTTATTACAGATTTCTTTAAGCTTTCTGGAAATAGTCCGTTTTCAAAAGACGAATTTATTAGGTAAGTTAGAACAGGAGAAATAACATGGGCACATTTTTTTAATATGGCGGTGGCAATTCCATCATATCCAACCGATTTGCTGTTTCTGAGCGACAATATGATTTTTTGCACTTCCAGAATACTTAGTGGCCTGAGAAAAAAACTGTTTGGAATCGACGCCTTATTAGTATTTTTAATATCTTTGGACTGTTTCGTGAGGTTAATATAAAAATCATTAAAATGATGAGCAATCTGATTTGGCTGGTTTATAATTCTACTACCAATTTTGATTTCAGGAATGCAATCCATTAAATTTTTATTACTGTGTTCATTTATAACAGACCAAGCTGCTCTACATCTATTTTGTGATTCCGATATGAATTTATGGTTGCTTATTTTTTGCGATTGAGACAGACAACGCGTTAATATGCTCGAGTATTTTTTATACTGAGCTTTACTTTCCTTAGTTTTATATTTGTAGTATTTGTATCGCAAGACCCTTTTGGTGTTGCAGCTGCGACGTAATCCTTTTGAGATCCATTTAAGATCACGTTTTTTAAAGTTAACTTTGTGTCTTAGGATAGGAAAACACAAGTTATAGTATAGAAGAAAATCCTCATGAAAGCTATTGAATGCTATATTAGTGTTTGGCTCGGAGTATATTTCGTTAAAGCTAAGACTACTAATGCAATTTACAAACTTAGAGACATTATCAGAATCATAGTCTCGTCTTGTAATAAAAAAAATGTCGGTTTGTTTTAATACAGCCTTAACTGGTATATTTAACATTTGCGCTGTTTCATGGTCTGATAATCCTAATCTTAAAATCTCACTCTGGGATTTATGTATAGAACTTCCTATAATGTGATCAATACACGACTGCTGTCTTGTCGGCTCAGTTATATAAAATCTTAAGTTATAAGTATTAACTATATCTATCAGCTGTTGTACTATTTTCGTGTTTTTAAGGGTATTAATATTTAAATCTCCTAATAGAATTATTTTCTTTTTATTAGCAGCGGAAAGTTTGAATAGCAGAAGATCAAGACATTTAAAAAATATGTCGGTATTTGATTGTGGCGTGCGGTAAATGCATATTATTATAAGTTTATGGTCGATGACCTCGATGCCACAGCATTCAAAAACCTCTCTGCAAGCAAATGTTTTTACAAATCCGATATCTTTATATTTAACGCCTTTTTCAGTGTAAATACACACCCCGCCTCTAGATTTATCCCTGCAATAGTAAGAGCTTAATTCATAACCATTGAGTTTGACAGTGCTTTCATTTCCTTTTTTGATAAATGTTTCCGTAAAACAAAGAATGGTGGGTAGCTTTTTAATCAAGTTTAGGTTACTTAGTGTTACTTCTAGCAAGTCTTTCTTTGACATAAGGCCGGCAATATTTTGATGGAAAACTCTAAGTAAAGCATTACTCTCTTTGGGAACGAAAAAACTTTGGCGAGTCTGTATTTGAGAGTTCTGAATTTAATTGTGTATTCACAGATGTGTTTTTAAAATTGTCGGAACTAATTTTATCTGTATGGATATAATAGGACTTAAGATTATCAAAAATATTTGTCATGCCATAGTTATTCAGTACGCCACTGCGCTTAAAGAACATTGTATCATCGTATTTCAGATTATAATTTGAGTCAAATAGCAATACATAGTCATGTATAGATATGTCACGGTACAATAAATTGCCAAAATATTCAATTCTGGAGTTAAACATAAAAGAATAGCCATTAAATTTATACGTAGGTAAACATAATATAATATTTGTGTGTTGTGAAGTTATTAATATGTCACGAATATTATTTGATAATTCAAAGTAGTTGACGGTATTTATAAAATCTTCTTCGCCTATAAAAATTAAACAATAGTCATTTTTGGTGTAGTTTAACAGTTTGTGATCCAAGTTCCTAATCTGCTGTATAATCCCACAATTTGTTGAGATGTAGTGACAGATATTAAAAGTCGGGAAGGTGTCTTCTGCTATGGATAGAATTCTGTTTGTCCTGTTGCTACTCAAGATACAAAGTTTACGCTTATTCACATTCTCAGATTCCATCTGATCGTGTTTAGTAGTGTCACACGATTTGGCTTCCGGGGTATTTAGTAAGGGTATATTATTATTTATTTTCAGTGCTTCTCTTGAAGGGGTATGATCGAGATTGAAACTCGTATGAGGCTGTGAATTTCTACGTGGGGTCAAACGCTTGTTTCTATTGTTTGGAGTTCCTAAGTCGCTAGTAATTCTTTTTGTCACTTTTTTAAGCAAGGTGTGTTTGTGGTTCATGTCTTCGATTGTGTTTTTTAATTGAGTGTTTTCTAGTGATAACTGATTTATCTCTCCGTGGGCCGAGGACAACTCGGATTTTAGTTGTTCTATTTGGCGTTTCAAGCATTGTATCTCATCTCCATCTTCATCGCTTGATAATAATATGTTTTCATTCGATAGGCTGTGCGTGGCGCCATCTAGTGTCGAACTTGTGGAACTGCAGTTGTCTATTGACGTTGTTGATTGCGAACGATTTTGTGTTCTACGGAAAGTGATGTTTTCAAAGAAGTTCATCTTGATAAATTGTTTTTGTAATTTTTATATTCTTTTAAGATTTAAAAATAAGTTGTGTGTGCGTACCGCGGTCTCGAACCCTCGGCTAGGCGGTGTTCAAG
Source organism: Amphipyra tragopoginis (assembly GCA_905220435.1). Classification (NCBI taxonomy): domain Eukaryota; kingdom Metazoa; phylum Arthropoda; class Insecta; order Lepidoptera; family Noctuidae; genus Amphipyra; species Amphipyra tragopoginis. The sequence continues at coordinate 46,402 of HG992003.1, read as the reverse complement.
TATTTCAAAGCGGATACTTAATCTTCAGCGCTGTCTGTGAGTTACAGTAAATGTCGAAATATGTGATTGCCTGTTGAATAGTATGACGTTGGTATCTACCGTACTGTCTTAATGGGTTCAAAGTTCAAGTCTTTGTTTGCGAGCAGCTGATAGTTAGTCGTTATATTTTGAATATTTTCTCGGTTTACACAAATTCTATCGATTTATCTGGTTGTTTTGAAGATATTCTGGATAATACTGATTTATGTAAACACTTTCTTACTGGTTTTTGTGTGCACATAATCACTTTAACACCAATAAAGTCAATGTTTTGACATTGTTTTATGCACATTTACACCTTGTTTTTTATCACGTGTATTTAGACAAATTGTCAATGTATTCACTTGATAATGATATCACTTAATTATTGTGGTGTCCTTTCTCAAAGAACTATACTTTTATGAAAATATTTGCACTTATTACTTTTATATAATTTTTTTAACACGGAGCTAGTGTTAGTACGGACTCGCGCCGCTCGCGCCGCGAACACTATGGAACAGTGTTCCAGTGTGCCCCATACAGTTCCATTGTATCAGACTGATCTTATTTGAATTTGTTACAGGTTTTGACGTTACAATGGTGAGAAATCGAAAGAGAAAAACTGATAGGGTCTTGCACAGTGCAGCTAATATGCGTGAGGCTGTAAAACTGGTAGAAGACGGTATGAGTTTGCGAGATGCTGCAAGGTCAAAAAATGTTAAATGCACTACTTTACATCGATATGTTCAAAAAAATAAAACAGCAGAGGCCGGAGCAGAAATATCTATGATACCTAACTATGCAGTCTGAAAAAGATTTTCGAATGAACTAGAAGACGCATTAGAACAATATTTCGTGACTTGTTCGAAAATGTGCTATGGTCTCGACACTGTGGAAACAAGACACTTAGCTTATGAGATGGCAAAGTTCTATAACCTAAAATTCCAAAAGCTTGGGAAGAGTGGAAAATGGCTGGCATTGATTGGCTTTACGGCTTCAGGAAGCGACACCCCAAAATAAGACTTCGTAAGCCGGAGGCATGCAGCTTATCAAGGGCAACGTCTTTTAACAGACACAACGTGTAAACGTTTTTTGACAATTTATTTACTATTCTGCAAAGGTACCCTAGTTTTGGAGATGGCACAAGGGTTTTCAGTTTAGACGAAACTGGAACAACCACAGTTCAAAAGCCAAAGAAAGTATTTGCGTCAAAATCATCAAAGCAGCTAAACAAAGTCACCAGTGCTGAGAGAGGCACTTTAGATACCACCTGTTGCATGGTTTCAGCCAGTGGAACTGCCTTACCACCAGCAATGGTGTTTCCGCGAAAGAATTTTAAGAGTCACATGCTTAGCACCCCCAGGCACCTTAGGTCTTGCTCAACCTACTGGCTGGATGACAGGTGAATTGTTTGCAGATGTTATGAAGCATTTTGTCAAAATGACGTCTTCTACGAAAGACAATCCAACTCCTGTGATCCTGGATAACCATGAAAGCCACTTAGCTCCGGAAGTCTTAAACATTGCGAAGGAAAATGGAGTGCATCTTCTTACAATACCTCCGCGCACAAGTCATAAGTTACAAGCGCTAGATGTTTCGGTATATGGCCCATTCCAAAAGAACTATAACGCTGCTGCAGATTCATGGATGATTCGACACCCAGGACAGACTTTGAGCATTTATAATGTGGCTGAACTTGTAGGACAGGCGTTTGAAAACGCTATGACACCAACTAATATTAAATCTGGTTTTAAAAAGACCGGAATTTGTCCGTTTGATCGTGACGTTTTCACAGAAGATGATTTCCTTACAAGCGAAGTAACTAACAGGCCAATAACAGATGAAGAACCAGAAATGCAATCCAGGGATCTTACGACACCTACTATCGAAAATCGAGAACCTTTAACCTCAAATGCTGCACTTCAAGAAAATGACAATCCGCAACCTTCTACCTCAAGAGCTGCTCTCCAAGAAGTTGGAAATCAGCTAAAAAGTCCTTTGGAATTCAGGAACTACCCTAGAGCTGCGCCAAGAAATACAACGAGCAAAAGAAAAAAAGGTAAAAGCTTGATTTTGACAGACACGCCTATCAAAAATGAAATAGAAGAACGTGCACAAGAAAGAGAGAAGAGAAAGAAACCAAAGAAGAGTGAAAAAAAAGATAACAATATAAAGAGAATAAAGACTGAGAAAGTGACCAAAGCATTATTTTCAAGTTCAATTGCTATTTCAGATGATGAAATATCTTCAAATGTATCCAGTGATGAAGATAATGACCTACCATTGTCTATTTTCAAAACTGCAAAATCTAAGTACTTTGTCGTGGTAAAATTTAGCCAGAAAAAGCAAGCACTTTATTTTGTTGGTCAAATATTGACAGATGTAGACGAAAACAATGAATATGATATTACTTATATGCGTCGGAGTGCGAAAATTGACAACAGCTTCTATTTTCCACTAGAACCAGATTTAGCGACGGTATCAATTCTGGTTATACAGGGTGTAAACGAATTCGTGTAATTCCTTCAAACCACATGATCTATTAATGGTATAGATTAACCTCGCACGGGATTTGGATTGATTAAAAATAAAAATAAACTTTTTTTTTCCAATTTTTTTTTTATGTGCTACATATTTTCGATGCCATCCACAAATGAATGAAGGCACGGCGTCACAGCTGACGGGCACGACTAGCGCGATATCGCTCCACGCAGTCAGTTAACTCGAGGCGCTAAAATTACTCAGATACAGAATACCATGTTTCACTTTTTGAAAACTTTTTTTTGTTGTTTCTGAAAAAAACCCATGCAGGGTCAATCTGTGTCACCAGTAGATCACGCCTGATCACGCCGTTTGAAGTAATTACACGAATTCGTTTACACCCTGTAGAGCTAGTGTTGCCAAATCCAAGTTTGGCAGGCAAGACTAAGCGCCAAAGTAATATATGTATATTCTTTCCCTAAATATATACTAAGCAAATATAAGCTTGGTTAATATTTAATTTTCGTGTGTTTTTCTTATATAATTTGATTTAAAATTCTTGTACCAATGTACCCCAGACGCAGTCCCATAGTACCCCAGACCTGGGGCACATCGGAACAAGCGAAGTGTTGTGCAAAAATAAAAAATAAAAATTTAAGGTAAATTTTTGATCTCCTTTTTGTTGTCAATTGGTAGTTTAAGAATTGTTTTATATGTTCAAAACAAATAATATAAAAAATAAAGCAAATTCTGATTTTTAAACAAAAATGACTTTTTCGTTCTATTGTACCCCAACTGTCCCTAACCTAACACGAAGTGGATGACGGGGGCTTCGTTCGCTCGCTTCGCTCGCTCACTCTAGCCCCCGTCATCCCCTTCGAACCTAACCTATCCGTGTCGAGATAAGGAAATGGATATTTTCGTCCACTCAGTATTTTTTTCGCCCAAGTTAGTATGTTAATGCCGCTCGGTTTAGTATTACAGTTAATCTCATTAATAGTCTTCCATATATTATTTATTCGCCCGATTAATAATTCCCCTTAAAAAATATCTATAAAAGAATAAAAAATTTATCAAATAAATTATATGATAAAAAGTTAAAAATAATTTTGAACACCTGAAAACTCCTTGCTAGTTTCCAGGAATACACATTACAACAAAAAACAGCACAGGACACCACTGACAAAGAAGTTCTTTTACATACACTTTTTTGTCAAGCCGTAAATACACGTCGTATGGCATAGCGTGACATAAGTATGTTCCCCCTACAACAGCTCCATTTTTACTTAACTGGCAACATTAAGTGAAGCGTCAAGTCGAGTCGAGCAAACGAGCAAAAAGTTAGCGTTGTTGTTCATGAGCAGTGTTGCCAAATTGGTGTTCTTTTTCGCAATTCTGAGTAAAAATTTTGCTCCTGGTGAAATTATGGGGAAATGAAATGTTTGTAGGAAAATAATCCCAATCAGGCAACGCTGCAACAAGAATTCATTAACAATATTTTTTAATGACATTTAACGTTATGCTGAGCCAATGGTATAATAATTTTGTTTTACAGAGGGAGAGGCCCTCAAATGTTTACTCGTGGAGTAGGAAATGTTGGAATAAAACCATTTGTAGAGAAATGTGTACACAGATTTCAACAAAGCCAAAGGACTAACTAAAGACTGAAGAATGACTGGTGAAGAAGTGACTAAAGAATGAAGCTCCTGCCTTAATAAAACCAATCGTATTTGACCGTAATCGCGTTTTTCTGCCTGCGCCAAGTCCTTCGCACGAGCGTTTCCGCGATTATCTTAGACGAATCTAATTTTGCTATCCAATGAGGATCGCTCGCGCACTTCCTTAATGGTACGATTTTCCGTGCGCTGACGTGACCTTAGACTTGGAGCTAAAGACTATTGACAATTGTTATCAATAAGACTGGGAGTCTACACATGTTAGGTCTACTTATCCTACTTTTATAATAATAAATAAAAAATAATAAATATACTAACTTTTTAACCGACTTCAAAAAGGAGGAGGTTCTCAATTCGGTTGTATTTTTTTTTTTTTTTTTTTTATGTGTGTTACCTCATATCTCCGTCATTTATAAACCGATTTGAAAAATTCTTTCTTTGTTCGAAAGGGTATACTTCCCGATTGGTCCCATATAAATTTTGTTACGATTAGATCATGAACTTCAGAGATATGGAACGGAACTCCTCATCGGATCAAAGCAAAATTCTCAAATTACTAATATTGCTTTGTTTATATTTGTTGTTGGGAACTGACTACTGGAAAAGAGTAGGGGGTGCGTGTCCCCCCTCCCCCCTAGGGAATGTTTTCATTATATCGTGTAAGGTATCATTTGAAAGGGCTTTTTATGCCCGACTACGTCAAAGCTAAAAAGAAGGGTTATGAAGAGGAGGGGGTTAAATTTATGACACTAAAAAGTATTTAATAAAAAATAAACTTAAAAAAAAAGTAAAAACCGACTTCAAAGAAAAACTAAAAGGAGTAAAATAATTACCATAATATAAAATTAACAGTTTCAGAAGTCGGTGCAACTCTACACTGAAACAAATAGAAGTCACCGACTTCTGAAACTGTTAATTTTATATTATGGTAATTATTTTACTCCTTTTAGTTTTTCTTTGAAGTCGGTTTTTACTTTTTTTTTAAGTTTATTTTTTTATAATAGCAATGTGAAAAGTGATCGTGTCGTGTTATTTCTATACCGCTACAGTTGATTTTAGTTCAGTAGGTAAAAGAAACAAAAATGTGCCAAGAACTTTAAAATGTCACGTTTACGTTAAATTTTTACACAATTTAATTTTCCAATTTTGCTTAAAAATACGCACCCGTAGTGGCAATGTGCTCAATTTTTTTTTGCTTTTTCGTAATACTTTAAAAATGGTTTAATTTTAGAGAAATAAAATGCACTTTCAGACTGAAATGTAAAATCGCATCTGGCAATCATGTGATAGTTTTTTAGTTAGGTATCTGTGGTTTGGGTTAGAGATGGGTAACTAGCCGAAATTCCAATAACTTAGCTAGCCGGCTATTCGTGGTGAAATAGCCAGCTAGCTAGCCAGCTATTTAGCTATTTGGCTATTGAATAACTGGCTCACTAACCGACTAGCGGTTGCGGCGGCGTAGCTAAACTAGCTAGGCGATTCGAGTTCGATCCTCACCGCGGCAATAAGTGTAGATGATAATAATAAGTTTGTTATGATTTCGTTTAAATATGTATTGATACTTTTTTTTAAGAAATTCTTTCCTTCTTTATTCGTATGGTTTTTACTAAAAAAAACGAGGTTTCGGCTAGAATTGGACGTAGTTACGCCGGCTACTTCGGCTAGCCAGCTACTCAGCTATCGGCTACCGTGGCGGCTGCAAACAAAACTTAGTTGTTTTATACTCTGTGGTGCAGTTCCGGCTGTGCCATAAACTTGTCGGTTATTGTAGCTAATCTAACTAGCCAGTAGCCAATAGCTAGGTATCGTGTTGACGGATATCATAGCCGTGGCTATTTTTTGAATAGCCGCTATTTAGCTAGTTATTAGAATAGCTACCCATCTCTAGTTTGGGTTCATGTCAGACGTGTTGAACGGTCGGTCGTTGCGTGCTTTTTATTATTTAATTGAAGAAAACCAATAGAAATACTACTATAAGATAATTTTATTTTGTTTGTTTCTAAATTAGTGTTTATTGTGGCTTACGTTACTCATAAGAGCTTCTAAAACAAATATGGAATTGGTAAGAATATAAGAATATTTGTCATAATTTCGTTTGACAGTTCTACTCGACAGAACTCGGAAACTCACTGCGAATTCTGGAAGTTACTAACCTGTCTTTTATTATAAAAAAACAGAAAAATATACATATGTATTCATAACTTGTACGTGCCCGTTGCTTCCTGGCTACACATAAACCCACTTTAAGCTATGGTTTTGCGCATGTCCCAAAACTGACTGAAACATTGTCAACATCAGTCCAGCATCTGCCTTCGTTGACCTCAAATATACTGCAAACACTTAACTAGCTGTCTGTTACTTGTTCATTCTTAGTGCTTTGACTAAAATAAAATACAACAACTTCCCTAGTCACATGAGTATAGCGTTGTGAACACTGGTTCTAACCAATCTAACCAAACAAGTACACTTTAATGCAAATTTCCCAATTCTATTGTACGGCTTATGCGCATCCAAACATAAATATACACACATACAACCAAATAAAAATCAATTAGTACATCAATCCATCTAGATTTCATAATAATAAGGTAATATGCTTGTTGCCAATAAGCCTGACATCGTGGTGATAGATCGATCAGAGCGTCTCACAATGATTGTTGATATCACGGTTCCGCATGACGAGAACCTTGTGAAAGCCGAGAAAGATAAAGAAATTAAATATCAAGACTTGGCACACGAGGTTGTCGCCATGTGGGATGTTGATTCAGCAATCATTGTGACGATAGTCGTTACGGCTAATGGTTTAATAGCCAAGAGCCTCGACCAACATCTAAAGAGGCTCTCGTTGGGCAGCTGGATCAAGGGCCTGATACAGAAAGCGGTGCTTCTGGACACGGCGCGCATTGTTAGGAAGTTCCTCTCTCTGAGGCCCTGACCACCGGTAGCTTGGACCCTGTTCCCGATGCCGGTGGGCTACTATATTTTTATATTTTTAAATGTTTTTTTATTTTTTTGTATTGAAATATTTAAAAATGTAATTTTATATGTCTTTGTAAATGAATAAACGGAGGTAATATGCCTTCCAAAAGACCAGACATCTTCCGCACGGAAGATGAGCCGTGAACAGAGATACAGGTAATAGAACTGTTGTTATATCTTACTAAACTTATTTAAACTAGAGACTTATAATTGTACTTCATTAGTCCTCAAAGGAGATCATTCATTTTCGGCCCAAAAGCCAAACAACTAACTTCAGACTTACCAAAATATGTCGGCCGTATTGGACAAGTGCCTCCTATATAATTTAAGAACTTGTGTACACATAGTTTGCAAATAAATGTTTTGAAGTTTTGCTGAGCCTGAGCTTTCCAAAATCATATTTAAACAAGAGTTACTAAAACACTTAAATCCTTAAATTCAATTCCAATAAGTGTCCAATAATTCTGCCTTGGTGATTGGCAATTAGGTGTAAAGGGGACCCGTAATATAGTAGAATGTTAAGGAGCTCATGTACCTATGTGAAATACAAGAAAATATGCAGTTCAAAAGATAATATTGATGAGAACATGCTATATTATCTACTCTTGGGAGCAAAGAAATCGAGCCACTCCTTTTTTCACGTGTCCTGGTTATTAGTTTTGGTTTCATGAATTATATAATTCAAAATACAAAAAACTACCCTCATTGTAAAGGTTATCAAATAACCATTAGGCGATATATAGGTTTAAAATTGATCTGTTCCATAATATAAAAAATAATAACAATTATACCTACGTGAAAAATACAGTGTAATACTACCATTATGTCAATAAAGAAATTTATTATTATTATTTGTATCTCTTTGGACATCACGGCTCATCTTCCGTGCGGGAGATGTCCGGTCCTTTGGAAGGCATACACGGGGACACAGGTCCAACGCGCAGAGGCCCCTTTGAGAGCTTTAATCTAAAATGGGGTGGGGCACCAACCCGGGACTATCCACGGCTGCACTATTGGAGTACAGTCATGGACCGTCCCAGGTGGGTGCAAGACTATTGTAAAATGTGGTGAAAAATATCTGGTCTATGGGAAGGGGTGTTAGGTGGACTGATAACTTCTATTGCCGGAAGAAAACGGCGTCTGCCTTTCAACATTTAAAATTGAAGTGTTGGCAGACGGTGACTCGCCAGCTCACTAGCTGGGCCCCCTGAAAAACCGCCAGTACATAGGCGAAGGGGGCAACAGACGTGTGAGCGGCTAGAGGTGTAGAGAGGTGTGGCCCCGGTTTCGCCGTCGCGGGTCTAAGAGACCCGGAGTGGGTTTCCCCGCTATTACGCCTTTAGACACTTCCACCCCCGAGCATATAGCTCTGGCGGCCCCCCTCTGGCCGGCCGATAAAGGCAAGACAGAGTTGAGAATCCTGCGGGCACTCTTGGGGTTCCACTCCAGCCAGCCAATAAAGGCAAACTGGAGACGAGGCCCTGACCGACTCTCTGAGGCAATAAGGTACGCAGTGTCGCCACTCACCAACAGCTCGCCACAAGCTGCCCTGCGGTTTGTAAGCTTTTCAGTAGACCTCATGATACATTTTTTATTATATGATGGGGTTGTAGAAAGCTAGTCTAATGTTCCCTCCGGTTTTACGTTAATCTCATGATGAGGTAACGCCTTTCCCAGAGGGGTATTATTATTATGTGTCTCTATTCACGGCTCATCTTCCGTGCGGAAGATGTCCGGTCTTTTGGAAGGCATACACGGGGACACAGGTCCAACGCGCAGAGGCCCCTTTGAGAACTTTAATCTAAAATGGGGTGGGGCACCAACCGGGGACTATCCACGGCTGCACTATTGAAGTACAGTCATGGACCGTCCCAAGTGGGTGCAAAACTATTGTAAACTATGGTAAAAAAATATCTGGTCTATGGGAGGGGGTGTTTAGTGGATCGGTTAACCTCTATTGCCGGAAGAAAACGGCGTCTGCCTTTCAAGTTTAAATTTGAAATGCGTTGGCAGACGGTGACTCGCCAGCTCACTAGCTGGGCCCCCTGAAAGCCGCCAGTACATAGGCGAAGGGGGCAACAAACGTGTGAGCGGTTATTATTATTATCATTAAGCTGATCTGACAGTGGAATCAGAAGGTGCGCACATAAACTGAAACAGCATAAACCACCTTTGCAGGTGGGCTTATTAAAAGCTAGTGTTATTTCAGCACATATTCTTAATATTTAGTTTGAATCTAAAAATCAACTTTAAATGGATTGCTATATTGCATCTGCTACAGTGGTGGACATATTATTAGAAACACTAAGTGTGACTTTTATTTTTAGTACAAATTAAATTAACTTGATAATTATTTTTTATGTATCACAGAGGGATTATACCTATTTATCCATATTGTATCCGCATCATTTAGTATTATTTATTACGTCAGTTTTGGAAATATCACAACCTTTACGGAAAAATGGTATTTTTTATAAAATAAAATGAAGCAAGACAAAGTACTAAGGTGGACAAGTAATTAGAAACAGAAAAAAAACATTAGCATAATTATGAACAAAGTTAGCGACACAATATATCGTCGGGGATAGTGCAAATCCGCGAATCTACCATACGTAAAGTGTGCATACCTGCACTACATGTAGATTCATAGGGGAAGGTTATAAGTTTAAATATTTACGATCTTGCGTGCATTGCCCTCGAAATTTAAAATTGGCTACATTTGTCAGATACGCGGAATTATCCAATGCTAGTTCCGCGGATTTGCACTATCCCTGACGATATATATGTAGTTAAATGGTACAAACGTTTTTTAATAAACAATTCATATTTGGTTGGAATGCCTCTGCTGTCAATTACAGCTCTACAACGACGTGCCATTGATTCTATCAATGTTTCATACATTTCCAGAGGAATACTTCTCCAAGCTTCTACATGCGTCTTAAAGTTTTTGTAGTATGATACTAGTAGTAGTACGATGTTAGTGATATGTTTATTGGATAGTGTTTTCTTTACAATGTACCACAAAGGAGAATGGGAAAATTTCATATGACCGAACCCCAGATCCAACAGAAACAACTCGTATTGGTATTTGTCACACTTAATATCCGAAAAAATCCAGCATTTTTTTTTCTCTCTTGGGAGTCCGAACATGGTAGAATGAGGTCAAAGTTTGAAAAATATGTTTTCGTGTAGTACAGAAATACACAAATATTTATAGCAATCACTGTATCGCACTCCACTGCTGGGTGTAGCATGTCCCATAAATTGTCACCACACCAGGTGCTTGCTCAGAAAATTGAAATTGTATCAAATTTTTTATCAATTGAAAAATTATCAAAGTTCTAAAGGTGGTCCAATTAAAATTGATAATATGTACATATTTCTAATTACTCCATATGTATACGATATGAATTGTCTACCTTTATGACACTTGTACTATTTATTCTGTGCTACAGCCCATGACGGGTTTAGGTTGACTAGTTCAATGGTCATGTTACCAACTGCTGATTGTTGGTGTCTGCACGAGTAGTAGAAGATTGCACCCATTTGGGAAAGCTGAGAATTGTGCGTTTCTCCTGTGATACCTTTATAATTATACTAAGAAACTGTTGCCCAGCAGTGGAATAATACAGGTTAATAAAAAAACGAACCATCTCACGTAACAGAGATGGCCGGCATGCATGTGAAGCCGGTGTATGTCGTACAATGTACACAGGAAATGGTTATGTCACTGCCAATCCCACAGACTGAGGATCGTTGATGGCTAAAGATGTCTTGGCTACAGTGGGAGGAGTTACGGTAGATGAATCAAAGTCGACTCCAGCTTGTAAATTGAGCCGTAGGCTTTGGCTTTAAGTGTAAAATAATTATTGTTATCTTATTTTATTTTCTGTTACTACCATAAAAACTAATTAAACATTTTATCTACACTCATTATAAAACTCTAAATATGAATTAAAAACCGGCCAAGTGCGTGTCGGGCCACGTGCAGTTGTAGGGTTTCGTAGTTGCACAATAATGCGGACTAAGAAGAGGGCTTAGTAATTTTTCAATGGAATTTGTACGAAATTTTTACTTCTCCGGTTGGTCGACTATTACTCGTAAACTTGTAAAGCCTACTTAGCTGTGATAGTTTTCCTTTTAACTTCATTGTGTATTACTACTACCACAGTCTACCTATATCTTACTCCTTACAGTCGGTCAACGTAGAACATTGTCGCAGAGCAATCGTGCGGGGGGTTGCGGGGTGAAGGAGCGGAGGTTATGTCCCGAGTAGCCATACTGCGTACTCGGGACATAAATTCCAGGGCTCGCACTTTTTGAATTCGAATTTGATTGATATCGTTCATAGAAATTACATTAATTTATTAATAGTATGTATGCTGTATGTACCTATTACGAGAATTTTACTATAAAGTCTGTTTACTAATCCAAGATGGCGGCATACATACATTTTCAAATGATTGTCATCACCAAATCCAAGATGGCGGCCATGAAAATTTTCATCTTATCATCATGGGTGTTAATTTTATGGTTTTCGGGGTCACTGATGCCAAAAATAACATCAAAATCCAAATCCAAGATGGCGGCAATAAAAATGTCAAATTAGTGGTCATGGGTGTCATTTCCATGGTTTTCGGGGGTACTGATGCCGAAAATGAGGTCAAAATCGAAATCCAAGATGGCGGCAATAAAAATGTCAAATTAGTGGTCATGGGTGTCATTTCCATGGTTTTCGGGGGTACTGATGCCGAAAATGAGGTCAAAATCGAAATCCAAGATGGCGGCAATAAAATGTCAAATTAGTCGTCATGGGTGTCATTTCCGTGGTTTCCGGGAGTACTGATGCCGAAAATGAGGTCAAAATCCATTTCCAAGATGGCAGCTTTTAAAATTTCAATTTAACCATCATGGGTGTCATTTCCATGGTTTTCGGGGATGCTGATGACGAAAATGAGGTCAAAATCTATATTCAAGATGGCGGCCATGAAAATTTTCAAATTAGCCGTGATGGGTGTAAAATCCATGATTTTCTGGGACGCTGGTTACAAAAACGAGATCCATTCTCAAACACCAAGATAGGGATCACGTTTTACCTGGCAAATTACATTTAACTGGTAAATTTTTTTGACCGCCGTATATTGTCGAGGAATACTTAGGCTTTATTTCCAGCATCAGCACCCACGAAAACCATAGAAGTAATAACCATGAATAATAAGTCATTTTCTATGGCTCCTTCCTGGATTTGGGACTCATTTATTACTCTTACCTACCCCCGCAAGCGTTAGCCACTGCGACTGTAACCTCTGCAAGATCTGTAGTTTTAAATATTGTTTGAAAATTCCAGGACAAGATGGCGGGCGAAGTTGCTGCTACATACCTTTGCATTATTTTGTCAATCGTCAAATTTACGCATGCGTGGTTGTCTTTTTGCGTGTCACTGTTTCTATAAAACGTTAATTAATTTGGACGTTTGTTTGACAAAGTTTGTGTAATTTGTTTTATGACAACCCTATGACAAGTGTTACCAATTTTGATATTTCATAGGACCTGTCAAATGTATGGGCGTTGACCCACTGTATGTAGTAAGTAGGTACACTGTGCTACTACCGTGAATTATTTCACATATCCAAAACTAGCCGTTTAGCTGGCAGGGGGGGAACACTTGACCCTAACAAAAATTAGCACTTTAAAGTTTAATATTTCAGAAACGGATCCCTTAATCGAAAAATTGTGTTCACAAACACACAATATTTTTTAAACACCTGTCCAACAACACCCCACACGATGGGGAAGACGAGAAAAAAAAAACATCCCCATTTTAGATGTAGGTACAGGAGGCACCGTCAAAAAAAATATTTTTCATGATTTTATTTTACCACTTTGTCGGCATGATTTATATGTATATTAGCTTAAGACAGGGTTATATTTTTCACGCGTATCTATGTATCTTTGTATCTATGTGTGTGGGATTCTTTATACCCTCGAAGCATCCCAACGGTTGGGTGGATTTTAATGTTTAAGGTGTCTATCGATTAGTCTAAGCCGTGCGATGGTTATAGGCTAGGTTTAGTTTTTATAAAAACAAACGTCCGAGGTAAAAGAAAAGGTAGTAAAAAAATTAATAAAAGAAGTCGTACCAATGTTGTGGAATATCACTGAATAGATCTTTTAAAATCAATGTTTTTTTTTTTAAGAAGGATCTTTGCCCCACTAAGATTTCTCTTGTATCGTGGGTGCGTTTACAGACACAAATCTCACATACACAAACGCCCAGACCCGAAATCGCTTAGCCACTGCACCAAACGTGTCGTCAATATGATGTTTCCTTGACCATTTTACAGCCACAAGCTCCGTTTAAGAATTACACAACCTGAAAGTTGTGCAGGATCTACATTGCGAACTAGAGCGAGTGATGGTACCTATATTAAACGAGGTGTCTATAGATAGATTTGTTTAGGCCTTATTACAACGATAGGTACTTAAAAATACGTACGATACATTGATAAAATAATACTAAAAAGAGGTAAATAAAAAAAAGTTACTTAAAAAATCAAAAAACCCGCCTGCATAAAAAGCGAACTAAAAAGATGTAAGACGTACTTCTAATCATAACATACATAACGTCAGACTTACATAGGTTTTCAAAATCATGCTATCAAATCGTCACATGCAGTCGGAGCCTACGTAACACTAATGTAATTCATAAATTGACTAACCAAAAAAACATACGTACACACTTCAGATAAAAAGCATAATTTCTGTCAACACACAAAAATTGAAATTTCGTACGTGTACAACATTTTTGTCAAGTGTTGTCGAAATTTTCGAACACCAAATATCAACACTACAACAAGGTCCAAGCTACCCGAGTCAGGAACTTATTATTATTAAAGGGTATTGAAAATAATGGCTATAGCTTTCTTATTTTTTGAATACATACTTTTTGGCTTAAGTATTCTCCTTTATGCCAAACTGTTAGTGTAACGAACGCTCGTACAGTTGCAGGGCGGCGACACGGGCTTGCTGCAGCCGGCGCTGCAGCCGCCGCTGCCGGGGGGCATGCCGCCGCCGGCAGCGCCCGCGCCGCTGTGTGCGCCGGCCCCGCTGCCGCTGTCCGGTGAGTAGCGCGCAAGGAGCGCGGCCGGCGCGGGCGAGTACCGAGGCACCGCAGTACTGTGCCCGCGCGGCCGCCTGCTGTCAGTGCTCGCTGTTGCAGGCCCCGCCGCTGCCGCCGCGCGTCGCTCGCCGCGCCGGCCCGCCGAGCCGCCGCCGAGCCCGCCATACATTCCTTCTCTCGTTTCGAAACCGTCCTCAGTGATCAGTGTTTCTGCTTTCTGTTTCAGGCTAGATATAAGTTAGGTTTTTGCTATACGCTTAGGCGTGCCGGTGACGCGTCGGCTGCGGCTGCGGCGCCGGCTGCTCCTCGCCGGTCTCACAATGTACCTACTTCATTATACCGCATTGTATCCCCGAGTGCCCGTCGAGCGAGCGTGCGCGCGCCCTCCGTCCCCGTCGGCCTCACCCGGTCCGGTGAACTAGTATCCGTCTGCTAGAGATGAGAGCGATAGTCGATGCGAGTGCTGAGTGAGATCTTTGCGTGATATTTCGGGTATCGCTCTGGACAGGACGGGGCCGGACGGCTCGGCACGCGGAGTGCTAGCGATGTGTGCGAGCGCGTGTGCCTGCGTCCACTACTGTTTGCCATTATTGCGCAATCGACACTGACTGATCAAGTTTTGGTTTTACAGGTGGATTCCTCTCGGCGCCAATCTACGACTTGCAGCAGGTCGGAGATGTGTTCACAGGTAAGTCACGATGTCGATGAACGTGGAGGTGACGGTAGGTAGTGGACGAGCGGACGTGAAGGCCGATTTACACTTCGTTAAGTGCAGGTGACAAGTGATCGTTAAGTTTTTGTTCACATGTTAGGTATAATTCTAAACGTTTAATACAGTGTTTAGTGCTTTTTCAGAATAACTTCACACTTGCACTTGTCACCTGCACTTATCACTGAAGTGTTTCCTGTTCATACGCTGATGTAACTGATCACTTAACACTTGCACTTGTGACCTGTACATGTAACACGTGCAGGTCCGGGCGCGAAGTGTTCGACGCTGCCGGCCATCCTGGGCGGGTCGCTGCCGCGGCTCTCGTCGGAGCAGGCGGAGGCGGTGGCGCGCGCCAAGAAGTACGCCATGGAGCAGAGCATCAAGATGGTGCTCATGAAGCAGACGCTCGCGCACCAGCAGCAACAGATGGCCTCGCAGCGCACACAGGTGCAGCGGCAACAGGCGCTCGCGCTCATGTGCAGGTAACACACGCGCGACCACTGCACTGACACGCACGCACACACGCGCGCCACTGTGATGTGAGCGATACAGTTGAGGCTCCCGCCACGAGCAGGTCGAGCCTATGAACCATCATGCTGAAAAGATCTGAGATTCATAATTCAATCATTCAAAAACATATTTTCCCTTTCGTTTTAAAATACGTACCCTATGTTCATCAACAGAGTATATGTCGGCTCCATATCGTTTGAGTTGAAGGAGGACACGATACGCCAGGCGTTCCTACCGTTCGGGCCGATCAAGTCTATCAACATGTCGTGGGACCCGGTCACGCAGAAGCACAAAGGATTCGCGTTCGTGGAGTACGAGATTCCCGAGGCCGCGCAGCTCAGCCTCGAGCAGATGAACGGCGTGATGCTGGGCGGCAGGTGCGTCTGCATGTGTCTAATGATGAAGTTCACTTACACAATTACTAGGACAGTAATTAACATTCTTTTTCTCGCGACAGAAACATTAAAGTCGTCGGGCGTCCCTCGAACATGCCACAGGCCCAAGCCGTAATTGACGAAATCCAGGAAGAGGCCAAACAGTATAATCGCATCTACGTTGCTTCCATCCATCCGGAGCTGACCGAAGACGATATCAAAAAGTGAGTAGGATTCGCATCTCTGTCGTCATTTTAGCGACATCTCTGTATTATTGGTGACGGGTTCGCATTGACTTCGCAGCGTGTTCGAGGCGTTCGGACCGATCACGTACTGCAAGCTGGCGTACGGCGCGTCGGCGCACAAGCACAAGGGATACGGCTTCATAGAGTACGCCACGCTGGCGGCCGCGCTAGAGGCCATCGCGTCCATGAACCTGTTCGACCTCGGCGGCCAGTACCTGCGCGTGGGGCGCGCCATCACGCCGCCCAACGCGCTGGCCGGACCCCCGCAGCCCTCCGCCATGCCCACCGCCGCCGCCGTCGCCGCCGCCGCCGCCACCGCCAAGATACAGGCCATGGACGCCGTCGCCAGCAACGCCGTCGCGCTCGGACTCACCAAGCTCAACGCGCTCGGCGTCTCGCCCGCCGCCGCGCTGCCCTCCCTCGCCGCCGCGCTCCCCCAGGCGCTGCCCCAAGCGCTCACGGCCGCGCTGCCCGCCGCCCTCCCCGCCCTCCCCGCCGCGCCCGCCGCCGCGCTGCCGCCGCCCGGCGTCGTCATACCGCCGCCCCCGCGCCCCGCGCACAGCCCGCTGCGCGAGCAGCCCGCGCCCCCGCCCCCCGCACCCCTCGCGCCCCCGCTGCCGGCCGACGGCGGCGCGGGGCAGCAGCAGCAGGCGGCGCTGCAGCGCAAGCTGCTGGACACGTCGCCCGACACGCTGCAGCAGCAAGAGTCGCTGTCCATCTCGGGGCAGTCGGCGCGTCACCTCGTCATGCAGGTGAGCCTAGTCCCGTCCCGCCCGTGCTCCCCTGTGCTCCCGACTGACGCGTCACCTTAATGTTACAGCGGCTGATGAGGCGGCGCGCATCGCGCACGGTGCTGCTGTGCAACATGGTGTCGGCCGAGGAAGTGGACGAAGCGCTGCACCACGAGATCCAGGAGGAGTGCTCCAAGTGGGGCCGCGTGGAGAGACTCATCATCTACAATGAGCGCCAGACCGAGGACGACGACCCCGCACACGCCAACGTCAAGATCTTCGTACAGTTCGCAGAGCCCGACGGTGAGTGCTGTGGTGTGGTGTGTGTGTTGCGAGTGCGGCGGTGCACTGACTGCGTGTGTGTGTGTTGCGAGTGCGGCGGTGCACTGACTGCGTGTGTGTGTGTTGCGAGTGCGGCGGTGCACTGACTGCGTGTGTGTGTGTTGCGAGTGCGGCGGTGCACTGACTGCGTGTGTGTGTGTTGCGAGTGCGGCGGTGCACTGACTGTGTGTGTGTGTGTTGCGAGTGCGGCGGTGCACTGACTGTGTGTGTGTGTGTTGCGAGTGCGGCGGTGCACTGACTGTGTGTGTGTGTGTTGCGAGTGCGGCGGTGCACTGACTGTGTGTGTGTGTGTTGCGAGTGCGGCGGTGCACTGACTGCGTGTGTGTGTGTTGCGAGTGCGGCGGTGCACTGACTGTGTGTGTGTGTGTTGCGAGTGCGGCGGTGCACTGACTGTGTGTGTGTGTGTTGCGAGTGCGGCGGTGCACTGACTGCGCGTGTGTGTTACAGAGGCGAGCGCAGCAGCGAGCGCGCTGCACGGGCGCTACTTCGGCGGGCGCACGGTGCGCGCGGCGCTGTACGACCAGGACCTGTTCGACCACGGCGACCTGTCGGGCTAGCTGCCGCTGACGTCACGAGACACACACCCCCCCTCCTCCTCCTCCCCTGCCCTCCCCCTACCTCATGGGGGACGCGCCCCGGGCGCGGTTAAGTTTTAAGTTCCGATGTGATAATACGAGTTTTGAATAAAATGTCGCTCGTTACTTCGCTGTTTTATTTTTAGGGTTCTCTCACCGAGCGTATGTTATGGTTACGTTTTGTTCGGTAGTAAAATACTAGGTGTAGCTCATAGAATAGCCGAACTAGTATACACGCGTCCGGTTTGGTAGCCCGGATGTGCACGATCCGTAGCGTCGCTTCGCCGATCCCTGCGCATGAACAAACAGCATAAGGCAAAGCCAGAATGGCATAAAGTTGTATAGAACCGAGTTATTGTCATTAACATTTATAAACATCCACTGAATACTGGTCTCTCAACTTTTGCTTCTGAAATAAACGGTAATGGGGTGCGGCTAAAATCACCATAAACTATTACAGGCTCTCATGAAGTCAAATTTAGGTGCACAGTTACAATTAGTTATTTCCATGGAGAAAAGCCGACAAGAAACTGTAGTCATCATCATCATTCAGCCGAAAGACGTCCACTGCTGGACATAGGCCTCCCCCAAAACGGGTTTACCGTAATCGCCACGCTTGGCAGGCGGATTGCGTATTTCCCTTTCCGTGTCCAACTGGCGACACCGGTCTCGCGAAATCCGCATGCCTGTATTACCAGGCCTCCACCACTCGGCCGTACCTACAGCGACAAGTGCCTACAATTTCGCGTGGAGTCGCCTCCACTCCGCCAGTGGGCTGTCATTGCTCGTCCGCTTCGTTTTCGTGTGCATTATGTCGGCAACGAAACCCCATCTACAAGTTAAGTAGGTAACAAGTAGGTACAATCTTATAGAACCCTAGTTTTAACGTTTAATGTTTGTTATGATAGTTTTTAAAAGAATTGTTACGCGTTTTTTCATAATTACGAGTGCAACTTGAAAATGTGTTTTTTTGTTTGTTGAGATATTTTAACGACTTTGGTGTCAAATGAAAGATCTAGATCTAAAACCATTTTGTCCGTGTGAATCATGTAACTCGGTCCACGCGTTTAGGAGATAATTAAGAATTAGTACAGTGAAAATGTAAACAACTAGAATTTTTAATGTTTTTGTTCTACGACATTTTTAATTATTGAAAAATGTGAAAATATTATTAATGTAAGTTATTGAGGAATGTTAAACAAAGAGGTATCTAGGTAGCCTAAAGATTAAAGGTTTGTTTTCATTTGTTAATTACAAATGACGGACTGAAATATTCATTGTCTATCTACCTAATTGACCGTGTAATCATAGGCATCAAACATAAAAATAGATTCCGTGCTCAAGTAGGTACATAGACGTCGTACAAGCCGACAACCCTAGCGCCACAGCTAGCGCGTCTCTCAGCGACAGAGTTACGCATTAGAAGAGAGCGGCAACGTATAGGTGAATATAGCGTTAGGCACTGAGCGCTTATGCGAGCTGAATTGCACTTTGTTGCTTAGTAGCAAGAGGCGCTATTTCTATTAATTGTTGCGCAAAGTGGTGCTTCTGTACTTGTACTATTTATTCTGTGGTATTACTACACAATTCAACCAACCCATGCTCAGCTCGCGTCAACTGAGCACGTTTTTGCGATCAAGTAACGTTAAAAGAGGTTTTACAAAACTGCAATTGAATTGAACACGGTTTTCTGTTCAAAACAAATCCGTCAACGTTCGGAATAAATCGTGCGGGCCGAAGCAGGCGGGAGCCGCCGCGGGGGCGCCCTTGGGTGGACATAACATAATGGAAGAGTTTAAAAAGATTTTCAGTGAAATTACCAAAGATTTTGAAATGAAAAAGCCGACGCACAGCGGGGCTCCTATTTCTGTCTGCAAGGTTTAAAATAACCTAACACGAAGGGGATGACGGGGACTTCGTTCGCTTACTTTAGCCCCCGTCATCCCCTTCGAACTATCCGTATCGGGGTGCCCCAAATTACCGAGCTCGCTTCGCTCGCTCTTCAAATTGTCAGTTGGAGAACAAGTATCAGCAATGACAGCAGTAGGTACTTACCTCAACTAATAACGTCGCTGATTCAACACGCTTTTCATGCAAGACTCATACAGTCAAGAATCAAGTCATAAAGTGTTCAGTTCAACTGCACACTATTTTGTAAAACCTCCCCCAGCGCCACTTGATCACAAAGGCGTGTCCAATTGACGCGAATTGAACACGGCTTAGTAGAATTCCGTAGTAATACAAAAGCGTGCGGGTTTCGAGAGACCGGTGTCGCCAGTTGGACACGGAAAGGGGAATACGCGTTGGCGATCGCAGTGTGGTTGTTAAAGTACTCAGAGAACGCTGCTGCCCATCCTCTAGATAATCCATTAGTCGCCTTTTATGACACCCATAGGAAGAGATGGGGTTTCCATATACAAGCTTAGTTTTAGCACAGTCTACCTATATCTTACTCCTTACAGTCGGTCAACGTAGAACATTATCACAGAGCAATCGTGCGGGGGGTTGCGGGGTGAAGGGGCGGAGGTTATGTCCCGAGTAGCCATACTGCTACTCGGGACATAAATTCCAGGGCTCGCACTTTTTGATTTCAAAGATTGATATCGTTCATAGAAATTATATTAATTTATTATTGATATGTATGTGTGCCTATTACGAGAATTTTATTATAAAGTCTGTTTAATAATCCAAGATGGCGGCATACATACATTTTCAAATGATTGTTCGTGGGAAGTCATTTCCACGGTTTTCGGGGTCACTGATGCCGAAAATAACGTCAAAATCCAAATCCAAGATGGCGGCCATCAACATTTTCATCTAATCATCATGGGTGTTAATTTCATGGTTTTCGGGGTCACTGATGCCGAAAATAACGTCAAAATCCAAATCCAAGATGGCGGCCATGAAAATTAGTAAATTAGTCGTCATGGATGTCAAATCCAAGGTTTTCTGGGGTGCGGATGCCGAAAATGAGGTCAAAATCGAAATCCAAGATGGCGGCTACAAAAATGTCAAATTCGTCGTCACGGGTGTCATTTCTATGGTTTTCGGGGATGCTGATGCCGAAATTGAGGTCAAAATCCATTTCCAAGATGGCGGCTATTAAAATTTCAATTTAACCATCATGGGACTCATTTCCATGGTTTTCGGGGATGCTGATGCCGAAAATGAGGTTAAAATCCATTTCCAAGATGGCGGCTATTAAAATTTCAATTT
Organism: Amphipyra tragopoginis; assembly: GCA_905220435.1. Lineage (NCBI taxonomy): Eukaryota > Metazoa > Arthropoda > Insecta > Lepidoptera > Noctuidae > Amphipyra > Amphipyra tragopoginis. Next base: position 25,423 of record HG992003.1, on the reverse strand, counting down.
AACCATCATGGGTATCATTTTCATGGTTTTCGGGGATGCTGATGCCGAAAATGAGGTCAAAATCGAAATCCAAGATGGCGGCTACAAAAATGTCAAATTCGTCGTCACGGGTGTCATTTCTATGGTTTTCGAGGATGCTGATGCCGAAAATGAGGTTAAAATCCATTTCACAGATGGCGGCTATTAAAATTTCAATTTAACCATCATGGGTATCATTTAATCATACCGGTTAATTAAACTAGTTTAAAATCAATATTCAGTAAAGATTTAGCATAGATAAGAGAGAACAATGTAATCTTGAGAGCGGAAACCATAGAGCATCGCGAAAGTCGTCTGCATTGCTCTATGGTTTCTATGCTCAATGGTGGGAACTAAGAGTGAACAGGCTTTTTCTGGGTAAGCTCGCTCCATCGTAGACTCTGTCTCTGTCACCTCTGACTGGCTCTGACCTAGACCAGAGTCAAGAACAAATCCATCTCAAATAAAAAAAACTAACAAATAATAGGGCACAAAGTAGGCGTTGATGATTGATGATCGGCGTTGGAAATTGTTGACGATGATGATGAGAATAGGCTCTGATGATCATGATATGATGACAGGCTTTGGTGATTGGCGAAGATGATGTTAAGCGTTGGTAATTGGTGATGACAGGCGTTGGAGATTGAAAATGATGAACGACGTTGGCGATTAATGATGATAAACGTTTGTGACTGATTATGGCGATGATAGACGTTAGTGATTGGAGATTGTTAATGATGATAATAGGCGTTAATGATTAAAAACCATCCTTATATATATTTAGTAACATTATGTACATTCGGAAAAACATTGCCCAGTATAATAAGAAGAGTGACAACCACAACCTTAATACTCGCAATAAAGACAAGCTAGCAGTACCTGGTTTTAGACTTAGGAAAACCAGTAAGTCGTTTATGGGAAACAGTGTTAGATGCTACAATAAAATTCCATCTAGTGTCACTGATTTACCAGATACAAAGTTTAAATTATATATCAAGCTCGTACTAATGTCTAAAGCATATTATAGCCTAAATCAGTACATCGTAGATAAAGATGTCTGGCATACGATTCCCTCCTGCACACTGCGACCCTCTGGCACCGTCTAACAGAACAAACGGACATTATTCAAATGCCTACTTATTGTAATTATTTTTTTATTTTTTTGACTCAATAAGTATGTTATTTTATCTTATTTTTTAATCTAATGTTTCCAATTTTGATTGTTTTTTTCTTTGACATTTAATTTATTTATTGCTAATATTTGCTTATATTAGTTTGACATTTAATTGCAATTATTAATTATTAATATTATTCTGTTAATACCTACGCAAGGCTGTAAAATGTGAGGACCATGCAGCATCTAGTGTTACACTTTCATTCTTAATATTTGACTGCCTATTGTCTATCGGTATGAGTCTGTCATGCTCACTGAAATGTCTTGCTGATGGTGGCGTTGTGCATCGGGTCGTTGAGTTCCCTGCAACATGGTTGAGCTGAGCGACGCCGATGTATGCGTCATGCTCGTGAACGGGTGCTGTCTGTTGGGACTGGTCAGCTCGTAACTGCTATGGCAATCGTTTTAAAAGGCTAACTTTCTCATTACTTTTCATGTTGTTAACCACATGTACATTAATCTGCGTTGTTCTTACATTACTACAATGAAAATTGTCAAAACATTTACTTTTTTAAAAGAGTGTCTATGGAGTTTCTTGCCGGTTCTTCTCCAAAGGACCAACTACTTGGAACCGAGCCCCTAGTGTTGACCTTTTGAAAGCACCAGGGATCTGGTCTACTTGAAATAAAAACTATTTGACTTTGACTTTGAATGATGATCATGACAGGCAATATTGATTGGTGATGATGATAAGCGTTGGTGATTGGCGATGATGTTGATGACAGGCATTGGAGATTGGCGATGAAGATCGACGTCGCTGAATAATGACGATAGGCGTCAGTGATTAATAATGATGATGATCAGCATTGGTGATTGGTGATGATTAGGGTTTTCTACCCGGGAATTATTTGAGATTATTGGTTTTTTTAGTTTTAATGGGACTTGTTCCAAAATGTAAGTTTTTATATGTATTTTATGTAGGCACAGTACCTACCCATAAGAAACGTCGAGCAAAAAAATGAGGTATAAATTCCAAAACGCATTTGAAAGCTGCTTCAGCTTAAATTGTTTTGTTTTTACTTTGGCTTTTTTAGTCATTTTCTGTGACAGCGTTAATTTAATGAGTGTGTGATTTAGTTTAAATACGTTTTGGAATACGGTGTTTGACTACGTCGAAAAAAAAACTAGGTATATGTAAAAAAAAAATGAGTGCTCTGCGGCTGAGAAGGTGGACGTGGAGAAGATGACCGCCAAGAAGCTGGACCGAATGGACTGAAGCTCCAGGATGCCGCGGCGGCCATCAAAAGGGTCTCCAAGGTCTCGAATGGCCGCAATGGCACATGCCAAAGGGCTCTTAAAGAGGCAACGGTCTCCATCGTAGAGGCCGCCGAGGCACTCAGGCGCACCTCGGAGGAGGAAACAGACAGTGTGCGGAATAGATAATACCTACTTATAATGTGGACGTGGGTATATCTGGTTCAAGTAAAACCAAATCTACCCGCATATTTTTTGATATTTGTAACGATCGAGCGAGGCATCGCCGCAGCGGCTGCTGGGAGTCACTCATAGCTCGTGTACGGTCGATCGTGACAGTTTTTCGTGTTGGCACGTTTCTTCTTGTGGATATACCTAGTTTTTTGAAGACTGCGCTCGCGCTGTAGGTATATAGTATTGTCGCCAAAAGTACGTTTGCGCAGCACACCCGGTTAGTGAAGAATATTCCTGTGATACTTACTGAACTAAGTTTTGCGAAGTGAAGTGGCATGCGGCGGAAAAACCTGAGGCGGTCTCCACGCGGCGAGCGTGGCGCCAGGTTCACTACTGGACATACTAGGTACCACAGACTTGAGTAGGTACCCCTTCATTTCCCCTTGAATTGTTTGGGATAGGTACCCCTTTCCCCAGCTTATTTTGAGTGACATAACTGTGAGCCAGTACCTACCTAGGTTCGCGCCTGCAAGTGCTCGGGTAAGTAGTAATATTTATAGAGAGGGTTTGTGTCGTCGGGCCGCCCGCGGCGCCGATTTGTGCGATAGGTATAAAATTTGGTAGCAGAGCGTGGTTTTTTTTCCATTTAGGTACTTAATTAGTTTATCGGGAATACAGTTAAATGTTAATGTAAATTGTTTATGCTAGGTTCTCGATATTACCTACTTGATCGTGATACAATGGGTTGTAGTTTATAAATTATATTCATTGTTAACTTTCATTTAAAATTATAATTTTAGTCGTTTTCAAATACAACTATAACCTAATATAAGCACGCGGTGCTTGTGCATTTATATTGTTACGCTGGTAGAGTGCGCAAGCAAGATAACTCTGCGCGCGACTGAGGGCGTGCTAAACGTTGCCGTGATCGCAAAAGTTCAAATTACCGCTTTTTAAGCTTAACTTTTTTATCGCTTAACATAATTTTCCCGTTAAATATTCCTACAATCAGGTAGTTCTACTATCAAAATTGATAAAACGGCACACACTTTGGTGGACCATGATTAGCTTTCCGATTTCGGCCGCGCGCAGACTTATCTTGCGCGCACTCTAGTACATCGTGTAGTTGCTAGGTAGTACCTACTAGTTAGGGGAGATGTAGGTAATGAGGATCACTTAAGCGAGAACTGAAATAAAACCAAATATATTAATCAACTTTAAATTCATTTGCTCTTATAATAAACTTTACTTACTTAACTATCAATTGAGATCAACTTTAATCACTTTGGTTTATCAATTTCGGAACAATAAAGATTTAAAAAAAAAACAGGTTCGATCACCATTGTCTACATTGGTTGGCAATGGTGATCAACATGTGGACAATGGTGACCAACACAAATCGCACACATAATTACGAGGAGAGTCCCACCCAGTACAGTCGGCATATTAAGCCCAAAGCGCACAAGATGTGCACCATATCTACAAACAAAAAAAAAACATTTTTTCATCGAAGTTAAGTGACCCTTATTGTCCACAACAATAAGGGTCACTATGTAGGCAATTGGGGTCACCTGAACTCACCTGACTCCGATTACCTACATAGGTGAATAGAAGAAAAAAAAAACCTGACGAGAAAGTTGAAGATATAATGACATTCTGAGTTTTAAATTGCAATCTAAAATGGTACGATTATTACATATCACAAGTACAGAAATAAAGATTTAGTAATTTAAGCCTTACCTTTGGATTTATATACTCGAAAAATTAGATCAAAATGGCGCGAAATCTTTAAAGCTCTTTTTCTCTCCAGCGCGTCGCGCGAACTGAGTGAGCCACCGTCCGCGCACGGGAATAACGCCAAGCTAGCGCATAGGCATGTTGGAATTATTTGGTCGCGTTCGGTTTTATTTATTTTGTAGTGATCACCATTGCCAACTGACTTCAATTGCCTACACCTCCCCTACCTATATTCTCTTTGCTAGGTAGGCTGGACAAAAGTGTCGGCTGTCGCTAAAGGTTTACTTTTTATTTGTTGTTGGTAATTAGTTAAGACCTACCTACTTATTTTAACTTAAAATAAATATCATCGAGTCGTGTTTAACATAGATTAGTTTGTAAACAATGTAAACATCATTTGTTCGTCGTAATAAATCAGTATACATTTCCGTCTTTTGTCTACTGTGTCAGCAGGTTGCCGATTGGATTTACCCCACTTTAGTGAAGAATTATATCAGTGGGTAGCCTTCCATAATTTGTATGACAGTTTGGTGCACTCACGTAAGGACTCCGGCTCAAAAACTGGCCTATTTATTAGCCTCACTTACAGGAGAGGCTATGGTCTTGTCCAGCATTTGGAGCTTATTGATGATAATTATGAGATCGCTAGGTACTTGCTCATGCGAAGGTCAAAACATTCAGCGGTTAACAGACAATCATGTGTCTACGATTTTGGGTCTTCCTAAGATTACTGGAACCCTAGCGTTGCGGACTGGGCTTGTTAACCCGTTATTAGTAGCGATCAACGCGTTAAAGGGTTTAACTAAGCGTGAACTTGTGTAGTTTCATGTTGCTGCACATCGTTCTTGCCAAACTTCCCTATAACTGCGGTTGAGGTTCGAGCAGGCGGGGACTCTGCCACTTACCTCCCTCGCTTTGAAGATTCAGTTTTATTTCTCGAGGATGTCGAGGAGGAGGAGTGTCGTCGGGTGAAAACCACCGCCCGGGCCTTTTTCAAACCGCAAACGGCACGTGTTTTTATAGAACGTCGCCGCGACGTCCGTCCTTTTAATGCAGCTACTTCGCCGTATCCAAATCCCCGTTGCGTCTATTGTAGGGATCCAACTCATGTGGTTATGTCCTGCTCTAAGTTTAGACAGATGCGTTGGCAGGCTCATCGGAACCTGACACGCCAGCGTAATTGGTGTAATGGTTCAGAGTTAAAGTCAAATAGTTTTTATTTCAAGTAGACCAGATCACCGGTGCTTTCAAAAGGTCAACACTAGGTGCTCGGTTCCAAGTAGTTTGGGACCTTGCGTCCCAGTGCCCAGCAACCCGACCCTGCGGCCACTGTGGGGGTATCAACCATCCCCTTCTCTGCGGCAAACAAAATATTAAAAAAATATTCAAAATAAAATGATATATAAAATGGATTGCCTCCACTGGCTGCTCCTGCACCGTTGGCAATTACTGAAGGGAATGGTGGCACTCAATTTGTTACAGCTCGCTATGGAAGCCATTCGCGGGGAGAAGTTCCAAGGATGGGGGTATTCCTTGGAACTTCTCCCCGCGACACTCCATGTCAATAACAGCACGTCACGGGCGGGGGTGCTCGCATCTCTCCTCATATGAGTCATGCAGCTGTGGACCAGGAGCATCGTGCAAACGCAAGTGTGCTGTTTATAGAATGGCCCCGGTTAGACGCCTATGACAGCAGCCCTCCCAACAATGGGATCACCTCACCACGGAAGACAATTTCAGGATCCTACAAGAAAATAACAACTCTAATTTGGAGAATTGACTCCATCCTATCCTAACCCTTCACCCGCGTCTGCCCCTCTCTTTTAAGTATTTTAGTACCCACTCAAGTATGCGTCGATTTCTCTTCAGGTATGTGACCGCACACGCGATTTTGGATTCAGGTGCTCAGGGGTGCATCATCTCAACAGGGCTGGTGGAGCGATTATTGTTGCCTGTCGATCCCGCCAGGAAATACATTCTTGGGATAGGTACCTGACCTGGCTTAGTGGGACAGGTGTTACTCTTCTTTTCCTCCCTTCAACCCTCTTGCCGGTGGATCACAACTTCAGCCATTGTCATAGATAATGTTTCGGGACGACATCCATTCATTATTTACCGTCACCAGGAATCGTGAGTTTGGCATCGTCGTTCTCGTTGGCGTCCTATCCTACGTTTCATATTCCAGTTCCCGTTGATATTCTGCTGGGTGCAGATGTCTTAGGGTTGCTACACTTTGGAAGCAGCAAGCTTCTCCAGTCAGATGGTCTGATAGCTATTCCAACCGACCTTGGTGATGTCATTATGGGCCCAGCGTTTTCAACTTACCCTCCTAACGTGGAGGATTCTGACTTGCAAGTTCTCCCTCGCTGAGACTGTTCAGAGATTTTGGGAAGTTGAAGAGCCCCTTACTGCAACCTCGTGAAAACCCAGAGCACCTGGAGTGTGAGTTATTCTTCCAGAACAACACAGGTCACCTCTGTTCCGGTCGGTTTGTCACGAGGTTACCTTTCTTGCCATCTCGTCCTCGCCTTGGCCACTCCAAGATGCTAGCTGAGAGAAGGTTAGCCTCTATGGAGAGACGGATGAGGCGAGACCCTGTGTTCTGACAGAAGTACATGGAGTTCATGAGAGAATATTTGTATCTGGGACATATGTCCGTTACGAAATTTAACTGGCGTACGCAGGAGCACTTCTTCATTTCCCCCCGCGCAGTGTTCAAAGCGGGAAAGATAAGGGTTGATGGTTCTGCGCCCACCTCTAATGGAGTGTCGTTTACGCAGACGATAACTAATCCAGATGATCGTCGGTATCAGCTCATCTTGTGGCAAGAACGTGAGTCCAGCCCAATCACTGTTTTTGAGTTGAACACCAATACGTATGGCTTAAAGTCAAGACACTTTCTTGCGATTCGCTACTTATTAAAACTTGCAGAGCGAGAATTTTTAAACTTCCCGCAGGCATCCGCCGTTTTATCAAGCGACGTATACGTGGACGATATTTGTACGGGCGCTGCTAGTGAGGAAGAGACACTGGTATTGCGTGATGTGCTGATAGGGATACTCAAGGTTTGAGAAAATAGTTATCCAACTCACAAGCGGTACTTTCTGGCCTACCTAGAACACCAGCGGGATCCCCATATTTTCCAGAACTTGGATAGCCCTGACGCTGTAGCAGTACTGGGATTACAGTATCAGCCGATACCAGATGCATTTACTTTTCGTGTGCAAGATTTGGACGTCACAAAAACTTGGACAAAGCGTCTAGTTCTCTCGACCATAGCACGGACCTTTGACCCTAACGAGTGGTTGACTCCGGTCGTGTTTATGACAAAATGCAGCCTCGAGTGATGAGGCGGTTCCAGCCCCTAAGATTGCCACCGCGGAGTGGGGCAAGAGTCGGCCCGTGACAACGGGTCGATACGTCCTTGTGGCTAAGGCTAGGCGGGAGCAAAAAGCCGCCCAAAAGGCTGCAGCTTTAGAGGCGGTTGAGGAGGTGGAGTTGGAGAAGATGACCGCCAAGGAGCTGGACGCCAAGCTCCAGGATGTCGTAGCGGCCATCAAAAGGGTCTCCCATCAAAAGGGTAGGAAACGGCCAGGCTGCAGGCCAAAAACTCCCGCCTGGCAGCGCAAATGGCGCAGGAGGAGCTCCGGGCGGAAGTGCGGGAGCGCATGCGCGAGGAGGTAGGCCTCACCACACGGTGGACCAAGCCCGATTCTGAACGGAGCTTGCTCATCTTTTCCAAAAGGAAATGGCGAGCCTCACGGCACGTTTCGCCGTGATGGAGGGGATCGTGTTCCGCCCACCTCTGACTGGAGACGGGAAGCGATGGCAAGCCCCGACATACGCGGCAAAAGCTGCAGCTTCCCGCTCGTCGACGCAGCCCAAGCCAACGGCCACAGCTGCCTCCGCCTCTGCGGTCCCGGTGTGACGGTGCAGAGATGGCGACTAGCGGGGTGCGCCTATAAAAGGGCCGGCACGCTGCACTTCGACCTCTCTCGCGCCTCAGCAGCCGCCTAGTTAAGTACTACTGTCTACCTACACCTGAAGACCCTGGACTCCTCGTATCGTATTGTCTAAAGAACCACGCCCTGTAAACTAAACTAATTTGTAACTATTATAAAATATATTATTGTATGGTTAAAAGTGTTTTCCTTAATATTCTTATGTGAGTATACCTACTCCTGCTTCTTGCTAGATTCTGATTTTATGTGCACATGCTCGTTAAGGGTTGACTCCTCAAGCTACCCTTAACCCGCTAAGCGTGACACCGGCTTCGGTGGCCACTTCCCCAAGTCCATCGCCCCTCACACATCAGGACCCGAGGCGGCGGCGCGAAGTGTTCCAAGCGCGCCCCTCTTAGACGGCGCGGGGGGAGTCTAACACCTCACTCCCCCCGCTAACCCGAGGAGGCCCGCTACGGCGGTCCGGCACCAGCCGGGGCCGGGGGTTGCGGAAGTGTCGTAAGTTCCCGCTGGTTTTAGTCAGTAAGAGTCTGAGAGACCCCTCCGCCCACCACAGGGCGGAGGACATCCATGAGGATTTATTTCTATTTATTTAATTTCAACAACGGGAAAAAAAAAAAAAAAAAAAGGTCAGTTTTAGGTGAGGTTAGGTTAGGTCAGTTTTAAGTTAGGTTAGGTCAGTTTTAGGTTAGGTTAGGTTAGGTCAGTTTTAGGTTAGGTTAGGTTAGGTCCGTTTTTTTTAGGTTAGGTTAGGTTAGGTCAGTTTTCATGGAGGAGGTGGAGACTCTGTCGGACCACAGGTACGTCCGATTCGACGTCTCCGCCCAGACCTCTGGCGCCCCGGCCCGTACGGTCCCGGGTGGAATCGGTCCGCGTTGGGCGCTAAAGCGGCTGGACAGGGAGGCCCTCCTGGAGGCCTCGATCGTGCAGGCCTGGGTGACAGCACCGGTCAGGCCTGTCGATATCGACGAGGAGGCAGAGTGGCTCCGGGAGGCAATGTCGCAAATATGTAACGTGGCGATGCCTCGGGTCCAGGCCTTGCCTGCCAAGCGTCAGGTATACTGGTGGTCGCGGGACATTGATGTCCTGCGCAGCGCGTGCGTGGAAGCGCGACGCCAGTACGCAAGACTTCGCAGGAGGCGTCGCCGCACTCCAGATGCGGCAGCCGCGGAGGCGGAGCTGTACGAGGGGTACAGAGAGGCGAAGATCGCCCTCCAGAATGCGATCGCGCGGGCCAAAGTCACGGCCCACGAAGAGCTGCTGGAGACTCTGGACCGCGACCCGTGGGGACGCCCATACCTTATGGTACGGGGCAAACTTCGCCCGTGGGCCCCCCCACTGACCCAGAGTCTCCGGCCTCAGCTTCTGGAGGGAGTGGTGAGCGCTCTGTTCCCTTCGAGGGCGGAGCACACGCCACCGCCGATGGTTCCGCCTCACGTAGCGCCCAACGCGGACGACGACGACGACGTGCCCGAAGTGACCCGGGTAGAGCTGAGAGCGGCGGTGCGAAGGCTTCAAGCCAAGAACACCGCCCCGGGACCCGACGGCATACCTGGCCGTGCGTGGGTCCTGGCTCTCAGGGCTCTCGGGCCCCGACTGGGGGGGCTCTTGAGCGCATGTTGCGAGCGGGGCCAGTTTCCTCTCCGGTGGAAAACCGGTAAGCTGGTCCTGCTCAGGAAGGAGGGGCGCCCCGCAGACTCACCGTCTGCGTACCGCCCCATCGTGTTGCTGGACGAGGTGGGCAAGCTCTTCGAGAGAGTAATTGCAGACCGCCTCGTCACGCACATGACTGGGGTGGGGCCGGATCTGGCGGATAACCAGTTTGGTTTCCGCCGGGGGCGCTCCACCGTGGACGCAATCATGCGCGTGAGGGCTCAAGCGGAGGAAGCAGTCGCCCGGGGTGAGGTCGTCTTGGCGGTGTCTCTCGACATCGCCAACGCCTTCAACACCTTGCCCTGGAGTTGCATCAGGGCGGCACTCGAATACCATCGGGTGCCGACCTACCTCCGCCGCATTGTCGGGGCCTATCTCACGGAGAGGGCCGTCATCTACCCGGGTCGGGAAGGATGGAGTCGGCGAGAGATGTCGTGCGGTGTTCCGCAGGGATCGGTTTTGGGGCCGCTCCTGTGGAACATCGGTTACGACTGGGTTCTGCGCGGTGCGTTTCTCCACGGCGTCGGCGTTACTTGCTACGCCGACGACACGCTGGTGACGGCGCGGGGGAAGACGCACCGGCAGGCGGCCATCCTGGTCACAGCTGGGGTTGCGCAGGTCGTCGAGAGGATCCGGCGACTGGGTCTCGAGGTGGCCCTGCAAAAGTCCGGGGCCCTGTGTTTCCATGGGCCCCGGAAGGGACCACCTTCGGGATTCCATATCGTGGTGGGAGGGGTTCGCATCGGTGTCGAGTCGACGATGAAGTACCTGGGACTCGTCCTCGACAGCCGGTGGGACTTTGGGCCTCACTTTCGGCAGCTAACGCCAAAACTGATGGGCGCCGCGGCTGCTCTGTCGCGGCTGCTGCCCAATCTGGGGGGGCCCAATACCTCCTGCCGGAGGCTCTATGGGGGGATCGTGCGGTCCATGGCCCTTTACGGGTCACCCGTGTGGGCGGACACCTTGACGGCCCGCAACGTCGCTATCCTGCGGAGACCGCAGCGGGCGATGGCCGTCAGGGTGATAAGGGGCTACCGTACGATCTCTTTCGAGGCGGCGAGCCTCCTTGCCGGATCAATGCCCTGGGATCTGGAGGCGAGAGCCCTCGCGCTGAGATATCAGCAGCGCGAGGAGGCGCCTGGGCGGAGTGAGCTCCGCCAGATCCTAGTGGCAGAGTGGAGAGAACGACTTGCGCAACCCAGCGCAGGGCACGCCGCAATAGCGGCGGTAAGGCCCGTGATGGAAGAGTGGCTGGAGAGGCGTCATGGCGCCCTCAGCTTCCGGCTGACGCAGGTACTCTCGGGACATGGGTGTTTCGGGAAGTACCTGTGTCGCATAGGCCGGGAGCAAACGCCCGGTTGTCACCACTGCGTCGACTGCCCCGAGGACACGGCCCTGCACACTTTGCAGGCGTGTCCTGCGTGGGCGACGCAGCGCCGCGAGCTAATCGCGGCGGTCGGTGGTGGTGACCTCTCGCTTCCGGCCGTGGTTCTGTCCATGGTCGGGAGCGAGACTGCGTGGGAAGCCGTCGCCTCCTTCTGCGAGGAGGTGATGGCGACCAAGGAGGGAGCGGAGAGAGAGAGAGAGGCAGCTGCCACTCTCCCCTCCCGCGCCAGACGCACCGGGCGGCGGAGGCCGCGCGACGACCTCCAGCCACCCTAGTGTGTGGCCTGCGGGCGCTGGGTTAGGGGACCCACCGCTCGATCAGTAACAGGCCCGAGTAGGCGGCGCGACGTGTTCCACGCGCGCCTCTCAGCAGGACGTGGGGCAAGGCCCCACAAAGGAGAGGTCCGCCAGGGGCTGGCGGACCGAGGCCTGCCGGGGTCGCGGTGCATGCAGCTGCGAATCCCGCGACCCCGGCCCACGGTCAAGTGATGGAACATCGTGGTGGTTTTAGCCGGTAAGAGTCCGGCACACCCCCCCGTCTTCCCCAGACGGGGGATAGTCCATGAGGATTTCCCCACGCAAAAAAAAAAAAAAAAAAAAGGTTAGGTCAGTTTTAGGTTAGGTTAGGTTAGGTCAGTTTTAGGTTAGGTTAGGTTAGGTCAGTTTTAGGTTAGGTTAGGTTAGGTCAGATTTATGATTATTTACGGTTTACTCACGTGTATTTTTCGGGATTGCCCGACTAGTTTCGGACCCAATCGGAGTCCTTAGTCATGAGCTGATCACGCGGCGAGGTCGCGAGTCGAACTAGCGCTGCACCGCGCCGCGTAGCGTTGCGCCCGCGACGAGAGGGGCGCGCTCTGTGTCGGTATTGCTCGTGCATCTTCGTCACTTGTCGTATCCGTGTTGTTGTTATACTGAGTGCCGGTACATACCGCGCTTACTGTGTCGCCCTCCAGACTTAACTCACTTTTATATGACGTAGACTTCAGAGCTGGTCTCCAGGCAGGTGGCAGTGTCCAACCGCCGTCTCTATTGAAATTCGGATGACGGCTTATTTCGATAGCTTCACGTACTTTTCGCGGCACGAAATATTTCTCCTTCGCTAGTACGGAAGCCTTATCAAAACGCATGAAGTGAGCCGTACCCGAGTTACAGACGTGTTCAGCCACCGCCGACCTAGTGCTGTCCATACTCTTCATACTACGTATGTGTTCATTAAGTCTGGTTGCGATATTGCGGCGAGTTTCCCCTATATAACTCAGGCCACAGTCGCACGGTATCTTGTATACGCCAGGAACGCCTAGCGGATCCTTGTCCTTCGGTGAGCGCAATAACTGCCGCAGTTGTCCAGGCGGGCGATAGATCGTCCTGATGCTATATCTTCGGCGTAACAGGTGACCTATCTTGTCGGTAACTCCTCGCACAAAAGGTAAAAACGCAGGAGTGCGTTCCGCTCCCGCCGGTCGTCTACGAGCCGTGTCCACCGTACTCAGACTACGAGTGCATCGCCGCCACTGGTAACCGTTGCGCTCTAGTACGTTCTGTAAATGACGTAATTCCGCGTCCACGTACTGAGGATCACATAAACTGAGCGCCCGGTTGATCAGCGTTCTTGGTACAGAAGATAGGTGTGAAGGGTGATGATGGGAGTCTGCGCGTAGGTAACGATCTGTGTGCGTCGGTTTCCTGTACACAGTGTGTGATAACTGGCCGCTGGGCTCACGTATAACGAGAACGTCTAAAAACGGCAGAACTCCTTTGTTTTCTTCTTCTGTTGTGACCTTTATCTTTCTGTGTATACTATTTAGATGCCTCGTAAAATCCACTAGCGCACCTCGGTCGATAATGGCGAAAATATCATCCACATAACGCCACCAGTATCTTGGTTTCATATCCGCGGACTCTAAGGCCTGGTGTTCAAACCACTCCATGAAAATGTTAGCTACCACCGGCGCGAGTGGTGAACCCATCGACACTCCGTCTACTTGCAGGTAGAACTCACTCTTCCACAGGAAATAGCCACTTTTAAGACAATAATTTATGCACTCAATATATTCAGTGGGTAACATAGCACCATTTAGTTGGGTTGCAATAATATTAATGACCTCTTCCACTGGTATATTGGTAAAAAGTGAGGTGATGTCAAAACTAACCATTATCTCTGTATCCTGTAGCTGCACATCCGCTAATAAGGTGACGAAGTGCCTTGAGTCCTTAACATAGCTACTCGATTTTCCGGTGTAGGGTAGCAAGATAGTAGCCAAGTGACGCGACAATTTATAAGTAGGTGCGTCAATTTGGCTAACTATGGGTCGTAACGGCCAATCCGGCTTGTGGATTTTTGGTAATCCGTAAATCTTGGGTGGTGTAGGGTTGTGTGGTCGTAAGAGTGTCACCAGCTCCTTGTTGTTTAGACCTTGTAACAACTTGATAACTTTATTGGTCACCCTGGCTGTCGGGTTGTAGGTAACTTTTTTGTAAACATCTGTGTCGCTCACCAGTTGCGTGATTTTATTATTATACGCTTCGGTATCGACGACAACAGTTGCGTTACCTTTGTCTGCTGGCAACACTAACAAGTCCGGATCATTACGTAAATCACGCAAGGCCACGATATCCTGGCGGCACATATTGCTTTTTTTATAATAATAATATAGGTTAGGTCAGTTTTAGGTTAGGTTAGGTTAGGTCAGTTTTAGGTTAGGTTAGGTTAGGTCAGTTTTAGGTTAGGTTAGGTTAGGTCAGTTTTAGGTTAGGTTAGGTTAGGTCAGTTTTAGGTTAGGTTAGGTTAGGTCAGTTTTAGGTTAGGTTAGGTTAGGTCAGTTTTAGGTTAGGTTAGGTTAGGTTAGGTTAGGTTAGGTTAGGTTAGGTTAGGTTAGGTTAGGTTAGGTTAGGTTAGGTTAGGTTAGGTTAGGTTAGGTTAGGTTAGGTTAGGTTAGGTTAGGTTAGGTTAGGTTAGGTTAGGTTAGGTTAGGTTAGGTTTTTTTTTTTTTTTTTTTTTTTTTTTTTTTTTTTTTTTTTTTTTTTTTTTTTTTTTTTTTTTTTTTACTTCTACCTCCGACGATCAGGTCATGTCAGAGCCTGTATTAAGCTATATCCTTTCATACCAGTTCTCGCTTTTATTCTTCTCGCACTTTTATTCCTCATACTGTATCTTTCTTTCATTCAATCATCTTTCTTTCTTAAGGGTGGGACGCCCTTCTAATGCCTATTCTAATCTATCTAACTTTTTCGTTCTCTTTATTTGGGGAAAACGCAACGCCATTTTTCTTTTTATTTTACAAAATTTTTCTTACTACAGTTTTCTAATTTCTTATGTCTATTTCTAATATCTAATATATATCTAATACACATTTTTTTTGGATTTTTTGGTTTTTACACATGGATCTTATGTCTATCTTATTATTATGCTTATAACTATTTTATATCTATTACATATTTTTGTTACATTATTACAAGTTTTATTTTATTTAAGGTCATATTTGTAATGCTTGTCACCAATATGCTGTATGATATTGTGCAAACATTTATACTAGTACATTTTTAGAAATTTTTACGTCTATGTGGGATATTTTATAACATTGTAGAAGCAGTTCTCTTTTTACGTTCGGCATTAGACCCGGTGTGTGTTTAGTATTTTGTGGAGCATCAAGCAGGTGTTCGGCGTTAAATTGCTCCTTTTCGAAGGCCGGGCATACAGGTGCAATGTGAGGGACCGTTTCGGCCTTTGCAAGGTCGCGTATGTAAAATGGGCTAGGCTCTCCTTTGAAGTCTTCAGCGCCTTCTTTTGATAGCTGGTCGGGTATTTCGTTACCTGGCAAGCCCACATGTGCTTTAGCCCGAAACAAGTTAGACACCTTGTTCGGGCGGGATGCAGTTCTAATATTATCCCTTATCGCAAGAGAGTGGAGCGTACCAGGGTTCGTCTCCGTTTTTGGAGCCATCATTGAGTCGCCGAAAACTCCAAAAGAGGATGCCTTGATTCTCCAGGCTACCCCTGTTGCCTCTTCGATGGTTGACGGCTTGTATGCGTTTGCGTTTCCCGTGTTGCCCTTAGCAGTACGCAACTGTCGACCGGGCAAGCTCATCCCATTTCTTCCTCGTCTGGCAATCCTGGCTGAATGCGTTATGCACAACGTGATCGAGCTTTGCTCTTGCACAATTAACGCATTTTGGGGGAACATCCGCAAGCCAATCTGCGCACTCTGCCCTTAGGTGCGGGCCCCCACAGTGGCCACACAAGTCTGCAGGCTCCTTGCAGAAGCGCCTACCATGGCCGAAGCCTAGGCAGCGCGTGCACTGTACCAATGGGGTCTGGTCTTCGACCCTTATCCTTTGGAGGTCTAGATGTAGGGCTCCAATCTCCAGTGCTCGACGCCAAATAGTCGGCGAGACGCTGACGACTATGTGGCCAGTGTGGGGGTTCCGTGTTCTCCTTCGATACCTGATCTCGACCCGGTTTTCCTCTCCGTCGAGGCCGTCAAAAACACTCCGGTTCTGATTCCTCAAGGCTCTCAGAACGTCCTCGTCGGTGTTAATCACCAGGACGTTCTTGAGGATCAGGAGCGGGTCCTTGTTCTTGACCTCCTCGACGGTCAGGTTCGTTCCTTCTTTTTGCAGGCGGTCCCTCACCTTGGTCCTTTCTTCCCTCGTTTCTAGGCCTATTATTACTTTCCTATCCTTGGCCTTTCTGACCCTCTCAATTTTTATCCATCCGTCCTTGGCGGTTAGGTTAGGTTAGGTTAGGTTAGGTTAGGTTAGGTTAGGTTAGGTTAGGTTAGGTTAGGTTAGGTTAGGTTAGGTTAGGTTAGGTTAGGTTAGGTTAGGTTAGGTTAGGTTAGGTTAGGTTAGGTTAGGTTAGGTTAGGTTAGGTTAGGTTAGGTTAGGTTAGGTTAGGTTAGGTTAGGTTAGGTTAGGTTAGGTTAGGTTAGGTTAGGTTAGGTTAGGTTAGGTTAGGTTAGGTTAGGTTAGGTTAGGTTAGGTTAGGTTAGGTTAGGTTAGGTTAGGTTAGGTTAGGTTAGGTTAGGTTAGGTTAGGTTAGGTTAGGTTAGGTTAGGTTAGGTTAGGTTAGGTTAGGTTAGGTTAGGTTAGGTTAGGTTAGGTTAGGTTAGGTTAGGTTAGGTTAGGTTAGGTTAGGTTAGGTTAGGTTAGGTTAGGTTAGGTTAGGTTAGGTTAGGTTAGGTTAGGTTAGGTTAGGTTAGGTTAGGTTAGGTTAGGTTAGGTTAGGTTAGGTTAGGTTAGGTTAGGTTAGGTTAGGTTAG
Source organism: Amphipyra tragopoginis (assembly GCA_905220435.1). Lineage (NCBI taxonomy): Eukaryota > Metazoa > Arthropoda > Insecta > Lepidoptera > Noctuidae > Amphipyra > Amphipyra tragopoginis. The sequence goes on along the minus strand of HG992003.1, from coordinate 8,864 downwards.
GTTAGGTTAGGTTAGGTTAGGTTAGGTTAGGTTAGGTTAGGTTAGGTTAGGTTAGGTTAGGTTAGGTTAGGTTAGGTTAGGTTAGGTTAGGTTAGGTTAGGTTAGGTTAGGTTAGGTTAGGTTAGGTTAGGTTAGGTTAGGTTAGGTTAGGTTAGGTTAGGTTAGGTTAGGTTAGGTTAGGTTAGGTTAGGTTAGGTTAGGTTAGGTTAGGTTAGGTTAGGTTAGGTTAGGTTAGGTTAGGTTAGGTTAGGTTAGGTTAGGTTAGGTTAGGTTAGGTTAGGTTAGGTTAGGTTAGGTTAGGTTAGGTTAGGTTAGGTTAGGTTAGGTTAGGTTAGGTTAGGTTAGGTTAGGTTAGGTTAGGTTAGGTTAGGTTAGGTTAGGTTAGGTTAGGTTAGGTTAGGTTAGGTTAGGTTAGGTTAGGTTAGGTTAGGTTAGGTTAGGTTAGGTTAGGTTAGGTTAGGTTAGGTTAGGTTAGGTTAGGTTAGGTTAGGTTAGGTTAGGTTAGGTTAGGTTAGGTTAGGTTAGGTTAGGTTAGGTTAGGTTAGGTTAGGTTAGGTTAGGTTAGGTTAGGTTAGGTTAGGTTAGGTTAGGTTAGGTTAGGTTAGGTTAGGTTAGGTTAGGTTAGGTTAGGTTAGGTTAGGTTAGGTTAGGTTAGGTTAGGTTAGGTTAGGTTAGGTTAGGTTAGGTTAGGTTAGGTTAGGTTAGGTTAGGTTAGGTTAGGTTAGGTTAGGTTAGGTTAGGTTAGGTTGGGGTGCGTGGTCAGAAACCTCCTCGTGTGCCCGGTGGCTGCTGGTCCCTTATGGATACGTCCGGGGGGAACAGCAGTTGCTCGGGCCGGTGCACCCTGGGCACGGGCAATAGCTTCTGAGTTCCCGGAGGCTATTGTCTGTGGCGAATTCTGACCATGGGGGGGGTGGCCAGTTGGCCATGGGAGGGAGGGCTCTTCCCCGCCCTCTCATCTAGGAGAGGGCATGGTGGAACGAGCCTTGTAGGGGCGACGGGTTTGTCAGCTGGCAATAGCCGGCTGACGAACCCGTGCTGCGGAGGACGCGGCGCGGCACACCCTTGGGTATTGACGGCTCAGTCTGGGCCGCGCCGCGGTCTGATTGCGGGGATCGGCCGGGACCTCTCGCTTCCCGGCGTGTTGCGTTCCGTTCCCTATCACGGAGCGCGCCGCGCTGGGAGGCGAGGGATCTTGGGCTGCGGTCGCCTCCTTTTGCGAGAACGTAATCGCAAAGGGAGGCGGCGGAGCGCGCGCGGGAGGATGGCCCTCTCGCTGCGCCTCTGTGGGCGAGGAGGAGGTCGGAGCGGAAACCGGCTTTCCCTCCTCGTGGTGGTGTGGGCGGGCGGCAGGCGCGGGGGGGGCGCCTCCGCCCGCGTTGCACTCCACACCACCTCTGCGGGTCATTCCGAGCCTCCCCCGATGGGGAGGACGTGCTAGGCCCGCCGCGGTTAAGGCGGGCGATCGTCGGAGGGGTACTGGAGGTAAAGGCTATGCCGGTTTCCCAGTGCCCTTCCACTCAGACGATGCGGGAATGCCGCTGGGTTGTTTTAGTGGGTATACCGGGCTAGCCCGGGGAGTCCCACATAGCCCCCCATTCCCCCAAATGGGCGTGGTATGCGTAATTGCATTTTTTCCCAGCGCAAAAAAAAAAAAAAAAAAAAAAAAAGGTTAGGTTAGGTTAGGTTAGGTTAGGTTAGGTTAGGTTAGGTTAGGTTAGGTTAGGTTAGGTTAGGTTAGGTTAGGTTAGGTTAGGTTAGGTTAGGTTAGGTTAGGTTAGGTTAGGTTAGGTTAGGTTAGGTTAGGTTAGGTTAGGTTAGGTTAGGTTAGGTTAGGTTAGGTTTTTTTTTTTTTTTTTTTTTTTTTTGTTGTTTTCGTTTAATCTTATTATACAGTGTTTGTTTCAGGGCTTCTGTACAGTCTTGCTCTTGTTCAGGTTGGTTTTCCCCCTGCCGAGAGAGCTTCCGCGATTTGATACGTCGGCTCTCGTGCGGTGGGGGCGTTTCTTGCTTCGCTCTTGGATTGTATTGTTAAATAAATAAACAGATATGTATATAGGATAAATAAGATATATATGTATATTTAAGATTAAGTTTGGTTATATATATAGATATGATGAGCAGCTCAGGTGCCGTTGTATGCCTTCAGGTTTTTCAATATGAGAGTGATGTATGCCCTCATCCTCTCTAGGGCCTCCCCGTTTTTTATTATGTCCGCCAGGTTGTAGGGGGGAGTGTTCTGGTGGTCGCAGGCCATCTCGTACCCTAGTCTTGGTGCGGCGAAGTGAGGGCATTCCTCCATTACATGTCTAAGCGTTTGTATAGTGTTTGGGTCGCAGGGGCACCTGTCGTCTCCGGTGATCTTGAATCGGTGCAGGTATTCCTTGTGGAAGGCGTGCCCGGTAATGAATTGTGTAAGGTGGAAGTCATAGGTGGTGTGTTTCCACAGCGATTTGAAAGAGTCGAGGTCTGGCAGGAGGTCTTTGGTGTGCTTCCCTTGTTCGGCGCTTGTGTACCTCTCCTGCCAGAGCACTCTGCTGTGGAGTCGGAGCTTGTGCTTGATGTGGCTGATGGGGAATTTGTGGTAGTCCGGGGTTCTATGGGTTCTTGCAGCGGTGTTGGCTGCCTCGTCCGCTGCTTCGTTCCCTGCGACCCCGCTGTGGCCCTTGACCCACCTAATGTGGACGGCTCCGGCGCTGTTGCATCTCTGGGACACCAGTTTGTGGATGTTGGAGACGATGGGGTGGGTGTTGCTGCGTTGATTGATGGCCTCGATGGAGGACAACGAGTCGGAGAATATAGTGGTCGTGTCGGAGGGATTGGCTTTGCGTGCCCATTCGCAGGCCTCTTTGATAGCGATGAGCTCTGCTTGGAATACCGAGCAGGCTCGGTGGAGTTTGATTTTCTTGGTGGCGTGTGGTGTGGTTTCGCCCGGGCGGTAGCAGACGATAGCTGCACCCACCGATTCGTCTTCCTGCTTGCTGCCGTCCGTGTAGATGGTAAGTGTGGGTTCAGTCTCGGGTGGTCTTGTTGTACTTCGGATGGCTGTCTTAGGGGAGACTCTGTGAGCCGGGTGCAGCATGTCGCAGATGGGCGTGGGTTTTTCGAGGGTGACGTCGTGTGGGAGGAGGTGAGTTGTCCCTGTGAGTCTCGTGCGTTCTATTTGGTGTACCTCTCTGACTCTCAGGTCGAGAGGCACAAATTGGGCTATTGCGAGTGCGGCGGGAGTGGAGACGGTGCGGAAGGCTCGGATTGCCTTGATGGCAAATCCGCGTTGAAGGCTGGCGAGCTTTTTCTTGACGTACTTCTTGGTGGTTATATGTCCCCAGATTCCTGCCGCGTATGTTATGGTGGGTTCTATGACGTGGTGGTAAATGGTGCGGATATTCTCTGGGTGAGCCCCCCATGTGGGTCTGCTGTACATGCACAGCTTGCCGAAAATTCTGGTGGCTTTGGTGATGACGTGCTGAAGGTGGCTGTGGAATGTTAGTTTTTCGTCAATGATGACTCCGAGAAGCTTTATCTCTCGCGAAAATGCGAGTTCGGAGCCATGCATGGTGACGGGGTAGTGTTTAGCTTTCGGGGTAAAGGCGATGGCTTGGGTTTTTTCGGGGCCAAAGGTGAGCTTGACGCTTTCTCCCCACTTGCTTATGATTTCAAGGGCTGTGTTTGTTGCATTTTGTAAATCCGGGAGGTGCTTGGATGATACCACCAGCAGCACGTCATCGGCGAACGCTTGGAGGTGGCAGCCAGGCGGCAGTGTGGTGTGTAGAAGCTCGTCCAGGATGAGATTCCACATCATTGGGCCGCAGGCCGATCCCTGGACGCAGCCTTTGGTGGTAGTTTTCTGGACTCGGGCTCCGGCGTGATCCAGGATGATCTTTCTATCATGAAGGTAATTCCTTATGACTCCCAGGATGTTAGCAGGGCAGTCAATAAGGTTGAGTCGGTGGAGTAGGGCGGGCCACCAGGCGTTGTCAAAGGCCCCTTTTATGTCCAGTGAGATGGCGATGACTTGTTCTCCTTTGTCTCTGGCCGCTTTTACGTGGTTGAGTGCGGTCTCTATTGCCTGTGTGGTACTAGTTTGAGGTCGGAATCCGAATTGGTGGTTGCTGAGGGCTTTTTTCTGTTCTGCGTGGTAATAAACTCTGTTGATGAATAGCTTCTCCAGGAGCTTCCCAAACACCGGGATCAGTCCTATGGGGCGGAAGGATGTAAGGCTGGTGTAGTTTGATTTCCCGGGTTTGGGGATGATCCTGGCGTAGGCCTCCTTCCATTTGTTGGGGAAGATCTGTAGTGTGAGGCATCTGTTCATTATGTCGGTGATTAGTTGAGGGTATAGCAGGGCGAATTGATGGCATATGTCGGCGGTGAGACCGTCCAGTCCTGGAGCCTTGTGAGGGTTTATAGCTTTGAGCTGTTCCATCACCTCTTCCAGGGTGAAGGGGTGGTCCTCCTCCGCCGGGTTGCGTGTTGTGTGGTTGAGGGTGGAGCTTCTCAGCTCTTGGTGTCTAATTTGTGTGTCAGGAGTGTCATCGGGGAAGCAGTGGTTGAGTAGGGCTGTGGCGGTTTCTTCTCCGCTGGTGGTGAATTTGTTACCAATCTTGAGTGTAGTGGGAGGCTGCTTGGGCGTCGATTCCCTCAGCAGGCGGTTCGTGAGCGACCAGACGTTCTCCTTGGTTTGTAGTTCACAGAATTTTCGGAAATTCTTGGTTGACTCGCTTTTTATTTCCTGCGCGTAGATGGCCTTTGACTCCTGCTGTTCGTCAAGAAGGTGTTGGATTGGTGCGCCGTGTCGTTTTGCGGTTCGGATGAGTCGGTGTCTAGTGATGATGTCCTTTTTAAGTGACTCCAGCCTGTCCGTCCACCATGGGGGCTTGTGTTTTGGGTTGCCACCTTTGACAGGCATAGATGCTCGGCAGGCGGTGTGTATTATCTGGGTGATTTCCTCGATGGTATTCTGGAGTTGGTCAGGATTGAGGGTGCATATGTTGTCGCAGTCGATATTAGAGCGGTGCATGTGGAGAAGTATGGTGTCTTTAAAAGTGGTCCAGTTTGCCTTGTTGCTATTGTATTTGTAAGTGGAAGTGTTTTGGGTAGGGGGTGACGATGGCTTTTGGACGTCCAGATGGTAGGTGATTGCCTTGTGTTGCGAGGAGATGCAACAGCTGGAGTTGACTTGCCAGTTCGTGATTCTATGCTGTAGCGATTGGGACACGAACGTGACGTCGATTATGGATGAGCGGTCGCGTCCGTGGGTGACAGTTTCGAATGTGGGTGTGTCGCCGGTATTGCATAGGTGTAAGTCATTTGAGTAGGCCACCTCCATGATGGCCTCTCCTCGCGGGTTCGTGCTGCGGCTGTTCCACTCCTGATGCCATCCGTTGAGGTCACCTCCGAGGAGTATTTTACAGTTTGGGGTGGACTTGAGGAAAAGATCTATTGCAGAGAGCGTGTTGAGGTTGTCCTCTCTGGGCTCGATATAGGCCGACATGACGTATATTTTTTCCCTATTGAATTCTAATTGTACTATGCTCAGATTGGGTGTTGAGTGTTGTGCTAGTCCGAGTGCTGAGACTTTTCCGGTTTTGATAACGATGCAGGCTTTGACGTGTTTGTCGCCCGGGAATTGATGTATGTCGCACCCTGCAATCGGTTTGAGTGTCTGCCCTTTCCCGGTGTACGGCTCAGCCAGGAGAGCGATGTCGTAGTTTTTGGAGTTGAATGTGTGAATAAATTCATGCAGGCTATGTTTGCATCTATCGGTGTTCCACTGTAGTATTCTAAGTTTTTTAAGATCCATAGTCGATTCTTTGCGTGATGCGCGTTTTCATATTGTTGATAACGGGGCATAAGGCCGAGTTGGCCTTATGTTTGGTGTCATAGCCTGACATGAATTTGCTATTGTGGTTTTTGCAATTAAGGCAGCAAGGTGATCCTTGCTTCTCTTGTAGAGGGCACTCTTTAGCTTGGTGCCCGGTCTCTGCGCAGTAGGCGCAGGGTTCTGTTGCTGATGAGCATTTGTTTTTCAAGTGTCCAAACTGGAAGCATCGCTGGCACTGGAGGAAGGGTGAGAAGTCCTCACAGTGGACTCGCTGGTAGTCTACAGCGATGCGGCCCAATTCGGTCATGTTGCGCCAGACGGCGGGGCTTGTCGAGAGGACGGCGTTGTATAGGTTGGGGTTCCGGTTATTCCTCTTAAATGCGATTTTGAGGTCATCTGTCTCCTTGATAAGGCCATCGAGTTCGCTGTTTTGGGCCTTTATGGCTTCTATTAATTCTTCAGAGGGCGTGTCGTTAGAGATGCCTTTGAGGATGACCATGGGGCGGAGTTTGTGGGCCGGTTCAGCGGTGATTTTTGAGGAGGTGTTAAGTGCTTGGATGGAGTCGTCTCTCTGTTTTTCTGTCTGGAATTCGACCCGAAGTTTGTTATTGGAAACGCCTTGGATGCGGATTGGGGCGTAGTGGTGGGTGCGGTAGTTTATGCTGGACTTAAAAAGTTCGACGACTTGCTGGCGGGTTTGTGAAGCCTCCTTGGTGGTGACTATTAAGGCTGGGCGGTTGATTGGGGTCTTGTTGGGATGGTGGTCTGGTAGTTTGTGGTGACGAGCTGTGGTTGGCGAGGGTGTAAAAGCGGCCGCCTTTTGTGCGTAGGTCTTGGGGGCATGTTGTGGTTGTTGCTGCTGGGCGAATCTAGCGAGGTGTTTGTTTAGTTCGTTGCGTACACAGGTGATGATTTCAGTTTTAAATTTTTGATTTTCATTTTCTAGGGTGGTGTCTTGAGCGATGGGGGTGGCGGGTGAGTTGTCTTCAACGGGGTGGTGGTCCTTGATAAGTGCGGGGATTTTGGTGGCGATCTTGCGGATCTCTTCAGCTGCAGCGGTAGCTAGTCGTTTGTTCACACTGGTCGTGCTTCTGCCCTCGTTGATTTTGTCCACGATGGTGGAGCACAGGACGTATAGCGTTGTTTGGAGACTGGCGAGGTCGATGGCATCCGCTGCCGTACTAGGAAGGGTAGGGAGTGGGTCGATCTTGGTTTTGGGGAGGGTGGGGGGTGGTTCAGGCTTAGGAGGTGGTGGCATAATGGTGGAATTTGGGAGTTCCGTAGGGATGGAAGTGTTGTACGTGTTTCCCTCGTTCTTATGATACCAAACACGGGGTGTCTGGGTCAAAGGGGGGCGAAGTTAGGCTAAGGGGGGGTGAGGTAGTACTTAGTGGGGTAGAGAGGTTGTGAAGGGGGTGAGGTTGGGCTAGGGTGGTGTGAGGTAGTGCTGGGTGTAGTAGGGAAGTTGTGGTGGAGGCTGAGGGCGCGGGGGAGGGGGGATTTAGAAGTCTGATGTGACCAGATTGTTCCTCTCGCTCTCCTCTATCCGCAGAGACCAAACACGGGTATATTGCCGTGCCGGGTGCGGAGCTAGGGAGCTAAACAGTTTAGCCGTTTTAGTGCACCGAGTTGCCGGTAGGGGGCGCAGCGAGCGAAAATATGGGTGCTTGTTTACCTTTTCGTGTTTAGAAAAGAAATATCGTCTTTTCGAGGGAAGCTCGTATGGTGGTGGGATTTGGAAGGAGGGTGTGGTGTCCTCTAAAAATAATGGGGATATTGTTGGCTAGGGTCTAGGGGGTCGGGGTGGGGAGTTATGACGGTTAAGGTGTAACTTGGTGGCTGGGGGCGCGGGGGAGAGAGATGTGGGTCGTCTGATGAGACGAGGGTCTTGCTCTTCGCTTCCCCTTTCTCCCGATACCAAACACGGCTGGGTTGCCGTGCTGGATGCGGAGCAGGGGATGAAGTTAGTATCAGTACCCAAAACAGCCGGTAGGGGGCGCGGGCGAGCGAGTTTATAGGAAGTGATTTTAAAATTTGGTGGGAGAAGGTAGAGGGATGGTTTTTGGGTTAGGGGGTGGGTAATCTCCAGGCCTGTCAACCCTAAGGTTGGTTTGAGCCTGGGGGGTTGGGGTGGAAAATTATGAGTTATATGGTGGCTAGCTTTGCGGGGGGGGAGAAATTAGATAGTATTTCGGAATGCGGGTGTTGGTCTCCTCTTCCTCTTCACCTGGACACCAAACACGACTGGCTTGTCGTGTCCAGTGTCAAGCTATGGAGGAAAGAGGGTTTCGTTTTGTTTAGTACGACTGCTGGCCGCTAGATGGCGGTATACTAAGATTTAGTAAAAAGGGCCGTAAAATTCGGCGGAAGAAGATAGAGGGATGGTTTTTGGGTTAGGGGGTGGGTAACCTCCAGGCCTGTCAACCCTAAGGTTGGTTTGAGCCTGGGGGGTTGGGGTGCAAAATTATGAGTTATATGGTGGCTACCTTTGCGGGGGGGGAGAAATTAGATAGTATTTTGGAATGGGGGTGTTGGTCTCCTCTTCCTCTTCACCTGGACACCAAACACGACTGGCTTGTCGTGTCCAGTGTCGGGTTATGGAGGAAAGAAGGTTCCGTTCTGTTTAGTACGGCTGCTGACCGCTAGATGGCGGTATACTAAGATTTAATAAAAACGGCCGTAAAATTCGGCGGAAGAAGATAGAGGGATGGTTTTCGGGTTGGGGGATGGGTAACCTCTAGGCCTGTCAAGCCTAAGGTTGGTTTGAGTCTGGGGAGTTGGGGTGCAGAATAATTAAGTATATGGTGGCTAGCTTTGCGGGGAGGGAGAAATTGGATGGTGTTTTGGGATGGGGGTGTAGGTCTCCTCTTCCTCTTCACCTGGACACCAAACACGACTGGCTTGTCGTGTCCAGTGTCGGGTTAAGGAGGAAAGAAGGTTCCGTTCTGTTTAGTACGGCTGCTGGCCGCTAGATGGCGGTGTACGAGTTTTATACAATAAGGGCCGTAGATTTAAGGGGGATGGGGTTGGAGGGGTGATA